>OZ001644.1:5719185-7044264 GCA_963924145.1 Pyrausta purpuralis
GCTTCCAAATATTTTGTTTATTCAGTTTAATTTAATTGCGTGACACTTTTAATATCCATTGTAGCCGTGAAAACGAGCTGTTGGTAAATTTTGGATCTCCACATTTTCTAATCGTTCACTTTTGATAAAATATTGTAAGACCTTTGTGTAGTTTCAATTTTGATCTTTTGCAATGCTAGCCCATGTGTTATAGTCATGCGGGTCTCCTCTGACATAGTACATAAGGTTGAGGCTGCTCGATCCTCCCAACATTCTACACCTCGGTAATTGATCTTCACTATTAATGTGACAGTTGTATTTGCAGTGTGTAGTAGTATAATTCCAGTCGTTTTCTGATCTAAGACCGTAGGCAAACAACCCTGGTAGCTAAAACATAAAAAGATAAATAATTTTACAAACGTAATTAATTGGTTTTATGAATATTTGACACTTTATATGATAAAAAGATTAAATAAGAAATCTATTTGTGCACGGTCTGGATTTGAACCAGCTACCTCTGATAAAACTGGAAAAAATATTTCTTATTTAGTCTGGTTACAACAACGGTTATTGCTACATACCACTTCCCATTTTCAGCTTTGGCTACAGTACTTACATTGGATTCTGTAGGAGGGTCACCACCAGCTTCTATGAGAAGTACGGATATATATGAATTTTCTGTGAGCTTTTTCGCCATCACACAACCAGCCTACCCCGCGCCCACTATTATGAAATCAAACACTGCTCCATCTGAAAATCAATGCGAAATAGTATGAGTGCTTTTTTTGCTAGAAATATTTACTTACGGCAAAATAACTCATGATTCAACGATATAACCGGTTTTAACATCTAGATAGATAGATAGACAGATATTTATTTACGTTAACACGTGCACAGTTGCTTATTATTTACAAACACAGAAGCAATAGTTGCTAATTTAATTAATTACATTAAGATGAAATAAGAAACCAAAAATTTGCGCACGGGCGGGACTTGAACCAGCAACCTTTTGGCATACCGGGCCAAACGCTCTTACCAATTGAGCTACCGTGCTGTCAGTCCGAACCGGCGAGATTTGTGGTTTCTTATGAAAACGTCAATTGCGTGACGCTTAGCGCCATCTAGCCGTCTGTTTAAGAAACAGATGGCCCAAGCAGTTATTCTTTACAGAATAAATTCAACTTGGAAATTGATGTCGCTTCGCTATCTAATGCTTTAGAATGTTTTTTGACACTCACAGTGTCATATTTTATATTTATTAAGATGAAATAAGAAACCAAAAATTTGCGCACGGGCGGGACTTGAACCAGCAACCTTTTGGCATACCGGGCCAAACGCTCTTACCAATTGAGCTACCGTGCTGTCAGTCCGAACCGGCGAAATTTGTGGTTTCTTATGAAAACGTCAATTGCGTGACGCTTAGCGCCATCTAGCCGTCTGTTTAAGAAACAGATGGCCCAAGCAGTTATTCTTTACAGAATAAATTCAACTTGGAAATTGATGTCGCTTCGCTTTCTAATGCTTTAGAATGTTTTTGACACTCACAGTGTCATATTTTATATTCATTAAGATGAAATAAGAAACCAAAAATTTGCGCACGGGCGGGACTTGAACCAGCAACCTTTTGGCATACCGGGCCAAACGCTCTTACCAATTGAGCTACCGTGCTGTCAGTCCGAACCGGCGAAATTTGTGGTTTCTTATGAAAACGTCAATTGCGTGACGCTTTGCGCCATCTAGCCGTCTGTTTAAGAAACAGATGGCCCAAGCAGTTATTCTTTACAGAATAAATTCAACTTGGAAATTGATGTCGCTTCGCTATCTAATGCTTTAGAATGTTTTTTGACACTCACAGTGTCATATTTTATATTCATTAAGATGAAATAAGAAACCAAAAATTTGCGCACGGGCGGGACTTGAACCAGCAACCTTTTGGCATACCGGGCCAAACGCTCTTACCAATTGAGCTACCGTGCTGTCAGTCCGAACCGGCGAAATTTGTGGTTTCTTATGAAAACGTCAATTGCGTGACGCTTAGCGCCATCTAGTCGTCTGTTTAAGAAACAGATGGCCCAAGCAGTTATTCTTTACAGAATAAATTCAACTTGGAAATTGATGTCGCTTCGCTATCTAATGCTTTAGAATGTTTTTTGACACTCACAGTGTCAAATAAGAAACCAAAAATTTTTGGTTTCTTATTTCATCTTAATGAATATAAAATATGACACTGTGAGTGTCAAAAAACATTCTAAAGCATTAGATAGCGAAGCGACATCAATTTCCAAGTTGAATTTATTCTGTAAAGAATAACTGCTTGGGCCATCTGTTTCTTAAACAGACGGCTAGATGGCGCTAAGCGTCACGCAATTGACGTTTTCATAAGAAACCACAAATTTCGCCGGTTCGGACTGACAGCACGGTAGCTCAATTGGTAAGAGCGTTTGGCCCGGTATGCCAAAAGGTTGCTGGTTCAAGTCCCGCCCGTGCGCAATTTTTTGGTTTCTTATTTCATCTTAATGAATATAAAATATGACACTGTGAGTGTCAAAAAACCTTCTAAAGCATTAGATAGCGAAGCGACATCAATTTCCAAGTTGAATTTATTCTGTAAAAAATAACTGCTTGGGCCATCTGTTTCTTAAACAGACGGCTAGATGGCGCTAAGCGTCACGCAATTGACGTTTTCATAAGAAACCACAAATTTTGCCGGTTCGGACTGACAGCACGGTAGCTCAATTGGTAAGAGCGTTTGGCCCGGTATGCCAAAAGGTTGCTGGTTCAAGTCCCGCTCGTGCGCAAATTTTTGGTTTCTTATTTCATCTTAATAAATATAAAATATGACACTGTGAGTGTCAAAAAACATTCTAAAGCATTAATTAATTACATTTAGGTAGTATCAACATGTTTTATCGAAATTCGGCATGTAGGTAAATATGTAATGTCAATATTTTAATCTTTAATTTGAGCAAATAATAATTATAATAACTAAGTCAGTAAAATAAACAGAACAATCAGTTCTAATGTTCAAAATTTATCTTTAAGAAAGTCATTTACCAATATATTAAAGTAACACTTATCAACTAGGAACCTTTTAAATTTAGATTTGAATTTCTCAGTAGATAATATTTGATATTCAGTAGGGATTTTATTAAAGATTTTAGGTGCAATACTTACGAAGCTGTTTTCAATAACAATGTTTTCGATGTGCATAGGCACAATCTATCACCATTTTGTCGATTGCGTGTGACATATCGGATAAACGGAAAAAGAGATGAGGATTACATTTGACAAAAATAGCTACTTCAAGAATGTATAATGACGGAAGAGTCACCATTTTGTATCTGACGAAATATATTTGCAGTAGAACTATTGTAGTACCATACATAATTAACATGGAATTTGTGAGATTGAAATAGCAAATTTCAGCGGCGTCTAGCATTTTTGCGCGGTCGAAACTCAGAGGCATCAAATTTCAAATCACCAAATCCACTTTAGTCGATTTAAAAAAAATACTCATCGTCTTAAAATATTCTCAGGTATTTACAAGCAGCCTCACGGAATAAAATTACTTGTGTATGATGTAGATAAGTCCACCTTTCGTACAAACTTAGGTTGTGCAAAGAATTTAAAAAAAAATACAGTAAAAAATAAATGAACTAACCTTGAACATTTGCTTGGTCAGGATACCGGAAAGAGGTTAGATTGAGCGTGGCAAGTTATTTAAATACATTATGGTATGGTAATATTGGATAATACATTGGCACCCTCCATCGTACTAACAAAGCCGAATCCGAATGGTATCGTTAATAAAACTGCACAAGAACTTGGGAAAAATGAGGTAATATTTATAAATTCCGACAATATGTTTAGGGTTAACACAATAATTGTATTTTAATTACTCATTATATCATAACAATTTCAACTTTCCTAATATTTTAACTTACGACTTCATTATTATTGGCTGAGTTTATAATGTTACGTATTTTCCTTTATTAACACAGTTGCTCTTTGGCTTACTTTATACCTTTATCAGTTAAAAATCTTCATTAGTATCAGTCAGATTATTTTTGATATTCATTATTTGTGAGATCGCGTTTGGGGCCATCACAGTCGAAATGCGGTTCTGGTTGTCATGGTGAGGAGGTCTGTGCCCGTTTTACGGCTAAAGAAGTTAATAATTTTATTAAATCTATGTCGCGTGGTAAGTCTCCTGGCCACGATGACACCTTAAATGTACTGGTACTCATCTGCCTAGAGTTTTGGCGATGTTCTACTCCTTGTGTGTGAACCACTCTTATATACCTGCGCAAATGATGAGGACAGTGATGGTGCCGATTGTGGAAAGCAAGACTGGTGATATCAGTGACCTAAACAACTACAGACCTATCTCGTTGGCCACTATTGTCGCCAAAGTGCTTGACAGTTTGCTAAACACTTAGCTTGATAAATATCTTCAAATACATGATAACCAGTTCGATTTTAAATCAGGTCTATCTACAGAAACAGCGGTATTGTGTTTGAAGCAGACTGTCAGGTACTACACCAATAGAAAAACACCTGTGTTTGCCTGTTTCCTCGACCTATCGAAGGCATTTGACCTGGTTAGTTATGACATCCTGTGGCAAGAACTTCATCAAACGCAAATGCCGGAAGAACTTATTCGCATTTTTCAATATTGGTACCAGGAACAGTTCAACGTCGTTGGGTGGGCGGGGTCATATTCGAGTCCGTACAGGTTGGAGTGCGGGGTGAGGCAGGGGGGACTGACCTCGCCTAAGCTCTTCAACCTGTATGTGAATGCGCTGATTGAGGAGCTCAGCAGCATGCATGTCGGCTGCCATATTGGAGACGTTTGTCTTAACAATAATAGCTTTGCTGATGACATGGTGCTGCTGAGCGCCTCAGCGTGCGGGTTATCGAAGCTGCTTGGCATATGCCAAAAATACGTGGACCATCACGGCTTGTTATACAACGTGAAAAAAGTGAACTTATGGTCTTTCAGGGCCGAGGAAGATATCTCGATAACATTCCAAACATTAAACTCAACGGGTTTCGAGAAGTTTAAATATCTTGGGCATGTTGTAACCTAGGATCTTAAATAGGATGCGGATATAGAGCGGGAGCGTAGGGCCTTGTCTGCTCGTGCGAACAATATAGCCCGCAGATTTGCTCGCTGTTCGAAGGACGACAAAATCACCTTGTTCAGGGCATTTTGTACGTCCTTCTATACGAGTAGTCTGTGGGTGAGTTATACGCAGAGGCAGTACGCAGCGCTTCGTGTCCAGTATAATGACGCGTTTATGGTGCTGCTGGGGCTGCCTCGCTTCTGCAGCGCTTTATGCAACCATGCGCAAGCGGTGCACATCCCTGGTGCGCAGGGTGAGGGCCAGCCGCAACAGCATCCTGAGTGCTTTTGCGGAGCGATTTGACTGCCAGTACCTGTACCACTGCAATATGGTTCACGTACTGACTGGTGTCAGAATAAATTACTAATTATTTATTATTAATTAATTTCATTTAATTTTAATTTCAATTATGTGCTACTAACACATAACTTAAGTGTTCAATGTTACTAACCATAAATTGGATCTTGTTGTCTTATGAATAAATGAATATGATTATTATTATGAAATACTTGAGTTGAAGAGACTCGCTAACTTGGTGCTTATTACTTAGACCCTCTTTAGGTTCTTGATGAAATTATCGTTCTGTCTCTCAAAATATCAAATGAACAAACAAAGATGACATGCGCAAGCCGGTCCTGCTTTTATTAAGACTTAACAATTTATATATATTGAGAAATGAGAAAATCATCTTATTTAATTAAATTCAATTTACATAAACCAATTATTATTCAATCAAACCAATTTTTATTACAAAGGATTGTTCACTCTTTTCCTAACATGTTAAAATCGTAATAGCTAGGAAAAACATTGGCAGCGAATTCTTTACAATATGTTAATGCATTTAGTGCGTGTTGCTTATAATATTATCTATGCCTTGCAAATAAGTGACTTTAAGTTAGGCCTTACACCAAACCTAACACCGTGAACAATTTAAATTTAAACATGATATTCGTTATTAACATTCTAATTAATTATCCCGAACAGTGTTATCGTCCTTGACCATGTCAGCAGCTTTCTCAGCGATCATAATAGTTGGGGCGTTAGTATTTCCACTTGTGATGATGGGCATCACGCTTGCGTCGACCACGCGTAGGCGCGACACACCGCGCAATCGCAAGCGGCTATCTACCACAGACCCCATTGCACATGTCCCCACATAATGATACATTGTAGACACCAAGCACTGCGCGTGGCATCGCCAGTAACCCTCGCTACCCGCTCCAAAACCACCACACTTCTCCAACTCTATGAACTCAGCACCAACGCTCTTAAAATACGTCGAGTTTATCACACGGGAATAATCTTTTAAATACTTCACCACATTGTCTAAATCTTCTTCAACAGAATATGCATCGGTTTCAATTGACGGATGGTCTTCAGGATTGCGAGATTTTAACAAAATTCTACCTTTTGACTTAGGTTGAACTGGAACTACAAAAGATAACATAGTCTCTCGGTTTTTAGTTCTGTCATAAAATCTTTGGCAGATATCTTGGTTAAAAGTAAATAGAGTTAAACATCCAGCTAGCATTCCATCTGAGTTCTTAATAATCATGACTGCTTGGTAGTCAGGTTCAGCTTGTTTATTGTCCAAGGCTACGAAACCGTTTATATCTATGTCCGGGTACTCAGCGGGGTTAGCTGGTTTCGAAACCGATTCTGATCCTGTCTTGTAGATTGACATGACAACTTTATGGTCTTGCAGATTTTCTCCAACGGGCAGATCAGAAATTACTTTGATTCCTAATCTGTTCAAATGTTCTCTTGGCCCGATGCCTGATAGCATCAATAGTTGCGGGCTGTTGATAGCCCCGGCTGACAGAATTATTTCTTTTTTTGCTCTTAATGTCACAATTTCATCTTTATGATTGGCAACATTTACACTATCAGCAACTCGGTTTTTAAAATTAATTTTTGTCACTAAATGATTCTTCAAGACGAAAAGATTGGGACGCTCTTTGGTTGGTGATAAAAAAGCGTTTGCTGTACTTTGTCTTATATTATCAGCTACTGTTACTAGCGGCTCTGAGAATCCCAAAGTATAATTTCCATTTGTATCAATCACCGTTTTGTATCCAATTTCTTCAAAAGCGACTAAGTACTCCTTTGCTCTGCTGGAATTTAGTTTAGTTACGCCTAAATAACCTTTATCACCATGAAAAACGCCGTAAGGGGAACGCATAATTTCCATGTTTTCTAATCTTTCACTTTTGATGAAATAAGGTAAGATGTTATCGTATTTCCAGCTTGGATCATTTGTGATAGAAGCCCAATCATTGTAATTTTGGGGGTCACCTCTTACGTAAAACATGAAGTTGCTGCTACTGGAGCCACCTAACATCTTCCCTCTCGGTAAGCGATCCACGCCATTTTGGTGACATTTGTAAGAGCATCGTGATGTGGTGTAGTTCCAATCAGTTTGGGATCCAAGCACGTAGGGGTACAAGCCAGGAAGCTATAAATAGATATAATTATATTTCACATACTTTAAAACTGAATATACGGTAAATAAATATTATGTCTTACTATTAAAGAATATTTAATACTAGCGGTCCCCCGCGACTTCGTCCGCGCGTTTTGAGTTTGCTCCCTCCCCTCCCATCGCAGCGTGATGTTTTATATCCTTAAGCCTTACTCAATAAATAAGCTATCTAACACAGAAATATTTTTTCAAATTGGTTCAGCAGGTCCTGAGATAAGCGCGTTCAAACCAACAAACTCTTCAGCTTTATAATATAATTAGCGCAAGCGCACGTTGTGATGTTAAAACTGTGATAGCTCCTAAGATATTTATTGGAATCAAATGATATAAAGGGCATTTTTGTTCTAAATGAAATGCTCGTGATGATGAATGTATTTCTATTGATAAGTATAAATACCTGTGTGTATAATACACCTCTAAAAATGATGCATTATTTTTTTACAAATTTATTAACATAAAAAAGGTTGTAGTAAGTCAACCATAACAGATAGACATATGCTGTCGCGGACTTTATTATAGAACTCTTAATGCTGAACAATCCTGTCATACATGATTTTTGTGTAACTCAAGCGGTTTCCGCAGCGTACGCAGCGGAAGCTCTCAAAAGGAATATCTTTCTCCCGTTTTCGCAACATTTTTCATTGCTGCTGTGGTCTTATGAGTTGTATCTTTATGTTATATAGCCTAAAGCCTTCCTCGATAAATGGACTATTCAACGTAAAAAAGATTTTTCAAATCGGGCCAGTAGTTTCTGAGATTAGCGCGTTCAAACAAACAAACAAACAAACAAACAAACAAACTCTTCAGCTTTATAATATTAGTAAAGATTGAAACAATTCGATGATAATAATAAAATTTATACTTTATTATAGCATTTGTTAATAAGATATGTAAATTAACCGCCTCGGTGGCGCAGCGGTTAGAGGGTCGCACTTTAAGGCGATGGCTGCGAAAAATATGTACCTGAGTTTTTCTGTTCAGAAATTTACAAGGTAGCCCGGAGATTGGGAATTGGCAGTGTTTCAGCCCCGTGCCTCGGAAAGCACGTGAAGCCGTTGGTCCTGCGCCTGATCTCTCTCCGGTCGTATCAGATTGCTGTCCCATCGGGCTATGAGAGTGAAAGGAATAGAGAGTGCACCTGTGTTTGCGCATACACTTGTGCACTATAATATGTCCCGTGCAGTCGGTTAATCGTTGTGATTGGCCAGCGTAGTCGCAATCGGCTAGGGGGACTATTATCATTATTATGTTAATAAAAATTCTAAAATCAGTTTAATTGGTATATAAAGGCAAAATTAAACACCTCAATTAGAATATTCAATTTTAAATAACCCACTGACAGAAATTACACGCTAGCATGATCGGATTTAAATTAATTCTGGGAAAAATACTCTTTTTTGACACAAAGTTGCAGAACACTGTTTAAATGCTGACTCATACAATTGTATTACTAACAAAGTATAGAAAAACATTGTAACTTTTGAAATTGGACCTATAGTTTTCTGAATAAATAAATAAATAACATTATTATAAATCATTAATAATTAAAATACTGAAAACGATTTAGAAGCTGTTTTTGAGATAACTAATTTCAGGCTTTGCGTTTATTACCTACTTTGTTATCTGTTTCCGTTATTTCGTATTTCATTAACACAATGGTTATTCTTTCTGATTATTATGTGCATAAGATCATTGTGTTTCTCATTAAAAAATATTTTTTATTTAGAAATTTTGAACACCAATCACAAACATTGCTCTGACCTCAAAGTAGGTAGCCAATGCACTTGTGTTATGGAAATCAGACACAACGGTGGTACTACAACACACAGACCCAAGACAATATAAAACGTTATGATTTCTACATTAACCCGACCGGGAATCGAACCCGGGACCTCGGGGCGGCGACGCTATGAAACCCAGCGCGCTTAATCACTACACCTTTCTTTGTATAATAAGTCCTGATATACTTACATTAGACTCTGCGGGTGGATCCCCACCAGCTTCTATAAGAAGTACAGACACATTTGGATCTTCTGTGAGTCGATTCGCCATCACGCAGCCTGCTGACCCCGCGCCCACAATTATAAAGTCGAATGATGATCCATCTGTTGATGTCGTAAATGGTAGGAATGCAAAACAGAAGTAAAACATCAATAATGTAACAAAATTACTGTGGGCCATAAACTGAAACACTCGCCTCTATAAAAGACCATTTGTAGGAAAAAAAATGTTGCATGATTTTTAATTGTTACCCATATCTCAAAAACTACAGGACCGATGTTGATGAAACTTGCACTCCACCCTAAGGTGAAGTTTTGTATGTGTATACCAAATTGAATTCAAAAAGAAACATCTCACTTTGGATTTTACGTTGGACAAACACTTAAATTGGAAATACCACATTGACCATGTATGCCAAAAACTTAGTCGTTTCGTTTTCGCACTTAAAAGAATACGTCAAACTGTTTCGTTTGACGCGGCTTTAGGTGCATTCGAGGGGTGAAAGCCTATTTGTTTTAAACGCCACCAGGGCGAAATTGAGTTATATACATATTTGGAATCAGCGGATTTTTCTGCGTCGAATAAGAGAGGCCCCGTAAAGATCGGAGCACTTTTTGGGCGCTTAAAACAATTGACACTTTGGCCTCATTTCAGAACAACGATATATGAAACGCCAAAAAAATCAACTAATTTAAGAGTCTATGGATATGAACCATACAAATATTTTACAAAAAACCGCTTAAACTGTTTTTGTTTTCCCAATAAAAATACTCAACGACGGTTGAAGCGTTTTGCCTGCCACTACTTTTTAGAGGTAACTCTCGCTTAATACATTTTGCCTTTCATAAAAATCAACACGGCTGTCGCTTAAAACAATTGGCCTTCATCTCAAAAATATGTAACACGGCGCTTCAACCTTTTTTCCTTTATGTACTTTTATGATAGCATATTGTTTAAATCATTATCGTCTGAATGCTAAACTTGACTAGCATGTCGTTTCAGAAAGTTATCCGCACTCTACAATCTTATTGAGTGTCGGTCAAACACATCTCAAGTTTACTCGGTGATACTTTAAGCACTTATCAAAACTCAGAATAGTGATATCTATGTCCGTTCATACATGCAAATATCATTATGCGATAATTTTGCAATGTCGGATCAAACAATGACCGTTAGACGCCGCTTCAGTCTGTCGTAAACCGTAAATACGAGTGTTTGTGTAAGCCGAACTATAAAACATTTGGCGCCAAGTCTTGCTATTGAAGGTAAAAACTTGATTCTTTTACTAAATTTTACTTTGTTTGGTTTTAAAAATGGGTTTGTAGTGTAATTGAAGTATTGATTTACTTCAAACGTGTATTTCAAAGGATGGCTGGAAACCGTAGGGGCTGGAAGCTAGTATTATAAATAGGAAGTTTGTGTGTATGTTTGATATTTGACGACCTCCGTGGTCGAGTGGCGTACACACCGGATTTAATGGTGTCGCCAGCTCTGAGGTCCCGGTTTCGATTCTCTGACGGGTCAATGTAGAAAAATACTTTTCTATATTGTCTTGGGTCTGGGTTATTGTGATACTTTGGTTGTTTCCGATTCCCATAACACAAGTGCTTTAGCTACTTTCCTTGGTATCAGAACGATGTATGTGATGTTGTCCACATTTTTTATTTTATTTATAGAACAATACAGTTAGGGAAACTGAAAGGCCAGAACTACAAAGCAAAATAAATAGTGACCCACCAATTGTTATTGACTTATTCATAAAGATGAAATAAGAAACCAAAAATTTGCGCACGGGCGGGACTTGAACCAGCAACCTTTTGGCAGACCGGGCCAAACGCTCTTACCAATTGAGCTACCGTGCTGTCGGACTGACAACAATTTTTGGTTTCTTATTTCATCTTTATGAATATAAAATATGACACTGTGAGTGTTAAAAACATTCTAAAGCATTGTTATTGATTTGTCAATAAATACAAATATTGAAAAGAGAGCAAATGAAGAGCCCCAAAAAGAATCGCAGATTCCCAAAAACTACTTTGATAATAATATTAAAACAATAGAGATTAAACCAATAGAAAATAAACAGGAACATGAAGAGGACGTAAGTAATTACTTTTTATTAAATCGGAAAAGATAACTGTAGGATTAAAAAATTCGTTTATAATTTAATTATTATTGATTTATGTCAGACAATACTTAGAACTAATCAAAACAAAGATAAAAGTTAGAAGGCGAAAAAGAATAATGAAGACATGCAGAATGATATTCAACAACCTGTTACAGAGGATGACAATTATTTGATATAGCTGACTTATCAATAAGGGAAGAAAAAAATAAGATTATAACTTAAACTCGTGAAAAACCTATAAATGAAAATAACATAACCATGTTTAAGGATCGCAAACATACTGATGGAAATCATTCTCTAGTTAGATCCTACTATACACGAACGGCAGAAAAAAACAAAAGTGAAAATCAGGATGAAACTAACAAGTCAACTGAAGATATACCATTAGGAAAAGAAAGAGAGGAAATATCATCAAGTGAAGAGAGCGAGAAAAGATTGCTAGAAGAAGAAAAATCACCGAAAAAAGGAAGAGAGGAAATATCAATTGAGGCTATGTTAGAAAAACAAAGAGAAAAAATATCATTGAATGAAAGAAAAGGAAAAAGATTGCTGGAAGTAAAAGTAGATAAAATATCATTGGACAAGAAAAGTGAAGAAATATCAACTAACGATGTATTGGAAAAAGAAGAAGAGGAAATGTCATTGAATGAAAAAAGGGAGAAAATATCGTTAAACCGAGAAAGAAAGGAAATATCAGAGACTAAAAAAAAAATAGAAAAAAATCGAAAGGCAAAAAAAGAAAAGCAAGATTTAGCAAAGAAAGAGAATAAAAAGTCTTTGGAAAAAGGAAATAAATTTGATACTAGGGAAGATCTTCAACCCATTTTAACGAAGATAATACCAGATACTGGAATGGACTTAATACGAAAATCTTTGGAAAACGATGATCCTGTCGATAATATAGATATCCCAAGTTTTCCTGATGAAGAAGAAGGAACTGAAAATAAGAAACGAAAAGGACATCAAATTAATAAAAGTTATGTTGATTTTTTGTCAGAAGATGAAAACTTCATATGGGATTCCTCTTCTTTGAAAGATACGTGAGAATCTTTGTCAAGTAAAGATGACCAGCCAAAAAAGAAAAAAAGATTGAAAGAATGAAAAAATGGAGAAGATGGCGTAAGAAAAAAGAAAATGAATAAAAGAAAACAAAAAAAATACTGCTCAGGAAATAGGTAAAGGATATGTTGAGAAAAATGGAACAATTTCATGTGAACGATTATATCCAAATCCATGTACAGGTAAAAACTGTGAGGAAGAACTTATTTGATCATTTTTGGAGTTTGTCTGCTGAACGGAAACGGGATTACAATTACAATGTCAACTAAGAAGGAAGTAAGTAGAAAGAGAAATAAAGATTCTTCATACAGGCAATCTACAAGGAAAGATCAGCAAAATGCAGATTGCTACTTTCAAAAAGTCTACACCAAACATAATGATTTTAAATGTTGGTTAGTATCTCAAACTTTGGTGTTATAACTAAAAACATTCGTAGATAGGTATAACTATATTTTAAACTCAATTTATTTTTGTTAGTTGTTTTTTAATTAAGGCATTAAAACATTTATGTTATATTGATTACTTAAAATAAGACTGTCGAATAATACAAAGACTGTTTTTTTTATATGGACATTTAAAATAGCTGTCATTTGTTACATAATTATAATAAGTTGGCAAAGAATCTCTAAAGTTGTTGATTAGTTAAGTAGCGTACTTTAAAAGACATTTAAATACATACGTTGTTTTGATTTTTTTGCTCAAAATAAGACTGACAAATTAAACAATGGCTGTTTTCTTATAAGGACATTTAGAATGTTAAAAGTATTTCGTTATATAAATACTAAGTTGTTGATAATTTCAATAATTGTAAAGAAGATTTGAGAATATTTTAGTAAATAATTTCAACAGAGTTCTTTTTTTATCTCCACTAAGATGAAACGAAACACTAAATGAGAAATAATTGCATGGTATTATTCGCCATTCTTAATTAAGTTATAAAAACAAATGCGATTTAAAACAATTGCTTTTGTTTAAAATTTGTTGCTTAAGCCGTTTGATTTGAACCTGAAATTATTAATTTTGCTTCTTAAGCCAAGTAGGTTTATTCTATTGAATTAGTGGATAGTTGGTTAAAGCACTTACCCAAACTCGAAAGACAATTAAAGTAGTACTTAAAGCCTTTTGCTTGCAGCGATAAGCGAAATTAAGTGGCGGTTAAACCATTTTCCCCGACTCTATTTTGCGGTCATTTTGTGTTAACCGACATTTATTTTCGAAATTGTTATCATGAGAAAATTAAGAATATAACTAAAATTTGAAGATTTTTAAACATAACTAGATTGTAATACGTTCAGGCGAAAATAACAAATAGTTTTCTTTTTATGATTTTTTTTTCAAAATCCAAAACTTTGAAACGCTCTCCTGTAAAGTTCCAAAAATGGCGCTTAAAACAAATAGGCTTTCACCCCTCAATATCATGGTCATGTTTCATCAGTGTTAGGCTACGGATTGTTGCTATGGGGTAACTTGGTGGATGTAGATAAAGCATTTAAATTACAAAAGAAATCCATAAGAGTAATCAACGGCAATTGGTTTTTGGATAATTGTAAACCACTGTTTAAGAAATGCAATACTCTGCCGCTTCCTTGCATGTATATAAAAGACGTTTGCATATTTGTCAAGACTCATCCTGTTTATTATAAAAAACGAGTAGAAATTATAACTCGTCAAAATCGAGCAAAGTTTAAAAATCTACTGTTCCAACCTCGATGCTGTAAGGATATATATAAGATAAACATCTATAATATGGCAAAAGCAATATATAATAATTGGCCCGAGGATCTGAAGGCACTTGAGGGTAACCTATTTAAGAAAATGTTAAATAATACCCCTACCTAAACATAATACCCCTTCCTATAAGCACATTATTTATTTACCCCAAGGTTTTCTGGAAGAGATCGCTTATAGCGATAAGACCGCCTTAATTGTACATTATCACGAAATTAATTTGTTATTTACCTTTCTGGTGTGCAATAAAGAGTTGTCTATCTATCTATCTAGTTAGCTATTATGTAATTGTTGTTATAGTGTTAGTGAGTATTTGAATTCAGAATAACTTATTTAATTTATATGACATTCTCAATTTAATTATTATAACATACCTCAATTTATTTAATAAGTTTATGATTATTTTATTTCGTTGAATTGTATTGGATTTTAATATTTAACTCTTAATATTTGCAAGCTTGCATGCAGGCTGGGTACAATTACGAATACGGATTATTGTCATTTTCTGTTAATTTTATATGATATTGTGTTCTGGCGAATAAACTATTGTATTTGTATAATATGACTTGTCGTTTTCGAGAAATCCGTAGACAAACATAAATACTCTTACGAAATTTAGCACACGTGTTAGGAGCCCTTACTAGATCAACATATAATATTATAATATTCCAACAATATCACATTCATAAACATTGAATTGATTACCTCCTCTTTTTGAAGTCGGTTATAACATTAATTATTTCATTGAACATAATTCTTGAACATCTAATAATATTAAGCTCGTATGACATGTATGACGTAATTGCTTACCATATATATTAGCTTGCTCAGGATACCGGAAGGCTGTCAGATTAAGGAAAGAGAATAATCTTAACGTGTTTTGGATATTGCGATACTTTAGTAATGTTACAACGGCCTCCATTGTGGCGGCCTTCAATGGATAAACTGAAGTATTTTGTATACTTAGATGTTCGCAAAAACACATTTGTTTAAATATTCCGAAGAGGATACTGGGCAAAACTAACAGTGTCTATTCAATAGATCACTTGTCGATTTAAAACGCTTATGTTAATATTATCATTTATTGACATTTAATTTTTATATAATGTGCACTTATCATCTTCTTTTATGTTTCTTTATAAAAACCTGTCCACTTCAAATTTGTTTAAAATATTTCATCGCCGTGCCTCTTCTTTCATTCTTCATGCTTTTCCTTACCTGAAGGTTGTCTGGAAGAAATTGCCACAAGCAATAAGACCGCCTAAATTGTACTTATAGCGAATATCAAAGGTACTATCCTCTGTAATTATGTTTATGGTGTGCAATAAAGTATTTTTATTATTATTATTATTATTATAATTATCTTCACATCGATAGTAATAAATAAAGATGGTTGTGTGTGTACCTATGTTTATTAGCCTCTTTATTATTTACATACAATTTTGATTAACTTATATGAGATTACATTCTGAGCTAGGCAGCAATGTCGCGGCAGCAATGTAGCGGCAGCACTGCTGCGCATCAGTGTCGCCCTGCCGCCGCGACAGACCAGTAGTGACGCGTCTGCCGCCGCGGCAAGAGTACCTACGTGAGTGCGACGTAAATTGACAACTACAGGATGAATTTCTCTGATTCAGAAAGGGAACAGTTAATTAACTATGTGGCTTTATATCCAGCCCTTTACGATGGCAGTCATGCTAATTATCGTAATAATTTGATAAAAGCAAATATTTGGAAGGATATATCGAAGAAAATCAACAAAACAAGCGAGTAAATGTTCATATTAACTTTCTTTTTGTTACATACCTACTAGTTACAATTATTTATTTGTTTTTCAATAAAAAATCTTATTATCTCAAAGTGAACTAACGAATATACAACAACGCATCACCGCGAACAGAGCGACACTGCGAGTCGGAATCAGCGCGGCAGGCAGCACTGCTGAGCAGCACCTTAAGTGCAACACTGCAGCAACAGCACTGCTGCTTGTTGCCGAGTTCGGAATCATACCTTTATCAGCGCCACGGTCACGCGACCTACGCGCGACAGTCTCGCTGCCTATAATTTCATACTACACGCACGTCGCGCAGCGGCAGCGCTGCTGTAGTTTTAATTATTATTATTTATTTATTGAACAGGACAACAAAAGATCCAAGTTGGGTTAGTAAACAATGCACCTTACACACTATGTTAGTACCTAATAACTAATTTTGGAGCATGTGTTCTGACTAATGTGCCACATTAAGGGATAGACATGTTGTCGCCCAGCAATGACTTTTAATGTAAAGGCATCCGTTGCTGCCACGCTGCTGTCGCGCTGCTGACGCCCCAATGTGAAGGTGCATGAGCACTCTAGCAGCGCGACGGTCGCGCGACCTACGAGCGACAGTCTCTCTGCCGATAGTTTCATACCATTAACGGCAGCGCGACAGCGATGCGTGGGCTGTGCGCGGCAGTCGCGCGGTGGCCGCGCTGCTGTAGTAAAAATGTAAAAGCATCCGCTGCTGCCGCGCTGCTGATGCCCTAATGTGCCGGCACACAAGCGCCTTCACACTAGGCGACTTTAGCAGCGTGATAGTGACGCAACCAAATCTTTAGTTTGAATAGGAACATCTCTTACTGCCCCACTACTTATACTACAAATAGATAAATATGCGGCAGGCAACACACCAGTTGTCATGGCATCACACTAGCTTTTCTTCCTTGTGCTACGAATACCAGACATTGGTAATGGCGCGGCCGTCTTCCATAAATATAAATAGCAACACCCATGACTTAGGTACAAATTTTCGTGCTCATCACAAAAACATTTTACCTACCCTTGCGGGAATCACACCTGCGACCGCCGACAAAGTAGTTAGGAGCGTAGTGGTTAGCCACTACACCAAACGCGTTGTCAAGATCTGGCAAAGACCAGTGATAATATTATAAATATATTATGTAATTTATATCTCAAGTATAGATACTAAGGTTTTTCCACGAAGTACCGCATAAGCTAAACATCCTCTTCACAGTATACAGAATTAATTAGTCTGCCATGTAAAAAAGATAAATAATTAATTAATATTACCTGTTTAATTTATAAGAGTATTCTCATGTTTGAGCGCGAGGAATAATTCATATTAACAAATTCTTTCATTTTGTTTTAAATGCGGTACACATAAATTTGTCATCATGTGCGTTCGTACATGTACTAAAGTGAAGGAAATGTCCCTGAATAATATTAACAGCTTTTTTATGTGCATATGAATAAGTAAACTTCATTAGTTGTTTACTTACTAAGGCCCATTTTTTTTCATCTATAGTAATGGTAAAATCTCGTAACCATCAGTTGAATATTTACGACCTACTTATTTCATTGTTCGGAAGAAAAAAAACCTTTTCATCTCTCTTGTTCGGAAAATTTAATTTTCATGTGAAGATAGCCGGGTCGAAAATAATTTTTTTCATCTATAGGTTTCTTTATTGCACATATTAGTAAGCAAGCAGAGGCGACTCGCCGTGATTTTGGAGTTCAATACAAAATGTTCTTACTCACCCCCACCTTCAGCTGTCACTCAAAATTGAAGATTGAGATTTGACATAACTTGTACTAGTTTGGGTGACAAGGTAAAGGTAGCGTTCTTCTACTATAATTATTGCGTGAGAAAAAATACGTTGCGCAAAAGCTTTTGGTTTCATCTCTCGCCAAGGAACTTAATACCTTATAACCACTTTACCAATGGTCATTTAACTAGCCAATCTGACATTTGGTAAAGGTAGTTTATCTTAAAAAAACGCAATAGTAAATATTCAACCACTGGTAACGAAACGTTACCATTAATATCGATGAAAGGGCCTAGGGTACAGTTAAAAAATACAAATCAAGGCTTAAGTTATATTTGCATGTATATTGAATGTTTTTAACACTAACAGTGTCATATTTTATATTCTTAAAGATGAAATAAAAACCAAAACATGCGCACGGGCGGTACTCGAACCTCAACTTATGGCTAACCGGGCGAAGCAAACATTCACACTGAGTTAAAAACGTTCTAAACGATTGGATAGCAAGGCGTTATCAATTTTCAAGTTGATTTATTCTGTACTGCATAATTAATTGGCCCACTGATGCATAAACATACAGGCAGATTTAGACACAGCTTGCCTACGCTACAGTGCTTCTTCTTCTTAATCGGTTACTAATTGCTGAGTATTGTGACTCTGGATTTTGTCAGCCGACAGTTTCCATCGGCTGCGACTGTCGATTGCAGTGCGGTGCTGATGTGTGTTTCCAATAGCTCGGGGATCTGATCAGACCATCGCTTTGGACTGCAGCCTCTCAGTCTTTATCCTGTCAGCATCACACTATAACGTTTGCGATGCGAAACTATAATAAAGGCAGATAGAGCGCTCCACTAATAAATATTTAATGCAACACACTTTTTGCACAATGCCCCTCAAGGGACAACTAGAGTCTTTACTCACCGGTTTGGACATGTTTCTTGCTCATTTTGATTTGAGTGATCCGAACAGCATCTTACGAGAAGACGAGAATAAAATTCATGGTGGGCCCTGTCTGGAAAGTCCAAAATTTTTGTGGAGATACTGAAAAAAGAAAGAGTCGAGACTTTTTGAGCTCGTTACCTTTTCAAGAAGATTCATGATATGATACAAATAAGAATTGATAAACTATGCGTCGAAAAAGTGGCTATACAAAAATAGATATGTATCAGCTTTCCGAATCATCTAAAATACCTGTGTAAATACAAAAATATCACTGTTGAAAAAACTAACACACGAAAAATTGTACGAAACAGAAACCAAAACCTATTTTTTATGAAATTCATTGTAAGTAATGAATATATGTACATAATAGGGTCATTACAAGTACAAATTATCACGCCCCTGGCCTTAACGACACACAAATTGTTATTTCAACAGAATTAACGTACGAGTATTCACCAAATCGAATGTGTTAATTAATTAAATTAATGTAACGCAGGCGTGGAAAACATAAAACATTTTATTACGCTTTAAACAACAGTATAGTACGTTTTTATTTGTTGGCCCGGAGAAAATATTCGCAAATAAACTTGCTGGTGGGTGCCAATTAGAACAAAGTGATGTTTACTTTTAATATAAGGAATGGTTAAAAGTCGTTATAGTGAACTGCGTCCGAGTCCAATTTCAAAGAAAAACCGAAAGTCGTTTGGCACACGTAGTTATACTTAAGATGAAAACAATTTTATTGGCATGAAGTACTAACCTCAAAATCTTCGGTATTAGTGGGCTGAGATTCTCAGTTAGTGGGGCGCTGCACGCTGGTTCACCGACCATTTTGTATGGGATAGTGGAAAAAAAATCATAAATCCATTGTGTGTGATAATATTTGAAAGGGCTTTTTAATGTGCTTCCGAAAATAAAGCACATCATTAGATTCTAGCCATTTTTATTTCTATAATCAACCAAAAAAATATTGTAGGCTTCTCCTGGTAAAACATGGCTGATGTTTTGTTTGTATAATATTCTACAAATTATACTTAATATCCTCATTACTATTCGCAAGAAAGAAATTTAAAAAAAACATTAGGAAGTTTTCAAACTGCAACTGTAAAAGAAATATCTCTAGTATGCGTGTGCCAAACGGCAAAACTGTACATCGATTTGCTGGTTTTTTTTTCGTACAGCTTCCACTATTGCCACTGGTTGAAAAATTAAGTTTGTGCGTGCTTTAAAAAAACAATCTTCACTAAGAGGCGGTTATTTTAGCTAAGGGATTACCATTTCTTTTAGGGTTCCGTAGCCGAATGGCAAAAAACGGAACCCTTATAGTTTAGTAAAGTTAATCTGTCTGTCTGTCTGTCCGTATGTCACAGTCACTTTAGTCTGAAACAAGAAGAGTATTTTTACTCGAACGAGATTGAACTACAAGTGTTTAAGATATAGCACATTTTCAACACCTGCAAACATAACTTTATTCTTCATACAAACACAAAAACACACACAAAAAAAAACATAAACCAATTGTGTGTGATATTTTTAAAAGGGCATTTAAATGTGCTTCCGAAATTATAGCACATCATTAGATTTCAGTCATCTATATTTTATTGATCCAATTTTTTTTAATGACACGCATAGTTTAGCCTTCTCCTGATGAAATAGGCTGATTTTTTGTTTGTATAATATTCTACAAATGATGCTTAATATACTCGTGGTGTCGGGAGTCCACGACTCTAAAAGTCGTGGACTCCCGGCCCCCGTATGATTTATCAGAGGACGCAAGGGATGTCCTGAGGGCTTTGGTCCTCTGGGCGAGCTTGGCGTGCATTTGCCGTCGGGCGTGGATCGCCTCGTCGGGAGGGTCTCGGACAGACGGTGTAGGGACACCTCTGTCCAATCACCAGGGACCCTCCTGAGGCGCCAGTGTGCCGTCTAGAGTGGGATGTGAGCTTCTCACCTCACTCCATGGAGATCCGCCCTCCTGAAAGAGGGTGGACGTTGCTGATGTCGTGGGTGGAAGTCCCAAGGGTCGTGGGACTGTTTAGACACCGCGGCCCCTGCTGTCACAGCCAACAAAAGCGGCGGGCGTCGTCAGGTTTTATTGGGTATACCCGAATCCGGGGGAGTCCCACACACGCCCCTCCGTTCCCCGACGGAGAAGTACGGTGCGTAATTAGCATTTCCTGACGTTAAAAAAAAGGTATATTTCAGGAGCAATATAAATAATGGCTGGGACAAGCAAGTAGACCTTGAGGTGGCCATAATGCCTGTACAATTTTAGGACTTATTTAGGGATGATCGTTTTATGAGGAAATAATCAATGTTGACATCAATGTTAACATCGCAACAACAGAAGGTATCGATGTTGGATTTTATCGATTAAAAAACATCGATGTTTTTGGAAACAAAAAAATGTCTTCGAGATTAGGAATTGTTCTCTATTGAAAGGCGAAGAGAAAAAAATGCATGCCTAGTATTTTTTGGACATACTGTAAATAATTCGCTTTGACAGATAATTAATGATGCTGGTACAGATGTTGATAGTGTCTTAAAGAAAAGTTGACGTTTCGATATTCTAATAATAATAATAATGATCCCCCTAGCCGATTTCGACTACGGTAACCAGTCTCAATGACTAACCGACTGACGCAGTCGGTTAGTCTAGAGTGCACAGGTGTGTGCGCAAACACATGTGTACTCTC
Organism: Pyrausta purpuralis; assembly: GCA_963924145.1. Lineage (NCBI taxonomy): Eukaryota > Metazoa > Arthropoda > Insecta > Lepidoptera > Crambidae > Pyrausta > Pyrausta purpuralis. Next base: position 5,740,873 of record OZ001644.1, read on the forward strand.
TATTCCTTGCACTGTCGTAGCCCGATAGGACAGCAATCTAACACGACCGGAGTGATATCGGTAGCGGCTAGCGACGGAGAGGTAAGGGTTTTATGTGCTTTCCGAGGCACGGGGGTAAAATACCTCCAACTTCCAAACTCCAGCCTACCCTGTGAATTTCTGAACAGAAAAACACAAGTTCATATTTTTGCCCCGACCCGGGGATTGAACCCGGGACCTCTATTTATAAAACATTTGTAGAAGAAGTCCCCCTAGCCGATTTCGACTACGGTGGCCAGTCCCAACGACTAACCGACTGCGCGGGACATATGTCATAGTGCACAAGTACGTGCGCAAACACAGGTGCACTCTCTTTTCCTTTCACTCTCATAGGCCGATGTGACAGCAATCTGACACGACCGGAGAAAGTTTAGGCGCAGGACCAACGGCTTTACGTGCTTTTCCGAGGCACGGGGGTGAAACACCGCCAACTACCAAACTCCGGGCTACCCTAAGAAATTCTGAACATTAAAACTCAGGTATATATTTTTGGCCCGACCCGGGGATCAACCCCGGGACCTCTGGCACAGCCGTCGCTTTAAAATGCGACCCTAATGCGACCCTTCTACCGCCGCTGCGCCTCCGAGGCAGTTAGTTAAATGCATAGAATAAAACATTTATTCTATGCATAAATCATCGATGTATTGATAAATCTTAGTCAGCATCATTATTGTTAAGTATTGATCATCCCTCTACTTATTTTTAGGGTTCCGTAGCCGAATGGCAAAAAACGGAACCCTTATAGTTTCGTCAAGTCTGTTCTGTCTGTCTGTCTGTCTGTCCGTCCGTATGTCACAGCCATTTTATTCTGTAACTATAAGCATCACACTGCTGAAATTTAGTAGGAAGATGTATCCTGTTAACCGTTTTACGATTCGTATATAAAAAATAAAAATAATGACGTTTAAGGGGGGCTCCCATACATGAAACTAACACCAAAAAATTTTTGTTAGTCAAACCTATGCGTGTGAGGTGTCTATGGATAGTTCTTTTAAAATGACTTGGAGGTTTCTAAAACCATTTTCTTTTAAAGTTTAATGTTTCATAGCTAGACGCTTCTAAAGTGGAAAAATGGGCGTCCCCTCCCAACTTACTTCTAAGCTAAGCGAGCGTAAAATTTGAAAAAAAAAAATTGGTTGCCTGTAAAGTCGGTATACGGGCGAAAGTTTTACGTGACAACGACTTTTTATGTCTGTCTCTCTCGTTCTTACGCGTGCCTCTCACTCGCTCTCAGTGCTGCGCGCGCGGCAGACCGATCATAGTTGAGTGGGAGAGAGACGCAAGGCATTCGGCGGGCCTCTCTCTCGTTCGGTGACTCATCGTAACGTTACCGAGCGTTACACTTTTTCATAAGTGACTCCCAGCCGCAACCTAATTTAAGACGTTGTCACGTCAAAATATATAATGTAGATGTTCACAAATAATTCCAATGAAAACTGTTTCGGACGAGATCGAACGAGTAGTTTTTGAGATATAGCACATTTTCAACAACCGCAAACATAACTTTGTACATCATACAAACACTATGAAAAACAAAGTTATATTTGCTGTCAACAAAACATTAGGGTATATTACTTAGTGGATTCTCTAATGCAGTTGAAGTTGGCACGGAACCCTCAGTGCGTGAGTCCGACTCGCACTTGGCCGGTTTTTTTTATTTTTCATAAATAAAGTCACGTTTATCGGTGATCCTGGGTTCGCAGTCTTGATTAGGAAATGCAATTCCATCAATTATTGATACTTTGTTTTGGCTTAGGATGGCAGAATATTGTTGTTGTGTTTATCAATGCTTACATTGTAATACGATATGTAAACAGTTTTAGTGTTTAATGTTTCTTTTTTCATTAGTTGTGCAATTGGCGGGCAAAAAATAATGCCTTAAAGCACACTCATATACAGTGGCGTAGCTACCTAGGGGCTCAGGGGGCCCTTGAATCCTTACTAGACAATCTCGATCGTATTGAACTTTTGAAAATTTCTCAAAATGTTAAATTTCATAACATTTTGAAAATTTCTCATTTTCAAAATGTTATGACAGGTTGCAACCCGAATTTAATTATGGCAACTCAGTTAAAAGCAGAAATTCGAAAGTTATACCTAGGGATTTCCCCTAAATTCTTTCTGTTGGTTGGCAGTGTTGTTAATTTGACGGATAGCGATATGTGCGTTTTATTGTGAATTCGAGTCATTATTTTTTTCGAGAACGGTTAAAAAATTAATGCTGTATCAGTAATAAGTGAACTGAGGTTAATAAACATTTAATACTGGTCAGTATAGTGGTTCAATTTTATTTGATTTTAATACCACTCATATTCATAAAGATGAAATAAGAAACCAAAAATTTGCGCACGGGCGGGACTTGAACCAGCAACCTTTTGGCAAACCGGGCCAAACGCTCTTACCAATTGAGCTACCGTGCTGTTAGTCCGACCCTGCGAAATTTGTGGTCTCTTATGTAAACGTCAGTTGCGTGACGCTTAGCGCCATCTAGCCGTCTGTTTATGAAACAGATGGCCCAAGCAGTTATTCTTTACAGAATAAATTCAACTTGGAAATTGATGTCGCTTCGCTATCTAATGCTTTAGAATGTTTTTAACACTCACAGTGTCATATTTTATATTCATAAAGATGAAATAAGAAACCAAAAATTTGCGCACGGGCGGGACTTGAACCAGCAACCTTTTGGCAAACTGGGCCAAACGCTCTTACCAATTGAGCTACCGTGCTGTTAGTCCGACCCTGCGAAATTTGTGGTCTCTTATGTAAACGTCAGTTGCGTGACGCTTAGCGCCTTTTAAGCGTTAAGGAGTTCCACCATCAGCTCAGCAACAAAACGTCAACATTATTATTCTCTTTAAAAAAAAAACTTTACGTGCCTTTAAGATTTGAGGGTTTCCCTCGATTGCACTAAGATCCCATCGTCAGACCCCGACTCGGCAACAATGGTACCAACTAGAAGGTACCAACTATAACATTTAGGTAGGCGAAAAAATATTGAATCGGTCGACAAACGACTAAGATATGAGATTATAAAGATACAAAAACAACCAGTCGAATTGATAACCTCCTCCATTTTTGATACCGGTTATTAAAATCGAATTGGTCTACAAATGACTGTCATATGAGGTACACAGCTACAGAAAAGAGAAAAAAACATAGAGTCGAATTGATAACCTTCTCCTTTTTTGAAGTCGGTTAAAAAATGTCAAAATTACAACGTCTCTTAAAGCACCACTATTTTGAAATCAAATGTAGGCCCTAATTAATGAATACTTTGCGGAAATTTGTAATTTAATGAAGACTAACGGATAGGAGCAAAATACATTACATTCATGATGTAAGTATTCAAATGCTTTCTTATAACAAATTGACATGTGGCAAATATTACTCGTATTATTTAGTATTTAATTAAGATTTGAAAATTGTATTCATGTCAAGGGTTGCATTACTCAGTTGATAAGAATTATCGTTGTTATTATTTAAATTACACATACTTTGATTTTTAATAATTCAAACAAAGACAAATAGATATACAATAGTTACGTTGTACGTAGTATATTTCAGAATAAACTTTTTAGTTTATTATCGACCCGTCCCCACTTTACGCGGCCTAATTTTTTAGCATTATTGTTTTTAAATATGATATGTTATTTTGTTCATTATTATTTTGTGGCGTTTTAGTGCTTTTTGCTCAGTTGCGCAGGGCAAAGTTAACATCCAAATAAAATGTCTACCCGTTAACAGAAATTTACTGATAAGAAATTGTTTAACCTAAAGATTAATAGGCCCTTCTTGAAATATCATTTTATTTGCTGACTTAACTGCTTCTTTTATTCTGGAACTGGTATCTGTAAATATCCACTATTTATTATTCATTGGATAGAATTCTATGGTATGTTAATAAAACAAAAAACTAGGAATAGTCAGATTTTATTATACGAAAATGAAATTTTCAAACAAGACATTTCATTTAAGCTGCACTTGCGCTAATCACAATATTAAAATAAAAACAACATCATAATACAAGGAAAATTTTATTGGTTTTAATACAAACTTATCATTTATTTTGGACGGAACGCAATAACAACTATGTAAATTAAATATAACATTAGGAATAGGAATATAATTAGTATAGACTTAATTAGGTTATGTTGTAGTACTTACAAAATTTATACCTACTTAACTAAAATACAAGGATGACTAAACATTAAAACTAAAATTTAAAAGAAAAAAGGACTTCTCTATCTTCTTGTTTCAGGGCCTCGTTAAGTATTTCCATGACTTTACCATTAATCAATTTTGGAGCATCCTTAGCCCATAAGTAATCTATATGATTAAACTTAGGAAACGGCACTAAATACAACGATGAACTTGGTAACTTCTCATGCAGTTTCATAACATCCTTCTCGTTCGACAGCAAATCGTTTTTGGCCCAAAACAAGGTGACGTTTAAAGTCACTTTACTTAAATCGTACTCGGGGGGAACATCAGATCCGTACATCCTCCGATTCCTCTCAGCATATCCGTAGTCGAACTGCTGAAACCTCTCCGACAAAACCATTTGAGACATGTGAAGAGCTGTCTTCCATGATGTGCCCGTCCCCAAGTTTGACAGGAAAAACGGTAGCAAAGTACGGTTGAATTGCTCCTCGTCAGCTCCGCAAATGTAAAACACAACATTATTGCACAAGTATGTGTCCATATTCTGAGCCTCACACATCCTATTCATTTGCCCCAAGAACGATTTCTTTGGCAAAAACTCATGAACACCGTACACCATCTCAGTGTAAGCTAGATGACTTGTGACACTGGCTAAAGATTTCAAAGGTGACTGCATATTTGATAGAAACACTTCTGGCGCTAGAGCTATGCCTGCACTCAGCTTCTCGTTATACTCCGGCCGCTCAGACAGCAGTGTAAAGAGAATCGTGGTTCCCATAGAGTGGCCTATGTAAGCAATCTTCGCATCTTCCCCTTTAACTTTCCAAATGTAATCTATAACTGCGGGGATGTCATAATAAGCGACTTCGTGCCACGAGAAGTTCCAATACTCTTTGGTGTTCTCTTTTAACCAGGCATGTTCCTTTGAATATTTGTTACCTCTTATGTTGGTCATCCAAACATCGTATCCAGCGTCTGCCAAAACGTAACCGAGGGACTTTTTCGGTCCATTGAGGATCCAGTCGGCAGAGCTTGCAAACAGACCGTGCTGTAACAGTACGGTCTTTTTAGACACGTCTCCTTCGTTTTTAGATCTCGGTATCCTATGGACATTCAGCAGAAAACCTTGAGACATGACTGTATGTGTCTCGCAAGTGTAACCATTCCGCGAAATGATAGAAGGTACAGATAAAACTAGGTCCGGGTTCTCCAAGCGTGACTGCGGATCTTCCGTCGGCATGAAGGACCACGTGTCAGCAAAACTTCTCCCGTTTTCTTTGACTCTGTCCACGTAATTGTTGACATCGTCTGATATTTTCTGTTGTTGTTCCTCTATGTAGTCTTTAACTTTAGTCTGCACTTTTACAGCTTCGTCGTATTTGGTATTCACTGCTTCTTCAACACGTTGAAACTGGTTCTTGAAAAAGGCGTTTACTAAGTTCGTTTGTTCTTCGAAGAAATTTTCTAATGCGTATCCTTTGTTAGGTATGGATTGTGTAAGGAGTATCACTAAAATACTAAGACTTGTCGTAGCCATGTTCACTGTTTTAAAATTTGCGCTTAACTGATACTTAGCGCGAGCATTAACCGTAATATTACATTCCTGTTGACCCCTGGGATCAAGAAGACCAACGTCATATTCAGATAAAGCGTTTATTGTTGCCGGTAAATATAGATCGCTGAATAATCAGTCTCGTGAAACGATTAATTAAGTAAACATCGAGAAACATACAAACAAACATGACATAATAAGAAACTGCACTGTTGTGTAAATAACTATCTATAACGTATGAGTAACAGGTAAAATCCCGTAGTTAAATTCGTTTAATTCTTCGATACAAAATGCTTGACATGTTTAATAACCAACTTGCCCACATTTTTTTCAACTGCGCAGAAGAACATAATTGTTTTCAAGAAATATTGATAAGGCAAATTATATTTACAAAACCGACAAAGTGTAAGTTTGACTCGCGCACCTTTGGAAGGGTTCCATCCATTTTTTTAGGGTTCCGTAGCCGAACGGCAATTAACGGAACCCTTATAGTTTCGTCAAGTCTGTCTGTCTGTCTGTCCGTCCGTATGTCACAGCCACTTTATTCTGTACCTATAGGCATCACAGTTTACGATCCTTATACAAAAAATAAAAAAATGATATTTAAAGGGGAGCCCCCATACATGAAACTAAAACCCTTTTTTTCTTGTCAAACCTATGCGTGTGTAGTGTAAACCTAGGGATGTCTATGGATAAGTCTTTTAAAATGACATAAAGGTTCCTAAAACATTTTCTTTTTAAGTGTAACATTTGATAGATAGACGCTTCCAAAGTGGAAACAAATTACTTTCAACGAAAATTGGTTTGGACGGAATCGATTATTTAGATATAGCACGTTTTCAACAACTGACAAGATAACTTTGTTCTGCATACAAACACTATGAAAAACAAAGTTATATTTACTGTCAACAAGTTATTGCGCTCTTTATCTATGTGGAAGTAAGTGGATACCCTATTTCAGTTAAAATTGGCACGGAACCCTCAGTGCACGAGTCCGACTCGCACTCGCCGGTTTTTTAACAGGTAAATCTAAGTATATGGTAATATAGCCAAACCGAGGCACTATATCCTTCGTGAAATTACCTTTGTAATCTTCCTCTTCGAATTCATGAACTATTTAATTATATTATTAAGCATTCTGAATGAAATTCATTAATTGGAAGGTAAATGAAAATGAACATCAAGGTAACATCAGAGAGGACTTGATTGAGATAACTTCATCTTAAACTATTGTTAAATATTAGTTAAAATATTTCCTTTGGATGTTAAGAGAGCGATCTCGCAACATTGATGACGTCAAGCCTCCGACGCGTTAAAGAAATCACTTACAAAATTCAACAGGCTTGCCAATGTGTCGGTGGCCGAGTGGTATAGGCATGCGCTCAGATAGCGTAAAACAAAGGGTTCGATTACACGTCTGACATAGTTGCTTTTTACAAGTGCAATTTATGTCATTAAGTTTGTATAGTGACAAAACACTATAAAAACAAAAAATAATAATTATATATTGACTTACTTCAACTGAACCGATTGTTAAAATTTTGTAAAAATATTTCCTTCGGATGTTGTCAGAGCAATCTCGCAACATTGATGACATCACGCCGCGTACGCCTTAACTTTTTAACAGCTGCCATCTTGAATTCCAAACGACATTGGCCGCGGAACGCCTCTCCCGACTCCGGTTAAAAAAACAAAAGAAAGCAATTGTAAAATTCAACAAGCATGCCAATGTGTCAGTGGCCGAGTAGTATAGGCATGCGCCTGGATAGCATAAGACACAGGGTTTGATTCCTTGACTGACAGTTGCTTTTTTCGAGTGCAACTTATGATATTGGTTTTTATATTTTAATTATTTTAACTTAACGCATCCTCAAGATAAAGGGTCTTGGCAGACTGACGGGCAAGTAAATGATCGAATAAGGGTTTCGTCTTTTTTATTTTCAGATACGGAACCCTATAACGCTTGACATCCCTATAACGCTTGACGCTTGAAGGTCAGGGTAAGCCCCGGATATTAATTATTTACAATAAACATAACAAAGAATCGATAAGCAGTTTTAAGTAAGTAAAGTGAATCCTACCAGAAACATTTTTATGTAAAATATTGCCAAGACAAGACCACAGCTCGTACTGACAAAAAGTAAGAAATTCGCATGTGGAAACCAGCTCTACACTCCCAGCATTTAAATAAACCGCCTTCAAGAAACTGATTAGTCAGCCAGTTTTTAGTCAGTTTTATTGAGGCTTTTCTTATTATTATTTTTATTTTTTAGATATTACTCATATTTCAAAAACTACTAGGCCGATTCTGATAAAACTTACACTTTACCCTTAGTAGAACTACACTACACCCGATTGAACTGAAAAATAATTATCTCGTTTTGACATCTCGATTCTGAGAAATCCTGAATCAAACATACAAATATGCAAACATACATACACTTACGGAATTTTGCACACGTGTTAGGTAGCCTAAATAGATAAACATACTAAAATGTTATCCAATTCTGACGATATTACATGCATGCAGGTTGAATTGAGTACTTTTTTTTTAAGTCGTGTGAAACATGTGACTTTGCCATTCGTTAGTTTTTGTTATTTATTAAAACACTTATTACACATTACAACAAGAGCCAACAACAAGTCAATTACTATGATAATTGTAATGAACGGACAAAAGCACGTCAAGGTAACCTGCAATATCTTATGCAGTCGCAATAAAGGTTATTTTGCTACAAAAGTAGTTACCTGATTTGCAGGAGACTGTATTTCAGTAAATATTTTTTCATACACTTCCGAATGTTCTGTAACGTCATTGACGATGACTAACCTCTATTTGACTAGCGATCTACCTATATAGGTAAACTAGCAGCCCGTCCCGGCTTCGCACGGGGTAGACAATTATTTATTTTTGGTAATTTGGATATAAAACACTTTTTTTCACAAATATTTTTATTTATAAAAAAAAATTATTTATTAATTATTTATTTTAAAAAATCCCACAGTTACATTTGTATGTAAGTCTATTTATGTTCAATTTCTTTGATGGTTCAAGTGGCGGGCACTTAAATAAGTAATATTTACATAGGATATTATGTACATTTTTACTATAGTTTTTTAAGTAATTAGAATAAAAGCAGAGTCGAATAAAATATATACAGTCTAAATTAAACGTTGACAACTTTCAACTAAAAATGTATCTACCTATACATCTAGGTATTTCAAAGAAATTTTTGTTCGTGTCGATAGAAACTTGCCTATCATTATTTAGTATTTTCCTTACAACTTTTTTTTTGTTTGGTTTTGTTGTTTGTGCTTATTATTTTGTTTTTTTATATATATTTTTTTGTTTTTTATTAAAAATGGTTTGTTATTAATCATTTTCATTCTTATTATTACTTAATAATTTACATTTTTAGAATTTTTATTTTACAGGTTTACTTTTACATTATTTACAGATATAATATTAAGGTGGATTTACGTTTTTTACTTTTATATTTGTCAGTTTTTATCTTAAAGCTTCACTGTGAACTACGTTGGTAGTGGTGTTTGTAGATGGCAATAAAATATATTGTTTTTCAGGAGATCCCACTCGAGGAAGGGCAACATATAGTTGTCCATGAGAAAAGCATTCTTTTCTTAGGTCGATGCCAACCATCGAAAATGTTTGACCCTGGGACTTATTTATTGTGAGGGCAAATGATGTTTTAAGAGGAAACTGTAACCTCTTAAAAGATATAGGCAAGTCCGTAGGAATCATGGGGATCCGCGGTATGTGGGCGAGCTGTCCGGCCGCGGCCCCGGTGATTATAGTGGCTACTATAACGTTCTCCCGCAATTCCTTCACCAGAAGTCTCGTGCCATTGCACATGCTGGGAGGGCATAGGTTCTTCAGCAGCATTAAAGGAGTGCCTACCTTTAATTGTAGTTCGTAGGACGGCAAGCCGGAAGGATTCAGGGAATTTAAAAATTCTTGTGGATAGTGCACTGTATCTTCGATGTTGCATACTGTGTCAATAGATTTGTAAGATTTAAATTCACCGGGCACTTTTTCCATAATAATTTTGTAAATCTCATTAACCGATTCATTTCGCGGGGACACTATCCAGAGCCAATTGAAATTTCTCTCCGTAAGATTTTGTATGTCCGGATATATTGTGTCCACAATAATTTCTAGACCCTGAACGATTTGACACAATTCGTTATCCAACAATACCTGGGGACTGTTTGCAACCGGAGACGGTAATTTTCCGTGTCCAAGTTTTAGAAGTTTTTGTGAGAAATTATTATCGTCATTGTCACTTAAATGTGCTCTCATATTTGTGCGCAGATTAAGAGTTTCAATCGATTGCCATAAAGTTGATGATTTAAGGCAAGCTCGAATAACGTCAGCTCGAGTACCTTTTGTTATAACGGGTAATGTTTGACGAAAGTCTCCAGCTAAAACAAACGTCACGCCCCCCATTATACGGTCTGAGCTTTGGATGTCTCACAGCGTGCGCTCCACGGCTTCCACGTGCGCCCTGTGGCTCATGGTGCACTCGTCCCAGATGACCAGCAAAGTGTCTTGTAAGAGCTGCCCCAGCGGACCGTTTTTGCGGATCGAGCACACAGATTGGTATTCCAAAGACACAGCCAATGGTAATTTAAATGTAGAGTGAGCAGTCTTTCCATCATTTAATAGGGTTGCAGCAATTCCGGACGATGCCACTGCGACAGCTTTTCTCCAGATTGACGTACTTTTGACAACACTAAATTGGCAAGGAAGGTTTTGCCTGTTCCACCCGCCGCGTCCAAAAAAAAACAGTTTACCGCTGTGATTTTCAACACTCTGTACTATTGCATCGAATGCTATTTTTTGATCTGCCACTAACTTGGGTACATGCGTGTTGACAAATACAGACAACTCGTTAATATCATGCGGCACGGTACGGCACGGTAACGCATGGACGATGTTTTGTTGCCGATTCGGGGAAGGCAATCCAAAATCTGCTAAATGCTTGTCGTTCAGTTCCAAAAGCTTGTTTTCTTTTTGTATCAAGCCTTCATTATGTACATCACAATCCTGATCTTGTTGTTGAGCTGCACGTCTGATGTCCTCACACAAATCGTATTTGAAAGTTTCCCACAATTTGAGAGGTTCAGAGGGAAAAAAAATGACCACAAACAGCTCTCTCAACTTTAACGGGCAGTCAGAAACCGAAGTTTCTCTCAAAGTCATCTCCCATTGGTTGTCATTTTCTAGTAAACCTAAATCTCTGCGAGCAGCTTAGTATGTTTCTTTAACAATGCCATCAACGGTTTTTAAGTCTTGGAACGATGTCGGGCCACGCACATGATGAAGTAATATCCTGAGATAAAAGCACTCGGATTGAGAAGGATGGACGCTGTACACTCGGCCCAACGCCGCATCTTTTTTACACCGGGATGACCGACTACGTCTTGGCCGCGTTTCCTTCTTGAGAATTTGTTATTGGCCCATGTGTAATAATGAGGTTGTATATTTTCAGCTGAAAAATATACCCGTTGCCCATTTTCTAAATGTACAGCCAAGTGAACAACGGTAGGGTGTCGATCGTGAATAGGAAACTCTGACAATCTCCACACTGCCTCCGATGTATTTCAGTGTCCCTTCCACCCCGCCCGCCGCGATGCCCGGCGCGCTTTTCAGACTGCATCGCAAACAACGGCCACGGCGCTATGGCGGTTTTGTTTACTGTTTGAATTGTTTAATTCGTAATATCTTTTGAAAGAAAAGTCCAATTTAAATAATTCGAAAACTATTCTATAGGTAGTTAAATGGTCTTGACCATAAAATAATTTATTTAGATAAGAATTAATATAAACACATAAATAGCATGGTTTGAATTTGGTTAGCATTTTCATTAATGTTTAAAATGAAAAAAGTTGGTGTAGTGACATAACTACAATAGTCGGATATATGCTACCGCGGAGTTTTGTGTAGACATTATGATGTTCTTCAATATTGTTGTACATTATTTTGTTCTATCGCTAATAGTTTCATTTTAAGACTAATTTTTCTACACCTATGGTTACATTGTTCAAATTTGACTAAAGATCCCTATTTTTTTTTCAAAATGAAATGAAGCCCATGTCAAATGGGAAGAATGTAGCATTCTATTAGTGAAAGAATTTTTTAAATCGGCCAAGTACTTTTTGAGCCTATTCATTACAAACATACAAAAATAGGTACAAATCTTTCCTCTTTATAATATTAGTGTAGATATAAACTCAACTGTTAACTTAAATACAGAGATAGGTACTACAGAGAGACAACTTATTTTTTGCAGGTGTTTTCACTATTCTTGAGAGCTGTATCCATTTTAGGGGTTCTGTTAATTAAAGAAAAATAACTGATATGAATATTTACTTTATAATATAAATTGCACTTGTAATTATTTATTTTATCCTTCATTTTAACCGTTTGTTAAATATTTGTAAAAATATTTCCTTCGGGTATTGTGAGAGCAATCTCGCAACATTGATGATGTCACGCAACCTACGCGGTAAAGTAAGCGCTTGCAAAATTCAACAGGCTTGCTAATGTGACGGTGGCCGAGTGGTATAGGTATACACCCGGATAGCGTAAGAGACGGGGTTCGTTGCCTCGTCTGTCACGGCCAAAGTTGCTTTTTATAAGTGTTATTTATATTATTGAGTTGGAACATTCTATAGTTTAACCTAAATTTATTAATAACAAACAAGAAAAAATAAAACTAAGACATGCAACATAAAAAAATTTAACTTAAAGTGTACCTATTCAAAAACGAAACCTTTCCTTGAGGCAAGGAGGCTATGATGCTGGCTGCGTTGCCGCGTTGAATAGCTATGCTAATCCTTTGAGCAATTCCTTTAATTTATTGAAATTGTTTAGAGACAAAACAGTAAAAAAAAACAAAAATGTTATCAGGATAAATTTATTTTCCATGTGATTGCCAAGAATGAACTTTTCCTGCTCAAACACAGTTTTACAAAATGTTAACTTGTTTAAAAGGTGTAGTAGAAAATAATGAATACTAAAGCGAAACAAAAATAATTTTAATATGTAAAACGAATAAGACAACAAAAGCTAGTATATGGCATTCGTTTCAAATTGTCTGCCTTATTTTAAGACAACGTTCAGGTACTGTTACATAACAAACTCATCATACAACAGTAATGCCTTAGTTTTTTAGCAAACTGAAAAAAAGAAGGTTCTCAGTTCAACCTGTATGTATCTATGTTTGTCCACGAATTTCTCGCGTTTGGCTGGACCGATTTTGATGCGGTTATCACTAAAATATTTTTTACACCGAGGAGAAGGTTTTAGTAACTGTTTTTGTTCAATTAAGTACGTTGTAATTTAAACTTTTAATTTTATATAAAAATTGAACGGCACTTAATAAACCATTAGGCTAAAATAAAGCTAATAGGTGAAACAAACTCGGTGTGTAAGTCGGTGCATGATTTCAACTTTAGTAACGGACAGCACCAGTCTACGTTCGTACGTACATCATGCACCGACTTGAAATGAGTTTGTTTCTCCTTTTGGCTTTATTTTAGTCCCTTTAGTGTTTTTATAAGGCAGTTCATTTTTTATGTAAAGAAATGACAACTTTTTGTGGTTTATTTTCGGCTGCAATTCATTCAATTTTATTGTATTAATTATATTACTATACGTCTCTTACAACTTATCATATCTTAGAATCAAGTTTCTGTTTCATTGCTACATCTAATATTTCCAAAACTTTGTCATTGACCAATCTCGGCGCATCTTTAGCCCACATGTAGTCTGCGTGATTGAAGTGATCGAAGGGAACCAAGTACATTGCAGTCGTGTTCGGAAGCGCGTCGTGGAGTTTCTGCACATCCTTCTCGCTCGACATCAAGTCGTTCCTAGCCCAGAAGAGAGTCGTGTTCACTTTCACCTCCTTCAAATCGTATTCAGGAGGAGTCTCAGAATTGTACACGGCTCTGTTCCTCTCGGGTGTCTCGTAATCGAACTGCTGGAACTTCCCGGACAAGCTCAACTGAGCCAGATGCAAAATGGTCTTCCAGGACGTACCTCCACCCTTCGAGAGGAACTGAAGCACACGAAAATTTTTCCATTGGTCCTCGTCATCACCGATAGTGTAAAAGACAAAGCGCTTACAATAATCGCTGGCTAACTCCATCTGGCATATCTTACTGACTGAGGCTAAGAAGTCGATTTGCGCCACTTCATAGGAGCGCAGCCAAAGAGCCGCGTGCGCCGCCCTGCTGGTGCCGGCCGTCAGCGCGCGCAGCGGCGACTCCATGTTCGCCAGGAACACCGCCGGCGCCAGCGCAATACCCACACTCAGCTTCTCATTGTACTCCGGCCGCAGCGAAAGCATCGCGAACATTATAGTCGTCCCCATGGAATGACCGATGTAACCGATCTTCGTCCCGCTCCCTTTTATTCTTAGTATATAATCAATAATTGCCGGCATATCGTACCGAGCAATTTCATCAAACGAAAAGTTCCAGAATTCTTTCGTATTAGTTTTGTACCGTAAGTGTTCTCGTGAATATCGGTTACCCCTCGCATTTGTAATCCACACGTCGTAGCCGGCGTCTGCCAGGACGTACCCGAGGGATTTGCCTGGTCCATTAATGATATAGTTGGCAGAACTATCGAACAATCCGTGTTGAAGGATTATTGTTTCTTTAGGCACTGGTCCGCCTATTTTGGATCTTGGAAGCCTGTGTACTGTCAAGACGTAGCCTTCGGAGACTACTGAGTGTGTCTCACAATCGTATCCGTTGCTGATTATCATCGCTGGTACTGACAGCACCAGCTCAGGATGCTCCAATCTTGCTCTCGGATCATCTGTCTGCATATACGAAGTTCTGTCTTTGTAACTATCGATGTAGTCCTCAATTTGTGTTTGTAAACTTTGAGTACTAATTCCCGTGTAAGTGTTGAAGAGTTGCGTGACACGGTCTATTTGAGCTTGGAAGTATTCATTCGCTTTGTTGGTCTGATCGTTGGCGTAGGCTTCCCACGTTAAATCGGCACTGTTTATGATATTTCTGGAAACCATCAGCAGCACACCGACACCGATAGTCAATAATTTTAACATGTTGACTGCTATCAGCACTAACTCAACACTGAGTGTGAGTTGCGTGGAGTGTTTCTCTTGACCTACAGGTCACGTAGAGACGTCACTTTTTGAACATGGTTATTGTTAACAAGTTTTAAAAATATGCAACAATGTGCTCGTAAATGATTTTTTGAATAGGTGATACTCGTATTAGCAAAATACGAAGTCCATGAAAAAGTCAATAACAACTACATCTTTCGAGCATCGAGGTGATCAGCGTTTTATTTTGATTTTTTTTCGTAGGTGGATATTGAAAGTCGATTTGGAACGTAAAAACGAAATGAAATCAGATAAAATTTATTAGCGTGAGAAAAAGATCACATATTTTATGGTGGAATTCAGAGGTTGAATTGCGTAAAGCAATCGTATTCATTTGACAATTCAAAACGTACGATATGGTCTGACAAACGGCGAAGAACAAAGCGTTTGACAAATCATATTGTACGTTATGAACTGTCAAATGAATACGATTGGTTTACACAATTCCAGCACAGGTACAGTTATGTTCGTCTTTAAGATGCATAAGACTTTAAAGCAATAATATAAGATTTTTCGTTAGAATAGTGTAGGGACAATGTTTTGTCAGTTAAATAATTAAACTTGTCCAGTATATTGTTATTCTCATAATTATTCATACAGTTTATAAACACATGTCAAAAGGTGTTTTCTATCTTAAATATTTTCTTCATTATCTGTCCGTCATCTCTAAGTTATTTTCAGTGTAAAATTATCTTCCCCGATTCAATATCTAAAAGTCGAAGCCATTTAAACTCAAAAAATGTGTTTCATCGAAGAAGTTAAAGCTGATGTTTGAGTTGATTCCTAAACGAGTTCCCAATTTCGTGTTACATCAAAGTTTGTAATTTGTAATTGGCAAGAAGACTGGCCGCTCGACTTCGCTGCCGTCCATTCCAAAATAAGGTCTAATCAGATGAAACAAAAATAAAAGTCCTTTTAGGAGAATTTCAATATTTTTATTTATCCATTTAGGGGCAAATTGACAGTTTTGACGATGAAGGATCTTTTTATGATTAATTCATTTCTTATTTGAAGGTTCATGCTAGTCTAGTGCTAAATTAAGTTTTAACTGGCAATCATACTTAGCAAGGAATTTAATACCTATATTTTAAAAATGTTCTATAGCTGAACAAGTGGCTAAAACGCTAACGGCTAACGTTACAAATGTTTTACGCAAATCGTACTTGCGATTGCGAACGAGACGTCATGACAATGCAATGTCACTATGGTAAGGAGGCTTATTCGTTCTCGTGTTACATAGGTAACAATTTATTTTATACAACAAGATGATCTGGTATACTTTACATTGATCGTCAATTTCGATGTAACAAAGTATCCACAAAACTAAAAACTACATCCGATTTGATCAAGTCGACTCTAGTCCCAAAAACTAACAACAGCAGTATTAGATTACACTCTTGAAAACCGTTCTATTCCTAACGAATACCGTTCATAAAAGAATACGAATATAGGTTGAACACCATTTATGTATGATACAGAACAGTCAGTAAAATCTTTTTTGTATTTTATTTTTTTCGCAAAGAATCTTCATAATATTTTGTTTTTTTACACCTAGGACACACCTTCCTATGAATCAAAATTTTTGAAGCTAAATTTTAACTTCTATGTAGCTATAAAAGTCAAATCCTGCTTATAAACCTTTTCCATACTAGAACTTTGGGAAGAATAAGAAAGCAAAATTAGTGTTTTTTTGTGACTGACTATGCCAAAACTTATGAATTGGTATTCGTTGGGAATCGATTTCTAACGGCTCTTTACTCTCAAAGGTCCGTAGCCGTGTAATGTGCGCGTCATCTGCATATACCTACATAAACACACTCACGTCCTCCCATAGTATATAAGCTTTAACATTATTAATAAACGGGCTCTTTGATTGCAGTCAGTCTTTTATTATACTGCCTCGGTGGCGCAGCGGAAAGATGGTCACACTTTAAAACGATGGCTGCGTCAGAGTTCCCGGGTTCGATCCCCGGGTCGGGCCAAAAATGTATACCAAGGACTATCTGTTCAGAAATTCTTATGGTAGCCCGGAGATCGGAAGTTGGCGGTGTTTCACCTCCATGTCTCGGAAAAGCACGTAAAGCCGTTGGTTCTGCGCCTGATTTCTCTCTGGTCGTGTCAGATTGCTGTCCCATCGGGCTATGAGAGTGAAAGGAATAGACAGTCCAACTGTGTTCGCGCACACACTTGTGCACTGTAATATGTCCTACGCAATCGGTTAGTCGTTGTGACTGGCCACCGTAGTCGAAGTCGGCTTGGGGGACTACTATTATTATTCATTAAACGCTTTTCCAAGGGTACAATTCTACTTAAACAATAACTGTAAATAAACAATAACTTAAAATGACGAAACATAATTTTCCACACCTTCATTGCTTTAAAATGTCTAAAATAACGCTAATAGGAGAAACAAACTCATTTGAAGTCTGAGCATGATGTGCTTACGTAGACTACTGCTATTTGTTAAATTTGACATCACGCAACCTTCAAATGAGTTTATTTCTACTGTTACCGTTATTTTAGTGTTTTAAAGGCTCTTTAATTGTGGTGGAAAAATATTTTTTGTCGTTTTTATTGATTCTTTCAGTTACAGTGTACCTGATTTTACTAAAATAGTTACTATAACCCTCTCTTTAGTGTATCAAATACTTTACTAAAAACTACATCAAAATCTGTCGAGCCAAACGCGATATATTCGCGGACAAACATACATACAAACAAACAGGTTGAACTGGAAACCTACTCTTATTAAGTCGGTTAAAAATAATATAAAATATAATATTTTTGTCCTCAAACCGCCAAGGTACTTTCCCTTCGAGTGAAATAAAAATAAATATATAGTAATTGAGCTACTCATATATTGTATCTTTATTGGGATAATAAAATTGGCTAAATGCCTGGCTATTTACTCATACATTAAAAAAGAAGAATGTAGGAGACATTGCAATTAATTAAGAATAAGTTTAGCAATTCTCGCTCTTGCCAGTAATTTCACTTTCTTCATTTTTGAGCTGTCATGAAAGTGGAAGAACGAGGTTCTATCTCACATACGAAATTGAGCTCTTTGTCACACCACACGTCGTTCAAAATGCCGTGGTTGGTCCCTCCGTTCAGCCCCCCACACCTCTCGCCGGCCTCGGGAATGCTCGGTTCTCCCCAATTCCAGTTATCATATCCTGCATCTGCTAGAGATTGGCCTGAAAAGTCGAGTACCAGAATTTGAATAAAAATCTAAACGTATAGCATAATTTTTTTGGGTAGTGTGGCAATTAAAGCAAAAAATTGAATCGATGATTTTTTAATAGAACCTTCACCTGGTCAAAATGCTTTATAATATTAAACTTTGAGATATAACAATCCAAAGTTAAAATCCCTAATCAATGTATGTATGACAAAATAGCTTACTTGTTGTACGAAATGATAATGTCAAATTCTACGGCTGGACATATGATTGCAATATACATATTACTGGATCTCTTTATTTTGTTAGAAAATAACCATTTATTTATTTTTCGTTACAATAAATAAGAATTATTAAGAATTGATTACTGATTACTTAAAAGGCGTATATTTAAAATATTTGCTCGTATTACAGGAAAACTCTGTATAATATATTGTAGTCAATGGTGCGATCTGATTAAGGAAAAAGGTTAGAAGGATCATAAAGTTGCAACCTATCGCTATGAAAACCCAGTGGGTTAAGTTTGGCTTACGTCCTGCGGCTAATGTATTGATATTTACATTATTAATTTGTGTAATCGCAAGAAAAAACTAAAATAAATAAAATGTACCTTGCACAGTGATCCAGATGCGAGGTTCACCGAAGGCTCGGAATCCGATGAATGTTGAATATTCATTGAACTTTGCCAAGTCCCAAATTACCTACAAATGTTAAAAGCATACACAAATATAACTGCGGCTTAGAAACATTTTTAAACCAGTTGACAAAAAATCTTGTATTGAACCGATTCTTTCAATTTTATGAACTCAATAAATCTACCTAAAGATATTTTCAGCAACTAAAGATAAGTATTTTTTCACAAGCATACATCATAAAGGCCATATTAAAGCTATTTTGACACCTGCTTTACAAAAAACTAAGGGTCATAAATTTTGATCATATTTAAATACAAGGTAGTTTTCCGAACATCTTTTAAGAAGAATTAAGACCTCACCTCAGCTTCTTCTTGGCTGTTGATGACGGCCAAGTGTCCGCCTTCAGCTCTGCAGACATTATACGCGCTCTCCCAGTCACGTTTCACCTGGTGCATCTTGTAGCAGCTTCCAGTACGCAAATTTATATTATACTCTGCAAAAAAACTGAAGGGTTGACTTTTAACCGTTAGAGCGAAGCTACACTATCGTTGCGTCTCCGCATGCAATTTGACGTCCTTCGTGTTGTAATGACTAAGCACGCTGGGTTTCAATGCGGAGACGCCTTTCACAATTGCATTAGCTACTTACTTTGAGATCAGTCAGATCAATGTATGTGATTGGTGTCCAATATTTAATGCATAGCAAGATACTGTGAAGAATGCCATTCATACGTAGGTATGTAAAATGACGGAGCTACACCGCTCTGACGTCGCATCGCACCACGCAACTCAACGCAATGGCAAAGTGGCTTTGCTCTGAGTGAACATGCTTAAACTGCTAATAAATATGTTAAACTTTACCTGGATCCAAGGTATCACACTGCGGCACTGCATTGCATATAAATCTGTCTGGCCTGTAACATACAAACAGATTGAACAACCGACTGATGACGTTCAACATCCTAAGTAATAAGTATAAAATGAACGTTAAAAAAAAGTAAAAACCGACTTCAAAACCAAAATGCTTTCAAAATTAAAAAGTCTTAAATAAACTTTTGACCCTTGAAAGGAAAGGGAGCCATTTTAGGCAAACAATTTTTTGGAGTCTTTACAAACTTACGTCGTTGAGGTAGGTTCTGTTTCCAGCGTGGTCGTAGATTCATAATAATTGCCCATTACATTAGAAAAACCATAATCTTCATCCGCTTGCGATGTGATACTTGTACTTTCATAATTATCGGTTTTTCTTTTATTCTCCCATTTCAGTGCTTGGGATTCCAATCGCGTGGCTGTTTTGGGTTCAATCTCGCAGATGAACATCAAATCCATGGAGCAGGTGACGTCATTTAAAACACCATCCTCCTTGGATCCCCTAAAGATTACCGATCCACAGTTTTCATTCATGCTGTTTGGTTCCCCAGGAAACCATTTATCGTAGCCCGCTTCTTCTAGTGATTGGCCTGTAGAAAAAAACATTTAGTTATTCATCAACGAAAACAGGGTGGGTTTTCATTTTTGGGCTGATTGATTATTGAATCATCAAGCAGGGTTATCATGAGTGAAACCACTCAACGATGCTGCGACAGTTAGCGATGCAGTTCCGTAGTTCTACATGTAATGTGAACAGCATGCCACACGGTGCGTTAAAACAACGCGACGCAACGCGTATTGCTGTTTAGGTTTATATGCAGAACAACGAAGCTGCATCGCTCCGAAGTTGCAACGTCCACGTAACGCCAGAGTGGCTTCTCCAACTTCGCAATGATTGCAACGATTGGAAACCATGGAATAACTGGAGTTTGGGTTTGCACCATTTGCAAGTAATAGCATGCCTATTGCCAGAGTGTCCGAGCAGATTGTTTGTTTGGGATATTGATAGGAAGTGCTTACTTCGGAGCGATGACGAATCTTTCCTTGACTCTAGTTGCTGTATTACTATTATAGCGACATTACCTTGCAAAGTAGTCCACGTTCGGTAGCGATAGTACTCCACATCATTGGCAGCACGGAATCCCAGAAACAGTGCGTATATGGATTTACTTTCTTTAGCTAGTTCCCAAATAACCTGGAAGCAAGACATGAGCTAGTTTAACAATGCAAATTTATTTTCAATAAATGTCAAAGTATCGTATACTGAAATCATCCTAGTTCAGGTTTCAACCCACCATTTTTAAAACTAGCGGACCCAGCGAACTTTGTTTCGACCCCTGCCCCGGTAAGTAATTAGGTACTCTGAAATTGTATAATTTTCCGCACAATTTTGCTTACTATTTTCTGTCATACGTAAGATCCTCCTCCTGACAATAACAAATACAACAAAAAAGAATGAGTCAAATAGATCTAGCTCTTTACGCCGTGACCAAGAAAAATATGGATTCATTCTTAATAGGAGTGGTGGATCTTGAAAATTGTAACTACAAGGATTATGATGAGGTAATAAATCATTTTTATTTTTATCATACTTTGTAGAAGAGCAGCCGTTTAAAGTGAGGCAAATAACATTTATCGCAACAATAATAGTTTACTACGGCTTGGACAAACTAATGGTCAGCACTCATAGACCCTTTTCTTGGAGGCGGTATATTCAGTTGTACCACAGTTGTACGAACTCTATTCAGTTTTACCACAGCTAAACGCATTCCATGTATTTATGATAATTATTTATTTATGTCGAAACCACAGAAGCCGATGCATTGCGTCGACGCTGCAACTTTGGGGCGGCGACGCTCTGTTGCTCTACATAGAATAGAATAGAATAGAATTTTTATTTATTTGACACACAAGATACATTACATTAAATAAATTAAAACAAATCAAAACAACTTAAATTAAATTCATTAAAAACAAAAACAAAGCGCCCAGGTGTGCCAAAAAGGTCCCCGCTCAGTATATACATAAAATCTGAATTCCACACCCGCCTTACAAATACACGCGGTTGTCAGAACGCGCGCGACAGGCAGACGAGCCAGGGATGAATCTGCGTCACGATGATGGATGGACCGTTGCGAGAACGCAGCGCTAGTGTGGTACCCACTGCGTTGATCCGCCGAAACGCAACGAAAATGCCCGTGAGGTTTTGCTCTAAGGCTCCACTCTCAAATTAACTCACCTCGGCCTCGGCTTGGCTGTTGATAATGGCCAAGTGGCCTCCTTGTGCTTGGCATATCGAAGACGCATCATCGAAGTTGTGTTGGTCTTGGTAGACCTTGTAACAGCTCCCGGTGCGGTTATCCAATACATACTCTTATGAAATAAAATAAATAAGTTTTTTTTTTCATTTTTTAAAATATATAAAACAAAACGTTTGTGTTTATTAGGTACGCCATTCGGAATTGAGAGTGGCGATAGCTACTTAGAATTGTCGAGTTTGCTTAAACTATTAAAGATTATTCAATTTTATTTATATATATGTTTTCTTGCTACTAACTTTCTACCCAATAAAGATGTATAGAAATAAAACACAATTTAAAAGTTGTACCTAAATTACAACTTACCAGTGTCTGAAGTACCGCATTCTGTGAGCTCTGTATCCTGTTTCTTTATATAACAGGCAAAAGGATGGTTTTCGAAACAGGATAAATCCACCTTGGTACCATTTGCGCTCAAGCCGACGCAGGATTCCAATGTGTGTGTGAATGTTTGGGAATCGGGGATACCTTGAACGTTATAAAAATATATCAGGTCAAATTGTTTTAAGTTAAATATTTTACTTGTGTCTGTGTATCACTTTATTTTAATAGAGATTTTACTTTATTTATTCTTACTTGTATATCCAGGTGGTAATTATTTTTTTCGAAGAAAGAAAATATCATTTTTTGAAACAGCACCCTGATAATTTTAAAAGTTATTTACATCATCGGCTTCGTTTCTCTCAATTCAATGCCAAATCCCTCTTTTTTTCTAATCTTAACCTTAATTATTAAAAAATCAATATCTGAATATTTTTTGATTTATTTATTTAAACTTTAATGGTACAATTAGCGGACTAAATGCCTTATGGTATTCTTTACCAGTCACCCGCTTGGGAAATGCAGAGAGTCAAATCAGTGGCGGAATATTTAAAAGTACTGAGAGGCACCAAAAAATATATTTCAAAATGCAGTAACATAAACATACATACTAATATTACATAGATAAAAGAAATATATTAATATGTAAGCATGGCATTAATGAACGTACATAGAATACATATATTTAATAAAAAAATAATAACAGATAGGAAAGTGTAGATATTGATGACATCTGTAAAGATATTAACGACAACAGTGAGAGCAATGTTGGTTAATTCTGAAGTGAGCCAAGGTTAAGATAGTGGGTGAGGAGAGACTTCGTAAAAGAAAATTTGTTTGAGGAAATTGTGGTTTTCATCTAAAGAGAATTCCAAAGGCGAATCGCAGAGATGGTGAAAGAGTCCGAAATAAAGACGGTCTTGTAAAGAAGAGTGTAAAGTGTGAGAATATGGGAGGAGCGCAGGTTGCGCGAAGTTGTGGAAGCCAGATAGTTGAACCGCTGTGTCATATAGGTCGGAGAGTGAGGGTTATGAAGTATGTTGAAGAGTACACAGAATTCTTATTTCTCTGCGATGACGGATGGGAAGCCATTTAAGCTTGGAACGGGAGGCAGAAATGTGGTCGTACTTATGGAGACCGAATATGAAACGAATACCGTAGTTGAGGTGACGATCAAGTTTATTGAGAAAGGCTTCACTTACATTCGTACAACAGACGTCGGCGTAGTCGAGACGAGGCTGAACGAGAGATTGGACAAGAAGAGTTTTCGTGTGAAGAGGGAGAAAGCTTTTTGAATTTAAAGAGTGCCCGTAAAGTGGCAGTTATCTTCTTGCTGACCTCGACAATGTCTTTAGACAAGCTGAGGATGCCGTCTATATAGTATGTAGCCCCAGGTTCTTAACTCAGTCACTGTATGGTATCACGGCTTTTTAAGTAAGATTGGAGCAGTGGAGTACATGAAGATCTTGGCGAGTTGCCGAGAGCTGTCAACAATGATAGCCTAACATTTGGACGGGTTTACTGATATACCGAATTTTTTTGACCAATCGACGATACAGGAGAGGTCACAATTCAGGGCCATTATGGCCGAGCCTATATCAAACACCTCTGCCTGAGCGTAAAGTTGCAGATCGTTTGCATACAGATGATAAGAGCAGTTAAGGCGGCTAGTGATAGTATTCATAAAAACGGAAAAGAGGAGCGGAGAGAGAATACCACCTTGAGGAACGCCAGTTGTGATATTTGATCAATGAGAAAACTTTTGGTCAATCCGAACAGCCTGGTGGCGTCCCTGAAGATATGAAGAGAACCATTCCAGTGCTACAGATGAGACCCGCAAGTGGGACATAATAGCAAGGAGCACATCATGGTCGACATGATTGAATGCATTAGAGAAGTTAATTAAAACGAAAATGGCTTTTTTACTATACATGCCCTCTTTGATGTCCTCAATGACTTTAAGAAGTGCAGTGGTCATGCTGTGTCCGGGACAAAATTCAGACTGATAAACATTTAGAAGGCTATTTTTGAAGAATGTAGATAGTTGCTTATGGACAACAGCTTCTAGGACTTTCGAAAGAAAGAAAAGAATGGAGATTGGACGAAAATGAGTGAGGAGTTAGAGTTGGATAATTTAGTAAGAGGAAGAACGTAGGCTTTACGCCAAACAGCAGGTACCACCCCAGATTAGCAAGAAAAAATTAATTATGAGTGTGAGAATTGAGGCTGATTTGGGTTAGGACTAGTGTCCTGTGGGTTTTTATTGCTTGATTTGATTTGAAAGTAGACCTAATATGAAACAAAGAAGTAAAATAACATAAAACTATACGTATATCTTTTTTGTTTCATTTAAGGTTTACTTTCACCTCTTATCAGGATTGCAATTTTCCACACTGTATAGAGCTCACCTTCCACGTGCTTCTGTCGACTATTTGAGAAGAAGCTGACCATACCAGTGAAGACTGGTGTCCCTGTCACTCCATGCTCCATCATCAGATCTTGGATGGCCTGTTTGAGATCTTCATTGAGGGGTGAAGCTAAGACTGCTCCTAAAATAAATAAATATTACATAAAAACACACACACACACACACACACACACACACACACACACACCCACCCACACAAACACCCGCATAATCGCACGCTAAAAGTTAGATTGACGCGAGAATGTCGAGATATAAATTTTTAATCGGGATGTAAATTTCCACAAAAAAAAACATAAATTGTATTAATAATTAATGAGTAGTATACGCATCTACTTAGTAACAAGAAGATAAAACTCTTCATTGCATAAATCACAGCTCAGTTGCAAAGCTTACAGAAAATATTGCATTCAAGTGGCTTGTTAGCTACAAGCAATTTATTTAAAAAAGCACTAGTTGCAAAAAAAAACGTATTGCAAAAAAAATTACCTTGGCTAGCTTTAATGTATCTGTACCTTCGTTTATGCACGTAAGATGTGCTTGCTCCCATATCTGGGGCAGGCGATGGAACTTCAGCCAACCTCCAGATCTCTCGTTCAGGATGTAGTCAGGACGAAGCACATTGCCATCTTGGAACAACCAAAGTTAATATTTTACTATTGCAAATGCATCAACAAAATTTCAATATTTCTTCCCGCAATACTAATAATGACATGGTTAAATAGTAATATGAGTAAATGTTACTCACTGCTCGTCATTTCGGCTGGGTTGTAAAGCTTTTTTTCTACCCTCTATGGTTGTAACAGCCTTGGTCACGAGCCAGCTGTTAAGTTCTTATTGTAATGCAACGTGAAAGTTTAAAATCTAACATAAGCTGTAGCTCTGTTGTGTAAATGATGAAAGAAGACCTACGTGGTGTAGAGGCTAAGCACGCTGGTTTCAAGTCATCACCACTCCAAGGTCCCGGGTTCGATCCCGGTCGGGTCGGTGTTGTGGTACCTACCACCGTTGTGTCTGATTTCCATAACGCAAGTGCCGCTACTTATTTTGGGATCAGAGTAATGTATGTCATTGGTGTCCAATATTTACATTTATTTATTTAAAGAAATCTTGCAGAAATCTTGAAATAAGTACCTATGAGTGAGTATCGGATATCAATTAAAATGTTACTTATGTACAGAATAACAGATAAAATTTACAAAATGTTTTTGATATAACTCTTATTTTGAACTAACTGCCTCGGTGGCGCATCGGTAAGAGGGTCGTACTTTAAAGCGACGGCTGCGCCAGAAGTCCCGGGTTCGATCCCCGGATCGGGCTAAAAATATATACCTGAGTTTTTCTGTTCAGAAATTCTTAGGGTAGCCCGGAGTTTGGAAGTTGGCGGTGTTTCACTCCCGTGCCTCGGAAAGCACGTAAAGCCGTTGGTCCTGCGCCTGATCTCTCTTCGGTCGTGACAGACCAAAGAAGCAGCGTATGACGTCCACCAATAAGAGGACGATCTTGTAAAGATCGCAGGATCAAACTGGATGCAGACCGCTAGTGATCGGTCGCTGTGGAAAGTTGTGAGAGAGGCCTATGTTCAGGAGTTGACGTCCTTTGGCTGATAATGAAAATGCTAGGGGTAGGAAAAGTTATATCAATTAAATAACAATTCAAAACTTACATGTAATCTCGAATATTATTGGTAATATAAGTAAAACTCCAACAGAAACTATGTTTCTCTCCATTCTTGATCACGATCAAAGTACTTAGTATAACGAATTAATAAATTTAATTAATTAGTAATATGCAACCGTATACGTATACTTAACTGATATTATTTTAATAACACAATCCCGGTACACTGCAAGAATTTATACTATCAGGGTTATCGATAAATTTGATGAACTATACGACGATATTGCATGAAGTTGACGAGAGACCGTTTACATCAAGTTGAAGAACTGACTTTGATATTAATAATAAATTAAAACACACTAATCATGACGTCATGACTCATTTTTTTCCTTAACTAAATCTCATCGGTACTGTTCATAAAAACGGACGTACATTTTTACCGCCTTCAAAAGAAAGGAGGTTATCAATTTGAGCTCTATATATTATATGTGTACCTATATATCGTCAAAATTTGATAAAGTTAGTATGTTGATCTATAAAGGCTTCCTAACGCATGTGCAAAATTTTGTAAGTGTATGTATGTTTTTATGATTGTATATTTGTAAGTTTATCTCAGGATTTTTCAAGAACAACAAGTAACAGCGAAATGAATATTTTTTACTTCAATTAAGTATAAATATGATCCGCCTTCAAAAAGCTTAAAATAACACATTCGTCTTCTATTTGGGAGAAACAAATTATTATGGGGTCGGTCTATGACGTAGGTAGTGTAAACTGTTAGTGTAGGTAATCTTGATATACACCAAATCCAAAAAAATATGTTTTACCTGAATGGGAGACAAAATATTTTAAAATTTTAATGCAGATTTTTGAAGGCGGTGTAATTTTTAAAACTATTTTTATACCACGACTATATAAAATCTTGCATGAGAGGAAGCTATATCCACTGGTATAGTTCACCAAAGATCAACATAGGTAAACTCCTGTAATAGAATCCACAATCAGTTGTTATTTCAACGTATTTTGTTATATTATTTTTAAATTTAACAAATTGTGCAGTAGTCATTTAATTGTGAAGTGCAGGAAATAACAAAGTGTTGCATATACAGGCTGAAGAAGGCAATAGAGAGCTGATTTTCAAAGGGAGATGATATCAAAAGATAATTGACGATTTGCATTATATTTCTTCATGTTGCACATAATAAAAATTCAAGAAAACTAAGCCTGTAAGCTGAACACTACTCAGCAAAAGACTTACCTCAAGTATGAGTTTATGAAAACATTAAAATACGTATCATAATGATCAGTTGTCTCCCTTTCTTCAAAGAAAAAGAGGACGTGAGTTTATATTGTAAAATACGTTTATGACCTTTAGATTTGTTGAGATACTTATTTTTGTCATAAGAAAGCCCTTTATTTACTAGAAGTACATATTAATGTTATTTTATTGTCTTTAATTTACGTTTGCGAAATGTAAGTACCCTCTGCTATACTACACACATCAAAAGTGTCTAGGGATCAACATATATTTTTGCAATAACTTTTCTCCTGATTGATATTAATTAAAATTTTATTTAAGGATTCATCAAATAAAGTGGTTTTCGTTTGTCTACAGTACGATAAACCAAGTCACCTTTGCATTAATAAAGAAATTTGCCATTTTCCTAATAAAGGGATTTTTGACATTTGAACCACTAACATTAAAGTTCGAAAAATAGACTGAAATAACAGTTTTCTTTAAAACTTTATTGGGTAACTTAAACAATTAATAATCCGTGTTTCTACCGCGAACACTAACAACACAAGAACATTGGTTTGGCATACTCAAAATGAGTTCATCCAAATCACGCTGTGGAATGGACGCCCATGTTCGTTGCAACAACAAAAAAAGGTCTTCTTGCGACTGGATACCCTCCATATTCGGCAGAGCTCTTCTCTATAGCATATCCCGTCTGCGTTTCCACCAGGTGAGCAGCTCCATATTCAATTAAATGTATATTTATCATTTAGTTACAGGTTTAAAACAATTGTAAAAACAAGGTTTTCTTTTTGTAATGCGATTGAATGAAAAATATTTAGTTAAATGTGTGCTCACTCAGTCCTCACAAGCGGTCAGCCACATCTTCATACTGAAATAAGTTGGTCGAGTCATTCAGTGTTCTTTTTTTTGTTACAGCTCTATTTATTTGGAGCCTGTAATTTCAGATCGTCAAGTTTCGTATTAAAACATTTACTATTAATTTATTGTGCTCACTCCATCCACACGCTTTTGTATCTCTATAAACCAACTATAGATTCGCATTCCATCGTTTACATTGTATGAATTGGCTAGAAATAGGACTATTCAGCATAAAAACAAACCACTTTTTCTGTGCGTTCATGAGTAAAACGGATGCCTGGTGCTCACTCCGTCCGCCATCGCTAAATACTTAAATATTTTTTGCTAAGTTAACTTAAACGAAAGAGTGAACATATGATTTTTTTGTGCAAAAATACTATCAAATATTCGGTGGTACTCAGTTCAATATTACTTTTTACTTTTATAGATATACAAAACTATTTTTTTGGTTTAAATGACATATAATAGGGTGTCTCCACGTGACAATAATAAGAGGACATAAAGTAAGACTGAAAAATGAGACGGTTTAATCCTTAACCAATTTTCGCGCAATTCGTATACTAAGGCTAAGGTCATATGTTCCCCACATGTTTAATTTCCTTATTTCACAAAGTCCCGCAAGAAATTAACATTTATTTAGTAATTCTAATTAAAAAAACAGAATCTCCAACATACCTAAAAATCGAACGGCGTATCTTCCTTCGTTTAGCCATAACCGATAAGAATCACGCACATTGACCGAAAATCACTTGTCAGTTAAAACTCAAATGGCAGTTAGTGTCACACACGGTCTAATTCTTAACTTATTTTCTGTTCTAGTTCTTTCCTAATGTCCATATTTTACCATTCGGCTATAGAGCTAGTGTTGAAAATGACTATTAAATAGTCAAAAAACGGTCATTAACTGTCATAAATGGTAATTCATATTGATTCAGTAATGTTTTATTACTTTTTCAGTTGTGCGTACGCGATTGGTCGAATTCGGTAGGTCACGTGACTTTCGCGCAGGTCCGTGAAACACCGTTCTTTACATCTGGTTTCAACCATATTTACAAAAAACAATAAAAAGTCATAATAAGTAATCAAAACTCATTCACACAACGACACAAAATGTGTTTTTCTTGCGAAAACTGAGTCAGGAAATTATATTTACGGTTCATCACATACGGTCAAATTGATTGGTATTGACCGTATTTGACCGGTCATGTATGGTTTCTGATAAATGTGACCGGTCAGATATATTCATTTTACATTTAGTACATAAAACCTCAAAATTTAAACTAAACCCAAACCCCAGCCCAAACAAAGTACCTATTAAGAACCAAACCTTTTCCTTCAGGCAAGTAAGCGAGGATGACACGCAGTTAGCGTGAGCACGTGAAGTTTAGTCAGCCAAGTCCTGCTATTTTATCACGTGTAGACACCCCATTCCATGTCCTTCATACAAAATATGAAATTTTGTTTTACTCTAAAAGTAAAAAGAAATATCAAACTGGATACTTTTGAATATTTTATAGTATTTTTGTACAAAAAAAATCATATGTTGACTTATTCTTTTAACTTAACTAAGCACAAAAGATTTAAGTATTTAGCGATGGCGGACGGAGTTTGCACCAGGCATCCGTTTTACTCATGAACGCATAGTAAAAGTGGTTTGTTTTTATACTGAATAGTCCTATTTCTAGCCAATTCATACAATGTAAACGATGGAATGCGAATCTATAGTTGGTTCATAGAGATACAATAGCGTGTGGATGGAGTGAGCACAATAAATTAATAGTAAATGTTTTAATACAAAACTTGATGATCTGAAATTACAGGCTCCAATTAAACAGAGGTGTAACAAAAAAAGAACACTGAATGACTCGACCAACTTATTTCAGTATGAAGATATAGCTGACCGCTTGTGTGGACTGAGTGAGCACACGTTTAACTAAATATCTTTCATTCAATCGCATTACAAAAAGAAAACCTTGTTTTTACAATTGTTTTAAATCTTTAACTAAATGATAAATATACATTTAATTAAATCTGGAGCTGCTCACCTGGTGGAAACGCAGACGCATATCCCATGCATGCTCAGTCGGGTTCAAGTCTGGCGACTGAGCAGGCAAGGGCAGGACATTGATGTTAGCTGCGGCGAGAGTCTGTCTTACAACTCTTGCGGTGTGCGGTCGTGCATTATCATGCATTAACTGAAATAAGGGACCGATTTGCACTTGTAGAGGAACGATGACGTCTGATACAATCGTCTCAGCATAAATTTGAGCCTTGAGGTTGCCTCTGATCCGAATCAAATCAGTTCTTCCGCCGATCTAAATATATTCAGTCTGTGGAAAACCTTTTAACCGCGTTTTATTAGGTTAGGGCCCAGACCCATAATTAAGTGTAAAAACGACTGTGTGGTATAGTTAAAATGTCGACGAACTATATGGCGAGTGTTCCTAAACTGAAAGGTCGTGAGAACTATGATGATTGGTGTTTTGCGGCTCAAAATGTGTTGGTGTTGGAAGGCATGGAGTCCGCCATTGAAAAACAGCTACCGGCGGAGGCTACTGCGGAACAAAAATCCAACGACAGCAAAGCAAAAGCGAAACTTATCTTGACAATAGATCCTTCTCTTTACGCCCACATACGACATGCTGCAACTACTTACGATTTGTGGATTGAAAAACATGTTTGATGATTCAGGTTATACACGAAAAATAAACCTGCTTCGAAATCTCATCAACATTCGCCTAGAAGGATGTGACTCAATGACCCACTACGTAACTCAAATCGTCGAAACCAGCCAACGATTAAGAGGAACTGGATTTGAGATTACAGATGAATGGGTAGGTGCATTGATGCTGGCAGGGCTAACAGAACGGTATGCACCGATGTTAATGGCTATAGTACACTCGGGAATTCAAATTAGTTCAGATGTCATAAAGACAAAGTTGTTAGACTCATGCGCGGATGCCGGCAGCAGCTCGGGTTCCCAGAATGCATTTTACACGAAGAAAGTTCATAATTCCAAAAATGGCAGCAACGCCAACTACAAAGCCGGCCATCCTAACTGAGCCGAAGAAAACCCAAAGTCAAATGTTAAAATAACTAAGTGCTATAAGTGCAAACAGCAAGGGCATTATAAAAATCAATGTCCTAACACAGATGTGAGCAAGAAAAAGCAAACCAATGCATTCAGTGCCATTTTTCTGAGCGGCAACTTTAATAGCACTCACTGGTATATTGACAGCGGGTCTAGTAGACACATGACGGCACGGCAAAAGTTAATAGTGAACCCTTCGGATAAACCAGATATCACAGAAGTTATTGTTGCAAACCAGACAAGCGTCCCTGTGCTGTGTTCAGGAAATTTGAATCTAGTCACAGTTGTAAATGGTGAAGAATATGATGTCACAGTTTCGAATGTATTGTGTATCCCAAGTTTGACTACAAATTTGTTGTCCGTCAGCCAGTTAATAGAAAACGGCAACAGTGTGATTTTTAAAGAGAATGCTTGCTTTATTTACAACGAAAAGAAAGAACTTGTTGGACAAGCAGAATTAACTGATGGGGTTTACAGATTATACACAAAAGAAGAACAGATTGCAGCATATGCCATGGTACCAAGTGAAACTTGGCATAGACGCTTAGGGCACATAAATAGTACAAGCTTAAACAAAATGAAAAATGGAGCTGTTGAAGGAATATCATACCCAGAACAAGCAAACATAAGTCAATCTTCATGTACAGTATGTTGTGAAGGCAAACAGGCCAGATTACCCTTCCAGCAGAGCACATCTCACACACACAATGTGCTGGAGGTTATTCACTCAGACGTCCGATGGAGAACCTTTCCATTGGAGGTTCCAGATATTATGTTTTATTTGTGGACGATTTCAGCAAAATGGCATTCTTTTATTTTATGAAGAATAAAAATGAAGTTTTCAAATACTTTCAAGAATTTAAGTCTATGGTTGAGTATCAGAAAGAAAGAAAAATAAAGAATTTTAGAACAGACAATGGGGGAGAATTCTGTAGCCAGGAATTCGAGGCCTTCTTGAAAAAGCATGGAGGCCAGACCCAGCGGTCCGTAGATCGCAACTACGCTCTGCTACCATATTAATAACACTCTGACTTGTATTCAGAGCTAAAGCCACAGTACGTTGCCGGGAACCAGCTTCTATCATTCCCACGGCTCTGAGCATTTCTTCCCTGCTTAAATGACGTCGCCGGTCCATAATAACGTTGGTTTTAATCAGTAGTAGGGAAACAGTAGCACTAATAATATCTTCAATGCGTTGTATGTTTTTATAGGGAAAATATTGACAGCTGATTTTCATCTTTTGCTCGAATTTGATTGACAGTTCCTGTTTCAAATTATGAAATGCACCAAAAAGGATCCATATAAATTTATAAAATCATAAATTTATTACAAAGCCACATCTCAGTCTCAAGAAATCCGCATAAAAATGCTTGATCCCTAGACACTTTTGATGTGTGTACTTAAAATAAAGTTTTTTTTTCCTTAAAGTTACGCTATCACCATCTCTCAATGATATAAACATCTAATTACAAGAAAACTTCTCATTGTAATCAATACATTACCTATCATAATATATATTTTTCGTTCCTGGTTGGGACTGGTCCGCAGTCCAGAAAGGCACTGCGCTTGCGCATAGTAGTGTGAAAGCAGGCCGTAGGGCAGCCCCACAAAAATCCTGAAAGCATTATTATATAAAATATTAAATTAGCTGACAGATTTTAGTGCATTCTAAGAAAACTCTTCAGCGTCTTACAAACATTTATCAAATAGTTAAAAATTTGGACAGCCTGTATATGGTTATTTTAATTAATAAATAGATTTATGTATGTGTTTTCCGCCTATTGAAATCAATCAAGAATAACCATGACAGCTACAAACAAAATTTCCAGTGTAATTCCTAATGTTTTTGATATAAACACTTGAGATAATTGAATTTTATTTATGGTTAGATGTGCGGAGTAAAGATCACAGATCACGTGTTGGTACATTGCATTATTTAATGCAAATCAATGTTTATAGAACTGTAAAGTAAACAATCTGAGCATACCAAAAATTGTAGAACCTTTCAGTAAAACCTAGCTCTTCGTCAGTCTCGATCAGTAATCATTTCGAATAACTTAAAAACCGGCCAAATGCGAGTCAGACTCGCGTACGGAGGGTTCCGTATTTTCAGACGCGACCGGTTGTATTGATAACGATGACTCACAACTTTGTTTTTTTTTACGGTTAAAAAAAATTAAAATACGACTTCAAAAGCGAAATGCACTAAAAAGTCATAAGTAATTAAAGGAAAGGAATCCATTTTAGGCGAAAATTTTCTTTTTGGAGTCGGTGCTCTGATAGTTGATTCTTGAGATGGTCAAAATAATGGCACCGACTCCAAAAGAGTTTACTTGTGACTTTTTAGTGAATTTTGGATTTGAAGTCGGTTTTTCCTTTTTTTAAAGTTAATTTTGTTAGATGCTTTATTTTTAGTGATTACAGGACAGGGGAAGTGTTAAAGAATTCCACCATCAGCTCAGCTCCACACAATGGAGACTGTCAGACGTAACAACACGTAAACATTTAAATTCTAGAACAGAAATAGTATACGTGCCTTTTATATTTATGGGTTTCCTTCGATTACACCTACACTCCATCATCAGATCCCGACTTGGCAACAATGGGACCAACTAGAAGGTATAACCTCTAGGTTAGTAAAAAAAAAACGGTCTACAAATGACAGTGATATGAGGTAACAGAGCCACAAAAAAAACATACAGTCGAATAGATAACCTCCAACTTTTTTGAAGTCGATTAATAAGACAATAAATACCAATATTTATGTACAGTTTCAATTTCGTATCTCAATGCGTTTTGGAGAAAAAATTCAAGACGACTTTATCAAAAAGTAATGTTAGCTAGCAACCTCACAATCATTAAAGACCTATTCAACGATACCCCACACGACACGATGGGTTTGGCAAGCGAAAAAAGTTATTCCCACGTTACGTGTATGATGTACCTCTCAATGAAAAAAAAAATGTTTTTCAAATTTCTATTTCACCACTTTGGCAGGGAGATAAAAATACATATCTATACCAAATTACAGTTTTCTAGCACTTCAGGTCTCTGCGATGGACTGCGGACGGGCAGACGGACAGACAGACATGGCGTAACTATAACGGTTCCTTGTTGGACTACGGAACTCTAAAAAATAACTTTACCGAAAATAAAAACACTTCAAAACAAACTTTTAAAAAGATGATACTTGAGATGGCCAATGCGATAGTACCGACTCAAAAAAGAAATGGTTTTGCCGAGAATAGAATTCATTCAAAACTTTTAGTTTATTTTTATTCTAAAAAAACCGCCCAAGTGCGAGTTGGACTCGCGCACTGAGGGTTCCGTGCCAACTTTAACTGAATTAGAGATTTCACTTACTTCCACTTAGTAAAATACCACAATATTTTGTTGACGGCAAATATAACTTTGTTTTTCATAGTGTTTGTATGAAAAACAAAGTTATGTTTGCGGTTGTTGAAAATGTACTTTATCTCAAAAACAACAAGTTCGATCCCATCCAAACTAATTTTCGTGGAAAGTATTTGTCAAGGTCTACATTACGTATATTTTTTAAAATTTACACTCGCTCAGTTTAGAACTTAGATAGGGAAGAAGTTAGACACATTTTACCACTTTGGAAGCGTCTAGCTATGAAACGTTAGATTTAAAAGAAAATGGTTTTAAAAACGTCTATGTCATTTTATAAGACCTATCTATAGATACCCCACTTTTGGTTAGGTTTTAGTTTCATGTATGGGAGCGCCCTTAAAATAATTATTTTTTTATGTTTTGTGTAAGAATCGTAAAATGGTTAACAGGATACATCTTTCTACCCAATTTCATCAGTGTGATGCTTATAGTTATCGAATAAAGTGGCTGTGACATACGGACGAACAGACAGACAGACAGACAGACAGACTTGATGAAACTATAAAGATACCGTTGCCTAAAAAGCAAAAACAGACTTCAAAAGCAATATGCACTTAAAAGTCTTAAATAAACTTATGACCAAGGACCCTTTCGGCTAGCTCGGCCTGAGTTCCTCGTCAGAATGCGGATACTTGGTTCTGCCCTTGCCTAACGGGAGGGAAAGATGTGTACCCAACAAGCGCAGGGAAACTGTGAATGAAATTACTTTTACGGTGAATACAGTGAATTCTGAATTCTGAATAGGTGCTAACAGCTTGGCATACAATTATTCCTACCTTAATAAACGTGCGCTCCTTATTATTCTAGCGTTACTGAACAATAACTTTTCTATGGAATTCTTTATCGAAAGAAACTTATGGTGTTATTACGGACGCTCTTGGCGTTAAAACGGGTCTGTCGACTTAATCGCAATATACTTAGTAATTGCGGGATGTGAGGTTCGGGAACGGGTTTCGTCTTCAAGATGAGGAGGTGGGGTAACCCTGGTTACCTAGTCCCTCCGAAAAGTCAGCGAAAACTCAACCGCCGACTTCCTCCGGTTAATACGAGTCTTGCTACGTGTCTTGTCTGGAGGTCAGCGAAAACTCAGCCGCTGACTTCATTCGTTTAACCCGAGCCTGGCTACGTGCCCTACTTGCCTGGAGGTCAACGAAAAACTCGGTCGCCTTCTCCTCCTACTCCAGATCCCAGTAGGTTAGCGAGTACTCAGCCGCCAACTTGCCTTTGGCCTATCTTCTCGGATCCCCAGACCCTGGTTACGCAACTTGGGACTCTAAGAGGTCAGCGAACACTCAGCCGTCGACTTTCCCTTGGGTGAGGAAGGGACGTTAGAGGGAAAGGGGCAGCATTTGCCAGAGACCGAAGAGCAATACTTGCGCATCAACTTGTTGCCTCTACGGCCGGGCTCCGACGAATGCTGTTTCGTTCGGCTATAAAGTTCGCGGCCCGCGCGCGTGTGTGTCATGGTGGCGGTGCTCGGTTTTTGTGTGCGTTTTGACAAATAGTGCCGTCAAAACCGGTGTTTTGAGTTAGGATTGTTTTAAGTCAATTTAACAACTAGGCCATCCTACAGTCACCTTCGGCCCAAAGGTGGTCACGACCTTGATACAATCAGAAATCTCTGACTGTGAGCCCCGAGCGGCAAGTGTGACCCGTGCGGCAAGTAAGCCCCGAGTGGACTGGAATATAATTATTTATTCGTTAGCTGTATCAATACCATCATCATCAGATCAGCTGCAACATCTACTGCTATATTTGGATAGGGATAAATAATATAAATAAAGAATAATAATCATTCCAGAACATATACATAACAATGCAGAAGGCGGCCATACTGAACACCTGCGGCATTGTCAGAAAGTTTTTGCAGGACGACTTTACCATTAGCACTACTACAAACGCAGCTTTTTTGGCTTAGGCGCGTTAATTTGTCTTGATTATAATCAATTGCACTAAGATTTCGAAAATCATTTTCAAATGTAAAATAATAATAGTAGTCCCTCTAGCCGTCACAACGACTAACCGACTGCGCGGGATATATTAAAGTGCTTAATTGTGTGCGTAAACACAGGAGCACTTTCTATTCCTCTCACTCTCATAGCCCGATGGGACACTACCTAGTCTTGCCATAAATACTGTTACAAAGAAAAAAATCTTTTTTTTAATGCAAATACTATTTATTACTTTTACAGTGTGTTAGTTTTATACATAAATATAAAACAATTAAAATATATAAAGCTTATTCGAAGTGGTCTCCCTTGGTTGCAATACAGTCCTTTAAACGTTGAGACCAGTTATCAATAGAAGCACGCTCTCTTTCCATAGGAAAATTTTTCACTGCCAATCGTATGGATTGTTTTAGGGACTCCAAATTAACATGGCGTTTAGAGCAAACCATAATCATAAATCATAAATCATAAAAATCTTTATTGTGGATCACAGGTTATAAAAGTTGAACAATGGTAGAAGTACTCTCTGTGTCCTGCCTCTAGCTAGGGCGTACAATGATAGAAGGGCACATAAATAATATTTAAAATACGCGACATGGTTCTGGGTGCTATCTTCATCTCCCGAGATAAAATCTTTTGCTTTCGGACAGGATTTCTGCGAATTCTTTCCCTTACTGCTTTGACCACCTTTTTCGTACGAACACTACGTTAACGGCCAGATCTTTTTCTGTCACAAACAGAGGAGGTCTCATTGTACCTATTGATAGCCCGGTACACAAACATTTAAATAATACCAAGCGTATGGAGAGTTTTAAAAATTGCATTTGGCTCCATACTTTGTGTAATGCAATCACAGCGATTCGGTTCTCTTTATCACCCCACTCCATTTTAATATCGCAAAATATTATAAAATGTATTGGCGCTAAAATTAGAAAACACAATGAGCAATCGTATAAAAATGACAGATTCTAGATTCAAATGTAATATCTTTCTTATTTTTAATTGTAACAGTATTTTTGGCCAGACTGTGTATATACATTCAGGGCTCTGACTTTTGTATTTTTTTTTCTTTTGTTTTTTTTTATGATTTAATAAATTGCATGTGAAGCACACTCTTAACAGATAAGATTTTTTCAATTAAGAACAATGAAAAGACTCTGGGAAATATAGGCTGGCAGCATGTTGCCTAGCGTTCGCCATTGAGAGCGCTTCAAAAATATTGACAAAAAATAGTAGTATACGCGCGCACGCGTGCGCACATATTTGTTTTTAGACTGATGTTTAAGTTTCTTATGAAAACCAAGAAATTCCATTAGGTAGACGCTCAGGCGGGAATTCAAATGTATCGAATGCTTTCACTCCGAAAAATTAAGGGATGGTCTCAATAAAATAGATTGGGAGCCTGCTAAGAAAATTATATGTCCCTCTGAATTATATGAAATCATAGTGAATAGTATAAAAACGTGTTATGAGAATCATAAATAGAAATATCTTATAATGACAAACGTATTAATAACAATAACAATTGCATAAATAATAAAATCATAAAAGCTTGTAAATATCATGATGATCTCTTTAAAAAGTGGATAGCGGACCCTTTTATTAAATTTTTAAAGCTATGGTACAACTCGTCAAGAAACTAAGCGAATAAATTAATTAAAAAATGCAAAAATAAAAAAAATAAGACAAGAAATCAGTAACTCCAATAAGAAACCTCGAAATTTATGGCTAATAATGAACAATCTTACTGGACTAAAGCACTAGCAGTTAATATAATAACAAATGCATTTATAAAAAATAATGTTTATATCTCTCATATAACCAATAACTTTGTTTTAACAATATATTTTAAAAACTTTGTTGTACAAATAATGCCAAAATGTAATTTGAAACTTTTGGATAAGGCTACTTATGCAAATGTCCCTCAGGTATCATGTCAATTCCAGAAAGTTACAGCTAAATCAGCCCTTAAAGTTATTAAATCTATAAATAGCAACAAAGCTCCGGGAACTGATAGTATCAGACCGCTGGACCTTAAGATACTTGGTTCTAAAATAGCAGACGTTATTGCACACCTTATTAATAAAACTGTAAGACAAGGTAACTTTCCTAAAGAACTCAAAACAAGTATAGTCAGGCCCATACACAAAAAGGGATGTCACAGTATTTATGATAATTATCGCCCAATAACTATTCTTTTTTCTATTGATAAAATTTTAAAAAGACTGTCTCGAAACAAATTCATACATTTTACAAAATTAACAACATAATAAATAATAAACAGTATGGATTTTTACCTAACAAAAGTACTACACACCTTCTTTCACAATTCACTGGTAGCTTCTACAAGCATCTCAATGACACAAAAAATGTATTGATAGTTTTTATAGATTATAGCTAAGCCTTTGATGTATTAATTAAACCATAAAACGCTTATTGAAAAACTGAACGAATGTGGTATACAAGGTCCTCTGAACAAATGGTGTGAAAATTACCTTGAAGATCGGACGTATGTAGTCAAAATAGGTAATACTTACAGTTCGAAAGTAAAAATCTCTGAAGGAACCGCACAAGGCTCTGTTCTTGGACCACTTCACTACATCACGTACGTAAACGATGCTGTAAATACTGTTGAAAAATGTGAAATATACCAATTCGCTGATGACACATGTCTTATTGCTGCTGACAAGGACATAAATCTTGCACTTAAAAAACTACAAAGTGACTTTACGGAACTGGCAAAATGGTCACAAGGCGCGGGTCTAATTCTTAATGCGAACAAGACAAAACTTATGTATATAAGTTCAAGTCCAAATAGAATAGCTGAAAGCCTCAAATTAATCGCTCATAACCATAATTGTCTACATATCGATCTGGACAACAGCTCTTGTGTTCCTGTAGAGATTGTAAAAAAACATAAATACCTACCTAGGTTTAATAATTGACGGTCGTCTTAAACGGACCGAACATATCAATTATATCTGTGATAAACTAAGGGCAATGTTGGCTACATTTTCACTCGTCAAGTATAAGGTACCATATCAATCACTGTTGCTTCTATACAAAGCCTTGGCAGAGACTGATATACAGTACGGTCTTAGTAGTTATGGCAGGACTAGTAAATAGGATCTCGATTCCATTTATAATATGCAAATAAGCCTTTTAAAACCCATTGTCCCTGAGAAAATATAAACGAAACATAAAAATAACTACCATCATCTTTTTTATCACTGTAATATTTTACCTATTCATGACAAAGTCAAATACATGTTGCTCTGTGATCACTTTTTTACCAACACCTTTAAAAAATTGTAGAACGCAGCAACAAAACAAGAAATACCGCAAACACCACGCTCAGATTACCTGCATATAACAACTTGTATGGGAAATCGTTATTACAATATCAAATACCTAAACTAATCAATGAATTACCTTCGACAATTAAGAGCCAAATTACCGAAACAAGCATAAAAAACAAACTAAAACAATGTAACTTATCTTCAGTTATATCAACAAGGTTTAAATATTAGTTGACGACCCGTCTGGTGTAGTGGTCGAGAAATCGCCTACTACGCAGCGGGTTGCGGGTTCGATCCCCGCACAATACAAACATTTGTGTGCATGAACATATCTGTTTGCATTGGTCTGGGTGTTTACTATGTATATCATGTATGTATTTACAAACAAAAAGTATTTAAGTATTATATCCGTTGTCTGGCACCCATAACACAAGCTTTGAGTAGCTTACCTTGGGACTAGATGGCGATGTGTGGGAATGTCCAAAGGATATTTATTAACAGAAAAAAAAAACTGCTTCGTGTGAATTCACAATAGCTCAAACGAGTTCTCCACTTACATAGATAGGCAATGTGTTGAACGGTCGGATGCGGAGCGCGCGCTTCGTACTGAGTCTAACTCTTAGTCTAATAAACTGACTAAGATTCAACTGAGTGACAGAAATCGCAGTGTGCGTTAAAACCAATGATATTGTATTTAGAAGTAGATGGCGCCTCGCGAATTAAAAGAGTACACAAATATGGCACCGTCTGATAAATAGATGTCAATCCATTGACATCCATCACATCAGACATCAGTTTCGGAAGAGAGTCATAATAGAGTAGCTTTCTTAATATATTGTTAAAAGTATGTAGGTATATTACAATAGACTCGTTGACTGTAAAAACGTGTTCACAATTTACAGTCCTTTTTTTAATATTTCATTAATACAGCATAGTCATTTGCCATCATGTAAACGGGATGATTCCTTCAAATAACATGCTTCTAGTTAGTGTACATATTTTTTTCTACAATGGTGAGTATCATCCCTCACGGATGTGTTTATCAACAGTCTTTTGTTATACTTTTTTTTTCGCGAGCGCCGGCGACCTTTTGATCCATGAGCGTCTACACTGTCAGTTACTTTTAAAGAAATTAAAGGTGTACTTTATATTTATATAAAACTTTAACAACTTTATATGTGTAAGGGTCGTGCGAGCCGGATTTGTACCCACCCACCACACCCACCGCATCGCACGCACACGTAAAGCATCAATCACACAATGACGGTTGTTAAATTATTGTTAAAAAAAATATAGTACCAAACTACTCCATGTATGGTAAATAGAAAATCGACTAGTGCCAACAAAATATCAACCATGTTGGTGGGTGGATTGGCTAAGAAACAAATCTCGCTAATTTTCTTGAAAGTACTGCAATCATGAATGATAGTCAACATTAAATACAATTAACTTAACGAAAATATGATACTTGGTCTGGAACATTTTTATTTAGTTAGTTGTTTCTGCAGTTTTTAAAGGGCACTGAGGTATTGAGACACACATGAGCGCTGACGCCATCCGAAACAGACTAAGTCAAAGTTAACCTCACTTTGACGTGAGATGGTGATTGCTTGACATCTTTTAGCATCTCACCGGTGATCTAGTTCTTGATATAATATCATTGGGTAAAACTAATACTGGTTTATAATCACACTTGTATTAGTGTACCTAGATAAGGTTTTCCTGTTATGATTTTTCAATAAATAAAAAATTAAATAAATCCACGAAACATATAGATTTTTTCTTCCTGGCACTTCAACCGTCCAAAAAGATCTTCATTCCACTTTAAAAAAAACAAAGGTTATCGATTCAACCTGTGTGTATTATGTGGTATCGTTAGAATTTGTTTCATATTCGTTGTTATTCCTGAGTCAGGAATAAGATGATTGCTTAAGAGTCACATTGATTATAGTGTACAGATGTGTAAAAGGTTTATTAGCAACGCCACTATTCCACATGTCCGGTACAGGAGCAGGGCACGTCGAGAAGACTACTGCAAGGTGTGAATCTTGAAGACGTTATATCTTCTTAACTGTGCACAGTGGTGTAAGAAGACGCCTTCAACATAATCTTGGCAATGATATGCTCGAAGACCTTAACCGAGTCTCCCAGTTAATGGGTCTGAGGGTAAAGATGAAAATTATATTATATCAGTGTTGAAAATATTAGTATTTATAGTCTTAAGATACTATTAGAACTGATTTACGACAGACAGAATTAAAACAAAAGTTATGCATTTCGTATGTTCGTTTCTCAACGTAGCACATTTTATGTAATTGACTAGGACTTTTAAATTTTGTAAATTTTTAGTGACACTATAAAATGTAAGGCTGTGCATTGGGCAAGTTATTTGCTTGAGTTAAACCATTGTAGGTAAAACTTGCTCAATTCGAACTATCTAACGAAAATATAGAAAGCAGATTATTATCTTAAACCAGCATCAATTCCTGGAAAAAAATA
Source organism: Pyrausta purpuralis (assembly GCA_963924145.1). NCBI lineage: Eukaryota > Metazoa > Arthropoda > Insecta > Lepidoptera > Crambidae > Pyrausta > Pyrausta purpuralis. Next base: position 5,783,529 of record OZ001644.1, read on the forward strand.
GATATCTCCGATTTAATATTGCATATTCGTACTATCATTTATTCTTAAAATATTATGAATGTTTCCACTGCCATGTTGGTGTGGTGGTTAGTTCGCTATGTCACTACCCAAGAGGTTCCGGGTTCGAATCCCGGGTCAGGCCGAAATTTGTTTCTGAGTTTTTTTGTCTTGAAAATATTTGGAAACAGCTCGGAGTCAGGAAGTGATAATGCGCCTGAGCCTCTAAAAGCACGTTAAGCCGTTGGTTGTACTCCTGATCTTCCAATAGTCATGTCTGACTGCCGTCTCACCGAATCAATGAGAGAGAGATAAAACAAAGAGAGATGAAGTGAAAAAAATCAACCAAAGCTACCCTAATGTGTAATAAAATACTTGTAAAAGTAGAAACTAACGACAAATTTAATTCATATTTTACCGTGACATCGCGGCTAAAGTGGGGCTGTGACTGTGTTCAATCCCTTACGGCGTTGGTTATTGCAATTAATTGTTGGTGACAGATAGTTGAAGTACGTGAAAGGGTTTTTTTTTTTTAATAACTGGCCAATGTTATATCAAAGTCCATAGAAACGTGTGATCATTTCCCACGATTACCATGTTTTCACTCTAACATCCCCGCTGTGTATACTCCCGTGCAGCTGGATGAAGACTTACGTCTTATTGCATAAAAAAGTGAATGATGAATCGTAATCGTCAAAAAAAAATCCTGGCAAACAACATCTAATTTTCCTCTGAATGAGCCATCATCCAGATAACAGGCATTGAATTAAGAATTAAAGAATGAAATGACAGGATGGATGCCTAAACAGTAGTATAAAATTGGGAAAGCTGGCTCACGGTTCCCTGTGCAAGGATCTGGGGGTCTGAGTCTAGAGTTCTCAGGTACTCGAGTACCCCGGCAAACCAGATCCAGGAAGAGCGAAAAGGGCACACCAGAGCGCCTTTTTCGAGGCGCTGCTCTCGTGTGTTCGCTTTTCCTGGATGGAGCGTTGTAATAAGACTGACGAAATTTTGTGAACATTTCATATAAAATACTGTATTGATTATCTTGAAAATTAACGTTCATTGTTTCGTACGGATAACACTGAGAGTTTAAAAACAACGATATGTTAGATACATTACAGTGGTCAAATACTGAGTTGTCATTGACTTTGCTATTTTTTCTGTTTGTTTGTAAACCAACAATAACATATCGTGGTTTTTCTAACTGCGATGCAGTTTTGACTGACGAGTTTGAAGAATGTTTTGTAGTTTGAGGTAATAAGGGATATTCATAAAAATCCCAATTTCTGAAAGCAATTTGTAGAGGCTTATCTTTTTCTAAGTGTCTGAGTAATTTAAGTCGATCTCGATCAGGGGGGTATTTATTATTATTGGTTGTTGGGCTCTAATGTTGCCATCTCGACCAGGTATGATCTATTGTGGCGCCCTTATATTTAAATTTCACTGCTTAGTCCCGTTGAGTCTATGAACTTCCAGATACTTTGGAGCGTGATATCTGCTATCTCATCCGGGTGCATGATATGCCGCCCGAGATGGATACTTCTTTTGCTCATAAGCGGTCCGCATGAGCAGAGAATATGCATGGCCGTTTCTTCTTCTGTATTACAGAATCTACATAGAGCGTCTTCGGTCATGTTCATATTGGCCAAATGTTTGTTCAGTTTGCAATGGCCAGTTAGTATTCTGGTTACTGCACAAGCTTTGTATCTTTCGAACTTTAACAGTTCTTTAGCTACTTTGTTGTTGTAACCTCGAATTAGTGCTTTTGAGTGTTCTTGTCCTTGTGTAGACTTCCACGACTCAATAGCCTCTTGCTTACAGAGGGTGGTTAGAAGCGTGGTGGCGCGTTGTTTAGTGATGCCACAGAAAGGTTCTACACCGATTTGAGGGTTGTCGGCTCCTTCTCTAGCAAGTTCATCTGCTATTTCGTTTCCTTCAATCTTTGAATGCCCTGGTACCCATGTAAGTGTGACTTTGTTGGTGTTTCCCAGTTCATTCAATGTCTCAGTACATATTTGCACCAGTTTTGACATTTGTTCGAAGGATTTTAGAGCCAGCAATGCAGCTTGGCTATCTGAGTTGATGTAGATGTGTTGGTTCCGGAGTCTCTTCTCAAGGTTTATCTCTGCACATTTGTTTATGGCAAAGACCTCGGCTTGGAAGATGGAGGTTTCAGTCCCCATGTTTACACTTACTTTGAGCTTAGGCCTCTCTCCGTAGACCCCACAACCTACATCATTTCCTTTTTTGGATCCGTCCGTGTACCAGACGTGGCTACCTTTCTTAAATGACATTTGGCCCTCAAGCCATTTGTCTCTAGAAGGTATATTTACGGAGTATAGCTTAGTAAAGTTACATTCCGTGTGCATGTCGTCACTAGGCATGCTTAGTAGTCGGTTTTCAAGTACTGATTCCTTGAGTCTTATCAGATTTTGAGAAGCCCATCTGACTTTCGTGCGGGAGCAGATTCTATAGGTGCTCTGCTTGGCCCCTTTTTGTACGTGTAAATGCAGAGGTGTTAGATCCAGCAGAGCGTTCAAAGCTGCCCCTGGTGTCGTAGACAGTGCTCCAGTTGCTGTAATGCAGGCAAACCTTTGCAGGCTGCTCAGTTTCTGTATTGTTGTCGCTTGGTTGACCTTGCTGTACCAGACGGCAGGTGCATATGTTATTACTGGTCTCATGACCGCTGTGTACAACCATAGGGCAATTTTGGGTTTTAGTCCCCATCTTGACCCCGCCATTCGACAGCAGCGCCACAGAGCCATTTTGGCTTTTTGAATGATATTATCTAGGTGCGAGTTCCAAGTAAGTTTTTGGTCAAACGTTACCCCTAGATACTTGGTTTCACTAGAATAAGGAAGAATTTTACCGTTTAACTTTGGATTCACCAGTTTTTCCAGTTTTCTCTTCCTTGTGAATGGGATTATCACTGTTTTATCTGCATTGATAGATAATTCGTTTTCTCCACACTACTTACTTATAGTGTTGAGAGCGCCTTGCATTGGACTAGAAATTGTGCTGAGGCAGGGACCTCTGATGATCACTACCAGATCATCAGCATAGCCTTGTGTATCATAGTCTTTTTCTGCCATCTTAACAAGTAGTTGGTCTACTGCTAGGGTCCATAGAAGTGGAGACAGTACTCCTCCTTGTGGACATCCTCTCGTGGCAAGGAATTCAAGCTTTGAAGCATTGAGGGTAATGTTTGCTACTCGATTTGAGAGCATGTTTTTTACCCATCTGATGGTGCTTTCATGTGTTTCATGTGATGGTACTATTTGGCCCTAATGTGCTGGTCTACAATCCTTTTCATGGTCTTCATTAGGAAGGATGTTAGACTTATGGGTCTGAAGGATTTGGGTTGTGAGTAGTCTCTCTTCCCTGTTTTTGGTATAAAACGTACTTTGACCCAATTCCATGGTTCTGGTATAGTACCCCAGGCGTAACTTGCTCTGAGTATTTTTACCAGATGTGGAAGAAGCAGGTCATTTCCTTTTTGCAGCAGAGCAGGAAAAATGCCATCTTCTCCCGCTGATTTAAATGGTTGGAATTTTTACCAAAGCCCATCTAATCTGGTTAGGCCTAAAGATATTAGCGGCCTAATTCCAGTCTGAGCATTTTGCCCTATGGAATTCATCATTCCTTTGGGTGTAGCTTTGTGTGTCGATTTGGTACGAACCCGGAAAGTGTGAAGACCTAAGGAGATCTAGAGTCTCCATCTCAGTGTTCGTAAATGTGTTATCTGGCTTTTTAAGTAGTCCAAGATATTTATTTGGGGTCTTAGCGAGTATTTTGTGAATTCTTGCTTCTTTGTGGGTTTGGGCAATTTTTTCACAAAAGCGTCGCCAAGAAGCTCTTTTGGCTTTTCTGATTTGTTTGTTATATTCTGTAAGGGCCTTGCCGTACTGGTCCCAATTGCACGTTTTGGCCCGGTTGAATATACGGCGTGTGGTGGTTCTGAGCTTTTCCAGTTTTTTGTTCCACCACACGGGTGATTTGTTCGGCTTTATTTCTCTTTCAGGACAGCTCTGTTCATAGGCATCTATTATGCCATTGTTGAGCATCTTGACCGCGGCATTAAGAGAGTCAGGTGTTTTGATAGTTTTGGGTATGTCCTTTAGATTCTCGCTGAGTATGGTTCTATACATATCCCAGGAGGTGTCTTTTGGATTTCTCACTCTTATGTGTTGAGCTTCTGCTAACCCGGAAACATCAAAAAGTATGTGTCTATGGTCGGACATTGAATTCTCGCTGCTGACGTGCCATTTTGTTACACATTTTGACACATTTTTTGTTGCGAATATTAGGTCTAATACTTCTTGTCTATTTTTTGTTACGAATGTTGGCGTGTGGCCATTGTTCAGCACATGTAGACAATTAGTTAGTAGAAAATCGGATAGTAGCTCACCTCTTTTGTTCGTATCCGAGCTCCCCCAGATGGTATGGTGGGCGTTAGCATCGCATCCCACTATCAGCTCCGACTTTTGTCTTCTAGAATAATCAGGACTTTAGTCAGTTCTTCAGTGAGATCCTGCTTATCACCAGGAAGATATGCCGAGCAGAAAAGTACTTTGGACCTATTCGGCCCTTTGACTTCTACGTATGCGGTGACTGTATCTTCGCTGCAAAGTTCTGGAACAGGTAAGAAGTTAATATTTTTGTTAAATACGATGCAGGCCCTAGGTTTAAGGCCTTTTTCGTATACAAGGATCTTACCCGCATTGTTCAGACCGGCTACCACGGAATCGGCGTTTATCCATGGTTCTTGAATGAGAGCGATGTCCAGGCCACCTTCGCTGAAGATCTTCTCTACAACCGCAGAGGCTGCAATAGCGTGGTGTAGATTGGCCTGGAGCACCGCCAGCCCCTTTGGGCGTTGAGGTTGGTGGGGACTACTGGCTGTGGGAGCCGCGGCGCCCTTTTGTGCCCCGCCGTCCTCGGTTTGTACCCCTGCTGTGTCCCCTACCTCTGGACGGATGTGCGCCCCTAGTGGCCCCCCTATGGAGGGGAAACCGCGTACCTCTTCTCCTATAGGTCCCTGTCGAAGTGGAGGTGGAGGGAGTTGGAGGAGGGTTGTTCCGTTGTGGTCCTGCACGGACCTGCACGGTGCCCTCAGCGGGAGTGGTTGTAGGTATGGGGGTTGGGGTGGTGTTGGTTGGGGTGGTGTTGGTTGCGGTGGAGGTCAAGGGTTCAGCGGGAGGTAGATCAATGGCCAAGGTGATAGGGCCTCAGATCCTGAACTGGACCTTTTTGAAGCCAATGTTGGCCTTTAGGTCCGCAATCTTGAGGGCCTCAAACGAGTGGTCGTCCAAGGATACGGTCAAGGTAAGACCTCCCTTTTCGACCTTCGTGTTGAGGACCTTCCAATGTTCGGTGTTCAGACCCTCATTCTGAGCACCGAAAAGTTCTAAGGCCCGCTTTGCGCAATCGGCCTCAGAGCTTGGGATAAATACCACCCCCACATTCGGTTTCCGGATGTCAGCCTCGTTCATGAGAACGAGCCTCGCCTCCGGCCACGGTCTGAGGGGGGGTAGTTTTCTCTCAAGCCATGCTTTAGACCGCTCATTCTCACATGTAATGAGAAGCCAGCCTGGCTTGAAGGAGCAGCCCTTAAATTTGGGCCCTTCACCCCTTCCGGATTGAGCGATGCTTTGCAGGATGGTATTGCGCAGCGACTCCAGTTGTGTGTCAGTCATCAAGGACTTGGAGTCTTTTATGCCAACCCGGATTGAGCGTACGGCCTTGCTGTAGGCTACGGTGGTTGGGATGTCTAAGTCCTCACTCACCTTTGGGGCTTTGGTGATATGTCCCTTTGGTGATTCTTCCTCTGAGCGAACCCGTTTGACCGGTTTGCGCGCAGATTCAGATTGTGAGGATTTAAACTTATACCCCATCTGCTTCAGCTCAGCGAAGCTCTTTAACGCTAGTGTTGAAGCCATACTCGGCTCCACTCCCAGCTGTCAGCCACGAAGCGCTTTTTGGCAGCACTTGACAGTTTCCTGTCACTACGTTTGGAGGGGGTGGATTCATCAGTCGGCGAGGGTGAGCCGCAAGCAGCCCTTTCCGCCGTGCTGATGGAGTCCTCTGTCTCCATGGAGAGTTGCTCCGATATTTGGGCAGGTTGCTCTGCGCCTTCTATCAGAGGCATAAGTTCCTGGCATAGGTCTTCCAGGTTACCGTCGTCTTTATTTTTTAATTCTTTAAAGACATAGTGTCTCTCACTATTGAGCAAACAATTGAGATATCGTGTGCGGAGCTGGACGACTACATTATTGTCTGTGTTTATAGACCCCCAAGTGGAAACTTTAAATTATTTGAATCTGTAATGGAAAATGTGTTAAACAAAATATGTAAAACTACAAAGAAAGTAGTTGTATGTGGAGATTTTAGTATGAACAATTATTTTAGGTAGTTAAAAAACAATTTGATATTACTTTCCATCAAAAGAAATTAGTTATCAATAACTGTAAACCGAAAGTCAGTGACTGGGCTACACGAGGAGTTTATACAAGTAGGAAAAAAATGTTTGAATTGTATAACAAAAAAGCATATAGAAAGGATCTATCGTTTCATGAGTACGTTAAGAGGTACTCAAAAATTTTCAAAAGAGTTTGCTATGTAGCTAAGTCGAATTACATACGCGATAAAATTAAAAAATCTAGTAATAAAATCAAAGAAACATGGAATATTATAAATAAAGAACCAAACATGTAAAACGAAATTTCACGATAACAAATTTAGTCTAGAAATAAACAACAAGCTTATTAAATCTGATGACGAGGTAGCAAACGCTTTTGAGGATTACTTCTGTAACATTCCTATAGAGACGACTAAACAGTTGAGTTCTTGCTCAAGTCACGCGAAATCATTACTTGTGTCGAGTGTTCATAGGTGCGAATCCTCATTTAAATTCAGAAATATTAGTCCTTTAGACATCATAAAAACATTTAAAGAATTAAAACGAAAGAAAACAGAGGATAAATCGGGTATATCAATAGACACAATAAAACCCATTATACCTCTAATAGCTCCTTACTTATCTTATATCTTTAATGAATGTATTGACCAAAATCAGTTTCCAAATTTATTGGAACATAGTAAGGTTGTCCCTTTATTTAAATCGGGAGACAAAAGTGACCCCAGCAATTTTAGGCCTATTTCAATATTACCCACAATAAGTAAAATTTTTGAAAAACTCATTTATAATCAATTGCTTTCCCATATTAAACTTAATAATTTACTACACGAAAAACAGTTTGGGTTCTCTAAAGGTAGAAATACAACTGATGCCGGAGTAGCACTCATCAGACACATTCTTGATGCTTATGAAGACAAACATGATGCCGTAGGTGTATTCTGTGATTTATCAAAGGCGTTTGATTGTGTAGACCATCAGACACTGCTCATTAAGTTAGAACACTATGGTGTCTCGGAAAACTCATCTAAGTTGTTAAGTTCGTACTTATCAGGTAGAATACAATCAGTTAACATAAATGGTACCTACTCTTCCGGAGCCCCTCTTCAAATGGGGGTCCCCCAGGGCTCAATATTGGGGCCTTTACTTTTCCTGATATATGTAAACGACCTGCCATTTTATTCCACAAATCTTTGTGAGATAGTTGTTTGCTGATGATACACTTCTTTGATTTTTAAAATGAAAAGACATGAAGAAACTTTTGACGAAGTAAACAATACTCTCTCCAAAGTATTGAATTGGTTCACCACCAATAACTTGTTGCTGAATGCTAGTAAAACTAAATGTGTAAAATTCACTTTGCCTAATGTAAAGCAACTTACACCAAATATTGTACTAAATGGTAATAATCTAGTTTTTATAGACTCCAATGTATTTCTGGGCATTACACTTGACTCAAAATTACAGTGGGGACCTCATATTGAAGCCCTAGCTAGGAGGCTAAGCTCGGCTGCCTTTGCAGTTAGAAAAATAAGGTATCTGACTGATGTTGAAACGGCGAGGCTTGTGTATTTTAGTTACTTCCACAGTATTATGTCTTACGGTCTTCTCTTGTGGGGTTCTGCTGCAGACATTGATACCATATTTATTTTGCAGAAAAGAGCCATTCGTGCTATTTATAAACTTAGTCCTCGTGACTCCCTGAGAGAGGTCTTTAAGAAAATCAACATATTAACTGTGGCTTCTCAATACATTTTTGACAATATAATGTACGTCCGTAAAAATTTAGATTATTTCATGAAGAAGAGCGACATTCACTTATATAACACAAGAAATAAACACAAGCTTGTCGTTCCTAACTTCAGATTAATTAAAACTAGTAATTCGTTCATGGGAAATTGTATAAAATTCTTTAATAATATACCACACAATCTTGTCGAATTGCCGGTTGATAAATTTAAGAAACACGTTCAAAACACGCTTATGTCTAAAGGCTATTATAAGGTTCAAGACTACCTGCACGACACGAATGTGTGGTCTGTCCAGCCTGCACCGACTGATGTACTTACCTTTGATGATTTTGATTTTACGGCAGCTAGTGGTGACTGAGTTTGTTCCGGCGTTTCTTCTCAGCACTTGCCTAATTGTCTGTGTTCTGTCTCGAAGCGCTGGTAGGGCCCAAAAGATAAGGAGACATGATTCGGCCCCTTCAGGGCACAATTATTTTTATTTTATTTTTCACTGTACATTTGACGTTCATAAGTGGCATATTGTGTCCTAAATTGAATAAATATTTTTTGATTTGATTTGATTTGATTTTATTCATGTTGGTCCCACGAGTAGCTAGGGAAAGTAGGTCCACTCCGGCAGAGCCTCGCATGCCGGAGTAAGGCTAGATGCACCTCGAGGTCGCCTGGTATCGAGGGCCCACCGTTAACGACTGAGCTCCCCCTCAGCCACGCAGCTCTCGGCACGGTACGGATAAAACCTTAGATTGGGGATGGTATCGAGTCTTTAGCCGCCAGATACCACGTCATTGAGATCCCAGAGTGGAATTTCAATGCCGCACTACCTGGCGTTGCCCAGGGTGAACCGCGACAGGCGCTACTGCTTCCCCTCTGACGAGTCAGAGTGGATTCAGTAACATTCCAGTCGTCACGTGGAGGTAACTCGAACTGACACTCCATCAGGGGTTAATTCAAGCTTGTAAACTCACAGCCACATGGCCGTGAAAGGTCGTCGCGGACTGCTCACCAATAGGGCGCCCAACATTTTGACATCCGCGATGGACACCGCTCCAGTGATGCGTAGTATTCACAACATCGTCGCTGCATGAAATTACAACTAGCAATGTCACGCGTTTTTACCCGCTGATGACTTTCAAGGACGCTGTTTGTCATCAATGTTTCAGCACTCGCGGATGCATAATTTCACGTGTTAATGTTTCTTAATAGGTACGAGGGTCAAACTGAAAGTTCTTAGAACTGGCCACTTATAAACAATATAATAAAAAAAATATTCTAAAATTTGAAAATAGAACTCTTTGCCAATATTACTGAGTATATATTTCATTCATTTGTCATTTGTTTTACGATTTGGCGGCAAATTGAAAATTGTCTGTGTCACGTCAACATGAATTTAACACGAGAAAATTTTCGTGCAATGATTTTTTATGACTTGCGATGTCATTTAAGTCAACAAGAAAGTTATGATAGACTACGATTGGCCTTTCACGATGAAGCCCCATCTCGTGCGACTGTTTACAACTGGTTTAATGAGTTTAAACGTGGTCGCACTAATCTCACTGATGATGTACGTGAGGGACGGCCTTCTACGGCGACGACTGAAAATAACATCTGTGTTGTGCGGCGTATGATAGAGACTGACAAAAGAGTGACCTATCAGCAGATTCGGACAAGCTTAGGCATCGGTATGAGTCAAGTGCACAAAATCCTCCACGAACATTTAGCGGTCAGGAAGCTTTGCGCCCGGTGGATACCTCATAATTTGACTAAGGCTCAAAAACTCCATCGTGTGGATTGGTGCCGTAAAATGATTGAAAGATTTAACGGAGGTGACTCAAATGCTGTGTTCGACATACTAACAGGTGACGAAAGTTGGATTTACTGTTATGATCCTGAAACCAAAAGACAATCTGCTCAGTGGGTGTTTCCTTTCGAGGAGTTGCCAACTAAAGTGAAGAGAGATCGAAGTGCGGGAAAAAAAATGGTGGCCTCGTTCTTTGGAAGGATAGGTCATTTCGCAACAATTGTGTTAGAGGATCAAAAAACAGTTTCTGCAGAATGGTACACTACCAATTGTTTGCCACTTGTCTTGGAAAAAGTTCGAGAGAAACGACCTCGCAGTAGGATCCTCCTTCACCACGACAACGCCTCGTCGCACACCGCCAAGCGAACGATCGACTATTTGGCGACATCAAACGTTGAATTACTGGGTCACCCGCCGTATAGCCCCGACCTCGCGCCTTGTGATTTTTATTTATTTCCAAAAATTAAAGAAAAACTTAAAGGAAAGCGGTTTATGAATGCTGAAGAAGCGGTGGCTGCGTATCGCGATGCCATTGAAGAGACCCCTAAGGACGAGTGGGCAAAGTGCTTTTCCCAGTGGTTCCATCGCATGCAGCGGTGTATTGACGTCAATGGACAATATTTTGAAAAGATATAATAAAACTAATAACTGGCTAATGTAATCAGTTTTTGATTTTCTAAGAACTTTCAGTTTGACCCTCGTAGAAAGTCATCATCAGCTGTATACTTATTGCGTAAAAACACAATTGTCTTTATTATTTATAACAAACAAACGTACATACTATAAGTAAGGATGCGAAGTTTTGTCTAACCATAGAGCATAAACTTGAAATGAAAAGTAAAATAATGTAAAATAAGGTTTAATGTGCTGATCTGAACCCTAAAACTGAAACAAAAAAACACCAGAATTATTTAGTTTTATTTATTTTAAACTCTTATAAATCAACAACACAATGTATTGAACCTAGTTTAATTTAAATTTGCCCACATAAATTTTAATGGTGTATTCACACCCCGACCAGCAGCGGCTTTGCCGCAGGCCTACGTCAAGATCTCATGCCGCCAGGCGGAGAGGATACACCACCAGAGACAAAAACCGTTACAAAAGAAAATACGTTTGACACAAGTTTTGTGTCATGCCATGGTTTGTCAAGAAGCTTGTCATCATATATAAAAAAACAAATAAATGTAATTTGACAGAACAGTAAGCCACTGATCATGTAAGTAGGTAAACTTTTTTCAGTGAGCCTACGCTTATGTTCGATCGCCACCAACCAAAACAATAGTTATGTACATGTTGCATGTCTAAATAGTCACCAATGGACATGTTATATTCATTGTGATAGACGTGCATGTTAAATATCTGTCTTTACCTATAGTAAGCCGCCCAGAGATACTATTAGGTAGCAACCTACCTATGTACGTATTTATGTTTTTATTTTCTTTCAAGATTAAAGAAAGGTTCCTTATTCACATTACAGAAGATTCAAGATATTTGATATTAACATTCGAAAAATACATTCTCAAATGGTAATGAACACAAGTTAAAGAAATAACATGAATTTGCCTTTAGCAGCAAGGGAGTAGACACTTACTACATTTCAGCACAACATCAATGACAATCTGCACTGAACTAAAGTTTTTAAAATTTAGAAGGAACAAATACAATCATTAACATTGATAAATGTTTTTATTCATAAAAGCTTTTATATGCCTAAGCACTCACGCTATCTTTCTTTTTATGTGGCTGATCCTTTGTCATTATAATCATGGTTACTCATGCTTGACCTACCCGGTTTGTTAGGTTCTCTTATTCGCAGTCATCAGCTGTAATACAGATCACTTCCTCATATCAAGGAGCTACTCTCACAATGAATATCTCCCTCTGAAAATTCTTAACTGTTTAATGTCGTTTTGAATAGTTCAACGGACGTAACATAGAAAAATGAGACTCCTTTTGTTTTTCGATATATTAGGTGTTTGTTCTTCCTGCACAAGAGGTACAGACATTGATAATTGAACCATAGAGCAAAAACAGAGAGATAAAAATTAAATATTTTTATTGAAAAATAAGGTTTTGATCTGAATTAAAAAAAACGCGTTCTAATAACAATATCTTATTAAAAAATGCACTATCGGTGTCTTTAATCGCCAGGTCAAACCCTCAGCCTTACTACAAATACTAAAACATTGTTTCATGTCTTGCATTAAACAATATTCGAAATTATGTGCTAAATACTGTTTAGAAAAATAGACGGAGCTGCGATGAGGACCGTTATATCAAACTAAATGGTATGAACAGCAAACTTAATTAGAGATTTGAAATGAACTAAGTATGTTTAATGTTCGCTGCATGGCTTTAGACCTCGAAACCGTAAAATGAGAAAAAATATTTGTGCATATTTAGGTGTTTCCACACGGCCGGTGGCACTGTGGACGGATGTTCTGCTCATACCGAGAAAAATCTAATAATCTAGATATTATATCTATATAAATATATCTCGATATTATGGTATATGGATTGAAGTGAAAGTCAGGGCTTCGCTAATCAAAAACTTTTATTCACTTTACTTATAACAGAGTATCTAAGATGTTGTCGCTTACAAATCACAAGATCAAACTGACTGTCACTTAAAATCCATCGCACAAGAAACATTATTAGAATAAAATAAAACTGAGTTTCCGGCGACGTAGCATCATATAAATTACTTTCATATTATTAAAAATCATGCATTACATTAACAAATACGTTAAAATTAAGTAATAATAATATAATTGATTTAAAAAATATTACGTTTGTAAATGTTTCAAATAACGAATCACAACAGGATATCTGACATTCTTGACGTGTGGACGCCGGCTATGCTGCTGGGCGGTGTGGATACGACATTTTATTGACACAAATGTCTATATCTTTTGCTTTATGGATGAACCTTTAATTTGATTTAGCTCTAGCCCTCGCCCTAGCTATCCGCCTTTGTGATGTGACGGCTATGGTTAAGCAAAAATAAACTCTGCGATCATAACCACTAAGATACTTTCTGTATCCATAACCAGGACGTACTTCGCCCGATTCAGAACATCGCCTGAGCTAAAATACATTCGTGAGACGTCAAATAAATGTATACGTCTTAAGCTACTTTCAAGCATTTTTAAAGAATTTTTCAGCTCTGTATTCATCATTATTTCTTTAAGTCTAACCAGCAAAAGCCTAGAAATAATATATTTGATGTTACCTATCAAGTAAATGTTGCTGCGTCATCAAGACACTAAGGGCTGGTTTCAGGAGCATGTTGTGCTGCTCGTAGGCACGCGAGCCCTGGGTTTTAACCAGAAAACGGTCTGGGCAAGGAACGATTCCATAAACTTGCCATTTATATTATGTTACGGTATTATGGTTTAGTTTAGCAAATAAGTCTTTTTGATAAAATCTTGAATTAAATACCTAATTATTGTAATAAAATACAACAAAAGGAACGTGCATACACCAGGTCAAAAGTGCAAAACAAAAACACAGCATCTGGCATGTTTAGTAGACTGAATCATCCATCCATCATACGTATGTACGTATTAAATAAAAAATGCATTAAATGACTTTAATTTATTAAAAGATTTTTAGCAATAAACCTAAGCATTACACACTAGGGTTTTACATTCTCTCCATTTCTTGGGGTCAGTAGCAATACTGGATCTCTTTCTCAAACCTATAGGAGCTGCTCTACTCAGTTCAATCATCTAAATGAGATTTTCCCTCTAGCTCTTTTGCTCTTTACGTTGGCACAAATAATCGAGTTCATTTTGGAAGTGGATAACCGAAATAACAAAGTAAGAACGCGACATCTGCATATTGTGGACAAACGAAACGATATTTAAGCACTGTGCTGTATTTTCTACTCTACTCCGTCTCAGTAATGCTTAGATAAAAATATAGCTTTTCATAATTTTCAACATGTCTGATGTTGAGATGACATCAGACATGTTAAAAATACACTATACCTACATAGAATCTGAAACAACAGCAAACTATAAAATATAGGTTATATTTCGTATGCCTCCGGAATTTTATAAAATTGATTGATTACACGTATCGCGTGCTTAGCCAAAGCATTGTTATAGGCTACCTAGCCTTTCTATTCAGTACCTTTGGATAGTGTAGGACTGTAGTTTTAAAGTTGGATGAACGTATCTTCATTCTCTTTGAGAATCCGCACCACGAGTATCTTCCGTAAAAAGTTCCAAGGTATTGCTCCGGCGTGTACTTGATACTCGCTCAGGCAGAAAATGTATATCTCGCAAAATTATGCTCCAAGATCCAGCTTATATTACTGTGGCGGCTCCAGGAGTCTTGACGACGCAGAGTATTACAAGCTTAATCGGATTCTTCAATAGCTCTATTTTTTGGTGTGTGATGGCCAAATTTGGTGAAATCATTTTTTGTTTTATTGAAAAAAATATAATATTTTATGCTAATAGGTATTGACGTCTTGATAATCTTGACATAACTTTTCACGGATATATGTCAGACGATGTTGTGAATAGGCGATGTCCGTATTCACAGTACACTTTAAAGTCAGTAGATACAGTGCAATGTTTTGAGTTTTTGAGCGGTATCAGTACATATATTTTTTTTTAAATTTAAATACCCATGTTATCATATAGTAGTAATGCCTACGGTATTATAAATATTTGACACTCACAGTATTATTCTTATTTTTATACAAGAGGAAATAAGATATTAAAAATTTGTTATTGTTCATTTTATTAAAATATCTAGTAGATACTGCATTGATTTTGATTCGATAGCAGAAAAACGTATGACTTTTTTGTGTCTGATACTTTTAGAGTTAGTTCTGTTAGCAAGTTGATGGATATTTTTTATGAGAAAAACCCTCATTCATACGGTCTCTTATCTTCATTACCTTCAAGGTCCCAAAAAAGAATATTAAAAGTTAGTTTCACAACTTTTTTTTCCTTCTAAATACTACGTATCATTTATTTACTGTGACATCGACTGAGGCGAGTCTGCAGCTTTGGCGATGCTATAGTTTTTCAGCTGCCAAACGCGTCAAAGTCCATAGAAACGTGTCAAATAATTCGCCCAGGCTCCGAAGTCTCGACATGGTTCCATGTGAAACCACCAGGTGGCGCTCGAAAAATGCTGAGACAAGATTGGTGTTTTCGTGTATTTATTGATTGAGAAGAATTTTTGAATGATGCTTAAAAAACTACTAATATTTTTTAAGATTTATTAAAGATATAGTTACGTAAGTTAAAAAGATATTTGATGAATTTGAAAATCATAAAATTGAAATTGTCGACGCGAAATGACAAAAATTATACATCAGACTACGCCCGAAGGATTAGTTTCAGATCAGTGTTACAAAAAACTATTTCATACTTAGTATTAAATGACTTCATCTCCTGCCATTCTGATTTAGAAAGAACAAAGTTCGCAAACAGTTCAAAATTTATTTTTAACGAGTCATATGCTTTTAATGAACGTTGTATTAACTGAATAATGACTTTAGAAACATCATATAAAAACTCTTCCGGGGCTAAATATTCTCTATTCTGGAGCGGATTAATTTTGTAAGTGATAATTCTATTTTTAAAGGCAGTTGCAATTATATCTACGTTTTCTAACTCAGTTTTTAAGATACAGTTTTTCTTATGCAAATTAGTTCTCAAGTGATATTTGTAATTATTTCTGTTTAGATTTATATTGCATCTATCACAGTGGAAACTATTGTTAGTGTTCCGCTCTGAAAGGAGAAAAAAAAGTATTTTTAATATTAGTAAGTATATTTTATTATAAGTCTAAAGTAACATTATATTTATATGACTGTAGAAATATATGTTTATAACTCAATATGATATTAATAACAATATTTAAGAGTAAATATAGGCTTAACAGAGTACAAACTATTCAAAAAAAAAAAAGTTAAACCAAATCAGGAATAGTTTGTGCCTACAAAATTAATAGGAACGTCTTTAAATTCATTTTTAATTTCTTTTAGAAACTGTACCAAATGATGCCAACCTCGTGTGTTGTCATCACTTTTAGTTTTCAATGTTAAAATGGACTTGCGCCATCTCTGTTTTGGTTGAACGTTCTCCAACTCATTACACTTAAATATTTTTAAATCTATGTAATGGGTACCCCGCTGATTATTTTTATATTATTTTGTATACCCATTAGCTACCCTACGATAAATGTAAGAGCTTAACTCCTCGTTACCATAATTAGATTCTCGGGGCTCATCACTGTCACTACCCAGCAAATCACGTGCCGTTGTCCGCTTAATTTATTTCTCCTTTAAAGGCTTTAGTGACTCGGATTTGGTACTGAAACAAGAAACAACAAAATATTATCGATTAATTAACTAGTGTAACTAAGCAGTAACATTAAAGAGTAATTAACACAATAACTATGTTTTTAGAATCTGTACGCACATTTTATTATAAAATATACGTGAGGTTAGGTTAGGTTTTAATGTTTTATGATCTAGTGTAAATTTAAAGACAACGGAATATCTTAAAAGTTACTACATATACTGCATAGGACAAATAAAACAGGTAATAAATCAGTTCACAGCTTACCTTTTTTTATTAATCTTGGTGTCAGTTTTAATATTAGACTTTGCTCTTGACTCCTCATATTTGACTCTGAAATATGAAAAAGATACTTATTAATTCAAAAGGTATTAGAAAATACTACAATTATTTAAAACAATAAGCAATGATGTATTTTTGTTAACACTACAAAAATATTATAGTACCTAGTAAAATAAGAAATAAGTATTGATAGATACCTTTTAGAATCTTCTTTAGCCGGAATATTAGTTTTCCTCTTGTTTCTTTTTGATTTATCTTGATGGGGGAGAGGAACAATAGTAGTGCAGTGAGACGGACCGGGCTCCGGAGTGACGGCACGCTGCTCGCGAACCGGCGACAGATGCGCTAGTGATAGAGCATTTGACGAACTCGAAGAACTGCTTGATGATGATGATGAAGAGGAATCGTATTATTCGTCAGACAATATATTGGTCTTAGACCTAAAAAGAAAACAACTGATTTTTGTTGTTGAGAGTAAGAGGTTTGGCACTGGATTGGTTTCGATCATATCTAGAAAATAGGTCCCAACATGTGGAAATTGAAACAACCAATTTTAGCACAGGACAATTTGGACATACAAGATCAGAGCTTATCCCTGTTACTGGCTCAATCCCTCAAGGGAGTGTCCTGGGCTGTATTTTCTTTCTTGTCTATGTAAACGACCTCCCTCATTGCATCCCATTTGAAAGTGTCTCCTTCGCGGATGATGTCTCTGTCATTTTACCGTGCAAAAACATTAATTCACTCGAGGGAGACTTAAAAAGCGTACTTGACTCTGTCACGGACTGGCTCAATAAACATAACCTCCAACTTAATCTCGATGAGACTAAATTGATCCAATTTAAACCCTACCAAAAAACACCTTTGAATATAAATTTTAAATACAGGACAAAAACAATTACAACAGTAAATTCAGCTACTATGCTGGGCGTTGATGTTGACTCAAGTATTAGTTGGAAAGCACACATACAAAACCTAGAAGGCAGATTGACTTCATTCGTTTACGCCTTAGGTCGATTAAAACGTGCTACAAACTTGAGTATCGCTCTCTCCGCATACTACGCATATGTCCACTCGAATCTCTCCTATGGTATTGTGCTATGGGAAAATAGTAGCTCCATACAAGACATCTTCGTACTACAGAAAAAATGTATTAGAATATTAACCAACATAAATCAAATGGACTCTTGTAAACCCCAATTTAAAAAACTCCAAATTTTAACTTTAACGTGTATTTATATTTTTGAAGCATGTAAGTTTGTAAAAAAACACCCCAGTTTATTCTCTCCTGTGGACCTAAAGAGACGAAACGACCGTTACAAAAACAAACTTAAGGCACCTCAAATGGACTCTTGTAAACCCGAATTTAAAAAACTCCAAATTTTAACTTTAACGTGTATTTATATTTTTGAAGCATGTAAGTTTGTAAAAAAACAGCCCAGTTTATTCTCTCCTGTGGACCTAAAGAGACGAAACGACCGTTACAAAAACAAACTTAAGGCACCATTTTCCAAATTAAAACTATACTCGTCGGCTCCACATTCAATGCTCATTAAAATATATAATCATATCCCAAATGATATCAAAAATATAGAAAAAACAAAAAGTTTTGAAATTGAATTGAAAAAACTACTTATCAAGAAATGTTATTATAGTATTTCCGAATTTTTTGAAGACACCACCTAAAAACTGCAATACTGTTTAATCTTAAAATACAATATAATGAATTCAAGATCTTTATATAAATATTTTTTTTGTAATTAAGTATTTCAATTTGTAATTAATATTGTCCATCTAATATTTTATAATTAATTAATATTGTATGTTGAATTAGTATAAGTTAAGTTAAGAATCTTTGCAATGCCCTTTCAGGGCGTCACATGCTACTTTATTTTGTAATTACGAACAGCTTACCACTATGTGACTTGCAATAAAGATATTGAATTGAATTGAGTACTGTGGACGCTGGTCATAAGTGTCCATTCGACCTTTTATTTGTTTATTTAGATATTGACTTACTCTAGCTGTGCAGATACTAATGATTCAAAGTTATAATAAACTGAGTATTGCAGACCCTGAGTTCGGAAGTATCCATCCAATCTTGTATTAGTTCATTTGAATATTGAATTACTCTGGCTCTACAATACCCATCTAGTAAATAAATAAAATGAAAAAGGTACTTACATTGTAATGTTCTTTTTTTAACACTTATTGACACTTAAATTCAAAACTGATGTTTGTGTACTGTAAAGATGTATCATTATCGGGCGACTAAAAAAATGTGACCATCAAGATATATTTATAGACTATTCCTTTACCAGTGTTCTTGTTGGTATACGTACACGAAGCCGCTGTCGCTGGCTCAGCATTAACACCAAATATATCCCACATCTGATATCAATGAAAACGATTATAGTTCGATGTATGTATGTGTTAAAATATCAATTCTGCTTGTGGATTAATCAATTGACTTTCTACCTTAACGACCAGAACAAAGAAATTCAAATTATTTGTTTGTACTACCTGTCTTAAAAAAAATCATTTAAAAAGTTTCTTGGTAAGGTAAATTTCATCAAAAATGTCATTTCAGTTATGTTTCCATTGCGAGCGGTTTATTGTAACTTCAGCGAATTATGTCGGTAAGTAATACTAATATTTAAGTTCACTCATTGAGTTACCTGTGTAACTAAATACCTGTATTCTTGTGTATTTTAATCAAAACGTTTTGTTAGTTCCAGGAGGCTGAAGACCTCTTCCCATTCATTCCCAACATGCCGCTGGAACTAAGCAGTGACAGTCAAGGCCAGGATGAAGCAGGGCCTCTCCGAAACAAGAGGAAAAATAAAAAACTCGTTTATTATACGAGCATCAAAAAGGCTTCTACGAGAGCTTCAAAAATAATTAAAATAGAAATCATCGATGGAAAATCCT
This sequence comes from Pyrausta purpuralis, assembly GCA_963924145.1. Taxonomy (NCBI): domain Eukaryota; kingdom Metazoa; phylum Arthropoda; class Insecta; order Lepidoptera; family Crambidae; genus Pyrausta; species Pyrausta purpuralis. The sequence goes on from OZ001644.1 coordinate 5,803,038, forward strand.
TGGATAGTGACCAAAAATCTTGTGAGCCCGAGATAAGTGTTCAATATGTCGCGCAAAGCATATTTGATAACGTTTATTGTGATACGAGGAATCATTAAAAATATACAAGACTCCATGTGTGACCTATGATGTAACGTACATACCTACATAAAAATAACAATGAATTACTTAATACAATATGAGTTTTATTTGTATTCCCCGATCGCTTATGTCATCATTAGATACCTATTTATTATGCTGTAATTCAAGTAATTGTAACTTAAGAGTTAAACTCATTTGTCTATACAGGAACTTTAGTACTCAGAGTAATGAACTTAAGTGTACTTAAGTATACACTATATATAGTGCATTAGTGCTGATGTATGCAACAAAAAAACTCATAAATAATGTAGAATTATAAAATTGGGAAAGTTGGCGCACGGTTCCCTGTGAAAGGATCTAGGGTCTGAGTCTAGAGTTGTCAGGTACTCGAGTACCCCGGCAAACCAGATCCAGGAAGAGCGAACACACGAGAGCAGCGCCTCGAAAAAGGCGCTCTGGTGTGCCCTTTTCACAGGGAACCGTGAGCCAGCTTTCCCAATTTTATACTACTCTAAACTAAAAAGACTTGGACCTACAGGGTCACCTTGGTGAACGCCGACTGCAGAAACAATCGAATGTTCGTTGTTAATAATTTTGATTGATTTTTGTAACACTGAAAAACAAAAGGATAAAACGATGATTAATGGACAAATGATACGATCTGATTTATTTGATAAGTAAGGTAAAACTTCAAAGCTTTGGATTCAAAACATTTATTGGTGTTGAGGGAAGCCTTTGCCTACTTTGTGATAGTGTCCATAATTAGATGACTACGACTGTATATGATTAAACTACTAAGTAATAATTTTTCTTACAGATACTAAACAATTAACATGCTATTTTAACCAATGATTGTATGTATTTTATGGTTTAGGATGTATCTCGCAAATATATTTGCGTTTCTGTTTACAGTTGCCATCGTTCAGAACGCCTTTTTTCACACTGTCACCAGTGTAAATGGTACCACATCGGTCCCCGGCGATATTTGGTTCATTTGGAGCCCATTTGGCGTAACCAGCGCCGCTCAAAGATTGACCTGAAACATATTCAATTATTTTTCCTCAATAATTTAAAAATCTAATTTTGTAGTTACCGACAAGGTGAAAATAGTTCTTTAAAAAAGTTTGTTGGCTGGAAGTAAAAAAAATATACTTTTTTTACGTTCGTTAGAAGTAAACGGATCACAAATTTTTTTTTTGGTTTATTTTACATACCTTGAATAGTAATCCATGTCCTTGGATTATCACCCCATGCGAAGAACCCAATATGGAGGTATACGAACTTATCGACCGATTGTTCAGACTTTGGAACACTGTTTTTGCCTAGCTCCCAAAGGACCTGTGAAAATAATCGAAAACTATAAACCAGCAGAATGTTTTAGGATGCCATAGAATTTCCTTCTTTATCTTTCCAAAGGTTTGGCTGGTTCGTCATCATCTTCCAAAGGACGTTCGCTGCTGAAAATAGGCCTCCACCACGGTGTTCCACAGGGACCATTTGCAAGCGGTCCGCATCCAGTTGATCCTGCGATCCTAACAAGGTCATCAGTCCATTGTTGTGGACATCCTCTGGTTGAAGGGTCACCAATCTAGAACTCTTTTGCCCTAACGGCCGTCAGTTCTTGGCTGGTTAATCTTGCAGAAATTAAAATAACGTGGTTAGATACTTTCTAGATGTATCGATTCTAGAATGGAGACCCTTCAACCAAAGATGCAGCGTAGGAAGTCCACCGACAAGATGGACAGACGACCTTGTAAAGGTCGCGGGATCAAACTGGATACAGACCGCTTGTGATCACTGAAAACGATGGGCGAGGCCTATGTTCAGCAGTGGATGTCCTGTGACTGATAATGATGATGATGAAATATATACTAACTTGGGCTTCTTTGTCACTGTTGATGATAGCCAAGTGCGCCGCCTGTCTAGCGCAATCCTTGAATGCTTCCGACCATTCTACAAACTCGTCGACTAGTTTGTAGCAACTACCTGTCTCAGCGTTCAGTTTAAAACCTGTTACAAGATTGATATCATGATATCTACTGTTTTTTTGGGGTCCATATTGGCTCACCTAAAGTTATTTACCCGAAATTGTTCTTCCTAATGATTTGTAAACCGAATGATCACTCTTCCTAAAATTTTTCATCCTAAAGTTTTCATACATACTATTAGAACTGCTACCGGCTATGTGCATAGCACTCATGTTTCCGAAAATCGTAATTAATAATATCATTAATGTAAATATATTTAAACTCCTAATGTTTTTTTATCAAAACGCTTTTATCTCTAAACATAATTACCATAATATTTTCACTCATACTCAGAAAAACATTTATCAGGTGTAATAAAAAATGTAATGTAGGTAGAAGAGAAGATATGGTTATTATTAGGGGGTATGATTTGCAAAACGTACTGATTTGTGTCTATTGATAAGTTCATGTCGGTGTATTATCATTACGTGCATGTTTGTGTTAATGCTTTATTAATATGGAGGAAAATTATTTAAAATCATTTAAAACCAGTCGCGGAGGATTAAAATTAGACGTACATGGATTTATATATGAAAAAAACCGAATAACAGTGGATAAGCAATATTGGGCGTGTGAATTAAGAAGCAACAAAAAGTATAAGTGTAAGGCGAGATTCATCACTACTTTCGATAAGGAAGTCAATAAGTATAAATTACTGGAAAGACCGCACCAAGAACATGAACCAGATGCTTTGAAGGAAAAGGTTTGTTTTTAAACTATTTCTTGTGATTACAAAACAACTTTTCACATTTTTACATTTAGCCATTTTATTTTTGGTTATTGTTGTTACATACTTGGCCTATGGCCTGGGAGTTTATACCGCAGTTTTAACCGTACCTAAACCAAATACTAAAGGACCGATTCGGTTCTGGCACATCGCCGGCCGCTGCCGCGGCACGCGCGCTTCGCTCGCTCGGCTCTTGCGTTGTGTTCACTAATTATGAATTCAATATCAATGATTATAAATAGGAGTAAAGTTTCAAGCCTCGCCACCATTTCCCAGCATCGGCGCGCAGTAGTAGCGGGAGACCGGCGAGAGCTTCACTGTCGGTGATATTTTCAATTTCCTTGAATGTGTTGACACCAGACAGGAATGTTTCTACTGCCCCCGAGTCCTTTTCACCGTCGTAATAGGCAGGACACGACGCAAGAGTGCGGCGCCGACTCGAACCAACTGATGACAGAAGTTGTTGGAGTTGCTCGGTGCTTAAGTTTACGGCCACGTTGTCTTGCATCTTCCCTGTCGTCCTGTTTTTCGTTGTAACCGTAGTAGTTCGACCAAACTTCGTCACGATGAATTTGGGTTGCATCATCTTTGCTTGAACGGGAAGCCACTTTGCTGATTGCTTGGTGATGTCGCGTAGAGGTAATGCCACTAAGTTGGAGCGCCAGTTGTAGAAGAAGTGAAAAAGTGGTAAGATGACGTCGTTAGAGGTACGGCAGGTGAAGAGTCGGACGGAAATAAAACGCGACGTAGATATTACGTGTTGTATTTGACGTAGTAGTACATTTACTTATGTACGCGGTATAACTACTGAGCTACCTGACAATAGGCACAGTAGAGACATCCAAAGGTCGCAAGTAGTGAGAGCCAGTGGACATGCTGCTATTGAGCGCTAAAGCTAGTGAGAACAGAGTAAACTTACAATTTGCGTCTAGGGTTCTTATTCTAAAAGGCAATCGAATCGTAACCGCGAGTCAACTAGATGCAACACCATCTAGTGAGGTGTAGTGGAAGCTTCGTAATCTTGTCCAGTCGTCTAATGATGTTTGGGAAACGAAGTACCACCGTGAGTCAACTCAGTACAGCGCCATCAGTAAGGAGAGGATGTAGTCTTGTCTTTGTTTTGATAGCATATCGTACGTACGTATGCTACAACCATTTACAACGATTTTTTAATCGCACAACACAAACAACCACTTCCACAATCGAAAATTCCAGTTTCTAAAATTTGACATATGTGATTTGGTGTGACATTGGCTTACCTGCGTCTAGAGGGCCGCATCTGTTCAGTTCTAACCCTCCCTTTCTGTAGCAGACAAAAGTTTTAAGATCGGAGCAGGTTCCAGGCGTCACAGTGCCGTTCGTATTTATGGTGAAGCATTTCGTCGTTGAAAACAAAGTCACTGCGTCTGGTGTCACAGACCATTTGGCGTACGTATTTGATAAGGGCACACCTAAAAATAAATAAATTTATAGACGAAAATTATAGTAAATTGCATTTAAATTAAATTAAAACAAATAAAATTAAAAGTAGAAGAATTAAATACAAGTAAGAATTAATTAATTAAATAAATTATAATTAATTAATTGCAACTTTATTAAATTATAATCAATAAGCCGAAATTATAAAACGCCGATATCGTATGGTGTTCAGTGTAGAGCCAAACTTCGTACCCTACACGCCCTAATACATTCTGTGTACTAAGTATCGGGAATTTGTCAATAAAACAAAAAATACAAATTATTCATCTAAACTTATTTTATCGCCTTCTAAGTACCCATCGCTTGCAATACAACATTTCCACCGCTTCACCCAGTCTTCCATACATTTTTCTGAGGCTATTTGCGGTATGGCCTTTAGCTCATTCGGCGAATTTTCTTTTATGGCTTCTATCGACTCAAAACGTTTTCCTCGAAGTGGTAATTTTAACTTGGGCAATAAAAAAAAGTCAGACGGAGCCATATCAGGTGAATACGATGCTTGGTCGAGAACTTTTGTTGAATTTTTCGCTAAAAACTCTTTCACTATAATGGATGTGTGTGATGGTGCCTTATCATGGTGCAGCATCCGTGAGTTGTGTTGCCACAAATCTGGACGTTTTCGGTGAATAATCTCACGCAAACGCTTCATGACGCCTAAATAATATTCTTTTTTCACTGTTTCTCCCCCTGGAAGGAATTCGGAGTGAACCACACCACGGTAGTCAAAAAAAAACTGTCAGCATCACCTTGATTTTAGAGCGACTTTGACGCGGTTTTTTGGGTTCCGGCTCGTTTTCGAGACGCCATCCTGAGGGCTGTTGGCTTGTTTGCATGTCGTACTCATAAACTCATGTCTCGTTGCCAGTTATTACTCGTGTAAGCGCACCTTTAAGCATTCGACCAAATGGAACTGTGATGTAACATGATTATAGAATATGTTTAATATCGTTTAGAAACATCTGCGAATTGTTTTAAGGGAAATAAAAATGGTTCGGTCCCAAATAATGTACTTACGTACTCGTAAGTACAAGTTTCGTTACATGGCATGCGTGCCCGCGAGTCATACTTGTGTGAATATTTTTTTTGATACTTCATGTTGGCACAGGACCCTAGAAAATAATTTAAACAACCTCTTTTTAGGTGGTGTTTAGAAGAACTGGTAGATCAAAATTTTACATACATCGACATGCTCGAGGATGCTCGTTTTTTTCACTTTTGCACATACCGGCTTAGGGCATGTCCTTTTCTTGTATTCTATTGTAAAAATATATTGTTCTCAAAATGGCTGTCTTGCAATGGTTGTCTTGTCAGGTTGGACGTCAACTTGAACTTTATCTACAAATAAAATCTAAAGGGTTGGTTGAAGTGGTAACTGTGGCTGGTTCTCGTAAACGACGCAAAGCAACTGTAGTGGGCGCAGAGCAAGTTCTGAGCTTCCATGCCGTGGTCTTTGGCTGGAGTTATCTCTCTTCTGCGATCTGCATGGTAAGTAACTCAAAAATAAATAAATAAATAATTTGCTTCTAAATATCATAATCTGAATCCTAAGTGATCACAGAGATCCTCATCAAAGATTCCATCACGAATTGACAAAGCCGCGCTGCTACTTTCGGAAAACTTAAACATCGAGTTTGGAATTCACATGATCTGAAGCTACAAAAAAAGCTGTCTGTCTTTGGCAATAGTTCTTCTCCCGATACTTACCTACGCTGCAGAGACCTAGTGTCTATAAAAGGGAGACATCAAGTAACTTGATACATTTCACATGCGATGTTTGCGCTGCATTTTACCCATAAGTTGGCAGGATCATGTGACCAATGCTGAAATTATGTGTCTCTCTAGTACGACCAAAGAGCCAACTGGAGCCAAGGTGGAGAGGCCATGTCAGCCGCATGAATAACTGCAGACTTCCGAAATCCCTTTCCTACACTGAACTATCCCATGGAAAACGGAATCACGGTAAGCAGTACCTACGCTTCAAAGACGTTCTGAAGCGCCACTTTAAGGCCTGCGACATCTCACTTGACCACTGGAAGGAGTGGGTAGAAATGACACCGGAATAGGGCAACAAAGTAAAAAAAAAGCGAGCCGGCTTAACCACTTGGACTTTAAGCGGAATTCACGGAAAACGTGACCTAAACATAAAGATGGACAGCTTGACTGTACGGAATGCAACCGAACTTATCGCTCCAAATTCGATTTGGCAAGCCATCCATGAGTCCAAAACAGAAGACTAAACAAGGGTCGCCGTCGTCGGACGAGGAGAACTTATCTGAATGTCCTACTAAAATTTACATTGATTTAGGAACTAACATTGTGGCTACGTATAAAGTCCAGTTTGCTAAGGTAGTCTTATATTGTACACAAAAGATTGTTTCATAACTTTTAAAATAATATTAGTACATCAAATTATTATCCTTTTTATTTTAAAAAGATCTAAGTGTTTAACGATAGGTTGCCCATGTAAGATTTATGTTGTTTATATATTTTTTTTAATAAATCATTTCGTTAAAAAGGAATGTAAAGATTGTTTACAATTTTCGACTAGCAAAGAAAAACGGACTTTACAGCGTGTGGCCTGTGTATAGGAACAAAAACTTTAATAAAAGATTCTACAGATAATACGTAGTTACCTTGATCTGGTCATAGTGCTCTAAAATGCTATATTTTACATATAAAGTATACAAAAATCGCTATCTTGACGTAGTTAATGACAATGACAAGTTATATGACGATGTTTGCAATACATTTCTGGTTCGATTTATTTTGGTAAAAAAACAACAATAAATTTATATTCAATTTTAATAAATTAAAATCATTTACAATCGGTAACTGTTTAATTGAAAGACTTTTATTTTAAACCTACCTTTTACAGGCCACACTCTATATACATGTTTATTACCTACCTATAACAAACTGTCATTAAAAAGGAATACTATCCTTAAAAGGCCACTGAGTTTACTAAGGGCCGATTTTACCAACGTCAAATAAGACTTTTCCGACCGAATAAATATAAACGTCCGATTTTAAAATGCCATTTTCATAAATAATTGCTGTCATATATGTGATGTCTTCAAATTTGGCGTTTTAAATCATATTCAACGAATATTACTTATCTGTTGTTGGTAAAATCGACTCTGAATAAGGATGAAACGACCGATTTTTTAATTAAATTGACATAAAATATTGCTGAAAAGTAAGTGATTTTTAGGGTTCCGTATCCGAATGGCAAAAAACGGAACCCTTATAGTTTCGTCAAGTCTGTCTGTCTGTCTGTCCGTCCGTATGTCACAGCCATTTTATTATGTAACTATAAGCATCACAATGTTGAAATTTGGTAGGAAGATGTACCCTGTTAACCGCTTTACGGTTCTTATACAAAAAATAAAAAATAAAAAAGATTTTTAAGGGAGGGCTCTCATACATAATTCTAAAACCAAAAATATTTTTTTAATCAAACCTGTGCGTGTGGGGTGTCTATGGATAGTTCTTTTTAAATTAAATAGAGGTTCCACACCACACCATTTTCTCTCTTTGCGAGATATACGCTACCAAAGTGGCAAAATGGGCGTCTCCCCCCCTTTAACCTTTAAACTAAACGAGCGTAAGTTTTGAAAAAAATATGTGATGTAGATCTTAACAAATACTTTCAACGAAAATTGGTTTGGACGGAATCAAACCAGTAGTTTTTGAGATATAGCACATTTATAACATCCGCAAACATAACTTTGCTTTTCATATGGTTTGCATGACAAACAAAGTTATGTTTGCTGTCAACTAAATATTGTGGTATATTAGCTTAGTGGAAGTGAGTGGATCCCTCATTTAGTTAAAGTTGGCACGGAACTCCGACTCGCACTTAGCCGGTTTTTCCAAATTAGGCGTATTGTATTTTATTCGACGAATTATCCTCACTGATGTTGGTAACACCAAGTCTTAACCCTTTACAGACTGCGACTTTTGGCAGCGATGCAGTCCCGATGCTATCCCGCGTTAGCATCGATGCAGTCGTAAAATGTCAACCTTTACACACTGCGCTACTTTTAGCGTGGATACAGTCGCGATGCTAACGCGCGTTAGCATCGACATATATGCAGCGATGCAGAAACTGGAAATTGACAAATTTTGTACTGAATTTTAAAGACTGCGTCGATATTAAGGCGCGTTAGCATCGATGCAGTCGCGCTCCTGCATCGATGCTAACGCGCAACTGCCTCAATCCTAAATTAAATCTGTTCATTGCGTGAGTCGCGATGCTGAAGTGCGTTTTAAAACGCGCGATTGCATCGATGCTAAAAGTCGCAGTGTGTTAGGGATCTTAGAGATTTATAGCTAACATTAACAACGGCGTAGCACTCCGCTACGAAACATAACGGACGCAGCTACGGTATTTGGACTACGACGAGAAAAAATCGTAGGCGTAGTCGTACGCTTGCTACGAAAAGCTAGCCGTAGTCGGGAAGACTACGGGGAGCTTTGTAGCAAGCGTCGTAGTTGCACCTAATTACTATTAAGTACCTTGTGAATGCATTGTTTAATTTATTGTAATTGTGTATTTATTTAACAAGTTTTTTACAAGTACGCGGTAAGACTTCGATTGAGTGACTAAGTAATAAAAGTTAGGCCACCTCTCATAATTGCGGAGGTAAATAAATAAATATTTTTTTCATAAAACAAAGGTAAGTGTCCCCTGTACATGTAAAACGTGCTCAGGTGACTTACTGAGGACGGATTGCATATTTAATTTCCAGCTTAAAAAAAGGTTAGATTCGCAGTTCGAATTGTATGTTTATATGTATGCATGTTTGACCGCGAATAATTCGCATTTAGCTGGACCGATTTTGATGCGGTTTTCAGTTAAGTATTTTTTGCACTGAGGCGAAGGTTTAAATAACAATTTTTGCTGATTTTACGAAAATAGTTTTACTCGTAAATTTGTACATTTATTTGTCCGAAATTATTCGCGTTTGAAATTAAATTAAATTAAAAGCATTTATTGGGAATAGGACATCACAAACACACACATATCTAACAAGCTCACGCCACACAACACAGTTACATTACAGTTTTTTTTTATAAATCAGTTACAAGCACAATGTCTGAATGTTTGGCTGAATCGATTTTGATACGGTTTTCAGAAAAGTATTAAGTACATTACGTAGATGGTTTTAGTGACTATTTTTGTTCAATAAGTGACATTGTAACTTAAACAATAACTAAAAACGACATAACCAATTTTTAATTACCATAAATCGCTTAATTTTCTGTTAACATGAATAGCTTGATTTGATATAAGGGACGTGATAAATTATCCACGCCCACGTGAAGTTAGATTGATGATGTTACTTGCTTTCTAAAGTTATCTAGAAGTATGCAGTGACAAAATCCAATAACTCATTCTATCCATTACACAAACGCTTAAAGTTAACCCTATAGATCGATATATGGTGCTCATTTATACCCATTACAGAAACTTTATTAATAACACACGGCTGCTCGACAACTAAACACACTCCCTCCCTTAATCTGAGCCCGGGGTGGATAAAATACCATTCTATTATAATCCGAATGTTCAAGGAGGCGATCAATTACATAACAACTTTTAGGCGAGAATTGTTGGTTGAAAAACGTTTCAAATAACATTTTAGGCTAGTTCTCACCAGCGGATTTATTTAAAACTTGTTCACACAGGTTGAAATTTTAATGAGTGACCAAATTTTGTGTATTAAAAAAATGTGCTGTTCCATAAATTTGACCGCGCGCCATTGATCTTTTTTATAGAATAGCCGAATTTATTTTCGATTTCACTGTCGTCTCTATAGTAAAAGTTGTTTATACTTATCAGTGGAATTTTACCACAAAATTTGTCCACTGAATAAAATTTCAGCTGTATCTATAATAAAAAATATTGCCTACATGACTGGTATATATGGTATATATTTCGACTGTGTTAATTCTAATAGATTAGTGCCTGCCTAATCGTAAAGCTGTTATTGCTCTTCCAAGTTGCTATTAATACTTACCGCTTGAAAAACTGCCTATTCTATGTTTGTATCACTCACGTCAATATGGCGTATGATATTCATTGTTTAAACTCCAATATTTGTATCAGTTTTTTCGGCGGTATTCGTTAAGAGCAGACCTACACTGAGCCGATCCCTGTTTAAAATTCTAAATAGACCTAAACAGTGTTTAAATCCATATCGTCTTAACTTCAATTTGTTTCTAAGTGTGTGCTTTGTGATATGATTTTGTTAATTAACTGCAAAAACTGTGAATAACTGAAATATTACAAAAATATTCTTGTTCTCATCGATGTTTTTGTTGTCGAGAGCGTATATTGTGGGTAATTTTATTAAGCTTAAAACCCCGTCATCAGCGATAAACAATACTTCGTTGCTACAGTCTTCATATCACTGACTTTTTCATCGCGTGACGTCATACAGCGACAGCGCAGTCGTGTCTAGCACTTGGAACGCGCAGTATAGATCACCGGAGACCCGGTTCGAACCCCACAAGTGCACAGGCAGATTTTATGTAATATTGTATTTTGTTCGTGAAGACCGCTGCAATATGAAATTCGCATGCTGTGTAAGTCGACAACAGGTGGCGCCACCGACACTATCGAATGTTATAAGTGTAAATTAAAGTATCATCTCAAGTGTCTGTACCCTACGGAAAAAAGACAGGATTTGCCTTTAAAAAGAAACTGGTCATGTCCGGAATGCGTTTTAGCCCAACCTAGACAACATAACAAGGATAATACACCTTTAAGAAGCCCGGGAAAAGTGGCAACAAGCACATTTACCACGATAACATTACTCTGAGGCGTGGAGCTGGATCTGTTTCGTGCTCTCCCACAATGGACGATCTAAATATGGTTGCAGGACCCAGTGCTGCATCTGCTTCACACCAGTGTGGCACACAGAGCTGCGCCGTTATTAGTGCGGAGGAAATAAGGAAGATTATTGCTTCAGAGATGAGCAGATTTACGTCGGAGCTACGTGCTGCTATCTCAAACGATTTAAATATTATTAGAAACGACATATCCAGTATTAAAGAGTCCATGGATTTTATGAATACCAAATATGAGGAGCTGAGTAATAGGGTTGATGTAATTGAAAAGGATATCAAATCTCTTAAGTCATCCTCGTTGGACGTTGGCAAATTAAAATCGTCAGTTGCAATCATTGAGAACGACATTAATAATAAAGAGTAATGGGCTAGGAGATCTAACGTTGAGATTTACGGAATACCGGAAAGGAAGGCCGAAAATCTAATAGAAGTCTTGAATAACATTGCTGTGGCCTCTAATTTTGATCTTAATTGCTCCCGGGACATAGACTTCGATACCAGGGTGGCCCCTAAGAAAGTTGTGAGTGGCGTCACTAGACCCAGGCCTGTTGTGGTTCGTTTCTTGTCGAGATGGAAGAAGGATGAGTTCTTATCGCAAATGAGAAAACTTAAATTGAAGTGTAGTGACATTGGCTTTGGATTGAACAATAACCTAGTTTATTTGAACGATCATTTGACTAGTGCAACCTTCTTCAATCTGTTAAAAATATTGCACGAGATAAAAAATATCAATATGTATGGGTTAGGAACTGTACCATCATGGCCCGTCGCTCCGACACTAGTCCTGTAATTCATATTACAAGCTGGAATGATTTAAAAAAAAAATTTCTAGGTGCTACTGTCCTTGTATCATTGTTTGGTTTGTATCCAATGCTAACATACTTGATTGATTTTGTAGCGCACTTAGTTTTTATATATTTTTTTGTTTTGTGTTATCTTTTACTTTTGTTGGGTCTGGGTACATTTCGAGTTAACAATACAAGAGAGTTGATATGTTGCATTTGCCACTATGGCGCTTTAAGGTGCGGATTTCTTTGGGTACTTTTTATTATTTGCCTTTATAAGTACGACTTACTCTGTGTACTATATTTTAATAGTCTTGTGAATGCCGAAGGAGATGATTTTTTTAAAAAGACAAAAATAACGGCTAAATTATTTTAATTGACAAGAATAGTAACAAAATCACGAAAAATAATAAGGCTAGCAACTAGACGCAAACTACGCAAATTGAGAGAGCTCCGAACACGACGACGGCAGGCGGCGGAATAGGCCCGAGCGCTGGCACGCTCTGGCTTATATAGCCGCGCTGGGTTGGTCATTCCCTCATCTCCTACACTAGTTTATTTAAAAGACACAAGATTGGATAATACCCAGCTATTAGTGTTTTATCAAAATGTGGCGGGACTTAGGACTAAGACAAACATTTTTTTCCGCAGAATGATCCAGTCTGAGTATGATATTATCTGTTTGAGTGAGACTTGGCTCTTGGAAGGAATATATGATAGGGAACTGTTTGACGACCGGTATAATATTTATAGGTTGGATCGCGATTACTCTGCGCGTGGCGATACGAAGGGTGGAGGGGTTTTAGTGGCGGTCAATCGTAAATTCTCTGTAACCTCTATGTCTCCACTTCATCTTAAGGATTGTGCGGCTGATGTGATCAGAGTATCTTTGCAGCTAAACCCAAGTCAGTTGCTACATATTTATAGTTGTTACTTTCCCCACTGCGCCCTACACTGTGAAGTACTCTGTGATTGTTTCGAGACTATTTCTGATGATATCTGTCGTCACCCAAGCGATAAATTTATTATTTTGGGTGATTTTAATGTAATTAAAGGTAAATGGACTCCAGTAGATACACATATGAACTTAATTAAGAAGTACTCGATTGTGGTGAGGATCTGGTGGACGCCGTAGGGTCGTTCTTGATTTATAATCAATTTTCACAATACAATTGTGTTCCAAATAAAAAGGGCCGATACCTGGACCTGGTAATTAGCAATACCATTTGTTTAGTTGAACGTAGCTCTTACCCTCTTGTCCGTGAAGACCGCCACCATCCAGCTCTCTTAATAAGGATGACTAAGCTTAGTCCTCGTACCTTACGCCCAACCCCGCGAATTTCACCTAATTTCCGTGCTGCTGATTATGATGCTGTTAATCATGAAATTGCTTTGGTAGACTGGGCCCATCTGCTGAGTGATAAATCTGTTGATGATGCCGTAGACTGTTTTTATAAAGTTTTAAATGGTATAATTAGTCTCCATGTTCCCAGTAAAACAGTTAAAAATAGCACTCGATATCCTTGCTGGTATTCTGCATCTCTAATTAAGATTATATCTGAGAAACTTAAATATCACAAGAAATGGAAGACATTCGGTAAAGTAAGTGATTATTATACCTTTTGTCCATTGCGTGATAGGCAGAAGCGAATTCAGGTACAGTGCTATGATGCTTATATCCGATACTCTGAGGAAAAGATTAGGTACAATAGTAAATTCTTCTGGAATTTTGTTAAATCCAAGAAGTCCACTAATAATATTCCCGACATTTTATTTTCTGGGGAAAAATCATCATCTGAGGGTGTTAAAATTTGCTCGTTATTCAAAGATTATTTTCAGTCTGCTTTTGTTTCTGGAACCGATGGACCTACAATACTCAATGCTGGTGTTAGTCAAAACTCCGTTTCGATTGGGACCGTTGATCTATCTTCTGGAGTCGTTGAAAGGTATTTAAAGAATTTAGATCCAAATAAGGGTAGTGGGCCTGATAACATACCGCCTTTTTTCTTAAAAATGTGCTATAAAAATTTCGCGATCACAATTTTTATGTTGTATTCACTATCTTTAAAGTCAGGTGTTATGCCTGGTGTTTGGAAGCAATCTTTTGTTGTTCCGGTATTTAAATCCGGTAATAAGCATAACGTCCAGGACTATAGACCAATCTCAAAACTGTGCACGATTGCCAAAATGTTTGAAAAAAATATTTATGACTACATTTACCCTATTTTACGACCAATAATCGCAGATCAGCAGCACGGTTTTATTGGTAGGAAATCAACGGAATCTAACCTTTGTGAATTTGTTCATCGCGTTACTGGTGCTATGGATCGGGGGCTCCAGGTCGATGCGGTGTATACCGACTATTCAAAGGCTTTTGATAAAATTTCTCATGAACATTTGATTAATAAGCTGTGCATGGTCAGTATACACGGCGATCTTCTTCGATGGATTATTACCTACGAGATCGCAGTAAGGTTGTCACGGTTAAGGGTTATGTCTCCTCTTTTGTTCCTATTGCTTCAGGTGTGCCCCAGGGGTCCCACCTCGGACCATTATTTTTCAATATTTTTATCAATGACATCGTGAACATTTTAAGACATAGCAATGTCCTCATATACGCCGATGATATGAAAGTTTTTATAATCATTAGGGATAAATCGGATTGTTTACTCCTTCAGAGGGATATCGACGCTTTGACCCAATACTGTTCCGATAATTGTCTCTATTTGAATATCAAAAAATGTAACACAATAACTTTTACCCGTAAACGTAAGCCAATTGTTTTTAATTATTGTATCGCTAACAAAATAATTAACCGGGTTTATGAGATCAGGGACTTGGGTATTCTCCTTGACCATGAAATGTCATTCGATGCTCATATTAGTTCAATATCTTCTAAAGCATACCGTATGCTGGGGTTCGTTTTGAGGACAGGGAAAGACTTTCATTGTTGCTCGACCCTTATAGTTTTGTTTAACTGCCTTGTTCGATCTATTCTTGATTATGCGTCCGTTGTTTGGAGCCCACATTATAAAAAGTATGTTGAACTTATGGAACAGATTCATCTTAAATTTATAAAACATCTACAGTTTAGATGCCATGTACCTGGCTCTTGTAACCATATGAAGTCCGTGCCCTCTTTGCATAGCCGACGCATTCAGTTTACGATGTACCTGACTAAGTGCACGTCATAAAAGTATTTTTTATGTGCCTACATATAGGACTAAATATGTTTGTAACACTTTCCTGCCGCAGTCACAATGACAGTTATCAAGGAGTCGATATATTTGCCTCAACTTTATTTCAATTTAAAAAGCAAATCCACGACCTGTCAGGTGACTGTCAATAGTTTTCGTGGTCTACTTTATTATGACTTATTCACTTTTTTTTTCAAATATTTTCTTTCGAATTGTTATTTTGAAGGTTTTGGGTTGCTCAAAATGTAATGTAATATTAGTCTGAGGAAACTTAATTGGTTTTGGTGTTATCTTTAAGTGTTATTTATATTATTTTTATTATAACCGTATGTTTCCCTAAAAATAAAAAAATATAAAAATAAAAATGGAATAAACAAAAAATCAACAATATAGTCGAATTGATAACCTCCTCCTTTTTGAACTCCAAAAAGAAATTGTTTGCCTAGAATGGATTTCTTTTCTTTGCAGTTAATTTTATTTCTTCTGTTTAAGTTATTACGGGGAGGGGGGGGGGGGGGGGGTACCTTGTGACTTCGGACTATAAAAATCGGCCAGGTGCGAGTCGGACTCGCGCACTGAGGGTTCAGTGTTTGTATGAAGAACAGTGTTTGTATGAAGTCAAAAAATACTATTTCGATCCCGTCTAAACCAATTTTCGTTATAAGTATTTGTTGTGATGTACATATTTTTTTTTTTCAAATTTCATTTTTTGTATAGGAATCTTAAAGCGGTCTTAAAGTTCTGTCATCACTAATACTTGACAAAAACCGAAAACTTGAAAATATAAATCGCTTTTCCATACTAAATAAATTCTTACCAACCTCGATGATTTTAGTAGGAAAAAGCGTTATTTCTTTTCTAGTTTTCGGCATTGTTTCATTTAAACATTTTATAAATTTGATCTAAATACGTACCTCAAATATCGCTAACCCTATCTCGGACACACGGTATAATTACTATTTTGTTTTTATAGTATTTTGTCACTACACAATACTATGAATTGCACTTGTAAAAAGCAACTTCGGCTGGGACAGACGAGGAATAGGCATACGCTCGGATAGCGTAAGACACGAGGTTCGTTTCCCCGTATGTCACAGCCAAAGTTGCTTCTTACAAGTGCATTATTAGAATATACCAATTGAATAGGCATGAATGCAACATTGCCGTTGCGAAATGGTTACAACTACAGTCTTATGAAGAAACCGAGGAACTTTTTACTATAATTACATTGAACCTAACACTTCAAATCATGTATCTATAAGATCTCTTTATCTATATGTTCATTTCAGCAGATCCTTCATTTAATGTTCAATTGTGTTCTTAACTTTAGAAATATTTCCCTTGTGTGCTCCTTAAATGCTTAAGGTATTAATAAGTGGGAAGAGCTTTGTTTAACCAAAAAAAGAGGGTTTACCCTAACTTAGGAAGCAAGTCCACATTGCAGTACATTAAGTAGATTTAAGATCCATTGTTATGTTTGTATATTTATTGTGTCTCTATTTAAATAAATTAGCTTTACTAATTGGTGCCATCCGGTTTGTAATATGCCTTAACTGACAAACATTGTTGAGATAAAACTTGTGTTCGTCCGTCAATTATTTGGACCAAAAATTTGTTTCACTGAAACTCCTGCCAAATTGGTTGTAGCGAAATAATTAAATCATTGCGTCGAAGTCGAATATTTTCGGTCAAACATTGTAGATTGTTAAGATGGACTTTAATTATAAAATACTTAACAACTTTTTAGAAACAGTTCGACTGAACAGGAAAGTCTTGAATCGAGCGAAGAACATTATTTTATTATATTTTTATTATGTAGGGTGTTGATTCCCGAAAGGATTTTGTAAGACTAATTGCTCATTCTGCTGAGATAATAAAAATAATCAGATTATTATCATGAATATTTAAATTCTAGTCACTTATGATACATTTTCCCGCTATATCAATCACTGTTAGGGCCGATCCGCACACAACAGTGCCACTACAGTGCCGACACGTTCCGATCAGTAACTTGTCTAAACACGTTACTGATCGGAACACTGTTAGCAGTGTCAGTGAAAGTCTGAAAGATATTGTAGCATTCAACTTGTGCAGTCGCCGTCAGATATATTGGAGCAGACAATGTGACCAAATATTTCTGAACAGTTTAAAATGTCAATAAGTTCCATACACTACAAGTTACCATCAATATCAGAACATTCATTACTTTATTAATATCTGAGCAAATGTTAGTCAATAACTTCTAATCACACAAATAACCAATAATATCTGAACACTCACTTTCCTGAATTTATTTAATGCATGGCACTTTCATGACAGTGATGACAATACTGAAAACTACAAAGCGTTACAAGCTGCCAGCGTCATCTTACTATATTTTAAAATATGAAGAGTTCCTATTTTGAAATAGTATTTATAGTTAAGTTGGAAGCACTTCCTTCTGCAATTTTCCTCGATTTTTCAGATACACACATCAAAAGTGTCTGGGGATCAAACATTTTTATGCGGATTTCTTGAGATTGAGATGTGGCTTTGTAATAAATTTATGATTTTATAAATTTATTTGGATCTTTTTGGTGCATTTCATAATTTGAAACAGGAACTGTCAATCAAATTCGAGTAAAAGATAAAATCAGCTGTCAATATTTTCCCTATAAAAACATACAACGCATTGAAGACATTATTAGTGCTACTGTTTACCTACTACTTATTAAAACCAACGTTATTATGGAGCGGCGATGTCATTTAAGCAGGGAACAAATGCTCAGAGCCGTGGGAATGATAGAAGCTGGTTCCCGGCAACGTACTGTGGCTTTAGCTCTGAATACAAGTCAGAGTGTTATCAGTCGACTTTGGACACGTTACCGAAGCACTGGTACCGTGGCTGAGCGCCATGGAGGACGGTATCGCTGGAGAGAGTATTGTTTACTTCTTCAAAATTTTCTTCATGTCTTTTCATTTTAAAAATCAAAGAAGTATCATCAGCAAACAGAACTATCTCACAAAGATTTGTGGAATAAAATGGCAGGTCGTTTATATATATCATGAAAGGTAATTGAGCCCGGACCCCCAATTGAAGAGGGGCTCCGGAAGAGTAGGTACCATTTATGTTAACTGATTGTATTCTACCTGATAAGTACAAACTTAACAACTTGGATGAGTTTTCCGAGACACCATAGTGTTCTAACTCAATGAGCAGTGTCTGATGGTCTACACAATCAAACGCCTTTGATAAATCACAGAATACACCTACGACATCATGTTTGTCTTCATAAGCATCAAGAATGTGTCTGATGAGTGCTACTCCGGAAGGTCCGACTCCTGGTTAAATGGGCGTCTTCCCCCTCTAATTTCTAAACTTAGCTAGGGAAATTTTGGAAAAAATATGATGTTGATCTTTACAAATACTAACCAAGAAAATTGATTTGATCGAAATTGAACAAGTAGCCGCAAATATAAACTTTGTCATTCATACAAATACTATGAAAAACAAAGTTATTTTGCTGTCAACAACATATTGTGATATTTTGGCTAAGTGAAAGTAAGTGGACACCTAATGTAGGTAAAGTTGGCACGGAACCCTCAGTGCGCGAGCCCGATTAGCACTTGGCCGTTTTTTTATAACTTAATGTTTTACAGTCCCAAGACTTTTACGATAGTCGTCTCAAACAACACGGCTATTAAATAAATACACCCAGTTTAAAGTATCTCCGACTAATTTATTATGGTAGCTATATCAATATAACCAATTGCATACCGACGCAAACTACGCCACAGGAAAATCAAGTCAAATCAGTTATTTTAGTAAAAAGATGTTTGTGCAACCGATACACCATTTTTTTATAGTATAGTAAACTTTAGGTTGATGCATCACACCTAGTTTCGCTTTATTGTCACTACACAGACTTTTTATGAATAATAAAAATAATTAATAAAGAAATTCTAATTTCCTTGCCTAGCAAGTGACCGATTAAATTCTTAGTAGGTATTTATTCCATATTATTTCATAATTCCATCACTAACATGAACTTTAACAAAAAAAATTGAGGGGGTTCTATTTTCTACAATTTAGCCACTTAGAGAATGCTATTATGACGTTTTCAATTTTGACACACAATTTATGGAAAGATGTCAAACTTCCTGACTGCGTTTTTTCCTATGGGTGTCTATAAATCTATAGAAGAACATAGATGGTCAAAAACTGCAATAATGTTATTTAAAGTTAAAATAAAAAAAATATTATAGATCCTCAGTATGCTAAGAAAAAAAAGCATTCATCGCATTGAGAAAAATTTTTGTGGTTCAATATCATACAATGCAAAAATAATAGACTGGAATTACATAAGCCTATCGAAATCTATATTATTTGCACGATACTGTTCTCTTTCTGTGTCATTTCATTTATTGCATGAACTATAACACTGAATACTTTTCATCTGTAAGGATACGTTTTAGTATCTACAGTACCCGAAGTAAAAAAAAACAAATTTTGTTCTTTTTTTCTATATATTACTGCACCTATAACTAAAACTGTTTGATTTAAGTCCGGCTTTCTTTGCTTGTCACATGTTGTAAACAATCTTGATAATCATTATTAACCAAATGATGATTTTTGAAATAAAACGTACTACTTACATAGGTAATTTATCGTTAAACACTTTTATCTAAACAAGTCTAACATCTTTTATAAAAAGACTGTTTATAACATTTGACAAACAAAGCTCAAGTGACTTTAAAATATGTCAAAATTTAGTTCGATGTCGACGTCAAAAACGACTCGCCTTTTAGCAGTGTATACACGCCTTAATACCTAAATTAGTTAGTTAGTTGGATTTTAAGTTTTATTTATGCAATGATATCGATCAAATTCGTTTAGCGAGTTCGCTGGTTTACCAAACATGGGACAAACCTCGAATAATTGTATGCGAAGCGATTATGTAGTATACAATTTAATGTGTGTTACTCGCAATATTCTTAGTACCATGTCTGTATTAATTTAATCGATATATATCCGATATTTAAACTAATTTGAAGAACACCATACATGGGGTGAATATTAAATCAATATTTAAAAGCCTGTAATCCTGCTTCATCATTTGTTATACAGGGTGCCGTTTTAAAAAAAAAGTTAAGCATAACTCATACCATCATCCCAGATTTGAATTTAATTGACCAAAACAACACTCTGTATTTGGCTATACCACAATAAAAGCAATCAGAAGTAGACTACGTACATTTGTCAAAGAAAACGATTTCATATGCACACTGTATAAGTAAACCAAAAAATTCAAGTAGTATAAATGTACAAAAGTTGAATAACTAGTTATAAATTATAAAAAAGACATGTTTGATAAGCGAGCGAAAAATGAGCTGTTTGAAACCTTGTGATTTAGTTTAGAGCTCCCGTCACATAACATATAACTCGGTTTAGGTGTACAAAAAAATATAATTAATATCTTTAAAATGATAACTCGTAGTTACGCTATATAATATGGTAGATAGTCCTGTGACCGCGACGAAGCACATAGTATGTATTTAGTAAGAGGCTTCTTTTTTAACCGACTTCAAAAAAGGAGGAGGTTATCAATTCGACTGTATGTTTTGTTTTATCTTTTTTTTTGTATGTATGTTACCTCATATCTCAGTCGTTTGTCGACCGAATCGAAAATTTTTTTTCATCTACTTAGAGGGTATACCTTCTAGTTGGTCCCATTTTTTCCATTTTGGGATCTGATGATGGGATTTTGGTGTATTCGAGGGAAACCCTCAAGTTTTAAAGGCACATATAGTGTTTTTTTACTAGAATCTTAATGTTGACGTGTTTTTACGTCTGATAGTCAACATTTTGTGGGGCTGAGCTGATGGTGGAACTCCTTAACGCCTAGGAGTTCAGTAATTATAATGACGAAACTTATGATAGGTAATTTGTAGCTTCGTAAAAAATAGAATCATAAGGTGCAACTCCCCCCCCCCCCCTCTTATATAATCACTAAAAATAAAGAAATAAAATAAACTTTAAAAAAAGTTAAAACCGACTTCAAAACCAAAATGCACTAAAAAGTCTTAAATAAACTCTTCACCATTGAAAGGAAAGGAATCCGTTTTAGGCAAACAATTTCTTTTTGGAGTCGGTGCCATCACTTTGACCATCAAGCATCAGCTATCACAGCACCGACTCCAAAAAGAAATTGTTTGCTTAAAACGGATTCATTTCCTTTCAATGGTAAAGAGTTTATTTAAGACCTTTTAGTGCATTTTGGTTTTGAAGTCGGTTTTTACTTTTTTTTTAAAGTTTATTTTTGAATGAACTGTATCGTTAGAGTCTGATTAATGCCCTGTTATGAAGTGTCAACATGGAATTACCAGATTGGAGTACGATTTAACAGATTTTCGAAGTGACCTATTTTTTGTTCAGAAAATTTTGTAAAATATTTTTTGCACGTAGACCATATATGAGGCATTTAAACACGTTCCAACAAAGGCGTTACTGTAAGTTTCTTAAGCATGATTCAGTTTGAAAATTATTTTAAAAAAAGTTTATCCTTAACCTAGATTGATAGCACGCTTAACTATAAACTCGATATCTCCTGATTCCATTCGTGCAAATACATTGACAGCTGTTTTGATGGTAATCTACTTTAAATTCCTACCAAAACAATCGTTAAAGCATAATGAATTGAACACAAAATTATAACTTTACGTCATCAGAAGAGCTGTGCAATGAATTCTGACGTCATAATACGGCAAGTTAAAGGGATGTATAAAGTGGACAAGTCGAGAGATTGGTATATCTACGTCGTGTCGGGGCGAGAATGATTTATAATAGATTATAAGGCATTTAAAATGCTAATAGGTACTTTGTGTCTAAATAATGTAAACTAGTTTGTACGCGATACATAATCATATATATATTTTTTGTTCTGTATATGGCATACTATATAAAAAAGAATGCGATAACCGTTCCCTTACCGAGAGATATTGGTTGTTCCGGATATCCGTGTCTGATTATTTGACAAATTTTAAGAAATAAACGTATTTTATCTCTTTTCGCGGGTGGTTTTATTTTGTTCAGCGAATATAATAGACAATATTTATCTCATCCTATAAACATCGTTTAAACCAAACGCATTGTCCGACGTTGTCGGAGAGCACGATCACTGCGAAAACGCAGTTTAATAAAGAATAGTCTGTTAATAAAAGTCGAGAAACTGTGTTTTCTTGGTTTATAT
This sequence comes from Pyrausta purpuralis, assembly GCA_963924145.1. Classification (NCBI taxonomy): domain Eukaryota; kingdom Metazoa; phylum Arthropoda; class Insecta; order Lepidoptera; family Crambidae; genus Pyrausta; species Pyrausta purpuralis. The sequence continues at coordinate 5,825,418 of OZ001644.1, forward strand.
TTGGTGCTTTTGGCACTAAATCCGCCATATGTACCGTTTATTTGTGCATAAAGTTTAAAATAACTGCGTATCCTCGCAGTCGATAATATGTTTGGTGTGGACCGTGTAAATACCACGTAAAGCTTTTTTCCCACTGAACCGGACCGTACCATGACCGTCTTTTGATGCTAGGATCGTGTCAGGCACGAATACGCCCTACCTTGCCAACAGAACCCGTATGATGCCAGTATGCAACGCGTGTGATGCCTGTATGTAATATTTTATATTTGTCGGTAGTGAGCGAACCGAAATTCTTTTTATATTTTTATGGCAATATCAACTTAAAGCTCTGACCAGAAGTGTCGAGATCAGTCCGATATTCTGTACTGTATCGTCTATATTGATTTATTTTCATTGAAACATGGTAAGAATTACATTATCAGGTCTTAATATTAAAATTGAACAATCATGCTTCATCGATGTAACGAAAGGCAGAAATTTCTTCGTCATGCAATTTATCTAATATAATTTTAATACAAATACAATTTCATATAAATAAATAAATATTGGACACCAATCACATACATTGCTCTGATCCCAAAGTAAGTAGCCAATGCACTTGTGTTATGGAAATCAGACACAACGGTGGTACCACAACACCCATTTCAAAAGTCAATAATATTAAAATATTAGTAATAACGTAGTAATGCCATTAAATTACAGATATGATGTCAAATTTAGAATAAATAGATAACATGTATGGTATTAGGTAATTACAATTCGTTTGAATTGGCCATCACGACAAAATTTTGTAAACTCTTCTGTGTCTTAAAAGCAGTTCTTGACCAACACATACACATACCGTGGCTGTTTCTCATTGATAATTTCGATTGCTATATTAGTTTGACGACTAAAGGCTACTCTCATTGGTTTACTGATATTATTTGCTTACAATTTGGATGTTGTTCGGGAAGGTACCGAAAAGTAAAAAAGTAGAACTGTCTACAAAATACAAAAAAAAATGAGATCCCATCAAAAACAATACTTGTCAAAAAAAAACAAGTCTCGCAACTCAGTTGTTCTGCGGTAAAAAGTTGTGAGATCCATGTAATACCAAGTCGGTTATTAATTTATTCAGTTTAAGTTAATGTTTTATATAAATATATTGAGACTTGGCCATCGCCTGAAAACACGTGTAAATTCAATCGCCTGAAAACACATGTAAATTCAATTATTCAGTGCGATGAAAATATTCAAGGCTTTTCTGGAAAAGATTTGGAAATTGAATTGTTTTTAAATAAAATGAATATTCATGTTCTCTGCATAACTGAGCACTGGCTCAAGCAGCATGAACTAATGTTATCGATAGATAATTATAATCTTATTAGTTCGTTCACTAGGGAGACTGCCAATCGCGGCGGGACACTTATATTAATTAATAATAAACTAAAATGTAAAGAGCGAAAAGACGTAGTGTCTCTCACTATTGAGCGAATAATTGAGATATCGTGTGCGGAGCTGGACGACTACATTATTGTCTGTGTTTATAGACCCCCAAGTGGAAACTTTAAATTTGAATTTGAATCTGTAATGGAAAATGTGTTAAACAAAATATGTAAAACTACAAAGAAAGTAGTTGTATGTGGAGATTTCAGGAGACAAAAGTGACCCCAGCAATTTTAGGCCTATTTCAATATTACCCACAATAAGTAAAAATTTTTAAAAACTCATTTATAATCAATTACTTTCCCATTTTAAACTTAATAATTTACTACACGAAAAACAGTTTGGGTTCTCTAAAGGTAGAAATACAACTGATGCCGGAGTAGCACTAATCAGACACATTCTTGATGCTTATGAAGACAAACATGATGTCGTAGGTGTATTCTGTGATTTATCAAAGGCGTTTGATTGTGTAGACCATCAGACACTGCTCATTAAGTAAGAACACTATGGTGTCTCGGAAAACTCATCCAAGTTGTTAAGTTCGTACTTATCAGGTAGAACTGAATCAGTTAACATAAATGGTACCTACTCTTCCGGAGCCCCTCTTCAAATGGGGGTCCGGGCTCAATATTGAGGCCTTTACCTTTCATGATATATGTAAACGACCTGCCATTTTATTCCACAAATCTTTGTGAGATAGTTCTGTTTGCTGATGATACTTCTTTGATTTTTAAATTGAAAAGACATGAAGAAAATTTTGAAAAGTAAACAACACTCTCTCCAAAGTATTGAATTATTTCACCACCAATAACTTCTTGCTGAATGCTAGTAAAATTCACTTTGCCTAATGTAAAGCAACTTACACCAAATATTGTACTAAATGGTAATAATCTAGTCTTAATAGACTCCACTGTATTTCTGGGCATTAGACTTGACTCAAAATTACAGTGGGGACCTCATATTGAAGCCTTAGCTAGGAGGCTAAGCTCGGCTGCCTTTGCAGTTAGAAAAATAAGGTATCTGACTGAGGTTGAAACGGCGAGGCTTGTGTATTGTAGTTACTTCCACAGTATTATGTCTTAAGGTCTTCTCTTGTAGGGTTCTGCTGCAGACATTGATACCATATTTATTTTGCAGAAAAGAGCCGTTCGTGCTATTTATAAACTTAGTCCTCGTGACTCCCTGAGAGAGGTCAGAGGTCAAGAAAATCAACATATTAACTGTGGCTTCTCAATACATTTTTGACAATATAATGTACGTCCGTAAAAATTTAGATTATTTCATGAAGAAGAGCGACATTCACTCATATAACACAAGAAATAAACACAAGCTTGTCGTTCCTAACTTCAGATTAGTTAAAACTAGTAATTCGTTCATGGGAAATTGTATAAAATTCTTTAATAATATACCACACAATCTTGTCGAATTGCCGGTTGATAAATTTAAGAAACACGTTAAAAACACGCTTATGTCTAAAGGCTATTATAAGGTTCAAGACTACCTGAGCGACACGAATGTGTGGTCCGTCCAGCCTGCACCGACTGATGTACTTACCTTTGATGAGTTTGATTTTACGGCAGCTAGTGGTGACTGAGTTTGTTTCGGCGTTTCTTCTTAGCACTTGCCTAATTGTCTGTGTTCTGTCTCGAAGCGCTGGTAGGGCCCAAAAGATAAGGAGACATGATTCGGCCCCTTCAGGGCACATTTATTTTTATTTTATTTTTCACTGTACATTTGACGTTCATAAGTGGTATATTGTGTCATAAATTGAATAAAAAATTTTGAATTTTGAATTTTTTGAATAGAGTAAGTGTTAGCGCACAAGTGCACTTTTTGTTCCTTCATTCGCTCCGTGCGGTGAGTGGATCCGATACTGGAGAGAAAGCTTTAAACTTACTTAAAATAATGTGGTTTGCCCGTATCAGTAATATCACATTACATAATAAGTAACACTATCTGACAGGAGCGACATATATAAAAAGATAAAAAGGTTTTTAAATATTTTAAAGTAGGTTTATTAAGTAAAGTTAAGTCGCGTTTTGCTCTATGTGAGATTTCATATCTTTTTGAGACTGAAAGCCACACGATCTCGGCTCTTGGCAAGTTTTTACTCGTACATAAAAATGATTTTGGTGGTATTTATTGTTCAATTAACTCATTAATAATGCTTTATTGTTTGCATTGTATTTCAAACTTTATTAATTATTATGAAGCTTGTTGGCTAACCATTGTTTAAGTTTATAATTTGTATTAAAAGGTTGATAGAATTTACCAGATGGAAAACATGATGTAAACGGATGATCAGTGTCCTGATCAATGATGTCTAAAATGGCCAATGCAATGCACCAACTCCAAAAAATATTTTTTCGCCTTATATAGACTCCTTTCATTTAAAGAGTCGAGAGTTTATTTAAGACTTTTGAGTGCATTTTGTTTTAGAAGTCTGTCAATACTTTTTGTGTAAAAGCAAATATTTAGTGGATTTATCGAGGAGCATATATGTTTATAGAAAGATGGTTGCACTTTTTGACTCTGTTCTTTAATAAGCTTAGCTTACAAAGTACTTAGCATAATTACTGGCGTCATAATTACTGAAATCTAAAGCATTAAGGGTTGCACCATGAGCCCAGCTCCACAAAATGGTGACTGTCAAACGTAAAGCAAGGTCAACATTAATCTTATTGTAAACGTGTTTTTACGTCAATACGGGCTCGTATACCGTCTTTTGTACTAGTGGATACTGGTGCCTTGAAACTTTGGGTTTTCCTCGACTACACCAAAATTCCATCATCAGATCGCGATTGAGCAACAATTGGACCAATTAGAAGCCTGATTTAGGTAAGCCCTCTAAGTTGGTAAAAAACTTTTAAATCGGTTAACTAACGACTGACATATGAGGTAACATAGATACTTACTTACTGTGTGTCTTGGCCTCCGACACAACGACACAAAAGAACGCCATCTGATCCGGTATTGCGACGCCTCTTGCGAGTCCGCAACTAATAGCTCCTGCAGATCTGATACGACGGCGTCTTTCCAGCGGTACCGGGGCTGGCCGACGGGGCGGCGACCACGGACACTAAAAGCTTTTCGTCTTCCATGAGAATTAGTGTCCAAACCTCACTGCAATATACCAAGATCAGTCTTATGACGGTTTTGTTTATCCGTATCTTCGTTCTCCTGCTGAGAAGCTTAGACACCAGCACCTTGTGAAGGGAAGCTATACAACGCAAGGCATTCTGTATGCGGGTATCTATCTCCTCTTCCCTTGTGTTTGTGTCAGTAATGGTACACCCCCAGTACTTAAATTTAGTGGCTCCTTTAAACACAATATCTCCACATTGCAGATGTTCGCGCTGTTGCCTTCTGTTTTTATAACGCTTTATGTGGAGATATTCCGTCTTCTTCTGATTTATTCTGAGTCCAACTCTGGATGCCTCAAAAACAAGGTGAAACCGTAATCTCTACCTCTCCCTTGGTCTGGCCCAGGAGAGCCAAGTCATCCGCGTAACCATTGATCCTATGTTGTCCGTTCAGTCGTACACTTATGTCCACAGACATAACTTTACGGATGACACGTTCTAGAACTAGGTTGAAGAGCATTGGAGACAAGACAAGACAATGTAACTATGTTACTTACACTGTCTTGTCTTGTCTCCAATGCTCTTCAACCTAGTTCTAGAACTTAAAAAACATACAGTTTAATTGATAACCACGAATATATGTATATTTAATATAATACACTATTAATAACATAATTTGTCTTAATTTATTATGCACATAATACCCCTTCCTATAAGCTCATTATTTCTTTACCCAAAAGTTGTCTGGAAGAGATCGCTTATAGCGATAAGACCGCCTAAATTGTACATTTTCTCGAAATTAATTTGTTATTAAACCTTTCTGGTGTGCAATAAAGAGTTATCTATCTATCTAACCACCTCCTTATTGAATTCGGTTAAAAATTTAAATAAAACAATATCAAAAAGTGATATTATATAAATCGGTGGTCAACAACCCTGATAACTACAACTTAAGTTAAAGATTTCCATGGTCCGTTTAATCTTAACACAGTCTAGCAGTGGAGCGGTTGGTTAGGGTTTAAACTTATCTATTTTGGGAAATCTTAATGACAATGTACCTACTTTATCACAGCTAACTTCATGAAACTATGTTATGTACAGTTGCCTGCACATCAGGTTACTCATTTTTTTGCAAACTGCCCCTTATTATCACTGCACATATGCAGTGATAATAAGTGATGCATATCATAATACCGCAGCGTTAATATTGACGTGTCTATACATAAATTATGAAATATATAATGGAGATAAACTAGTTCAATCGATTAGAAACGATCTTTAAAGATTCCATAGATATCGTTATTTTGTACAGACTTTGAAACGCAGTAATCTACTGTAGATATAGTTTCTTTGACATTTCGAGTAGTCAATGCTCAGACGAAAAAAGTGTTGTCGTGAAGGTATTTACTGATTATGAAGAATTTCTGCATGAAGAGTACGCCCTATCAGACTATGCTCTCAGCAACGCCACTTGACTCTTGTATCTATCACTACACGGAAAAACCACATTTAATTTTCTCTTGACTGGCTTCACCCAACCGATCTTTGAAATATGAACCTTGATTCATTGTAATAAGGCCTAAAAGCCAATAAAAAGGGCGTACAGACATCAGCTGGAGTCTATAATTAGATCCTTCATCTCACAAGCTTCGATTCGTATGACGCCTTCAATAGATTTCCTTTTCGCGGTAATCGATGATACTGTGTTTGGATAAAACATTGTACAAGGGAGCGATAATAAACTGGTGTAATATTATTTATTACGACATTAACGTAAGATGTTTTTTTTAATAGTAACTTCTCCTGTCGTTAAAAGAAAAAAATGCATTGTACAATTACCGTCAATCATTCAACTTGATTTTTAACGGAAAAATATATCTTCTACAGCTTTCAATATGGAGTGAGTATGCGCAAATATTTTGCATGTAGGTTTTATTAACTTTTCAAGTTGATTTGTTGTTTTTTTTAATTAAATAAATAAATCTTGGACACTGGTCACATACATTGCTTTTACCCTAAAATAAGTAGCTAATACACTTGTGATAAGGAATCAGAAATAACGGTGATGCCACAACACCCAACCCCGACACAATGAAGAAAGTATTAATTTCTACATTACGAACGGCAACTCCTTAAAACCCAGCGTCCTTAGCCATACCACGAAGGTCGTCACAATTTGAAGTATTCTTACGGCTTCTTACTGCTTAACAATGTTTCGGCCACAACTTTTTTTTTTTTTAATTATTATTTAGTACGGGTTTATTCTTGACTCTAGACCAAGCCTAAACTCCGTTTTTCTTAGCTAGTCCAATAATGTAAACAATCGTTTCATAACTTTTAAAGTAATATTGGTGAATATAATTATTAAATTATTTAATTGTAAAATATTTTAGTATAAAACGATGGATTACCCATGTTAGTTGTGAGTTTGTGTTTACCTTAATTTAAAATTAATCATTTCGTAAAAAAGGAAAGTCACGATTGTTTACAATATTCGGCTTGAAAGATAAACGGACTGTAGTGCGACTTGGACGAAGTCGAAGATGAAACGAGCTCGCCCAGAAGAAGCCTGTTCACTCGAACTTTAAATAGATTCGAATTGTAATTTCTAGGAAACACCTCATTATTGTTATATTTCCATATTTTTTTAAGGTTCATGCATAATTTCCATATTTGAATTATTCGTTAATGAGTGATAATTTGTCATCTGGGCCCACGGGAGTCAGCAGCCAAGCGAAGCGTAAGGGACTTTTCTCGAAGTGTTTCGTCATAATATTATCCGCTACTTTCACGTCACCATAATGCTATCCAAAACTGGCCATATTATATGGTTTGTTGATTGACTTTTGATTGAACCTTTGATGGTTGGGGCAGACAGATGATTTTTATTGGCACAAAAGGACATGTATCTATAGAAATAGGTTTCCGTATTGGATGAATTTGGAAGGGAGAAATAAAATACAACCTAGTTATGAAGGTAGAATATCTTAAAACATAAGAAATTACTATATGTCACTTTATGTGCTTCACTTTACTTCACACACCTTGTAAAGATCGCAGGGTCAAACTGGATTTTACAAGACAAGCGTCTTGTGAAAAACGCTGGAGGAGGGCTATGTTCAGCAGTGAACGTCCTTTGGCTGATAATGATGATGATGATATGCGTCACTTATCACAAATTGGCTACGTCATGTAACGAACAGCTTTATAGGTATAGGTATATTTGCATAGTAAAACTTAGTACAATAATATTTAGTACTTCCCCAAAGTTAAAGATTGTAATATCACAATAATATTTATGAAAATACGTTGAAGATTTCGTTCAAGAGGTTCTAGAAATGTCTGAATGGTTGAGAGTTATTCAACCGGAAAGCAACGGGCGGGTGTTCGAATCGTATACAGAATGTTGTTTTGGTCAGTGACGTCCAACTCAGGGATGATAATATGAGTCACATATATATATTTTTTTTAACTTTAAATTATACGGAAGTTGTTTAAAAGAAAACCTCTTCACAACACTAAAGAAAAGAAAACCAAATGGGAAAACTTGCACCCATATACGAAATGCTACGCCGTAGCGAGTAGGCTACGAAGAGGCAAACAGAGGCTGTAGTGCGAGTCGGAGTGAGACTTACTCGATCAAACGCATCAAGCGCGTAAACGTGAATTTATATGGGGTTGTTTTAGTGTACTCGTTAGCCACTAGACGGCGCTGCTTTAATCAACTTGCACTACAGCCTCTGGCGTTGTAGTTTTTACTCGCTTTCAAGTATCAGTACTATTTGTACCCACCTCGTCGCTCGTCGCTGATCAAAACCACAACCTGTGTATCGCGGTGTCTTCTCTCAAATTTTCCGGATTTTCTCATAAACTCAAAATATATTTCCTCATAAATTTCCTACCATATTCCATTGAATGAAAGTTAATTTTTGTTTGGCCTCACCAGAACTGCGCTGGTCCTCTTATTTTAATTAGATAGACCAACACAAAATTTGCTGGGCTGCCACTTTTTTGTAATAAAAAACTTGTATCGTTATTAAGTAATCGAAATATTTAATTTATTAATGTATAATAATACCAGTAGTTAGAATATGTATTGGGCAGAAGTAAAATGGCATTAATTATAACAGATTTATTACAAACTAGTGGTCTCCCGTGACTTCGTCCGCGCGTTTTTAGATTTTTTCTCGCCTTTTAAACCTTCCCTAGACCTCCACGAATATTTCAAGACTAAGATAAGATAAATTCGTTCAGCCGTTCTCGAGTTTTAGTGAGACTAACGAACAGCAATTTATTTTTATATATATAGATAATTATAACAAATATAAAAACAGGAGGCCGAATCTCGCATGATCGAAAAAATTTCACACACGTAAAAAAGTTCACCACTCGATTTTTTTTCGAAGATAATAAGGCTTGTGAATTCTCAGACCTTCACAGTCGAACTAATTCAATGGAACGTCACACGAACATTTCAATTGTTGGATACCAATAGATTTCGAAATTCGTATACGAATTATTGAGGTTCTAATCGGGCAAAATGATTACCTTACCTAAAATTGAGAAAATTTACATTGACTTTGAATGATTTTTAGCCAACTTCAAGTAAACAAGGTTTTCTGAGTGTCCAATGTATAATGTTTTTTTGCCCTCTATTATATCATGTTTGGCTAAACTGATTTTGATGCGGTTTTCAGAAGAGTACTTCTGCGTTTTAAAGAAGTTTCGAGTATATGAATTGACTTACAAAAAACAGGATCTCCGTTTGTCCGGCATGCCTAGGCCGTGGTCACTCCCGACTTACCACTTTCAAAGGAAAATCACTTGCACATAAGACACAAAACAGGCGTCGGTTCAAACAAAAGTCGACACAAGGTGCAAGCGATTTTAGCTCTTAAGGTGGTTAGGCAACGGTGTCCTCGATAGGACTTAATATTATGTTAAGAGCTATCCAACCCTAAATACTATCAAGAGACAAAGTACTTGACAAGTCGAATCTTACGAGCCCAACTCGATGAGGTTTTGTTGTTTTATTACGGAGTAACTTTGGTCACCTTCAGCTTCATTCTCAGACCCTGGTTTTATATTTTGATTCTGTTTCAAGCTAATGATCATGGATTGCTCCTGTGTATTGAAAACAATCCTGAATTCAAATAACCTAATGTCAGTGACTAAGGAAGATTAAACAGTATAAATAAATAAATTCCATACAAATAAAAATACTAATTTAGCAAGTGGTTTTATTTTCTTTTTACATCAGTGAAAACACAAAACATTTAAGAAGCAATAATGTTACGGTAAAAAAAAAAAACAATTTAAAGCCATTGTGGTTGGCCAAAATTTATCCGTTAATCCAATGTGCTTACATTTCTAACAAATCATTTATTTTGTTGTGAAATGCATGCGGTTGTATACCCAGGAGTATTTAAAATCCCTTCATTTGGCGCTCCTTTCTTTTTGATTATTATAATTTGTTCTACTGTTCGCTTCTGTAAAAAACAATACCCAAAATAAATATCACAGAAAGTTACCTACTCCACACAAACTAAAAACAACACCATAATTGTTTTTTAAGCTCAGTATCTCTTTTCTGGGATAATAATGATTATTGTAGATACTTGTAGGTGGAATCCATAAACTATGTTTGAACACATTTAAGCACTGATAGAACAGTTTGTATTGTACTATTTGTTTATAATAAGGTAACTATAGGCAATACTTTAACACACATCTGATGGTTTTATTCACAAATTATGAAAATAACTTACCTAGATACCAGAGAATTAAGGTATTCAAGTATTCCCATGTATTTTAACCAGTCTTTTATCGCATTAGATTGTCAACTTAATATTCTCTCTGCTACAAATCAATTGATCCAGATAATCTGTAAATCAAAATAGTTTGTTTTATAAGAACACTACTTATCTACAAAGGATATTAAAAACTTTATCCAGGTTGCACATTAAGAAGGTGCACTAATATCTGTCATGTTAACTGAACCTATTACTCATAAAGATGAAATAAGAAACCAAAAATTTGCGCACAAACGCTCTTACTACCGTGCTGTCAATTCGACCTTGCGAAATTTGTGGTCTTTTTATGAGTACGTCATTGCGAGACGCTTAGCGCCATCTAGCCGTATGTTTTATGAAAAGCAATGCAATAAGCGTCTCGCAATGACGTACTCATAAAAAGACCACAAATTTCGCAAGGTTGGACTGACAGCACGGTAACTCAATTGGTCTCTTACCAATTGAGTTACCCGGTTGTTTGGCCCAGTCAGCCAAAAGGTTGCTGGTTCAAGTCCCGCCCGTGCGCTAATTTTTGGTTTCTTATTTCATCTTTATGAATATAAAATATGACACTGTGAGTGTTAAAAACATTCTAAACCATATGCACCTATTACTACAAATTAATTATTATATACCTCTTTCTTGTAGTTAAGTAAATAAAAAAAAACATATTATTAAACAAACAGCGTCATACCAACTTTAGAAAATATCTAGTTTTTGTTTGTGTTTAGCATCGTAATTCTTATTTATTTTTACTTGGCAAAAGTTGAGAAAACAAACAAATTTTCATAACAGTCACTGAAAAATAGATATGCAACAATTCACTCAACATCACTGAATCACACACACATTGTCATTTAGGGGTAATATGGCGCGTCGCTGCGTTTCATTTCATGCTATGCACGAATAATGAAATTTTAATAATTGATCTACCGTTATTATATTATTTTACAATATGTATAGTTTTGTGCATTTGTACATCAAATTAAACAAACAAATATATTTATAGTCTAATTTCACCAATTTTTTTTTTAATGGACTTAAATATACTTTATTTCGGCGTTTTTAAAAACGATCGTACGATCTCTGCAATTAAATTCGAACGTGAAATGTTACTAACTACTAATATCACTCGAACTTTTACAATAGAACTGTGAACTTCGTATACGAATTACCACATGGAAAAAGTACTACTTTACGAGAATTGGCCCCCTGGCCGTCCACGTAGTGTTCGTACGAAAAAGGTGGCCAAAGCAGTAAGGGAAAGAATTCGCAGAAATCCTGTCCGAAAGCAAAAGATTTTATATCGGGAGATGAAGATAGCACCCAGAACCATGTCGCGTATTTCAAAAGATGACTTAGGACTTGCAGCCTATAAGAGATGCACTGGTCATTTTTTAACTGATAATTCAAAAAAGAATAGGGTGATAAAATCGAAAAAACTACTGAAACGGTACCTACGTAAAGGGAGGTCACAGAAAAATTTTGTTTACGACAGCCAAAATGACCGTATTTATGCTCAAACCTCTAAGAAAGCTTCCCAATTAGTCGGCAGAGTGCAACGAGGGCATTACCCGACTTCAGTGATGGTTTGGTGGGGTGTTAGCTAATGAAGGAGTGACTGAGACATATTCTTGTGAAAAAGGTATCAAAACATCGGCACAAGTGTATCAAGATACCATTCTTGAGAAGGTAGTTAAGCCCCTTAACAACACCATGTTCAAAAACCAAACATGGTCTTTCCAACAAGACTCGGCGCCAGGTCATAAAGCTCGGTCCACGCAGTCTTGGTTAGAAGCGAACGTTTCGGACTTCATCAGAGCTGAAGACTGGCCGTCGTCTAGTCCCGATCTTTGAATCCGCTAGATTATGATTTATGGTTAGTTTTAGAGAGTACGGCTTGCTCTAAACGCCATGATAATTTGGAGTCCCTAAAACAATCCATATGATTGGCAGTGAAGAATTTTCCCATGGAAAGAGTGCGTGCTTCTATTGATAACTGGCTTCAACGTTTAAAGGACTGTATTGCAGTCAATGGAGACCACCTTGAATATGCTTTTCATATTTTAAATTGTTAAACGCGACAAGACAAATATACAGGTCGAACTGAGCTCCTTTTTAAGGATCCGTAGCCGAATGAAAAAAAAAACATTTCACTCCGGGAGTGCCGGCAGAAGTGAAAACTTGAATATCAACGTTGTCCATTTTTGATTTTTTGGAATAGTTAGGGAATAATTTTGAATGAATTGCTCTTATTATCAATATAAAAGTACTATCATTTTTGTGATAGAATACAATAATAATAATAATAATAATAATAATAATAATAATAATAATAATAATAATAATACAATAATAATAATAATAATAATATAATATTTTTATAGAATACAATATTTATTTATTGCGCTATCGTACACAAACATTACAATTTATATTATATTAAATTACATTAAAAAGTTTATCAAGAGAAAAATCAACTTACATCCATAATTTCGCCAACCGTCTTACGGTTTTTCGATCAGCCCACGTGTCCTGATGCGAGTTTCACATTTTTCCCCCATCCCACAAAAGTGCTCAACGCCGCTAAAGAAGTTTTCACTTCAAAAAAAAACAGAATCCTTATAGCTTCGTCAAGTCTGTCTGTCTGTCTGTCTGTCTGTCCGTCCGTATGTCACAGCCACTTTATTCTGAAACTATTAGCATTACGAAGTTAAAACTTGGTAGGTAAATGTATCCTTTTAAGCGCTTTACGATTCTTATACAAAAAATAAAAATAATGTCATTTAAGGGGGGCTCCCATACATGAAACTAAAATTTATGCGTATGGGGTGTGGCGGTCTTTGAATAGGTCTTTTAAAATCGGAATCGACGTTCGAAAAACCATTATCTCTAAAAGTCTAACGTTTGAGAGATAGACGCTTTGAAAGGGATATTGGAAGCTCAAACGTTGGATTGTTACAAACACTTTCATCGGAATTTGGTTTGAACGAGATCAAACCAGTAGTTTTCGAGATATATCACATTTTCAACAACCGCAAAAATAACTTTGTTCTTCTTACAAACACTATGAAATACAAAGTTATATTTGCTGTCAACTAAATATTGTGGTATTTTGAAAGTTGAAGATAGTGGATTCGTAAATAAGTCAAAGTTGGCACGGAACCCTCAGTGTGCGAGTCCGACTCGCACGTAGCCGTTTTTTTTAATATGGTTAAAAAATAAATAATTTTAAGAAGAATCTAGCTTGGTATACTAAACTCCTTCTTACCTATTAGGTAACAAGAAATAATAACAGTAACAATATTATAAAAAATCTAATTATAAATACGGAAACTCATAGTTATCCTGTTTACTCCGATAATGATGGAAAACATCAAAATAACGCGGAGAAAGTGGCTGTAAACCAATTTGGCTTTTCCAAATCCGTATAATACCAATTTGTTGTTTACGCTTCGAGAATCGCGGGAACGGCGGGCGACACACTAATGAAAATACAGGGTGTTGTTTTGACCAGATGCCAAATGTCATGGCCGGAACTGGGATAGAGCTAAAGCTTTAAAATATTTATGGCAAGACACCTGTACATTAATGGCTTATTAAGGGTCTTTTGTAGCGTAATAGCAATACTTTCACGACGGTAGTTTTTTCTTCTTATTAACTATAGATTGAAGATTTTTTGATGGTCTTAACCATATTTTTTTGTGGTGACTTATTTATTGAAATATTATGTCGATACTAATAAAGTATTAAGTACATTAAGTATATTATAAGGTACAATTAAATTCGTTCTATGCAAGAAGTATTAGGCTCCGTTACATTGTATCGTTTATTATTACCCTATATTAAGATAAATGGAAGGGTTAAACTTTTAATACGGCTTTTTTTAAGATTTTTTGTTTTTTTTTGTTGTTATTTTTGTATAAAATAAATATAACTCTAGTTTCTTATCAAATATTTGCAAGTTTGAATTAAGTATAAGGTTCATAAATAAATTGATATATAAAAAAATTACAAAGTAAAATTGATCTCACTACTTTCTCCAACATACTTTAATATTACTTCCCCTAATATGAGTTACTATTAAAATAAATTAGTAACCTATCCAGAAAAAATACGACGAAATAAAAAGGTATACGAGCAAAGCCCCCTGAAGCGCTACGATTTCGGATAGCTTTCCCTAATCTGACACTTGACGTTAAGTTAAGCCTATTAAAATATGTAAACAGTGTTAGTCGGAACGAATCTGAAGTCAACTAAGATTTTTAACAGATAATAATTTATGATGGTATTACTGGTGGGAGATTTAAACGTTCTCTGTAGAGTAATTTTCATTTTTCTAAATTGTAACTCTAGCATTCAACCGTAACTTTCACAGCAACTTAGCACCAGATACCACATATGCTGTGACCGCTTTTTTGCTTTCGAAATCTCCTTCTGTCCTACTCGTAAAAAGTTTAAGTAATATCACTTTATGTTATGTACATTTTAAAAGTATTCAACCCTTAAGCAGGCCGCGGACATATGCGTCCCACGTAGATTTTTCGATGCTCTAGCCAGGTTTATTCAGTGTAAGTCCCACAATCGGTCTACCCATACTCCTAAGTATACCTAGTCTTGCCATAAATATTGTCACAGAGAAAATCATTTTTTTTTAAATGCAAATAATATTTATTACTTTTAAAGTGTGTTAGTTTTAAACATAAATATGAAATAATTTAAAATATAAAAAGCTTATCCGAAGTGGTCTAGTTAAGGGTTAAAAAAGTCAAAAATTATATCTTAATCTACAAACATAATGTTGTATAATGTCACGTTAATCTTACATTTGATTTAGCAAAGTCAGTCGGCAACAAAACTTTGGAGACGTCCTTTTTAGCACGAAGTCAAATTTGCCACGCAACTTCGTAAAATGTATTCAATCTCAAGAGGATATCTCGAAGGATCGTGGCACGAAATGTGAACTCCACTTACCTTAATCCAGATGCCACTTAAACATCCGCCAATTTCCTGAAAAGAACAACACGCATTACAAACACATTACCTTTGATCGCGAAGATGATAGAGATGTAATACGTCTTACATACATCGATGGTTTTGATTTTTATCGACTTTATTTTAACAACTTCAAAAAACGAGGTTATCGACTCAATGTTGACATTTATGTCACTTGAGTATGTTGATCTAGTAAGGCTTCCAAATACGTGTGCTAAACTTTATAAGTGTACGTTTCCAAATTGAAATTTTCTTGTTTGTACGTTTGTCCACAGATATCTCTAATACGAGAAGTCATAGAGAGATGAGTCTTAGTTCAATTGGGTATATTCAAACTTGTGTACAGTGTAGATTTCACCGAACTCGGTTCTGTAGTTTATAAGATAAAGGTAATAACTAAAAATCATGGAATAAAAATATCAACATGAAAAATTAAACCACCTTCAAAAAACTGACTAAAAAGCTTAAACTAACGCATTTGTCTCTATTTATGAGAAACAACATTTTTAAGTCGGTTTTTGATGTCAAACTTACGAATATTAACGCACAAATTATTTTTCGTATTTCATAACGTCAAAAAAAGTTCTTAGATTCACTAACAATAAAAAGAAGGTATTCTATCAGCCTGTATGAATCAAATAATATTTGAGTATTATGATCAAGTTAGGCTTCCAAACACATATGCTAAGTAGTTTTTGTAAGTCAATTACCTACTCAAAGTTTGATAAGTGGTGAGACAATATTCATAGAGATGAAATATATAACCAAAAATTTGCGCCCGGGCGGGACTCGAACAAGCAACTTCTTAGCTAACCGGGCCAAACGCTCTACCAATATTCAGTTAAAAAATAATAAAAGAAAAACAATTCTATAAATTTAGTTTTATGACCGTCTCAATATTTTAAATGTCCCTGCTTGAAAAGAATGTCGACTTCTTACTTGCGTTTTTTCCAAAAAAATATCGACGTCGTTCGCTTCTCTAACTACGCTCCAAGAGACGGGTTTTATAAACTGCGTAGTCAAGTTTGGCGAATCCTCGGGCGATTTACACGCGGATACAGGTGGAAAGTATTTAAGAGGATTTATGTATTCATGTTGTGAGGAATGGAAGGTGCTAAACTTTTGATTAAAAAAAAGCTCTGACGGATATTAAGAAAATTGCATTTTTATTGCCGCGTTGCACGTCGTCAAGTGTTGATGGCTGAAAGCATTAGAATATTTTTTTCATCATCATATCACGATTTGGTGTTTGTAAGTGATTTTCAACGTTTTGCACGAAAACATAGGTGTTTCTTGATAAGGTTGTTCATATTGATTACTTTTTCACCTCACAATTTTTTCTTTCATCTTGTCCTGACCTTTTACCGTAAAGTTCACTGAATTGAGCTCAAACTAAAGTGGTACATCATTACGCCAAGATTTGATCCGACGCGTGGGTCTTATAATAATGTATCGGTGTTGGGTCGCCTTTTATACGCCAATTACTTACACGCACTAGTTATAGCTAAATACATATTTAAGCAGCTGTATACAAGAAAATGTATAAGACACAAAATATGACGGGTCAAGTTCGCGTATCGCCAAATAATAAAATATTAAACATGTAACATCTGAAGGCTACAGCTCTGATATTTTCTCGGGCCATTGATTTTTTTCACAAACAATATCCAGAATTCCAGACCAAAATAAAAAAACAAGAAAAGACAGATTTGTAATAAGAACAATGAACTGAAACAGTTTCTTTGTTTTTCAATTCATTGCCTTTGTTATTTTGCATTAAAAATAGGAATTGCAAATGTAAAGTTATTTTAATCTTAACAACAACCCACGTCTCCCGCATTGTTCCGAATAGGTTAAGTTTATGTATTTCAATAACAGTTACTCTGGTAATTGAGATAATTATGCCTTTGATTAGGTATTAACACAGTTCAGTGCGGGCCACTGCGCGCGATACACGTCTGCTTTGTAATAATTTGTTATCAAAAATGAGTGTAGTAAAGTGTACGAATTGCAATGTTGTTATAAATGAAATACTTACGTTTATACAAAATCAAGTCGATGTTATGAATGAAGATAGTATCATTAGACTGTGTGCGACTACCTTTTCGTGTCAGGATGTGGAAGCTGCCAAGGATTTGCTCTACGATTCAGCACAGGTGAAAGACAAGAAAATAAAGAGAAAGGGTAAAGCCGAAGTGAAAGTCCAGAAAGACTTAGAAGATATCATTTCTCTCATAAAATCTACGCCGGCTGAGTGCTTCCCTATTTTTGTTGCTCGAGATATTCGTAAATTGCCGCCGGTAACTTTCGACCACGTCGATGTATCGAGATTGCTGAAAGACATTATAATCTTACAAGACCAGGTTCAAGATATTAAGCAACGGTATGCAACAAATGAACAGTTAAACGATTTAAAATATGAAATTGTTAACTTAAGACACGCATCGTTGATAAATAATATAGAGCCGGTTAATTACGTAAATATGAAGAGTGGATATAAAAGAACAATGCAGTTTGAAAAACAAGAAACTGATAGTGGGCCTTTTGGAATATTAAATATTACACGCGAAAACGAACAAGAGCGGGTAGATTTCACGGCTGACGACGGGGCGAGAACCGCAAACCGAGAGATTTTGAGTGAAGTCATAGCCGAGTGCGCTGAGACGGAAGTATTGCCGTCGGTGTCGCACACCAACTGCTCAGGCGCGCGCGAGAGCGTCCTTGGAACGCCAGCGGTACAGCGCGTGGAGGCGCCCACTGTGGTTTCGCATGCAGTATATACGGCCGAAACCGAGGTAGCGTTGCCGAGGGCCTCGTCTTCATCTGTACGTTTGAGCGCCGAGCGTAAGAATAAAAGTAGTATGACTACATGCAACGAGTTAGCGTCGTATTCTAAAGTAGCAAAAGGGGGCGGTGATTTTGTAAATAACAAGGATGCTGAGTGGAATGTAGTACAAAGGAAAAGGTATAGAAATCGTTTTATCACGACGCAGGGTCAATCAAAAGATCCAGCCGGAAAATTTAAAGCAGCCGACATCAAAGTCCCGTTGTTCATAAATAATGTAGACAAAAATACAACTATTCAAGATGTGTCAGATTATATATATAGCAAAACGAAAATCAACGTAACATTGGTAGAAATAAAAATGAAACTTGAAAAGGGCTACCGAGCATATAAAGTGTTCGTGCCGAGTCACAAAATAGATATGTTTTTGGACAAACAGTTGTGGCCGGAGGGTATTGCTTTTCGTCGCTTTATAAACTTTCATGAACAACGGACAAAAAGTCCAAAAAAAGATGACAATACTGAAGATAGTGGCTCCAATATTACGTCTTAATATGGATTTAAGTTCTAACGAAATAATTAAACTAATTAGTTTTAATTGTAAAGGAGTGAAGAGTTCTATAGAGGGAATTAGAGAGTTCTGTAAAACTGCACACGTCATAGCTCTGCAAGAAACGTGGCTCTTACCTCATGATTTGAATTTTATTGGCTTGATTGATGATAACTTCGAGTACACAAGTAAGTCAGCGGTGGACACATCGGCGGGTATTCTTCGTGGAAGACCTTATGGGGGACTTGCGATAATGTGGAAGAAGGGATTATTTTCTTCAGTTTTAGTCATCCCGTGTAAAAGCGTGAGATTAGCGGCCATAAAAATAACAACTCGAGATAGAGAGACTTTAATTTTTTCGGTTTACATGCCTACCAATGGATATAATAACTTAAGTGACTTTACAGATGTTCTTAGTGAGATGAATGCTGTGATTGAAGTTTGTGCTGTGGAGTCAGTGATAATGCTGGGTGATTTTAATGCAGATCCTAAAGAACTATTTTATGACGAACTGTCGAAATTTTGTGACGAGCGGAGCTGGCTCTGTGTGGACGTGATATACTTGAAGTTGTCGTCGGATACACACACGTATATAAGTGATAGTCATAATAACTCTAGAAGTTGGCTTGATCACTGTTTAACCACGGAGACAGCTTCGCAATGTGTAACTGATGTTAAGGTAAGGTACGATGTCTTCTGGTCGGATCATTTCCCGTTGGAAGTCTCGTTTAAATTAAGTAATTTGACATGTAATATAGATTACGCTAATAATAATGACATTAATGAAGTCACATGGAAAGATAGAAATGACGAACAAACAAATGAATATAACTATTTATGTAATTTAGGGCTAAGAAAGATTGATTTTCCAGTAGAGTTTCAAGAGTGTGCACACAGTGTTTGTAAAAATGAAAATCACAGAACAGTTATTGACAAACTATACGCTGCTATTGTTGACTGTATGAGAGAGGCTTCAAAATGTAGTGGTAACATCTCAAAAAGTAAAAAGAGAAAAAAAATACCTGGTTGGAACAAATATGTTAGTCGGGCTTATCGGGAGGCGCGAATCAGTTTCCGAGAATGGGTAAAAAATGGCAGACCTATGGTAGGAGAGATATTTAGTAAAATGCGAGAGTCTCGGAGGTACTTTAAGTCTAAACTCAAGTGGTGTCATGATAACGAAAATCAAATTAAACTAGATATCTTGGCGACACATCACAAGGGTAAAGACTTTAAGAACTTTTGGAAACACACCAAATCGCTGGCTGTTGGTTCGAGTCTTCCAGCGAGTGTTGAGGGTGAGTCTGAGCCGGCCCAGATTGCAGAAATATTTAAACAGAATTTCAAGGTTCAGTCTACATTTAAACCAGTGCTGCAGGTGCCGGATATTGAGATTAGTTCTTCAAGCAATTTAATATCATTTACAGCAAAGGATGTAGCTTATGCAATTAAACACATGAAGCATGGTAAATCACCCGGGCACGACGGTCTCAGTATTGAGCATCTGCAGCACGCGGGAGTGCATTTGCCAAGAGTGTTGGCTTTACTGTTTAATGTTTGTATTACTCATTCGTATTTGCCTCCGGGGCTTATGAAGACAATAGTTGTTCCTATACTTAAAAACAAGACGAGTGATGCCTCCGACAGGAACAATTATAGACCAATTTCCCTTGCGACGGTGGTGGCGAAAGTACTGGACCGTTTGATAGACTGTCAGCTTAGTAAATGTATAGAGCTCAATGAATGTCAGTTTGGCTTCAGACCGGGCCTTTCCACAGAAACAGCAATACTGAGGTTAAAGCATACGGTTCAGTATTATACAACGAGAAAAACGCCTGTTTACGCCTGTTTCTTGGACCTGTCGAAGGCATTCGATCTAGTATCGTACAATGTTTTGTGGGATAAGCTCCGGAGAGATACCAGCACTCCGGGTGAACTTATTAATCTTCTGAAATATTGGTACCATAACCAAACCAACACGGTGAGATGGGCTGGCTCACACTCGTCACAATATAGCTTGGAGTGCGGCGTCAGACAAGGTGGTCTCAGCTCTCCACGTCTTTTTAATTTGTACGTGAATGGTCTGATTGATGAGCTTAGTCGAGCCGGTGTCGGATGTTCGATCGATGGTAAGATTGTAAACAACATTAGTTACGCGGACGACATGGTTCTGCTGAGCCCATCAGTCAGAGCTCTCAATAGCCTGGTTGGAATATGTGAGAGGTATGCGTTGTCCCATGGACTAAAGTACAATACAACTAAGTGTGAGATCCTTGTTTTCAAGTCAGGTAAAAAGAGTCCTTATTTCGTACCTCCTGTAAGAATAGGAGATGTTCCGCTTAGGAGAGTCACAAAGTTTAAGTACTTGGGCCATTGGGTGACGGAGGACCTTACTGATGACGAGGATATGGAACGGGAGCGTAGAGCCTTGTCGGTTAGATGTAATATGGTTATAAGAAGGTTTGCTGGGTGTTCGAAAGACGTAAAGCTAACGCTATTTAAAACTTATTGTCAAACTCTCTACACCAGCAGCCTGTGGACTAACTACACTAAAAAAGCTTTTAATGCTCTACGCATTCAATACAATGGAAGTTTCAGAATGCTGATGGGGCTACCGAGGTTCTGTAGATTGTCGAACAAGGTAAGCAGCGCATCAGGAATGTTTGCGGAGGCGAAAGTTGATTGTTTTTACACAATAATGCGAAAGAGAGTGGCCTCACTGATGCGACGTCTACGGGTGAGCCCTATCAGTCTTCTGAATACATTATTGGAAAAACTGGATTGTCCTATAATTAAGCATTGGAACCGAGTGCACATGTTTGCCAATGTTAGTGACACAAATTATAGATTCAATAATAAATATGAATGTAATTAATGAAAATAATTGTAATTGTATATTGTAATCCGACTTATCACATAAAACTACTAACTTAGTATAAGATACTACTAACGATAATGGATTGTATTATCTGACTTAATAAATTAAATTAAATTAAATTAATCCCTTTCATTGTCATGTCGGTAAACAACTAAATATAAATAATTTGGGTTGTGATATTAACGACAGCGATACCAGTGGGTATCTGTCTCGGGGAGCGGGAGTACGCTTATTAGCATAGGAACCACTCTTCATATGTGTTTCTGGAGGAGCAGGGATATAGTAAGCTGGGGTTCCAGATGTCGTTTTTCCTGTCATCGTATGTGATCCCACTGGCGCTGATCAGCGTGTTGTACATGTGTATGCTGACGAGGCTTTGGAAGAGTGCTCCAGGGGGAAGGGTGTCAGCGGAGAGCAGGAGAGGGAGGAAGAAAGTCACCAGGATGGTGGTCGTTGTTGTGGTCGTCTTCGCAGTGCAGTTTGTTCTACTTTAAAGTAATCTTTTTTATGTAATTATTAGCGATCCCCTTCAAGTTTGTCCGCGCGTATTGAGTTTGCTCCCTCCCTTCCCGTCACACTGTGATGTTTTATAGCCTTAAACCTTTTTCAACAAATAAGCTATCCAACACAGTAAAACAAGTTTTTTTCAAATCGGTTTAGTAGTTCCTGAGATTAGCGCGATTAAACAAGCAAACTCTTCGGCTTTATAATATTTGTACAGAAATTACCTGATCGTAGTTATTGATGATGATGCGACCGATAATGGATCAAGTCTTAGTTGTAACAGCCAATTACTGATTTCAAAATTAAAATGCACTAACAAGTCTTATAGTATTATATACAAGTGTACATTTTGTTTATTGTTCTCCCAAAATGCAGTCCTGTTCTAAAAAGAGTCCAAAGTTTTTTTTAGATTTTTAAGCGCAGTTTGGTTTTGCAGTCGATTTCTACTGTATTAAGTTAATTTTATTTGCAAAGTTTTTTGATAGATGGGAAGAGTTCTTTTCTAAGCTAAAAATTACCTCTTATAAGTTATGCCATTATAAGCGTTAAGAAATTCCATAATCAGCTCAGCTAAACACAATGTAGACTAACAGACAAAACAATATATCTTCATTAATATTCTATTACGAATACGTGTTTTTAAAATTAGATGGTTTCCCTCTATTACACCAAGATTCTAAAATCAAATCCCGCTTCCCAGACCAACTAGACGGTCACAAATGCCTGAGATGAGATGAGACGTAAAACATACAAATCGTAATGATAACCTCCTCCTTTTTAGTCGGTTAAAATGTTATGAGATTTCAAACTTACGACTGACGAAACTTCAAAAGACGTACGAGTACCATTGAATCGTTTTTTTGCTCAGGTTATTGCTTTGATAAGCAAATTTTATGAATAGATATTATGTAGGTGAGTGTAATTTTAATACCCCTGACATTCATTGCGATATATTATGGTTCTCCCTTGTTTTGTCGAACAACGTTTAATATAATTTCACTTCACAAACATTTAAAATATCTAATTTCATTTGATATAATTATTCGATTCCTATAATATTTATTTTATCTAATTTTGATTGACATAATTGTTCATGTAATATAATTTCATTTCATCTAATTTTCACTTTGCCTAATATCACATGACATAATGTTTGCTTGGCCTAATGAATGCTTAATCTAATTTTTATTTAACCGAAACTTTATAACTGAATTACACTAGATAAAATAAAAAAAAACTGTCACTGTTCTAACCTACATAACCTAGATGACATCAACAAAGGGGAATTCTGGCGCTCGGCGGCCGCTGCCGCGGCACGCTCGCTTCGCTCGCTCGCCTTCGCGCGTTGTCGGATCACTGTTCTAACCTAACCTAACCTAGATGACACCAACAGAGGGGAGTTCTGGTGCTCGGTGGCGCTCCTTTTTTGTGATAAAATGCAAAATATTAAAACTGTGTTTTAGTCAAGTTGCCCTATTTGATGTCTTTAAAATAATACTGTTAAAATCTTATAATTAAAAAAACGATATAGACGAACTGATCATTATACTAAATAAAAGTATGTAAAATGATAATTATACAAAATAAGATTAGATACAAAATAAGATAAGATAAAACAAAAATTAGATGAAATGATTATTAGGTCGAATGATGATTATGCCTCTTAAATGTTAGCACAAACGTTGTTATATCAAACAAATATTATCTGTTATAAAAATTATGTTAAACAACCATTATGTTAAGAGTGATTAGTAATAGTGAAATTATATCAAACGTTTTTCGACAAAACAAGGGAGAACCATATATTATGCCTTAGTAACCTTTAACATTTCCACAATACATTTTCTACGGATTCTGACCCCAAGCTTCTTATTACCTAAACAGCCGTATTCGGGTTCATTGTTTTAAACAAATTGTTTGCGAGTAAAGGCGTAGGTTTACAAGATTAGTTCCATTTATTTATAAAAGTAAACAATGTCTTCACCAAATTGCCTATTCGCATTCGAACAATGCAAAAATACTGCTATAACCCTTTAAGTACCTTTAATTACTTTAAAAAGAGGAGCTTTAACAGAAAAACTTTACCATCTATCTCTTTTTTTTTTGAAAAAAAACCTTAATTAGTTTAATCTCGCAGTAGGCGACTTTGGGCTTACATGAAAAAATTTTTTTTTTAAAGGGTTTTACATTCTTTGGAGTCCGAGTTACAAATATCTTCGAGAAGCGATTTAGGCAGCGTATTTAATATTTTTGGCAACAGGTGTTCCAACTTTCTCGTTCCGTACAAATTATTCTATCGCGGTAGAACATAATTATATTCTTAATGCGTGTATTTTTACACAACTCAGCAATTTTACGATATTCTTCTCATATAAGAGATATACGCAACCTATCGAAAACGTTCTTTACTTAATAATAGTCAAATAGTTTCGAATAATTGTTTTTGTACTTATTTTTGTTGGAACAATGGTTTTAGCATAGGAAATTGTATATTATATACGTCATCTAAATAGATCATGTACATCCTGTCTTAGCTGTTTATGCCGTAACAAATGAATGAATCAGCTAAAGATATAGAAATAAATAAATATTTTATTAAAAAAATAATATGTTTGTATTAAAATCTCTTATTAATTTCATAAAATTCAGCGAGCCTTCATGCAGAAAGGAGTACTTTTCGAAAATTATAAGCCTCCTAGCTGTGTTATTAAAAAGTTATCTTGAAAACTTCTTGAAGAAAGTACCTGAAAGTTTTTTATTGTTATTGTATAAGAGGTTGTTTGTTTAAGAACCAAGTTGTAATTCCAGTCAAACTTAGAAACAATGAAGTAATTTTGGGCTCAGCGGTTGGTGGGAGGTGGAAATTTGTCACGAATGTCGTGTTATTAAATTATACAAGGGCAGTGTTTTAACTTTAACGCGTAAACTTTACATGTAGCAATTTATTTTTGAATAGTCATAAAGTTTTCCTTCACAAGTACAAGCACTAGATTTACCTTTTAATGGAAATACTTAAAAGTAAAGAAAAAAGTTAATAAAATATCTTTTTGAATGGCAAGTCTTTGCCACTCTGTATTTATTTAAAATTCCATGTCAGGATTCTTAAGAGTTTGTGAAGTATTGTGCAAAGTCCTACATGTCACTTTTTTAATAGTTAGTATATTTAAATAGATTAATATTTAAAACATGTGAACCTATTTAGTCTTAACTAAACTCCCTCAATCCGTTATCCATCCATCATCATCATCATCATCATTATCAGTCGAAGGACGTCCACTGCTGAACAGAGGCCTCCCCACGGCTTGCCACAGCGACCGATCACTAGCGGTCTGCATCCAGTATGATCCTGCAAATATCCATGTAACAAAACATTTGCCAGTAGTTTATTTAAGTATTAAGCTTTATAATATTACTCGAAGTATAGACTAGCGGTCCTCCGCGACTTCGTCTGCGTGTTTTGAGTTTGGTCCATCTCCCACCGACAAATTAATTAAAGTTAGATAAGATAAGATAACTCTTTATTGCACACCAGTAAGGTTAATAACAAATTCATTTATCGCTATAAGCGATCACTTCCAGACAACCTTTGGGTAAACAAAAATTGAGCTTATAGTTCATCGGCTTTCAAAATCGAATCAATATGTATTAGTCAAATAACAAAGGTCAGGGACGTTGTTCATACAAAAGTCAGACAGAAATGGAAATGGGCAGGACATATAGACAGAATGGACAAAATTCGGTGAACCAGAAGGGTTATGGAGTGGCGACCATGGGCCAACACGCGCGGTAGAGGCTGCCCACCACTTCTTTGGGTAGACGATATCTAACGCCACGCCGGACAGAACTGGATGAACGTGGCATGGGAGAGTCGAAAATAGAAAAATATGGAGGAGACCTATATCCTAAAAGGAGACTAAAAAGAAGGAGGAGGATCAAGACTACTTTAACGACGAGAATGTTTGGACAGTCCAGCCTGTACCAAACTGATGTACCTACCTGTTTATTTTGATTTGTATCATTTTTGAGGCAACTAGTGGTGACGGAGTTTGTTTCGCCGTTGCTTCTCAGCACTTGCCAAATTGTCTGTCTTGTTTCGAAGCACTAGTAGGGCCCAAAAGATATGGAGACATGTTCTAACCCCATATGGGCCATAATTGATTGATATAACACTTATTATTGACGTTATTAAGTGGAATTTTGTGTTCTAAATTGAATAAATTATTTTTGATTTTGATTTTGGAGTAAAACAGAGGCTGCGATGGATGGATGGATGTGTAGCTCAACTGTGGAAAAACAGGAGGTTTTGTTGAACCAAAACGCAGCGGGTGGAAACAACGACGCCGCAGTAAAAGGCATACAGCGTGATTATTGAAGTTCCTCAATAAATAAAATATCCAAGACAAAAAAAATATACAAATCGGCTTTGTAGTTTCTGATATTAGCGCGTACAAACAAACAAATAAAAGATTTTGTTTCAAAATGTTTTTTTTTTATATTCGATCGTCTACTACTACTACTACAACTACTACGGTTGGTACAATTACTAACAGCGTTAGTATTTAAAATAATATAGTAACTAATCTTCTATATAAAAGCTTAGAAAAAAAGGGAGAAATAGACTCAAAACAGGACTTTTCATAAAATAAATTCAAAGACCGATAACTTGAGGACGGTTAGCTTTGGGACCCCATAGTCAAATTAATAAATTATCAGCATTAATGTTAACTTTTAGATCTTAAACGATTTAGGTCGACTTAATCAGTAACCCTGTATATAGTATCAGAATATGGTGGGTGCATATTCCCTATTCTCAGGCCACTAAACCGCAAAGTAAAATAGCTCTTTTGCTAGCGGACAACTGGGTAACACCATAAACAGACTATAAAACGTGTTAAGTGATGACAGTAAAAGTGAACTTGTTAATTAGCGCTGTGTGAGACTATGCCATTACTTTCTGAACGGGAACATCTGTCGGCTAGGTTAAGTTTGCAATAGGATTATAGCTGCTATTTTTATTTCCTTCATCGTCCATCGCGGTAATCAAAAATCAATGTGAAATGAAACACACGCAACGATTCTCTTGTCAAATTTATGATATTTTTTACTTAATTACTATCTTAACCTTGGCTCACTTCAGAACTAACTACCACTATCTTTTACTTGTGTCCCTTTGGATGTCGTCAATATCTTTATTCATAATTTAGTATTCATTAAATATGTGTATACTGTATGTTCATAAGTCCTTTTAATATCTTTATATTATTTATTTGTGTAATATTAGTATGTACGAGTATGCTTATGTTATTGTGCTATAATTGTTCAGGGTTTCGTAGCCGATAACCAAAAATAGAACCCTTATAGTCTCGTCAAGTCTGTCTGTCTGTCTGTCTGTCTGTCCGTTCGTATGTCACAGCCATTCTATTCTGTTACTATAAGCATCACACTGTTGAAATTTGGTAGAAAGATGTATACTGTTAACCGCTTTACGATTACAAGTAAAAGTGAACGATGTTACGAGTAAAAGTGTCCTCAATGGGCCTATTTGCATAAATAAATGATTTTTATGACTTTTATGATTCTTATACAAAAAATAAAAAATTTGAAATTTAAGGGGGTCGGGCGGTACATGAAACTAAAACCAAAAAAATTTTTTTAGGCAAACCTATACGTGTGGGGTCTATAGATAGGTCTTCGTTCTAAAATGAAATGGAGGTTTCTAAAACCATTTTCTCTAAAAGTCTAACGTTTACGAGATATACCCTTACAAAGTAGTAAAATGGGCGTCCTCCCCCCCCCCTTTAACTTCTAAACTAAGCGAGTGTAAATTTTGAAAAAAAAAATTGTCCTTCAACAAAAATTGGTTTAGACGAGATCGAACTAATGGATTTTGAGATAAAGCACATTTTCAACAACCGCAAACATAACTTTGCTTTTCATACAAATACTATGAAAAACAAAGTTATATTTTCTGTCAACAAAATATTGTGGTATTTTAGCTTAGTGGAAGTAAGTGGATCCCTATTTCAGTTAAAGTTGGCACGGAACCCTCAGTGGGCGAGTCCGACTCGTACTTAGCCGGATTTTTTTGTACCACTCACAATTATTGTTAATGTTCCGCCACTGATTAGACTCTCTGCATTCCCAAGCGGTTGACTGGTAGAGAATGTCTCAAGACATTAAGTCCGCCAATTGTACAACTTACAGTGCAATCAAGTATAAATAAATGATTTTTTTTTGCTCAGTCAGTTATATAGTTCGGTTATTAGACTAAGGAATAATGAGTAAACTCCTTTTTTTCAAAATATTGACCAACGTCATCAACCCACATATTTTTGAAAAGACTTAGTTTTCAGGCGGGAATTTCGGTTTCCTATTTCATAAATAAGAATACACAATAACACTATAAGTGTCAAAACTATTCTAAATCATCAGGTTTCCCTTTTCAAAATTGTAAAGCAAAACTTTTTCTAGTTAGTTGCTGTAGTTGCGTCATAAGTTTTGTCTGTGGTGTTAACCTATGGTAACTTAGAAAAAAAAACTTTAAGATCTCTTTAAAATTATACTGTCTTTCCTGTACCTAATGATAACAATAAATTATCCATCAAAATACAGCTCTAAAGTTTAAAAAAAACATAAAGAATATAAAAAAGCTTGCTACAGCTATTGGTGGCCCACAGTTTAGAGATTTCTGGTTCTATATCATCTAGTAAACATGAGCCATTTAGTTTCACCTATTTTTGGTTGACTCTTTGACTAGGTCCTTTTTTACACAGCCCACATTCAGATCTCATATGATACGTACATCAACAGTGTATGTAGTCGGACTGTAACATGTAACATGAAATCGAAATATAAATTACTATTAACAGAATAAATGTATTAAATAAACGTTGTTACTAAGCCATCTCTCAGCTAAAAGCCTTACAAAGGAAAACGAATATCTCTCGACAAACAATGGGAAAGGGAAATTAAATGCAAGATTAAACTTTCAGTTAAAATATATTGTAATTGTACCTTTCATCTTGGCTCCGTTTAAGGATTGAGAGTTTGCGTAGTGCTCTCTGAAGTAGGTTTGCTTTATAAATACTCTTCACTATTCTTTTTGACATCACGAAACGAATAGAAAGCTCTTCTTAACATATAATTCCAAGTTTCCTTTTTGCATTTTCAGAAGAATAATAAAAAAACCATCAATAAAAATATGGTTTAACTTACTTTTGAAACAGGTTAGCTGAATAAATTTATTCATATACCTAGTCTTGGCATAAATATCGTCACAAAAAAAGCAAATTATATTTATTACTTTTACAGTGTGTTATTTTTATACATAAATATAAAACAATTTGAAATATAAAAAGCTTATTCGAAGTGGTCTCCATTGGCTGCAATACAGTCCTTTAAACGCTGAGGCCAGTTTTCAATAAGCAAGGCTGCAAGTCTTCCTAAGTCATCTTTTAAAATACGCGACATGGTTCTGGGTGCTATCTTCGTCTCCCGAGATAATTTTTTTTGCTCTCGGGCAGGATTTCTGCGAATTCTTTCCCTTACTGCTTTGACCACCTTTTTCGTACGAACACTACGTGGACGGCCAGATCTTTTTCTGTCACGAACAGAGGAGGTCTCATTGTACCTATTGATAGCCCGGTACACAAAATCACAAATACACAAATCGTATAAAAATGACATATTCCAAATTCAAATGTATAACATCTTTCTTATTTTTAATTGAAACAGTATTTATGGCCAGACTGTGCAATTATACAGTCATACAGTCATAGTGTAATTACATAGTCATACAGGTAGCACCCATAACCATGACGCGTATTTTAAAAGATGACTTAGGAGGACTTGCAGCCTATAAGAGACGCACTGGCCATTTTTTTACTGATAATTTAAAAAAGAAAAGGGTGGTAAAATCGAAAATCCTACTGATACGCAAAGGGAGGTCACAGAAAAATTTTTTTACGGATGAGAAAATCTTTACAATTGAGCAACATTTTAACAAACAAAATGACCGTATTTATGCTCAAACCTCTAAGAAAGCTTCACAATTAGGCGGCAGAGTGCAACGTGGGCATTACCCGACTTTAGCGATGGTTTGGTGGGGTGTTAACTATGAAAGAGTGACTGAGCCATATTTTTGTGAAAAAGGTATCAAAACATCGGCACAAGTGTATCAAGATATCATTCTTGAGAAGGTAGTTAAGCCCCTTAACAACACCATGTTCAATAACCAAGCATGGTCTTTCCAACATGACTCGGCGCCGGGTCATAAAGCTCGGTCCACGCAGTCTTGGTTAGAAGCGAACGTTTCGGACTTCATCAGAGCTGGAGGCTGGCCGTCGTCTAGTCCCGATCTTTATCCGCTGGATTATGATTTGTGGTCAGTTTTAGAGAGTACGGCTTGCAATAAACGCCATGATAATTTGGAGTCCCTAAAACAATTCATACGATTGGCAGTGAAGAATTTCCCCATGGAACGAGTGCGTGCTACTATTGATAATTGGCCTCAACGTTTAAAGTACTGTATTGCAGCCAATGGAGACCACATCGAATAAGTTTTTTAAATTTTAAATTGTTTTAAATTTATGTATAAAACTAACACACTGTATAAAAGTAATAAATATTATTTGCATTAAAAATTTATTTTTCTTTGTAACAATATTTATGGCAAGACCAGGTATATCTTCTAAAAAATTGCATTTATTCTAAAGTCAAGTCGGACTTAAATGAAAAAAAATATATAATAATAATGTCACACCATTTATAGATTTGTGGCACAGCATTATACTCGTAATAAAAAGTCAATAAAATACAAGTAAATTAAAACTTATTGAAAATATCACGGTCATTAGTTGCCGCTTGACCCTATCTCAAACAAATGTTTTTATCTATTCAAAACCGATTTTACCCACCGTCAGAAAATACTTATCTGACTGAATAAGTGTGAAACAACCGATTTTTAAAAATTACATTGATTGACGTTTTATATTATATTGAAGTGAAATCGGGCTTTAATATTTTGCCTTTAATATTAAGGAATACTTGTTCCAATAAGGTACACTTTTAAGAAGACAATAAAGTGTTTGAAACAAAAGCACTTCCTTGTTTATTAATTCACTTAATCCTTTTGACCGTCGTAATGCTTGTTATAATTAATTAACTACCATGGAACAGCCAGATTAGAATTCCGATTAAATCGTTCTAAAAAATGAGAGGGGTTGAAACACTCTGTTTGACTTAATTGCAAAAAGGCTTGCTTAAAAGCCGTTTTTTACCGGCTTGAAACAAATATTTAATTACAATTACTTAATTGAAAGTAGAAAGGCGATACTAAAAAATTAAAAGATTTTAATAATATCTCGTAATTAAAGCGAAGTACGAAAATGGTAAGACTAACGGTATACAACGTTTGTTTCATTTGAAAACTATCATATCATTATACCAGTAAGCCCAAAGGGAAAATTGAATGGCACATAGCGCAAAGAACTGATGGCCGTTGGGGCAGAAAGGTTTTTTTTCCGGTTCTAGTTTCGTTCTCGATTAGTTTCCCTTTGACCAAAACTTCAGCCTAGGGCATCAACCAACTAGTCACTTGATGGACAGACGACCTTGTTAAGCTTGCAGGATCACAATGGATGCATACCATGTAAAAAACTATTGAGAAGGCTTTCAATTAAGTTCAGCATTGGACGTCCTTTAGCTGATAATGATATTGATTATGTGTGACATAAAATTGTGTGTCTGATCTCCGTAAGCTCTTAAACTTAGTAACTCGGAACTTACGGAATTCCAATAGGTATATATCGATAGTTTTGTCTTGCAAACACCCCTCCACTGACCCGCACTGAGCTCGCGTTGTTGAGTATGGCTCAAACTATCATAGTTGAGGTAAGGCCTTTTCCCAGCAGTGGGATGTTACAGGCTAACTCTCCTTTTTTTTGATAGTTTTGTACATTTACTTTTAAATCTTTTCCAGATAATCCTGCTAGTGAAGGCGCTAGACGCGTACAACATCACGTACTTTACGGTGACGGCGCAGATAGTATCACACGTCCTCGCGTACATGAACAGCTGTGTCAACCCCGTGCTGTACGCTTTCCTGTCCGAGAACTTCAGGGTCGCGTTTAGGAAGGTAAGTAGAGAATTAAGGTTTCATAAACGACTAGATGCCTTTTTTAGTAAGAAGAACTATGTGCAATACATTTATCTACTTTTATAGAGATAACATGCGCGCTACCGACGCGTTTGGTGTAGTGGACAAATGTTTGTGTAATGAGCACGAACATTTGTACCAAAGTCATGGATGTTTTTTTTTGTATTTAAGTATTTATGGACGTTATAATCGTTGTCTGGTATTTGTAACAAAAGAAAGAACATTCCTTACTTCGAAACCGTTATTTATTATTAATTTTCATTTATTTATTTCAATGTTTCATGACCTATTTAGGTAGAAAAAATATGTGCGATCATATCTACTTGTAAAGAAATAGTGGCAGGTTATGTGGAGTCCTAAAAGGTTAGAAAAGCTATGATATTCCGTTTAAACGGGATTCTGGTAACATACATTTGCGAAGTTGCAGGAAAAGAAAAAGGTTACTGTTAATATTAATATTAATATTACATAATTATTCAAAGATCGCTATTTTGACGCAACTGAGTTGCTCATAGATGTCGCTACACTATGGTTGACAGTTCGAGCTAAATAATTTATGACTTTCAAACCATTCCTACAATGATCCTTACTCTCCATTCTTTTATTTATATTTTTTTAATTAAAATACTTTCTTTACTTAGGCCAAATTGCATGATTGATAGTAATGTTAAAATGTCGTTACCATCGGTTGAATATTAACATTTTTTTGTGTATTTAAAACAGCCATTCTGATATTTGGTAAAGGCGTTTTACTTTTTCAAAATACACTGTTGTAAATATTGAACCAGTAGTAACGATATTTACCCATTACATCATCACAACCATCCTTAACTAACAAATATGGGCGAACATGGACATATATTTGTTTCTTACCCTCACAGTACATTTTAACTACTCGCAGAACACGAACTAATGTTAAATTCTCATTATTCACACTCATCGAATTTCAAATAAACCGGTTCCCTTTTACCCTAAGAATAACCTCTTTGATCTTATCTGACGTTTTGTATATAAATTATGATTGAAAGCACGATGACGCGGGATCGTTTTTGCCGTTCCGAAAATACTTGCGGCGAATAATACGGAACCATTGTACTGAGAATGAAATGGAAATGAAATGTACGAGTACTTAGTACCACAGTGTAAATAGGGATGCAGTAAGTATGTTTTAATCAAAGGTGGAAAAAATTACTTATGCTTTTATTTTACTTTAAATTAAGAAGAATTAGTATCTATAAAATGTGAAATTCATTTATCGGTGTGCTTTTGGGGTGGTATGTCACGGGGGGAAATAGTGACCATGGAAATTATTGCTTATTATTCATTTTCATTGAATGAAATGTTTTTTTTTTCATGTAAAATTACATGTGAAATTTTATTACCAATGATTTTTTTCGCGGTGTCAATTGCGACGGGTGAACGTGACTAATGAATATAATATTCACTGTAAGCAAATAATGCGATTTTCATTCTGACACACTACAATAACCATTACAAGATGCTCTCAACTTTATGTCAAGAAGATAAAGATACTACGACCGCGTAGAACATAATCATTCCTCCTCGCTTGCTCGCGCTCAATGACTTCGCCCGCTACATTTGATTCGTT
The DNA here is from genome assembly GCA_963924145.1 of Pyrausta purpuralis. Taxonomy (NCBI): domain Eukaryota; kingdom Metazoa; phylum Arthropoda; class Insecta; order Lepidoptera; family Crambidae; genus Pyrausta; species Pyrausta purpuralis. The sequence continues at coordinate 5,859,195 of OZ001644.1, forward strand.
AATGAAATAAAATAGTATGATCTTTGATTTTGCAGAGTGCGATTTGATGCAACGATTTCCATTTCATATGAAATTTCATCTGCTATACATGAAATGATCCATCCAACCAAGTGTCCAATATTAAACGTACAACAAAAACACAAAATTATTTTGTAAATTTCGCGAGTACTAATAGTACGAGTAACTAGTAAATGCAAATGAGCCTGAGTATTTTCAAAACCTCCCCCAGATTCTTCTGTATTTCAATTGTGATGTCACTATAGGTAGACGGTATATATATTAGTAGTATAGTAGAAGGTATATTTGTTATCGCAAACTCTGTCGGGTCTCAATTATACCTCTCTGACACGATGCTTAATTTACTTTATGTGCTCAAGCATTGTGTAATTTGAGTTATATAATAAAGTAAATACCATAGAGAATATAAGAACGGGAGTTTGTGACATACTTATGTATCTTGATTTTACTAACGTCAGATAAAGAAATGTCGTCAAATAAATTACAATACGTCGAATTTGAAAACGTCACCTATTTGCCAGCAATCATTAATATCAATGACATATTAAAATCGGTCGTTTTATATTTATTCAGTAAGGTAAGACTTATCTGTCTTTTGTAAAATCGGACCTTTAGAGCGCTTTCACACTTGGGCAACTTTAGCAGCGCGGCAGCAGCGCGACTTACGCGCGACAGTCGCGCAACCAATGATTTCATACTATGCACGGAAGCGCGGCAGCAGCGCCGCAGCGGCGCGTAAGTCGCGCGGGTTCGTCCCACTACACCCATTACCCATTGCAGTGGTAATACTATCCCCGTATCAGCGCTGATATGGATAATGGGTGCAGTGGGACCGACCAGGCCGCGGTACCGTCGCGCTGCAAATGTAAAGGCATCCACTGCTGTCGCGCTGCTGAAGGTCTAATGTGAAAGCTCATTTAAAGCGCTTTCTCACTTGGGCGACTTTAGCAGCGCAACGGTTGCGCGGCAGTCGCGCTGCGGTCAATTTCATGTATAAAATGACAGCATTAAGCCCTTCGCATTAGAAAGACGCACTATCGCTCTAATGTAAAGGCGCACTGAAGGTAACGTGACTACGTACTTATACGCTTGTCAATGCTTTTCAGATGATTCTCGTTATTATGTCATTAGTCCACCGGCTATCGCATGTGGCACACTTGAATGCGGCATTTGAGATTTGTGAAAAAATATATCTCGCTGTAACCTAGCAAAAAGTGATTGTTGCATCGTTCTCACGCCGCTATTTCACCGATCAATCAATCAAGTCAAATCTATTGAAGTGAGCTTTAAATGGATTTACTTTAAAAAGAAGAAATTTGCGACATCTTGCTATCTTAAAACTAACCGTTAGAAATGTAACGAACTACTTGGAGTTAAACTCAACAACTTCTTTCTAAAGTATGGGTCGAAATATGCCAAAAAACAACTCCACTCCACTCTGTCCATATAAATCAGACGAGTCGCGTGACCGATTCGGTAGGGGAAGGAAAAAATAAAATATTCGACCTATTTTTCAAGGTATATTAGTTACTTATTTCGAGTAGCTCCTTTCATTCCAAACGGGTAATTTTTAACATTCTGTGTTAAGGTTTGTGATATGAAAATAAATTTAATGAGAAATATCTTTTGAACTGAGACAGCCAAGCATTTATCTCTAAGCAGTAATAAATGTAGGCTTTTGTCAGACTCGCTGCTTCGTCTTATTCGCTTGGGTGATTCTAATCAATCAATTGAGCCTGAAATGTTCGAATAATTTGTTGAATATTTCATCAAACGGATTTTTCCTATCAGTTCAGAAGATCGAGATGTTTTGAACGTTTTGTTTGATAAATATTTCTAACATATAACTTACTTCAGCCTTTTTAACGTTGAAAAATTATAATTCCGAAGGTTATGTTTTTATTTATTTTAAAACTTTATTGCACAAATCATAGTGCACAAAGGTAAACTTAATGCTAAAAGCATTCTCTGCCAGCAAACCTTTAGGTCATATATCAATCTGATTGAAATAATATAACACCGGAAATCACAAATACATTATGAATAGTATTCAACTAATAATATAAACTAAATATATATTTTATACCTAAACAAATGTGTTCAATGGTATGTATTCAATTAAACTCTAAATTCAGAATAGATTTCATATGTTACCTAAGGAAAAGAATGCAATTTACGCCTTTATAGCTTCCTTAATGTATGAAAGTCTGTATTCATGTGACTCGTTAAACCTTCCTATACCCGGTGGTCTGTGAGATCGACGAAACACATTTTTGAATTTATTTGACGTTTTTGCTAGCTGTCGGATTTGTTTCTATCTTCCCTTCAGTGTACAATGTGATTTTTTGATAATCGGACGTTAAGGTGTATAAGTTTAAAACCACTACATTATCTTTTGCCAACTTGTTTGTTTTCGCATTATTTACAATGCTTAATGTGTATATTGACCAATGCTGTTTCTTTTTAAGTTACAACTTGCATATAATTGTTTAACAGCAAATCACATGTCTGCCGAAGGAAGTATGTGTACTTACTCTGAATATTGTGACGAAACTGTAGATGAATTTTCAGCAGATCCTTGCTTTCAACCACCAAACTAAGGCTCAAAAAAATATATTGATTAGATGGTCCTAGGTCTGAAACAACATATAAAAATATTATCTGTAGTTTTTGTGGATATATTTCCTGAAAAAAAGGGCCTGGAAATGCAATATTGACTGTGTTATCTGCAACATAGAGTTGCTATTATCGTAAGCCCCGATTGTTTTAAAAAGGAAACTTATTATTTATTTGATAAGACATTTTTAGTATTCAGAAGTCATTTTTTATTTTAATAAGAAAAAATATGGTTTAAGACTATTTTTGTAAAAAAACAATGCACATTTCGAAGGCAGTTTTGTGAAAGATCTAGATTATTAAATTTCAACATGTGGGGTGATTCTTACTCTTGACCTAAAGTCAAAAGTAGGTCGACAAGAGTGACATACGATCTTCCAAAGGTTGCAGGATTAAACTGGATGCAGACCGTTTACAACCGGTCACCATTCAGCACTAAGTAATTTAATCAACGAAAATCAAAATGTTGAGAATCACAGTTGGAGTGTTATTTTAGCCATAAGAAAACACTAATTGTTATTTGTAATTCAGTTACCGTTTAGGCTTAACCATTGTAAAGTTCCAACGTAAAAACCAAAAATGAAGGAAATTCAGCTACTAGTAGTAATGTTCTCGAATTCTCGAAAACACCATTCCATATTAAATTATAAAAACAGCTGCTTTATGTTTATCTTACCGCGGAAGGGTCCTAAAAGAAAAGAATATCTCAAAAAGTTTCCTCTTTGTAATTTTTTTGGTGGTAACACATGCCGGAAATAATAACTTCACCTGCGTAATTAAAAAAGCATGCCGCTATACAAAACGAAATAAATAACCAAGATTTGTGTAATTATAAGGAAAGCTGAATGAAAGCACTCCCAGATGTATGATCGTATAACAACAAATTTAATTGTTTATATACTGCTAAAGGCAGGATGAACCACCCGTATACACCTGAAGCATTAATTATCTAGTTAGCTAGTAAACTGTTTGCCGCACTGTTCTATTATGCAAATGAAAGAAGTGGGTAAGCGAAGTAAAGGGAATCCAAAAAGATGATTATTTAAAAGATAATAATGTATGGACTTGCATGATCTAGCTTATTGTCCCGAAGCTGTGGTAGGGTTTATATTGGGACGTGTAAATAGGCCCACTGAATAAATGACTTTTAAGACTATATATGACTTTTTCGCGGCTTAACTTTACGTCACAAACCTACTTCAAAGTATTCACAAACCTCACACCTTACTTAAAATAATGCCTTTTTTTTTGCCTGTTTCGCTCCTGTGATAAGCTGCTGTATTACTTTTTTGTAATTTAATGGTTTTTGTTTTACCGATACGGTTAAATATTATTTTAAGTAAGGTGTAAGGTTTTTGAATATAGTACTGAACAAAAGCAGTATACGGATTTTCTTCGCTAACATGATATTTTTGTTTCTTTTCTAAGGCTTCGCTTGGCTCGGTTTTTGGCCGGGCCCACTCCCGTGGGCCCAGATCCTATTTTTTGTCTTTTCTATGTTTTAATTTATTCACTTGCCCGAATTTACGAACGTTTGGTAATTTAAGGGATAAAGTCGAAACATCGGTTGTATCTAAAAGCTATTAAGGTTAACTTAGCTTAAGCCTACGTTTCAGGGCTTAATATCCTTTTGTGATTAGATTAAAGCAACGCGGTTTTTATTTATTTAAAACTTAACTGAGGGGTACATACGACCAAATGGGAATAAATGTTAAACTTAGAATAAATCACTTAGTATCCGAGAGTATATAAAGGATAGTGACTAAAGCTGGGCCCAGATTGCGTCTTAGTAGTTTATATTCCAAAAGTCTTGTTTGAATTATAATTGCACTGGTATTTTAAGGGTAACTAAGTACGTAAGTATTGAATTACTTTAGTAAAATATAACAATTACCTTCTGGATGCATCAAAATGAATGTAGGTGAGGTGCAATATCTGTCATTGAATTCCTCGTGAACCTCTAATTATTTTTCAAATATATTTTTTGTTTGTATTCATGTAAAAAGCAACTTTAGCTGTGTGACAGACGAGGAATCAAACCCCGTGTCTTACGCAATCCGGGCGAATGCCTATGTAAAATAAATGTTAACCTTAGAATGAATCGCTAGTTATCCAAGAGTATATAAATTTTCCATTCTACCATCTACTGTTACTTTACTTGCACCGCCTGTAAATATATTTTTCTCTGTCCTGACCAATGGTAGACTGGTAGAGAATGCTTTTGGCATTAAGTCCGCCATATGTACCTACAATTTTATGTTGTGTGCATGAAGTTTTTAAATAAATAAAATACTGTTCCAGAATAACGCGTTTGTACGGAAGTAACTCTTATACCCACCGTGTTGCGTGAAATAAGTGCTAATCAAAGTTAATCGTAATAACGTCTGCTTGCCATAATATGATTTATGTCATGATGTTAGCATTTTTGTCAAATTCATAACGTCTGACAACTCGATACTTTCCCATACCACCCCAAAAATAATAGCACGCCAATATTAGGTACACTCAAGCTAAAAATATTATTTACATGTTTGGATTGCAATTACAAAATAATAATATTACTAACTGAACTATTAATATGAGTAGAACTAAAATAATAATAAAGTGACTAAGTACTTTTGAATAGGCCTACTATTATTTCCTATGAAATTGAAATTGAAATTGCAAGTAATAATTTATTGCTAATAATTCTTTTCGCAATGTCGCATGCGAAACGAGTACACAACTTATAATAAAGTACATATCAATTGCACCGTAAGCAAATAATGCTATTTTCATATCGACCTGCTTCAAAACCATAACAAGATCTCAACTTTACAACTGCTGGGCGTCACATAAAAAATGCCGTTTCCTTCTCACTCGCTCGCGCTCAAGGACTTCGCCCGCTACATTTTATTCGTCAATGTAATGAAATGCGTATGATTTATGATTTTGCATAATGTGATTTTTAGTAGTTTATACAATTAGCAGGTGAGAATTGTGATCTTTTAATATCATTTTTTACATGCTATTCATGAAATGTACCATGCCTAGTCTGAGATGTTATTATTTGGAAATGTCTAAATTCTACATGTGGCGACAGACTAATATTATCTTAGGAAGTAAAGTTTTCCGTAAATTATTGCTCTTGAGCTTATTTTATCTTGTAGACAATTGTTATAATTGTTAAATTAAATTGATGTGTTTGCGTTGTTGACATGCAGAGCAAATTAATGCTTTAATTCTGTCATTCGTCGTCGACTATAGTTCCCTTATGAATGAGACGGATTAAATTTGAATATCTTCTCCGAGTCCCAATGCTATGTGTTAATTTCACACGTCTAGGTAGCGGACTATCTGGACTGAAATTCAATATCGCATGCTCCGAGTCTATAATATCCCTGGTATAATTTGGAGCCTAAATTATATTGCGAAACAACGCGATCCCTTCGGAGGGTCTTCTAATACGGCCCGACGTTTTCAATTAGGGCCTCGTACGAGTGTAACGCTTTTAAAACCGCTAACAGGTGAATTAAACCCTTAATAATTGTATTTTGATGTCTGGGTATTTGAACGTTTTCGCAATGAGCTTTAGAACAATGGTATACGTTTGTTGCTTAGGAGTTAAATTTGAGTACTTGGGTACAAATTTTGTTAATAATACAAATGTACTTAAATAATTGTTTGGTGGGACGAGTAGTAATAGGAAGTTTGATCTCTCTCCGGTCGTGTCAGATTGCTGTCCCGTCGGGCAATGAGAGTGAAAGGAATAGAGAGTGCACTTGTGTTTGTGCACACATTTAAGCTCTATAATATAACCCGCGTAGTCGGTTACTCATTGTACTGGCCACTGTAGTCGAAATTGTCTAAAGGGACTATTAGTAATTATTAATCCCATTTCCACAGGTGATGTACTGCCCTCCGCCATACAACGACGGCATGTCAGGCCGGCCTCAGCCGACGAAGACGACACGAACTGGAAACGGGAACTCCTGCCACGACATAGTGTGAGAGTCGGTGCGCAGCCGCGCGCGTGCGACTGAGCAGGCGACCATCGTCTGAATTGATTACGCAGCGTAGATAGGCCACTTCAAACTAGATTATGAAGATTTGAATTCTACAGTTCGTAAAAAGGATTTTGCTTTTTTGGCGCTTGTTTCCCTCTTCACGCTGATATAATAAAACCCTGAGCTGTAGTAATAAACCCGTGCGTATTTTATGACAAGTGAACTAACTTGAATGCCGAATTGGCATAGGTTTTTTTGCTGATACTTGAGTTGGAAATTCTTGTCGTTTTCCTGAAAACTTAAGTGCTATTCACAGTTACGGTTTAGGTGTCACCAGGGGTATTTCTTTGAGACCGAGTTGAGTAAGTAGATTTTACGAGTACCATTAGCAAGTGAGGCACGTAAGTTGGCTTATGCGTTTGTTTTTAATTATATGAGTGGTAATAGTAGGCGTTTGGTTTTTTGTGGTGTATCTGCGTATATCTTCGTGTGTGAAAAGTGTGTACCTCAGCGCGTGCTGCTGCTATAATTTGAACTTTATGTACATAAAAGTGAATGAAATAGCTTCCAACGTTAGAGTAATAATTATAGTTATGAAATAACTGGCAAACTTAAGATAATCGTATTCGTAAAATAATGTTGTATGAAAAAACTTTAAAAGTTGAAAATGTTTAAATACGAATTAGTTATTATATATTATTTGTCTGATTGAGTGGATGATTAGATTTGAATAGAGAGTGGAGAGAATAAGTAACATACTTTTGCCAAAATATTTTTTTTAACGTTATGAATTATGACATTTTACTTTATGGTTTTAAGATAAATTACAATTAACTTATTGAATTAAGCATACCTTTTTATTAAATTGTTGTCTTAGATCCACCGTATACTTAAGGATAATAAACGAACTTTATGTATATAGTAAGTAGTAATACTCGTAAGTAGTTATTTAAACATTTGTCACCAAAATTGTAAAAATAAGTCACTGTCACTTTGAATTATGGACGAAATTATCACCGTCTGTAATTTTGTAACTGAGCGGCATAATAAGTGTTAGATAAAAAAAAAATGTAAATAATGTTTAGTACTTATAACCTAGCAATTGTAAAATATGTAAATAAATGGCGAAAATTTCTTGCTGATTCTATGTTTTGAGCCCAAATATAGAAAAGGCGATAAATTTTCACCAATGAACAGTCAATAAAATAAATAAATGTTTGAGTTTAAGACGTAGTTAGCATACATCGAACTATCAAAGATAGAGTTAGGCTAAAAATAGACTATTAGTCATTAGGTAAAAATAGTTAGTTTTGTTTTTGAAGGTACTTTCTGAGTGTCAAGTTATGAACTTCGGCAGTTTGTAAGTAATTAGGTTTTGTAATATGTAAAATTTTATTTAGATGTAAGATTTAAATGTATGTTAACGGTGTTTATCGAATGTGATTTATGTAAGTTGCTTTAATAAATGAATATTACTTAAATGTTTTGATAAAATTAATAGGGTTTTATTTATAACTCACATTTCCGTAGCTATATTAAACTTTGAGGCATTCAGAAGTAACTGCCAAATAATATATTTTACTCAAGAGATGGTTTTACTTATTTCACTATCTTCTATTTTTTTGATGAAAACCAAAAACCATGTCTAGTCCATCAAGTAATTTACACTCCGCAGATAAGATGGTAGGTACTGTCATACTCGTAACATCGATGATGTCTGATTATCTTGATAAGTTAAAGTTCTGACTAGTACGCCTGCGGTCGCGGGTTCGAACCCCGCAAGGGGCAAAAGTTTGTGATGAGCACAAACCTTTGTATCTAAGGCTCCTTCATAGACAGTAATGGTTAAACTAGTGGTTGAATATTTACGATTGTGTGTGTTTTAAAGAAAAAAATACATTAACCAATGGTCATTAAAATAGCCATTCTGACATTTATTAAACGTAGTTTTTCTTTAAAACTTTTTATTTGCCGCCAAATATATTGGTAAGAGCTCCTGACTATTATTTATGCCGGCCGTCGCGGGTTCGAATCCCGCAAGGGGCAAACGTTTGTGTGATGAACACGAATATTTGTATCTGAGTCATGGATGTTTATTATGTATTTAAGTATTTATGGGAGACGCCCTCGTCATTATCTTTGTCTGGTATTTGTAGTACAAGGAAGAAAAATTCTTAGTTCGAAACCAAAACAATTGGTGTATTGTCTGGTGCATATTTATATTTATTAATTTATAATAACAGTTAGGGATATTATCTTACAAATTTATCCATAACCATTAGGATCACCCAATTCAGCAAAGGTTAGTACTAAGTATCAATCGAAGTAAGTTTCTTCAAAGGTACACAAAAGTTGCCCAAGCAACTTTTGTGTACCTTTGTAAAAGGTCGAATCCCACTAATCAAATCGTCACGGTGACTGCACCGTATCAACTCGAGGCGTTCAGCATTCTTTGTATGAAACTCGAAAACGCACATCTATCAACTTCGTAACGTGACCACCTCGGAACGAGACCAACTCGGGACCCATCCTCGACCAGCATGCGCATGCGTTGTAACGCGCTTACGGCGCGCCGCCAGCTGGTTGACGACTATCCGTCCACCCTGTCAAACACAAGAAGAACTGTCATAAGTTGTAGCAAACACGATCCGAGACGAGGCGTTCGCTATCGGGTGCCGATCACATCTGAGGCGTTGCTGTTCCCTTTACGTAACGTGCTTCCGTATGGTTGACGCCTGGTTGGTGCTGCTTCCGTGCCGGGTGGGTAGATTTGCTTCAACCTTTAAAATCTCTTTGAGGTACCTACTTGGATAATTAGTGGAATCAGGCGTTATTCGGCGGAATCCATTATTACCACTATCATTTCTAAAAAAACATGTAAAGTCGGACCTGATTGGGTGGCACTAAATCACTAAACGAGTTAAGAATAAAGAGCGTGCGTCGGCGGTGCATCCTGCATTTGCATGAACTAATACTCAACGTGGTAACAGTTCTTGTGGTTGGTAAAATAATTAATATATCAACAAAATTACAAAAAGCTGGAAGCCGATGCTTAAGGCATTCGAACTTTATTCGTGTGGTAATTCGATTGCGAGTGTAACCGTTGTACTTAAAAATTAACTTTAAAGAATGCTGTGATAGTTGATGCTTGATGGTGAAAGTGATGACACCGACTCCAAAAAGAAATCGTTTGCCTAAAATGGCTCCCTTTCCTTTCAAGGGTCAAGAGTTTATTTAAGACTTTTTAATGCATTTTGGTTTTGAAGTCGGTTTTTACTTTTTTAAAGTTTATTTTATTTCTTTATTTTTAGTGATTCCAGGAGAGGGTTGCACCTTATGACTCTGTTCTTTAAGAAGCTACAAATAACCTATCATAAGTTCTGTCATTATAAAAACTGAATTCCAAAGCGTTAAGAAGTTTCGCCATCAGCTTAGCTCCACAAGATGTTGACTATCAGACCAAACAACACGTTAACATTAAGATTCTAGTAAATAAACACTGTACGTTCATTTAAAATTTGAGGGTTTCCCTCGATTACACCAAGATCCTATCATCAGATCCCGAATCAACAAATATAAGACCAACTAAAAGGTATAACCTCTAATTAACCGTAAAAAAATTCGAATCGGTCAACAAATGACTGAGTTATGAGGTGACATAGATGCAAAAAAAAACATACAGTCGAATTGATAACCTCCTCCTTTTTTGAAGTCGGTTAAAAAATCTAGTAAAATATCGACACGAAAAAAAACTACCGCACGAACAAAAATACATAGAAATCGTGACAATGAGAAGTTAAAAACAATTTTTTCTTCGACAAAGAAAATTAGATCAGTGAACTTTTTTCGTTAACAAATTGCACGAGAATTGCCAACCTGAGTCTGTCACCTGTGCCGGTATATCTATCAAATTGTAAGAAACGAGACAGTTGAATTGATGAGTTAAAATGGCTGAAAGTAGGACAGTATGTTTTTATTTAATACACTTGTTTACCTACTGGAAAAGTGAAAACTCTTAATAAGTCCACAATTTTGGGCAACAAGCTTAAATCAACTTTTTCATGTACTTAATCTTGCTTAATCATTTTTGTCAGATGAGTGACAAAATAATAATAATTTGGAGTAAGTCCAGCTTTCATTATGTTCAATTACTTTTCTTTACCTAGAGCTTTTCTTAAGCTCTAAAAAAGAAACTCAATTTAATTATGTCTTCATGTAATGTTGATTTTTGTAATCTGAAGCGAAAACTAAAATTTGCAGACAGCTTATTACAATAATTGCTTCAAGTTGTTTCAAGAATTGGCATTAACAAGGCAATAATTAAGCTTTTATACGTATATTGAAATTTATATTTCAAGAGATTATTAATGTCACCTTTTTTATTAAATTAGCGTTCTTTGATTTCAATACACAGGTTGTTGGCCAGTGACGAGCGACTCAGGGGTCCAACCACAAAAAAAAACAATAAATAAATTTATTTCTGCGATACAGCGAGCAAGTCAAAACCACCAACACCAGGTCGCCTCCTCGTAGCTTACTAGCTACGGCGTATACGCGTGAGGGTGCGAGTTTCCCCACTCGCTTTTTTTAATTGTTGTAAATAGGTTTTCTTTTATAAAACTTGCATATTATATGCAAGTTTAAAGAAAATATTTTTGTAAGAATAAGCAGAACTCATGTCAATATCCCTGAGTCAGATGTTACTGATCAAAACAACATTCTGTATAGTATCTATATATCAAACTTTTTTAAAATACAGGATAATTGAATAACATTCGAGTAGTTAAATCGCAAATCGAATTAACCAAGTGTTTCATCGGTCTCAAATCTGTTATGAAATGTTAGTAATAGCAACTTTAGTATTCTGTGTGTTGAGTAAACTAGTTATCACTAGAGTAAGTTTAGTTAGGAGTTGTTGTAGTATTGTTAGTAATAGTTTAAGGGTTGTACTCTCGTATTGCCGCATAATCTAAATACTGGCGTGTAGCGGTTCTAGCGAACTTCGTTTCGTCCCTGGGCCCGTCCAGCTCCGACCTTTTTTTATAGTAAGTACAAAAAGTAAAAATCATAAAAATCGTTCCACCCGTTCTCGAATTAAAATTAACACGACTTTCTTTTATGTATTTATAGACAGAGGTACTTAACCAATGTAACCAATGACGACCTCCGTGATGTAGTGGCTAAGCACGCTGGTTTCAAGGCGTCGCCGCTACGAGGTCCCGGATTCGTTTCCCGGTCAGGTCAATGTAGTTTTTTTTTTCTATATTGTCTATTTATGTTTGTGTGCACAAACGACTTTTCCATGTATCTCCAGAACGGCTTGACTAATTGACATGCAGTATTCTGCAGTGGATTTGTAATTTATTGGCGATAATTCATTTACCAGGGGGCGCTGCAGTTACTATTTCTTTCATTCGTACAATGACTATCGAATGTTCCCATGTATCTCCAGAATGGCTTGACCGATTAACTTGCCAATAAGATAGCCATAATAGTACTAATCGGCATTGCTACAGGGTCAGTTAGATTGACTTCGGCTATAGTAATAATTTGAAAAAAATGAAATTATGATATCAATAAAATCTAATCTACTAGCCTACATATTGAAGAACTAGGAAAATACTATATGTATATGTTTCAGAGAGATTGGAGTGCACAAAATGTAATAAGGTAAGTTATTTGTATCGCAAAACTATATTAGGTCACAAAAATAAACATGCTCCTACGATGTTTTGACTTTTACTGGATCAAATTGTCTTGTCTGTTATTCATATTATTTCATTACACAAATTGCTTGATAAATAAAGAAGGTAAGTAAAAAAACTTGTTTTTCTAATCAACATAACAAATCCGATCCAAGGAACCTTGTAATCTGCTGTTTTCGTGGCGGCAGAAGTAAAACCGATCAATCACAATTAGTAACATAGCTACACTTGCGAGAACAGGGTGCATAATAGAGACAGCCAAGCTAGAGTCGAACCATTAAGTAGTTTTCTTCCATCACTTTATAGTTTTTTCTAGACGGCGGTGGACTTTCTAAATAGCTTTAGGATCATATTTTATCACGTTGGCGGAAAACCGTAGGCAAAAAACCGTCCAAGTGCGAGTCGGACTCGAAATCAAAGAGGGAACTCTTTAGGCGCGTAATCATACGCGCCTATGATGATGTTAAAGAAACCACTTGCAAAATTCAACAGGCTTGCCTGTGTCGGTGGCCGAGTGGCATAGGCATACACGCGGATGGCGTAAGACACAGGGTTCGATTCCTCGTCTGTCGCAGTTACTTTTTTCAAGTGCATTTTATATTTTAGACATAAATGTTATTTTAATAGGTATGGTGGGCACCGATCAGCATAAACCAACTTTTTACCTTACAGGAAACACCCTGTTTAAATAAAATGAAAGACCCGTGCACGTAACCTTAGCGAGTTTAAATGTGGATGAAATCTTTCCAGGAACTCCCGACGTCAAGGCCTCAACGTTATATCGATTGCGATACTTACAAATAAAAGGAAATGCGAAACACATTTTACCATATCGCTAAAATTGAAGACACGCAATTGCTTGTTATGTTTTGTACGAGTAGTTAGTTAGTCATTCATAGCGGAGATACACTAATATGGCACTTGAAATTTGGCACTTGATAATGATATAAATTTCAAAATTATCAGCCAAAGGACGTCTACTGCTGAACATAGGCCTGCCCCACGGTTTTCTACAGCGACCGATTACAAGCGGTCTGCATCCAGTGTGATCCTGCGATCTGAACAAGGTCGTCAGTCAATCTTGTCAGTGGACGTCTTACGATGCGCTTTTGGTCGAAAGGTCTCTAATATATGTGTCTATAACTTTTCTGCTCAACAGCCATCAGTTCTTCGCGCTATGTGCCCACTGCCACTTGAGCTTACAGTTTCGTAGGGATTTCAGTTTTATTTTAAGCTTAAAAGAATCATCGCGATAAGACTTCTTGTATCCGATAAATCTATGGATTAACATACAAACGTAATTACTACAAATAAAAACTTACTTAATTTTGCACAAAAATATCACATTCATACTCATTTTTTGAAATCGGCAAAAGTATATTTAAATTGGTTTCTGAGAGATAGAATAATTAATCACTTCCGACTGTGTTAACGAATATTCCCAATATCCGGTTTTATATCCGCACACAATTATAACATCATTAACAGCTTTTGATCGCGTCGTACAGTTTATTCATATAATCACTGGTGCCATAATGAATGAAGCGTCGTTCGCTTTGAGTGCATATAAAACGAAATGACCCGAGTAAAAATAAATAAATATTGGACCACATCCAATAAACTTTTCGTAATTTACTGAATTACTCGTATTGAAGCATTTATTGTTTGTTCATTTCTTTTCAGCTTGTCGCATTTCCGTTGCCAAAATCTATATTAATATTATAAAAAAATAAAAAATTCTAGCCCTGTGAAGCGTTACCAATTATTTTCAAATTAGCAGAGCACGTTTTGTTTTATTTGTTTGTTCAGTCTCACGAGAAACTTAGATATGAGCCTTTGTCAAGGAGATATGTATAGTAGGTAAAAGGAGGCAGTTGTATGAGCTGAAAAATAAAAATCATGGAAATTAAAATGAAACCAGATTGATAAAGGTTGAAGCAAATCTACACACCCAGCACGGGAACAGCTCCAACCAGGCGTCAATGTAAAGGGAACAGCAACGCCTCGGTAGGGCTTATTTTTAAAGTTTTAAGGTCGAAGCCCTCTAATCAACCCGTAACGGTGACAGCACCTTATCAACTCGAGGCGTTCAGTATTATTTGTATGAATCTCTATACTTCAATACATATCTGTCAACTTCGTAAAGTCAGCACCTCGGATCTAGACCAACTCGGCACCCATTCTTAACCGCGCCGCCCGCTGGTTGACGACTATCCGTCCTTCCTGTCAAACGGGCTGTCATTCACAAGAAGAACTGTCTTAAGTTGTAGCAAACATGATCCAAGATGAGGCGTTTGCTATCCGGTGCCGATCCAATCCGAGGCGTTGCTTTTCCCTATACATAACGTGCTTCAGTATGGTTGACGCGTGATCGGTGCTTGCCGGGTGGGTAGATTTGGTTCAACCTTTATGGTTAACTTCTTAAAGAAGTTTCTTAAGCTGGGTGTTTTCCTCATTTTAAATAACTGCTTAAGACATAAGAAGGCTTTAGCAAACTTTTTTCAGGAAACCCGCTATTACAAAGTTGTAATTGTTTCATTACGGCGCTTTTACTTTTAAGAATTTTAAGTGTTTATATCTTATGCTTTAGAATGTTTTTAACACTCACAGTGTCATATTTAATATTCATAAAGATGAAATAAGAAACCAAAACCCAGCTGTTTCATAAACAGACGGCTAGATGGCGCTAAGCGTCACGCAATTGACGTTTTCATAAGAAACCACAAATTTCGCAGGGTCGGACTGACAGCACGGTAGCTCAATTGGTAAGAGCGTTTGGCCCGGTTTGCCAAAAGGTTGCTGGTTCAAGTCCCGCCCGTGCGGAAATTTTTGGTTTCTTATTTCATCTTTATGTTTATATCTTTATCATAAAGA
The DNA here is from genome assembly GCA_963924145.1 of Pyrausta purpuralis. Taxonomy (NCBI): domain Eukaryota; kingdom Metazoa; phylum Arthropoda; class Insecta; order Lepidoptera; family Crambidae; genus Pyrausta; species Pyrausta purpuralis. The sequence continues at coordinate 5,874,394 of OZ001644.1, forward strand.
AAATTATTACAGTAGGTAACTAGACGTTTTAGCTTCTTTTTAATAGCGGGCTTTATTAATCTTGCGTACTAAGATAAAAAATAATACGTAAAGAAATGGTTTTCAGTTGGTATAAAATCAAATGATCTACAGGACCTACCAATTTTGTAGACGTCCTATTCTATTTGTTAAGTAAGGTAATTGTTACCTTTTGAGTGTCAATAACTTATATGTAATACTGTCACAATAAAAAACAATTCAATTTTTGAACATGAATCCGAAAAATAACGTGATCCGAGAGTCAAATTTACAATGCAAAAAAATGCTCGATTTGGAACTTTCTAAACGTTATCATGACGTCACGAAAACCTTTCTAAACAGCTAACCAAACTGAGAAAAACACTCAGCTTAAGAAACTTGTTTAAAATTAAGTTAATAGTAAAGTAAAGTTAACCTGTAACATCCCACTGCTGGGCAAAGGCCTTACCTCAACTATGAGGTAGTTTGAGCCATACTCAGTTAACTATAAGTTTAACAATAAAGGAAAAGTTACCTTTATTATTTTCATTCATCTGCCGAGTTCTTTGATTTGAGAGTTTTAAAATCCAAGAATTCTATGTACTATTTTTGGGAAAAATTTCAAAATGCCTATCAATACATAACAAGTAAGTTGTCTGTGAAGCACTTGGTTTTAAATACTAGCTGTAACTTTCTTTTTTACATTACCTTGTTAACCGCACACCACGACTTTTAGCAGCGATGTAGTCGCGATGCTAACGCGCGTTAGCATCGATGTAGTCGCAAGATGTCAACCTTTACACACTGTGCTACTTTTAGCATCTATACAGGATGTTGTTTTGGTCAGCGACTGTGGCTGTACAAACGATACTGATGCCAAAAAATTTTTTTTTGAAATGAAAAAACCTACAAAATAAATTTATTGATGCGATACAGCGATCGAGTTAAAATTACCATCACCAGGTAGCCTCTTCGTAGCTCAATAGCATCATCATCACCATCATCAATGGCCTATTCATCTATTTCAGACGGTTTATGGTGTAATGTTTGAAATGCATCTTGCATCAAATGCAGCTTAATAGCATCGGCGTAGTATTTCGTAGATACGCGCTAGCTACGCGCGAAGGTGCGAGTTTCCCCATTCGTTTTGTCATTTTTTTAAATGTTGTGAAGAGGTTTTCTTGTATAAAGCTTGCTTAGAATTTAAAAAGAATATCTTTTTTAGAATAAGTGTAACTCATATTATCATCCCTTAGTTGGATGTCACTGACCAAAACAACACCCTGTATAGACGCGATGCTAACGCGCGTTAGCATCGATACAGTCGCGATGCAGAAGCTGGAAATTGACAAATTATTTACTGAATTTGGGCGACTGCATCGATGCTAAATATTAAAACTTATCATTACGTGAGTCGCGATGCTGAAGCGCGTTTAGAAAACGCGCGACTGCATCGATGTTAAAAGTCGCAGTGTGTAAGAGGTCATACACATAGCGAATTCCAGGTGCCGCATGTGATGGCGTGAGTGTACTAACAAAGTTGTAAGGTAATAAGGAAAGTTGCAGCTAGGCATACTTTTCTTAGATTTTGATATCCAAAACCAATGTGCTTGGCTGACAAATGAATTAATAAGTGCAAGAAAAGCCAAAGGGCGTTTTTGAAATTTATCCAATAACTAATAGTGTTATTATCCACTATCAAAAAATGTTAATAATGTTATGTATACAGAGACGGATAAGGATGAGTGCAAGAACGTCTGCACTACGGATTACATTAAAACTCAAAGGATGATAGAAGTGTGGAGGGTATATTAATATTTTGCCCCGCTAGCTAATTTCTGAGAAGCAGCTCCATAATACAACCTTTCTGTATCCCTTCTATCAATTCCAAGGTCCGAACAAGATGGGTAATCGATTGTACCTTTAAACATTTCTGAAAACTTTAGAATCGCCGCGTCACCGGCTCCCAATTTTCCTTTTGTCAATCCAAGAGTCTGACAGAGCCTTCCAATTGGTGTAGTTAATTAATATTGGCAACTCGACGTCCAAAGAATTTGAGCTTTGTTTATTTGGCATTTGCGTACCCATTTAGCTCTTCTAGTCGGTTAAGTATAGCCATTAAAGAGTGAAAATAGCAATGTATCTTTGTAAAGAGCATCTTTGTCAAGACGTGATATTGCGGGCATAATTTATCTAGCTCAAGATTATTTCAGCTGACATAGATTGCTCTGAACTTCTATCTAAATTAAATGTTCATGCCCCTAAAAGAGTATATCGTCATAGTGATCTGCTTCAATGTGCCAACAGCGCATTCAAATTATAGGTGAAATAGTTACATTTGGCGCGCTTGTAGCGACTTAAATAAAGTTATCACAGACACAAGCATCGAAACATTTCATACCAGGCGGCTGTTAAGTGAACTTTTTATATATCTATAACATTATTACTGTTTTTTTTACTACTTAAGCTACCCAAAACTGTTATTTCTTTAATAAAGCATACTATTACTTTTTTATTTTAGTGTCCCTTGGATTGTGCGCGATTTGTTTTCTTTAAGTTATTACTATTTGTGATTACCAATAAGTGGTTCCAAAATTGTATAATTTGAACCTTACTGATAACTTCTAAACCCTGGGTATCCTAACAAATAAAAATAAATAAATCAAATTTATTAACTATTACTCGTGTCCACGTTTTACCCGAAATATAATTTAGAATTGTAGTCGAAAACTCATACGTAAGTATTAGAATATTTAAACCAAATGCTAAGCCACATCACCGTTGCGTTGCGACTCTGTTGCGTTGCGTCGGAGCATATCACTCATTTTCGTTGCACGCGATTAACAGCGCGACGTAACGATAACGCATCTTGTGGCACGTCGTTCAGATTGTACAACTACGGAGTCGCACCGCACCGACAGCGCAGCCGTCGAAACGCAACGGAGACGCATTGAGGTATTCACTCAAATCTACGTGACGAACGCGTACTCAACTCACTGTGAATTTGAATATTTTCCTAGCAATAAATATTTCATTTGTAATACTTTCCTTTGCATATGAATAGTTTGGTATCTGGTGAGCATAAATTCGAGCATCGTTGTATAGTTTTTACATGACAAAAAAAAAAGTTTCGTCTAATTATTCTATGTGTTTTTTTTAAGCGTTTTGTAAGCATGATTCTAGTTTTATAATCTACCTTACACTCCGTTTTTTTAAATAAAAGATGATAAAATTCTACAGATTACAGAGACAGTTATGAGAAAGATGGCATATTTTATTTAACACCTGCACGAAATAATATGAAACACGGCAGTAATATTTTAAAATCTTAAAATTACTATGCATAAGATCGTGTGTGTCGCGCTACGGATATGCGTTATTCGTTGAGCTTGCGTTTCGTTTTTGCTTTATTCTACCCTCATTAAAACTAGAAACATGTGGTTACTGCCACTTTTTTTTAATATGCATGAGATATTTTAAGTTTCTGCTGGAAATGTAAGCTTGCACTTGTGTGAGAGAGTACACGTAATTGTCGCTACCAGTATCATATACGAGAAATTAAAAAGGTATACAACATTTCTATCATTTTACGTTATCTAACTAAAACGGTTGAACCAATTTCGTCGATTTTAAACAGACAGGTATGTAAACTGATCAATTATAGTTTTGATTCTGGAACTTATTAACCTAAGTAGGAAAATTTACTTACTAATTGTATTTAGATAACATACAAGGACTGTATTAATAGCATCTTTTTATCCAAAAAATAATACCACATTTAATTTCAGCTTTCAAAACTGTAACAACTACCTTTAACAAACAAATACCTTTTTATAAAGAGCCGTGATGAAAACCGGGATGTAATAATATCAACCCTCGCAAAGTCGATGGTTGATGGCGATTTCCTTAATCAGAGGAGGTTGGCAGCATACGCTTCGTAGGTGGTAAGATAGACCGGTTATACCTTAAAATATGTTGTTTTATAACTTTCATGGTCGCAAACATTGTTTGTTACGGGATTACTACCACAAACCTTAATTTTGGGGGTTTCGTGGTACAATGAGAATCACTTATAGTTACGCCATGTTATGTCGCCCTTATAGTACAAGAAAACTTTGGCATGGATATTTGTACCTTAGTCATAGATGTTTATATGTATTCAAACCTTAACTGGTTTCGCGGGAGCCGCTGGGCCCCACCCGTCATATTTTTGCGAAATTCTTACAAACTATGCATTGCGCGCAACCGTTATTTTGAGTAATCTCGTTACGTTGCGAGGCGCGGCGGTTGCCGGAATTTCGGCGCTACAGCTTTTACCAAAGCAGAGATACGTTCGTTTTGGGGGTCGCGCGACCCCCACAATACTAGTTACGTGGGTTTTGACTTATTAAATTATTTTACTTAATCGTTTTTTTGACAGTTATTCTGATAAGATGGCAAGACTTTTTAGTAAAAAACAATAGCAGAGATATGAAACGAGGATTTTAAGTCGAATTCAGTGCTTAGTGGCCGTCCAGAAGATGAATAGCGATAAAAGCTTAAAGACTTTAAGTCATTTTTTTAATATTCACTTTAAATAAAACCACCCCCCACGACTCACATTTGTGATTCAAAATAGTAAGAAAAAATATCGACTCAAATAATACATCAAAATCATAAGATTTATATAAATTGCACTTGTAAAAAGCAACTTTGGCTATGACTGACGAGGAATCAAACCCCGTGTCTTACGCTATCTGGGCGTATGCCTATAATTTATATATTAGTATGCGTATGCCATTTCGGATAGCGTAAGACACGGGGTTCGATTCCTCGTCTGTCACAGCCAAAGTTGCTTTTTACAAGTGCAATTTGTAATATTATTAGGTTGTATAGTGACAAAACACTATAAAAACAAAAAACAAAATAATTATCATTACATTTGCTAAAGCAGGCTACTTGAGACGCTGATTATCAACGGGTGCCTGGTTGTGGGTAAGATGATCGGCTCGAAAATTAGTTAGTTTTAAAATATATTATTTATTTATTACCTGTATTATTTACATATATATAATTAGCCTTTCTTTCCTTCACTTTTGAGAGCTCTGCGGATGTTGTGTAGTGAGTTGGCGCCATCAAAATATATAACAGTTTTAGTTGTTATTTCAAGTTGTAGTTTCAAGAAAACGAAATCTGATACCTGGTTTAGACATTTTTTGCTGATCATAATCATGTCTCATGTGATATTGAGGGCAACAAATTGATGACATTCAAGTAGATACGGAATTCTTAGTGCGCGACTTTGACTCACACTTCTTTCTGAAGTTCCAGAATTTTTGTGAGAGCCATGGTCATGATGTGACTAAAATAACAACATTTTAAATTAATGATACATACAACTGTAGTAAACAGCGAAATTATAGAAATACACACTCTGATCCGAGAGTATTTGATATAGTTAAATGAATTAATAAATGTGCACTTGGCTTGAAAATTACTTAAATTTTGAAGATAGCTAGTTTTTCACTTTACAATATTCGAGTTCGCTTCATTAATGATTCATTATATTATTTTATATTGTGATAGTTCGTCGAAATGTTATTTTTATATCGTGAGCTCATTTAACGGGAAAACTTGTAAGTATGCCAATGTTGTGAATGAATTTATTTAAAGCATAACTGTTTTTTCTTATCTGTATCTTTTATACTATCAATTGATTCTGGCTTCATATGGATGATTGCTTTATATGAATAACCTTTATTATTGGAAAATAATTTAGATTCAGTACTAAAAATAATTCAGTCACATTCGCGCATTCGAATTGAGTTTATAAATAAACCTTATTCTGTAAATATTTCATTTGTTGTTTTTTCGTAATCTTTTTAAGTTTATATAAATAAGATTTCGTACCTTTGCTTTAGTAAACATTTTGTGGTCTTAAGAATTTAAGCGAAGTTTAAGCAATGTCTTATTGTAAAGGGTACAATTGTTATGCGGCTTGAAATACTGAAAGTTGGTTTTGTGGTAGTTAAATATGTTTGAATTGAAAACATGTTTAGCTTAACGAACTGAGACCACAAAAAACACAAACATTTAGGCATAATCTAGACTTGTAAATAAATCTAGTCGTTGGAATAGTGGTTAGCTATCTAGGTCACTAGGTACATAAGAGGTCCCGTGTTCGAATCCCAGGTCAGGCCGAAATTTGTTTCGGGGTCTTGGACATACTCTAAAATAGCTTGGTGTCAGGAAGTTAGTGGTCATGCTATCCGAGGCACACCCCTGTGCCTCGGATAGCAGGTTAAACCGTTGGGTCTCCTCTTGATCTTTCATTGATCTTGTCGCACTGCCGTCTAACCAGCCCCCTCAGAACCCAGAACATCTCGGTAACGGATTCTGTTACTTATAATTTTCACTTACAAATTTTTGCACACGTGTTTGGAAGCCTTAAGAGAATTTCACAATATTTGAGTATAAAATATTGTGAAATTCTCACAATATCAAATACATACACATTGAATTGATTACCTCCTTTTTTAAACGTCGGTAATAAAACAACTGTCTAAGAATTCTCTATATCAAATGTAAATCTGAATCCCACACATTCAAGAGAATAGTTAATCAATTTTAATTACAACTCTCACTTTGAAAGCTAATACATGTTTCATTCAGTCACACTGCTACTTGATATACGAGAAAGTTATTCCCTCAGACACTTTTGATAAGTTTAAAATCTCATCTTGTGTGGAGCACCATTTGGCCTTTCGTACAGTCGGCAAAAATATCTGAATTATTTACAAGTTTCGACTTTGATAACAAGTTGCGAGACTTTATTGGAAGACGATTCTAGAAGCGAAGCTATATTTGGTTGTTAATTTAAGAGGTTCCGTAGCCGTAGGGGAAAAAACGGAACCCTTTTATTTTCAACAAGTCTGTCTGTCTGTTTGTCTGTCCATCCGTACGTCACAGACACTTAATTCTGAAACTATTATCATTACACTGATAAAACTTGGAAGGTAGATGTATCTTGTTAACTGTTTTACGACTCCCAAACAAAACATAAATACATGAAACTGAAACATTTTTTTAAAAATGAACCTCTAATTTAGGTAAAGTTGGCATGACACCCTCAGTGCGCGAGTCCGACTCGTACTTAGCCGGTCTTTTTCTTTTTGTTTGGTTTGAAATTAGTAGTTCACCAACATCAGATAACCTCACTTTATTCCATATCACGTTAGTTAATAATAAAAAAATATTCATTTTAAATTAAAAGAAAACATATAAAACAGAAGTTTATAAAATCAGGAAAATATTTTTAAGACATGAAGTTACGTGAGATAGACAAAACTGAGAAGACATTTATAATCATTATCAATTGTAACTGCCTCGGTGGCGCAGCGGTAGGAGGGTCGCACTATAAAGTGACGGCTGCGCCAGAAGTCCCGGGTTTGATCCCCGGGTCGGGCCAAAAATATGTACCTGGGATTTTCTATCTAGAAAATCCTTAGGACACCCCGAGTTTGTACCTCGGAAAGCACGTAAATCCGTTGGTCTTGCGCCTGATCTCTCTCCGGCCGTGTCAAATTGCTGTCCCATCGGGCAATGAACATAAATGGAATAGAGAATGCACCTGAGTTAGCGCGCACACACATGTGCACTATAATATGTGTGCCGATTGTCAGACCTACTCAATATACTCACAAAATTTCATGTGAATCGGTCAAGCCGTTTCGGAGGAGTATGGCAACGAAAACTGTGACACGAGAATTTTATATATTAGATTACCACAATTACCTAATTAGATTTATTTCAGGCGCTTCCGCCACTGGCTTTGTTGCAGAACAGAAATGTTTATTTATTATTTAATATAACAAAATAATCCATTTTTCCCTGGGTTACGACATTACGCGTGAACGGCTGGACAGAATCGCTAATTTATTTTTTGCTGTATTTGTTATTGTCAGGAAAAGGTTCTTATGAAAGAAAAAAAATCGGGTGAACCTATTTTTACGATTTTTACTTTTTGAATAAGTCAACATTACGAGACTGGGGCGTGGCGGGGCCGGGGCGAATCGAAGGTCGCTGGGTCCGCTAGTTACTTATAAATTGAGATTATGAGGTTGATAAAAGTCAAGATGTGTGATATTTTGCCACCGAGACTTGAAAGATAAAAAATAAATTATACTAGGTTCAACTATCAATTTATGCATAAGCAACTTGTATTAAAAGACTAGGGTTCATTTGTTTTTACCAAAAGTTGTGAATTATTTTATAGTGTCTGGACAAAAAATATTTACCAAGGTACTTATTAGCTTCAACGGTCCGGTTTCACAATTAAAACAGGGGCCCTTATTTGGATCGGGCGTACCTCGCTTAAATACGATGTTTCATTTTCATTTGAAAACTAACAATAATAAGGAATTGACATAAAAGTCATAAAGTCATAAAAGTCATTTATTTATGCAAATAGGCCCACTGGGGGCACTTTTACACGACCCAATATAAACCCTACCACAGCTTCGGGACAATTGTGGGCTAGTGCTGAGAAGAAGCTGCGCAAGAAACTCAGTCACTATTGTCAATGCCTCTTTTCAAAAGGTTCACAATGTTTGTAGTGATCATGCAAGTCCATACATTATTATCTTTTAAATAATCATCTACTTTATAATACCCTTTTGTCATAAGGGTTTCTTTAATAACAGTTTTAAATTTATTAACCGGTAAGTTTACAATGTGTTCTGGTAGTTTATTGAAACATTTTATACCTTTCCCCATGAAAGAATTACCAACCTTTCGAAGCCTAAATTGTGGAATAGCAAGCTTATCCTTATTCCTAGTATTATGTTTGTGTATGTCACTATTTTTCGTGAATGAATGTAAATTTTTCCTAACATACATTAAATTTTCGTAAATATACTGAGAGGCTAGAGTTAATATTCTAATTTCTTTAAACACCTCTCGTAAGGAATCTTGAGGTTTAAGATTATAAATAGCTCGCACGGCTCTTTTTTGTAACACAAAGATTGTTTCTACATCAGCAGCCGCGCCCCACAGTAAAATACCGTAGGACATCAAGCTATGGAAATAACTAAAATAAACTAACCTAGCTGTTTCTACATCAGTCAAACGTCTAATCTTCCTTACAGCAAAAGCAGCTGAGCTTAGTTTCCCTGACAAGGCCTCTATATGAGGACCCCATTGTAGTTTGGAGTCTAATGTGATTCCCAAGAATGTTGTGGAGTCAATAGTATCAAGCGGTTTGTCTTTTATCTTAACCTGAGTTGATGCCTGTCGGACATTAGGCATCGTAAACTTTACACATTTAGTTTTACTTCCATTAAGAAGGAGATTGTTAATAGTGAACCAATGTAATACTTGTGAAAGAGTATTATTTACATCGTCAAAATTTCCTTCACCTCTTGGAATTTTAAATATAAGTGAAGTATCATCAGCAAACAATACTATATCACAAGGATTCCCTACAAAATGCGGGAGGTCATTTATATATATTAAAAATAAAAGAGGTCCTAATATAGATCCCTGGGGCACACCCATTGTTAGAGGTGCTCCAGAAGACTCAGTTCCGTTTATACATACTTTTTGCATTCTACCTGAGAGATATGAATTAATTAAGTTTAATGAGTTCAATGATGCCCCATAGTGACATATTTTTTTAAGTAATGTTTCATGATCCACACAATCAAACGCTTTTGATAGATCACAGAAAATCCCTAAAGCATCATGCCTATTATCATAGGCATCAAATACATGTGTTAAAAGAGCAACTCCTGCATCCGTGGTGCTTCTTCCTTTAGTAAAACCGAATTGTTTGTTATGTAATAACTTGTTTGATGAAAAGTGTGCTAAAATTTGATTGAATATAATATTTTCATATATTTTACTCAAGACTGGCAGAATCGATATTGGCCGGAAGTTTGAGGGGTCACTTTTGTCACCCGCTTTGAAAAGCGGTATTATTTTACTAATCTTCATTAAACAAGGAAACTGGCCTTCATCAATACACTTGTTAAAAATTAATGCTAGTTGAGGGGCTATTATGTTAATAATTGACTTAATAATATGCACAAATAGTCCCCACAGATCCTCCGTTTTTTTCATATTCAACTCTAAAAATGTTTTTATTATTACTTCAGGTCCTACATGCCTAAAGTGCAGTTGAGAATTACATTCACTGACATTTACTTTTAGAATAGATTCGGCTGTTACTGAAGAAGAAGCAAGTTCTTTCGTTGTTGTTGGTGCAATATGTAAAAAAAACGATTCAAAAGCAGTTGCAACCTCTAAATTTGAATTTATTGTTTTATCATTTATTTTTAATGCAAATTTACCATCTTTCAATTTATTTTTACAAGTTTCTTTATTTATGATGCTCCATGTAGCTTTTGCTTTATTTTTGGAGCTGGAGACTATTCTACGAAGATGATGGGATTTTGCTATAGTACAAACTTTTTTAAATATTTTTGAATAATTTCTAACGTATTCAATAAAGTTTTGGTCTTGAGAGTTTTCTCGTAGACTATATAATTCATATAATTTAATCCTACTTTTATGAATTCCTGGCGTGGCCCAATTATTAAATTGACATTTGACCTTATTTGATTTAGTCTTTTTTATGGGAAAAATTTCATTATAATCGTTTTTAATTAAGTTAAAGAGGTCATCATATTGTTTATCTGCACTATCATTAGTATTTTGTTTCACTGAATATAGTGTATCGTTAATTGTATCCCTAAATCTATGTAACCTATTTTCTGTGACAGGCCCATACATAGTTTCCACAGGTAAACTTGCGGTATGATTATGTTCAAATAAAACCTTTTGACCTCTATGATCAGAACTGAGGCCAATTAAAATACCTTTATCAATGACACTTGCGTTTTTGTCACAAAAAATATTATCTAAGCAAGTGGCCGTGGTAGGAGTTACCCTTGTAGGTTCACAAAAGAGATTTTTTAAATTAAAAGATTTGAAAAGGTTAAGAAATCGAATGGCGGTATTCCATTCTTTTAAAATATCAAAGTTAAAATCGCCACATACTATTATTTTCTTATTAGATTTTGAAACCTTTTCTAGCGCTGATTCCATAATTGGTTCAAAAAGTTGGTAAGTAGCGTCGGGGGGGCTATACACAGATAAAATAATATAATATTCGAGCTCTGTACACGCTAATTCGATAGTACGTTCTAAAGAGAGTGACACAATATCCCTGCGATCTTTATAATTTACTTCATTATTTATAAGTATGAGTGACCCCCCTCTAGTTGTGGTCTCTCTTGAAAACGAACTACCGACTGTATAGTTTTCAATACTTATCATTATTTCACATTTTCTATACCAATGCTCTGTTACACACATTACATGAACACTTAAATCGTGTAGAACTAATGATAGTTCAAGCTCTTTGCCAGCCAGGCCTTGTATATTTTGGTGAATAACATTAAAACTAGACCTGGCCTTTGTCTGCCCTCTTAGTTTAAAGCCTCAGAGGTTGTCTGGTTGATAACATCAACATTACTATTATTACTTACAAGTTGATAACCATGTGATATGGTTTTGTTAATTATGCAATTAATGTTATATGCTAACAAATTAGCAATTAGTTTTTTGATTCTATATGGCAGGTGTATAGAGCCGCCAGTCAGCAAAAATGAGTTGTTAGTAAATTTATTTGTGTCAAAAAACACAAATTTGTCACTATGACGTTGGATTAAATTAAATAATAAAGTATTCAATACATGAATACAGTTATTTTCCTGTGCCGTATGATTTTTGGAGAATGGTATGGCACAAATTATTATTTTATGTACATTTAAATTTAACAATATTGAATAATTTTTTAACAGATTTTTTTTACTTAAATTTTGACTATTTCCTAACATTAACACAAGTATTGAACTTGAATTTAGATTACTATTTTGAATATTAATAACTATTTGATCTAGTGATGCATCAGGCATACAATTGTTTACAATATTACATTTAAGGTTTTTATTCAATAAGGAACCATAACCAATTCCTAATCTGTCTGAAAAAACAATAACATTGCTACATTCATTATTGTTTTTTTTTGATGAACAATTATTATTAAGATATTGTGATTGTGATTGCAACTGTAAACTGTCATCCCCCTGCTTATCATGATCTTGGATGGAGTTTAGATTCATGTTTGGGAGTGAATTAAAATCGTTAGGTGTGTTTAATTTCAGAAGTTTATTTGCAGCCAGGATATGTTCTGATATTTGTTCCTGGGAAGAGTTATATTTAATTGTCATGGAATGCAATGACTCCTGCAACCTGGAGATGTCAGTCTGCAATCGCTCAACAGTTTGTTCACATTGTGACCTACTTTCATGCAACTTATTTTGATATATTTCCAGACTATCCAATAAATCTAACTTTTCCTTTCTAAGTTGAATATTTTTGAAAAAACGCCTATTTTTCTTGACAAGAATTTTAGTTTTCTTTATAAATTTACTAAGTTTTATATACTTTTTAACCCTATTTCTACCTGACAATTTGGTACAAGAGTGTACAACAGATGTTATGATGTTTAGGTCAGTACTGAGCTATTTAAGTTAAAAACATTTAATTAAACATACATGTATGTAAATAAGTTACATAAGTTACAACAATGGGAATTATTATATTAAATCTTTAAGTTAAAGAAATATTTGTATTTTTATATAGTTTCAAGCTATTTAATAAGTTTTATTGGGTTTAAATATCATAATTATGTTTACCAATAAATAAATAAAAAATGTTAGGAAAGAAAACACATAGCCAACTAACCACCTAGGTCAGGACTATCACTGTTATGCTTGTATGCTTACTACTGCAATGTATGTGGGTGGGTGTAGTTAGTGAAGAGTATGCCTGATCAGTGTATACGAGTAATTTGTATGCGGCATAAGGTTGTTATCTTCAACTTTACTTCCACATATACGTCAAGTAAAGAGAGGCACAACAGAACCGAAGTGTTATGAGGTTTGACGTATCTCACCGTAGTGAGGCTTGTGCAGTTTATGATGTTGTATTTACAGCAGTAAGCAACAGCGGACAGCACTCATTCAACCCCAGGTTGGTCAGATGACTTGCGTAAAAATATAACCTCAAAGTGTCAAATATTGATAAAAATTGCTAACTTTAATTGCACTTCAAGTATGAATTAACGTTTAAAATAAGCCAAATAGCTTTGAAAATTAATTAGAAACAGTACTCCCCTGGTTTAAGTAGTTATCCGTTGCACTTTGACCGGCGACCGTTGGCAGTTTTGTTGTTATGTTATTTCGTCACTTAGGTATGTTGCCTGCACTTTTGTTTATTATTTCGTGTTAGCACTATTGAACTATATTAAACTATATTACTTTTAGACCTAATTAAGGAGTCTAACTATTAAATTTTAATTACAATAAAAATAAGCTGTATTGCTTGACAGCTGTTTTTTTTTTTGCAATATGCATTTAATAATCTCATATCATATTACATGCAATATACACTTAATAATCTCACAAAAATCAGTTTGTCTTTTTTTATCACTTCCGTGTAGATTCATACTAGTCTTCTTTGGATAATCGAACATGAATCAATTAATATGAGACACCATCTTTGACGCGAGTGATTCCAAAATAGGGCCTCAAGAAGTTTCCACATTTATTTGATCTGAATCAAAAAATCATACCTACTAACTAATATAAAGTGTGATAGCGCCCTGAAGGCTTTCAAAACCATTTTTATAGCCCGAGAGCCGAGACAAGTAGTAGTATTACTTCAGTTCGATACCAATCATGAAAAATTTAAAGTTGTATCTCGAAAAAGTAGGAATTTAACTTTTTAATGTGATGGGATGGTAATATAAGAAGTCACTGAAATCTTAATGAACAAATTCCACAAATTTAATTAAATTTATGAGGCTGGAAAAGTCTATGCAGTTCCAAACTCATAAATACGTCTCCTGCTAACCATACAGGGTGTTGGAGGCGTGCTGTCCAATAAATCAGCCGCGGCAAGGCGTTATATTGACTTCACACGTGCCACTTAACCGCTACATAGCTTACCGCAGACACCAACTTGATTATTCTTTACGACGCATAATCTTTGTTTAGTAAAACTAACACATTTTCAGGAAGATAGGATAGGATACGATAACTCTTTTTAAATCCAACTTCCATCTTTTCAATCCGACTTCCAAATCGGTCCAGCCATTCACGCGTGTTACCGTGGCCAAGGGATGTAATATGGATTCATCTTTATAAAAAGAGATATACATACAGAGCTTAGACACTTTACACACTGAGGCTTTAAGCAGCGATGCAGTCGCGATGCCAACGCGCGTTAGCATCGATTCTGTTGCAAATTGATACTGTCGGGTTGCAGAAGCTGGAAATCGTCAAATTATGTACTGAATTTTGGCGACTGCATCGATACTAACTCTCGTTGGCATCGATGCTAACGAGCGACTGTTTCGATGCTTAATTAAATCTGTTCATTGCGTGAATCGCGATGCGGAAGTGCGTTCAAAACGCGCGACAGCATTGATGCTAAAAGTTGCAGTGTGTAGGAAGTCTTACTTTTAAACTCACTTACGTTCGAATAATTATCATCTTAACTTATAACTGCGGGTCTAAACGCGACGTATATAATGAAGTAGTATTGTTACTACTTACACCCTCGACGTTTCGACGGTGTTGCAACCGTCGTGGTCACGAGGAGACTGGCACTCGGCGTCTTCGTCTGCATCGGGCGGCCGGTTCTTCTGCTACCCTCCAACTATCCGATATTTGTTGTGCACGTGAACTAGAGTCAGTAGGTTCAGTGCGACACACAACACTCACAGTATCTGGGTTAATGTTTATTGATAAAGGCGACACACACGGTTTGCACTTATTAATCACTGGATTCCAGGCCGATGACAACTTAAATCCGTCTTCCCGATTGAAATTATTATACTTCTTGATTTCAATCGCTTCACGTATTACCCTAGTATGGTAATGGCGATCCGTGGAAAGGATTTTCGGGTCATGTAACTCCATCCAGTGATTAGTCCCCATATTAAGCAGATGTTCTGCCACCGCGGATTTATTAGTCTGCCGATTTTTCACTGCAGCGATGTGTTCCTTGACTCTTTCGGCTATAGTCCGTTTTGTCTGGCCAATGTACGAACTACCACAGCTGCAGTCTATTTTGTAAACCCCCGGAGTTTGAAAAGGCAATACGTCCTTAGGCGATCGTAGTATCTGTGCTATTTTACGTAACGGAGTATATACAGTCTTAATGGAGTATTTACTGAGTACTGATCCAATTTTGTCCGTTACGCCTTTTACATATGGTAAAAATGCTGCTTGACGACTAGCCTCAGAAGCCTTCCCCCTCTCCCTGCGCCCTCTTCTTTCCTTCGGCATCTTGTATCCATTTCGTCGTAGTACCTCCTGAACATGTGCAAGCTCCTTATGTAAATGCTCAGGGTCACATAGGTTGTGAGCTCTATTCGTTAATGACGTTGTAACCGATTGAAGATGCCGAGGATGATGATGAGAAGAGGCGTGTAAGTATCGGTCTGTGTGTGTGGGCTTCCTGTACACAGTGTGTGCCAATGTTCCATCCACCTTCACCTTGATCTCCATGTCAAGGAACGCGAGGCATCTGTTCTTCTCCATCTCATAAGTGAATTTTATTTTCGGATGGATGGAATTCAGGTGGTCAATATATTGTTCTATTTCCTGTTGGCCTCCATGGATAACGCAAAAAAACGTCATCAACGTACCTTTTCCAGAGTTTTACAGTACTCGGCCCAGTAGCTAGAGCTAGGTCTTCAAAATGCTCCATCCAGATATTTGCAATAACCGGTGCGAGTGGGCTACCCATTGCAACGCCGTCGATCTGGAGGTAGTACTGATCTCTGAAAAGTAGGTAGTTCCCGTCCAAACAATTTTCAATAAGAACGATATATTCCTTGGGTAACTCATGATCACACAGTTTATCCTTGATGACCTCAATGCAATCCTTTAATGGTACATTAGTGAAAAGTGACTCCACGTCGAAACTCACCATTAAATCTCCGGGTTCCAACCTTATGCTCTTCACTATGTCTCTGAAGTGTAAAGAATCCTTCACAAAAGACGGTGTTTTCCCAACTAATGGTTGCAGCACTCTAGCAACGTGTTTGGCCAAGTCATATGTCGGTGAGTCAATTTGGCTTACAATAGGTCTTAGTGGAATGTTGCGTTTGTGTATTTTAGGCAGACCATAAAGTTTAGGAGGTTGCACTGGTTTTGGTTTATAAAGCTCGATATACTCGTCTTCAGTGAATACATCTTGGTTCTCGTGGATCAAGGCTCGAATGCGACGTGTTACCCTGGCTGTAGGGTTGTAGGACACCGGTTTGTAAACATTCGTGTCTGACAACAAACTCCTTAATTTATTTTCATATTCATTAGTGTTCATTACAACAGTTGCGTTTCCCTTATCGGCCTTTAACACTAAAATTTTCTCGTTATCACGTAGCTGTTTCAGTGCTAGACGATCTTCTGTTGTAATGTTACTTTTAGGTAGCTTCGACTTACGTAAAATAACCGCTATGTCTTGCCTCAGAACTTCTGCGTCTGCGGTTGGAATTTTATTTTTTTTATTTTTTACTTTTATTTCATAGGTAACAAAAACAGACATTAATCGTATTAAGGTAGTATATAAATATTAAAAACTAAGAGGAACTGGACTAATGCCCTAAAGTGTTACACCTGTGCGCCAAACTTAAGTAGCGTGTAAACAAATTATCTTAAAATACAAAGCTAAGTTTATAATTAAAATACAAAATAAGATTTAAAGATTTAAAGATTTACCCAGTATTACTAACCCATGGATTTTTGTTGTCCGAAATAAATGATTTGTTCTGAGGCTTAGCTGAGGTCATCTGCGACAGCTTTTACTGCAGTTTTGTACCGAGAAGAGCTAGCGTTGTATATGTCAAGCCTGTCCTGTAAACGATTATATAGGCGACACATTCTGGCGACAGGGTTGTGCCGTGAGACATTGTTTCTGTATCCAGGCAAGACAAAAGTGGGTAATGAACGCCTCATGTTAACCCTAGTGTTGAAGGCTAGTGAGGAGGTAAGATCAGGGGATTCAAGTGTGTGATGCACGATTTTGTGTAGGACTATTAAATCGAGTTGATGCCTTCGAATAGTCAAGCTAGTTATATTAAGTTTCTTTAGCCTTTCCGTGTATGACCCCGAAGAGCGCCCTAAATTACAACGGAAGCAAACAGTTTTAGTGAACCTTTTCTGCACTTTCTCTATGTGTTTTGAGTGGACTTCGTAATGAGGTGACCAAACGACTGACCCATATTCCAGTTTACTCCGAACTAGGGAATAGAACAAGGTGATCAGACTAGCCGGTTTCTTAAAGTCTTTTGTAACCCTTGTGAGGAACCCTAAAGTTTGTAGCGAACTGTTGACTATGTGTTGGTAATGTGACCGGAAGGAGAGATCATCATCAAAGTATACGCCAAGATCCTTGACTGAAGTCTTTCTCTCCAGTGTCTGCCCTTCAAGCTTGTAGTCAAAGAATATTTTGTGGCGTTTTTTCGTAAAAGTAATTACGAAACACTTACTTACGTTCAAAGACATTCGATTTCTCAGGCACCAAGCTGATATCCTAGAGAGATCCTCCTGTAAGCGGACGCAGTCGTCTACAGAAGCAATTTGCGCGAAGATTTTGAGGTCGTCAGCATACAGGAGACGCAAACAGGTTAGATCGTCAATAAGGTCATTGATGAAAATCAGAAACAACAACAGGCCGAGATGTGAGCCTTGGGGGACACCGGATTTAACCGGAGCAGGCGCAGATCTAAATCCTTTGACACATACCAGTTGCGTTCTGTTACTTAGGTACGATTCCACCCAGCGAAGCAGCGACCCGTGAACACCGAGAGCATCAATCTTGCGACATAGAAGACAGTGGTCCACCTTGTCAAAAGCCTTTTTAAAGTCTGTGTAGATGGAGTCCACCTGGCCGCCTCCGTCAAAGACCTGACAAAGGTATGTCTTGTATTCAAGCAGGTTGCTTAATGTACTCCGGTTTTTAATAAATCCGTGCTGATGTTGGGAGAGATGTGGCTTGAAATGGTGATATAAATGATCGTAAATAAGAGACTCAAATATCTTGCCAGGACATGACAGCAGACTGATTGGTCGGTAGTTCTCGCAGCTCGAACTGTCGCCAGACTTATAAACAGGAACTATGTGAGCTACCTTCCACGCTGACGGGAATACGCCAAGAGACAAAGATTGGTTAAAGATCAAAGAAAGTGGGAGGCACAGCTCCCCACCGCAAATCCTATATAGATGAGGAGGGATTCCGTCGGGACCCGCGCCCTTATAAGGATCTAGCAAGTCCAGCTTTCGCTTGACCTCTTTTTCAGTTATAGAGACCACAGCAAGACTAGAGGAGCAGTGAGCACTGACACTTGAACTATGAGAGTGAGGCATAGGCTCTTCGAAAACCGAACCAAAGTGCGATGAAAATAACTGACAAATTCCTTGACCGTCCGAAGAGGACTCGCTACCCAAAGTCATGGTCTGAGGGATGCTCCTATGACCTTTTTTACTGTGGACAAAGCTCCAAAAAGATTTTATGTTAGACTGCAGACTGTTTTCCGTGAAGGAGATCCAATTCCTGTAACATTCAGTTGTAAGAGTTTTAGACCTTTTCGTTAAAAGAGAGAAGGTATCATAGTCTCTAGGATTATGGAAACGTTTGTAGCGTCTATGGTACCTTTGTTTTTCCTTCAAGCATTTAATCAGAGGAAGAGAGAACCAGGATGGGTAGTTATTACTACGCGGCTTTGTCACCGGAGTATGATGATGTATTAAATTATTAAGCAGCAAATAAAAAGATTCAACGTTTGCATCTACGTTATGAGAATTTAACACAGCAGTCCAGTCTATTTCACGAAGATCCGACTTCAAGCCTTCGTAGTTACATTTAGCAAAATTAAGTCGGGAGTCATTTTTTGGTTTTATATTTCTAATTGTTCCTTCGATCTCCATTTCAATGAGAAGTGGGGGGTGGTGTTTGTCAGCTTTTGAAATCACGTCATCTTCGTTCAAGCCATAGGCACGGATTCTCTTATAATTCGACAACGCCAGGTCAAGGAATCGATCGTTTGCATTGGTAACATAGTTAAATTGAGAAAGTTTGCATACCGATAAAGAGTTAAGAAGTAATCGAGATTTGAAGTCATGTGACTTGCCAGGTGTCAGATAAGGGCCCGCAGGTGACCAAGATAAATTGGGCGTGTTGAAGTCTCCGACCACCAAGGATATATCATTGTCGTCGGCAGCAAGCAGGATAGATTGCATGTTGGAGTAGAAATGTGCAAGTGTGTCCTTAAGTGTATCAGGCGGTAAATAACAAGTACAAATATGGACAGAATGAGCATTACCTGGCCTTCCAATCAGCAAAGTGACCCAGATGTCCTCAGCCTCGCAGTCCCAGTTCGATCTACGTATTACATTTATGTCCTTTTTAACGGCTATCACTACACCACCACCTTCTGATTTCGAACTCGCAGACAACTCGCGATCCCGCCTAAATATATTGTAACGGTCGTCTATAAATTCACCACTGTATACGCTATTATTTAAGTTTGTTTCGGTTAGGCATATAACATCATATTACGGATAATAGTCTGCTCCACATTACACACTATGTCTTCGTAAGGAATCCGCTGCGGTGTCAAGGCGAAATTCATTCCCTTAGCCAACACATTCTTTGACGGGTCAACTAAAACTTCATCCGACAAGTTGATCACTACGCGTTCGTTATCCGTATGAGTTGTGTCAGTCGCGGGTAGTTGTGACCCCGGCTCACGACTCTGGCGGGTACATAATTTTCTAAATTTGCGGTCGTGAGTTTCTTCACACAAATCGTACGTCCGCGAAACTTGTAGAAAAATAAGCCGATCACACTTGTCGAAATCCTCACAAGACAATACCCTACTGCATTCTTGGTGCACTGTGTACAGTTCACTCGAAACACTACTCAGGTCACTGTAATTGTACAGGAAACAGAACAATATATTGACCACCTGAATTCCATCCATCCGAAAATAAAATTCACTTATGAGATGGAGAAGAACAGATGCCTCGCGTTCCTTGACATGGAGATCAAGGTGAAGGTGGATGGAACATTGGCACACACTGTGTACAGGAAGCCCACACACACAGACCGATACTAACACGCCTCTTCTCATCATCATCCTCGGCATCTTCAATCGGTTACAACGTCATTAACGAATAGAGCTCACAACCTATGTGACCCTGAGCATTTACATAAGGAGCTTGCACATGTTCAGGAGGTACTACGACGAAATGGATACAAGATGCCGAAGGAAAGAAGAGGGCGCAGGGAGAGGGGGAAGGCTTCTGAGGCTAGTCGTCAAGCAGCATTTTTACCATATGTAAAAGGCGTAACGGACAAAATTGGATCAGTACTCAGTAAATACTCCATTAAGACTGTATATACTCCGTTACGTAAAATAGCACAGATACTACGATCGCCTAAGGACGTATTGCCTTTTCAAACTCCGGGGTTTACAAAATAGACTGCAGCTGTGGTAGTTCGTACATTGGCCAGACAAAACGGACTATAGCCGAAAGAGTCAAGGAACACATCGCTGCAGTGAAAAATCGGCAGACTAATAAATCCGCGGTGGCAGAACATCTGCTTAATATGGGGACTAATCACTGGATGGAGTTACATGACCCGAAAATCCTTTCCACGGATCGCCATTACCATACTAGGGTAATACGTGAAGCGATTGAAATCAAGAAGTATAATAATTTCAATCGGGAAGACGGATTTAAGTTGTCATCGGCCTGGAATCCAGTGATTAATAAGTGCAAACCGTGTGTGTCGCCTTTATCAATAAACATTAACCCGGATACTGTGAGTGTTGTGTGTCGCACTGAACCTACTGACTCTAGTTCACGTGCACAACAAATATCGGATAGTTGGAGGGTAGCAGAAGAACCGGCCGCCCGATGCAGACGAAGACGCCGAGTGCCAGTCTCCTCGTGACCACGACGGTTGCAACACCGTCGAAACGTCGAGGGTGTAAGTAGTAACAATACTACTTCATTATATACGTCGCGTTTAGACCCGCAGTTATAAGTTATAATGCAACGCGAAAGTTTAAAAAAAAAAATATCATCTTCTTAACAACCCAATGGTATATCGCGTTCAATTTGTAGTGACCAGTAATTAGCGACACGATTGCCTTATCGTTTGCACAAGTAAGATCTTCCAGAGAGTAAGAAATGGGGCATACAGTACAAGACAATAATAAAATAATAATAAAATCGAAAATGTATTTGTAAGTTCATATGTTCCGTTTTCAACTTAACCTTTTTTATACATTGAAAATTTAAATTGAATTTAATTATTAACTTTCAATGGAGATAAAGTTTATTGGACCATTATGTGCAAATCTAAGAGGGGTAAAGGTTTTCATGGTAAATCTCATATGACACGGGTGAAATTGATACAGTTGTGACGCTAATTGGCGTTACTACAGATGCATTCATTCCAATATAACATTCATAAAACGTAAAAATGTTCACAACCACTGCACTAGACGCGCGAGTTACTTGGTTTTACCCAAACCACGAACAAATTACGGTAAGACGATGATAACTTTTGCAGGAGCACAACTTTATAATAATGTACCCTCAGATATAAAAAATATCAAGTCGTTCAATGTTTTCAAGACAAAATTGGCTCAGTATCTTATTGAAGATGAATCGCTCATTTAAATATGTAAAAAACTAATTAACTAACCAACTTAAATACCGAAGTAATCGCGTAAATAGGACAATTATTTGTGTGGATTAGTGTGTGCGTGTGTGTAAGACTAAAAATGTGGCTTATTTTCTTTTACAAAATTGTATGGTTTCGACGGCGAATGAATTATAATATTTTAATGGAATTGTTCTCATGTAAGTGACCTAGTTAATAAGTCTTAGTGAGAATAAAGATCTTTAAACCTAAACCTAAACCAGTCGCGATGCAAAAGCTGGACATTGACAAATTATGTACTGTGTATTGGCGACTACATCGATACGAACGTGCGACTGCATTGATGCAATCGCGCTTCTGCATCGATACTAAAAATTGTAGCACATCTATAATCCCGTTACGGGAACAGCGCCGTATCCACGAGGCGTTCAGCATTCTTTGTATGAAACTCCATACTTCAACACACATCTATCAACTTCGTGACGTCATCACCTCGGATCAAAATCACCTCGGGACCTACACTCGACCAGCGGCGAATGCGTTGTAAGTTGTAACGCGCTCACGGTGAGTCGCCCGATGGTTGTTAACTATTCGCTCACCCTGTCATTCACAAGAAGAACTGTCAAAAGTTGTAGCAAACACGATCCGAGGCGAGGCGTTCGCTATCCGGTGCCGATCCCGTCCAAGGCGTTGTTGTTTTCCCTTACATAACTTACTTCCGTATGGTAAAGGCCTAGTTAGTGCTGTTCCCGTACCGGGTGGGTATATTTGCTTCAAACTTTACTCGCGACAGCATCGATGCTAAAAACCGCAGTGTGTAAGGCGTCTTATAAATCCCGCAAAGCATTGTCACCTACTACGTGTCATGCTACGGCTCGGAAACAGGCGCACAGTGGGTCGAAACAGTAATATGAGGGACATAGAGGTTTTTTTTGACAAATCGTATTTTTTCGAATGTCGATCGATAGTCCTTTAGACACTCGTAAAGACATGTTATATAATGACTTAGGTTGGCATAAGTGCATTGTGCACTAACATCCTAATCTATTTTTAGCTGCTCCAAACAGCAATTTTGCCCGTTAAACAGTTTGGAAAAAAAAATATTTTTGATAATCCTATTATAGGATTATATATTATATTACAATTCTTAGAAAAAGCGTTGATTAGGGTACTAGGAACTAATTACGTAGTAAGTCTACATTGTTATGTACAATCAGAATCTTTTAAAACCTTTTTTTGCTATCATCGGATGACTATAAAGTAATATTGATGTCAGGTCATTAGGATATTAATTATACAAATAAAGAGATAATGGTTTGGGGTTTTACCTGCTCCTGTTAAAAAAGCATCGATTAGGGTACCAGGAACTAATTACGTATATAGTTGGTTTACAATGTTCTTTATTAACAGAATCTTTTAAAACTCTTTTTTTTTTTAGAATTGGATGTCTTTAAAATAAAAATTATGTCGGGTAATTAAGTAAGACAAGAGAGAATAGCGGTTCCATAAAATATTAATACAATTTCTACAAAATAACACATATTTATAAATATTTGTTTAATAGTAATTAAAATATAAAATAAATAAAATAATGATTAAAATCTTACAATGCTAGCTTAAAATATATAAAAAAAACATATCTAAATAACAAATATTAAACAATATGTACAAAAAATACAAAGCCTAAATTCTACAGCAATATTGTGCTAAAATTTTTCTTAATTTATAAAATGTGGCCAAATTAATTGGGGTTTCTAACTAATCCCCGATTCTTCTTAAAAAATGGGGAAATGATCAATGGGATTTTGTCCACCTACTATTAATATTAGCACAAAACACTGGCAAAACGTTTTTAATTTAACACTGTTTTCTTCTCGTCCCATTTTCTGCATAAGATGATTATATAACTTTTCACTGTCTGTCAAAGATTCTAACGTTTCACTGAGGATTACGAATTAATCTAAATTATTCACAATGGCCTCCATTGTAATCGTAAGTAATAGATCGCAAATCAAGTTAAGTGTTACTGGTAAGGTTTCACTGCACAAACTAATTTTTGAAATGAATACACCTTCATTATATAACAAAGTTCCAGGTTATTTACCCCCAACCCTTAACCATTGTATCTTTAATATTCCAATTACCTGACATCATTATTACTTTAAAGTCATCCGATGATAAAAAAAGGTTTTTAAAAGATTCTGATAGTACAGAACAATGTAGACAAACTACGTAATTAGTATTCTAATCGACGCTTTTTCTTAGAATTGTATTTATAATCCCATAATAGGATGTTCAAAAATATTTTTTTCCGAACTGTTTAACAGGCAAAATTGCTGTTTGGAGCAGCTAAAAATAGATTAGGATGTTAGTGCACAACGCACTTATGCCACCCTAAGTCATTATAAGACACGATCAAGCAGTTTTTGGGAGATATTTAGTACTTTAGGTCTTGTTTCATACAAAAAAAAACACAAATTATTTTTTTATGGCCAAACTATTTGGTTTAGTGAAAAATGATATATAACATGTCTTTACGAGTGTCTAAAGGACTATCGATCGGCATCCAAAAAAATATGATTTGTCAAAAAAAAACCTCTA
Organism: Pyrausta purpuralis; assembly: GCA_963924145.1. Classification (NCBI taxonomy): domain Eukaryota; kingdom Metazoa; phylum Arthropoda; class Insecta; order Lepidoptera; family Crambidae; genus Pyrausta; species Pyrausta purpuralis. The sequence continues at coordinate 5,898,784 of OZ001644.1, forward strand.
TGTCCCTCAAATTACTGTTTCGACCCACTGTGAGGCGTAGCCGTAAATCGTAGTAATTGCTCGTAGCGTCGTAGCACCGCTGCTACGACGTAGCGCATAGGTACTTTACCTGCGAAGACTCCATAAAACACCTTAAGTGCTTTTCTAGTAGTTTAGAGGACACTATTTTTGACGTATCCGTCTTTTATACGTTATTACAAGTTTAACGTTTTCAAAGTTCAGGTATTCCTTACGGCGAGGTACGACGATACTGTTTTAATCTATGTATCAAAAAAAGTAGTATAAAAACAAACAATTTTATTTTTATTTTTAATAGAAAAATACAACAACTCTTAGGCCTCTTCTTTTGATTACAAAGTTACAATCTACAAAGAACATAAAGATTGTTACTTTGTAATCAAAACCTTTGTCGCTCTTGTTTGTTTGGGACTTAAAGGTTATACACAAAAAAGTGTTGTTTCATTTTGACAACCCAAATTTTAATTGGGTTCAATATTTGTGAATTCACGAGAAAAGGTATTGGTAAATTATCACTAAAAAAACTAAACTACTTTAGTAAAGTACGCAATAAAACGTCTGTTTTGTAGAACTATGTAGTTTTATTTTCATCATTATTATCATCATTATCAGCTGAAGGACGTCCACTGTGAACATAGACCTCCTTCACAGTTTTCAACAGCGACTGATCTCAAGCGGTCTGCATCCAGTTTAATTCTGCGATCTTTACTAGGTCGCCTGTCCATCTTGTTGGTGGATGACCTTCGCCGCGTCTTTGGTCGAAGGGTTTCCAATCTAGAACTTTTCTGTCCCAATATAAATTTTGCGATGTAATATTCCACATTTTGGAAACAATGAAGAGTAAAGCTACTTATTGCAATCTTTTAACCATAAACAGGTTGTGATCTGTAATACGAGCAATAAACATAGGCATATGCCCTTTCGATTACCAGTAATTGATACTATTAATTTTAAATAATTCAAATGAAAAACAATTTCATTACTATTTTCTAACAAAATAAATCGAGCCAGTCAAGTATTGCAAAGAAATGTGTCCAGTCATAGAACATTTTCATTGACTACAACAAGTTACGATTTTGATGTAGAATCATTAGGTATTATTACTTTGGATTACTATGACTCTGATTTAAAGCACTTTAGACCACTATGACCACGTCAAGGTAACTACGTGTATACTCTGTAGAATAATTGATTAACAGTTTTGCTCCTGTTACAGGACCACACTTATACTATTAATAACCTAAGAACTGCTGAATCGACTTATCTAAAAATTAGTACGGGGATAGATTAGACCCAGAAAACGGACAAAGGATACTTTTTATCCCGTTCGACGGGGCCGGGGCTGTGGCGGGACGGGGCCGGGGCGAAACAATGTTCACTTGGACCGGTTAACTTTTAAAATTACGAGGCTGGGCGGGACGGGGCTGGAGGCCAATCAAAGATCGCTGGGTCCGCTTGTTTATTATTTATAATTAAGACAACATTTTCCATTTTTTGCGTAGGCCAGGAATCATCCCTACATTATAATTTTGCACTTGACGATCCAAACCTATGATCGCATGTACTTCTAATAGCTATAGGTGATACTAATCACTAAATTCCTCGAAGGCAGGAATGCGGACAGCCATGTATGTATGTCTGCAGAACATACCTAGAATACATTACAGTTTACTGATACCTGGAAGTCCCATATGTTATTTGGATAGCTTCTGGTTAAAAAAATGTGAAGTCGTGATTCAAGATAAGGGAAAATGTACGTAAAAGAATAAGTTCAAAGAAATTTCGGTGTTTTTCATGTTCTAGGTTCAATAAATTTGAAACTTATATGATACATGAAACAAGAAACGTATGAAATAGTTTTTATATTACTTTTTTGACGAATTCCGTGGTGTAGTGGCTAAGCACGCTGGGTTTCAAGGCGTCGCCGCTCCGAGGTCCCGGGTTCGATGCGATGTATGTGATTGGCGTTCTATTATATTCATTTAATTTAATATTGGCATGAGTATCATTTCTACAACCGCCCCAAACTCAGATATCCACATTGCTTGTCTCATATAAGTATCACAATAAATAAATGTATTAAATATGAGATGCTTAATAATCGAATCTTGAAAATTATTAGATTAACCGCTTGCTTTACAACGCCCTTTCACTTTTAGCAATAGAATGATACCCTCAATCTTTTGATTCCCACTTACAATAGCAACCAATGCCGATCACTAGCCGGTCACCCATCCAATTTCGGATCTTAGTATTGTCTGCAAATTACAACGCAATTGACTTTTAAAAGAATCAATTCCGAAATCTGTTACTATACGTGTATGGCAAACTGTGTTAAGGTGCTTTGGTCACAGATTACTCAGAACAGTCTCTTTATTTTGATTATTTTTAAAGTTTTCTATCGTTTATAAACAAATCATCAAAAAAACTATACCGCCTACAAAAACCTGATTTAAAATATAATAGTAACGCATTCGTCTATTTACTGTTGGTGCACTTAAGCCTGACATCACGCACAGACTCCATAAAAAATGTTTCTACTAAATAGGGGATTTTAGTTCAATTAATTCATACAAAAGGATCTTAACTAATCGTCAAAATATTTTCCAATAATTTTGTGAACTAGCTGTTTGAATCTGTCCATGTTTTCATTCCCGACTTTAGTGGAGTGCTTGTAGGGTGTGTTTGTTCAGGACGCCATGTTTTTTCACCCCGAAAATGTTTGCTGAAAACAATCCCAGACTTTGTTGGGCACTTGCGGCAGAGTAAGGTCAGAAAAGTCTCTGAATGCACCCAATTTAGATTCTGAAATTGTATTGGAAAAGGCTACGCTTATTTTCTGGTACATTGTTCAAATTTACAACAACCGTAACATTGCTAATTAATCATTAGCTTCACTCGACAAATGACATTTCGCTGTTGGTTGCATTCAAATAATTGAAGTTGTTGACATAATTTTAAATTTTATGTCGGTAGCTTAAGGTAAAAAATGCGCAATTATTTGTGCATTATTGTCATTATACCTTATTGTCCTATGAAAGTTTTCATCCAATTTTTAACCAACTCAAAACTTCTCATATCGCAGTCATTTATGGACTGGTTTAAAAAAAATATTCGTCTACCTAGAGGTTATACCTTCTAGTTGGTTTCATTGTTGCCAAGTCGGGATCAGATGATGGAATCTGAGTGCAATCGAAAACCCTTAAATTTTAAAGGCACGTAGTGTTATTGTATTAACATATCGTTCCTACGGATAGTCAACATCGTGTGGAGATGAGCTGATGATAGAACTCCTCAACTATAATGACATAACCTATGATTGGTAGTTTTTAGCTTCTTACAGAACAGTCATAAGGTGCGATCCCCACTCTCCTCCTATAAGCGCTTAAAATGAAGAAATAAAATTAACTTAAAAAAAGTGAAACCCGAGATCAAATCCAAAATGCACTAAATTGACGCCCAACCCTTTAAAGGAAAGGATTTATTTTAGGCGAACGATTTTATTTTTGGATTCGGTGTTCCGATAGTTGATACTTGAGATAGAAAAAAGAAATTGTTTGCCAAAAATGGATCCTTTTCTTGAAAGGGAGGGTTTATTTCAGACTTTTTAGTGCATTTTGGTTTTAAAGTTGTTTTTTACTTTTGTTATAGTTAATTTCATTTTTATCTGAATGATTGACGCAATTAGCCTTCTATTCGAAATGATTGATGTTCAGTTGACTGCAAGCACATAATCTAATCTCGACGAAACAAGCGACCTGTAGTTTCTAAATTAGTGTATTTGGATTAAATTTGTTATCTCTGATCTATATTACTACATTAATTGAGTTAATCAAAACTAATGCGCAACTATTAATAGCTAAGTTAACCTCTAGTTTTCGGCGAATCAAATAAGTAGGTGCAGTAAGTATATTTTAATATACATATTATATATTGGACACCAATCACATATAGTGCTCTGATCCCAAAGTAAGTAGCTAAAAGCACTTGTGGTATGGAAATCAGACCCAACGGAGGTGCCACAACAACCAGACCCGAGACAATATAGAAAATATCGATTTCTACATTGACCCGACCGGGAATCCAACCGGGGACCTCGTAGCGGTGCCGCCTTGAAACCAGCGTGCTTAGCCACTACACCACGGAGGTCGTCGAAAGATAAGATCTTTTCTTGTCTATAACTTTACTTGCACCGCCTGTACATACATTTTTCTCTGTTCTGACCTATGGTTGACTGGTATAGAATGCTTTTGGCATTAAGTCCGCCATATCTTTAATTTTATGTTTTGTGCATGAAGTTTAAATAAATCTATACTAATATTATAAAGCTGAAGAGTTTGTTTGTTTGTTTGTTTGTTTGTTTGTTTGAACGCGCTAATCTCAGAAACTACTGGCCCGATTTGAAAAATTATATTTATGTTGGATAGTCCATTTACCGAGGAAGGCTTTAAGCTATATAACATAAAGATACGACTCGCAAGACCACAGCAGCAATGAAAAATGTTGCGAAAACGGGAGAAAGATATTCCTTTTGAGAGCTTCCGCTGCGTACGCTGCGGAAACCGCTAAAGTTACACAAAAATCATGTATGACAGGATTGTTAAGCATTAAGAGTTCTATCATAAAGTCCGCGACAGCATAAGTCTATCTTTTATGGTTGACTTACTACAACCTTTTTTATGTTAATAAATTTGTAAAAAAATAATGCATCATTTTTAGAGGTGTATTATACACACAAGTATTTATTCTTATCAAAATAAATACATTCATCATCACGAGCATTTCATTTAGAACAAAGTTGCCCTGTTTATCATTTGATTCCAATAAATATCTTAGGAGCTATCACAGTTTTAACATAACTCCGCACCAAAATAATGTTCGCAGCTTAAGTACAACGTGCGCTTGCGCTAATTATATTATAAAGCTGAAGAGTTTGTTGGTTTGAACGCGCTTATCTCAGGAACTGCTGAACCGATTTGAAAAAATATTTCTGTGTTAGATAGCTTATTTATTGAGAAAGGCTTTAGGATATAAAACATCACGCTGCGACGGGAGGGTAGGGAGCAAACTCAAAACGCGCGGACGAAGTCGCGGGGGACCGCTAGTAAATAAATAAGGTTATTAATTTTACCTATATAATTTAAAAAAATGGAACCGCCTTCAAAAATCTGACTAAAAAGCTTAAAATACATTTGCTCTCTATGCTACTCGTATACGCTATGAATCGATCGTTTTAACAAATGAAGCCGGGCACATCGGTCAGCGCTTAAAGTGCTCTTAGTATTTACGAATATTACGGCTCGTGCAGTCTGCAGACATTTCCGTTAAATTAGTCGAAATCATCGTCCGAAACCAGCAGAACTTTGAAAACTTTGCACTCGGAAACGGAAGTTGGTTAACACGATGCAATTATGCTATTTGCTATTAACGGTTTGTGGAGTAGTTAACAGAAACTATTTAAAGTTGTTATGGCGAGAGTCAATTGCTTTTGCATAATTAGAGAGGGTTATTGCTGAGGGTGTTTGTTTTATTTTCAGGCTCGTCTTTGGAGCCGAAATGATATTACATAGTACTCAGGCTGTATGAGAAGAAATGTTCTCAATATAGCATCATGATATCACCCACAGTTAACTAGCCTGTTCATTTAATTATTATGGAGTATATTTTAAGGTCAATAAATATGATAACATTTTTACCGACTTTAAAAAAATAGGTTATCTAATCAATGTTTATTTACGTGTTATTGTTGTAATTTGATCATATTTTTCAGTATGTTGATCGGCACGATAGCTTTGAAAGGCGTCAAAGCTAGCGTTTTGACTTCTTGTTTTCAAGAAATCCGTGGACAAACATTCAAACTTATAAACATACACATGCAGTTTCGCTTCTGCATCTGTTAGAACTACACATTTTAATTCCCAAATCGAACATTTATCTCGATTGTGTTTATATCATAATCCAATAGATTATGATCTAATCATAATCGAGTGGACGCTCCTGTCACTTTTTGACTAGTGTAAAGAAATTATAAGACTGAGACTTTTTCAATACTTTTATTCTTGGAACAGGGTACAACTTTAGATACAACCTCTTCAACTTGATGCCGCAAACCAACTGAACTGCCGGACTCCGCGCTCTCCCCGAATACAAAACTCCCCTCCAAAATATATCGGTGTTGCCAGGAAATAAATTTAAATGTAACTGTTATAAATACCAGTTCAATTAAACGATAGCAGCTATTTATTTGAAAATTACGACATTCGGCCGTCCTACATCGAGCAGCCTCCTGGCGCTCGAATGGCTTGCAGTTCAGTTGGGTTGAAACGAGTACACAAATAACCAAACATTACCTTATGATTTTGAATAGTAAAAATAGCATCTAAGTGCAATCTAAAGTTTTCAAACGGAATTTAAATAATTTAACATGTGCATGAATAATTATTAATGCCAAGAAAATTAAAGTGTAATAAATAAAACATGAAATTTTCATTTTACACTCATAATAATGAAAATTTGGTTGCAAAATGCTAAGAAAGTATTTATAAAAATTGTTTCAGATAATTAATAATTTCCTTGAGTCATTACGACATTCGCGCAGTAATAGCAAATATTCTACATTATATTTCAACATTTTGTATATACCAGACCGTCTAATACTAAAGTTAAATCTAAATACAAATATATCTTCTTATTGATCTACTTAACCATTCGAAACAGCATATAAATAATTTGAATACAATTTTGGTAAGATTTATCAAGATTAAGTAATAATTAAAACTGTAAATCAATATTAATTTAGTTTTCTTTGGGTCTTATTTTATTTTATATAAAATAAAGCAAATAATTCAAACATTGTACAACATTAAACATGGCAGATAAAATATTTGTGCCAGCAATTCGTAAAATTATAAAAAAAATGCCCATTGATTTGATTATACAGCAACAATGTCTACATTGAGTAATTATAAGCTGTAGAACTAATATTTTAAAAAATAATTTAAAATCTTGCAGATTTTGTGTACTACTTCGACTCAAGCTTACAACCGTCTCAGTGTTTTTATTTAAGGTTGTCAATTGATCTAATCATTCATCAAAAGCGGCGATTTCAACTATAGTAAGTTTACTTTTGCGTACTCTGAATATTCATAAAAAAAATAAATAACTTTCAAAATCCATTAAAACGTTCTCAACAAACGTAACTTGTAACTTTATAAGCGGCTGCTTAATACCAGACTTGTAGATTCACTACATTAAAACTGTTTAGTTTTACTCATTAACTAGCGGTAACTAAGTTTAAAGTGCAATTTGTTAATTAAGTTATAGTTTATGTAACGCTAAGTGCACATTATAAAGAATTAAATTTAATAAAATACGCTTTAGAATGTTTTGAGAGTTTAAGTAGTAATGTTATTCGTCTGTAAATAGTGATCTTACATTTACTAACCTTCAAACATAGCTAATAAAGTTTTGTAATGATAAGCGGCTGCTTAATACCAGACTTGTAGATTCACTACATTAAAACTGTTTAGTTTTACTCATTAACTAGCGGTAACTAAGTTTAAAGTGCAATTTGTTAATTAAGTTATAGTTTATGTAACGCTAAGTGCACATTATAAAGAATTAAATTTAATAAAATACGCTTTAGAATGTTTTGAGAGTTTAAGTCGTAATGTTATTCGTCTGTAAATAGTGATCTTACATTTACTAACCTTCAAACATAGCTAATAAAGTTTTGCAATGTAACCTAAATATTTTATTTATAAAAAGTGCAGTGTATTGCTTTTACATTATCAAGGTGTAATGTACCAAACATTTGCCAGACAGCTTAAAAACTAAATCATATTCAGTTCATCTGTTAAAAGAAGCATGATACAACATTTTCTAAAAGATCTCGATATTTAATAGTGTATAAATTATTTCAAATCCAATAAATCATCAAATTAGATTAAAAGTTTATAACACTTATTATTTATAAAATTATAATAAAAAAACAATTACAGTTACTTACAGTTACGTAATGCGTTTCTCAAATGCGAACGGAGAACCGGTTAGGACGAATCTTTTATCAAAACCACCCGCAACATTATTGATACTTAATGAATGACTCGATTCTTGTTAAAGTTTAGCCAAAAGTAAAAATAAAAATAATTCGTGTAACATGTCACCTGTTTGCAATTTCTAATACCATTTGTGTTTTGTATATCTTTGGTCAAGTGAATTGTATTCTTTGGGAGCAATAAATAATTAAGGTTTATTAAGCAAAAAGCTGTGGTGTACTTTTACTTAATTTAAAAAAGAAATCACAATCATACCCTTTTTGTGAACCAAATATTCAGCAAAAACAACCCATACGATAGGGAATGGTTGGTTGTGCGCACAAGAAATTGCAAGTTAAGATGAATACACACAAAATAAGCATTATTTTCCCAAATTTATTAACCTTATTCTGAATCAAGTATTAAAAGCTCAGAAGTAAAACACCAGACGATCCTTATTTACCCTTTATTTGAATCTACCAGCAACAGGACAAGCAGCGGGAAGGAAATGTTGACGGCTCGACGATAACAGCGAAAATAGACCCGTCCAAGATGGCGGACCACTATAGTGATGTTACTTTAGTGATGTCAGTAGTTTAATCTGAATCGATATTGTTCTGTGACTACCATAATTAATCTAATTGTTAACAGTCGGCCATCCTGAAAGGGTGTCTGTCCCAGACATCAACAAACTCCATAAATGAACAATAGTTACACAAATAATTTTTTGAAAAAAAATACAAAATCTGATACCGTAAAAGCAATTACATGTATAAGTTGTTATATTTAAATAAAAGAAAACAAAATAAATATATTTATTTCATATTTCAAGTAATAATGTATTCAATATAATCTATCTACTTCATATTTCTTTTCCATTTTATTTACAGGTCTTGCTACCAAATTATTTATTGTTATAAAATACACTTTATGCCTTAAATACGTTTAACAATTACTTATTTCTGTATTTTTCACAGAGGTGCAATAATAATATTATTATTTACTTAGGTAGTAAGCAGCAAGAAAATCAAAGTAATTTTAACTCGATTATCGGCTTACCGGCCATCCTACTAAACAGAATGTCCTCATTCTACTGTTACAACTTTGCAAATGATCAAAATAATTTGAATACGGGGAAAATTCTTAATTATTTAATGTAAATATCTAAATCTTAATCACAACGCCTTGTTATATTGTCTTATTTAATACAACGCACCACTCTTGTATGATATGTGATAACACCAACGCGCACAAAAGGTCGATTTAACACTCACGACAATTTTGGCATTATTCACTCCGAACTTTTTGCCATTGAACTTAGCTTACACTGTACACTGACCACCACCGTCTCCTCGAAGGATACAGAATTGCAGACACAAGAAGTGCCGCCAGCCCGCCCGTTGATCTTCTGTATCGATTCGTATCGACCATTGCCGCTTGCCCTCACAAGGAGCTACAGCCTTAACTCAACATCCATGAGCTGTTACCGCTTGCCCACACAAGGAGCTTCGGGCTTAACTCAACAATCTGTACCGCCTGCCCACACAAGGAGCTACGGCTTCAAGTCATGAAACTGCACCGCCTGCCCACACAAGGAGCTACGGCTTCAAGTCATGAAACTGCACCGCCTGCCCACACAAGGAGCTACGGCGTCAGGTCATGAAACTGCACTGCCTGCCCACACAAGGAGCTACGGCTTCAAGTCATGAAACTGGACCGCCTGCCCACACAAGGAGCTACGGCTTCAGGTCATGAAACTGCACCGCCTGCCCACACAAGGAGCTACGGCTTCAGGTCATGAAACTGCACTGCCTGCCCACACAAGGAGCTACGGCTTCAGGTCATGAAACTGCACCGCCTGCCCACACAAGGAGCTACGGCTTCAGGTCATGAAACTGCACCGCCTGCCCACACAAGGAGCTACGGCTTCAGGTCATGAAACTGCACCGCCTGCCCGCACAAGGAGCTACGGCTTCAGGTCATGAAACTGCACCGCCTGCCCACACAAGGAGCTACGGCTTCAGGTCATGAAACTGCACCGCCTGCCCACACAAGGAGCTACGGCGTCAGGTCATGAAACTGCACCGCCTGCCCGCACAAGGAGCTACGGCTTCAAGTCATGAAACTGCACCGCCTGCCCACACAAGGAGCTACGGCTTCAACTCATCAAACTGCATCGCTTGCCCGCACAATGAACCTTGGTCTTCAATTGTCGACTCCTTGTTTATCATTGCTTGGTGTTGCAACGTGTCCAATCATTTAAACAGCGAACCATATTTCAGTTTATCATAATAGTAGGATCATATATGGAATCATAGGTAGGATTAAAGGACTAGCTAGTGTGTTTAGCAAATCATGTTCTTGTCAATCGAATGTAAATTAAAATATTGATGTAAATTAAAATTTTATGTAATAATAAATGTATTATTTTATTTTTAATTATAATTAATATTTTAACACTAAATAACTACGACATTACAATCGCTATCACCATAATCGCTCTCAGAATCAGTATCCCATATCTCATCCAAGGTTTTAATTTATCAATAGAGAATATATTGGTGTATTTTTTTAATAACCCTCAACACTTCTTATGATAAAAGGTCCTAAGTGATCCATGTGAAGGCATTGGAAATGTGTGTCTGGTTTCGGGATAGGATTCAAAAGCCCTGGTCTCTTGCCACCCGGTATTTTAGCATGAGCACAAGGAATACCTACATGCACGAACATATTTTTTGTAAGTTATGCTAGTTTGGGAAACCAGTAGTATCGTCTTTTTTCCAATGTCTTCTCTTACGAAAAATGACCCGATTCGTACCAACGAGCATCAACATCCTCATTTAATAATAATTTATCATTTATTTTTATTGCTCTTTCTTGAGGAAGTTCAGTTAACGACTAACCTACGAGCACATCAGCCGGGAGATCTGAGTGGTCGATCAAATACGCTTCTATGGATTCATCTAAACCATCTAATTTAACCTGACCTGTGTCTCTGAAACACGTCCCTTTGGTATGAGTGTGCCACTAGCTAACCCCTTAAGTGTAAGTAAATTTATTTCATCTATATCTAAATTTAAATCTAACCGATCGTGACGAAGTAAAGTGCATTGGCTACCTACATCTATAAATAATGTCATCAATTTTCCGTTAACTGTAATTGAATTATAATATTTTTAGCTGACCTTATCTGCCGTTATAATATTCAAAAACTTTTTAAGTGTTAGCAAAAGTCGTAGTTTTAGCCACTTGGCCTCTAGTCACCCTTATTTCTGACTTCCCAGTACAGTTCTTTTCGTCATGACCAAAGAGTCTACATTTGTTACACTTAAGCAAGTCTTTAGGGCAGTGACTAACTATGTGTCCCACCTCACCACAGTTATAACAAGTGGATTGGCTATTATACGCAGGTTTCTTAAGCGTGGAATCAAACGTCCTCGTATCAGCCTGTTCAACCTGTTGTTGATTTTGGTTAACGGATCGTGGTATGAATGAAGCTTTACTTGTAATATTTCTAAAATACTGAAGAACATTTTCAGGACTTTGGAGATTTGCGCCTTGAACATTCATCTTAACATTTGTATCGTAAATACCTTGCGTAAGACAGTCTACCGCCTTTTTCCCTTGGAGTTCACACCTATTCACCAATATAATCTTATCATAATAATATTCTTCCAAGGTTTCGTTACGACGAGTTTTTCTAGCTAACATTTCCGACAACACATCAGCGTAATTTTGTTCACACGGAAATGCAGCAAGAAGTTTGTCACGCCACTCGGCCCATGTGTATTTGACACTAGTGAGACCGTCATACCAGCGCTTGGCTAAACCGCGAAGCTTTGGCAAAGCATAAAATATAGTCTGACGATCTGACCAGCCATACACATGCGCTGATTCATCAATTTTTAACAGCCATCCTTTCATTGTTTGAACTTTACTTTGTGGATCAAATTCTGGGATTACATTTTGGGATGCGTGGATTCCTGTAACCTGAGTAGGGCAAGCCTCACGTTTAGTTAAAGCCGAAACAAGTTTTTCTAATAGAGACGTCTCATTAACTGTACCTGTAGCCGGTGTGTTCTCATGAGCTTTAACGGTAGACTTTTCTTTCAATGGTTGATGCGAAGCATTCTGATTAACACCAATACATTTTAAAGCAGAGTTTGACGCGATTCGGAGAGATGTCGACTTGTCATTACGCAATCCATTTCGCTGCCGCCTGCGCTCAATACTTCGCTCTCGTCGTTCACTAGATCGAGAACGCCTATTCCTACTGCATCTACGATAGTGATGAGCTGTACGGGACTGATCTCTATTCCTACTTCGTTTGTCACATGAATTTAATGGAGATCGAGTAGACCGCGATTGCCGTTGAGGTGTAGATAAAGTTCTTGTTCTTTTTATAGCTGGGCTCCGAGTGCGAATGCGCACCGGCGTGCGAGGAGGTGTTCGTGATCTAGTCCTACGTCTTTGTGATCGACTGCGTACTCTCGATCGTCGTGACTTTCGACCTTTTCGTGAGTACGATTGAGGTGATAACGGTGGTTCTCGCGATGGAGTTCGAGTGCTATTTTTTCTACGATTTAGATCCTGGCGACTGACAGAGTCAGAACCCATTTTTATACCTATCTAGGAAATAAGAAGGAGAACGGATCAAAGGAGATAAACTTTTTTATCTGCAATAAATTTTCAAATTTCACTCAATGTTCACTCAAAAAATACTTAGTAATTGTGAAATATCTAAAAGGTTGCTAAGTAACTTCAAATTATTGTTAGATGTAAGCTATAACGATAAAGTCACATGTTTAATCAAATTACACAAATTAGATAAACCTCTGTCAATAAATATTTAAAAATATGTATTAAATTCACAAATATTCGAATAACACTAGACTATATGTAGGTATTCAACGTCATAGTCCGCCAGTTCATACCCAAAGCAACATCTGAATAGCATAACAGTTATTTCAAACTTCACAGCTACAAAATAAAGTTAGTATAAAATATCTAAGATCTCCGAAACGATTGAAAGCTGACGCATTAAAAAATACCACAGCTCACTTGTTTACATTAGAACATTCAAATCTAAACACACGAAATTAGGTCAATCAAGTTATTTGTTATACTGACGAAGTACCTTCACTTAAAATAATAGCGACAGCTGCTTTTTGCACGAAAATATTGATTACTTACCAGTTATTCACTTTGTTATATTTTTATTTATCCATTTGAACCATATTTTTTTACAATCAGCATTTACGTCAACCGTGAACAAAATCACCAATCACAATATATTTTTAAAGCAATTGAATAGAAAGCAAGTAATCAAACCGTATGGTAAGAAGCGCAGCCGCAACGTTATACATAGAAAAGCATAATAATATACACCTTCAACCAAATTCACTGAAATACTCGTAGTAATAAAATTATTGTACACTCACTCACCCAGATGATTGAATTTTTGGCCTTTGCGTAGGCAGTGCGACAGTCAGAGTATCCCACTTCTGAACTATTAAAAGCTCAGAAGTAAAACACCAGACGATCCTTATTTACCCTTTATTTGAATCTACCAGCAACAGGACAAGCAGCGGGAAGGAAATGTTGACGGCTCGACGATAACAGCGAAAATAGACCCGTCCAAGATGGCGGACCACTATAGTGATGTTACTTTAGTGATGTCAGTAGTTTAATCTGAATCGATATTGTTCTGTGACTACCATAATTAATCTAATTGTTAACACAAGTAATAGTTTTTTAGCATGATGGGGAAATTATATTAAATGGTTCTAGTGTTACTAATTTAATCCACTGAGACCTAGGTAAGATACGGTACTTGTTTTCATAGTATGAAAACAAAGACGGTTTAGTAACAGAAACACTATGATATGTTTATAAAACTCATCGAAAGAAAAAAATATACAATGATATAAGTTGTAAGAATTAAAAATGAAAGCTTGCTATTATGTATTATTTTTGTTGTTCTGAATGTAATCATATAATGCAGTATTTGATGAAAATATGTCAAATATCGTGTTCTGATAACTACAACAGTAAAATAGAGCCTAAGGCAGTATATATAATAGGTACTTGCTTTACGATTTACTTAAATTAAATTTCAAATAATATTTCGTCTAAAATTTTAAAAGCTTAGGCAAATAGCCTATTCATAAGAATGTCTTTAGAAAAATTAAACTCCAGCTATACTAGCTGCTTAATATTGCTCTTTGGGATTATTTGATTGATTATTTCATGGGGAAATGATTTTTTTTTTATGAATCATCAGAATGTTTTATAGACTTACCAATACTACACTTAAAACAATTGTTACAAAGAGGAAACCCTCAAGAGGGTAGGTCATTACAAAAGTGTATTATAACGCAGAAAATTATTTCAAGGCTAATAAAATGTGCCGACTTAAATTGAATACCTACTACAACATAGTCAACTCCTTGAAAAGAGGCATTGAAAACAGTGACAGTTTCTTGTGCTGCTCAGCATTAGGTACCCCCCAAAATTGCCCCAAAGCTGTATTAGGGTATAATTTGGAGTTTTGAGTGGGTCCAGCCAGCTACACGTCTTCCTTCTCGGCTCTGCCTCTCAGTGACATCCTCCATCGTTCACCGTGGGGTCTTTGCTTCTTTCGAGCTCATGCGCGACATCGCGTGTGATGCAGACTCATCAGATCGCATGAAACAAAATCATTAGGATTCATCAGATGCCTTTATTGTATAATCATTAGTCTTCATAACTTAGTAGAAATTATTTTATACAGGTGTATATTTTTTGACCCGACCCGGGCATCGAACCCGGGACCTCTGGCGCAGCCGTCGCTTTTAAGTGCGACCCTCTAATCGCTGCGCCACCGAGGCAGTTTTTACAGAGACACGATGCTAAAGTCTAATATTCGAACCCGGGTTATTCTCGCTGCAGATGCATTCACCATAGAAAACTACTTCCTACAACTATAAATATGCTACTATGTATCTTACTCATGATTTACGGCGGTTTTATTGGCTAGCGACGACATACCTAACCTTTTGAATGAAAAATTTTAGTTCTGCAATGGACCGTTAGAGGCGCTGTGCATTTTTCCATAGACTTTTTTTACGTCGTCGCTAGCGAGTAAAATCGCGGTACTCTCATGATCACGCTACTTTAAAGAAAACTTAGTGCCGTGAGAGTATATAAGGTACTGAATAATCCTTTATTGTGAGTAAAACAATACTCTCTGATGACAATTTACATATGAGAACTAACTAGTATTGTTTCCCCAAAAATATTCGTGTGATTAATTGATCATTAATTTCGAATTAGACAGGGCGTAACATTCCCATCCCACATTTGTTATTACAGCAGTTATTTAATTGTGGAAGGTAACAATAGTAGTTTGTTTTACAAGGGGAGAAAGAGACCCATTTCACTCGAGATATACTCTAATAGTTTAAGAGTGCAATGGGTGCTTTTAAGGCGACTTCATAAAGGAGGAGGCTATCAATTCGACTGTATGATTTTTCTTATGGCTGTGGTTCCTCATATCACAGTCATTTGTTGATAGACTTGTTTTTTTTTCGCTTACCTAGAGGTTATACTTTCTAGTTGGTCCCATTGTTGCCATGTCGGGATTGGATTATGGGATCTTGGTGCAAACGAGAGAAGCCGTCAAAGGGCCGTAATGACAGAACTTATGATAGGTAATTTGTAGCTTCTTAAAAAACAGAGTCATTAGCTAAAATTCCCTCCCCCCCCCCCCCTCTCCTGGAATCACTAAAAATGAAGAAATACAATAACTAGTGACAGCTACTTGTTTGGTCTAACTTTTTCGCGGTTTAACTTTTGTTTCGCTATTCATCCAAGTTAATCAGTGTGATCGTGTTGTATTGTGACTGAAAATATATTAAACTATTGTACAAAAGGAGTGTCTTTATTATATCAGAAGCGACACGGAAGATTACCATCGCCCACATAAATATTTTGTACGTATCCGAATTCTGAAGTCGCGGCCTTTGGTAAGTGTTTTGTTATTTTTCGAACTAGTTGTTGTCGAATATCTGCAAGTCTACCGGCAAATGAGATATTGTCGGCACAACGCATCACGTTTACCATTTATTTTAGTGCCTAAGAATAATTGTTCAAGTTAACAACGTCATAGGCACCCCACATAGCAAGATGTGCAATTTAAAATCATATTGACTATGTATAATGCAAAGAATCCGAAACGAGAAACTGACCTAGATTTGCGACGGTGCAACAGTACAGTTTATGGCATTCTGGGATCAGTTTATATTTCTTACAGCCACACGTAAAAGAAAATTGGAACCTGCTTGAAGTGTTTGGTATTTCCAGTTGGATCATATAATCAATCATCATATATGTTTTTTTTTTAAAGAAAGAGTTACTTCAATGTTAAAAAAAGTATAGTGTTGAAATCAAATGAGTTAATTTTCTACGCATTTAAAAACTCATAATTAATTCAATGTAATTCATAAAGTATAACAAAGTTGAATGTTCTACCCAGTTGTTTCTTCATCCCGGTAAAACATCATATCTAGATATATCTCTAATAAGTGACCAGGTACAGTTAGAAATTTGAGTAATTAATTAATTATGAAACCACATTTTGCACCCTGATGCAATTGACTCCTAAAATTTACAACTTGACTTTAACTTTTAATTTCTTTAAATGTTGATTGTATTATCTTATTAATATTTCAATTTTGAAAATGATGTTTGGTTTATTGTGGGCACATAACCCCTGATGAACAGTAAAGTTGGGATCATATGTGGTTAACTACAAAAGCTGGAAACTTATAGGACCTCTAGCAAAATAATTCACAAAGAGTACATGACACCAATTCGGATTTATGGATAACACTATACCCTGGATGAAACATCAGTCCGCTTGCAGTGACCCTATCAGTTTTGTGATGCTCAAGCTATAAATGATTAATAATGTGTTATCATATACCGTGACTGTACCATTGGTTGTCTCTTGTGTTTTAATATTGTGTGTGTTCATTATTTGATGATAAAAAAATTATTCTCACCTTTTAAAATGCTGAAGGTACTTAATTTTCTATTAACTCTTTACACAAGATACTAATGGTGAAAGCGTGACATGTAAGCTTGCTTGCATATTTTGTTTATTGTTATGTTCATACCTTCTGTTTCTGACTAATTGGGGTCAGAGTGTCGCAAAGAGTGCGCACATTAAAAATTTTAAAAAAAAAAACGCTTAATCACACCTTCGGGACCCGGGGGGAAGTGGGGGTTGAAGGGGGGGGGGGGACCTAAAAGGGGGGAGTCCAATGGGATGACCTTGACCTTGGATGACCTTGATTTTGATTGACCTCCCCTCCCCTCTCCCCAACACTACACCTCCCCCCCCTCCACACTACACCCCCCCCCAAACATCAATGAAATGACCTTGCCCTTGGATGACCTTGCCCTTGGATGACCTCGACCTTGGACGACTTCGATTTGATGACTTTGACCTTGAATGAGCTTGACCTTGGATAACTTTTGACCTCCCTCTCCCCCCCCAGCAGTTTTTCGTACACTGGGTACGATTGGGTGGTGAAGGAGGGAGTTAATGAAAAAGTGTCCCATATAAACTTTGTTACGCTTTCACTCCTTTATCCAACCCCGTGAGAAAAACGGGGGGTTAATATGACATCACCATCCCTCACAAAATCGGCTGTCCTGCGCACCCTTTCATACACTGGGTCCGGTTGGGGGTGAAGGAGAG
Organism: Pyrausta purpuralis; assembly: GCA_963924145.1. NCBI lineage: Eukaryota > Metazoa > Arthropoda > Insecta > Lepidoptera > Crambidae > Pyrausta > Pyrausta purpuralis. Next base: position 5,916,583 of record OZ001644.1, read on the forward strand.
AGTTAATGAAAAAGTGTCCCATACAAACGTTGTTACGCTTCCTCTCCTTTATCCAACCCCGTGAGAAAAACGGGGGGTTAATATGACATCACCACCCCTCGCAAAATCGGCTATGTCCTGCGCACCCTTTCATACACTGGGTCCGATTGGGGGTGAAGGAGGGAGTTAATGAAAAAGTGTCCCATACAAACGTTGTTATGCTTCTTCTCCTTTATCCAACCCCGTGAGAAAAAAGGGGGGTTAATATGACATCACCACCCCTCGCAAAATCGGCTATGTCCTGCGCACCCTTTCATACACTGGGTCCGATTGGGGGTGAAGGAGGGAGTTAATGAAAAAGTGTCCCATACAAACGTTGTTACGCTTCCTCTCCTTTATCCAACCCCGTTTGCCAAAAGGGGGGTTAATATGACATCACCACCCCTCGCAAAATCGGCTGTTTGGCATCGAGTTAGTTTCCTGCCAAACGGTGATTCTAGCGCTCGGCAGCCGCTGCCGCGGCACGCTCGCTTCGCTGGCTCGCCTTCGCGCGTTGTCGGGTCGCTGTTCTAACCTAACCTAACCTTGTTCTTTGGCAAACAGTTAGTTTCTTGCCAAGCGGTGATTACTGGCGATTCAGTTCAAGCCAATGCCTTTCGTTATCAGGTCGCTGTTCTAACCTAACCTTACTTGTTGTTTGGCATCGAGTTAGTTTCCTGCCAAACGGTGATTCTAGCGCTCGGCGGCCGCTGCCGCGGCACGCTCGCTTCGCTCGCTCGCCTTCGCGCGTTGTCGGGTCGCTGTTCTAACCTAACCTAACCTTGTTCTTTGGCATACAGTTAGTTTCTTGCCAAGCGGTGAGTTCTGGCGATTTTCAGTTCAAGCCAATGCCGTTCGTTATCAGGTCGCTGTTTTAAACTAACCTATCCTTGCTGTTTGGCATCCAGCTAGTTTCCTGCCAAGCGAAGTGTTTTCTGACTTTATGGCTTGGTCACCTTAACAAAAGTTGCATCCCTTGGACCCCCCTAACCAGTGATACTGAAAAAAAGAGGTGTTACACAAGGCTGAAAATGTCGATGAATTTTTTCTAAGTCCTAACTGCCTTAGAAATGTACTTCGAAAAACGCCCTCTAACTTCGCGGGTATTGACTTTATAGCTAGGTCACCTGAACAAAAGTTGCATCCCTTGGAACCCCCCATCCAGTGACACTGAAAAAAAGGGGTGTTATATAAGGTCGAAAATTTCGATAAAATTTTTTTAAGTCCTGCGCACCCTTTCCTACACTCCAACCCTAATTGGTGTGACTACACTTAACTCATTAGGTTCTGTTAACCTATTGGTGGGCCGTGTAAATAAATTATAATATCAATTATTGGGTTCATACCCTCTGTTTATTATTAATTGGTGTGACTACACTTAACCCATTAGGTTCTTTTAACCTATTGGTGGGTTATGTAACTATTATGTTATCTATTATGGGGTTCATACCCTCTGGTTATTATTTATTGCTGTGACTAAACTTAACCCCATTAGGTTCCGTTAACCCTGTGGTGGATCATGTAACCATAAAACTTTATTGTGTCTTCATGTGTTAGAGACACATGATTGAAATGTGATCTGGTGTGTTTATGTCACATATTGCTTCCTTTCAATTTGTGGAAACCTTGTATGATCACCATCATAATTGATAATGTAAGAGCAATAACTGTACTATTGTTTAAACATTTAGTGCTGGTACGAGAACACACCTGTTTGACACATCTGCACGTGGTTGTTTGGTTGGTTGATCAGACTGTTATATAAAAATAAAAACTAGTAAGTAAGACTCGAATCCGAGATGTCACATCGAGGCTTCACACCTACTGCCGGCCCTGTTAGGTTGCACAAGAATCCGTCAAGGACACCACGATCGAGGTCGAACCAGAGACGGAGACTTAGCAGGGGCCGTAGTATTTTTTTCTAAGACAGCATATCCCGTGGACGTCGTTCTTGCCGGTATCGACGCAGTTCTAGTGCCAGTTCATAATCGACGTCGACACCGTCCAGATGCCGCTCTAATTCCCGCCTACTTTTAAGGAAATCACGCATTGATTCTCTACCGCATAGGCTAACTCGAAGCCGCTCTCGCTTATCGAAGAGGCGTCCAAAACGCAGGTCTTGTATAGATTCGTCATTTCCGAAGAGAAGCACTTCCCGTTCTGTCGAACGCAGTATGGTCGATACCCATCCCCGTTATTCGCACGGTACAGTCACCGTGCCTCGTCAAGCGTACTGAAGATAGCCATATACCAAACCAATTCGTAAGTGCAATAATAAATGCAATCGTCACGGTCACGTGGAAGCAGATTGTGAGTCGCAAAACCCAAGTATTTTTGCAGTGGTGCGCAATTAGCGCTCTTTGAAAAAAAAACTAAATATGGTAGGAAACGAGTCCTTAAACTCCAAGTAAAAAAAAAAATTTTTCGGTTTTAGTTTCATGTATGAGAGCCCCCCCTTAAATATCATTATTTTTTATTTTTTGTATAAGAATCGCAAAGCGGTAAACAGGATACATCTTTCTACCAAATTTCAACAGTGTGATGCTTAAAGTTACAGAATAAAATGGCTGTGACATACGGACGGACAGACAGACAGACAGACAGACTTGACGAAACTATAAGGGTTCCGTTTTTTGCCATTCGGCTACGGAACCCTAAAAATCTGACTGGATTCCACACTAATGCCAGCCAATTGGGAATTGGTGGAATACTGCTACAGAGAGAAAACGAAGAGTCACCACTAAAAGCTGTAGCGTACTTTAGTCGACAAACATCAACTCGTAGTGGTGATGTCATTAATCCGGTTCAGGGTCTACATGCTAGGGGTCTCTTTTAAAGTATTGATGGATTGTAACGCCCTTCAAACGACACTTACCTAACGAGATCTGATCCCAAGAATAGCACGATGGTGGTGGGGTGGATGGTTCAAGACTACGACTTTATGGTCGAATACAACCCAGGCACCCAAATGCGACACGCGGTTTGTCTGATCTAATATGCATTACCCAAGGAAGATGGCGAGAAAATAGAAGTTACAGTAATGATTGTGGAGACCTAGGAACATTAACTTTTTTTCATTTGTTTATCTTTATTAAGGAAACAAACAGCTGTCTTATAGTACATCTAAATAGATAATTAATTAACCTAAACTAAACCTGACTACTATTTTAATATATACTTATATCGAGATTTTAAAAGACCTTAAAAGACGACGAAAACTTGTCAATCGCTTATGAAAAATATCTATATGACTAAAAGATGCATTGTATTTGCTTGCTGGTCTTATTATAAAACTATTTTTACAGTAATTAGTCCTACAAACGGGTATGTCAAACGTGCTTTACTGTCGAGTTCGATCCTTTTACAATTGAAGGCTAGTCGGCTTAACAGTTAAGGGCTATAAACTACATGGTTAATAATTTTTATATAAAGATATTTGATCCCTATACTCACATCGAAATTCCAAAGATAGAAGTTTATCAGTGTTGCAATCTTTTAATCTGTACCTTAAACGCCTAATAAATTTATCCCGAATACCTTCAACAAGGTCAATATATTTTGAATACTATGGGTTCCATACAACTGAAGCATATTCCAAATGAGATGTAACATAAGCATTATACCATAAAATAAGAGAGTTCACGTTGCTAAAATTAACGCTTTGGCGGAAAATAAATCCGAGTAGTCTACATGCTTTTGAAGCGATCATATTAATGTGCGAATCAAACTACAATTCAGTCTAATTGAACTCCCAGATCTCTAACGTCTTGAATTTTTTTTAAATGTTTGTCATTAAGTGTATAATTAAAATAAATAGGATTAGTTTGTCTAGTAAAAGATATGGTATAGCATTTTTAATCTACATATAAGAAGAGTTTATTAATAGAACAGTATTCTCATCGACGAGCCAAGTCACTTTGTATATTCACGTAGTCATTTATAGATCTAATAACCGAGTATATTTTGGTATCATCAGCATAAAATAGAATTTGTGAATTAGCAAAGCAATTTACGACGTCATTTATAAAAATATTAAAAAAACAAGGGTCCAATGTGCGATCCCTGTGGTACTCCGGATGTAATAGGGATAAAACTTGATGTAAAGCCCCGCCGCACAGTTAAGTGATCTACGATTAAAGCTCACGAAGAGCGTATTAATCGCATCGCAGTTAATTACAGTTTCAAAGGTGGTAAAATATTCAGAAAAGTCGGTGTCGAGCTAAAATGGGTGGTACCTAGAGACGCTAGATAAAAAGTTTGTCAATTATGCCACGATGAAAGTGGGCATTTCTCATTCGAAAAAAAACATTGGGCAAAATAAGTAGGGATTTCTGGTTTCCTTCGATGGCCCTCTTTGTCCGGAAATACGTTCGCGCATGTATCCCATGCGCCTACGCCAAGAAATCGGCTGGCAAGAAGCAAGGATATCTTTTCCCAATCCCTAAGGCAAATATACCATTTGAGTGCAAAAGTAAAAGCGGTTATGCCTATATCTTGGGGGTGATAGATTCGTCCACTAAATTCATCCTATTACGGGCCGTAAGGAATACCAAAAGTTCAGGTGATGCGAGAGTTCATCAGTCCCTTTAGTTTCCCCAAAGTAGTTATTTCTGATAGAGGAACCAGATTCACATCGACTGAATTCAAACGATTTATGGAATCAAATCAGATTAAGCATGTGCAGAGTCGGATTCCGGAAGTAAGAGTAGCAATTCAAAGTATGAATAAACTTTAAATGTAGTGCTAGTTTAGTACGCTATTCGATTACAGTTATACCAAATATTATGATGCATTGATTGATTGATTATTGATTGATTGACTTGGGATCAGAGCAATGTATGTGATTGGTGTCCAATATTTGTTTATTTATTAATACGTGTTAATATTATGACGTATAGTTATGTAACATGCAAGTATTAACTGCGAATAATAGACAAGTATTTATGCTGAATACATATAAACATATATATATATATTCATGTATACATGAAGATACTATATATTATAGTTACAAAGATACCCATCTTGACAAACACTACATCTTCAAACCGAACCCAAGTACTTCTGTTCGAGAGAGTGCGTGGTGCGTGATTGGAGTATGGTACTTCTAGTACTGATGGTGCCTAGCAACATTATGACTAGCTACGGAAGATGTATCGACGGTAGTTGATTGCGAGTTCCGAGCGTCTCGACAGAAATTACCCTAATAGAAAAGTTATATCTGAGGCCGATACACTCTGTACGTGTACGCGGTAATATTTTAAGCTCTACGAGGCCGATGTACACTATGCGTGCACGCGGATAAGCTTAAAATACGGCTTAAGCCGATACACCCTGTGTGTGTGTGCGTTGTTATTTAAAAGCTAAACGAGGCCAATGCACACTATGCGTGCACGCGGATAAGATTAAAATACGGCTTATGCCGATACACCCTGTGTGTGTGAGCGTTGTAACTTATAAGCTAAACGAGGCCGATGCACACTATGCGTGCACGCGGATAAGCTTAAAATACATCTAAATCTGTATACCTTGTGTGTGTATTATCACATTGAGCTTAGCGAGGCCGATGCACATTTTGTGTACGCGGATATCAGCTTACAATTCGATTACTTAAATATCAAACTGATGCACCCTACGGCAGAACCATGCAGGAACAATAGTTCACCACCTTGTGTTGGCGGTGAATGGTGGATTCACCGAAATGATGATAGCATACTGGAAACCGACCCACTGGACATCTCGTACACGCCGTGTTGATTACCATCGCGTCAACAACAGAACACCGGATACTCGATTGAAACCCTCTCCAGATCCAGACCATACGACCCAAAATACGTCAGTGCTAAGATTGGGAACAATATTATACATTTAATGTTAAAACATACTAGTCAATAAATATCAGTGAAGCTGTTAGGTTGGTCTCTTCTGTTTGTAAGAATCCAAATATAAAAATCAGTATGTAATTTTAATAAGGCTCGAATTTGTAAGGTTATTGAATGAGGTCATTCAACACTACGGATGGCCGAACTTAACGTTGATATTAATACTTGTTATGGTCATTGTATAGGATTTGATTATTTGCGATCTTGTCAAATTGTTTCACAATTAGTCTCAGTAAACACGCCGATAGATACAACCTATATACATATAATAACCTAAACCATGTTATTTAGAACAGTCGACAACACATCAGGTTTGTTGCAAACTAGCACTTATTATAACTGCATAAGATACCACAGTGTTTACCTTGACGTGCTGTTGTCCGTTCAATAACTTAAGTAATTGTTATGTGCTCAACTAAGATTATGCATGAATAATTAACTTAGGGTAAGAATAGGGTTTTATTTTTGTTATGATTTTAATATCATCTAAAAGTCAAATGTTACCTAATACTTCAGTGGACTATTATTATTATTACTAGACTATAATTTAATTTGTACACAGTTCTTATTCTTATTACATTTAAAAGTCAAATGTTACCTAATACATGAGTGGACTAGGATAGGTAGAATATAATTTAATTTGTGAATGTGTCATTTTTATGTTTATCATTTTTCTAACAAGTAATACGGGTATTTAAATTGTGATTTCTAGAAACCCGTTGGTTAAAACCTCTTACAAATATTTTTTTAGATTTTTCTTCTTTTTTTGGGGGTTTGTAAAAACAATAAACCCTCTAACGGATAGTACAAGTCATTGTTTGCTCATTCATCTCGACTTTAAACTCAATCTTTGAAGTTTAATATACAGTAGCATATAGATTTCCACTGACCGTTAAAAGCGTGTGTAGGTCCCAATAGATACTGCCTGGGGACAGGCAACATTGCAGGATGGCCGATTGTTAGAACTACACATTTTAATTCCCAAATCGAACATTTATCTCGATTGTGTTTATATCATAATCGAATAGATTATGATCTAATCATAATCGAGTGGACGCTCCTGTCATTTTTTGACAAGTGACAGCTACTTGTTTGGTCTAACTTTTTCGCGGTTTAACTTTTGTTTCGCTATTCATCCAAGTTAATCAGTGTGATCGTGTTGTATTGTGACTGAAAATATATTAAACTATTGTACAAAAGGAGTGTATTTATTACATCAATGCTAAAAGGCGCAGTATGTAAGGGTCTAAGTTTAAGAAGAAGAAGTTCGCTGTAAAAATCAATAAATACATGTGTCAATTGTCTCCAAACTAGTTTACCTCTGTTTTGTGAGCTCATAACCACTCGTTGCCAGTAATCGCCTTTAAGGCGTGTCAATTAATTTAAATTATCCGACAGCTATTGTGGATGCGAAGGCTTTTGTAGGACCCGCACCTTTGTTATCCCACTGACAAGACCCGACGATTATTTGTCATTTTATGTACCAGTACTATTTAGTATTCGGTATATTATTGTTTTTATTATTTATAATAAATAAATAAATATATATTGGACACCAATCACATAAATGGCGCTGATCCCAAAGTAAGTAGCTAATGCACTTGTGTTACGGAAATCAGACACAACGGTGGAACCACAGCACCCAGACCCGAGACAATATAGTTTTTTATTTATTTCTATATTGAAAGAAAGAAAGAAAGAAAGAAAGTCTTTGTTTGCTCATGAAAAAGTGTACATTTGGATGGTATAAATCTATGGTTAGCTCAGCTTTTTCAGCTATCATTTAATAGCATGCAAATACATATTTTAATAATAAACAATTAAAAATTATCAATTAAACTAGTTAGAATTCATAATATTAATACACATGTCAAAGTTTTCAAGAATATTAATACAATATCAATTAGTTTCAATAATACCTAATAAAACGGCTCAAACATCATGACTTTAAATTTAAAAAATCATCAACTTTATAAAAACAATGGTGAATTAGCCATTTGTAAAGTGCACTTTTAAATCTGTTGAACGGCAGGTCTTTTATATTATGAGGTGCTTTGTTATAAATAAGAATACACATCCAGTAACAGTTTTTTTCAAATTTTGCACTTTTTGGAGTGATATCTGCCACAAGGCTATTGCCATTTCTGGTGTTGCGCATACAAACCTCCTTTGCTTGTCTAAAAAAATCCATGTTTTGCTTAACAAACTTACAAATCCAAAAATGTAAAGACATGGAAGAGGTAGTATTTGTAAGTAAGTAAATAACGGTCTGCATGGCTCATCAGGTGCAGAACCACATATGGCCCTAATGCTCTTTTTTTGTGCAATGAAAACTCTATTTGCATCAGAGCCATGACCCCATATGATAAGTCCGTAACGTAAAATGGACTCTACATACGCAAAGTAAGCAGTAAGTGCTGTATTTTTGGTAGTGACTTTACCTAATTTATACAGTGCGTATGAAAATCTGTTAATTTTCTTGCAAACATTTTCGATTTGGTCTTCCCAATTAAGTTTATCATCTATCCATACACCTGAAAATTTCGTGATATTTGTACCTTTCAGTTTTTGTCCTTCGAAATGTATGTCCATTGTCTGATATATTATATTATTAAAATTAATGAAGTATGTTTTGTCCAGATTCATATGTAAATTATTATTTTTAAGCCATTCAATTAAAGTTTTAAGTGTATTATTAATGTCCTGAATATGATCTTCCAGAGTCAATTTACCGTCTGTTTTTACAATTACAACTATGTCAGGGGCCGTTCAAGTATTACGTAAGCACTATAGGGGGTCGGGGGGGTCTTTGCTTTGCTTATTTTTGATGACATGGGGGTCGGGGGGATCGGGATGGTGATTACGTCAGCAGACCGGCAGTATTTTCTTTTTCATATTGGCAACCCACACATTGTCGTTGTTTGAAAAACAAACCCATTTTCGGTAAAAGTTTCGTTTAGATAAAAGATGCACAAACTGCGGCCTGGGAACGTTGACGTTTCAGTCTTAAATTTATACTCGCCGTCATAAATCAATCTAAGACAATTGTTATGCGATATTTGACATCGCTTGCTTAGCTCGTGTAGTAGGTAATGAAATTATGGAAAGTTTTTGCGGTAGCTTTGCTTAATTTTTGCTTATTTATTATTATTATTAGGTACAGCGTTTACGTAAGCAGAGGAGGGGGGAGTAAGAGCTTTGCTTACTTTTGCTGACAAGGGGGAGGAGGGGGTAAATAATTGTCATAAATCTGCCTACGTAATACTTGAACGGTCCCTCATCTGCGAATAAAATACATTTGTGTTTAGTTAACCACGGGAGGTTGTTAATATAGATCAGGAACAGTAAAAGACCTAGAACGCTACCCTGTGGGACTCCATATTTGTTTACTCTTAGATCCGATCTATATTTTTGAATCACAAAATTACAGTCAGGTCGACTAATTTCAACGGATTGTTGGCGGTTATCAAGGAAGGTTTTAATCCAACATAAGGCATTGCCCCTGACACCACATTTTTCCAATTTTTCAAGGAGCCAATTATGTGAAACGAAATCGAAAGCTTTTGACATATCAAAAAAGATGGCGGTTGTATAATTATTTGCGTTGAGGCTAGTCAGAGTCTCGTTGACCATGTCAAAGATGGCATGTGCAGTATATTTATTTTTTGAAAGCCATACTGATTGCGCTGGATGACTTGATACTTATCAAAGAACGGTGTAAGTTTACTATGCATAACTTTTTCATACACTTTTGAAAAGATCGGCTCCAGCGCTATTGGGCGATAATTGTCCAAAATAGATTTATCGTCTTTTTTAAACAAAGGCTTATTAACAGAAAATTTTAGTTTATTAGGGAAGATTCCCGGTTCCAAGGACAAATTAATTAAATAAGCTAAGACTTGGCCTAATTCCTTATTATAAAACTTAATTACTTTCGTACATACGCCGTCGTATCCCTCAGAGTTGCTATTACTTAAGGTCAGTATTAATTTATTTACGTCATATTCGTCAATGGGTTTAAGACAAATTTATCCGACAAGGAATCGAACCCGGGACCTCAGAGTGGCGGCGCCTTGAAACCTAGCGTTCTTAGCCACTACACCACGGAGGTCGTCCATTATTTGCCACGAATGGCGATGAAACCATAAGTATCCATGAGTGAATTCACCGTATGCCAGCTCAGTTGAAATGTAGTGGGACGATGTGCCAATTAATATTTATTAAGTAAGCATAATTAAACCAAAGTCAGAAAAAAGAACTAAGGGCTTATAAGGCTTAAAATCATGCACCGATCGATGAGGAGTGCTATGTTTGTTGTTTCTCTTCAAGATAGAAACAGAAATAAGGAGATGCGTAGAAGAACTAAGGTAACGCGCATTCACGAAAAAACCCTGTAAGTCACTAAGCTTAAGTGGCCAATAAGTAGAAGATCCTTCGACGTACGGACGACAGCACGTCAAAGTAAACACTGAAGTTTCTTAAATCGTTGTAATAAGGGCTAGTTTGCAACAAAAGTGGTTAACCTGATTTGCTGGCGACTGTACAATGTACTCGTCGACGAAAAGGACAGACAACCTTGTAAATATCGCAGGATTACACCCATCGCTGAAGAATGCAAGCCAATTGCAGCATGCTGACCGCCCGAACCCATCGCTGTACAAAGAGTGGACGTCCTTTAGCTGATAATGATGATGATGACATATTTGAAATGAAATGAAATGAATGAAATGAAATGAATATTTTGTTTGCCTATTTGAAATGAAATGAATATTTTATTTGCCTTTGGTAAAGGGTACATTTTTGAAGGTGTTATAAATATTGCGGTTCAGCTTTTCCAGCTATCATAAATAGCATGCAAATATTTTACAATCTCACTAAATTATTGACTATGAATTATAACATTTTCATCACAATGTCTTCATTATATTATTATTTAAGTCACAAGTTTGCTACATCAATTACATTAAAATTATATTACAATTAAATAACTACCATTTTAATAAAAAGTCAATTAAAACTTTATATAATACCTAACCTACGTCATTTTTAAAAACTCATCCACCTTATAAAAACATTGTTCTAGTAACCACTTGAGAAAGACACATTTAAATTTATTTAAGGGCAAATCTTTTATATTCTGGGGTATTTTATTATATATAAGCGTGCACATATAGTAACAATTGTTTTCATATCATGCACTTTTTGGTATGGCATCTGCAACAAGTCTATTGCCATTCCTGGTGTTTCGCAAGTAAACCTCTTTTGCTTGCTTGAAATAATACATATTTTGTTTGACAAACTTGGCAAGTTCAAAAGTGTACAGACTTGGAAGGGTTTTTTTTTTAACTTTATTTGTTATGTTTGTGTTTTTAATATGTTTTGGGAAAGGTTAGGTTTGAATGGGAGGGGATTTGATGCATGGGTTGGCATCCAAGGACAGACCGAGATGTACTTGGATGTAGGCCCCCGAGGCGGCAATTTGAGGACTTCCATGGGGGGCCAGGGTGGATAGGATTTAAAAAAAAGGGGCAAGGGAAAGAGAGGAAGAAAGGTGTTATGAAGAAAGGTAAGGAAAGGAAAGGTGAAGAAGATATAATATACAATAATTAATATATATAGTTTTTTTTTTAAGTTACAATGTTAAATATATATGTGTAAATACAATTATTCTTAATTATGATTATTATTAGAAAAGGTATCTTGGGGTTAGCAGTTAGCAAGTCCAGTTGGGTGAGCTCCAACCAAGTGCAGCCAATCTTCTCCTTGCGATTTCGGGCATCCGGTCCTCCAGTCCCAGGCCTAAGGTCATCGGGTCCAGTCTTCGTATCAAGTCACCGTGCTCTGGCCTCTGGCCCAATGCGTTCGGGTTTCGGCTTGGGGTGTCCGGGCTGCAGTTCAGGGTGTAAGGTTTTCGTGCTCTGGCCCGAGGTCCACGACATCTGGTCCAATGTGTCAGGGCCGCGGTCCAGCTTCCAAGGCCTGGTCTTCGGGTTCCGGCCCAATTTTCCAGCCACCGGCCCGAGTTTCCGGCCGTCGACCCGCATTGTCCGGACTCCGGCCCAAAGTTTCCGGTCTCCGGCCTAAGGTCAACAGCCTTTGACCCGCTGCGTCCCTGCCAATCTTCGGACCACCACCTCCAGCCCAAGTGCCCGGTCCCCAGCCCGATGTCCGCGGCCTCTGGCCCAATGGCCCAACGTGTCCGGGCCGCGGTCTTTGAGCCTCCTTCAATATCTCAAGTGCCCAGTCTCTGACCCGATGCCTTCAGCCCAGATCCAGTCCAGGATGTCCGTGCTCCAGCCTGCTTGAAGTCTTCGTGGTTTCCTTTTGCAGTTCTTGCCAATGATATCTTATTTACAAAAGAAGTATATATATATATATATGTATTTATTTTTTTTTGTTTTTTTTTTATTATTATATTTTTTTTTATTATTATTATATATTTTTTTATCATTTATATCTTTTTTTTTTTATTATTATTATTTTTTTATTATTATTTTTTCCCTTTATAGTTTTAAAATGTAAACAATGAGATGTTAATTACGTAAAACTAGAGTACAACTTTTATGCAAATCTATGGACTTATGAGAAGACATCATTATTAAACGTTGTTTAATATTTACCTTATACTAAATAGGAGCTATGACTTATGATTAAAACTTATTATTTTAGCAATTGCTAATAACTAAGTATGTACAGCTTAAATATACAAAAATATTGTAAATGCTTATGAAGTAATGTGTTTTTTTTTTTTCCTCCTTAATGGTTTAAGAATGTATACAATGAGATGTTAATTACGTAAAACTAGAGTATAACTGTAATGCAAATCTATGGACTTATGAGAAGTCCTCATTATTAAGCGTTGTTTAATATTTACCTTACTTATAATAAATATGAACTATGACTTATTATTAAGACCTATTATTTTAACAGTTGCTAATAACTAAGTATGTACAGCTTAAGTATACAAAAATATTGTAAATACTTATGAAGTAATGTGTTTTTTTTTTCCTACTAACTAAATAATGTAGTAGTATGTATTAATAAGTATAGCTTAAATATAAATATTTACTTATTATTTTGACAGTGGCCTACAACTGACTATGTACAGCTAAAGTATAACTGTTTTCACAGGCATTGGGTCTCTATTATGCAACTATTGCACGGATGGCCACTATTATACAAGCAAACCTAGTGAACCGTCGGTCCCCGGCACCCGGCCTCACAAGAGTACTACGGGCCGGGGACCTGGGACCGCCGGTCCACGTTCATATATTAAGACTCGGTCAATATAAGGTAAGTATTAGCCGAAAGGTTGGAACAAAATTTTTCACAGTGAAGGAAAAAGTGTCAAAATTGGGTAAGTTTGTATGAAAAGTATATTAAAATTACACGATTTAAATTTACACGAGACTATTAGGACAGTGGAGCGTGCACAGAGCCACTCCTGTGAGCTAATACGACCGAAAAGTGCTATACAAGGTAAAAGATTTGAGCAGATTTTTTTGCAATTTGTCCCTAATCATGATTGGAAGCTACATGGTTCCCTTAACTGTTTTTGTGTAAATTTAATATTTTGACAACCAAAAATATAAATATAAGAAAAACATAAAAATATAAATATAGTATTTTACCTATGTGACTAATCGGGTGGGTAGTTAAAGTTTTTTAGGTTTTTGTAGATATGTTCGATGAACCCGACAAAGGCCTTGACGGTTTTAGGTCTTCTGGCCAGGTGACCCAGATCGTATGGGTCCAGCGGGAGCTCGTTGATTGAAGTCGGAGTGACTTGGGCCAGAAAGTCCTCCCTACGTCGAGCGAACCTGTCGCAGTACCTGACGAGGTGATCGGGATCTTGTGCTCCACCGTCACAGGGGCAGCTATCACTGTCTTTGATCTTGAACCGTTTTAAGTACGTGAGGTGCGCGCCGTGCCCCGTCAGGTACTGCGTCAGGAAGAAGGATGGATTCGTGAGGCCGAAGAAGTTGTGAATGGCCTGCACTGTTGGAAACCGCCCTCTTGTCCACGATCCCTGGGTGGCCGACTGGTATCTCTTCTCCCATTCGTCCCGAAGTTGGTCCTTAGATTTCTTCTTGGGGAAGGATAGTGGGAAGAGCGAGTAATCCGGGGCCTTATGCAAGGCGCAGGCCCTGCCCGCCTCCCCGTCCGCCAGTTCGTTACCAGCGATGCCGCAGTGGGCCTTAACCCACGCGAACCGGATCCGCCCCCCGCCGTGATGAATAGTCTTGTGGATCTCGACCACAAGCGGGTTTAGGCTGCTCCGGTCGCCCATTGCCTTAAGCGCTGAAAGGGAGTCGGACAGGACCAGCGCATCGGAGTATTGTCGCGCTGTTGCCAGGATACATGCTTCCTTAATGGCGTATAGCTCCGCCTGGAAGACAGAGCATGAGTCGTGTAGCTTGAATCTCTTTAATGTGACGGCGCCTGCACCGCGGTCCGGGTCGACACAGACCATGGCCGCTCCGACAGTGTCATCTTCCTGTTTGCTGCCGCCCGTGTATATTTGGACCGTGGTTTCAGTGGACAGCTCATCTATGTTCTGTTGATTGAGTGCTAAGTCGAAGTCCACCGTTACACGGTCGGCAGGGTGCAAAAGGCTAGAGATGTTCGCCGGCTTTTTCAGAGCGATATCCTCCGGTAAGTAGTCAGTGGTGCCCCTGGCTCTCACCCTCTCCATCCTGGCTACGTGTTGTATTTGTAAGTCTAGTGGCGGGAAGCGGGCCAGAGCCAAGGCGGCGACCGTCGATGTGGTTTTATAGGCCCTAATGGCCTTGATTGCAAAGCCCCTTTGCAGCGAGGCAAGCTTGTCCTTTGCATATTTGCGTTGGGTTATATTGCCCCACACCCCAGCTGCATATGTTATGGTCGGGGCCACCGCATATTTATAAATGGCCTCGACGTTGGCCGGCTGCAGACCCCACGAGGGTCTGGCGAAGAGACACAGTCTTGTAAATAGCTTTTTCGCCTTGCCGATCTGGTGATCCAGGTGCTGGCCGAATCTAAGCCTGTCGTCGATGACGACACCTAGTAGTTTTAGGTTCGGTGAGAAGGTATGTGCATCCCCGACATGGTAATTTTATCTTGGCCGCTTTAGGCGAGAAGGCTAGCGCCTTGGTCTTATTTGGCGCGAATATGAGTTTGTTTTTGTGCCCCCAAGCCGCGATGCCATCCAGGGCCTCGCCAGCCAGCCTTTCCACGCTTCGACAGTCCCCGGCCGCTACAACCAAAAAGACGTCATCCGCGTATGCCTGCAGATGACATCCCTCGGGGAGAGGCCGGTCTAACAGGTCGTCAAGAAGCAGGTTCCAAAAAGCCGGACCACAGGCTGAGCCCTGGATGCAGCCTCTTTGTGTTCTCGCGCTCCCGCTGTGCCCAGCGTGGGTTAAAAATATAGGGCGGCTGCTGAGGTAGTTGCATATGATTCTAAATATATTTTTGGGGCAGCCAATCGCTTTGAGCCTTGTGAGAACAGCAGGCCACCAAGCTCGGTCAAAGGCCGACTGAATATCCAGCGATATCGCCACTGTCAGTTGCTTATTCTTTATCCCGTCTTGGATCTTGCCGACTGCTGTCAGGAGGGCGGACGTTGTAGATAAGCCACGGCGGAAACCGAATTGCCTTGGGTTTAGTGTATTTCCGGTGGCCATACAGTGTGTGATCCTCCCGGTGAAAAGTTTCTCCAATATTTTACCAAATACCGGTATCAGCCCTATAGGTCTCTGGGACTTTAATTCAGGGGAGCCCCCTCCCCCGGGCTTGGGAATGATTTTGAGGACCGTGTTCGTCCACAGCCTTGGGAAGTATCCCAGAGCCAGGCATCGGTTATATATATTGGTAAACAGCTCCGGGTCCCTGGTGATGGCCACTAAGCAGATATCCGATGTAAGTCCATCTAGGCCAGGGGCTTTTTTATGTGAGATGGACCTGGCCGCCTCCAGCACCTCACTGGCCACGAACGGCGGATCGTCTGGAGTGTCTGGTGGCCTCCTACATCCGGCTCTTACCTCGGCTTGCTCAGGTGAATCGAGTGCTTCGGGATTTGCTGGATAGAAGTGTGCCAGAAGGGCCTCGACCGTGTCCTTGCCATCAGTTGTGTGTGCCGTTGGTGTTGCAACTGTAGTTGGTGGGGTTCTCGGATGGCCACCGCGCAGAACCGGGTTTGTAACGGTCCACACTGTGTCCATTCCCTGGGCCTCGCAGACTTAGAAGGGTTATAATATATTATTAAAATTTATAAAATAGGTTTTGTCAAGATTAATTATTAAATTATTATTTTCCAGCCATGCAATTATTGTTTTTACAGTATTATTTATGTCATCAAAGTGGTCTTCAAGTGTTTGCTTGCTATCTGTTTTGACTATCATAGATATATCGTCCGCGAACAAGATACATTTGTGTTTAATTACACTTGGAAGATTGTTTATATATATATCAAAAACAGCAGTGGACCTAGGACACTTCCCTGTGGGACGCCGTATTCGTTTTTTTTTATGGTCTGATTGATATTTTTGTATAACATTTTTAAAGTCAGGTTTACTCACTTCCACAGCTTGTTTTCTATTTTTCAAGTAAGTTTTAATCCAGCTCAAGGCGTTGCCTCTAATACCACAATATTCCAATTTCTCCAGAAGCAAATTATGTGAAACATAATCGAAGGCCTTCGACATGTCGAAAAAAGGGCAGTTGTGTAGTGTTTTTTAAGAATGTGAGAGTTTCATGTACCATATCAAAAACGGCATGAGCGGTTGATTTGCCCTTCTGAAAGCCATACTGGTTTTGCTTCAGGATATGATACTTATCAAAAAAAGAAACGAGTTTTGTTTGCATAACCTTTTCATACAGTTTTGATAGAATTGGAACCAAAGCAATTGGTCGGTAATTGTCTAAAATTGATTTTTCGTCTCTTTTGAATAAAGGCTTTATCAAAGAAAATTTAAGTTTGTCAGGGAAAGTGCCAGAGACCAATGACAAATTTATCAAGAATGCCAAGACATGGCATATTTCCTAACTGCATGCCTTGATGACTTTTGTACAAACACCGTCATATCCCTCAGAGTTGCTATTACTTAAGGACATTATTAATTTATGTATATCACTATCTTCAATAGGGTTTAAAAAAATAGAATTATTTAATATAAGATTTGATTTGACATTTAAATTATTACATTTCTTATTTTCTTTATTTGTCAGTTCAATGAAATAATTATTCAATAAATTTGCAATTTGATTAGGGCTAGTGATAAGATTATTGTCATGTTGGATAATGTCAATGAAGTTATTATATTGCGGCCTGATGTCTATTTCCTCCTGTATCACCTTCCAGGTGGCTTTACATGTATTTTTACTTTTTAGTACGTATTTATTATTAGTGTTTGTTTACCTACATACCACATACCTACAAGTACCTAATTATACTGCCCTAGAAACGAAAAAAATACGAAAATCTGTTAATACTTTTGGATAAGTTTATGATGCCGACCATGAATTTTTACATTTCAAAAGCCACAAACTCAATTGACAAAATTACAATATTGTCCAACTCACTAGATTGCCCCTAATATTAAATATTAATTCTAATAAAACAAGATTTTTCTCGGAAGTTTCTTACATAATTCAAGGAATTTGAATTATGTATACTCCCAACAAACGAGGACAACTTTATAAGTCGGCCTAAAATTTCGACTGAATTCTAAATATATTTTTTTATGTTTCACGTAACTATGGCTTTGGGTTGAGAAAATGTTGATAAAAAAAATTCAGATAAAATATTTTAAAAATTTGTTCAATTATGTAAATCTCCGTGATTTTTTCGCGTAAAAATTCAAAGAATTTTACCCGTTTATAGCCAATAAGAATTTTATTATAAAGCTAAAGAGTTTTTCTCAGGAACTACTGGACCGATCTGGTAAAAAATATGTTTGTGTTGGATAACTTTTTATCGAGAAAGGTTTTGGGCTATAAAACATCAAGCTGCGACAGTAGACAGGGTAGAGGCAAACTCAAAACACGCGGAAGAAGTCGCGGGGGACGGCTTTTACTTTTTTTTTAAATAAAAATGTACTTGCAATCAAGACTGGCCAATTGTGAGTTAAACTTGCACTCTAAAAATTTCGGAAAGTACTTAAATCAAGAACAAAATTATCCTTCATATTAGATTTCCGTTTAGATCAGGTTTCTACAGTTTAGAGATAGCTACGGGACCTTAAACACACACACACATCAACTGATTGATCCCGTGGGCGTTTCATGGATTGACACATTTTGTTTGGGGTTAACGTTAAGTGTTCTATGAATATTTAACTGAACAAAAATATCTGAGTAAAGTTTCAGCTTATACGAGGGTCAAACTGAAAGTTCTTAGAAAATCAAAAACTGATTACATTAGCCAGTTATTAGTTTTATTATATCTTTTCAAAATATTGTCCATTGACGTCAATACACCGCTCCATGCGATGGAACCACTGGGAAAAGCACTTTGCCCACTCGTCCTTAGGGGTCTCTTCAATGGCATCGTGATACGCAGCCACCGCTTCTTCAGCATTCATAAACCGCTTTCCTTTAAGTTTTTCTTTAATTTTTGGAAATAAATAAAAATCACAAGGCGCGAGGTCGGGGCTATACGGCGGGTGACCCAGTAATTCAACGTTTGATGTCGCCAAATAGTCGATCGTTCGCTTGGCGGTGTGCGACGAGGCGTTGTCGTGGTGAAGGAGGATCCTACTGCGAGGTCGTTTCTCTCGAACTTTTTCCAAGACAAGTGGCAAACAATTGGTAGTGTACCATTCTGCAGAAACTGTTTTTGATCCTCTAACACAATTGTTGCGAAATGACCTATCCTTCCAAAGAACGAGGCCACCATTTTTTTTCCCGCACTTCGATCTCTCTTCACTTTAGTTGGCAACTCCTCGAAAGGAAACACCCACTGAGCAGATTGTCATTTGGTTTCAGGATCATAACAGTAAATCCAGCTTTCGTCACCTGTTAGTATGTCGAACACAGCATTTGAGTCACCTCCGTTAAATCTTTCAATCATTTTACGGCACCAATCCACACGATGGAGTTTTTGAGCCTTAGTCAAATTATGAGGTATCCACCGGGCGCAAAGCTTCCTGACCGCTAAATGTTCGTGGAGGATTTTGTGCACTTGACTCATACCGATGCCTAAGCTTGTCCGAATCTGCTGATAGGTCACTCTTTTGTCAGTCTCTATCATACGCCGCACAACACAGATGTTATTTTCAGTCGTCGCCGTAGAAGGCCGTCCCTCACGTACATCATCAGTGAGATTAGTGCGACCACGTTCAAACTCATTAAACCAGTTGTAAACAGTCGCACGAGATGGGGCTTCATCGTGAAAGGCCAATCGTAGTCTATCATAACTTTCTTGTTGACTTAAATGACATCGAAAGTCATAAAAAAACATTGCACGAAAATTTTCTCGTGTTAAATTCATGTTGACGTGACACAGACAATTTTCAATTTGCCGCCAAATCGTAAAACAAATGACAAATGAATGAAATATATACTCAGTAATATTGGCAAAGAGTTCTATTTTCAAATTTTAGAATATTTTTTTTATTATATTGTTTATAAGTGGCCAGTTCTATGAACTTTTAGTTTGACCCTCGTACCTACAATGGGAAACGGAATCCAGACGTAATATAATCTGTACTAATATTATAAAGCCGAAGAGATTGTTAGTTTGTTTGTTTGAACGCGCTAATCTCATTAAATAATAAACCGATTTTAAAAAATATATTTTTGTGTTAGATAGCTTATTTATCGAGAAAGGCTTAATGCTAAAGTACATTACGCTGCAACGGAAGGAGAGAAGGCAAACTCAAAACGCGCAGATGAAGTCGCGGGGAACCGCTAGTAGTTAAATAAAACTTCAGTTTGTATACTAAATTCAAGTTTAGAGTAAATTTTAAAGCCCTATTTTCGAATCACTCACTTGGATTTGGCGTGTGATTTTCGTTCTAAAACGAACAAAAAAAATCAACGAAAATAATCCGATATAAAGGTGTGTATGCTGCTGTGACAGTAAGTTGAAATCATTTGAAATGTACAGATTTCGAATGATTTTTATTCCTTCATTAGGATGTATTCAATGAAAATCATGTCATGACTTTAACGCAAGTGATTTAAAAGTAGGCACCTCAGTACTTAGTGCCTATTAAAACTAAATAACGGCGAAAAAAATTCAAGACACTTTTGATGATGCTACAAAATTACATTTTAAATTACTTCAAATTAGGCTCTACTTTTGCTTAATCTCAGCTTTTTGCGTTGATACAAATCCAACTAAGTTAATCCCGAGACCTAAAACTGCCGGGTATTTTTAATCTTGCAAGAAGTTGCTCACTAGGAGTGGATTTAGGGCCCGTAATTAAAATTCATTCTTTTGACCTTAACGGCTCGGATATTAGGTCGATATTAACATACTTAGGGTGTGTTACTAGGGCAATGGATGGAGAAACAATCATGTGTTTTATTAATGTTTAAATTTATGCCTTTTTGTAATGACCTTTAATGTTTAGATACTGTTAGTTTAGCTTTGTATTAAATAAATAACTTGTCGCTTAAAGTTAGGAAAGTGTGACATCACTGAAGCCGTCACTGATCATATAAGTTAGTATTACCTAGTATGCATGCATGGATAAATGAATTGCCGGCCATTTTGAAACTGGTAAAATATTATTTTTGGTGCCTGATGTATTCATAAAATTATTTGGGCTCTTAGATATAAGAATTTGGAAGAACTAAGGTAACGGACTTAGCCCCGAGAATCAGTAAGCTCAAGTGGCAATGGGTAGGACACATAAGTAGAGAAGATATGCGAAGCAAAAATTGAGTCGCAGATAACAAGATCGTGCCGTATTCCTTAAAATTTCAATGTCGAATATGAAAACGTTTGTATGCGGTGATGACAAGTAGCATTAATTCATGTGACACAAAGTTTGTTTGTGATGTCAGTTCCATACGCTAGTAAAAGTAGTTATATGGTTACAATGCACAGCAAACATACAAACTTAAAATATTAGATTCCCCCTGCTCAGCTCTAAGGAGGTTACTGTCGCCTTCACACATTCTATTTGTCATCCTAACTCAGCAATTAGCTAAGTTCACGTCAGACTTAAAGCCAGGCTTAAATTGTGGTGAGGCTTAAGTCCTGCCCTGTCATTTGTAACGGTTAGGCTGTTGCTATCTCAGCGACCAGGTATTACAGACTTAAAATGAAGCCTATAAGCAAGCAGCGGTTATGGAGTACTCTCGGTAAGGAAATTAAATTTTAAATTATTCTTATTATTCTTGAAAACCTTGACATGTGTATTAATATCATGAATTCTGACTAGGTTAATTGATTATTATTAATTGTTTATTAGTAAAATATGTATTTGCCTGCTATTAAATGATAGCAAAAAAAGCTAAGCTAACCATAGATTTATAATATCCAAATGTACGTACCCTTTTTCATGAGCAAATAAAACCTTATTTTCTTTCTTTAAGGGGCTACCCGGATTTGTAACGCGCACACTAGCGCCACTTTAGTAGAAAAATCATAACTCCTTAAATAAAAGACGAATCGAAAATCTGATTGATGCGATTGTAGCTCTGGTTATGTGGTTTGTCATTACCTATTACTTTAAGTAACACTAAATGTATCTAATACCTTTCACTCCCACCATTTCAGTTATGGGTTGACTGCTGCACACAACCCTTCTCATATTGCGAAATAACAAATACACCTTACACGTTTTAATGGCATATTTAGGCCCTAACTAAACACATTACATCATTCGTTTTATGCTTACCAGATATCATTTTGTATTCGCTAGTGCTGAGAACGTTCCATCACAATTTTTTATCGAATGTGTACAAGATAATTAAATGTTTAAAAAAGGTTCAGCAATACGTGTTTACTTAGATTATTAATATATTGTATTCATTTTAACAGTGGCAGTCTTAATTATTAGTATTAAGTTAAAATGCTCATAAAATGATGGTTAACAAAAGTCTTGAGATTTGGATTTAGTAGAGGACACTTGAAAGCTCAACCTTTTCCGATCTGATAAGGCTCCGCAGCCTCTACGGCGCGCCGTGGGATGGGTTTCCAGTGAACACTGTTTCGTCCCGGCCCCATCCCACCCCAGCCCTTGCCTCGTCGAAGGGAATAAAAAGTAGGTATCCTATGTCCTTCTCCTGGTTCAAAGCTACCTCCCCGTCGCTTCACAGTTTTGAGGTTATGAGTAATAACTAAAAATAGGGATATTAAAAAATCAAGATATTAATACACCCTTAAAAACTGATAAAAAAGCTTTAAATAACGCATTCTTCTTTTATTTAGGAGAAACGACCTCCGTGGTCGCTGGCAGGCTGGTTTCAAGCGTCGCCATCTCGTGAGATTCCGGGTTCGATTCCCGGTCGAGTCAATGTAGAAAACGACCTTTTCTGTATTGTGCCGAGTCTGGGTGTTGTGGTACCACCGTTGTATCTAATTTCCATAACACAAGTGCATTGGCTACTTACTTTGGGATCAGAGCAATGTATGTAATTGGTGTCCAATATAGCCAAACTCTTTTGCAGTACTTGCCTGGTATCATGCACCGACTCAGAAAATATTGCGATAAAAAGTTTTTATGTATGAGAAACTGGTCCGTTAGAATCTTTGTCGAAAATATAATTATTTATAAGCAATATAGGTGCGTTCCATTTTGTAAAAAGTCTCACGTATAAGTTAGTAGCCTGTCGGTGTACGTAAGCTTGACACCATGCACCGACTCTAAAAAATTTTTCATCTCTTCTGTTCGGAAAATTGAACTTTCATGTGAAGATAGACGGGTGGAAAATAGCTTTTCCATCCCTAAGGTGGAGAGTTATTTAGTTTTAATTGCTACGATTAGACATGTAGTTAAAAATAATTGAATCACATCTTATAATTAAAATAAAAAAAAGCTTTCCATATTTTTGAAATTAGCTAAACATCAAAAGCGGGTTTATTATGGTTACTGATTTTAAAATTTACTATTGGTCTAATTTTTAACAATTTGATATCTACAGTTATAATATTCGGTTGCCCGCCGTACATAGTAATAGTTTTTTTTTCATTTTAAATTATCAAACTTTGTTTGTCTTTGACGATATATTTTTTTTGTTTGGTCGAATATTGCACAGATTATTAAGCAGGCGGAGGCAACTTGCCGCGATTTTGTTGTTCATTATTCTTCTTACTTACTCCCATCTTTAGCTGCCACTCATAGCGCTATCTCATGAGGCAAAATTAACCCTGGAATTTGACATAACCTGTGGTAGTTTTAGTGACAAGTTTTAAGGTTGCGGTTTTCAACTATATATTATTGTCTGTGAGAAAAATTCGATCGATATTTTAAACAATGGTTAGAAATATTTGATATCGTCTTCGTTTTATGTACTCTGCTGCCTTTCGTGCCATTACTGGCCTTTAAAACGTTTATTTTTTTGAATAACGACAGTAAACAAACTGATATATGATGCAAAAACTTGGGGTTTTATCTCTCACCAAAAAAGATAATATCTCATCATCGCATCACAATCACACAGCTAAATTTATTTATTTTTTCTTACAGTCGAAATGAAAAATAGTATGTTTACCTAAAGTGATAGCACCTATTTCACTCTCGAATTATTAGCGCTCTTACTCCGTTCAAGCGCCAAAAACATCTCGTGTGAAATGGGTCACTTGCTCCCCTTGTATAACAATCTACTACTTTCCCATAGATAGAAGACGAATACGTTATTAAAGATTTTTAATCGGTTTTTGTTAGGCTTTTTTTGGGGTCTCTATTTAAACCAGCCCAAAAGTTTATCATCCTCTCGCTACTCTGGCAAAGCCAAGTCAATTTTTAACCAAAGGCTTTAATAGGAAATAATATGTGTTTTAACATAAATATCGATAGCGCAGACCAACACAAGTTATTGTAGGTACTTTCCTTTCCCGCCCGCCGCCACAAGCAATAACCTTTATTCTCTTTAGAAAGGGGCTCTAAAGCAACTTTCGTTTGATATGCGTGACAGCTCTAACTTTTAGAAGTCTATATCACAAGGGATATCTACACCACATCTGTATTTTAAATGTGGTACATTCGCCTCTGATAATGAAGATACTTATTTTACTGGTTAGAATTTTACCCTATTTTTAGCCGACTTCAAAAAATTAAGTTCTCAGTCTGATCTGTATGTTTGTTTGTATGTTTGTCCGCGAATATCTCGCGGTTGGCTGGACTAATTTTAATGCGGTTTCACTAAAAATTTTGTTTAACTGAATAACTATATGTAAACGGAATTGAGTCTTCTGGAGCGCCTCTAACAATGGGTGTGCCCCAGGGATCTATATCGGGACCACTTTTATTTTTGATATATATAAATGACCTCCTGCATTTTGTAAGGAATCTTTGTGATATAGTATTGTTTGCTGATGATACTTCACTTATATTTAAAATCCCAAGAGGTGAAGAAAATTTTCGCCTCTGATAATGAAGATACTTATTTTACTGGTTAGAATTTTACCCTATTTTTAGCCGACTTCAAAAAATTAAGTTCTCAGTCTGATCTGTATGTTTGTTTGTACGTTTGTCCGCGAATATCTCGCGGTTGGCTGGACTAATTTTAATGCGGTTTCACTAAAAATTTTGTTTAACTGAATAACTATATGTAAACGGAATTGAGTCTTCTGGAGCGCCTCTAACAATGGGTGTGCCCCAGGGATCTATATCGGGACCACTTTTATTTTTGATATATATAAATGACCTCCTGCATTTTGTAAGGAATCTTTGTGATATAGTATTGTTTGCTGATGATACTTCACTTATATTTAAAATCCCAAGAGGTGAAGAAAATTTTGACGATGTAAATAATACTCTATCACAAGTATTACATTGGTTTACAGTTAACAATCTCCTTCTTAATAAAAGTAAAACTAAATGTGTAAAGTTTACGATGCCTAATGTCCGACAGGCATCAACTCAGGTTAAGATAAAAGACAAATCGCTTGATATTATCGACTCCACAACATTCTTGGGAATCACTTTAGACTCCAAACTACAATGGGGTGCTTTAGAATGTTTTTAACACTCACAGTGTCATATTTTATATTCATAAAGATGAAATAAGAAACCAAAAATTTGCGCACGGGCGGGACTTGAACCAGCAACCTTTTGGCATACCGGGCCAAACGCTCTTACCAATTGAGCTACCGTGCTATCAGTACGACCCGGCGAAATTTGTGGTTTCTTATGAAAACGTCAATTGCGTGACGCTTAGCGCCATCTAGCCGTCCAATTGGTATGCCAAAAGGTTGCTGGTTCAAGTTGCGCAAATTTTAGGTTAATACAATGGGGTCCTCAAATAGAGGCTTTGTCAGGAAAACTAAGCTCAGCTGCTTTTGCTGTAAGAAAGATTAGACGTTTGACTGATATAGAAACAGCTAGGTTAGTTTATTTTAGTTATTTCCATAGCTTGATGTCCTACGGCATTTTACTGTGGGGCTCGGCAGCTGACATAGAATCAATTTTTATATTACAAAAAAGAGCCGTGCGAGCTATTTATAATTTAAAAACTCAAGATTCCCTACGAGAGATGTTTAAAAAAATTAGAATATTAACTGTAGCCTCTCAGTACATTTATGAAAATTTAATGTATGTACGCAAAAATTTACATTCAGTCACGAAAGAGAGTGATATACATAATTATAATACTAGGAACAAGAATAAGCTTGCTATTCCACAATTTAGGCTTCGAAAGGTTGGTAATTCTTTCATAGGAAATGTATAACATTTTTCAATAAACAACAAGAACACATTGTAAACTTACCGATCAATAAATTGAAAACTGTCATTAAAGAAACCCTAATGACGAAAGGGTATTATAAAGTAGATAATTATTTAAAAGATAATAATGTATGGACTTGCATGAATACTACAAACATTTTAAACCTTTTGAAAAGAGGCATTGACAATAGTGACTGAGTTTCTTGCGCAGCTTCTTCTCAGCACTAGCCCAAAATTTTCCCGAAGCTGTGGTAGGGTTTATATTGGGACGTGTAAAAGTGTCCTCAATGGGCCTATTTGCATAAATAAATGACTTTTATGACTTTTAACAATTTTAGTTCAATCAAGTGCCTTGTAACTAAAACTTTAACTAAAAACGACGAAAAAAACAAACTCTAAAAGGACTCAAATAAGGCTTATAGGAAAAACCAATTCATTTGAAGTCTTTGTATAATGTCAACCTTGACGGGCAGCAGCAGCCTACTGCACATCATTCACGGACTTTTGTTTCTCTTAGCTTTATTTTAGTCCTTTTCGTGTTTGTTTTTGAAGGCAGTTCATTGTTAGTGAAATCCATTTGTCTTAATTCTTTATAAACTTAAGTATTTCAAGTTTTGCTCTTTATATAAATCATATCTTAAGTCTTTATCATGATAACCGTAACGAGAAAGCAGTAAATCTAAGGGCCTTTAGAATATAATGTTTTAAACAGCTTGCCACTGATTTATCTTAGAAAATTAACACAAGTTGTTTATTTTACGCGAGAAGCTTAAGCTGAGTCACACTTAAATAAAACACTACAAAATTCTTAAAAGTCTTGATTCACTAGTTATCTTCGCGTATTATACAAGCGCTTCCATTTTTTGTATATGGTCTGATTTAAAACGTATTAAGCTCCAAACGTCACGTCTTCCTTATACAAACAGGGCTGATATTGCTCGAAAATCATTTGAAGGGAAAATGAGGCAAGCCTTTAAGTACGCCTTGAAGATTGTGCTAAAATAATGACGAGGCTATTAGGTAGCATGTTCGTGTTTTCTTTGAATTTAAACCCGTTTTTTCAAAGTCAGAGTGAACAGGTTTCTTTGCGGTGAGCTGGCTCCATCGTCGACTCTACCTAAGCGTCTTGAAAGTCAGCATTTGTGAGTGAACTCTCAAACAAAAAAGTAAGTATGCTTTAGCATACTATTGTTAGCCAGTGGGTTGCCTAAAAGATAATGCTGCAATAATTATTTTACAAAAAAACTTGATATCGCTTCTACCTACTGGAAAAACAAACATGTATAATAAAAGCTGTAAAACATTTCTTTTTTTACGAAACAGGTAAAAAATATATGAAAACATAGACTATATTAAGAAATTGCTACATTCATCGATGCTTAGTTGAAATGAAAAACGACTTCCGTGGTGTAGTGGCTAAGCACGCGGAGATTCTAGGCGTCGCCGCTCCGAAAACATAATTTTCTATATTGTCTTGGGTCTGGGTGTTGTGCTACCACCGTTGTGTCTGATTTCCATAACATAAGTGCATGCATTGGTTACTTACTTCAGGATCAGAGCAATGTATGTGATTGTTGTCCAAAAAAATGAATGAGATAGCAATAAAGTTAATGAGGTAGTAGGCCTATGGGGCTTCTAAAGTAATTTACACCCGGCGATTCCTTATGATGATGACTCATGGGAAATCGCATATCAATTAAGTTCCTTGTAAATCAGACCTTAGATCTTAGAGTGTCTCTATGCGAGCCCCAACCCCACATTTTGAAATCATGACCGATCGTGACTTGTATTTCTATCAGCAGAAAACGAATGAGCGATGCCTCTAGTAAATAAATGAATTCCGATATCTACTACAGTTTTGTTGATAGCAAGCCATTAGTGATCTAAACGCTTTTGAACCTAACCTTCCTAAAAAGATGTTCTAAGCAAAAATCTTTTAGGTAGTCCCTACGGGTAACAATTCAGTAATAAATTGAAGTTCAAGACCAAGAAAACATTCCATCGTTTCCTGAAAAATTATACCCAAATATAAGACAATGATTGTTCAAGGAAAGCAAATAAGTCTCTTCGGCTAAGTGTAACACTCCTTACACACTGCGACTTTTAGCATCAATGCAGTCGCGCGTTTTTAAAACGCGCGTCTGCATCGATTCAAACACGCGATGCTAACGCGCATTAGTATAAATGCTCACGTGTGATAGTATCGATTCAGACGCGCGACTTTGTCATTCTTCAGATAACTTGCCGGATCTTACGCATCGTAGAATTAGTAAAGTAGTAAAATTAGCGCAAGTATGTCATCATCATCATCATTATCAGCCAAAGGACTTCCACTACTGAACATAGGCCTCCCCCAAGGCTTTCCACAGCGACCGATCACTAGCGGTCTGCATCCAGTTTGATCCTGCGATCTTTATAAGGTCGTCTGTCCATCTTGTTGGTGGACGTCCCACGCTGCGTCTCTGGTCGAAGGGTCTCCAATCTAGAACTTTCCTGCCCCAACGGCCATCAGTTCTTCGCGCTATGTGCCCTGCCCATTGCCACTTGAGCTTACTGATTCTCAAGGCTATGTCCGTTACCTTAGTTCTTCTACGTATCTCCTCATTTCTGATTCGATCACGTAGAGAAACACCCAGCATAGCCCTTTCCATCACTCGTTGTGTGATTTTGAGCTTCATTATAAGGCCCAAAGTAAGAGACCATGTTTCGGATCCGTATGTCAACACTGGTAACACACACTGGTTGAAGACTTTCGTCTTCAGACACTGAGGTAGATGAGATGAGAAGACACTCTTCCGCAATTTCCCGAACGCTGCCCAGCCGAGTTGGATTCGTCGATTGATCTCTTTCTCGAAGTTGGACCTACCCAATTGGATCACTTGTCCCAGGTAGACGTACTCGTCGACAACTTCGAGAGTTGAGTTTCCAACGGATACTGGAGTGGGTACGATAAGGGAGTTCGACATAATTTTCGTCTTCTCCATGTTCATTTTAAGACCCACTTGTTGGGATACCCGGTCAAGGTCTTTGAGCATAGTGCCAAGATCGTCCAGCGTCTTTGCCACAACGACTATATCATCGGCAAATCGGAGGTGTGTGATGTATTCGCCATTAACATTGATGACGATTCCTTCCAGAAGTTTGAAGGCGTCTTCCAATGCCGCTGTGAACAGGTTTCGGAGATATGACATCTCCCTGTCTCACACCTCTCCGCAATGGAATCGTCTTCGTGTTCTGCTCCTGTACTGGGACTGACATGGTGTCGTTATTGTAAAGGCACTTTAACACCTCTATATACCTATAGTCTATGTGGCACCGCTGCAGAGACTGAAGCACCGCCCAAGTTTCGATCGAATCAAAGGCCTTCTCATAATCCACAAACGCTAAGCATAGAGGCATATTATACTCCTTGGACTTCTGTATAATTTGCCTAAGCGTATGGATGTGGTCTATGTGGAAACCGGCTTGTTCGGGAGGCTGGAAGTCATCAAACCTACGTGCGAGACGGTTCGTGATGACCCTTGAAAACAGCTTGTAGACATGGCTCAGGAGTGAGATGGGTCTGTAGTTCTTAAATAAGGTTTTGTCTCCTTTTTTGAAGAACAACACCACCACACTCCTGTTCCATGCCTCAGGCGTGATGCCCTCTAGCAGCACGGAATTAAAAAGTCTCTGAAGGACTTTAAGTACCGGTGTTCCACCCGCCTCCAGAAGCTTTGCTGTGATTCTGTCCTCGCCAGGTGCCTTGTTGTTTTTGAGCTGTTTAAGGGCCATCCTAATCTCGTAAAGGCTAATGTCCGGGATGTCTTCTGTGTAGTGACGGGTCAGGATAGCTCGTGGGTCTCTGGCCGAGCTATCAACGGGTTTGGCTACTGAGGTGTACAACTGCCCATAGAAACTTTCGATCTCCCTCAAAACCTCTGCTTTCGTCGACGCTACACTGCCGTCCTCCGTCTTTAGCTTCGTCAACAGGCTTTGCCCAATAGACATGTCCCTTGCAAATACTTTGGAGCTTTGGTATTTTTACGACCAGGCCTAAAATACTTAGACCCCACCGTTTGAACAGTTTTCACAAAGCCCTTGTTAATTTCGTCCACTGTAGCGCAATTTTCTAGGCAATCAAAGCGGTTTGACAACAGGAGTTGAAAGCTCTCGAGATTTTGGATATGAGCACGAGCCGGTCGGAGCGTGGACTTCATCAGACGGGATCTTTCCAATTTGACATTTATATTCAATGTGCCTCGAACCATTCGGTGATCGCTTCCGGTTTTCACCCTGTTGATCACGGAGACATCATTGAATAACCGTCTCTTGGAGGTCATGAAGAAGTCGATCTCGTTTCTCGTGAAGCCATCGGGACTCAACCAAGTCCACTTCCTTTGAGGCGGCTTCTGGAAGAAAGAGTTCATCGCAAACAGTCCCTCCTTCTCCAGAAAGTCGGCCAGCCTCTGTCCCCTGGCGTTCCTTTGCCCGTATCCAAAAGTTCCCACCTTCAACTCATTCTCGCCTCGCTTGCCCAGTTTCGCGTTGAAATCCCCCATTACAACAGTAAAATAGGTTTTGGAAGTATGCATGGCTCTACTTACGTCCTCATACATTTCCTCCACCTCTTCATCCGGGTGTTTCGAGGTCGGTGCATATACCTGTATGACCTTCAGCGAATACCTCTTGGATATTCTGAGTATAAGGTATATTACCCTGCTCGACACACTCTCGATGGTCTCGATATTGTTGACGAGGGATTTGTGAACGAGGAACCCGACACCACCTTGGGACTTTCGTTGGTTGCCTTCCCGGTAGTAGGGCAGGTTTCCGGACTGCAGAGTTATCGTGTCTTCGCCCTCGCTACGGACTTCTGATAGATCCATTATGTCCCAGTGTAACCTGCTCATTTCTTCCTCCAGCTCGAGCAACTTCTCATCTGTCCTCAGTGTGTTGTACGTTACCAGGGCCAGTTGTCGTCGGGGGTGGCAGCGCGATCGCCTCCGGGGATTCTTAGCACCCCCTGCCCCGCCGTTACCGTGACCGCTACCAAAGTCAGGAATAGCGGGGCTGCCGGAGACTGGGGGCCTGGTTTTTTGGTGTACTAGCATGTGAGGGGATTTTGCTAATACTCGCCACGCTTGGCAGGCGGGTTGGCGAGCGCAGAGGCGCTGCTGCTTACATTGGATGGTTATACCGCCATCGGTCGGTCGCCAGAGCCTCGTCTGTATAAACAGGACGCACCACGTGAAGGTGAGGTTGACTTAGAGCTTATGGTCTTGGTCAAGCTCCAATTGTTGACAATTTGCAACTGCATCGATACTGCATCGCTGCTCAAAGTCGCAGTGGGCAAAGGATCTTAGAATCGTAGTTTTTAAAACCTAATACAAACCCTTGAAAACCTTTGATTCTCGCCGCAGCACTTGTATCTTTGACATTTTTTTAAGGTGAAAGGAGTAAAACATCACATTTTGCTTTGTAGACTTTCACAAATCTTGACCATGAGATCTTAAGATTTTAATTTCGTTTCGACGAAATTCTGTTCTTAAAAGTCAGTATATGAACAAACCAATACATTATTTTTCACCCAGTAAATTATGAAGATCCAACATTTAATTTACAAAGTCTCAGAAAACCACAAGTTCCATTATAACAGAAAATATATTATTATTCGTCAACCAGCAATGTACCAGTAATGTTATTTCACATTCACAGGCACTTAAAAAGCTCGCCGCGTCAAAGGAACATGCACTAAAAGGAGCGCTTACGAAGCATCCGGTGGACTTTCATGCAGCCTTATCTGCAGAGGAATGAGCTCGGGTACACGTGTTATGTAGCCATTGCATTTTACGACTTGCTGTGTGCCGTAGACCTTTTTGTCCAAAACATCCACACAAAGGCATCCCTCATTGCTACTTTAGATGTCACCAGATATTTTCCTAAAAATAAAACCATTCCATATCATAACTTCTGAAACTACCATCACAGGTATATACATATATTTTTCTAATAAGATGAAATAAGAAACCAAAAAATTGCTCACAGGCGGTACTTGTACCCACAACTTCTGTTTTTTTTTTGTTAATTATGCGTATCATCCTTACTTGACTTTATAGTGCTTAATTGAACTTATTGTGTTGAACTCATTCTCTACCAGTCATGCAGCGAAAGGGAGAGAAAGATAGAGGCAGATTTAAGGAAAAGCAGAATGGAGGCTTAAGTTTTACTTAGGATTGGAAAATTAACAAACTCACTTAAATTTAAAAATGACGATGATGAGTTCAAATCTATTGTCCAGTCGGTTGTATTGTAATTAAATATCCTTTATTTGAAGCTCAAGTATTATTGGGGTATCTTTGAAACACAAACGGATAATATCACGCCTCATAAACTTTCAGAGAAGGGGTAGGAGAAAAATATATTATGTTGATATGTTTGTCTGTGTCTTATGCAAGAAAAAATCCAAATGGTTGTGGTTAATTATTAGTTTACCTTTTTATACAGGGTGTCCCAAGAAGGGTGTACCGGTGGATGGTGGTAGAAGACATCGCGGGCTATCGATTTGACTTCCATGTATATCTAGTGAAATTCAATAGTTTCCAAGTTATTTTGTTTTAAACGAATTTTGGCCCGATTGCGACTGGATCTAAAAAAAACTAAAACTAAAAAATTTTGGCTAAAATTAAAAAGTCTAGTAATGTACCTCTTCGGAAACAATAACATTTCAATGATGTAATTGAACAGTTTGCCAAAACATAAGCTTCTTCAGCTGGCTCCTCTTTAAAGTGATGTACTAGAAAAATCTTTTAGTACGTTTTTTAAAAAATGCCTTATTTTGTTGGCTAACAGCTGTGAAAATTTCATACGCCTACTTTAACAGCTTATTATCAAAAAGCTTATCGACAACAAAAAAGGAGTTTAACAAGTGATAAATGGTTTCATTTCAATGACGTTGTTATGAGAAAGGTACATTATTAGATTACTTCAATACCATAAATTTGCTCTAAAATTAACAGTTTAAATGTTACACGTACGAGTTTTTTTCTAGATAAAAGCGCAATAAGACCAATCATTATTTGAAACGAAATATTTCGAAAGCTATTGATTTCGATGAACATACATGGGAGTCAAATCAATAGCCCTTGGAGTCTTGTACTACTAGATACTCGATGGTAAACCCTTTTCGGAACATCCTGTTTAATTCATAAATATATAAGAGCCCTGTTTTGGTTTGTTAAAAAGACGCAATCCTGGTACGACTCATTAATTAAGGTCTATATATTTGTAACTTAAACTTGTTTGATCCTTAAGATACGGTTCCTTGATAAGAACATAAGCTCTTTACTTGGAACCAGTACTGTGGGATTACAAAAGATAAATAAGCACCAAAATAATTCAGATAAAGTCAAACAGAACGCAAAATTGTTTCCGTCGATTAATAAATTCGTTTGTTGTGTCGTGCAGCTATTATATCGACAAATTATTGATTTTTTACTAAGTTACATATTACTTATAATAGATATTCATTATTGCAAAAGTAGCGATACAAAAAAACATTACCAACAAATCGCTGGATATCTTCCAGACAATCTATACAGAATGTCCAGAAAGTAGAGGTCAAGCCGAAACCGGGAGATAGGCTAGGCTATGACAGTCACTAGAAAAAGACAATAAAAATTCTAACTTGTGTACGTTTTGAGTAATAGACTTTTGAAAAACAAACTAAAAAATGACATCTTATATTGAATTGTAATTTATATTATTTTTATTACTGTAATGTTCTTTTTGTAACTTCAAATTTGGAAACTTAGAACATAAAAAAAATCCACCTGTTTTTCTCCTATATCGATATAAGTTTTTCACCACTCTACGACGGCATTAAGACACAGCTCAATGAGGAATTTCGTCTTTGATGTTTGAGCAAATGATTTTCCTTGAAAATGCTTGTTATTGTTTTTTTTCCGGGACGGCCTTGTTTCTTAATTATTCTTTCTTGTCTCTTAACTTTTGAAAATCAGAGTACAGAGGGCGTATTCATCTTTATCCGTTCAATTTCCAGGCAGCTCAATTCCGACTCAGTGTACACGAATATTATCAAGTTAATAAAATTATAATAATAATACAATGTTACGAATATTTATTTTAATGTTGTTATGTTATAATTATATTACCAATATAATGCGAAATCGCAATACGAATTGCTAATTTGACGGTAAAGCTGAGCTGCTTACCAATCAAAACTGCATTGCAATAAGCGCAGCCAGGATTATTTTGGCTTACATTGGACTTATTTACAGTTGTAGTTTATTGGTAGATGATCTAAATAATAATTTGAGGTGGCTCCAATCACATACATTTCATACCACAAGTGCATTGGCTACTTACTAAGCTAAATGGTTAATGTATTTGTGTTATGGAAATCCAAAACAACGATAGCACTACAACACCCCATCCCGAGGCAACGTAGAAAATTAAGATTTTCACTTTGACCCGACCGAGAATCGAATCCGGGACCTCAGAGCGGTGACGCCTTGAAACTCAGCATGCTTAACTACTACACCACGTAAGACATCAAAATTATGCATCCATGACAAGCCATTTCATTTATAATTTTATGAAAACTTATTTTATCCAATCCATTCAATAGAAAAAAATGAAATAATGTTTGAAAAATGAAAATGCGACTAAAAGACTCTTGAAATCGTAAAATTTTAGGTAAAAGCTGTCTCGTTAGCCTTACGGTCAGGTCTGGAGACCGGATACTAATTACCTGGAGAATTCCAGGATTTTAATCCCTGGTGAGATTGAAATTAGTTACCCATTTTAATTTTATAGGTCCCTACTGGTTTTCACATTCGCAACAGACAAGGATATGCATGTATTTTTTTTATATTTTTCATTCACTTTTTACATCGTCATAAAATAGTAAAATATAAAAATACTGTTGAAAATGCTAATATTATTTTTCAAAATAATATTTAAAACATCGCTTAAATTTGATCTGAGCTGGAATTGTGTAAAGCAATCGTATTCATTTGACAGTCCATAACGTACGGTAGGATCTGTCAAATGCTTTGTTTTTTGCCGTTTGACAGATCATACCGTACGTTTTGAACTGCCAAATGAATACGATTGCTTTACACAATCGCACCTCTGTTTGAACACCGCCATTTTCCGCGGGCCTTGAGTGACGTCACAAGCTACTACCAGTGATTGGTTGACTATACGAGTAAGTTTGATACTTTTGGTTATTTTATAGAAATTTTCAGTTTAAAAATCTATTCACGCCATGGATAAAGCTAAAAAACCATTTTATAGATATTGTCTTGTACCAATGTGCAAAAACACTACTATAAGTACACCTGTTAAATTGTTTTTTCCTGTTCCAAAAGATGCGAATATACAAAAACAATGGTGTAAGGTTATGAGAAAATATAATGTATCTTCATTATCAACATATCCTACTGCTGAATCGCTATAAGATTCTCGTTCAGATCTGTAACAAACAATAAGTGAGGACATAAAATAGTTTGTTCATTTAAATTGATATACTACTTTCCCATATTTATTATTCAAAATTTACGAAAGATCAATTTGATTGAATTCAATGAACTTAAACGAATGTTAATAACATAAGGTATATAAATTATTATAACAGGAGCAGTAGCTTTAATGTTCAAAGATTATTTATAGGTTATATTTAGGTCAATATGCTGGGTGCATCTATGAATAAAACCTATGTAATAGATTATAATATATATTATGTATTGTAATAATTACCTTGCAGCTTTCACTCCTCTGATCTCAGCGCACGTGAAATCTGGATTTGATTTGATGCAAAATATGCTGTCATCATGAATGCATCTTTTTCTGGTAAATTATCCGATTGTGCTTTAACAAAGTCACTTTCAGTCCTTAATGATCGTCCTTAATGATTTGATGCTAGTAGAAATTGCACTAGCTAATGAAAACACTACAGAAGCACAAATAAAATCATTTACTCTTTCAGACACAATATAAACAGCAACGCCTGTAAATCCGATAACATGGTATGTGACGTCACGTTTCGATTCGACCAATAGTGATGCGTTTCGCAAATTCGAATTTCACACGCATATTCTGCATTTTTAATAAAAATTTTATACAATTAAAAACCAACTAAATAAAAAAATGATAGTTCAGATACAATTTCAGTATAATATATCTATATTCTATATTTATCAGGAGAAAAAAAAATCAATTTAATCCATATGCATATCTATTGCTAAGCAGAACTCAATTATGTTGATGGCTTCGCTAAAAATCGAAGCGCTTGTCGGAACAGCGTCTTAAAGTGCTCACTTCTCGGTAATGCTTCCTTAATAGTGTGCTATTTTCCTATAAAAGTGTTATATATTGCCCTATAAATTGATAAATAGTATTCATCAGTCAGGGATGAATCATCTATAAAAGTAATCACAAACAAATTCTAAATGAGTCTGGTATTGTTTGTAGGTATGTTCTGAAAATAAGAAATAAAGTAGACATCTCTGTATCAATTTAATTTGACTGGTTATTCAGAGAAATATTACATGCCATATTCCGCGATCATGAAAATCCAAAACCCCAAATTGGGCTCCTCTACTATAACAAGATTTTACTCGAATGTCCTGAATTAATAAGATCCGGAATCAGGAAACAGATGTTTAAAAAAATCCATGTGTTAAAATATATTGTACATGTATAATTTTATTTGAAAAATATTAATTTGATAAATCAATCATTTATGATAATTGTTCTTTATTCTTAAGATAGATTTACAAATATTAAAAGTATTAATAACCCATTTCAAATATACATGAAAGGCGTAAATCATAAAATGCATATATTGTTATAGCACGATATATGCCCTCAGAAAATGAAACATATCATTATAACATTGAATTTTTACAACTTTATTCAGTTTCCTGTAAGTTTCATGTCTTTGAGGGAAAAATATAGGTTAACAAATTCTCTGCTTACTCGTATTTATTGTTGACTCTTTGTAAACACTTTCAATCTCCTTTCAATCAACTCTTATTCTTTGTCTGAAACTATCACTATGTTAAAATTGTAATCAGATTTACTCTGTTTTCATGAAAGTTGTAACAAAAAATCGCCTGCCTTACTTCACGACTTCATTAATTTGCGATTTAAACTTAACTAAAAAAATCGTTTAGAGACAATAGTTTCTGGTAGAGTTTTCTTTTTGTTTTAAAAAACAGAGTCCTTTAATTATGAAAGTAATTTTTAATTTTACGGTTAGACAAAGTTTTGAAAGATCGATTTTTGTGAAATGGCTTTAATACCTATCAAAGTTTAATCGTATTAACTACAGACTATCTTCTTCTGTTTAGTATTTCAATGGAATAAAACTAATAAATAATCGATGCAGTCGGGTGTTAGCATCGCGAGTTTATCGATGTAACGCAAATGTGTAAAGGTAAATCTTTTGCGACTGCATCGATGCTGCATCGCTGCTAAAAGTGGCAGTGTGTCAAGGGTGTGAGATAGAATGCATAAATTATATAAATACTACAAATTGTTCACGTTAAATTAAATATGTTTCTTCTCTCCTATTCGAAAATTTGAACTTTCATGTGTAGATAGCCAGGTGGAAAATAGCTTTTCCATTCCTAGGGTTAAAAATAATTTAGTTTTAATGCTACGATAAAATATGGGATCTAAAATAATTGGGTTACAGCATATTGTTAAAAAAAAAACTTTTCGTAATTTGGATTCGATTTTTTTCCAGTAACGTACCGAGTTAAA
Organism: Pyrausta purpuralis; assembly: GCA_963924145.1. Taxonomy (NCBI): domain Eukaryota; kingdom Metazoa; phylum Arthropoda; class Insecta; order Lepidoptera; family Crambidae; genus Pyrausta; species Pyrausta purpuralis. The sequence goes on from OZ001644.1 coordinate 5,954,078, forward strand.
TGAGTCGCTTACTCCCCTTGTATAACAATCTACTATTTAGCTTCACTTGTTCAGAATCTTTCAATTATAAGTCAAATAATGTTGACTTGCAGTGACACATCTTAGCTCAAGAACCGAAATATCTTCTTTCTAATATGTAAAATTCTCGTGTCACAGTTTTCGTTGCCATACTCCTCCGAAACGACTTGACCGATTTTGATGAAATTTTTTGTGCTTATCCGGTATCTATGAGAATTGGCCAACATCAATTTTTCATCTCCCTAAATGTTAGGGGTAGTCCACCCCTAAATTTATTTATTTATTTTTTAGACAAAATTTTTAATTTCAATTTTTTAATAATACTCAATTTTCACCCTTCTACGATCAACCCTTATTTTTTAATAGCCATTATAGTAATTAAAAGGCGAAACAAAATTCGCTGGGAATGCTTAACTTTTAAAATTACGGGACTCGGCGGGACGGGGCTGGGGCAGGACGGGGTTGGGGGTGAAACAAGGTTCGCTGGGTCCGCTAGTTGTGTTATATAAAACTCTCGTGTCACAATGTTCGTTTCGAAACGGCTCCGAAAAGGCTTTACCAATTCTAACCAAATTTTATATGCGTATTCAATGGGTCTGAGAATCGGCTACTATCTATTATTCATACCCCTAAGTGATAAAAGTTGTTCACCCTTAAAAAAAAAACGTTTTTTTTTTAAATGCGGCATTAATGCGTTTTAGTAATTTGATCATTTTTCATCCCACTCAATAGCTGATCAATTATAGTGTTTTTCTTAACTTTTAAAATTACGAGGCTGGGCGAGACGGAGCCGGGGCGGGACGGTGCTAGGGGCGAAGCAAAGTTCGCTGGTTCTGCTAGTTATTATAATTCTATCGCGGCCCATGTGGTGTAATGGGATTGAATCTGGAATGCGAGCTCGTATGAGCGTGTGCAAGGTTGCGCCAAAAAAGTCATATTTGAAAATCGAGATGGCCTTGAAGATGGCTTTGAAGGGTAAAAAGAAAAAAGGTGGAAATTTCAAAAACAGTAAATTGTCATTATTTTGAAAATATGTTTATAGTGTGTTTATCTAATACTTTATTCCCATAGTGAATAATCTCCTATTTTTATGTATAGTTTTATGTTTGAGTACAGAAATTCCATAGAATCCCAAATGGATAGGATAGGATGGAAATATCTGAAATTGTATCCACATAATTTTCAACCTATCAGTATTTAAATTCTGGCTTTGTTTTGCTTATGATAATCAAATAAAGAGGAAATAATAATTTGCATGATCTCCCGCTTTCAAGCTTCGTCACACTGAGAAACGGCGAAAAGATACCTCGTTTTATTAAGAACTCAACTAATATTGACAGGAGACGTATTAAGACGTCTTTTGTCAATATTATTTGGGTCAAGCCGTCTGATTGGCCAACCTGTTTGCTTGTCACACACCACTTATCTGACTCGTCAAGGGCAGATTGAGTAAACGTCACTAGAAACAGCGGTCTAATCAACGCCGTGACGTCAAAGAATAGAAAATAGGTAACCTAGAATAAATAATGGAGGATGCAAGGGTAACGACAGAGCGATAAGTCCGTGCCTCCCACCTAGTTAAATTTAGTAACGGTTAAATATTTCTGAATACTTTCATCCGACGATCTCTGCGTGGCATAATTGTGCTGGCCAAGTGTGAGTGCAATACACAAAAGCATTTTCTGTTCCCTCAGTCTCACAGCTCGACGAGACGACATGGCATGACTAAAATGAAAACAGAGGTAAAAAGACTTGATAAGCTATCTGAGACAATTGAGATGACTCAATTTCTAGATTCCTAAGAATCGATTTTACCGACGTAACTAAGTATAAAACGTCAGATTTTAAATTGTTATTTTTATATATGATTGCTTTCAAATAGGAGACGTTTTCAAAGTAGGCGTTTTGTATCTTATTCGACGAATATTCTTTACGTTTTGGTAAATTCGACTATAAGACCCTTTAAAACCTTTACACACTGCGACTTTTAGCAGCGATGCAGTCACGAAGAAGCGTCTGTTCATTGCGTAAGTCGAGATGCTGAAGCGCGTTTTTCAAAATCGATGCTAAAATTTGTAGTGTATTAGGAGTCTAAGTAATAGTTTTGTAAGACAGAAGTCCCCAAAAACATGACAAATACAATCAAAAGCTCGGACAATGACAGAAACACGAAGCAACAACACACAATATACGAGTTTTGAACATGAGAAAGATTCAGAAAATGGTTTAAATTTTTACTTTTATATTAATACAATACCCGGCGAACTTCGTTTCGCCCCGTCTCATAGTTATTATTCTTTATTTTGTTACCTTCCCGAGACTTCAAAAAACATTTCAAGACTACATTTTGTTTTTAAATATAATAATTAATATAATTATTTCATAGCAAAATCCTGAACTCATAATAAATTAAAAAGAAAATTCACTTCCCATGTGAGTGAAAATATTTGTAGAAGCAGTATATACTACTAAAAGTGAAATATTAAAAAGCACTCACATGTGAGTACGAATAAATAAAGAATGTACGTACTTGTGTGAAGGGAAGGCTCTTATTTCAGAGATACGCTTTGGTAGTTTGACTGAAATGCATTGAAGAAGATTGGAAGGGAAAACATCGGCAAGTAACATTCACCTGCCTGCAGGCATTGACTAGATTGCTAAGCTACTATGGCTTTTGAAGTACAGAACTAATAGCTTACCTACCAGCACTTCTGCTCACGTTTTTTGTTGAGTTCCCAATTTTGTTCGCCAACGCTTATTTTGAAAAATCACACACAAAATAACGATTGCTAAGCTAGTATGGCTACTACAGGGCACAACTGAATTAGCTTACTATCCTTCAAATTAGGGGATCTCGAATTCTTTACATTCTACACACTATTCTTTATAACCCCTTTATCCCTTCTTATCTTCAAGATGTTTCAATTTCTATGTCAAACCCATGATCGGTATCTCGTCCATCTGATAACCTCCGACTAGGCACGCTGGCCCACCGCTCCTCGTATGTTTCCAAGTATTCCACAGTGGCAAGACGACTGTGGAAATTTCTTCCCGTGGATGTAAAAAAAATAAAGTTAGCCTGTAGCATCCCACTGCTGGTCAAAGGCCTTACCTCAACTATGAGGTAGTTTGAGCCATACTACACCACGCGGGCTCAGTGCGGGTTGGTGGAGGGGTGTTTGCGAGGCAAGCGACTAACCGTGCTCTCAGATGTTATCAAGCCGCCCATAAGACCTCTGACTAGGCTTTATGACTAATATCAATCGGCCAATTAGCCGGGACCAACGGCTTAACGTGCCTTCCGAAGCACGGAGATGCTCGTGATGTACGTCACTTATAAGGTCGGAATACTTCACTTCACTTCACTACACTACTGCTTCACTTTGATATCACTACCAAAGCGCTGCTACCACTGCGCTACGAGCACTTCCCGTGGAGAGTGAATAATTTCATAATATCATTATTATATGTAATTTATTTATACTTTATGTGTATTTATGTATATAATTATATATCTTTGTTGTTTATTAATTAGTATAGTGATTTAGTAAGTTAATTAATTTTAGTAATATATTTATTGAATTCTTGTTACTATGATCCTACTATCATTTGTTGATTTTTTTCACTGCACCCGTTGCCATCTTCCTGCATGACCTAAAGGTTTGACAGGCAGATATTGCTTTAAGCATTAAGTCCACCTTTGTACACTAAATTTGTGCAATGAAATCTTTAAATAAATAACAAATAACAATTATCGCGAGTATTTATTTGTAATTTGTCTAGCTGTTTTGAATATGTTGACAGATGAAGCAATTGGTATGATTGTTATTGCCATATTTTTAGCGACTTCATAAAGGAAGGTTATCAATTCAATGTGTATGGTTATGATATTATTATAATTTGATAATATTCGAGTATATTGATCTATAAAGGCTTCCAAACACGAGTGCAAAATTTTGTTAGTGTATGTATGTTAGTATGTTTATCCACGGATTTCCCGAAAACAAGAAGTCATAGCGAGATGATTCTTTTTTACTTCGATTAGGTATCATATCATCTTAGGGTACAGTGTAATTTTCATCAAAATCGGCCCACCAGTTGTTGACTCATCTCATCAAAATCATGAAATAAAAAGTAATTAAACCGCCGTCAAAAGCTGACTACAAAGCTTACAAAAACGCATTTGCTTTTTACTTATTCATTTGGAGTCGGTGCATGATGTCAAGTTTATCTACACCAACAGTGAACCTACACTCATTAAACTTTTCAGTCAGTGTTTTGAAGGCGGTTTTATTTTATACTAGCGGTCCCCCGCGACTTCGTCCGTGCGTTTTGAGTTTGCTCCCTCCCCTCCCGTCGCAGCGTGATGTTTTATATCCTAAAGCCTTTCTCAATAAATAAGCTATCTAACACAGAAATATTTTTTCAAATTGATTCAGCAGTTCCTGAGATAAGCGCGTTCAAACCAACAAACTCTTCAGCTTTATAATATAAACTAGCGGTCCCCCGCGACTTCGTCCGCGCGTTTTGAGTTTGCTCCCTCCCCTCCCGTCGCAGTGTGATGTTTTATATCGTAAAACCTTTCTCTTTCAACACAAAAATATTTTTTCAAATCGGTCCAGCAGTTCCTGAGATAAGCGCGTTCAAACAAACAAACTCTTCAGCTTTATAATATATTAGCGCAAGCGCACGTTCAAGTGCACGTTGTACTTAAGCTGCGAACATTATTTGGTGCGGAGTTATGTTAAAACTGTGATAGCTCCTAAGATATTAATTGTAATCATATGATATAAAGTGCAACTTTGTTTTCAATGAAATGCGCCTGATGATAAATGTATTTGTTTTGATAAGAATAAATACCTGTGTGTATAATACACCTCTAAAAATAATGCATTATTTTTTTACAAATTTATTAACATAAAAAAGGTTGTAGTAAGTCAACCATAAAAGATAGATATATGCTGTCGCGGACTTTATTATAGAACTCTTAATGCTGAACAATCCTGTCATACATAATTTTTGTGTAACTTAAGCGGTTTCCGCAGCGTACGCAGCGGAAGCTCTCAAAAGGAATATCTTTCTCCCGTTTTCGCAACATTTTTCATTGCTGCTGTGGTCTTATGAGTCGTATCTTTATGTTATATAGCTTAAAGCCTTCCTCGATAAATGGACTATTCAACGTAAAATAGATTTTTCAAATCGGGCCAGTAGTTTCTGAGATTAGCGCGTTCAAACAAACAAACAAACAAACTCTTCAGCTTTATAATATTAGTATAGATTAGCGCAAGCGCTCGTTGTACTTAAGCTGCGAACATTATTTTGGTGCGGAGTTATGTTAAAACTGTGATAGCTCCTAAGATATTTATTGGAATCAAATGATATACAGGGCAACTTTGTTTTAAATGAAATTTTCGTGATAATTAATCTATTTATTTTGATAAACATAAATACCTGTGTGTATAATACACCTCTAAAAATAATGCATTATTTTTTTACAAATTTATTAACATAAAAAGGGTTGTAGTAAGTCAACCATAAAAGATAGACTTATGCTGTCGCAGACTTTATTATAGACCTCTTAGTGCTGAACAATCTTGTCATACATGATTTTTGTGTAACTTTAGCGGTTTCCGCAGCGTACGCAGCGGAAGCTCTCAATAGGAATATCTTTCTCCCGTTTTCGCAACATTTTTCATTGCTACTGTGGTCTTGTGAGTTGTATCTTTATGTTATATAGCTTAAAACCTTCCTCGATAAATGGACTATCTAACATAAAAATATTTTTTCAAATCGGGCCAGTAGTTTCTGAGATTAGCGCGTTCAAACAAACAAACAAACAAACTCTTCAGCTTTATAATATTAGTATAGACTAGCGGTCCCCCGCGACTTCGTCCGCGCGTTTTGAGTTTTCTCCCTCCCCTCCCGTCGCAGCGTCATGTTTTATATCCTAAAGCCTTTCTCGATAAATAAGCTATCCAACACAGAATTTTTTTTTTTAAATCGGTCCAGCAGTTCCTGAGATAAGCGCGTTCAAACAAACAAACTCTTCAGCTTTATAATATATTAGCGCAAGCGCACGTTGTACTTAAGCTGCGAACATTATTTTGGTGCGGAGTTATGTTAAAACTGTGATAGCTCCTAAGATATTTATTGAAATCAAATGATAAAAAGGGCAACTTGGTTCGAAATGAAATGCTCGTGATGATGAATGTATTTATTTTGATAATAATAAATACCTGTGTGTATAATACACCTCTAAAAATAATGCATTATTTTTTTACAAATTTATTAACATAAAAAAGGTTGTAGTAAGTCAACCATAAAAGATAGACATATGCTGTCGCGGACTTTATTATAGAACTCTTAATGCTAAACAATCCTGTCATACATGATTTTTGTGTAACTTAAGCGGTTTCCGCAGCGTACGCAGCGGAAGCTCTCAAAAGGAATATCTTTCTCCCGTTTTCGCAACATTTTTCATTTCTGCTGTGGTCTTATGAGTCGTATCTTTATGTTATATAGCCTAAAGCCTTCCTTGATAAATGGACTATCCAACGCAAAAAAAAATTCAAATCGGGCCAGTAGTTTTTGAGATTAGCGCGTTCAAACAAACAAACAAACAAACAAACTCTTCAGCTTTATAATTTTAGTATAGATTAGCGCAAGCGCACGTTGTGATGTTAAAACTGTGATAGCTCCTAAGATATTTATTTGAATCAAATGATATAAGGGCAACTTTGTTCTAAATGAAATGCTCGTGATGATGAATGTATTTATTTTGATAAGTATAAATACCTGTGTGTATAATACACCTCTAAAAATGATGCATTATTTTTTTACAAATTTATTAACATAAAAAAGGTTGTAGTAAGTCAACCATAACAGATAGGCATATGCTGTCGCGGACTTTATTATAGAACTCTTAATGCTGAACAATCCTGTCATACATGATTTTTGTGTAACTTAAGCGGTTTCCGCAGCGTACGCAGCGGAAGCTCTCAAAAGGAATATCTTTCTCCCGTTTTCGCAACATTTTTCATTGCTGCTGTGGTCTTATGAGTTGTATCTTTATGTTGTATAGCCTAAAGCCTTCCTCGATAAATGGACTATTCAACGTAAAAAATTTTTTTTAAATCGGGCCAGTAGTTTCTGAGATTAGCGCGTTCAAACAAACAAACAAACAAACAAACAAACTCTTCAGCTTTATAATATTAGTATAGATAAGTATAGAGTATAGATACTTTTAACTCTACCCAACTGTCCGGAACTTCTTTCCTATGAACATTAAACTATGCATAAGTATGCGAAACACGCAAACTCTAACCTCGTAAAAGATAATATCTTTGAACCTAGCAAGGTGTATTTTAACTCTTTGTATTAAAAAGTAGTATGTTGCAAAGTTCTAGTTAGTGCTAACTTCACTAAACATGGCACGTGTTCGAGTTTTAGATTATGTAATAAATAATATCCAACCCACTTCTTCTGGTTTTTATCCCTTTGCCCTTTCCACGGGAAATCGTGCCACAGGAAAGCCAATATAGATTCTAAATAAGGTACAAAAGCGTCTTGTTTTTAGAAGATTGTGCACGAATAATACTAATACATAACGTACATTATATTAGAAAGAAGAAATTATATTATATAACAGTTTAAGTCCCAAGTAAGTCCTAGTGTAATCCTATGTCCAGTTATCCTAACATGCTCAGGACGCTTTTACTCTAAGGGGGTGAACGATTATTATTAAAATATCTATACTTATATTATAAAGCTGAATAGTTTGTTTATTTAAACGAGCTAATCTCAGGAATTTATGGACCAATTGGAAAATATATTTATGTGTTGGATAGTTCATTTATACTCTTAGCCTAAAGTCTTCGAAACATCACGCTGCGACAGGAGGGAAGGGATCTCAAAACGCGCGGATAAAGTCGCGGGGAGCCTCTAGTATCTATTGCTAGTATATAGTGTGTTAGGAAGATTGTAGTTTTTAATTCAAAGTCCCAATTTAAATGACTGATTTCGCTTTCGAATATCATTTGCGGTTCATAACTTACACTAGATTGCTCTCTTAACTCTTCTCCCTACTAATGAAGGTCACACCAAATCATAGTTAGCTAGTGGGTCTTCAAAGAGCGGTGTTATCAATTATAGATCAGTATAAGGGCTAACTGTGGTCTTAACTAAAACTTTACTCCCGATAAAACATCAAATCAACGTTTCATCTCAATTGAAATAGGGTTGGGAGATAAGAAATATTGTAAAAGTCACTGTGACACAATTTATTTAGGGAATAAGGAAAAATGATTTGTATTCCATCCGGCAGGTAAGAGGTGTATCTCAAAGAAAGATATGAGCAGGTACGTCCCATGATGTTTTGATTGTAATGGATTAATCCGTTACTTTTGTTTTCAATATACGAGAAAGGGTAATTGAAAACATCATAACAACTAATACAATAATGTCAAATGAAGAATTATTTTACCCCGATAGTTTTTAAGTTGTGGTTTAAATTTAAATCATCCTAGGTTTGAAGTGGTATGAGCTATACTCCATCGCGCCGGGTCAGTGCGGATTGGTGGAGGTGTATTTGCAAGGCAAGCGACTAATCTTTGTCAGATGTCATCAAGTCGCTCATACTAGCTGGGACTAACAGCTAAAAGTATTTTTTGCTTCCGAAGCACGGAGATGGTTTCAGTAATACCACATTACATAATAAGTAAAACTATCTGACAGGAGCGCAACAAATAAAAATATAAAAAGGTTTGTAAATATTTTAAAGTAGGTTAATTAAGTAAAGTTAAGTCGCGTAGGGTAAGAAGTTTTGCTCTACATGAGGTTTCATTTCTTTTTGAGACTGAAAGCCACACGATCTCGGCTCTTGGCAAGTTTTTACTCGTACAGAAAAATGATTGTTGTGGTATTTATTGTTCAATTAACTCATTAACGATGCTTTATTGTTTACAATGTAGTTCAAACTTTATTAATTATTATGAAGCGTGTTGGCTAACCATTGTTTAAGATTATAATTTGTATTAATAGGTTAATAGTATTTACCAGATGGAAAACATGATGCAAACGGATGATCAGTGTCCTGAGGTGCGATTGTGTAAGGCAATCGTATTCATTTGACAGTTCAAAACGTACGGTATGATCTGTCACATGGCAAATTCTAATTGTCTAGGGAGTTCATAAATCGTTAGCGATTGGGTCGTCAATTTTAAACGATGAGTGAATGATGTACATGCTTTTGACAGATAATTCGAATTGCGTATGTTTTTTGAACTCATTGCTAATGTCAAATGATTACGGTGACTCGAGACTCATGACAATCGTAATAAATTCTACCCACTACTACGCAAAGTTTTATTGTTTTCTTTGATATAATCAAATAAAAGCTTTTAATAAGGATCGCGGGTTAGTTTGAGTGACGTCCAAAGTGTGGTAACCGGTGAGTGTTTAGTGTTACATGGAAATATTGAGTCACAAGAGTTCTTTTAAAGCAAAATTTATTGTTAATCCGCGTGTTCTTTTTTAGAATAAAATGGCGCACGCTTTTATGATGGGCCTTATCGAACGCGAGCGTCGCATGAGATACCCGCAGATGAGAAGGCAACAGCTGCGGAAATCTTCGATGCCCTGGGACATGCCGGAGGGCGAGTTCATCAACAACTACAGGCTGTCGTTGCCGTTATTTCAACAGTTTGTTGATGAACTCGCGCCGTTCATGCCCCAAAGGCTGAGATCTACAGGGATCTCAGCTGAGCTCAAAGTAAGTCTCCCTTTATTACAAATGTGAGCAAAGCGAATCCGACTGTTTTTTAATGTTACTTTAATATTTTAGATCATGGCTGCCTTAGATTTTTACGCCGGGGGCAGCTACCAAAGACGGGTCGGAAAAGATTTTAATTTAGGGCTCTGCCAGACTGCCGTCCACAAGTGTGTTGCTGAGGTCACAGATGCCCTTAATAATCCGGAGATTCTCCAACGACACATCACCTTCCCGAGTAACCGAGAGGAAAGAATGGCGGTTATGAGAGGGTAAGCACCCATATTAAGCTTATAGTATGACTCAAGAATAGAAAGGAATATTGACCAATGCTTTTTTTACAGATTCATGGATGTCTTCGGCTTCCCCGGTGTTGTGGGCTGTATTGATGGCACACACATTGCCATCATACGGCCCCATGATTATGAGGAAGCATTTTTTAATAGAAAGCATTACCACTCATTAAATGCAATGATTGTAAGTTTTTATTTGAATCTACCTCTATGTACTTCTAATATTCATTTATCGTAGAAATATTAGGAGGGTTGTTTATAATTTTTTATCATGTTCTAGATTTGTGACGCTGACCTCAACATTTTACATGTTGATGCCTCGTATGGAGGTGCCAGCCATGACTCGCATGTGTGGAATAGGAGTGCTTTGGAAGCCCACATGCGAAGTCTTACTGAAGCCGGTGAAGTGTGCTGGCTATTAGGTAATACCTACATGAAATAATATTTACCCTTTTATTTCTAAGGCTGTTTTTCCACCATTTGCTATGCGTTTATTGTGCAGCATACCCAAGCAACGTATTTTTACCTTAAAGGGGATTCTGGATATGCCCAGCGGGAGTGGCTGATGACTCCAATTCTGCGAGCAGCTCCGGATTCCCCAGAAGCACACTACACGGATCTCCACTGCAGTACCCGCAACACTGTAGAGCGCTGTATTGGAGTGTTGAAGGCAAGGTGGCGCTGTCTCCTAGCACACCGAACCCTTCACTATGACCCTATTAAAGCTGGAAAAATTGTCAATGCGTGTATCGTTTTGCACAACATGTGCAATCGTGCACGTATTGAAGTTCCCACACTGGATGACTATGATTTAAGAAGGGACGCCAGAAGACAGCCAGTGCAGCCAGTCAATGTGGGAGATGGGGCTACTTCACGACGAGGATTGGTAGAAAGGTTGTGGAGGGACCGGCAGATATAAGCTATATATTTTCTATAAAATAAATAAAACTTTATAAATCTACAAATGTTTTTATTTCAATAATAGTCAGCCTTCATCTCTGTAGAAACTAAGTTTGTATTAAAAATATATAATCAAGGCATTCTTATCTTACTTATTAGTACTTAGTTTTTTTGAACAATCAAAAATATATATAAAAAAAGTCAAAAGTCTCCCAATTCATTTATTATTATCGTTTTTATAACGAATGGTGAAGCAGCCTTTAGCTCTCCTTACAAACTAAAACAATATTGACTTAAACATTTTAATCACAGCATCTCATTAATTGCACTTATGTTTTTTCTAACAAATAGATAATCAGCCTTAAGTTCTTGAGTACCTTACAAAGTAAATAAATATTTTAACCACAGCATCTCATTTGTACATGTTTAAGCAGCCTTTAAGCTCTTAGAGTACTAAAACTAAATCAATACTTAAATTAAAAAGTCTAATAATGTAAAGTTTAGGTAAATATAGTCCCCTTATTACGATCTCTGTTGCAGTCTAGGTCTTAATTTAAAAATATAATTAATTCTCCAAACTTCTTGTATATAGCCCCAGTGCTTGTTCCGCGATCTCAACATGGCGTTCAAGCAGGCGCGCTCGATTCCTATCGATTCGAAGGCGCTGCTCTTCATATCGTCGTGCCCACTCAGGAGGGTCATCGTAGCGTAGCCTGCGGTCTGAAACAATATTTTTATTGAGAGTTTTTCAATTTATTATTAGTACATCACACCTAAATTAAGACATGCTGGGAATTAGGTCTAGTCTTAACTTGATAGTGTGATGATCATCTCAAAAACCATGACTATATAAAACTAACAAACAAACAGCAATACTTTTGTTGTGACCTATTTGTATGGGTAGTAATATAAATACTCACAAGGTCGAGTGTTACGGACTTGAGTAGCAGTTCGACCCCGCCTCGGTCCAACTGGCACTGAATCTTCAGAAGACTGTGAAAGAGGAGAAGGACCAGCATTTTGCAGCTGAAACAAAAAATAATAATTAAGATTCACATGTTACTTACACAGGTGCAGTTTATCAAAATCGGTTTAGGAAAATGTAGCATATTAGTCATTGAATGAGATATAGATGCATTGAGTAGTAAAGTTGAACAAATATCCAAACATTGCTTTTACTTGCACATTAAATAATAATAAATACTTTGCACCTCTGGATTTACCCCATCTAACAAAGGCGGAGATGGAGTAGGGTTTGGCAGAACATTTTCAACATTTTCTGCAATCATCTGCAAAAATAGAATATAATTAAGATCTCACAAATATAAATATTTGATATTAATAATACTATTGAATGTATTTTGTTTATTATACTTACATTTAGAGGAGTTAAATTACTAGTTGATGTTGGAGTGGTAACTGCCAGGACTGCAGGTGCAGTAGAGCAAGTATGTGCGGGCTGAAAAAAACAACAAAAAGACAATGTTGATGATAACTCTAAGCACTGCTCTAAGAATGCATGGCAACAACAGATACCTTTATAACAAAATACATATATTAAACAAATCATACTGCAATTAAGTAGGTACATTGTTTTTATACATACATTCTGAGAAATTCCGAGACTTGTGGATGGTAGCGCATTGATGGGTAATGCAGCAGGCACATTTGGGAGCTGTAGAAACAAAAAAACACAGATTAATACAATACAAGGCACTTCTAGCTAGGAGATGGCGTCATAACATACCTACCTATATCACAAATCCTGGAGTCTCCGTTAAAAGGGGTACTGTTGCCTTATATCAATTTTTATTTTATTGTACATTACAAATGCCAAAAAAGCTAACCTTTTCGTACTTTTTCCCTTCTTAAAAGAGACTGTAGTAATAGATTATTTAACTTACATTTAGAGGAATTTGCACCTCTGGATTCCCTGCGTAGGAAACCGTTCCCAGTAACTGGAGTATTCGGCTCTCAGTTAATGTAAGCGGTTTCCTAGCTGGACCTCCTCCAGTCCCCAGGGCGTGTTGCCGGATTTCGGTGTCCCGCTTCCGTGCCCGGTATTTTAGTTCATGCCAATACTGCAAAAATTAGATTATCATAGTCACTGTTGTGTTATTATGTTGAAAAATTTATAGATCCATGTCAGTAAAAAGCATGCCTTACAGTTTTCCAGGCTTGCGCCTCTTTTGTTGCCCCATCTCCCATGCTGTTGAGGGTTCGGGCGGTGTTGCGCTAGAACTCATCAACGCGCTGACTAGCCAAGGCGCCCCCAACACGCGTCCTCGCGCTACCTCAACATTGGCCTCCAAGAGGCCTAGTAAGGTCTCCACCTGGGCATGGGAAACTATTCTCGCCTTTGGCACTGAAAATGAAATTATTATTTTTATATGATGTTACCATTACGTTACAGGAATAATACAACTGTTAAAGTGAAGCTTGGGTTGTTTTCATATAATATACACTTTGTGTTGTTTGATTTTGAGAGAGTGCCATTTAGTACAATATTTTTCACTTACTTGTGTTTCTTCTTTCTCAAAAAATTTAAAAGTTTTCTGGCGCACTGTGACAGTTAAACACTTGTTGTCATTCCACAGAACACTTCACGCAGTCCACTAACGCCACCTATTGTAGAGTAGCAGACAAATTTGCCTGCCATCTAGGGACGGGTAGCAAAACTAGTACTTCATTCGTTCTTTGCGTTTAGTTATTTAAATTGCAGAGATCATTTTTTTGTCTTTATTTCATTTTAATATGGATAAAAGTTTGTTTTTGAGGTGAAATCATAAACATTTATTAATAAACTGCATTTTTATTAAAATTCGATGCTATATTTGTAAAAAAAATATGGAGTTTTACCGAATGTTTTCCGATAATAAAACGCAAATCCATGAAAAGTTTCTATACGACCGGTCACTTTTCGGTCTTCATGGAATGGACAAAATTACACAATTCGAATTACATTATACGATAGATGAACAATTGGATTAATTGTCCATCCATGAACAACCTTACACAATCGCACTACTGATTAATGATGTCTAAAATGGCCAATGCGATGCACCAACTCCAAAAAGAAATTGTTCGCCTTAAATAGACTCCTTTCATTTAAAAAGTCAAGAGTTTAATTAAAATTCGACTTTTGAGTGCATTTTGTTTGAGGAGTCTGTCAATACTTTTTGTGTAAAAGCAAATATTTAGTGGATTATCGAGGAGCATATATATTTATAGAAAGATGGTTGCACCTTTTGACTCTGTTCTTTAATAAGCTTAGCTTAGCTTACAAAGTATTTCGCATAATTACTGGCGTCATAATCACTGAATTCTAAAGCATTAAGGGTTGCACCATGAGCCCAGTTCCACAAAATGGTGACTGTCAAACGTAAAACAAGATCAACATTAATCTTATTGTAAACATGATTTTACGTCAAAAGCCCATATTGCCCGTATACTGTCTTTTGTACTAGAGGATACTGGTACAAAGAGAAGTAATGCCTTGAAACTTTAGGTTTTCCTCGACTACACCAAAATTCCATCATCAGATCGCGATTTAGCAACAATAGGACCAATTAGAAGCCTGATTTAGGTAAGCCCTCTAAGTAGGTGAAAAACTTTTAAATCGGTTGACGACCCGTTTGGTGTAGTGGTCGAGAAATCGCCTACTACGCAGCGGGTGCGGGTTCGATCCCCGCACAATACAAACATTTGTGTGCATGAACATGTCTGTTTGTATTGGTCTGGGTGTTTTCTATGTATATTATGTATGTATTTACAAACTAAAAGTATTTAAGTATTATATCCGTTGTCTGGCACCCATAACACAAGCTTTGAGTAGCTTACTTTGGGACTAGATGGCGATGTGTGGGAATGTCCAAAGGATATTTAAAGGATATTTATATATTTAAAGGATATTTAAAGGTTAACTAACGACTGAGATATGAGGTAACATAGATGCTTACTTACTGTGTGTCTTGGCCTCCGACACAACGACACAAAAGAACGATATCTGATCCGGTATTGCGACGCCTCTTGCCAGTCCGCAACTTATAGCTCCTGCAGATTTGATACGACAGCGTCTTTCCAGCGGTACCTGGGCTGGCCGACGGAGCGGCGACCACGAGGTATTCCAATATAAATTGTATTAGCGCTACGCCACGCGCGCTTAACGGAAGAGGATCCCCCGTTCTTTCAAGATGGCCCATCCAATGGAGTCTCTGGGCTTTAGCTTCTCCCAAGATGTTGGGTTTGGCAACCAACTCCTCGATCTCTTGGTTTTTCCGAACCCTCCAGTTACCATCTTCTCTCTGAGTTGCACCTAGAATCTTCCTTATGATCTTCCTCTCCGACACTAAAAGCTTTTCGTCTTCCTTGAGGGTTAGTGTCCAAACCTCACTGCAATATACCAAGATCAGTCCTATGACGGTTTTCTTTATCCGTATCTGGGTTCTCCTGCTGAGAAGCTTAGACATCAGCACCTTGTGAAGGGCAGCTGTACAAACGCAAGGCATTCTGTATGCGGGTATCTATCTCCTCTTCCCTTGTGTTTGTGTCAGTAATGGTACACCCGCAGTACTTAAATTTAGTGGCTCGTTTAAACACAATATCTCCACTCCAATTGCAGATGTTCGCGCTGTCGCCTTCTGTTTCTGCCTTTATAACGCTTCATGTGGAAATATTCCGTCTTCTTCTGATTTATTCTGACTCCGACAATGGATGCCTCAAAAGCAAGGTGAAACCGCAATCTCTACCTCTTTCTTGGTCTCGCCCAGGAGAGCCAAGTCATCCGCGTAACCATTGATCCTATGTTGTCAGTTCAGTCGTAACCTATGTCCACAGACATAAGTTTCCGGATGACACGTTCTAGAACTAGTTTGAAGAGCATTGGAGACAACACAAGACAGTGTAACTATGTTACTTACATTGTCTTGTCTTGTCTCCAATACAAAACATACAGTTTAATTGATAACCACGAATATATGTATGTTTAATATAATATATACTATTAATACCATAATTTATCTTAATTTAGTATGCACATAATACCCCTTCCTATAAGCTCATTATTTCTTTATTTTCTTATAGCGATAAGACCGCGTACATTTTTCTCGAAATTAATTTGTTATTTAAACTTTCTGGTGTGCAATAAAGAGTTATCTATCTAACAACCTCCTTATTGAATTTGGTTAAAAATTTAAAGAAAACCATATCAAAAAGTTATATTATATATAAAGGTGGTCAACGACCCTGATAACTACAACTTAAGTTATAGATTTCCATGATCCGTTTAATCTTAACACAATCTAGCAGTGGAGCGGTTGGTTAGGGTTTAAACTTATCTATTTTGGGAAATCTTAATGACAATATACCTACTTTATCACATCTAACTTCATGAAACAATTTTATGTACAGTTGCCTGCACATCAGGTTACCCACTTTTTTGCAAACTACCCCTTATTATCACTGCATATGATACCGCAGGGTTAATCTTGACGTGTCTATACATAAATTATGAAATATATAATGGAGATAAACTAGTTCGATCGATTATAAACGATCTTTAAAGATTCAATAGATATCGTTATTTTGTACCAACTTTGAAACGCAGTAATCTACTGTTGATATAGTTTTTTTGACATTTCGCGTAGTCAATATTCAGACAAAATTAGTGTTTTCATGTAGGTATTTACTGTCTGAGAAGAGTTTCTGAATGAACAGTACGCCCTATCATACTATGCTCGCAGCAACGCCACTTGACCCTTGTATCTATCAGCACACGGAATAACCACATTTAATTTTCTTTTGACTGGCTTCGCCCAGCCGATCTTTGGAATATGAACCTTGATTCATTGTAATAAGGTTTATTTGAAACGATCAGGAACACCTGTTTTCAAACAGCCAGAACCTCTTACACCAGCTACACATCTCTGGCGTTTATTCACGCTGTGTGAATTAACTGAAAATATGCGTCAGCAAGGTGACCAGACTTTTATTGATATTTTGAAGTCGGTGAGCTAACAACCCAACATTTTAGTATTTTAATGGGAAGACTTCTTCAGACTGTAGAGCGCTGTATTGGAGTGTTGAAGGCAAGGTGGCGCTGTCTCCTAGCACACCGAACCCTTCACTATGACCCTATTAAAGCTGGAAAAATTGTCAATGCGTGTATCGTTTTGCACAACATGTGCAATCGTGCACGTATTGAAGTTCCCACACTGGATGACTATGATTTAAGAAGGGACGCCAGAAGACAGCCAGTGCAGCCAGTCAATGTGGGAGATGGGGCTACTTCACGACGAGGATTGGTAGAAAGGTTGTGGAGGGACCGGCAGATATAAGCTATATATTTTCTATAAAATAAATAAAACTTTATAAATCTACAAATGTTTTTATTTCAATAATAGTCAGCCTTCATCTCTGTAGAAACTAAGTTTGTATTAAAAATATATAATCAAGGCATTCTTATCTTACTTATTAGTACTTAGTTTTTTTGAACAATCAAAAATATATATAAAAAAAGTCAAAAGTCTCCCAATTCATTTATTATTATCGTTTTTATAACGAATGGTGAAGCAGCCTTTAGCTCTCCTTACAAACTAAAACAATATTGACTTAAACATTTTAATCACAGCATCTCATTAATTGCACTTATGTTTTTTCTAACAAATAGATAATCAGCCTTAAGTTCTTGAGTACCTTACAAAGTAAATAAATATTTTAACCACAGCATCTCATTTGTACATGTTTAAGCAGCCTTTAAGCTCTTAGAGTACTAAAACTAAATCAATACTTAAATTAAAAAGTCTAATAATGTAAAGTTTAGGTAAATATAGTCCCCTTATTACGATCTCTGTTGCAGTCTAGGTCTTAATTTAAAAATATAATTAATTCTCCAAACTTCTTGTATATAGCCCCAGTGCTTGTTCCGCGATCTCAACATGGCGTTCAAGCAGGCGCGCTCGATTCCTATCGATTCGAAGGCGCTGCTCTTCATATCGTCGTGCCCACTCAGGAGGGTCATCGTAGCGTAGCCTGCGGTCTGAAACAATATTTTTATTGAGAGTTTTTCAATTTATTATTAGTACATCACACCTAAATTAAGACATGCTGGGAATTAGGTCTAGTCTTAACTTGATAGTGTGATGATCATCTCAAAAACCATGACTATATAAAACTAACAAACAAACAGCAATACTTTTGTTGTGACCTATTTGTATGGGTAGTAATATAAATACTCACAAGGTCGAGTGTTACGGACTTGAGTAGCAGTTCGACCCCGCCTCGGTCCAACTGGCACTGAATCTTCAGAAGACTGTGAAAGAGGAGAAGGACCAGCATTTTGCAGCTGAAACAAAAAATAATAATTAAGATTCACATGTTACTTACACAGGTGCAGTTTATCAAAATCGGTTTAGGAAAATGTAGCATATTAGTCATTGAATGAGATATAGATGCATTGAGTAGTAAAGTTGAACAAATATCCAAACATTGCTTTTACTTGCACATTAAATAATAATAAATACTTTGCACCTCTGGATTTACCCCATCTAACAAAGGCGGAGATGGAGTAGGGTTTGGCAGAACATTTTCAACATTTTCTGCAATCATCTGCAAAAATAGAATATAATTAAGATCTCACAAATATAAATATTTGATATTAATAATACTATTGAATGTATTTTGTTTATTATACTTACATTTAGAGGAGTTAAATTACTAGTTGATGTTGGAGTGGTAACTGCCAGGACTGCAGGTGCAGTAGAGCAAGTATGTGCGGGCTGAAAAAAACAACAAAAAGACAATGTTGATGATAACTCTAAGCACTGCTCTAAGAATGCATGGCAACAACAGATACCTTTATAACAAAATACATATATTAAACAAATCATACTGCAATTAAGTAGGTACATTGTTTTTATACATACATTCTGAGAAATTCCGAGACTTGTGGATGGTAGCGCATTGATGGGTAATGCAGCAGGCACATTTGGGAGCTGTAGAAACAAAAAAACACAGATTAATACAATACAAGGCACTTCTAGCTAGGAGATGGCGTCATAACATACCTACCTATATCACAAATCCTGGAGTCTCCGTTAAAAGGGGTACTGTTGCCTTATATCAATTTTTATTTTATTGTACATTACAAATGCCAAAAAAGCTAACCTTTTCGTACTTTTTCCCTTCTTAAAAGAGACTGTAGTAATAGATTATTTAACTTACATTTAGAGGAATTTGCACCTCTGGATTCCCTGCGTAGGAAACCGTTCCCAGTAACTGGAGTATTCGGCTCTCAGTTAATGTAAGCGGTTTCCTAGCTGGACCTCCTCCAGTCCCCAGGGCGTGTTGCCGGATTTCGGTGTCCCGCTTCCGTGCCCGGTATTTTAGTTCATGCCAATACTGCAAAAATTAGATTATCATAGTCACTGTTGTGTTATTATGTTGAAAAATTTATAGATCCATGTCAGTAAAAAGCATGCCTTACAGTTTTCCAGGCTTGCGCCTCTTTTGTTGCCCCATCTCCCATGCTGTTGAGGGTTCGGGCGGTGTTGCGCTAGAACTCATCAACGCGCTGACTAGCCAAGGCGCCCCCAACACGCGTCCTCGCGCTACCTCAACATTGGCCTCCAAGAGGCCTAGTAAGGTCTCCACCTGGGCATGGGAAACTATTCTCGCCTTTGGCACTGAAAATGAAATTATTATTTTTATATGATGTTACCATTACGTTACAGGAATAATACAACTGTTAAAGTGAAGCTTGGGTTGTTTTCATATAATATACACTTTGTGTTGTTTGATTTTGAGAGAGTGCCATTTAGTACAATATTTTTCACTTACTTGTGTTTCTTCTTTCTCAAAAAATTTAAAAGTTTTCTGGCGCACTGTGACAGTTAAACACTTGTTGTCATTCCACAGAACACTTCACGCAGTCCACTAACGCCACCTATTGTAGAGTAGCAGACAAATTTGCCTGCCATCTAGGGACGGGTAGCAAAACTAGTACTTCATTCGTTCTTTGCGTTTAGTTATTTAAATTGCAGAGATCATTTTTTTGTCTTTATTTCATTTTAATATGGATAAAAGTTTGTTTTTGAGGTGAAATCATAAACATTTATTAATAAACTGCATTTTTATTAAAATTCGATGCTATATTTGTAAAAAAAATATGGAGTTTTACCGAATGTTTTCCGATAATAAAACGCAAATCCATGAAAAGTTTCTATACGACCGGTCACTTTTCGGTCTTCATGGAATGGACAAAATTACACAATTCGAATTACATTATACGATAGATGAACAATTGGATTAATTGTCCATCCATGAACAACCTTACACAATCGCACTACTGATTAATGATGTCTAAAATGGCCAATGCGATGCACCAACTCCAAAAAGAAATTGTTCGCCTTAAATAGACTCCTTTCATTTAAAAAGTCAAGAGTTTAATTAAAATTCGACTTTTGAGTGCATTTTGTTTGAGGAGTCTGTCAATACTTTTTGTGTAAAAGCAAATATTTAGTGGATTATCGAGGAGCATATATATTTATAGAAAGATGGTTGCACCTTTTGACTCTGTTCTTTAATAAGCTTAGCTTAGCTTACAAAGTATTTCGCATAATTACTGGCGTCATAATCACTGAATTCTAAAGCATTAAGGGTTGCACCATGAGCCCAGTTCCACAAAATGGTGACTGTCAAACGTAAAACAAGATCAACATTAATCTTATTGTAAACATGATTTTACGTCAAAAGCCCATATTGCCCGTATACTGTCTTTTGTACTAGAGGATACTGGTACAAAGAGAAGTAATGCCTTGAAACTTTAGGTTTTCCTCGACTACACCAAAATTCCATCATCAGATCGCGATTTAGCAACAATAGGACCAATTAGAAGCCTGATTTAGGTAAGCCCTCTAAGTAGGTGAAAAACTTTTAAATCGGTTGACGACCCGTTTGGTGTAGTGGTCGAGAAATCGCCTACTACGCAGCGGGTGCGGGTTCGATCCCCGCACAATACAAACATTTGTGTGCATGAACATGTCTGTTTGTATTGGTCTGGGTGTTTTCTATGTATATTATGTATGTATTTACAAACTAAAAGTATTTAAGTATTATATCCGTTGTCTGGCACCCATAACACAAGCTTTGAGTAGCTTACTTTGGGACTAGATGGCGATGTGTGGGAATGTCCAAAGGATATTTAAAGGATATTTATATATTTAAAGGATATTTAAAGGTTAACTAACGACTGAGATATGAGGTAACATAGATGCTTACTTACTGTGTGTCTTGGCCTCCGACACAACGACACAAAAGAACGATATCTGATCCGGTATTGCGACGCCTCTTGCCAGTCCGCAACTTATAGCTCCTGCAGATTTGATACGACAGCGTCTTTCCAGCGGTACCTGGGCTGGCCGACGGAGCGGCGACCACGAGGTATTCCAATATAAATTGTATTAGCGCTACGCCACGCGCGCTTAACGGAAGAGGATCCCCCGTTCTTTCAAGATGGCCCATCCAATGGAGTCTCTGGGCTTTAGCTTCTCCCAAGATGTTGGGTTTGGCAACCAACTCCTCGATCTCTTGGTTTTTCCGAACCCTCCAGTTACCATCTTCTCTCTGAGTTGCACCTAGAATCTTCCTTATGATCTTCCTCTCCGACACTAAAAGCTTTTCGTCTTCCTTGAGGGTTAGTGTCCAAACCTCACTGCAATATACCAAGATCAGTCCTATGACGGTTTTCTTTATCCGTATCTGGGTTCTCCTGCTGAGAAGCTTAGACATCAGCACCTTGTGAAGGGCAGCTGTACAAACGCAAGGCATTCTGTATGCGGGTATCTATCTCCTCTTCCCTTGTGTTTGTGTCAGTAATGGTACACCCGCAGTACTTAAATTTAGTGGCTCGTTTAAACACAATATCTCCACTCCAATTGCAGATGTTCGCGCTGTCGCCTTCTGTTTCTGCCTTTATAACGCTTCATGTGGAAATATTCCGTCTTCTTCTGATTTATTCTGACTCCGACAATGGATGCCTCAAAAGCAAGGTGAAACCGCAATCTCTACCTCTTTCTTGGTCTCGCCCAGGAGAGCCAAGTCATCCGCGTAACCATTGATCCTATGTTGTCAGTTCAGTCGTAACCTATGTCCACAGACATAAGTTTCCGGATGACACGTTCTAGAACTAGTTTGAAGAGCATTGGAGACAACACAAGACAGTGTAACTATGTTACTTACATTGTCTTGTCTTGTCTCCAATACAAAACATACAGTTTAATTGATAACCACGAATATATGTATGTTTAATATAATATATACTATTAATACCATAATTTATCTTAATTTAGTATGCACATAATACCCCTTCCTATAAGCTCATTATTTCTTTATTTTCTTATAGCGATAAGACCGCGTACATTTTTCTCGAAATTAATTTGTTATTTAAACTTTCTGGTGTGCAATAAAGAGTTATCTATCTAACAACCTCCTTATTGAATTTGGTTAAAAATTTAAAGAAAACCATATCAAAAAGTTATATTATATATAAAGGTGGTCAACGACCCTGATAACTACAACTTAAGTTATAGATTTCCATGATCCGTTTAATCTTAACACAATCTAGCAGTGGAGCGGTTGGTTAGGGTTTAAACTTATCTATTTTGGGAAATCTTAATGACAATATACCTACTTTATCACATCTAACTTCATGAAACAATTTTATGTACAGTTGCCTGCACATCAGGTTACCCACTTTTTTGCAAACTACCCCTTATTATCACTGCATATGATACCGCAGGGTTAATCTTGACGTGTCTATACATAAATTATGAAATATATAATGGAGATAAACTAGTTCGATCGATTATAAACGATCTTTAAAGATTCAATAGATATCGTTATTTTGTACCAACTTTGAAACGCAGTAATCTACTGTTGATATAGTTTTTTTGACATTTCGCGTAGTCAATATTCAGACAAAATTAGTGTTTTCATGTAGGTATTTACTGTCTGAGAAGAGTTTCTGAATGAACAGTACGCCCTATCATACTATGCTCGCAGCAACGCCACTTGACCCTTGTATCTATCAGCACACGGAATAACCACATTTAATTTTCTTTTGACTGGCTTCGCCCAGCCGATCTTTGGAATATGAACCTTGATTCATTGTAATAAGGCCTAAAAGCCGATAGAAAGGGCGTACAGACATCGGCTGGTGTCTATGATTAGATCCTTCATCTCACAAGCTTCGATTCGTATCACGCCTTCAATAGATTTCTTTTTCGCGGTAACCGATGATACTATGTTTGGATAAAACATTGTACAAGGGAGCGATAATAAACTGGTGTAATATTATTTATTACGACATTAACGTCAGATGCTGTTTTTTTAAGTTGTAACTTCTCGTGTCGTTAAAAGAATAAAATGCATTGTGCAATTATCTTCAATTATTCAACTTGATTTTTAACGGAAAAAATATCTTCTACAGCTTTAAATATGGAGTGAGTATGCGCAAACATTTTGCAGGTAGGTTTTATTAACTTTTCTAGTTGATGTGTTGTTTTTTTAATTAAATAAATAAATATTGGACACTGGTCACATACATTGCTTTTACCCCAAAATAAGTAGCTTATACACTTGTGATAAGGAATTAGAAATAACGGTGACACCACAACACCCAATCCCAACACAATGAAGCAAGTATTAATTTCTACATTGACTCGTCCGGGAATCGAACCCGGGACCTCAGAGCGGCAACGCTTTTAAATCCAGCGTACTTAGCCACTACACCACGGAGGTCGTCACAATTTAAAGTATTATTACGGCTTCGTACTGTTAAACAATGTATCGGCCACTACTTATTTATTTTTTAATTATTATTTAGTATGGGTTCATTCTTGACTCCAGACCAAGCCTAGTGCGACTAAGACGAAGTTGAAGATAAAACGAGCTCGCCCAGAAGAAGTTTGTTCACTCGATCTTTAAATAGATTTGAACTGTAATTTCTAGGAAACACCTCATTATTTTTAAATTTTCATATTTATTTTAAGATTCCTGCATAATTTCCATATTTAAATTATTCGTTAATGAGTGCTTACTTATCGACAGTCAAACAGACCTTAATCGGGGCTCCCGGAAGTGGGTTCCGCCAAAACCGAGCCAATTGAAGCGTAGGGGCCTTTTCTTCAATTGTTTCGTCATAATATTACCCGCTATTTTCACGTCACCATAATGCTACCTAAAACTGGCCATATTATATGGTTTGTTTATTGACATCGAAGGTTTGGGCAGACAGATGATTTTTATTGTCACAAATGGACATGATTTATAGAAATAGGTTTCCGTATTGGATGAATTTGGTAGTTACAGATAAAACACAACGTAATTATGAAGGTAGAATATATTTAAACATAAGAAATTACTAACTGTATATGCTTTATTTTACTAAACACACCTTGTGAAGATGACAGACGGCTTGTCTTGTGAAAAATGGTGGAGGAGGGCTATGTTCATCAATGGACGTCCTTTGGCTGATAATGATGATGATGATATGCGTCACTTATCACAAATTGGCTTCGTCATGTAACGAACAGCTATACCTATATAAATAATAAATAAAAAAATATTTGACAACATCACATACATTGCTCCGATCCTAAGCTAAGTAGCTAAAGCACTTGCGTTATGGAAATCGGAAACAACGATGATACCACAACACCCAGACGACGAGACAATATAGAAAAGATCGTTTTTCTACATTGACCCGACCGGGAATCAAACCCGGAACCTCACGAGATGGTGACGCTTGAAACCAGCGTGCTAGCCACTCGACCACCGAGGTCGTCGTCGTATATATGTTTGCAAAGTAAAACTTAGTAAGTAATATTTTGTACTTTCCAAAGTTAAAGATTGTAATATCACAATAATATTTATGAAAATACGTTGCAGATTTCGTTCAAGAGGTTCTAGAAATGTCTGAATGCTTGAGAGTTATTCAACTGGAAAGCAACGGGCGGGTGTTCGATTCAGAATGTTGTTTTGGTCAGTGAGGTCCAACTCAGGGATGATAATATGAGTTACATTTATTTATAAAAATATTTTAATTATATGCAAGATGTATAAAAGAAACCTCTTCACATCATTAAAAAAAAGGGAATACTCGCACCCGTATACGAAATGCCGTAGCAAGTAGGCTACGAAGAGGCGCCAGAGGCTTTAGTGCGAGTTGGAGCGAGACTTACTCGATCAAACGCATCGAGCGCGTTAACGTGAATTTATATAGGAATGAAGCAACGCTATCTAATGGCTAACGAGTACACTAAAACAATCGCATATAAACTCACGTTTACACGCTCGATGTGCTTGATCGAGTAAGTCTCGTTCTAACTTGCACTACAGCCTCTGGCGTTGAATTTTGACTAGCTTTCTAGTATCGCAGTAAAATATTTTTTTTGGCATCAGTACTAGTTGTACCCACCTTGTCGCTCGTCGCTGATCAAAACCACAATTACATCGCCGTGTTTTCTTTCAAATTTTCCGTGTTTTGTCGTAAACTCAAAATATATTTCGTCATAAACTTCCTACCATATTCCATTAAATTAAAATTATTTTTTGTTTGGCCTTGCATGGACTGCGCTGGTCCTTAGAGGTCAAGGTGACTTGCTCATTAATCTTGATCAGTCCGTTCATTTTAGACGCTTCAAGAATCACGTTCTAACAAAATTGTGAAAGGAATCAAGTGTCAGTTATTAATGTAAGATTAAGATCTTAAACCACGCTGTACTTGTATTGAGATAATTTAAAAAAAAGTTTAAATGTGTGCAATCTATCTGTACTCTGATTTTAAATTAGATAGACCAAAACAAAATTTGTGGAGCTGCCACTTTTTTGGATTAACAAACTTGTGCCGTTACTAAATAATAATAAAAATGAATTTTCTTATTTAATTGATTTAAGTATCAATAAATACGAGTAGATAGAATATGTTTTGTGCAGAAGTATTATATCATGAATTATACTGTTAATAAATATATGAAAAAGTCAACATGTTTAATCATCATTGACGGAGTTGTTATTACAAAGAAACAGATTTTCATTTATTAATTATTATTAAAAAAAGTTTTATGTATTACGTTTCTTCATAGCTCGGTGTATTTTGCATGTATTAACTTTCCTCACGAGTAAAATCACATTATTGAAATCTTATATCCAAGTTCAATAATCGCGTACAATCGAATTATAATGATCTATTCTTGCAACAACGAAAAAGTAAAAGCTCGGTCTTTGCTCTCATTCTGGGCCTATCGACTAGACTAACGACTGGAATTACACAACTACGCCTGGCTCATACAAATGCCACAATGAGCAGTCTCAATTTAATGTATAATGACTAAAATACTTGGGCTAGTATTGTAAACGATCTAAGTTGGTCTAACTACACAAACATCTTGCCGTATTTCATCAAAAGCGAACGATTGGAAAATGTCCTAAAATCTCCTACAGGCCGTTTTCATGGCCACAATGGATATTAAGGTGTAACACAACTGGATCGTAGCGCAGCCTCGAAATATTTAAAAGTTTTTGAAGAAATTGGATACAAAACTGTATTAGACACTAATGGAAATTATACTTTAGGATTTATGCAAGCACAAGTCTCAATATCGGACGGCATACGCCAAAGCACAGCCAATGCATTTTTATCGTCGGCAAAAAATCGAGATAACCTTTTTGTCCTAAAGAAACATTTGGTAACTAGAGTCAATTTTGTTAACAATAAAGCTCAAAGTGTGGATGCGATCGACGATCAGGGGCAAACAAAAACACTTAGGGCAAAGAAAGAAATTAAACTTTCTTGTGGAACTATCAATAGTACTCAACTGCTTATGCTGTCAGGAATAGGACCAAGAGAACACCTGACTGATTTAGATATAAATGTGATTTCAGACCTACCTGTCGGGAAAAATCTTCAAGATCAAAAGATAGTAACTTTGTTAACTACCAAAAAGTCAAGACCCTACTCAGTATCCCGCACCATCTATTACTGGCTACGTATCACTGGACAAACGACAAATCCAGACTATCAAGCGGCAGTGATAATTTTAACAGAGTTACTTCAACAATGCCTTATCGAATTAGCTTTTAATAAGGATATTTGTCAATCATTTGCAGACAGAGCAAAAAACAAAGAAGTAGTTTCATCTCTTATAGCTCTCCTTCAGCCGAATTCAAGAGGAAGCATTTTATTAAGAAGCACTGATCCTAAAGAATATCCATTGATCATGACGGATGCCTATTCTGATGTCAGCGATTTAGATAAGGTGGTAGAATATTTAGAAGATTATTCCCGAGTGATAAACACCACATATTTCACAAGCGTTTGAGCTGAGTTTTTAGAGTTGGAAAAATGTGCGGGGTACGGAATTGGCAGTAAAAGTTACTGGAGATGTCACGCTGAATGCTTGGTGTCCACTTTGAATCATGAAGTGGGTACGTGCGCGATGGGGTCTGTGGTGGACAGCCGTTTGAGCGTGTTCGGGGTGAAGCGGCTGCGAGTGGTGGACGCCAGCGTGATGCCGACGATCACCAGTGGGAACACCAATGCACCCACTATCATGATCGCTGAGAAAGCCGCTGATATGGTGAAGGAGGACAATTGCATTTTCAACACGTAACTTCTTGAATTGTTTGCATGCAGTCATAAAAAACAATGCTATCTTAATTCAAACATAATCACAAGGATAACAACACTTAATAATATAAATTAATGCAATAGTACTACTTATTCATAAATTCCTGTTGATCCCATTCCGTTAAAAAGATAATTATTGTATATCAGGTTTTCAAAACTTAGTGTCATTTAAAAAAATACTTGAAACACACACATAAATTGCACATTTGAAATATGATGATGAAAATAATATATGTATGTATATAAATGGTTTCTCAAAAATATAAAATGTTATAACATATGAATAACAAAAATATTATAATAAGGAATAAGATTATATCTCTACACTCTAGTGCGCTTACAAAATGTACGTAGACGTTTTTGGTAGCAGTATTGATCCCATATGATTTTTTCAACGATATCTTTAGAGTTGATATCGTAACTTCTATTCGATTCTAGTCTGGGATGATCTGCAATCAATATCCTAGTGGGAAACCTGTCAGCGGTAAGTAAACAAGCTAAAGTAATATTGTATATTCAACCAAGGAGGAGTTCTCCTGAGAAGAGATGCTCAAAATGACTGTATTTATACTTCTTACTTCAAAGCATATCTCTTTGACCCCTTAAACACTGCGACTTTTAGCATTGATGCAGTCGCGCGTTTTGAAAACGCGCTGCAGCATCGCGACTCACGCAATAAACAGATTTAATTTAGCATCTATGCAGTCGCCGAAATTCAGTACATAATTTGACAATTTCTAGCTACTGCATCGCGACTGTATCGATGCCTAAAGAAGCGCAGTGTGTAAAGGTTGACATTTAGTGACTGCATCACGGCTAATGCGCGTTAGCATCGTGACTGCATCGCTTCTATAATCCGCAGTGTTTAAGGGGTTTAAGACGTATCAAGATGTCAACATTGAATTTCTTGTACTAGATTTACCTACGTGCCTTTTTAATTTAAGGGTTTCCCTCGATTGCACCAAGATCTAATCATCAAATCCCAACTTTTTAGGGTTCCGTAGCCGAATGGCAAAAAACGGAACCCTTATAGTTTCGTCAAGTCTGTCTGTCTGTCTGTCTGTCTGTCTGTCTGTCTGTCTGTCTGTCTGTCTGTCTGTCTGTCTGTCTGTCTGTCTGTCTGTCTGTCCGTCCGTATGTCACACCCATTTTATTCTGTAACTATAAGCATTACACAATTGAAATTTGGTAGGAAGATGTATCTTGTTAACCGCTTACCGATTCTCATAAAAAAATAATGACAGTTAAGGGGGGGCTCTCATACATGAAACTAAAACCAAAAATATATTTTTTTGTCAAACCTATACGTGTGGGGTGTCTATAGATAGGTCTTTTAAAATGACATAGAGGTTCCTAAAACCATTTTCTTTTAAAGTCAAACGTTTCATAGCTAGACGCTTCCAAAGTGGTAAAATGGGCGTCCCCCCCCCATCTAATTTCTAAACCAAGCAAGTGTTAATTTTGAAAAATATATATGATGTAGATCTTAATAAATACTTTCAACGAAAGTTGGTTCGAACGGGATCGAACCAGTAGTTTTTGAGATATAGCACATTTTCAACAACCGCAAACATAACTTTGTACTTCATACAAACACTATGAAAAACAAAGTTATATTTGTAGTCAACAAAATATTGTGGTATTTTACTAAGTAGAAGTAAATGGAGTCCCTAATTCAGTTAAAGTTGGCACGGAACCCTCAGTGCGCGAGTCCGACTCGCACTTGGCCAGTTTTTTTTAAATAAAATTCATTTTAAATGAACCATTTTAATAATTGTTAGTCAGACTAATCGCATTGCGGCTATCTCCCATCAAGGTCAAATTGTTCGCCTAAGACTTTTTACACACTGCGACTTTTATCAGCGATGCAGTCGCTAAATGTCAACCCTTACATATTTTGCTGCTTTTAGCATCGATACAGTCGCGATGCAGAAGCTGGAATATTTCAATTTAAGTTATACTGTATTTCGGTGACAGCATTACTAACGCGCGGCTGCATCGATGCTAAATTAAATCTGTTCATTGCGTGAGTCGTGACGCAGAAGCGCGTTTTCAAAACACGTGACTGTATCGATGCCAAAAGACACAGCCGGTAAAGGGTCTAATAGTCAACATTGTGTGGAACTCCTCAACGCTATACGGTAACAATATCGTAACAAAAAATCTAATAAGTACTTTCGTTTTTTTATAGTGTAACTGCTACAGTCTGCTAATATAGGAGCAGACCATATATTCCTACCCTTAAAAAACATTCGAAAAATGATTCAGTTCTTAAAAATGTTAAATGATGCGCTTATTACGTTGGAGGATTACTTGGAACGTGTAATATCTTTTTACTCAATGTAGAGGTATTATCTGCGGAAGAAATACACACTCGATTTTTTATTGTTTGAATATTTTTTTTATTGTGTGTCTACAGATGAATTAAGATAGATTATGTTAAAAAGATAGGTACTTACTTTTAATTATTAAACAAATTCAAGATACAAATTTATTAAAAAGTTTTGCGTTTAGTTATTCCAAAGTTTTTTTCATTATTCTAAATTCATTAATAAAATTCTTAATACTAAGGAATTCAATCAATTAAACACTGTAATATCTGTTTGTTTATACAAGTTGCAAAATTTACTAGTTGGATAAGTTTATTCCTACTTATATGTCCTTCATATTTACGACGAGTTTCTGCTTTGATGCGTTTAGTTTCGCCAACACTAAATTCTTCTTGCCAAGAACCTTAAAATAATGCTATAAAAGTGATCCTAGTACGACAAGGGCTCTATCCCAGAAAATATGAATGGAAACAGATAAAGAACAGATGGGAGGCTAGATAGGAACATAAAAATCTTCGGAGATATATGAGTACAATCTGATGCGTGGAGTACAATATTGAACAATAAGCCTGGAAGAGGATTCGATTTGGCTAGAAAAGTCTTCAGGAAATGGATAACAGATACACAAGGGTAAGGATTCGAGGGTGATCGAATGTTGTTATCTTAAAATGAGGGCTAGAACTAATTGAATTCTATCAGAAATGTATAATTCTTTTGTTTGAAGATAACTCCCGTGCCGTAAGACACACTACGCATTGTTGCATAAACAGGCGGGAAGATAGCGCTAATGTCCGCAAAATAACGCTTGATTCCATTAACGTACTACCTATTGATTGATAGTAGATTATTCATTAAGGGAATAAAGTAGCGTCTTACGGCACGGGTTCTATTTTGAATCACGAGCGAAATGAAAGGATTCAAATTTGAACTCCGAGCTCGAGCGAAACGAGAGAGGTATTAGTTTTACCTTATAGAGAATCATGAGTGTAGTGAGGGATTTCAGCTCCCACACTTTTCACCTGTAGGTATTCCTGAGGTGACTCTGCATGAGATATATTCCATAATTATTATTCATGTAATAAGTGGAATTTATATTGTTTTTTTGCTTTGAATCACTATTGTAGTTACGTAAAGCCGTTGATCCTGCGTTTGATCTTTCTCCTGTCGTGTCAGATTGCTGCTCCATTAGACTATGAGAGTGAAAGCAATAGAGAGGGCACCTGTGTTTGCGCACAAACTTGTGCATTGTAATATGTCCCGCGCAGTCGTTTAGTCGTTGTGACCAGCCAACGTAAACGAAATCAGCTATGGGGACTATTATGACTCTACTTATAATTTGTTAAATAAAGTTCCATCATTTCCCACTTAGGTACAATTAGATCCAAAACACACCTAGCTAATACAAACGAAAGCACATTTTCAGATGATACTTTATTTTATTTACCAGAAATGAAAAATGACGGAAAAAGATACTTCCTCTAAGGGGTAGTTAAATAAACATAACCCACTTTCTGTGAGGCGGCCAACTAATCCATACTAATGTTTCACATCTTACGGCGCTCATACGTGCGGAGTTTCTCATGAATGACATTATAAATTGCGCAAAGAAGAAGAAGATACCTACTCTCGTTCATCTTAATTTCAACCTTATGGTGATGGCATAGAGTTCAATTAAATATGAGGTAATTTAGCAGAGAAATATAAGTTCTCACATAAAGCTACTTACAGAACGGACAAAAAAGATAGGACAGTCCCCTTTAAAATTGAAATTCAAGGAAGAATTAGTACAATAGAGCAAACTAGCACTGTGATTACCAAAAATACTCAAAAACTATATAACTTACAAGGTTCGAGCCTGGTGGAAATCACGGTGAAATTAAGATTAGCGGCCCTATTTTTAAACGACTTCAAAAAAGGAGAAGGTTATCAATGCGACTGTATGTTGTTTTTGTATTGTATATTATGTCCCACATATTATCTCAGTCATTCGTCCACCGCTAGAATTTTATTTTTTCACCTACTTGAAGTTAAATCTTCTTGTTGGTCCCATTGGATGTTGGGATCTTGGAGCAATCGAAGGAACATTTGTCTGATAATCGACATTGTGTGATTCTGAGATGATGGTGGAACTCCTAGACGCTTAGGAGTTCAGTGATTTATATGACGGAACTTATGATAGATAATTTGTAGCTTATTAAAAAACGGTATCAAAAGGTACATCCGGGCGTATTCCTATACCTCTCGGCCACCATCACATTAGCAAACTTGTTGAATTTTGCAAGCGCTTGCTTTAACACGTAGGCTGCGTGACATAATTGGTAAAAAAAAAACTTCGGATATTGTGAGAGCAATCTCGCAACATTGATGATGTCACGCAGCCTACGCGTTAAAGTAAGCGCTTGCAAAATTCAAAAGATTTGCCAATGTGATGGGGGCCGAGTGGTATAGGCATACGCCCGGATAGCGTAAAAATCCATCTAACTTCCAAAAAAAACTTCATTATAACAAAGTCCGTAACAAAGCACACAAGGTGCTCGCACATCGCAGAAACTCTTACTATGTACAACTTATTAACGACAATTTTAAAATACTAAAAAAGTGTACCAAATCATTAACCAGATGCTAGGTCGGATCTCGTTATCAATTGACCAAGCCATTATTAATGCTTTCGACTCCCAGGGTTTAACCGAGAAAGAAATTGCCAATAATTTTGCCACTGTATTAAATGAAGCAGTTGAAAATATAATACCATCCTGCAATATCCCATTATTAGACCCAGATACATATAATAATCACACGAATTCTAGTATACGTTTTCAGAGAGCTTCTAGTGATAAAATATACAAGATAATAAACAAATTTTACACAAATAAAGCACCAGGTCTTGATGACATCAAAGTATCTGATATTAAAATGGCAGGAGAAAATATTTCTCTAGATTTTCTAACTTGATAAACTGTAGCGTTAAAACAGGGATTTATCCAGATACCTTAAAAATAGATTGCCTTCGCCCTATTTTTTAAACATCGTCGTCCAATAACTCTTCTCCCATCTTTTGATGAAATTGCCGAGAAATTTATATGTGAACAAGTGCATACCTTCTAAAAAGATCATGATGTTATTTATCACAACCATTTCGGTTTCCAACATGGAAATGACACTTATGGACTTCTCTTTAACTTTTCAGATGAGGTGAATGAATACTTAAACGATAGAAATAATGTTTTCGCTCTGTTTATTGATTTTTCCCGCGCTTTTGACACCCTATATAACACAAAGCTCGTGAAAAAACTTGAAGACTGCGGCATATGTGGACCGATGCTAGATTGGTGTCAAAATTATCTTAAAAATCGTAAACTCAGTGTCAAGATATGCAATACCTATAGCGAAACAATAGTAGCTAAACATGGTACCGCACAAGGATCGGTTCTGGGACTGTTGCACTTTCTGTCATACGTCAACAATATGAGCAATGTTATAACAAACTCAAAATGTTATCAGTATGCCGATGATAACTGCCTCGTTATTAGTAGTACTAATCTAACAGAGGCTTATCAACGCTTACAATCGGATTTAAATAATCTCAGTAAATGGTACCATGACGCTGGCCGGTCCTAAATGTAGGTAAATCCAAACTAATGCACATTACTGATCCTCAAGCGGTATCTTGAAAGCACACAATCATAGAAGTTTGCACTCCAACAACTCACAGAGCTGCAGCTGCCCCCAAATTGAGCTTGTGAATTCCTACACTTACCTCGCACTTAGCATATATACATTCTAAAAATCGTATACTCTACAAAGTCAAATTAGCGCAATACAACTCACTGGCTGAATCATACATACAGTATGGTATTAGTAGCTATAGTCGTACTTATAAAACATATCTCGATAATATTTACAAACTGTAATTAAAAAATTTAAAACAAATAGTTCCCCCCGCCCTAATGGAAAAAATCCAGAATGATGAATCTGGCCTTTTTACCCGACTACGGCGAAGCAATAAAGAGGGTTATGATTTTGATTAATCATCTGTGCCCTCATAACTACTAAAGTATAAATTAGAATTGGACAAACGAGGTGTTGTTGGAAGCCTCTTGATTGTCCGCCGATTTTTATAGGCAACATGAAGTTACGTTAAATTGACTACAGCGCCCCCTAGGAGACTTAACAAACGAAGTTAGGAGAAATGACAAAACGAAACAATAAGTTTTTAAAATTAAAAAAACTATTCTATCAATTGATTTGTATTCACACCACACCATAGGGTCGTGAACCTTAATAATCGAAATTGAATCTCAAAAATAGGGTATTTTTCGCGCTTCTATCACGAATTATCAGTAAGTGGCTGAAACTTCAGGCAATATATTCATTGTGTCTTGCTAAAGGAAGATATAAGGTTTATGCCAATATCTTCAACTTCACCTTTAAAAGTATAGTTCAGGAATTATATCCAAAAGAAAAGTAAAAAAATATATCTGGGAAATTTTAATATGTAAAACTTTAATGAATCTTTTGACGACCTTCGTGGTGTAATGGTTAAGCACGCTGGTTTCAAGGCGTCGCCACTTCGAGGTCCCGGGTTCGATTCAAAAGTCAAAAGTCAAAAAGTCAAAAGTCAAATATTGTTTATTCAATTTAGGACACAATATGCCACTTATGAACGTCAAATGTACAGTGAAAAATAAAATAAAAATAAATGTGCCCTGAAGGGGCCGAATCATGTCTCCTCATCTTTTGGGCCCTACCAGCGCTTCGAGACAGAACACAGACAATTAGGCAAGTGCTGAGAAGAAACGCCGGAACAAACTCAGTAACCACTAGCTGCCGTAAAATCAAAATCATCAAAGGTAAGTACATCAGTCGGTGCAGGCTAAACGGACCACACATTCGTGTCGTTCAGGTAGTCTTGAACCTTATAATAGCCTTTAGACATAAGCGTGTTTTTAACGTGTTTCTTTAATTTATCAACCGGCAATTCGACAAGATTGTGCGGTATATTATTAAAGAATTTTATACAATTTCCCATGAACGAATTACTAGTTTTAACTAATCTGAAGTTAGGAACGACAAGCTTGTGTTTATTTCTTGTGTTATATGAGTGAATGTCGCTCTTCTTCATGAAATAATCTAAATTTTTACGGACGTATATTATATTGTCAAAAATGTATTGAGAAGCCACAGTTAATATGTTGATTTTCTTAAAGACCTCTCTCAGGGAGTCACGAGGACTAAGTTTATAAATAG
Source organism: Pyrausta purpuralis (assembly GCA_963924145.1). NCBI lineage: Eukaryota > Metazoa > Arthropoda > Insecta > Lepidoptera > Crambidae > Pyrausta > Pyrausta purpuralis. The sequence goes on from OZ001644.1 coordinate 5,989,316, forward strand.
CACGAATGGCTCTTTTCTGCAAAATAAATATGGTATCAATGTCTGCAGCAGAACCCCACAAGAGAAGACCGTAAGACATAATACTGTGGAAGTAACTAAAATACACAAGCCTCGCCGTTTCAACATCAGTCAGATACCTTATTTTTCTAACTGCAAAGGCAGCCGAGCTTAGCTTCCTAGCTAGGGCTTCAATATGAGGTCCCCACTGTAATTTTGAGTCAAGTGTAATGTCCAGAAATACAGTGGAGTCTATTAAGACTAGATTATTACCATTTAGTACAATATTTGGTGTAAGTTGCTTAACATTAGGCAAAGTGAATTTTACACATTTAGTTTTACTAGCATTCAGCAACAAGTTATTGGTGGTGAACCAATTCAATACTTTGGAGAGAGTATTGTGTACTTCGTCAAAATTTTATTCATGTCTTTTCATTTTAAAAATCAAAGAAGTGTCATCAGCAAACAGAACTATCTCACAAAGATTTGTGGAATGAAATGGCAGGTCGTTTACATATATCAGGAAAAGTAAAGGCCCCAATATTGAGCCCTGGGGGACCCCCATTTGAAGAAGGGCTCCGGAAGAGTAGGTACCATTTATGTTAACTGATTGTATTCTACCCGATAAGTACGAACTTAACAACTTAGATGAGTTTTCCGAGACACCATAGTGTTCTAACTTAATGAGCAATGTCTGATGGTCTACACAATCAAACGCCTTTGACAAATCACAGAATACACCTACGGCATCATGTTTGTCTTCATAAGCATCAAGAATGTGTCTGATGAGTGCTACTCCGGCATCAGTTGTATTTCTACCTTTAGAGAACCCAAACTGTTTTTCGTGTAGTAAATTATTAAGTTTAAAATGGGAAAGTAATTGATTATAAATGAGTTTTTCAAAAATTTTACTTATCGTGGGTAATATTGAAATAGGCCTAAAATTGCTGGGGTCACTTTTGTCTCCTGATTTAAATAAAGGGACAACCTTACTATGTTTCAATAAATTTGGAAACTGATTTTGGTCAATACATTCATTAAAGATATAAGATAAGTAAGGAGCTATTAGAGGTATAATGGGTTTTATTGTGTCTATTGATATACCCGATTTATCCTCTGTTTTCTTTTGTTTTAATTCTTTAAATGTTTTTATGATGTCTAAAGGACCAATATTTCTGAATTTAAATGAGGATTCGCACCTATGAACACTCGACACTAGTAATGATTTCGCGTGACTTGAGCAATAACTCAACTGTTTAGTCGTCTCTATAGGAATATTACAGAAGTAATCCTCAAAAGCGTTTGCTACCTCGTCATTGGATTTAATAAGCTTGTTGTTTATTTTAGACTAAATTTGTTATCATGAGATTTCGTTTTACATGTTTCTTTATTTATAATATTCCATGTTTCTTTGATTTTATTACTAGATTTTTTAATTTTATCGCGTATGTAATTCGACTTAGCTACATAGCAAACTCTTTTGAAAATTTTTGAGTACCTCTTAACGTACTCATGAAACGATAGATCCTTTCTATATGCTTTTTTGTTATACAATTCAAACATTTTTTCCTATTTGTATAAACTCCTCGTGTAGCCCAGTCACTGAATTTCGGTTTGCAGTTATTGATAACTATTTTCTTTTGAGGGAAAGTAATATCAAATTGTTTTTTAACTACCTGAAATAATTGTTCATACAAGTCACTAGCATTTTTTTTATCAAAAGGTATAAACGGTATTTTATCACTTACAAGGTTTTTAAATTTGTCCTTACGAGATGCAGTGACCGGCCTGCATTTGATTTCTAGACGGGGTGGAATAAAACGGTTCTGTAGTGTAACTATCTGACCGCAATGATCCGATTTTACAAAATTAATTATAGATTGTTTGATGATTTTACAGTTGCAGAGCATATTATCGAAGCAAGTAGCTGTTGTAGGAGTAACTTTAGTGGGCTCAGCAAAAACCGGAGTGAGGTCAAATGATTTGAAAATGCTCAAAAACCGAACGCGATGTTCCTCCGTAATATCTATAATGTCCACATTCCCAGTCGGGTCAATATAGAAATCAAAATTTTCTACATTGTCTCGGGTCTGGGTGTTATGGTACCACCGTTGTATCTGATTCCCATAATACAAGTGCATTGGTTATGGGAATACATGATACTAAAACCAAAATGTTCTTTTTTTGTGTCAAACCTATGCGTGTGGGGTGTCATTAGATAGGTTTAAAATAAAATAGAGGTTACTAAAACCATTTTCGCTCGCTAAAAATCTAACGTTTGCGAGATATACGCTTCCAAATTGGTAAAATTGGCGCCCCCCCCCCCCACCTCCCCTTTTAACTTCTAAACTAAGTGAGTGTAAATTTTGGAAGAAATATATAATGTAGATATTAACAAATACTTTCAACGAAAATTGGTTTGGACGGGATCGAACTAGCAGTTTTTGAGATATAGGACGTTTTCAACACAACCGCAAACATAACTTTGATTTTCATACAAACACTATGATAAACAAAGTTATATTTGCTGTCAAAAAAATATTGTGGTGTTTTAGCTAAGTGGAAGTAAGTGAATTCCCTCATTCAGTTGAAGTTGGTACGGAGCCCTTAGTCAGCGAGTCCGACTAGTACTTAGCCGGTTTTTTAGGAATCATATTCAAAAGAAAAGTAAAAAAATATATATCTGGGATTTTTTACTATGTAAAACTTTTAATGAATCATATATGAAAAGAGTAAGATAAAATAATAACACGTAATTTCACTATCAAAAACGCCGCGCACGCGCATCAGACATGCTGATGCCAAACCATTAGCCACTTTAAAATTTTAGGCGTATTTTACCCACAGTGACATACGGTTTCTAACGACACCCTAAACTCCTGCATAAGTAGAGGCGTTCTCAAGAAGTTAAGTTCGCATAACATAACGAAAGCGTACATACGTGAACGCTGAGTACCACTCCGTTTTGATTTTTTTGGTTCGGCAGTCGTGGAATAAGGAGCTCATGAACACCTAAATCAAAATAATTTGCAGTATCGTATTGTTATATTCTACATAGACTTTCATGTATAGAATAGACTTACATGTTTAGGAATATCTAATGTCACCTTGAATCGCGCGCACGCATCGGTGCGAGTTAGGCGTGTTAGCGTATATTCGTCGCGTAAGCTAGCGCATACAAATAAATAATGACGAACGTTGTGAAGTGCAATGTATGTAACATCGTAATTGACGAACTGTTGTCATACATACAAAATAAAGTATCGATCGCAGACGAGGAAACTTTGGTGCGTATTTGTACGACGACGTTTACAAGCGATGAAATTAAGAAATCCAAGAAGCTGTTGTTTGAATCTATTCCAACGGAAAAAAGGAAGATAGTACGAAAGAGCAAAGGGAAGGAAGACCGTGATGTAGCAGATATCATATCCTTGTTTAAATCTGAGGAGCCTGACAATATTCCAGTGTTTGTGGCAAGACAGCTGGAAAAATTACCACCTATCTTGTGGGATCATTTAGATTGCTCGAAGTTGCTAAAGGACATGATAACGATGAAGTCCGAAATTGAAGCCATAAAGACGACATACGCTACGCTGAAGTGTGTTAACGAATTAAAAACGGAATTTAGAAGACTAAAAACCGATTCCCTACCTCCGGCGACGTCATTATTCAAAGTGAACACGAAAAGAGGTGCATGGCTAGACAGTGGCCCGATGGGACTTTCACACGATTATGATATGTCGATTAATGAAAAAAATACACAAAACGTTCATGATTCATTGAACAAAAAATCACCTTCAATGCATCATGAAATATCGAGGGTAGAACGAGAAAATCAAGCAGAACAAAATCAAAACGATTACCAACGGTTGTCAGTGGAACGCGAACGGGCCCAAGCAAGCGTAGGCACCGTCAGCGGCGAGGGAGGAGTACGGAAAATCGTGAGTCAGGAGTCGAGCGAGCCAACCGGTTCGGTCGTGACGTCAGACACATCGAGTACGACTGGCACACAGTTTAAGGAACAGCTGACCGTCACTGATAAGGTAGGCGATAGTTGCGCGCTAAAACTGTTCGAATCAGAAAGCTCGTCAAACAATAACCCAGAAAAATGGCAGAAAGTGGTATTTCGCAAAAACCGGAACAAATATCGCTACTCGGGAAAGTCGGGCATAGCAAGAGATTTAGAATGCACCTTCAGAGCGGCTGAAAGAAAAACTCCAATGTTTATTACAAATGTGCATATCTCTGCCACTGAAAGGGACATAATGAATCATATTTATAATAAGACACAAGAAAGAGTGTCTCTAGAGAAAATAAATATGAAAGTAGAAAGAGGGCACAAAGCGTACAAATTTATGATATCTGAGTCTAATTTATCTAAATATATGGACGAATCGCTTTGGCCTGAAGGCGTTATATTCAGACGATTTGTGAATTTCAAACACAAGAAAATTAACGCTGCAGATGCTGCCAACGTAGACGGTCCGAATAAACAAAACAATGGATAGTTGCCCATTTACACTTGGTACTTTTAATTGTAAAAATATAAAACGGTCAATAGAAGATGTTCGGGCACTATGCCGTTCGTGTGACGTGTTATGTCTTCAGGAAACGTGGCTAATGTCGCATGACATCCCCTTCATCGGCACTATTGATAGCGGTTTCGGATATACGGCGACGACGGCTATGGATACGTCTGCGGGCATCCTAAGAGGACGTCCGTACGGCGGTACTGCAGTGCTGTGGCGGTATAGTGCGTTTCAGCAGGTTTCAGTTTTACAGTGTGCAAATAGCCGCATATGTGGTATAAAAATAATAACTTGTGATAAGCCTATGATCGTAATTAGTGTTTATATGCCTACTAATTCGGCTGATAATTTACCTGAATTTATAGACTGTTTGAGTGCAGTGAGTGCTATTGTTGACGAATACGGTAGTGAAGCTGTATTTATTTTGGGAGACTTCAATGCGGACCCGGGTGAGTTGTTTTACAGTGAACTTTGTAATATTTGTAACGACCAACTATGGTCATGTGTAGACACGGAGTTTTTAGGGTTAAACTCAGGCACGTTTACATTTATTAGTGATGTGTACGGGACCTGCAGCTGGTTAGATCACTGTATAACTTCTCAGTCGGCGAAGCAGTCTGTAATTGATGTTGATGTATTGTACGACGCTCAGTGGTCAGACCATTTCCCGCTGCTTGTACGTTGCGATTTAAAGTTTCTAGCCCCCAAAATATTGCCTAAAGTTATAAATGCAAATAAATACATAGTATGGGGTGAAAGAAGTGTAGAACAAATCAATATGTATACCAGTGAGTGTCATAAGAGGCTAAGGTTGATTGACTTTCCTTCTGATTGTGTGAATTGTGCTGACCGTGCATGTAAGGACCGTGGCCACTGGCAAACTCTAGATACGCTGTACGCCGACATTGTGACCGCCCTGCGTGACGCAGCGGTGGTGGGTCGAGGAAGCGGGAAAGGGAGGGGGAGTGTCTCATGCATTGCGGGCTGGAACAAACACGTCAGTGCGGCTCACGGGGAGGCCAGGTCTAAGTTGCATGAATGGAGGATGTGTGGAAAACCGAAGTCGGGTTGTGTTTACCGAGAAATTTTTGAAAGTAGGCGAGTTTTCAAATCTAGATTAAAGTGGTGTCAAGAACACCAAGAACAAATAAAAATGGACTCACTGGCCGAAAAGCATACGAAGAGGAACTTTAAGGGCTTTTGGAAAAACACCAGTAAAATGAATGGAAGGCCTGGCCTTCCCGTGAGCGTTGACGGTGTGAATGACCCCAGAGAAATAGCTAATGTTTTTAAGAACCATTTTTCTGTGAAATCACCCCTAGGCCCGGCTGAGGAGGTGCTCAATAAATATATATATAATCAAGTGGCTCCAATGGTATTTCTGGCCAAAGATGTTTCAAAAGCCATAAAAAGCATATCACGTGGTAAGTCGCCTGGGCACGACGGTCTAAGTATTGAGCACCTGCAATACGCCGGACCACATGTCACGAGGGTATTGGCTATGTTTTATTCGCTGTGCGTGAGCCACTCTTACTTACCGGTTGAGTTTATGAAGACTGTTGTAGTGCCTGTTGTCAAAAATAAAACTGGTGACCTCACTGACAAAACTAACTACAGGCCTATATCCATTGCTACTGTTATAGCAAAAGTGTTTGACGGTTTGCTTAATGCACAGTTAAATAAATACGTGAATCTTCATGATAACCAGTTCGGTTTTCGACCGCGGCTGTCGACAGAAAGTGCAATACTGTGTTTTAAGCATACCGTTAAATACTATACGAATCGTAAGATGCCTGTACACGCCTGCTTCCTTGATTTATCAAAGGCTTTTGATCTGGTGCAGTATAGCCGTTTATGGGATAAGCTGAGAAGCATTAACTTACCCGAGGAGCTCATCAGCGTGTTCCAGTACTGGTACTCAAACCAATCAAACAGCGTGCGTTGGGCGGGAGCAGTGTCGGATCCGTATCGGCTTGAATGCGGCGTGAGGCAGGGCGGATTAACATCTCCGACTCTGTTTAACTTGTATATGAACGACTTAATTATATCTCTCAGTAGTCAGCGTGTCGGATGCTATGTCGATGGCGTATGTGTGAACAACTGAAGCTTTGCCGATGACATGGTCCTACCGAGTGCGTCGATCTGTGGCTTAAGAAAACTTATACGTATATGCGAGGAGTATGCGAGTAGACACGGTTTAAAGTACAATGTGAGAAAGAGTAAATGCATGGTCTTCAAGGCAGGTACCAAATGTCCCAAGGACTTACCACCGGTATTATTGAATAATGTCCCTTTAGAAGTTGTCGATAATTTTATGTACCTGGGACACGTAATAACTCATGGCCTCAAAGACAATGCGGATATCGAGCGGGAGCGGAGATCGTTGTCCATTAGAGCAAATATGATAGCCCGCAGATTTGCACGATGTTCACAGGCGGTCAAAATAACATTATTCCGAGCTTATTGTACATCGCTCTATGGGGCCAGCCTGTGGGCTGACTACAATAAACGGTGCTACAGCGATCTCCGTATCCTGTACAATAACGCTTTCAGGGTGATTTTGGGGCTGCCCCGTTTTTGTAGTGCCTCGGGCATGTTTGCGGAGGCGCGCACTGCATGTTTCCACGCTACCATGCGTAAGCGGTGCGCGTCAATGGTGCGCAGAGTGCGGGCCAGCCCCAATGTCATCTTGAAGGCGATAGGAGACAGACTGGACTGTCCCTTCCTCCGGCACTGCTGCGACAGACATGTCCCAGTAGTTGCTGAGGTAAGGGGCTTCTAAAATAATAAAAGTAAATATCTTTATTTTTATATAATGTGATTGTAATGATAATAATAATAATATATATTTCTGATACTTTGTAATTTTAATATTCATTTCAATTTAATTCCTATTAGTATTTTCTTTTTGACATATTATTATTATTTTATTACAATTTTTCCCTTTATTTTATTTAATGAATTGTATGAATATATGGATCAATGTTATCTGAAAATAAATAATTTTGAATTTGAATTTGAATACAGGTCGTTGGTCCACGCTAATTTAGTTATTTTTTTAAGTGCGTTATGTGCACAATTTGACAGTTTTTTTTTTATATTTATTCTGAGTGGCATTTTGATGTTTCGTATACAAAAACCATTTTGAAAAATATTTTAATATTTTTTAAATTAAACTAACTAAAATTAAAATGAAATAATGAAGCTTCAGTCGACTAAAAAGTAATATTTTTATACTAAGAAACAGATATGAGGAGCCATAGTACTCATCGGCTTGGACTCCGTCGGTTCCGTTTTCTTTTTTGTCCAATGGGTATTATTTTTGCTACCAGTTTTGGTAGGGTTTTAGTTTGAGCCTAATTGGTCAAAGTAACAACGCTACCACCGAAGCTCAATTCACCTGATTGCATCGTAAGGCTGGGGGCCCCGTCGATTTCGTGCACAGTACACAATCAATAGTTATAGTTAAAAAATACTTTAAGACTTAATAGATCTTAATATTGAAGTTGCCCCGTTTGTATGTCAGTATTAGGCCATGGGGACCTTCTGCTAAATTGCGGCTTAGAAAAATTGCGCCAAAAGTATATTCTGTAATGGCTAATAATAAAGTTGGCTGGTTCCTAGCTCAAGCATTAGCAAGGCTATCCGACGCGGAAACGCAGCCAGCATCATAGCCTACTTGCCGCAACGGAATGGTTTCGTTTTGGAATAGGTAAATTTTAAGTTTACTTTTTATAAAAAATGCACTTGTAAAAAGCAACTTTGTCTGTGAAAAACGAGGAATCGTATCCGAGATCATGCATATACCGCTCGGCCACCGTCACAATAGCAAGCCTGTTCAATTAAAAAGCCTGTTGTGTAATAAGTTTGAATACTGACGAAACATTATAAAATCTTAAATTTAATTTACTTTTTTTGTAACACGTCTTAATTTTAGTTTTTCTCGTTTGTTATTGAATAAAAGTAACATGTCTTTATTAAGTTATTCTCAAATTCAAACTAAGTATAGGACTCTTTTCCGAGTACTCTTGTTTATACGTTAGTGTAAATGATGGCAGTGTTAAAGTCAACTCAATTTTTTGTATTTTAGCAAGTGACTTGCCGTATGTTTCCAGTCACATTCAAAAACCACGGTTCAGACATGATTGATGCTCGATACCCAAGGCAATCAAACGACACCTCGGAAATTCATAAGGTCCATTTACCTAGAGGGATTGCCCTTTCGATAAAGTGTAAGCACTTTCGGGTTTTATTCGCATAGTATTTGTGTCTACTGAATTGATAAGAGTGAAGGAACAGAGTGCCTTTGTGTATAGCGCACACACCACTATAAATATCCCGCGCCGATGGCAGATCTCATATGGCAGAAAAAATGAGCAAAACATTTGTCATTGTTATTTCTGTAACTTACCTTACAAATTTTTAATGAGATTGTAACGGACAATCATAAAATACTAACTGACACAAGGCGCAATCACAAAATTTATCCGTGCTAGCTCAATATTTATTGTTAAAACAACAATATTACACGAGGTCCTCTTAAATTATAGTAACTGTGAAAATACTTATTTCAATAATTTATAGTTAAATTTATACTAAGCAATTTGGTCGCATAGGCTCTATTTAACAAAACTTCGAGTAAATTCCATTTACATCACCAACTTTTGCAGCCTGTATCGAGTCGTTAGTTAGTTGTTTCCGGTTGTTCGTCTCTGTCAACCCCTGTCTCGGCGAAGAGTTAATGTTATCCTCGCACGGGATTGACAACAATCATTTATAATGGAAGTTGCACAAAGTGTGACGAGGCGTCTACCTACAGATAATAGCAAAAACACACTTATCGATTTCGGTGATTTTATCAGCCACAGGACGTCCACTGCTGAACTAAGACCATCCTCAACCTCATTTTCATGGTTTCATGAGAGTTTTATGAACGAATTTTAATTTTAACCTCGCTTATTTATGGTTCCGTAGCCGAATGGCAAAAAACGGAACCCTTATAGTTTCGTCAAGCCTATCTGTCAGTCCGTCCGTACGGTACAGCCACTTTATTCTGAAACTATTAGTATTTCACAGTTGAAACTAAGTAGGTAGATGTTTCCTGTTAACCGCTTTACGATTATCATACAAAAAAATGATATTTCACCTTTATACATGAAACTAAAACCTAAAAAATTTTTTTTGACAAACCTATGCGTGTAGGGTGTCTATGGTTAGGTCTTTTAAAATGACATTTGATACGAGGTTTTGATTTTCAAGGAATTGGTTTTAACGAGATCGAACTTGTAGTTTTTAAGATAGAGCACATTTTTTATAAAGGCAAACCACTTTGTTATTCATACAAATACTATGATAAACAAAGTTTTATTTATTGTCAACAAAATATTGTGCTATTCTGGCATTAGTTGGAGGAAGTGGATCTACAATTCAGGTAAAGTTAGCACGGAACCCTTAGTGTGCAAGTCCAACTCGCACTTGGCCGGGTTTTAATCAATTCAATATTGCTAAAACATGTTGTTTCTACATTCTTGCGCGTTTGTGTATGAACATAATTTGTGTACCCGGCCTGATTTGGCTGACAAATAACTGAAGTGTCATTTATTCAATCCGCAATAAAAAGCTAAATCATTAATAAAAAAATAAAAATTGAGCGTCAAAAATCGACAATTCGTCTAATTTTTAAACACAGCAAAGCATCTGCTTTGCTGTGTATAAGTTTGCTGTATTTAAACTAATATTAGGTAAGCCTTTGTCAGTCGTTCAGTCTATACTGGAAGGTAGTTTCGTTCTTGGTTTGCTGGATGTATTCTCTTCATATATTAAACACGGTTAGTGCCGAGCACTCGGGCCCGAGTGCGAGAGAACCATTCCAGCTGTGAAAATCACTCGCCTCTGAATGTTTGCTGTGACTTATTTTCTAACATTATTTTATATACACATCATACCCGAGTGCTTGGCCACAAACACGTGTGACCACAAGTGACTTTGTATTTTTAAAACTATAATAGCACATATATTATTTATTCTAATACTCGTAAAATTAAATATTTTTTGGGCTTTTCTTCGTTTTATAAGGCATTTTTAATTTTTTAAGGCATCCAAAGTGAAAAGGACATAAAAATATGACTGAAGGAAACTACCCCTTCTTCCCTAATTTGGAGTTATTATAGAAAAATTCCATCGACACGAGCCTAGCTCTTTTGATGATGATGAATACGATAGGTAATATGCTACATTTTTCTTCGAAAGTAAGCCTCATTTCAAATGATTGTGCCCCTTGACTATTAGTCTTATGGAGAAGGAAATGAACAGTTTATAATAACTTTTTATTTTTTTAGTGTTTTTTTACTATACAAACTTAATATTAAGGCTTGCTTATGTGATGGTAGCCGAGTAGTATAAGCATTGTTGGAATTTGATCATATTTGAGTAATGCTTTAGAATGTTTTTAACACTCACAGTGTCATATTTTATATTGATAAAGATGAAACAAAGCAAATAATGATGAATAAATATGCCCGTGCGCAAATTTTTGGTTTCTTATTTCATCTTTATCATATTTGAGTAGTTGATAATTTTGGAAGCGTATGTTATATGTTTTTTTATATTTTTATGTTTAGCCGGTTTTCAATTGTTTTCAATATTGTCTATTTCACCCACAATTCCTAGCACTTCCTCGTTCATCTTCTTTTCTGTCCAACTAATCCGCTCCATCCTTCGCCAACACCACATCTCAAACGCCTCTATTCTCTCTCTATCACGTTGCGTCATCGTCTACGATTCACTGCCGTACAAAGCGATGCTCCAGATGTACAATTATATAAGTCTTTTTCCAATTCGCCCCGATATTCTGGCTTTGAATATATATTTTTTGGCATTAATAGCTTTCTTTTCCATGGCTATCCTTGTTTTAATCTCCATTGTACACCTGGAGTCATCCGTAATATACTGCCAAGATATTGAAAACATTTAACCTGCTCTATATTGATGTTATCCAATTTAATCGGTTCGTGTTTGGGTATTGTTTTTGTTACTATCAGAGTTTTAGTTTTAGCATTATTCATTTTCAACCCAAATTCGCTACAGATGACATCAATTTCCTGTACCAAATGCTCTAGCTCTTTGGATGATTCGGCCACCGCTGCGATATCATCTACGAAACAAATAAACTGAATTTTCCCCGTTTATACTAACCCCCCGATTGCCGTCTCTACTAGTTTTCTGATGAAACATTCAATAAAAATATTAACCCACTTATTACGAGAAAAATTAAGATCCGATATTAATATGATTTTTTGATATAGCGTTTAACTTGCATTTAATTCCGTTGAAATTTATAAAATTATTTCGCTTTAAATTTCCGCGAAGCGACGCCGGCGCAGGCAACTAACAACACTACTGCCTCTCCACTTCTAAATATATTTTCAAATCAACAATGTATTAATAATAACCGTCAACTACCAACGGATTAACTTCATTTTCAAATTTCTGTTACAACTATTACGTCACCTTATTAGTGGACGGAATGTATAAAAGGCCTGTTCGCCAGCCGACATATTTCAGTCGTCCGTGCTCCACCGAGGCGACAACATCTCCTGAGAATGCCACGTGTAGTGGCGAAACGCGTCGAGGTTTTTTGCACGTTGGTGTTGGGTACTAATAATTGCATCAGCTGTGCCGCATGCGTATTGAGGGAGGGCGGGTGGTGCATCCTGCAATTGTCTGAACTAATACTAAACGCGGTGACGGTTCGTGTTGTTAGTTGCCTGCGCCGGCGTCGTTTCGCGGAAATTTAATGCAAAATAATTTTATAAATTTCAACTTAATAATGGATTTCCGCAAAGTAACGCCTGATTCCAATAATTATTGCATTAAATTCCAACAAAAAAATGAGAAAAAAAATATATTTACGTCGAAAAGCGGGAAATGGGTGTTCCTTTTAAGGCCCACTAGTAATTTACGCTACTATCAGGCCATATTTGTATGCAGTCTTGAAAATACATTTATTGGCAATTAAATATATTAATAAACAGTGAAACACAAGTAAATTTAAGTAGTATTTTTTATCCATTTTATAAGTTAAAATAGTTATATATTTGAATTCTTCTCTTTCGTTGGTATGATATTGTTCAAAATATAACTTGATGATGCAAGCTTACTTCACATTTGACACTAGTAAATTTAACTTTTTTGTGACACAGAGCACACCTGAGTCGGTCTGTCCTGTATCTACCTGATAATATGGCCGTTGTTATAATAGCGCAATTTCTCATGATAGCTCTTCGAAACTCTACAACCCTTTCGAGTAGCTACTTTCTTGGAGGTTTCTAATAAGCTAGTGGCAACGTAGTACTTCTTTTGAAACTCGAGTGATCCTCATCTCCTCCATTATTATTATAAAGTTGTCACGCATCATTTGCTACCATATGAATACAGTGAAATATAAGAGAAAAGTACCACTTTTTCCCATAGATTGATAACCGATATAGACCGCGTTCTGGTCAGATGTATCTACTCCACCCATATTTTCATTGTAGGCTCCGAAACTAGGTGGAATATGAATATGAATATGAATATGAATATTTTTATTTGCTCATAAATAGGGTTACAATAAAGATCTTAAATTAAAATATGTTCGTCCTATTTAACTATTAAAAAATAGCATGCAAACATTTATTATTATATTACATTTAAGTCAATCTATAATGAAATGAGTATGATTTTACAAATGTCAAATACCTACTTATTCTATTAATTACAAACAAGTCAAATTTACCACATAGTATTTTTATTAATAATGTTGTCATTTATTCCTATTATTATTAAATCCAGCAATGTCAAGTTAAACTAAGTAATAATTGTTCATAATATTTCCTAGCTATTCAAAAACTCTTGAAACGAATAAAATGCACAGTCTACCAGCCATTCATATAAACTTTTTTTAAATTGGTTAAAGGGTTTGTCTTTAATATATTCCGGAATTTTATTAAAGATTACTACACACATACAAAAGCATTTTTTTGGATTTGTGCACTTTTTGGTATAAAATCAAGTACTAGCCGGTTGCAATTTCTAGTACAGCGTGCATATAAATCTTTAGCCTGTGTGAAATGATTGGGGTTTTGTTTGACAAATTTTGCAGCCTCAAATATATACAGGCAGGGCAATGATAGTATATTTAATAATTTAAAAAGTGGCTTGCATGATTCATCTATATCTAAACCGCAGATGGCCCTTATACACTTTTTTTGCGCTACAAATACCTTACGCATATCAGTGCTGTTTCCCCAAACAATTAACCCGTAACGTAGCACCGACTCTATATACGCATAAAATAGGCTGTGAGTGCTGTTGCTCTTGTAGCTGCTCTTGCTAATTTATACAAAACAAATGAAAATCTGTTAATTCTATTACACACATTTTCTACATGTTGCTTCCAGTCTAATTTATTATCAATTTGTATACCTAAAAATCTAGTACTATTTGCATGTTTAATCACTTGTCCTTGATGATGGATGTTTAAATTTTGTACAGTACTATTAAAATTAATGTAGCATGTTTTGTCAATATTTGTAATTAAGTTATTTGATCTAAGCCAGGTGACAACTAACTTTAGTGTTCTATTGACTTCATTTTCATGTTCAAATATTCCTTTTTTATTGTTTGTTGCCACAATCACTGATATATCGTCTGCAAAAAGTATGCTTTTATGCTCAATACAGTTTGGAAAATCATTGATATAAATGAGGAATAGTAGGGGACCTAATATACTGCCTTGGGGGACCCCAGTCTTATTGATTTTATATGATGATTGATATGCTTGAATAATTTTGTTTTTCCCGTCAATTTGCGTAATTTCTACTAATTGCATTCGGTTATGTAAATACGTCATTATCCAACTTAAGGCTTCACCTCTGATACCGCAATTTTCTAATTTTTTTAGAAGCTGTTTATGTGACACGAAATCAAATGCCTTTGACATGTCAAAGAATAGAACGGTTACATAATTATCGTTATTTATGCTTTGAAGTATATTATTAACGAGGTCAAAAGCTGCTAAGGCTGTTGATTTATTTTTTTGAAACCCATACTGACTGTTATTTAGAACGTTATACTTTTCGAAAAATGCTATAAGTTTATTATATATAACCTTTTCATATACTTTAGACAAAATAGGTATGAGTGTGATTGGTCGATAGTTGTTTAAATCCGACATTGATCCTTTCTTTTTATACAAAGGCTTTACTATCGAACGCTTGAGGCTGTCAGGGAAAGTACCAGATACCATTGATAAATTTATCAGAAAGGCTAATATCACGCTTAGCTGTTCTTTGCACGCTTTTATCACTTTGGTGCATATTTGGTCATATCCTTCGGAATTCGTATTATTTAGTGTCATAATTATCTTTTGTACGTAATCTTTGTCAACAGGAGTAAGATAGATTGAATTATTTAATGTCTTCATATTTTTATTATAGTAAGTGTCAATATTATTATTTAAATATGTCAAATTAGTAAAAAAGTCATTAAATTTTGTCGCTATTTCTAAAGGATTCCTAATTACATTATTATTAATTTAAATTTTATCAATGTGATTATATACATTAGATATACCACACGATTCATTTTTTATTACCGTCCACGATGCTTTACAGATATTTTTACTATTAAGAACAAATTTCTTATTAGTATTTTGTTTTGCTTTAAATATACACTTTTTTAAAAGTTTGGAGTAGCTCTGATATTTGTGTTTATTGTCGTAGTTCTTTTTGGAGTAATATGTAAGACGTAGATTTCTGTTCGTCGCACAGCTTTTTTTAATACCCTTCGTTAGCCATGATAGGTGGGGTTTTGTATTTATTTTTGTTTTAATATTAGGGAAGCAGAGTTTGTATAATAAGCAAAACCATTCATAAAACCTATTGAAAGCGATGTTTGGGTCTGATTCGTTTAATATGTTAAGGAAGTATAAACTGTGTAAATAATTTTGAAACTTTTTTATGTTTTCAAGAGAGTAACATTTCCTGAATGAAAATATAGTCTTAGGTAGGGTTGTTGTCGACTTAACATTAAAACACAGTAACTGAGCTGTGTTATGGTCGAATAAACCCAGAGAAAGCAACGATCCAATGGCACCCTTTATATTACTTATGACATGATCTAAACATGATGCATTCCTAGTAGCCTCCGTTATATGTTGTTTCATATTATAGTTCGTTAAAACGTCAGTCAAGTGCCTAGTATAGTTATTTACTTTCAGTGTGTTAATATTAATATCCCCAACGACTAGTAATCTTAGCTTGCTATATTTTTGTAAATATAAGTAAAGTAGGCGTTCCAAATTATCAATAAACTGATCGATGTGTCGCTTTTTTGTCGCTGAGGAGGATCGATATACACAAACAATCAACAAATTGTGGATAGGAATAGTTATTGAGCAGCACTCAAAATGAAAGTTGGCTGACAATTGTTCAAAAATCCGTATTTTGTTGTAAGCAATTCCTCTTTTAACCAGAATGCATGTCCCTCCCCTTTTTTTATTTCGTGAATAATGTGCAGCTAGCTCGTAGTCAATTATTTGTATATTTTTTTCCTCGCCATTTTTCACAAAGGTCTCAGAGAAACAAAGAACATCTGGGCAAAATTGAAGCTCAGACAGAGTTACCTCAATTATTTCTGTTTTTGAAAGTAGCCCTTGGATATTTTGATGAAGTACATAAAAATTATTTGATTGTTTAGGAACGAAAAAAGTTTTCACTTTTATTTGTTTGAATTGACTCTAGGAGGACTGAATTTGTTTTCTGAAAATAATATGGTATTGTTCCTTTTTTGTACTGTTGTTGTTTTGTTACTTGTTTGGGATACATTTCAGTATGTTTAGGAGTATTTGTTATATTATTTTTACCTTTATACTTTGAACAGTTGGGCTTTAATTGTTTTAAGTTGGTCAGATAATTAGTTTTGTATTTGTCATAATCTATTTGTGCGTTTATTTTAAAGATAGTCAATTGTTTTATTGTCATGTTACTTAAAGGGTACTCATCCAATAGCAATTCAGAATTTATGAAAAAACAGTTAGTATAATTTCTAGTTAGTGCATTGATTTCAAAATTTAGTTTTTTTACATTTAGGTAATCATTTTTGTTTACACTTAATATAAATATTTTACATTTTAGATTACACAGTACATTACAGAGATTAGTCATTAATAAATAGGGATTTTTATCATTACTGCCTACAGACAAGATTAAAATGTCTTCACAAGTCAACGAATCATACAATGTTGATGATGATGATGATGTCCTCCCAGACGTATCCGTCGACGGCGACACCCTTAGCTGGTGTTAGCCTGGGCTCTTGCATGGGCGCGAGCGTGACTTGCATAGCCAAATTTGGTTTTGAAAGTCCGGTTGCAAGAGGCACAGAAAAGAGTCCCAGATTCATTGTACTTGTATTCATAGGAGGGCTTAGGCCGAGTCTTGCGGATTTGGCGTTTGGCGTCGAGATCTTCGAGCCGGGCTTGCTCATAATCTACCAAACTCGCCTTGACAGCAGTTCGCCATTCAATCCTCTGTGTCGCCAGCCTCTCCCACGAGTCATGCGGTATATTGGCAGCAGTCAGATGGCGCTTCAACACGTCTTTGTAACGCAGGTACTGCCCACCTGGTTTGCGTTTTCCTGAACTGAGCTCAGAGTAAAATATCTGTTTTGGCAACCTGGTAGGCTCCATGCGCACAACGTGTCCGCACCAGCGAAGTTGACCTTTCATCAGCAGGCACTCCATTCCTGCAAGGTTGGTTCGGCGCAGAACCTCCGAGTTCGACACACGGTCCTGCCACTTCAGCCGGAGAATTGCTCGGAGACATTTAAGATGGAAAATATCGAGCCGCTTGATGTCTTTCCTGTACAGACACCAAGTCTCCGAGGCATAGAGGAGCAAAGGTAATATTATTGCTTTATAAACGGCTAGTTTTGTGTGAAGCTTTAGGTCGTGCGATTTCCAGACTCGTTGGCTCAGACCACCGAAAGCAGCAGCGGCTTTACCGATCCGTGCAGAGATTTCTGAGTCAAGGCGATTGTCACTGCGCACTAAACTTCCAAGGTACCGGAAGGTCCCTACTTCATCTAGTGGCTTGCCTTGCAGGTAAACAGCATTCTCATTCACAGATTTGCCTTTAACAGGCTGTTTAAGAATCTGAGTCTTAGAAGCACTGATTACTAAGCCAAACTTGCGACAGGATTCGTCCAGACTGTTAAGGTAACTCTGCAGGTAGTCCAAATCGTCAGCCATAAGGCAGACATCATCGGCATAGAGGATTTCCGCTACCGGAACGGAGTATGCCTTGCGTTTTGCTCTAAAGCGTGTGAGGTCGAAGACGCTTTTATCCATACGGACATTTATGGAGATCTGGTTATTACAGTGCTTAAGAGCATCACTCATTACTGCCGCAAAGTAAATGGCGAAAAGGGTCGGAGCCATAACGCAGCCTTGTTTGACACCGCTAGTGACAGGGAACTGTTCCGTGAAGTCGTTTTCGTGACGTACGCGGGCTGTCATACCCTCATGAAACTGTCGCACTAAATTGACAAACTTCACGGAACAACCATATTTCTCCAGAACAGCCCAGAGAGCAATTCTAGGTACGCGGTCAAAGGCCTTCTCTAGGTCCACAAAACATAAATAGAGGTCACGATGTTGTTCAAGGCTTTTTTCTTGCATTTGCTTGACAACAAAGATGGCGTCAACCGTGCCCCTATTAGGTCGAAACCCACATTGAGTTTCGGGAAGGAAGCTCTCGGCTAGGGTACTTAGGCGTCTGTTGAGAATATGCGCCAAAATTTTCCCTGCCGTAGAGAGAAGAGATATACCTCGATAGGAGCTACAATCGGAGAGTTCTCCTTTGCCTTTATATAATTTGGTTATTGAAGCATCCTTCCAGTCTTGTGGTACAGTCTCAACGTCCCAAATAATTTTGATAAGGTCGAACAGCTTGGACCTGATGTTCGATCCACCATATTTAAAAACTTCAGAAGGAAGACTGTCCGAACCAGGTGATTTACCATTTTTTAACCGCTTTACGGCACCAATGAACTCTTCATACGACGGAGGCTCTTCCAAACTTGATTCACTGGGCAAGCTCTCAAGCGAGTTGATATAAGACAGATCTGCTCCTTGACTACCAGGATTCAGCACTTCATTGAAGTGTTCAGCCCAACGAAGGAGAACCTCTTCCGGATCTGTCAATCGCCTGGATTTATCGCGCGTATAAACTGGGGCAATTTTCTTAACCCGAGGACCGTAAACGGACTTCAGCCCATCAAAAAACTTTGCAGTCTGTCCGCTATCAGCTAGCATCTGCAGCTCTTGGGCTTTCTGACTCCACCAACTATCCTTAAGTTCACGCATCTTATTTTTGAGATCTCGTTGTATAAATCTGCGCTGCCCCGCACCGATGACACCTCTCAAGGCAAGACGTGATTTCTCAACAAGCCGACGTATTTCCAAATCAGAGTCATCGAACCAGTCTTGGTTTTTCTTTGTTGGTTTATCAATGACTTGTTGAGAAACATCGTTAAGTGTTTTCGCGTAATAACGCCAGTGCTCGTCTACCGAACTGTAGACATCAGTGCCGGGCATCGCCGCACCAAACTTCGAATCAAGTTTGTGTCGCATGTCCTTGTCGCACACTAATTTAGCAAAAGCTAGTCGAGCCGGGACCCTTATGTTCTACTCTGCGCGGGGGCTTGTAGTTCAGCCTCATTCTGGATCTGATAAGGCGGTGGTCAGTCCAGCCCTGGGCACCACGCATTGCTCTTGTAATGAGTACATCCTTCAGATCACGCCTTCGTACAATGATGTAATCAAGAAGATGCCAGTGCTTTGAGCGGGGGTGCATCCAGGATGTCTTGTATTTGTCAGGTAACCTAAAAAAAGTGTTCGAAATGCTGAGATCGAATTCAGAGCATAGGGTTAGCAGTGATAAGCCATTGGAGTTGCACTTGCCGACTCCATGCCTCCCCAACACATTCTTCCAGGCGATATGTTCTGTACCAACACGCGCGTTGAAGTCACCGAGCAAAATCAGTTTGCCACAGGCTGGTATACGAAACAAAACTTCGCGAAGATCCTCATAAAAATTCAGCTTATTTTCATCAGCTGAAGTCATCGTAGGTGCATACACGCTCACTAGATGTAGGTATTTACTGGGCGCCATATGAAGCCGCAAGGACATGATTCGATCGTTAATGCCTTTAGGGAGTTCTATTAAAGATTTGGCAATGCTGTTCCGGATCGCAAATCCAACGCCACTCGCGGCACGCTCACTTGCAGGTTTACCCATCCAGTAATAAGTGTACCCACCCAGACCCTCACAGAGCTCACCGCTATCCGCTAAATGTGTTTCACTGATTGCTGCTATGTCAATGTTATAGCGGGACAATTCACGTGCAATGAGTGCAGTCTTTCTTTCTGGACACAGGTTGTTGTCATTGTCCAGTAACGTTGTTACATTCCACGCAGCTATATTAAGGGATTTATTAATATTATGTGTCTTTCGACCGCTTCCGGTTGGTGCCAGACGACCGCGGCTAGCCGCCTGGGTTAGTATTGAGGCAAGCTTTGTTTAGGCCACCTTTTCTAGGCCCCTCCCCGGATTGGGGAGAGCAGTGCTATCCCTAAATAGGGCTGCTCTGTCGTCAGGTGAGCTGCCGAACCGGCCCTCTTGCCTCGACTGAGTTCCGGAACGACCATCACCACCCAACCGCCATACGTGCAGAGAACCAGCTAGAGACCGAACCCACCAGCTCAGTCCCCACCACCAGTCTCCATCGCCGCAGGACTTGCACTCAAGGTCCAGGTTTTCCAGCCAGGGGTCATCGGCGCGGGAATATATTAAAGTGGGTGAGCGTTTGCGCAAACACAAACCCACTCTCTCGTCTTTAAGTACTAGTTACTAGTGGAGTGGAGAACCGCTACGACAGGGATACCCTTACTGGCTTACCACTACGGTGATTCTGTAAAGGTATACGGGTATGCGACCCCGACTCCCCGAGCTGCTACTGTCTCTCCTTTGTTTTCCCGAGGCAGTAGTATCCCCTTCCCTTCTTCCTTCCCTAACCCCATGAGCTGATCCCCCCTCACTGTCAAGTCAAGTCTGCATCGGTTCGGAAGGCGGACACTGCTAGATATGGCGATGACTCCGGCAACCTAAGCGATGCAGCAGGGCACCTGTGACGTGCCTAAAGGGCGCATGTCGGGATCCGAGTGGCTTGCGGCCAGTCACTGCATCTTAGAGTACTTACCAGTCGTAGCGGTCATACAATGTTAAACAGCTATTCAATACTTGCGAACTTAATGCGAATGGTTTTACTATACCAGTAATGTTGTAACAATTATTCCAGCCTTTCGAACGAGCTTTTAAAAGTTGCTTTGTTAGACCTCTAACTTGTTGGTCACCGATGATGTAAATGTTAGGCTTCATGATAGGAGTTGATTCTTTACTAGTGACATCTAGCGGCTGTGTTCCTTGCGAATTTTCCTCCATACAACTTGCGCTGGAGTTGTTCATATTCTGCAAGTGGTTCGCTTTTAAGTCTCCAGTTGGCGCTGGTGTTGAATTTTTATAGTTTCGATCAGAAAAATTAACTTTATAGTCTCCGTCAATTGAAAAATCCAGTTGTGTACTTCGTAAACTTTTCCTTTTATTCCTCATTGTAATATTTTTTTTGGAACTAGAGTGGTTTATAATATCGGCTAGATATTTCGCTTTATTTTTATGCTTTGATAGTATTTTCTTTAATTCCGAATTTTTCAGGAGTAGGTTATCTATTTCACTCTCTGCTATTTCCAATTTCTCCTGTAAACATTTGTTCAAATTTTCCAAGTCTTCAATTTTCTCTTTCAAGTTTATTTGACCGACGTCTGGACAGCTACTATTTAGCCGGCTAATTAGTGAAGATGGTGTTTGATCAAGAGCTTCTTGATCGTGCGTGAATCGAAAAGCGTGGTTGATCAACTATACGTTTTTATTTTGCAGTAAAAACTTTTTTATCTTCTTACTGGCCATAATTTTCACTGAGTTTGATGCTTCTGTTACAACACTGTTATCATGCCATTTACAAACCACTATTTCTTCTGCTCTACTGGATTGAAATGAGTAAGTCCCACGCTCCGACTTTTGCCATTCTTTGTTTGATGACTTAGGGCCCTTAGACAATCTTTTTTCCCTGGTTGTCCCAGTTGTCTTTGGGGTTCTTTTGCCTAGATCATCAATCAATGGTATGGATGTATTAAAAAATATATCGAGAAAAATATATAATGGAGCCTGCGATTAAATTTTTCGAAGAATGTCCGCATATTGCAAGATACACTAGTTTCAAGGCCCATATTTTTGTGTTCAAGAGGAATTTCAGTAGACCCTTGGTGTGACTCAAACCACAATATAGCCGAGTACTTTCAACCCAAAACTTACGTTTCGATTGTGTGGAAATTAGCCTGTGGATTAGCAGACGTACTGGGTCGTAATATCAATCACAGTAGGGCATTTTACTATTGGTCCTTATAAGGAACACTTGTAAAAAACATGATATTGTAAAATGAATAATGAATATTTGTTTCTCAAAATACGAAATATAAGTGGGTTATGGTCATTCTTTCTGTAATAAAAATTATGAAATATCATTTAGATATAAAATTATACTGATACATACCTGTGCTTACTCATGCCGAAAATACAAAAAAATTCACAGTTCAATATAATAACACAGAATTACACAAAATAACAAATGAAGTTTATAACTGCTAACTACAATCATAATACAATACACTAGATTCATCAAAGTAAAAAAAAAACTACCTACTTAATGAATAGTATTTTTTTCTTCACTGTGGTCCGTTAAAGGAACGCTAGTCACAAGTGGGTTAAAAATAAGTGGTGAAAGTAGGCACCCCTGTCTAACCCTAAGGGGTTAAAGAAAGCTAAAATAAAGTAAGCTTTATTTTAGCTTTCTCTTTTTCTTCCCCTACTTCAATTATGGTTTCTAGATTTTTATATAGCTCAATAATTATCTTTCTTTCACTGAAATTTATACCTGCAACTTTCAAAATGTCATTTATACATGCAATCATACCTGCAATCATCATTATTGTACTGAAAAAGACAATGAGACCTATTTCCGTGATATAATTTATGAGGAGGGTATAGACGCGGATCAACCAGAAGGTAGCTCGCGTACTTGTTCTGAGCGAGACCTGTCATCGAATCAAGCGGCAAGTAACGGTCATTCACAGGCACTGCTGACTGCTAGACGACCCGCATCCCCCTCCTCATCTTAATCCCCGCTACAATCGCAAGGGAGCACTTATCAGCTGTGTGAAATGCCTACGGAGTTTACTCTCATTATTAATAGCAAGACGGCACCGTTAAGCGGTAATGCAAAAAGATCTTTTGCTGAAATAGCGAATAATTTTGACGACCCGTCTGGTGTAGTGGTCGAGAAATCGCCTACTACGCAGCGGGTGCGGGTTCGATCCCCGCACAATACAAACATTTGTGTGCATGAACATGTCTGTTTGTATTGGTCTGGGTGTTTTCTATGTATATTATGTATGTATTTACAAAAAAAAAAAGTATTTAAGTATTATATCCGTTGTCACCCATAACACAAGCTTTGAGTAGCTTACTTTGGGGCTAGATGGCGATGTGTGGGAATGTTCAAAGGATATAAAAGGATATTTAATTCCGACGGCAAGTGGAAAAAGGTGCAGCGGGCGAAATCTAAAAAGTATAGGTATCGATATATAGAGCAAAAAGGTAGTTCTAATGAAAAAGAAGGCAGATTCAAAGCCGCTGAGCAATTAGTACCGATTTTAATTACGATAATTCATAAAGAAACAACAGAAAATGACATCGCTGAGTATTTTAGAAATAAAATACAAGAAACTATCACGTTAGAGAAAATGCCATATCAAAGAGATAAAGACCATAATGCCTTTAAGTTCTTTGTGCCCGAACAGAAATTAACAACTTATCTGGACGATAAGCTATGGCCCAAAGGAGTCATATTTAGGCGGTTTATGAACTTCAAGCAGAAGTATGCGAGCGGCGCCCGTGCTGCAAACGGTCCTACATAACCAAACAATATGAGTAAAGAGCAAGTCTGTAAGTTTGTAAGTTTCAACTGCAAAAACGTTAAACGCTCGGTAGAGTTTATCAGGCATCTGTGTGGTCTATCTGATATAGTTGCCCTGCAAGAAACCTGGCTGCTGCCTGAAGATGTACCATTTCTCAACGAAATTAGTGACAACTTTGGCAGTACTGGTACTTCTGCAATGGATACATCTGCTGGCATGTTGCGTGGCCGCCCTTATGGTGGGGTGGCGTTGCTGTGGAATAAACACATTTTCCAAGACGTTAATGTAGTGCACTGTAAAAATCCGCGCGTAAAAATTGTCAGTGAGGCTCATGGATCTAGGCGCTGGCTAGACCACTGTGTAATGACTGATTTAGCCTTGCTATCTATCAATAATGTGTATGTTAAATATGATGTCTCATGGTCCGATCATTATCCTGTAATAATTGAATGTAATTTAGAATTAATTAAACCTAAAATAATGTGTAATCGAAATGAATCCTTATGTAATAAGGTAGTGTGGGGAGAGAGAAAGCCTGATAAAGTTGAATCATATACTAAATATTGTCATGAAGGACTGCGACTTATTGATTTTCCTGACGAATTTCGAAGTTGTTGTGATTACAATTGTAGTGACATTAAACATCATAAGCGCATTTAAAAAAAAGTAAGTGAGTTTCATAGAGAGGCAATAATAAAGTTTCATCGATGGGTATGGTATGGTAGGCCTAGATCAGGTCATATTTATGAGGAGATGAAAAATAGCAGGAGTGTTTTTAAGTCGCGTTTAAAGTGGTGTCAAAACCACGCCGAACAGCTGAAGATGGACGCTTTGGCGTCACATCATTCCAAGAATGATTTTCGCAACTTTTGGAAGTCCACCAATAAATTGAATGCTAGAGCTGGCCTATCAGTGAGTCTCGATGGCTTGAGTGATGGAATAAATATAGCTGAATTATTTAGAGAGCATTTTACTGTCAAGTCTCCTTTAGGGCCGTCGAAGCCGGTGGTCAATGATGGGTTTCGTGGTGTGGGGCTCAGTGCCAGGTTCAACGCAGCTGACGTTAGGAATATTATTAGATCAATTTCTGTCAATGTTTGTTCAATGCTGCACTGCACCAGTAAAAATAACTCTATTCAAGGCATACATCTCTCTACACGAGCAGCCTGTGGCTTTTTTATGCGCAAAAACAATACAGCGCCCTACGAGTGCAGTACAATAATGCTTTTAGGATACTGATGGGGTTGCCTCGTTACTGCAGTGCCTCTGGAATGTTTGCTGACGCGAGGGTGGACTGTTTTTACACAGTCATGCGAAAGCGGTGTACGTCCTTAGTGCGCAGGGTAAGGGCTAGCTCTAGCGGCGTCCTAAAAGCATTCGCCGACAGGTTGGATTGTCACTACTTGAACCACTGCAGCATGGTTCACGTGGTGACAGTCTGACCTGTTGTGCTATCAAAAATGTTTTTTTTTTTTTAGTATTGTGTCTTACTGTCTTTGTATACTAACATTAGGTTAAGTCCCTTTTGTAACTAACAATTTGATCCTTTGTTGGTCGAAATAAATAAATGAAGGAATTATTTTCCAATTAATTTTGTCAAATGCTTTTTCTAAATCTATGAATGCTATGTGTGTTTCCAAATCTAAACCCAGCCTTCTATCTATCACTAGTCTAAGAGCTCGTATTGCTTCTCTGGTCCCTCTATCTTTCCTGAATCCATACTGATCGGGTCCTAAATAGGTTTCCGTAATTGGTCTAATCCTGTTTTGTACTATTTTTAATAATATTTTGCTTAATTGAGAATTCAAACTTAATGTGCGATGCTCTTTACATTTCAAAGTATTGGATTTTTTAGGCAGTGTGACCATTTTGCTTTTCTTAAAAGTCATCAGGAAGGATACCGCTAACATACTAAATTCCAACCGGCCTAGCCGCTTTTCCGTTTTGAATGCTCTTTACTGCCTTATCGAATTCTGCTCTTATTATATCTAGTCTAAGATCATCAACAATTGCTAACTTGAGAGGAAAAATGATAGAGCACTTGGTACGACATGACGCCTTAAAAAGGATCATCATAGAAGGAAAAGTTGAAGGGCGGAGAAAAAGAGGAAGACCTAGAAGCATACATAACGCAAAATAAGGAAAAGTTAGAAGTCAAGTCGTACCAAGTAGTCAGGGAAATGGCATGGGATCGAATAATTGGATAAAACTCCCGACATGAGCATAGCTCTTAAATAAAAAGAAAGAAGTATGTTTATTACGTATTTCTTGAAAACAACAAATCAACATTCAAAACAGGTAAATAAATGTGTAACATCGAATCCTATGAAGGCACATCAATAACACCACTGGCCTAGGCGTAGAGGAGTTGTCGAAGCGCATCGCTCGATGGCGCTGGGAGTAACTTGACTCGCACTATGTTCTAGTCGCTTCGATTATTTAAGACCTAAGACCTAAGGCCCCGTCTAACGGTGCAAACTTTCTGTTCCCACATCAGCTGAGACAGTTAGTTGAACCCATAGGCGGTAACACGCCGTAGTCGCACGTTTAGCTGCATCTCCTCGGATGTCGACTCAATTGAACGCTTGCTACGGTGCTCGGGTACAACTCTGTAATCGTCCGGATAATGTATTAAACGGCTAAGGTAGCGTATCGCATTCTTTTTCAATCGATTAATACAGTCACTCCCGTTATAATGATTAATTATTTGAAATCATTGGATGTTACCTTGAAATTCAGTAATCATTCAAAGCGTCGTTTGTGTTGTAATTGTGATCATTTAAAAATTCCTAAGACTTTGCCTATCCAAAAAAATCAAAAAAAGAGGAAAAATATTGTAATTTAAAAAAAATGAGATAATTTCACAGCATCGCTTAAGTGTCTTAATAGTTGACGTCACTTTTGATTGAAGAAAGAGAAGCATTAGAAGTCAGTGCAAACTTCAACACAAAACACAAATTCCATGAAAAGTTTAATCTAAATGCTTAATTATTTGGACTTACAAACACCACGCCACTTATAACGCTTCAACTAAAATAATGAATTCTTAAATAAATATGACAACTGTTTATATTAACATCCACAAGTCGTTTAAGCTTCAAGGTCTATCTCGCAAATATATTTGCGTTCCGATAAGCAGTAGGCATCGTTCAAGAGCCCTTTTTCAACACTGACACCAGTGTATAGGGTACCACAATCATCCAAGGTGCCATTAGGTTCGCTTGGAGCCCATTTCGCATAACCAGCGTCGCTCAAAGATTGGCCTGCAACAAATGCAATTATTTTATTAAAGTTAAAAGAATTAAATCGTACTCATCTCATCACTTTTAAGACTTAAATAAATAAATTATAGTGGTTTGCGACAAAGTGCAAAGAAAAAAACCAATTCTCAAATATTAATTCGAAATGTTGTTCGTGGAGGACATACGAGTACGTTTCTTATGTTTATTACAAGTAAATGGTTTACAAACACTTCTGCTTTGTTTACTTAACTTACCTTGAATGGTAATCCATGTCCGTGGATTATCACCCCATGCGTAGAACCCGAGGTGTATGTACGAAGAAAATGCTGGAGCTCTTGCAACAAGGTTTTTGGATAGTTCTAAAAGAACCTGTGAAATAAACCAAAAAGCTAAAACCAGCAGGTTTTTTTCTAAAAAGCAAGAGATTTTTGTTTATATGTATTTCTGAAGAATTACATTGATTTAGAATGTTTTACAATCACAGTGTTAAAAACAGTTTTTGGTTTCATATTTCATCTTTGTCATTATCATTATCAGCCGAAAGGTCTACTACTGAACATAAGCCTCATCCACCCAGTTGTTGACACCGACCGGCTGCAAGTGGTCTACATCCAGTGAGATCCTGCGACCTTAACAAGGTCATTTGTCCATCTTGCCGATGAAAGTCCTACGTTAAGCCTTAAGTGAAAGTACTTTTCTGCCCCAACGGCCATCAATTCTTGTATTTTCTTGGAGAAATCAAAGTACCGTAGCACTGACCTTGGCTTCTTTGTCACTGTTGATGATAGCCAGGTGCGCTCCCTGTCTAGCGCAATTTTTGAAGGCTTCCGGCCAGGCTGCAATCTCATTGACAAGTTTGTAGCAACTATCTGTCTCAGCGTTCAGTTCAAAACCTTAAACATAATTGATTAAATTATAACTTCTGTTATTCGACTCCACGTAGCATTTTCATATATTTATTTCAAACAACACTGAGAGACGAAATGAAACACTATTTTACGGATTTGCTCTTCGCGAATTTATTAAATTTTGCGTAGATAGGAACGTTAATTAATATTATTGAGTGACGGTTGTATATTTTTATTAAACTCAGCAAATGACAAAAACATCTTAGTCCACCCGTGACCTCGGACGCTGAGTGAAAGTTTTAGAAACGTCGGGATAAAATTTAATAAATTCGCAAAGATGAAATCCGTAAAATAGTGTTTCATTTCGATGAGTATTATTCGCGTAAAGAGAGAGAGTGTAAAAAATATTTAAAATCCTTGAACAAAGATAACTTAGATAAAAATTGTTAACCACATACAATTGATTTATACAACATAACATCTTATACAGGGTGTTTGGTACATCGTGAACCAAATGAAAATGGCTATTATTGGGTAATTAGCTATCGTTTTCTGCCTTACATTCTTTTTTGGCCCGGTGGTTTTTTTATATACCTTTTAATCCGCGCTCTTTGGCGGTTTGCTGTAGTGGGAGGCTGATGACCTGTAACACAGGTAATTATTACCTAGCATAGGCATCAGTCTCACACAAACACTATAAATTGTTAGAAATTAATGCTGTGTACACATGTGTTTGTTTGTGTTGAGAAAATAAACTTGATTTGATTTGATTTGATTTGAATGTTTTTTATAAAAAATATTTAGTGCTGCAATTTTGTATGCAGCAGTTTGTGACCTGAGTCACATAATGAGAATATTTTCAGTTTTTTTTTATAACAGGTGGCTAACCTTTACCACAAGCACTGTCTTGAAAAGTTTCATATAAAATCTGACGAGTCCAGTCAGTTTTACAGCCATATAAAGTTGCAGGTCAAATTTGCGAAATTTATGTTCCGCAACTTTGCAAGTAAATAAAAAAAAAGAATTAAGTGGTTTAAGTATGTCATTTCTATATAAGCGAAACCGCAAAATAATGCAGCATAACATACAAAAACAAAGATAGTTTAAAAAACGTGATTTGAATGCTGAAATTGAAATACTTCTCATAAAAAATCGAAATAAAAAATCCAACGGGCTAAAAAAAGGCAGGAAAATAAAGCTAATGACCCTCATTATAAGTAATTTTTAGGGTTCCGTAGCCAATTGAAAAAAAACGGATCCTTTATATTTTCGTCATGTCTGTCTGTCTGTCCGTATGTAAACTATTAGTATTACACAGTTAAAACTAAGTAGGTAGATGTATCTTGCTAACCGCTCTACGATTCTCATACAAAAAAAATATATTTAATTTAATTTATTTTCCCATACATGAAACTAAAACCTGAAAAAACTTATTTTACAAGCCTATGCGTATAGAATGTCTGTAAATAGGTCTTTTAAAATGTCATGGAGGTTTCGAAAACCATTTTCTCTAAAAGTCTAATGTTTGAGAGATAGACGCTTCTACGGTTGTAAATTGTGCGTCCCCCCCAATCTAACTTATAAACTAAGCGAGTGTAAACAAAAAAAAACGTGATGTAGATATCGACAAAGACTTTCAACGAAAATTGGTTTGAACGAGATCGAAGTAGTAGTTTTTGAGATAGAGCACATTTTCAATAACCGCAAACCTGTGTTATTCATACAAATACTATGAAAAACAAAGTTATATTTGCTGACAACAAAATATTATTGGTATTTTAGCTAAATGGAAGTAAAAAGATCTCTAATTTAGTAAAAGTTGTCGCAGAACCCTTAGTTTGCAAGTCTGACTTGCACTTAGCCGGTTTTATTTGGCACTTTCTCCGAGACAACCGTCATTCAAGGAAAATAACAAAAGAAGAGGATCGGCAATGAAATATTTTAAATCAGGGCTTGGAACCGTTATTTTTTTTAAACCGGTTTAATGAAAATAGAAGTGGAACTTTTTGAAAACGGTTATGTTCCTTTGAACAGGTTTTTAAACCGGTTTGAAAAAATATGGGTATGTTTCATTAACCGGTTTAACTTTTCGTTCAGGCAGGACAATCACCTGAGCTTTGTTAAGATCTGCTAGCGGTGAGCGCATCTGACGTTTGTTTTTATTCAATAAAACGTATTTTGTTTACATATCCAATCATACGCACGGTGGTAATTGTTCGATATATTTTTGTCAATTACCAGCACCAGCGCGGCCGGCGGCGCAAGACATTCTAGAATAATACAAGCAGCTATTGATAAGCGCATCGCTCGAATGATTTAGGGCCGCAGAGGAAGCGAGTCTTTAATATTACTATAATCGAGAAACATTGGTGATATGTTCACTTACCTGCGTCTACAGGGCCACATTTGTTTAGTTTTACCCCTTCTTTCCTGTAGCAGACAAAATATTGGGGATCGGAACAGGAGACAGCCGTCAAAGAGCTGTTCGCATTTAAGGTCAAGCAGGTCGTCGTTGAAGCCAAAGTCGCTGGGTTTGGTATCACCGACCATATGACGCACATATTTGATAAGGACACACCTAAAATTAAATCAAGGAAATTAAAAAAAATATTTGTAGATTATTTACATTCAGGGCTATCCAACTGTAAATAATAATACTGTAAATAATTTAAATATCAATTATCAAGGACACATGATCAAAAATGCAAATAGTACAAGATTTCTAGGTGTGCAAATAGATAGTAAATTAGACTGGAAGCAACATGTAGAAAATGTGTGTAACAGAATTAACCGATTTTCATTTGTCTTATTTAAATTGGCAAAAGCAGCTACCAGGGAAACAGCTCTCACAGCCTACTACGCATATGTAGAATCAGTACTACGTTATGGCCTGATTATTTGGGGTAACGGCACTGATATGCGGAAGGCATTTATAGCACAAAAAAAAAAGTGTGAGGGCAATCTGCGGACTAGCACCAGACGAATCTTGCAAGCCTATTTTTATTATATTACGTATTCTGTCTTTGCCTTGTCTATATATATTTGAGGCTGCGAAATTTGTTAAACAAAACCTCAATTACTTCACACAAGCTAAAGATTTATATGCACGGTGTACCAGAAATTGCAACAGGTTAGTCCTTGATTTTGTTCCCAAAAGTGCACAAATTCAAAAAAACTGTTTTTGCATGTGTGTTGTAATTTATAATAAGATTCCTCAACTTATCAAAGATAAACCCTTCAACCAATTCAAAAGAACACTACACGAATGGCTAGTAGCGCGTGCATTTTATTCACTCCAAGAATTTCTAAATAGCTAGGTAATTAATTATCCAAAACATATGTTTGACTTATAAAATTTTTGACATTTTTGATTTCCTACAATCTATACTTAATATTATAAAGCTGAAGAGTTTGTTTGTTTGTTTGTTTGTTTGAACGCGCTAATCTCAAAAACTACTGGCCCGATTTGAAAAATTATTTTTACGTTAGATAGTCCATTTATCGAGCAAGGCTTTAGGCTATATAACATAAAGATACGACTCATAAGACCACAGCAGAAATGAAAAATGTTGCGAAAACGGGAGAAAGATATTCCTTTTGAGAGCTTCCGCTGCATACGCTGCGGAAACCGCTTAAGTTACACAAAAATCATGTATGACAGGATTGTTCAGCATTAGGAATTCTATAATAAAGTCCGCGACAGCATATGTCTATCTTTTATGGTTGACTTACTACAACCTTTTTTATGTTAATAAATTTGAAAAAAAATAATGCATCATTTTTAGCGGTGTATTATACACACAGGTATTTATTCTTATCAAAATAAATACATTCACCATCACGAGAATTTCATTTAGAACCAAGTTGCCCTGTATATCATTTGATTTCAATAAATATCTTAGGAGCTATCACAGTTTTAACATAACTCCGCACCAAAATAATGTTCGCAGCTTAAGTACATCGTGCGCTTGCGCTAATATATTATAAAGCTGGAGAGTTTGTTTGTTTGAACGCGCTTATCTCAGGAACAGCTGGACCGATTTGAAAAAATATTTCTGTGTTGATGAAAAAATATTTGATAGCTTATTTATCGAGAAAGGCTTTAGGATATAAAACATGACGCTGCGACGGGAGGGGAGGGAACAAACTCAAAACGCGCGGACGAAGTCGCGGGGGACCGCTAGTTGATCATAAATTTATAACTTTAAATAGAATTTAAGTTTTAATGTAATAAATATTTGCATGCTGTTGGCAATGGCTAAATAGGCTGAACATCGATAATAATTGTAAGAACATGAATAAGTGTACCCTATTTAAATGCAAATAAATATTCTATTCTATTCTATTCTATTCCAAATATACCAAATTTGTTTTGTAATTTTCGAGGATTTAAACAAAACAATCAAACTTTTGTTAGTCTTACTTTAAGCTAGCTCATAATTTTATCTGAGTAATTTTAATTTTAAGAATCATACTGCAATAAAAAAGAGACGTAACACCATAAAAAGTGGAGGACATAATATTTGTTAGAAAATTTTCAAAATTTGCGATAAAAAATTTTCTCGAAAACTATGAAAATTTGGCTAACATACATAGGGAATATTTAGATAGCCCTGGATGTAAGGCTAATAAAAAAAGACGTCACTGTTTGGGCCACCCCGTATGAAAACTGTAGTGTCATTTCAGCTGTAATAAATCGATAACATTTTTGCCTGTTCATGGAAAATGAATGTCGTTTTTGCAAATAAATTGTTTTTTTTATACCGGACCCTGGGTAGATTGACTAAGAGGTGGTGTTCTGGAAAATGGGTCTTATATTTCGTTGTTAGTTTAATAGCACTTCTACCTTTAATATAATGGGGTCGCACTTTAAAGCGACGGCTGCGCCAGAGGTGCCGGGTTCGATCCCGGGTTGGGCCAAAAATATGTATGTACAGTACAGATCGGGCCTAAAATATATTCCTGGGTTTCTCTGTTCAGAAATTCTCGGGGTAGCCCAGAGTTTGAAAGTTGGCGGTGTTTCACGCCCGTGCCTCGGAAAGCACGTAAAGCCGTTGGTCCTGGGCCTGATCTTTCTCCGGTCGTGTCAGACTGTTGTCCCATCGGGCTATGAGAGTGAGAGGTAAAGAGAGTGCACCTGTGATTTCACACACACTTGTGCAATATAATGTGTCCCGCGCAGTCGTTTAGTCGTTTATGACTGACCACCGTAGTCCAAATCTGTTAGGAGGACTATTTGTTCTTTTACCCATTAATGCGATTATATTGTCTGTATGTATGAAGACACAAAAAAAATTAATGATTTAGTAAAAAAAAATGTCAACTATCTCCGGCGTTGAACATCAGAATCAGCTCCAAGAAGTAATACAGTTAAAGGTTTACTTTTTAAAATTAAAATAAACCTTTCCTCCAGATCAGGTTTCTACCACAAAACTTACCTTCCATGGATTGGAATTCAGTTCTAGAGTATATGTTACTGATGCCGGTGAACAAAGATGACATATTGAGATCCACCATGATATCGGTGAGAGCTGTGCTCATGTCTGCATCAAGCGGCGATGCTAATACAGCTCCTAAAATTAAATTAAATACATCTATACCGGAGAATGGAGGCGAAGGGAATCCAGACGATGACAAATATTTAACTGACAAGAGTATGACTCAATGATAATCATAATTTTGCATTTGTAGCTTAAATGATAATGATTATAACTTTACCTGAATCAAAATAACTTTACAAACACAACAGAAAAATATTAAAAATTGAAATTTAAAAACATACAAAATCCCATACAAAAAACTCTTAAAACTTAATCTTATACAAAAAACTCTTAAATATGCCCACACATTTTGAATTAAGTTAAAGTCTTATATGAAATAATAATATCCTTGACTTGGCATTTTTAATCGACTAAGAACAAATAATACGTACCTTCTCTGTGACATGTCAAAACAGCTTCTTCCCATTTAGTAGGGAAAAAATGATGTTTCAGCCATCCTCCTACCTTCTCATTGTAAAAGTAATCGGAACGAAATAATTTTCCATCTGTAACATGAAAATAAATAATTACAAATACGTATGAATTACAACTTTATTTAACACGAAGTACCTGCATACACAAATAAAATATAAACAGTTAAAATAGAATAAAAATATGATGAAAGTACATTACACTATACTACATCGTAATAAATCTTGTCACTTTTCGCTGTAAGTATGCTTAAATCTTTAAAACTACGCAACGGATTATGATGTTTATTTTTAATTAATAGATAGAGTGATTCAAGGAGAAGGTTTTGTATGTATAATAAATGCATAATATAGTAGTAAAATACTGATTATTTTAGAGGTTTCCAATGAAAGTTTTAAATAACCTGAACGGAGCCTAAGGCTTTCAACCGTTCACCCCATCAAATAAAAGTATTTCTAAG
Source organism: Pyrausta purpuralis (assembly GCA_963924145.1). Classification (NCBI taxonomy): domain Eukaryota; kingdom Metazoa; phylum Arthropoda; class Insecta; order Lepidoptera; family Crambidae; genus Pyrausta; species Pyrausta purpuralis. Next base: position 6,023,496 of record OZ001644.1, read on the forward strand.
TCATATCTAAAGTTATTACAATTTAAACCAGACATGAAACTTATGTATTTTTTAAATAAGGAGGGTAGTATTTTACAACTTTACAACTCAACTGCATTCACGAAACTTCAACAATTTAGCTAGGTGATTTGTTAGATGTCAAGATCGGGATGTCAATCGAATGGCGGCATAATATGTGTACGGACTAAGGAAGGAAATTATAATTGTTTGTACAATAACTGGAATAATGTAAAGAATATGATGATTGTTTAATATAATGCTGTAATGAAGACTGGCGTTTAATTTGGAGTCAACATTTTGTGTGGTACAAGTGTTAACGTAACTTGCTTGTCCAGTACTGTTACCACAAGTTTACTCGATAGCGACGACGGTTTTACTCGCAAGCGATGACATAACTTTTTTGTATGGAAAACTTTAGTTCCGTCAGTGACTGCTAGAGGCACTGTGCAATTTTCCATAGACTTTTTTACGTCGTCCCTAGCGAGTCAAACCCTCGTAAACTTATGGTTACGGTACAGGACTGTCGCTCCCGTTTACCTAGCTCCACTTTATGCCTAATCTTCACGCTATTGCAAGTCCGTCTGGGATTGCTTTTTTGCTTTTTCCTGAACTCGTTTTTATCAATTGTCAATTATCGTTAATTAGTTATTGTCAATCTATCCCCTATTTTATATTGAAACGAATTTAATTAAAATTACTTTGTTTTAGAATCTTTGTAATTTAATGTTTTTAACACTCACAGTGTCATATCATATTTGGTTTCTTATTCATAAAAATGTAATAAGAAACCAAAACATTGCGCACGGGCGGGACTCGAACCTGCAACATTCTGTAATTTCTTGGAAATTCGGGATTGTTCGGAGTTTTGTTACTGAGAATAACGCCACGCCCTTCTGACTGTCCACGTGTTATAAACTACAAAATCGTCGAAACATACGAACTCATTAGTAGGGCGTTATTATAGGCCAAAGAACAAGTAGCTATAATCGAGCATTCGGGTGGACCGATTTTCATATTTTTTTTGTCGGATTCGTCGCCGCCCGAATAGGATGACTACTATAAATACCGGTCAAGTACGAGGCGGACCGCGCACTAAGGGTTCCGTGCCAACTTTAACGAGGGGTCTATTTACTTCCACATAACCAAAAAAACACAATATTTTGTTGACAGCAAAAATAACTTAGTTTTTTTATAGTATTTGTATAAATGACGAAGTTATATATGCATAAAATAAATATCCTTCGGACATTCCCACACATCGCCATCTAGTCCCAAAGTAAGCTACTCAAAGCTTGTGTTATGGGTGCCAGACAACGGATATAATACTGAAATACTTTTTGTTTGTAAATACATACATGATATACATAGAAAACACCCAGACCAATACAAACAGACATGTTCATGCACACAATTGTTTGTATTGTGCGGGGATCGAACCCGCAACCCGCTGCGTAGTAGGCGATTTCTCGACCATTACACCAGACGGGCCGTCGAGTAAAATACATGATATCTATACTAATATTATAAAGCTGAAGAGTTTGTTTGTTTTTTTGTTTGTTTGTTTGTTTGTTTGTTTGAACGCGCTAATCTCAGAAACTACTGGCCCGATTTGAAAAATTATTTTTTTGTTAGATAGTCCATTTATCGAGGAAGGCTTTAAGCTATATAATATAAAGATACGACTCACAAGACCACAGCAGCAAGGAAAAATGTTGCGAAAACGGGAGAAAGATATTCCTTTTGAGAGCTTCCGCTGCGTACGCTGCGGAAACCGCTAAAGTTACACAAAAATCATGTATGACAAGATTGTTCAGCATTAAGAGTTCTATAATAAAGTCCGCGACAGCATATGTCTATCTTTTATGGTTGACTTACTACAACCTTTTTTATGTTAATAAATTTGTAAAAAAATAATGCATTATTTTTAGAGGTGTATTATACACACAGGTATTTATTCTTATCAAAATAAATACATTCATCATCACGAGCATTTCATTTAGAACCAAGTTGCCATTTATATCATTTGATTTCAATAAATATCTTAGGAGCTATCACAGTTTTAACATACCTCCGCACCAAAATAATGTTCGTAGCTTAAGTACAACGTGCGCTTGCGCTAATATATTATAAAGCTGAAGAGTTTGTTTGTTTGAACGCGTTTATCTCAGGAACTGCTGGACCGATTTGAAAAAATATTTTTGTGTTGGATAGCTTATTTATCGAGAAAGGCTTTAGGATATAAAACATGACGCTGCGACGGGAGGGGAGGGAGCAAACTCAAAACGCGCGGACGAAGTCGCGGGGGACCGCTAGTACATGATAAAGGGACACATTTTCCATATTATAAATCTGCCTGCGCATAATCCTCTCCGGTCGTGTCAGATTGCTGTCCCATCGGGCTATAAGAGTGAGAGGTACTCACTTGTGCACTATAATATGTCCCGCGCAGTCGGTGAGTCGTTGTGACTGGCCACCGTAGTCGAAATCGGCTAGGGGAACTATATTTATTATTGTGGGGCCGTTGCCTTGTGGGAAATTCCACTTACCATGTAGAGTAGGATGTCCAGGTACCTCCGAACATGTGCTCACGGCGCGGACGCACGTAACTGTTGCAGAAAAGCGTAAAATTGAAAACAGCGATTAAATCATCATCCTCATCATTATTAGCCAACAGACGTCCACTGCTGAACTTAGGCCTTCCCGACGGTTTTCCACATCTAGTTTCATTCTACGATCTTCACGAGGTCATCTATCTATCTTGTCGGTGGACGTACGCTGCGTCTTTGGTCAAAGGGTCTCTTATCTAGAACTTTTCTTCCCTAACGGCCATGTCCACGAAGCCAATGGCAATGGCCACGAAGACCGTTATGTGCCCTGCCCATTGCAACTTGAGTTCATATTCCTTAGGCATGTTGACTTTTATGAGTAAAGAACAGATGAATCTATACCATACAGCAAAAATCTGGTTGCTGTCAGCGTCTACTTGAAATCCCGCGCGAAAGTTTTAAGAGGGCACTTGTGGACCAGAGTAAAGTTTAAAAAAAATACTCACACATGCGTGTTTCTGTTTGTGAATTGAATGAATTGCGTTAATAGGTGAGTTTGAATGGAAGAATACTTTGATTATTCAAAAAACACTTTGCTTTTGACTAAAACTAACAAATCTGGCCTTAGTAATGAGTTCATGGCCCAAAATAAAATAACTATCCGCATATAGGTTATTTGAAAATAAAATAAAAAACGTGTACCTAGCACTCGGAGACTGCCGCGGTAAAGCTGCCGCGGTATTGCGTAGCATTTTTTATCAACTTATGCACTTATAGGTAATTATTTATTTAGTTTATTTATGCAGTTTTTTTTTCTTTGATATTTATTTAAGTTACATACAGCCAATGCTACCTAAAGGCGGGTTGCTGAACTAAAGAGACAAGCGTGATATTTCAAAAAGTCAATTAAAGTTCTGCTATTCATCGATAGAAGGAAAAACTAAAAAGTCTCACCGCTGTGCCGGTTGGAGTGGGGACTGTTAGGTTATTAGGAATTTTTGGATTCGGTTTCCACGCTCAAAGCCCGCGATAGAAGCTATGCAATAGCTTAAAAACACAAACATAGTCAACATATTCAAGATACCCATTTTAGAGAATGATAATAATAATTTAACATCGCGTGAAGGTTGCGCGATAACGCATGCGCACGTGGTCCCACACTGATGCGTCATTTAATCGCGCGATAGTTGCGTTGGCCTGGCAGGTTTTATACTTACATGACAATCCAATCAGTGATAGAATTATTCCAACGCCTATGAACTTAATGCCCATTTTAAATTTAATTATAACTTTCAAATAACTATTTTATAAGGTTTCTAACAGCCTGACTGGAGAACGAACGAATAATATATATTTCTGAAATCCCATATTTATACCCTAAAAAGTAGTTACATACATTATATCAACAGGATGTGACAAAGCGATAAGAAATTGTATTTAGGTGCAACGCCTATATAGAAACGAGTTAATTAGTTTCAATGCATCAAAATCAAGCAATATACTTTTCCCCTAATAATACCAGCATATTTAAAAAGTACCTATGTATGATAAATTAACTACAATACCTATTATATCCTGTAAGTTCATTAGTTCTGTACTCGTATTTTCCAAAAAACATGTAATGTATTATTTAAGACAAAGTTACTTTAGTACACAAACTTATTTATTTATCAGAAAGAAATGTAAAAACACAAAATCCAATAATCACATTTCACAATGCTCCATTTCATAAAAACGGCGCCAACTCTCTACTGTCATTTTGACAAATAGTGTTGTCAGCACCGGCGGTTCATATTAGGGTTGTACTATGTCGATTCTCCCATTTAACAACTTGGCCATCCTGCAGTCACCTTCGACCCGAAGGTGGTCACATCCTTGATGCAATCAGAATCCCCCAATGAGACGGAGCCCTGAGCGGCGAGTGAGCCCCGTGCGGCGAGTGAGCCCCGTGCAGCGAGTGAGCTCCAAGTCATCTTGGTGGAATTTGACAACAAATCCGCCGAGTACATTTTGGCAACTTTCTTTCCTTCTTTATTTTATTTATTTTTATTTAAAGACTTTATTGCACAAATTAAGTGAAAAAGGTGGATTTAATGTTTAAAGCATTCTCTGCCAGTCAAACCTTTAGACCATGCAGAAATATGTCAACGGGTGCAGTAAAAACCTTCTAAAGAAAGAAGGAAAATGGTAACAATAATCCTATTTTCCTATAATAAAAATGTACATATTAAAATATATATATTATATTAATAGATAAACCAACTTGAAAATAGTTACTATAACTTTAAGCATAAATAATACATACATATAATAATAATATTACTATGCAAGTTCGCACATTTCTGAAAGAGTGAATCTCTTTCAGAAATGTGCGAACTTTATTCTTGAAAGATAACCTCGAATTAGTCTTCTTTATATCTATCTATCTGTGTACATAAAATAACATTTAAATACATGTCGAAAATAAATAGAAAAAGTCTACCAAATTTGTAACAATAGGTTGTTACATTTGCGTTTCATACATTCTATATTTTCATGGTGACATGACCCATTAATTCGTTTTCAACTCTACTCGTGTATCATGGTTGATATATTTTTGTTTTTAATATTGAAATGTTTGACAATATTTGAGATAAATACACACACAACAAAAAAACACCAGCGATATAAGACAAACCATAGAAAGAGCGTAAACAAAACCCTTGCTTATCCAGAAGGCTAAGCAAGGGTTTTGTTTAGAAGACAGAATTCTCGACCGAGTATCAATTGTATCTCGCTGCTCTACTCTGTGCTCGTGATTAAGACTAAGTTTGCATGCTCAAACAGTGCAAGAGGGGCATATGTAACCAGCCCAATGCAACTACATTAACTAAACATAATTTTAACAAAAGAACTTGTATTTTACTTGATTTTGCTATAAATTTTAATATTGAACTGCTTTTAATCGTTCATTAGCTTTAAATCTATCTGCCAAAACCATCATCCTCAAAAAACAAACGTTAATAACTTCATGATACATGATATTATTATAACGAAAAATGACATAGTAGATACTCAAATCTATCCAAAAACGCTTAATAGAACACAATAAAACGCAAAGTAGTATGGCAAATCATTTTAAATAATATTTACACCCAAGCATCATCAGCAACATCACGTTTCACTCGGGAACACTTCTTCTTAAGTGGAAAGCTTTAACATTCAAAGTCTGATAACTAAGGTTGGTGACTCTCCATTCGCCATCAGGATATACTCGGCTGCTGAATACCACTTCCCCTTCACCGCAGAATAGTTCCAAAGAACTGGCGTCTAAGAAAATCCGCCACGATTTAGATCCAATTGGTTCCCATTCCACTTGGCGCACATCATCAGATCCTCTATCTACAACCACTTTACCTTCCACAGGATTCCAGGTAAGCCAAGCCTTTTCGCCCCCATATCTTCCCTCGATCAACAGTTCCATATGCTGACTCAAGTCTCCATTCACAATAATCTCCCCAGTCTTCTCAAATTGGATAGCGCCATTAGGTTCTAATTCCCCAGCAAATACAGAATGTTCTCTCAAAGACAACATCTCTTCAATTGGCTTCATTATAATACGATTACCAATAAGCCTCAGTTCTCTAATCAAAGTCAATGCACCGGTCCAGCCATCAACTTCTTCAGGATGTGGTACGTCCCACATATTAAACCATCCGACAACATACCTTTTTCCATCTTTCTCCATCGTTTGTGTTGCGTAAAAATCGTGACCGAAATCGATCTCCTGAAATTCAACTTCTGGTACGAATTTAAATGTTTCATAATCAAAGCTTCCGATGTAGTAACCAGTTTGATGTACATTTTTGTACCTGTCACCTTGAGGCTCCAGTCCTTGTGGTGACATAAGCAAAATGAACTTGCCGTCTAGTTCAAAGAAATCTGGACATTCCCACATATATCCCATGTCACCATTTGATTCTCCTACCACAGATAAAAACTCCCAACTCTTCAAATCTGGTGATCTGTAGAGAAGCACTCTACCTCTTGCGTCTTCAGTAGCACTACCAATAACAACGTACCAATAATCTTCATATTTCCATACTTTTGGATCTCTGAAGTCTGGAGATCCATTCGGCGCAGATGGGAGAACGGGATTTCCCTCATATTTTTGAAACGTGATACCATCTTTGCTGTAAGCCAAGTACTGGCTTTCGTTGAAAAAAGGTTCTTTATCTAAATTTTCGCGACCTGTGTACATCAGAACCATTTCATCTCCATCGACTACTGCACTGCCTGAGAAGCACATTTCTTTTTCTGGTATTAAAGCTGTTGGTAATTGTTTCCAATCGACCAAATTGGTACTGGACACATGTCCCCAGTGCATCGGTCCCCATACACTGGCGAATGGATAATACTGGTAGAAAAGATGATATTCACCGTTGTAGAATGAGAAGCCATTTGGATCGTTCATCCATCCTACTGGCGGAGAAATATGATAATTAAGTCTGTACCGTGAATTGATGTCTTCTTTCTTGGTGGATATGTACTCTTCAATTTCAGCTACGCCTTGGGTCAGTTGACGAAATGATTTTGATGAAACTGCAGATATTACGCAAACAAATATAATAATCTGTCGTAAGACTCCCATGGTGATAGATTATGTTGCGGTTTCACTGAGATATTCTTTTATATGTGCCAAGTAGCTATCGGGTGAAGCTAATCTTATTGATAAGATATTTGTGAAGAGTTTTGTTTAGATCTCCATGGAAGACATTTTATATTGATTTGAGTATGATAAGTATTCACGTTGCATTTTCGAGATAACATTTTCAGTTGTAGAGAAAATGCACGAATTGTTTACACATAGGTTATCGCACGTCTATGAGGATTGGTAGCCCAACTATTAAATCGACGTTTCAATTTTGAAAGTACTAAAACGCATACTAAAGATTTTAGATTCGTTTTGAAAACAAAATCTGGAGTTTGTAACACATTACATAAAACGTTATAAGGCCAAAGGTGTGGGTTCTGCTTCTGGACTTGTGCTAAGATTGCTGACATATTTTGTTACTAACAGTCAATAAAACATCTAGTAAACGTAATGATAAAATTGTATTCAGCCAGCCAGGTTTATATAGTTAAGTAGAACTTATATCAGTTTTTATTTTTACAAAAGCTATATGTTGTCAATTGAAATAAATTCATAGTTCAACAAAAAAGATAACAGGTACTGAAAAGTGCAATAACTAGCCAACTTTGTAAAATTCATGTGGATTTGTGGTCCCTCAAACAAAATAATTATACTCTAAAATACGAACGTTAACAACTAACGCTTAATGTGATAAGATAACCTCACATTGAGCGTTAGTAAAACGTTTAAATGTGATGTGTTACAAATTTCACAACACAACTTTTACTATTTACAAATTTCACAACACAACTTTTACTATTTGTAGGGTTCCGTAGCCGAATGGCAAAAAACGGAACCCTTATAGTTTCGTCAAGTCCGTCTGTCTGTCTGTCTGTCTGTCCGTCCGTATGTCACAGCCATTTTATTCTGTAACTATAAGCATTATACTGTTGAAATTTGGTAGGAAGATGTATCTTGTTAACCGCTTACCGATTCTCATACAAAAAATAAAAAATAAAAACATTTTAGGGGGGGCTCCCATACATGAAACTAAAACCAAAAAAAATTTTTTAGTCAAACCTATGCGTGTGGGGTGTCTATGGATAGGTCTTTTAAAATGACATTGAGGTTCCTAAAACCATTTTCTTTTAAAGTCTAACGTTTCTTAGCTAGACGCTTCCAAAGTGGAAAAATGGGCGTCCCCCCCCATCTAACTTCTAAACTAAGCGATGTAAATTTTGAAAATAAATAAATGATGTAGATCATAAAAAAAACTTTCAACGAAAATTGGTTCGGACGGGATCGAACTAGTAGTTTTACAGATATAGCACATTTTCTACAACCGCAAACATAACTTTGTACTTCATATAAACACTATGAAAAACAAAGTTATATTTGCAGTCGATAAAATATTGTGGTAATTTACTTAGTAGAAATAAGTGGATTCCCTAATTCAGTTAAAGTTGGCACGGAACCCTCAGTGCGCGAGTCCGACTCGCACTTGGCCGGTGTTTTTAGGTACATTTAATGATTCAAACGTCTTGTTTGGTCTCTCAATCCTCACAGTCGTGTGTTGCTATGTAGTGCAAAGGACATTAGGTATTTCACTTAGGACTGATTTTGCAATACTCGTAGTCAGATAAGAAATATTCGTCGAACAGAATACAACATGGCTAATTTGAAAACGTCACCTAATTGTCAGCAATCATACATAACTGTCATGTCTTAAAATCTGTCGCTTTATAATTTATCAGTCTTATAAGTTTTAGTTGACCATTGAAAAAATCGTCCCTTAGTTGAATAAATAAAATAATGCTATTATTATCCATGGAAGACATTTTAATAATAAAATAGGTATAAATAGAATTCTCAGACAAATATGTAAAATTAATTTAATACAAAAACATTTAAATTTTAATTTAAATATTGAATTGATACACCTATCAAGCAACTTTAAGCAAATTATTTTCAACGTTTCATTTTAGTGTTAATATTAACGGAAATAACAGTACAAAAAAGCTAAAAAAATTCACAGAAGATCTATTCCACGCACTCATTTCCGTAATACTATTCTTTAAATGATATGTTTGAAGTTCCAGAGTCTGCGGACTCAGGTTCGTAACCTTCCAGTCACCAGTTGGAAACACCCGACTACTAAAAACTACTTCGCCTTCGCCACAAAACAATTCCACTGAACTGGCATCCAAGTAGATTCTCCAGACGTGTGATCCCATCGGATACCACTCAACTTGACGTGTGTCATTAGAGCCTCTGTCCACGACAACTTTACTCACTACTGGATCCCATCTCAGCCACGCTTTGCCACCTCCATCTCTCCCTTCCAGCAAAAGCTCAACCTTTTCATTCATTGTTACATTTAAAATAATTTCAGCTGTCTTTTCGAATTCGATAACACCATTCTGTGATACCGCGGTAACTTTAGCTTGCTCTCTTAGTGTTGTCATTGATTCTACTGGCTTCTGTATGATACGATCTCCATCAAGTGTCAGCTCTCTAATAGTTGTTAGTAAACCAGCCCAACCATCGACAGCCTCAGGGTGATCCACCTCCCACATTCCGAACCAGCCCACCATATATCGCTTGCCTTCATTATCTATCGTCTGAGTCGCGTAAAAATCATGGCCAAAATCAATCTCTTGAAACTCAACTTCAGTCACAAATTCAAAAGTTGTATAATTAAAACTGCCTATAATGTATCCAGTTTGAAAAGTATTCTTGTATCTATCACCTTGAGGTTCTAATCCCTGTGGTGACATGAGCAAAATGAACTTGCCGTCTAGTTCGAAGAAATCAGGACACTCCCACATGTACCCCATAGTACCGTTAGATTCTCCTATAACAGATAAGAAAGTCCAATTTTCCAAATCGTGTGATCTGTAAAGAAGTACTCTTCCTTGGTTATTATCGTTCTTACTTCCCAGAACAACGTACCAGTAGTTTTCATGCTTCCAAACTTTGGGGTCTCGAAAGTCTGGAGATCCGTTCGGGGCTGATGGAAGTACTGGGTTTCCTTCATATTTTTTAAAGTTAACACCATCCGTGCTGGTAGCCAAGAATTGAGTTTCATTATAAGTATTTATTGCAGGGTCCAAGATCTCGTGGGCAGTGTACATAAGCACCAATTGATTTCCATCGACAACGGCGCTGCCGGAAAAGCATTGTTCTTTATCAGGCAATAATGCCGTTGGTAATTCCTTCCAGTTGACCAGATCTTTGCTTATCGAATGACCCCAGTGAATCGGTCCCGTTGTAGTGTTATAAGGGTAGAACTGGTAGAAAATGTGGTATTCGGTATTGAAGAAAGAAAAGCCATTAGGGTCGTTCATCCATCCAACTGGTGGGGCAACATGGTAATGAGGTCTGTAGCGCGGATTTATTTCTGTTCTTTTCTTGGCTATGTATTCTTCTAGCTTGGTCTTTGCCGTATCCAGGTCTGATAATTGCGAGACCACTGCCGAAACGAAGCACAGACTAACGACGAGTTGATGGAACACCGTCATGACTAAAACTAATGCCATCAAAGCGGTTTCATTTGATCGAGTGTGTTTTTATATGAACAGTAGTTCATTTGGACATGCAAGTGTTATCACTTAGATAAGTGTTAGTGAAGGGCTTTGTTTAGTACTCATTAAGTGGCAATTGTTTCTGTTTGATTACTCATAATGTACCCAGTTAGGGGCCTACTCTTTATTATGATTCCGTGTTATCGCCACTGACCATCTTTGTCACGTAAGCCAGCTTCTCAATGCGAGCAAGCGTGGTAGTGAGGCAAAACACGAATAAGGCCCTCGATCAACTAAAGTTTTCATAACGGGAAACATAAAGTCTTGTCAAGGTTAGCTGGAGGGGAATTCCTTTAGATGCTGTATTATATTTATTTTTATACATATTTTTTTACGACACGTAGTCCATATATCTCTACATTTTATTTATTTACAAACCTTCAAAGTTTAAAAAATCTTTATACAGAGTGTGGCATTTTTTTTTTAATATGGGCCCTACAATTATTCAGTAATCCTAATGAAATTATTGTTAATTTCTTAAAAAATTTTATTCCAACAACATAATCATTTAATACAACGTGTTAGTAATTTTGGTATACATTGATTTTACTTTGGATTACTAAGAATATATCTTTGAGTTTTATTTATATATCTATACTTATTATTTATTTACTTATTTACTTATAATATTATAAAGCTGAAGAGTTTGTTTGTTTGTTTGTTTGTTTGTTTGTTTGTTTGAACGCGCTAATCTCAAAAACTACTGGCCCGATTTGAAAAAATATTTTTACGTTGGATAGTCCATTTATCGAGGAAGGCTTTAGGCTATATAACATAAAGATACGACTCATAAAACCACAGCAGAAATGAAAAATGTTGCGAAAACGTGAGAAAGATATTCCTTTTGAGAGCTTCCGCTGCATACGCTGCGGAAACCGCTTAAGTTACACAAAAATCATGTATGACAGGATTGTTCAACATTAAGAGTTCTATAATAAAGTCCGCGACAGCATATGTCTATCTTTTATGGTTGACTTACTACAACCTTTTTTATGTTAATTAATTTGTATAAAAATAATGCATTATTTTTAGAGGTGTATTATACACACAGGTATTTATTCTTATCAAAATAAATACATTCATTATCACGAGCATTTCATTTAGAACCAAGTTGCCCTTTATATCATTTGATTTCAATAAATATCTTAGGAGCTATCACAGTTTTAATATAACTCCGCACCAAAATAATGTTCGCAGCTTAAGTACAACGTGCGCTTGCGCTAATATATAATAAAGCTGAAGAGTTTGTTTGTTTGAACGCGCTTATTTCAGGAACTGCTGGACCGATTTGAAAAAATATTTCTGTGTTGGATAGCTAATTTATCGAGAAAGGCTTAAGGATATAAAACATGACGCTGCGACGGGAGGGGAGGGAGCAAACTCAAAACGCGCGGACGAAGTCGCGGGGGACCGCTAGTTTATTATAAGCATTATAGAGCACTAGGTAACATCAGTCAAGGTAACTAGGTATACTCTGTAGAATCATTGATTAAATTTTTTGGCGTATTACAGGCCATACGCTGTATGGTATAGTACTAAAGCCATAAATACTCTTTCTTTTATCGCAATGTTTTTTTTTTATAATTAACCTTTATTTTTTCAGATATACCATAAATTATCATTCGTGCTGCTCGCGTGAGTCGATTGATTGACAATGTAGATAAAAATTTGATCCGAGTCATTCTGCAGGTGGTATTACAAGAAAAACACAAACGAAACCACGGTTTTTAGTAAAAGCAGTAAGAACCAGTTTTAGATACATCTCTCTTAATTCAACAAAATTATTTATTTTTGCGAAAATATCTGTCAATTGTGTTTTCATTTTAATTAAAATTAATGCGGTATTTAGGATATTTTTCCCGTTAACATTATACATGTAATTTATGTTGGTTTTATAACAAATGAAAGCAAAAATAATTAATAATATAAGATATTAAACCAAGTAAAACCAGAGTAATATACATAATATAATAATTATAAATAGTTAAAGGACACGTAAATTAATCTTTATTAAAACAAAATAACAGTAATATGGAGTATAATCATTGGGTAATAATATAGGGCGCATTTCGTCGTTTAGAATAAGTAAAATTTATAACGAAGCACAATTTTCCTTATATTAATTTGGGGAACTGTTTAATAAATGTTTCGCCTCTAGATGAATTTTAAATGAATATCAAACAATGACATAGAGAATTGGATGGAATAGACGCCATATAAACTGGTCGATATCGGAATATTCCATACAATAAGTATCTGTATTTCGCTAACCACCTCTCGGGTGTAAAATGATAATTATATACAACAATTCTGACATAAATACTATCGGCCTGTTTAATCCATAAAATTAATATTCCTATCGGAAGAGAAGGACAAGTAAAAGCTGTCAAACAAGACCGATCTAAGATGTCAGTAACTAACTTAAGTAAGTAACATTTGTAGCTTAAAATGAGATTACCTTTCGTTCAAATGATTTATACCAATCTTCCTAAGTTGAACATATTAGTTTATCGCACGCATGATAAACAGTCGACACAAAATATCGAACATGCAGCTCTAGTGTAAAACTAAATATTATATTATAACTAAATATTAATGCAAAATATTCGTAGATATGCATTACCTGTGTTATCCCGTCTTTACTTTTTAGGTAAATTAACGTTTATAGAATAAAATAATCAAAGTGCGTACTTTAAATTTGAAGGTCATTATTAATATAAATCGTATATGAAGAGGCTTCGATTTGGATTAATTTATCTGTTGAATTATTATTTGTTGGGGTTATTTTGCTGTAATGAACAACAATAAATCACCAAAAAAGTCACTATATTTTAGGAGAACTATTTCTTCAAAATATGCACTATTTCACTTAAATTAAAAAAAAAAAAAAAAATTAAGAAATTTTCAGAAAGCCTTTAGGGGCTTCCAAACTGACTGACAGAATCTCGCATCTCTTTTTATCACACAGTTTGCTGCTAGTGACATCTCTCTCTTGTTATTCTATTCCAAAGGGATAATAAATTTTATGGTTTAATCGTAGAGTGTTAGTCACAAGCTTATAGGAGTTGGCATATTGGCCACTGACTTTTTTGAATATACATATTTTTTATTAAAAACATACGCGCACTGAGGGTTCTGTGTCAACTTTAAACTGAATTAGGGGTCCACTTACCTTTACCTAGCCAAAATATCACAATATTTTTTGAGCAAAAGTTACATTGTTTTTCCTATTATTTGTATTTAAGACAAAGTTATGTTTGTGGTTTTAGAAAATGTGCTAAATATCAAAAATACCGTTTCTATAAATTACTGGGAATTAAATTACTATGACGGATGGATGGACAGACAGACAGAATTGACGAAACTATAAGGGTTCAATTCTTTGCCATTTGGCTACAGAACCTTAAAACCCGCGATTATCTATTTTCGTTATCCTACCTACACTGAAATGTAGGAAATATTGAATCCATGCAAGTTATGATGTACCATTATCTTATCACAAACATCGCTCGAGCGATAAGCACTTGAAATTGTTAAAACAAGAACTTCACTCAAAATATTCCTATGATTTATTATTTCACTGAAATCATTATTCAAATGTCACATACGCTGTATGTTATACAAGCGATTTCCCGAGGTTTCCTGAAACAAAATTTAAGCCCATATTCCTCCCATTAATTTATGAAATATGATGAAACTTTCACTGTACCCTAAGTTGAAATACATATATACAAACATGCATACACCTACGAAATTTAGCACACGTGTTTGTAAGCCTTAATAGGTCATTATACTCAAATATTATCATATTTTAACGATGTCACATAAAAACACATTGAAATGATTACTTCCTTTTTTGTAAGTCGGTAAAAATTTGATAAAAAAAAATATTTTCTCTTAACCGGCTCAGAAAGTTTCTCGGAAGAGTCATCATGGCAGTATTTTTCCAGCTACCGTAATCGCAAATAAGAAAATACTGCATTGGGTAAGTGGCATTGTTACCAAGCTCAAGCTCAACTCATTACCTACCTGAACCGACACTGTGTCCGTAAATTTAATCACCGTACCCCAATTTACCACTACGTCGTAAATAACTAATACCTTCTTATAGGGTCGGTGTTTTGATAGTTGGGCAGCCAATATATTGCATTTAGGTATCGGTTTATTGATTGTAATAAAAAAATAGTTTGAAGCTATAGGCCATAACAATATTTCGAAAACATTGGCAATATTTTAAACAAGAACCTACTTATGATTCATAATCTCTTCTGCATTTTTAAATTAAACTTTATTATTATAAAATATAATTTGATGAAACCGAGAAAAATAATTTTAAACACTTTAAAATTGATCTTTGCTTCAAATTAAACTAATGAATTTCTTTTGATTTCCTAAATCTGACGAATAACCTTAAAGTATTATTATAAATACTCTGCCTAAACGGATCTTGGAAATCTCGGTTAATTTTTCTAGGTTTTATCAAATCAATTAATTTTAATATGTGGAAGGGACTTTGAATCATGAGTAGTTTATTAGTTCATAATATTGCCAATATTTTATTTGAATATGAGGAAGGGTCTATGAATTATAAGTACTTTCTTCGTTCATAATATTGCCATTTTTTTTAAAGTCGTCCTGTATATCTATGAACATTATAATCAAAGTAATTTATAATTTTATCAACGCACGCCAGGCGTATAATAATAGTTCTTATTTGTTTTCAGTGAAAGTTAAATAAGATTATGGCCAAATATTTAGGCTTAATGTCAATCTTAAAAGAACCGTATCTCAGTATCAAGTTAATGTAAGATCATGATCCATAAAAAAACTTACAAGCTTATTAAAAACAAGACAACGTGATGTGTCCACAAAACAAAAGTTTTGATGAAACCAAACTAAATTGTGACCCATGAAAACAACTTTGGCAATTTTAAAAGTTGAGGCGCTGCAAGATGTTTTATTATATTATCCATTCGTCCTTTTCACTGACATTGTCAACCTATTTGGTGCGAAAAGGATGGTAACGGGTGAAACTTTTTTCAAAATAAGCCACCAAGAGAACCGTAAACGTCTTTACTGACTTATTTAGTGTGTTTTTTTTTTGTAAAGGCTAAAATAGAACTCGTAAGGTATGCCCTCCAACCAATATATCTAGTAAGCAACGCTGAAACCAATACATTTAGTTGTCTTTATACTGAGAAATGGCTGGTATGATTCAAGATTGTAACTCTTTCGAATCTTACTCTTTAAAATATCTTTGTAATTTTCCAAAAATCAACACTATTGCTTTGAAAAGGAATGTTTAAAAACAGGCAAATAAGATCAACAGGAGTTTTTAATCAACTTCAAGAAACCGTTTTTCAAGTACTTTGAAATTCTCGGTGTCTTTTGGAGTTTGCTATCATGTTGTTACTTTACAACTTTGTTTTTTTATGTAACGCTCTCCCTGGGAACCCAACCGAGGCGCCTCTGTCTTAGGAAAGTATAGCACGGTAATAGTGCTGCGTCCATCTTGGTTAGAACTATTGGCGCTTGTATTTCTACGCTCTGCTTAACCATCTTATGTTTGTAAAGTGAACATCAATTGCTAATTTTTACAACCTTTACAATTTATAAAACAAAGCAAAAAAAAAAGATTAATGATTTGTTTTCTCTTGAAATGCTCAAACATTCCCTCGGAAGAATTCCTTATAGAAGTACTACCAGCTACCGTCATTGCAAAAAAGAAAAGATGGCATTGGTTAAATGGCATTTAGTTCTATAATTAATGAATGAAAAGCACTGAATAAAAATAAATAATGAAATGAAAGTTACTGTTATGAGTTAAAAATACAATTGTCCTCCTTAACTATATCAGCTGCTTTCGCGGCAATCATGATAGTGGGTGTGTTGGTGTTCCCACAGGTGATCGTCGGCATCACGCTGGCGTCCACCACTTGCAGCCGCTTCACCCCGAACACCCGCAAATGGCTGTCCACCACAGAACCTATCGCGCACGTACCCACCTGATGATATAAAGTGGTGACGAAGCATTCAGCGTGACATCTGCAGTACTCTTTACTACCAATACCAAATCCTGCACATTTTACCAACTCTATAAATTCTGCTTCAAGGTCTTTGAAATACGTAGTGTTCATCACTCGAGAATAATGTTCTAAATATTTCAATACATTATCCAAATCGCTTTCATCGGAATAAGCTTCCGTTTTGATCAGCGAATGCTCTTTGGATTTCTGCTTTTTAATGATATACGACCTCTTGAATTAGGCTGGAGTGAAGCAATGAGAGATGTAAATATGTTTTTGTCTTTTACTCTTTCAGATAATTTCCGACAAATGTATTGATCAAAAGAGAATGTCGTGAGGCAACCGCGTAGTATATATGTGTCAATTATTACTGTAGCCTGATAGTCCGGGTTCATTTTATAGCTGTCCAATGACACAAAGCCGATCATTGTAGTTATGGGATAATCGCCAGGGTCACTTTGTTTTGGTAAAGGTGCTTACCCGTTGTGTGATACTAACAACTATTTTATGGTCTTGGAGATTTTCCCCAACGGGTAAATCTGTAACTAAAGTGGTTAAATCATTCAAATGTTCTCTCGGTCTTATGCCTGAAAGCATAAGCAGCTGTGGACTATTAATAGCTCCACCCGATAATATAATCCCTCTGTTTGTCATCAATGTTTTCGTTTGTCCATTGTCACCACATTGACACTTTCAGCAGCATTGTTTTTAAAACTAATTTTAGTCACCAAAATATGTTATTCAAGAACAAAAAGATTGTCTCGATTCAAAAAAGCATTAGCTGTGCTTTGACGTATACCGTCCGCTATTGTGACTTGTGCTTGCATGAATCCTAAAGTGTGATCTCCATTGGTGTCCAATACATTATTGTATCCGAGTTCTTCAAAAGCTTCCAAATATTTTGTTTATTCAGTTTAATTTAATTGCGTGACACTTTTAATATCCATTGTAGCCGTGAAAACGAGCTGTTGGTAAATTTTGGATCTCCGCATTTTCTAATCGTTCACTTTTGATAAAATATTGTAAGACCTTTGTGTAGTTTCAATTTTGATCTTTTGCAATGCTAGCCCATGTGTTATAGTCATGCGGGTCTCCTCTGACATAGTACATAAGATTGAGGCTGCTCGATCCTCCCAACATTCTACACCTCGGTAATTGATCTTCACTATTAATGTGACAGTTGTATTTGCAGTGTGTAGTAGTATAATTCCAGTCGTTTTCTGATCTAAGACCGTAGGCAAACAACCCTGGTAGCTAAAACATAAAAAGATAAATAATTTTACAAACGTAATTAATTGGTTTTATGAATATTTGACACTTTATATGATAAAAAGATTAAATAAGAAATCTATTTGTGCACGGTCTGGATTTGAACCAGCTACCTCTGATAAAACTGGAAAAAATATTTCTTATTTAGTCTGGTTACAATAACGGTTACTGCTAGATACCACTTCCCATTTTCAGCTTTGGCTACAGTACTTACATTGGATTCTGTAGGAGGGTCACCACCAGCTTCTATGAGAAGTACGGATATATATGAATTTTCTGTGAGCTTTTTCGCCATCACACAACCAGCCTACCCCGCGCCCACTATTATGAAATCAAACACTGCTCCATCTGAAAATCAATGCGAAATAGTATGAGTGCTTTTTTTGCTAGAAATATTTACTTACGGCAAAATAACTCATGATTCAACGATATAACCGGTTTTAACATCTAGATAGATAGATAGATAGATATTTATTTACGTTAACACGTGCACAGTTGCTTATTATTTACAAACACAGAAGCAATAGTTGCTAATTTAATTAATTACATTTAGGTAGTATCAACATGTTTTATCGAAATTCGGCATGTAGGTAAATATGTAATGTCAATATTTTAATCTTTAATTTGAGCAAATAATAATTATAATAACTAAGTCAGTAAAATAAACAGAACAATCAGTTCTAATTGTCAAAATTTATCTTTAAGAAAGTCATTTACCAATATATTATAGTAACACTTATCAACTAGGAACCTTTTAAATTTAGATTTGAATTTCTCAGTAGATAATATTTGATATTCAGTAGGGATTTTATTAAAGATTTTAGGTGCCATACTTACGAAGCTGTTTTCAATAACAATGTTTTCGATGTGCATAGGCACAATCTATCACCATTTTGTCGATTGCGTGTGACATATCGGATAAACGGAAAAAGAGATGAGGATTACATTTGACAAAAATAGCTACTTCAAGAATGTATAATGACGGAAGAGTCACCATTTTGTATCTGAAGAAATATATTTGCAGTAGAACTATTGTAGTACCATACATTATTAACATGGAATTTGTGAGATTGAAATTGCAAATTTCAGCGGCGTCTAGCATTTTTGCGCGCTCGAAACTCAGAGGCGTCAAATTTCAAATCACCAAATCCACTTTAGTCGATTTAAAAAAAATACTCATCGTCTTAAAATATTCTCAGGTATTTACAAGCAGCCTATTATGGCTTTCTTTTTTGTTACCCATAATTTTATTTCCACGTAAGTTTCAATATGCAGAATTCTTGAAACATTGAATTTTACTTCACTAAAGTCCGTATTTCCAAACGAATTTGTCACTTATCTTATATTGTTAATCCCGACTCGCCGTGGTCTCCTCGCCGTGGTACTAGTCTGCCCGATACTAGAGTGTAATTTAAAAGCCGGAGGCGTGGAGGGAGAGCATCCTCCGCCCGCTGTAACAAGGTGTAGGCACCCGCGCGAGGCGGAGCGGCTGAGGCTGGTCGCCGAAGGCGACCAGCAAGCCGAAGCTGCGTAGGCGAGCGTGGGTGACTGCGCCGCGTTACGCAAGGGCGACGAGGTTGCTATTCCCGCAGCGCCGGAGACGAGGAAATCTTGTTGTTCTGTGCTTGTAACTTATGTGTCAAATAAAATATTTTTATTCTATTCTATTTTATGTGGCTACCACTACCAGAGTTTACAAGTTCTGTTATCATGTTCTGTAGAGTCTGCTGTTTTTATTTTATTTATTACAGCGTTTTTATTTTCGTTTACTAAAATGAGGGCGTCTCCACCTCGGTAGAAGTAAAATAAACAACAATACACTCCTACCGATTTTCAGTAATGGCGGCCTCTCTTAACAGAGTAAGGTAGGTTCGTTTTAGTGCCTAGATGTGAGCGCAACACACAAGTGCGGAATAAATATAAACCCTTTACACCGCGAGATTTTAAACATAGATACAGTCGCGCCTTTTGAAAACGTGCGATGTGCGTTAGCATCGCGACTGTTTTGATCCTAAAAGTGTGTTTATTCAACTTTAAAAAATTTCAAAAATTCAGAGGGAGCCTTCTCTCTGAATTTTCAATTAAGAGACTCGTTCGTGCACACTTTCTACATAATATATGTATTTATTTTTTTGCCCCTGTTATGTACATGTAATAATATATTGTTTGTGTATTTATTGTAGGTAATTTGTATTCATTTTAATTTTGTTGTATTATTAAAAGTACCTTTTTTAAATAGTAACTCATTTTATTATTTTTTGTCGAATCGCCCACAATCATTTCAGCTTAGCCCAAAGGTAATATGACTGGTAGAGATTGCCAAATGGCGATAAGTCCACCTTATGTACAATTTTTTTGTGCAATAAAGTATAAATAAATAAATAAAATAAAGGTTGAACATTTTACGACTGCATCGATGCTGCATCGTGAATGCATCGCTGCCAAACGTCACAGTGTGCAAAGGGTGATAGAAAGAAACGTCAGAACGACCCGTTATCTTGGATGAATTAACCACTGGATATGAAACGCAAGAGCGAATGTATGAAAACATCATTAGCCAATTCCTGCGGGGCGGGGGGAGCTTGTCGTGTCAATTTTTGACATTTAGTGCATGGAAGTGTCGATATTTTTTTATCGATATGTGTGGAACGAATGAATGAACGAATCTTTTGTAAAATTATATTTAATTTTATCATCAAAACAATAAATTACATTATGGGCATGTAATGCACAAACCATCAAATAAACAATTGAAACATAGAAAGTCGTTTTATATGAACGATCTGGCAAGTATCACTTAGTTATTGTGAACTTCCTAAGACATTTCGAAACATCCCGTTTGTACACAATATAGCCTTGCACCATTAAAATCCTCCTTTGGGATAATTAAGCAGTAGATTTTTTGCGTTGGCATTCAATCACGCCTGGCGTAAATTGGATGCCACATATTTGGTGATGTTTTGTGGGGATCCATTATGCCTCTCTTTGGACTGCTTCTACCCATTTTATTTTCATAAATGGATCTACAGAAAATATGAAATAATGTTATAAAGATGTATTGTCAAATGTGTAGTTTAAAATTTTAAACCAAACTGTTGTATTTTTTCGAGTGAATTTTACAGATTTATCATTTTATTTTAAAATAATTTATATCAAAAATTTAATAAATGTTTATCGATATGATTTTCGACAATTGTCAAGCACAATTAAAATTAAACAGACAAGAGAACGAATGATAAACATATGATAACCCTACCGTATAAAGTGTATGTTATCTTGTTGATTTTGTAGTAAATGACCACCACTTTTTAAATGGCAATGTTACTTTTCTCTTGGAAAACACATTTTACTATTTTCATGAAAAATAACAGCTTTTTTGGGATAAAACGTTACTTATGGATTAAAATAAATATTTTTTGTCTTGCCGCTATAATTTTTACACAAAAATAAGCCACATTTACCCATTTTTTCCGTCAATGTTTCTCACTGAGCTCTATCACCGTACTGACAAGACGTCACCTGTAAGTGAGGCCAAAAAGCCCGCTTCGTGGCTAAGGGGGCACAAGCTAATTGCCCGTAATTGCGCGTCCAGTGGTTTATTCGTCCAAGCCCGTTATTTAGAATATTCTTTCAGCATGACGTCCACTGCAATGGGCAACTTTATTTCCTTTCACTGACTTATATACTGAAAGTGTTCTTGTCTAAAAATAAATAATACAACCAATATTTGATGATCCTTTGATGGTTTTTACGATAGTAGTTCCATCAATTTTATGGTTTTTACATAGCTGATGACAGCTAATGACACATGAAGATGCCACCGCCATATTGGAAGGAATCACCAGGTTACAATCGAACGATTTTAAATCCGTTAAATTGTAATCTGACGATTTCGTGTGAAATATTATACATATAATTATAATGTAAACTACAATGACAAATTACTGGACTAAGTGGTGGATTCATCATTGCAGTTATTGTCACCGTTTATAATGCGAAAGCGTAAATGATAAACCACGTCAAGCTTTTTCACAATAAAATGACAGATTACAATATACCGGATACAAACCATTAGATTGTAATCTCGCGGTTTTTTTAATACGAGGGTCAAACTGAAAGTTCTTAGAACTGGTCACTTATAAACAATATAATAAAAAAAATATTCTAAAATTTGAAAATAGAACTCTTTGCCAATATTACTGAGTATATATTTCATTCATTTGTCATTTGTTTTACGATTTGGCGGCAAATTGAAAATTGTCTGTGTCACGTCAACATGAATTTAACACGAGAAAATTTTCGTGCAATGATTTTTTATGACTTTCGATGTCATTTAAGTCAACAAGAAAGTTATGATAGACTACGATTGGCCTTTCACGATGAAGCCCCATCTCGTGCGACTGTTTACAACTGGTTTAATGAGTTTAAACGTGGTCGCACTAATCTCACTGATGATGTACGTGAGGGACGGCCTTCTACGGCGACGACTGAAAATAACATCTGTGTTGTGCGGCGTATGATAGAGACTGACAAAAGAGTGACCTATCAGCAGATTCGGACAAGCTTAGGCATCGGTATGAGTCAAGTGCACAAAATCCTCCACGAACATTTAGCGGTCAGGAAGCTTTGCGCCCGGTGGATACCTCATAATTTGACTAAGGCTCAAAAACTTCATCGTGTGGATTGGTGCCGTAAAATGATTGAAAGATTTAACGGAGGTGACTCAAATGCTGTGTTCGACATACTAACAGGTGACGAAAGCTGGATTTACTGTTATGATCCTGAAACCAAAAGACAATCTGCTCAGTGGGTGTTTCCTTTCGAGGAGTTGCCAACTAAAGTGAAGAGAGATCGAAGTGCGGGAAAAAAAATGGTGGCCTCGTTCTTTGGAAGGATAGGTCATTTCGCAACAATTGTGTTAGAGGATCAAAAAACAGTTTCTGCAGAATGGTACACTACCAATTGTTTGCCACTTGTCTTGGAAAAAGTTCGAGAGAAACGACCTCGCAGTAGGATCCTCCTTCACCACGACAACGCCTCGTCGCACACCGCCAAGCGAACGATCGACTATTAGGCGACATCAAACGTTGAATTACTGGGTCACCCGCCGTATAGCCCCGACCTCGCGCCTTGTGATTTTTATTTATTTCCAAAAATTAAAGAAAAACTTAAAGGAAAGCGGTTTATGAATGCTGAAGAAGCGGTGGCTGCGTATCGCGATGCCATTGAAGAGACCCCTAAGGACGAGTGGGCAAAGTGCTTTTCCCAGTGGTTCCATCGCATGCAGCGGTGTATTGACGTCAATGGACAATATTTTGAAAAGATATAATAAAACTAATAACTGGCTAATGTAATCAGTTTTTGATTTTCTAAGAACTTTCAGTTTGACCCTCGTAACACGGTGATACGAGTATGTTGAGAGTTAAATCTGAAAGTAACTAAATTCTGAGAGTTATAATCTGATTCTTTCAGACGTAAGAAGCCAGTTATAGGGTGGAACAGGTATGTGAGTGGCGCTCATAGGGAGGCCCGGAAAAAGTTTGAGTTGTGGGTGTAGTATGGCAGGCTGAGACAGGGTCGTGTGTGGAGTGATATGCAAATGAGTCGTAGGATTTTTAAATCTCGTTTACGATGATGCCAAAACAATAGTGACCAAATAAAAATGAATACTTGAGCTTCGCATCACTCCAGGCAGGATTTTCGCAGCTTCTGGAAATCGACTAATAAACTTAATAGTAGGCCGGGCTTACCTGTGAGTGTCAACGATATCAGTGATCTGACTAGCATAGCAGAGACTTCTATAGAACATTTTGCCGTGAGATCGCGTTTGGGGCCATCACAGTCGAAATGCGGTTCTGGTTGTCGTGGTGAGGAGGTCTTTGCCCGTCCATGTCGCGTGGGAAGTCTCCTGGCCACGATGACACCTTAAATATACTGGTACTCATCTGCCTAGAGTTTTGGCGATGTTCTACTCCTTGTGTGTGAACCACTCTTATTTACCTGCGCAGATGATGAGGACAGTGATGGTGCCGATTGTGAAAAGTACAGACCTATCTCGTTGGCCACTATTGTCGCCAAAGTGCTTGACAGTTTGCTAAACACTCAGCTTGATAAATATCTTCAAATACATGATAACCAGTTCGATTTTAAATCAGGTCTATCTACAGAAACAGCGGTATTGTGTTTGAAGCAGACTGTCAGGTACTACACCGATAGAAAAACACCTGTGTTTGCCTGTTTCCTTGACCTACCGAAGGCATTTGACCTGGTTAGTTATGACATCCTGTGGCAAGAACTTCATCAAACGCAAATGCCGGAAGAACTTATTCGCATTTTTCAATATTGGTACTGTTATGAGAGTCGCATCACTAGTAGAAGCGAACTTCACTAGCAACCAGCGTCGGTCAAGATGGCTATCAGCCAGACAATTATTATTCTAACTACGTCGTAATTTGTTGTCCTGTATTACTGGTGATTAATACATAAATAATTAAAACTACAAGCCGTCTTATGATTTAACACATGGTGTCAGAAGTTCGTCTTACCTACAAGAAGTCCTTGCATCCGAGCAAAATCGGCGTCCGACATTATGGAGGAAGAAAATCAAAAGCCCAGAAAAATGTCGGGAATGTCCAGTCCGCAGCCCATGGTCATGAGTGGAAACGTAGCGCAGCAGTGGAAAAGATGGGCGCAGTCATTTAAAATATATCTACGAGCGTCGGGCATGGAGGAGGAAAGTGATGGCAGAAAGGTAGCTTTATTTCTGCATGCCATTGGTGAAAAAGGCGTGGATGTTTTCAATACGTTTGGAAAAGACGAAGATAAACTTAAGTACGACGAGCTGATAGCGTTGTTTCAAAATCACTTCGCCCCACAAGCTAACCTCACTTATGAATGCCATAATTTTTTCACATACAAACAAAGTGAAAACGAAACATTGGAAGACTTTGCGTGCACACTAAAATTAAGGTCACAAAACTGTGAACTAGGTCAGCTCCAGGAACGCCTAGTAAAGATTATGTTTATATGTAATATGCACCAAAAATACAACTTTATAAGAGAAAAATTACTGCTTGAAGATAAGCTAAATCATGATAAAGCCTTAGAGATGGCAAAAGCCATGCTTGCTTCCAGACACCAAACGGATGAATTGTCAGCAGAACCAAGTTCAGTCTTGTATAATATGAGTCAGTCGTCAGGGTCAAGAGCACAGCCGAACTCAAGGAATGTCAATCAGTATAGTCAGCAGTCAAGACAAGAAGTTTGTACAAGATGCGGTCAGATACATAGATTCAGGTGTCCAGCACTAGGTGCAAAGTGCAGAAAGTGTGAAAAAGTGGGCCATTTTGCGGTCTGTTGTCGGTCAAGTCAGTCAAAGTCGGTAAAGTATGTACAGTTAGAAAGTGATATTCAACAAACACAGTCAGAACAAGATGAGTTGTTTATAGGTCATATTCAGTCACCCAAGTCAAGTGAATGGACAATTAATTTATCTATAAATGGTTCACAAATAAATTGTATTATTGATACAGGCAGTGATGTCAATATTATGTCAAAAAGTGTTTATGATTCACTCAATACTAAAGATTTATTGTCTAAAACTGATATAAAAATTAAGTCATACACTGGTAACAGTCTAGATGTACTGGGTCAACAAAGCTTTGAGTGTAAATTCCAATTTAATGACCTCAATATGACAAAACAAATTAATTTTGTAATTGCAAATGTGAGTTCTCCAACTGTATTAGGTAAACGTACATGCTCAGAAATTGGGCTAATAAAGAGAGTTTTCTGTGTAGACACTACAAGTATGCAAACGCCAGAAAATGATAATAGTCAATTGCCTTCTAAAATATGTCAAAATGAGCCAAATTCAAGTCAAGTAACATGTCATAAAGTCACTAAAAGTCAGTCACAGTCATTATTTTCATCACATTCACAGTCAAGTTCAAGTCAGTTGCAATTTATTAATTTGAATAAACTTGTTGAATGTAATAATTCTCTTTTTACCGGTCTTGGTTGTCTTCCTGGTGAGTGCCACATAAGTACAAATCCTGAGATACAGCCAAAAGTTGATGCTCCGAGGAAGGTACCATTTGCGTTACATGATAGACTTCAACAAGAACTTGAGAAGATGGAAAAAATGGATGTCATCACCAAGGTCACAGAGCCTACAGAATGGGTGAGTTCTTTAATTCTAATAGAAAAAAAAAATGGCCAATTAAGGGTATGTCTAGACCCCCGTAATTTAAATCAGGCAATTAACAGGACTCAATATCCTATTCCATCAGTAGACATGGTCCGTGCCAAGGTGGCTGGTGCAAGATTCTTCTCCACCTTGGATGCAAGTAGTGGGTTTTGGATGTGCAAATTGAGTGAGAAGAGTTCTTACCTCACAACCTTTAATACACCTTTTGGCCGATACCGTTTTAAGCGTCTACCATATGGAGTCAACTGTGCTCCTGAGTATTTCCACAGAATTATGACCGAAATGTTCGGTGACATACCAGGGGTGGCGGTCTACAGCGATGATATTTTAGTGAGCGGTGAAACATTACAGGCGCATAATGAGCGACTTAACATGGTATTTGAAAGAGCAAAAGAAAATAATGTCAAGTTTAATAAAGATAAATGTACATTTGCCAAGGAGAGTATTAAATATCTAGGTCATATTATTTCAGCAGCCGGAATCACAGCTGATCCGGATAAAGTCAGAGCAATCAAAGAGATGCCCTCTCCTACCTGTTTAAAGGATTTGCAAAGATTTCTAGGCCTACTTAATTATTTAAGTCCTTTTATTAAAAATATGGCAGGCGAGACAGAAATTCTACGCCAACTATTAAAGAAATCTACTGATTGGCAGTGGACTGCAAATCATGAAACAGCATTCTGTCATCTGAAGCAATTAATATGTCAAGTTCCAGTTTTGTCACATTTCAATGTTCATGATCCTATTGTCATACAAAGTGATGCTAGTAAGAATGCTGTCGGAGCGGTGTTGTTACAAAATCAACATCCAATATATTATGCTTCAAAAACACTGACAGATACACAGCAAAAAATGGCTCAGATTGAGAAAGAGCTCTATTCAATTGTTTTTGCATGCATTAAATTCCATCAATTTATATATGGACAAACTATAACTGTAGAGACAGACCATGCTCCGTTAATAACGTTGTTTAAAAAGTCTTTATATGAGGTTCCAACGCGTCTCCAAAGAATGATGTTGAAAATACAACCATACAGTCTAAATGTAGTTTACAAGAAAGGTAGTCACATGTACATTGCTGATACTTTGTCAAGAGCAGCACTCTCTGAAACAAGTTCAGATGAATTAGATGAGGATATTGTTGTTCATGTGAATTTACTGATTAAGTCATTACCAGTCTCATCAGAACGTCTACAGTGGTTAATCAAAAGCACTAATGAAGATGAAAGTTTACAGATTTTAAAAAAATACTGTAAAGAAGGATGGCCATCATGTAAAACTCAAATTCATGAAGATCTGCATGAGTATTGGCAGTATAGATTTGACTTGCATACAGAAAATGATTTAATTTTCAGAAGTAACAGTATAGTCATACCTAAAAAATTAAGGCCTGATATTTTGAAAATAATACATAGTGGTCATTTAGGGATTGAAAGATCAAAAGCGTTTGCTAGAGGACATGTATTTTGGCCATTTATGTCAACTGATATAAAAAACACTGTTCAGTCATGTCATACCTGCTTGTCACATAGAAGTTCAAATGCTCCAGAACCACTTATTCCACATGATGTTACATTACTTCCATGGGAAAAAAATGGTGTTGATTTTATGGATTATAAGTCTAAAAAATACATAGTATTACAAGATTATTACTCAAATTATATTGAATTAATGACAGTGTCAAGTACTAACGCCAAAACAGTAATTGTTAGTCTTAAAAGTATTTTCAGCAGACATGGTATCCCAGTTGAGTTATTCTCTGACAATGGACCACCATTTAATTCGGCAGAGTTTAAGAATTTTATCTCGGAATGGGGAATACATCATAATACGTCAAGTCCTTACATACCAAGGTCTAATGGGTTGGTGGAGTCAGCAGTAAAGATATGTAAACGTTTACTTACCAAATCAGAGGAGTCGGGAACAGATCCATATCTTGCTTTGCTTCAATTCAGGAATACACCAAGAGGAAATCTACCATCACCAGCACAGTTGTTAATGTCACGGTCACTAAGAACACAATTACCAACAGCTACAAAGAACTTAAAACCAAAAACAGTCAAATTTCAAGAGTATGTAAAAATCAAGGAAGAAAATAAAGATAAAATGAAGAATTATTATGACAGAAAGACGAAATCATTACCAGAACTGCAAGAAGGAGAGAAAGTCTATTTTAAGAAAATGCCAGACAGCCCATGGACTACAGGCACAGTAAGGTCCAAATGTGATCAGCCGAGGTCTTACACCGTTGAAGGATCGGATGGATTTATAGGAAGGAGAAACAGACAACATATTTTGAAGCCTCCGCAGTCACCTCAAACAATATCTCAAGATGGGTTACAAAAAAGTCCAAATATCCGGACATCTCCTGATTCTAATACAGTAGCACCATCTTTGGAAGAGCTCACAACTCCATCTGAAAAGAAATCTAGGTTTGGAAGAGTCATAAGACCACCAAGACGGTTAGACATTTAACATTTAATATTTTTGTTTAATTATCAATCATTCGGTAATGATTGTGACTGAGTGATAAATGTTGTTAGATTTAGAATACTATAGTTGAAGACTTAGTTCAATGAATGGTCTTATTGTCGGTTCCTAATTTCGGTTTTTGTTATCAAAAGTGATTGTTTAGATTTAAGTATTTTTAAAAATTATTTTGTATTAAGTTGTAAATTGTAAAACCATAATAACTTAATTTTTTATAATAAGGAGGATGTTATGAGAGTCGCATCACTAGTAGAAGCGAACTTCACTAGCAACCAGCGTCGGTCAAGATGGCTATCAGCCAGACAATTATTATTCTAACTACGTCGTAATTTGTTGTCCTGTATTACTGGTGATTAATACATAAATAATTAAAACTACAAGCCGTCTTATGATTTAACACAGGTACCAGGAGCAGGTCAACGTCGTTGGGTGGGCGGGGTCATATTCGAGTCCGTACAGGTTGGAGTGCGGGGTGAGGCAGGGGGGACTGACCTCGCCTAAGCTCTTCAACCTGTATGTGAATGCGCTGATTGAGGAGCTTAGCAGCATGCATGTCGGCTGCCATATTGGAGACGTTTGTCTTAACAATAATAGCTATGCTGATGACATGGTGCTGCTGAGCGCCTCAGCGTGCGGGTTATCGAAGCTGCTTGGCATATGCCAAAAATACGTGGACGATCACGGCTTGTTATACAACGTGAAAAAAGTGAACTCATGGCCTTTCAGGCCCGAGGAAGATATCTCGATAACATTCGAAACATTAAACTCAACGGGTTTCGAGAAGTTTAAATATCTTGGGCATGTTGTAACCTCGGATCTGAAAGAGGATCCGGATATAGAGCGGGAGCGTAGGGCCTTGTCTGCTCGTGCTAACATGATAGCCCGCAGATTTGCTCGCTGTTCGAAGGACGACAAAATCACCTTGTTCAGGGCATTTTGTACGTCCTTCTATACGAGTAGTCTGTGGGTGAGTTATACGCAGAGGCAGTACGCAGCGCTTCGTGTCCAGTATAATGACGCA
Organism: Pyrausta purpuralis; assembly: GCA_963924145.1. Classification (NCBI taxonomy): domain Eukaryota; kingdom Metazoa; phylum Arthropoda; class Insecta; order Lepidoptera; family Crambidae; genus Pyrausta; species Pyrausta purpuralis. The sequence continues at coordinate 6,053,253 of OZ001644.1, forward strand.
TTTATGGTGCTGCTGGGGCTGCCTCGCTTCTACAGCGCTTTATGCAACCATGCGCAAGCGGTGCACATCCCTGGTGCGCAGGGTGAGGGCCAGCCGCAACAGCATCCTGAGTGCTTTTGCGGAGCGATTTGACTGCCAGTACATGTACCACTGCAATATGGTTCACGTACTGACTGGTGTCAGAATAAATTACTAATTATTTATTATTAATTAATTTCATTTCATTTTAATTTCAATTCTGTGCTACTAACATATAACTTAAGTGTTCAATGTTACTAACCATAAATTGGATCTTGTTGTCTTATGAATAAATGAATATGATTATGATTATGAAATACTTGAGTCGAAGAGACTCGCTAACTTGGTGCTTATTACTTAGACCCTCTTTAGGTTCTTGATGAAATTATCGTTCTGTCTCTCAAAATATCAAATAAACAAACAAAGTTGACATACGCAAGCCGGTCCTGCTTTTATTAAGACTTAACAATTTATGTATTTTGAGAAATAAGAAAATTATCTTATTCAACTTTATTAAATTCAATTTACATAAACCAATTATTATTCAATCAAACAAATTTTTATTACAAAGGATTGGGCACTCTTTTCTTAAAAGCTAGGAAAAACATTGGCAGCGAATTCTTTACAATATGTTAATGCATTTAGTGCGTGTTGCTTATAATATTATCTATGCCTTGCAAATAAGTGTCTTTAAGTTAGGCCTTACACCAAACCTAACACCGTGAACAATTAAAATTTAAACATGATATTCGTTCATAAAGATGAAATAAGAAACCAAAAATTTGCGCACGGGCGGGACTTGAACCAGCAACCTTTTGGCTAACAGACGGCTAGATGGCGCTAAGCGTCACGCAATTGACGTTTTCGTAAGAAACCACAAATTTTGCAGGGTCGGACTGACGGCACGGTGGCTCAATTGGTAAGAGCGTTTGGCCCGGTTTGCCAAAAGGTTGCTGGTTCAAGTCCCGCCCGTGCGCAAATTTTTGGTTTCTTATTTCATCTTTATGAATATAAAATATGACACTGTGAGTGTTAAAAATATTCTAAAGCATTATGATATTCGTTATTAACATTCTAATTAATTATCCTGAACAGTTTGTTATCGTCCTTGACCATGTCAGCAGCTTTCTCAGCGATCATAATAGTTGTGGCGTTAGTATTTCCACTTGTGATGATGGGCATCACGCTTGCGTCTACCACGCGTAGGCGCGACACACCGCGCAATCGCAAGCGGCTATCTACCACAGACCCCATTGCACATGTCCCCACATAATGATACATTGTAGACACCAAGCACTGCGCGTGGCATCGCCAGTAACCCTCGCTACCCGCTCCAAAACCACCACACTTCTCCAACTCTATGAACTCAGCACCAACGCTCTTAAAATACGTCGAGTTTATCACACGGGAATAATCTTTTAAATACTTAACCACATTGTCTAAATCTTCTTCAACAGAATATGCATCGGTTTCAATTAACGGATGGTCTTCAGGATTGCGAGATTTTAACAAAATTCTACCTTTTGACTTAGGTTGAACTGGAACTACAAAAGATAACAAAGTCTCTCGGTTTTTAGTCCTGTCATAAAATCTTTGGCAGATATCTTGGTTAAAAGTAAATAGAGTTAAACATCCAGCTAGCATTCCATCTGAGTTCTTAATAATCATGACTGCTTGGTAGTCAGGTTCAGCTTGTTTATTGTCCAAGGCTACGAAACCGTTTATATCTATGTCCGGGTACACAGCATCAATATCAATCACCGTTTTGTATCCAATTTCTTCAAGAGCGACTAAGTACTTGGAGCAAAGTGTAGGTGCAGGAAGAGTTGCGCTGGTGAGGGTCCTGAAGGATGCAGCACAGAGAAACGCCGTATTTTGTAACTTCTTATTTATTTAAATTGAAAACCGCACCATCACACAATGCACACAAAAAAGAACAGAGTTGCCATAAAAAAAAAGGAATTTAGCATAATTAATATTAATGTTGCTTGCAACATGCTGCGGCCTTAACAGAACTATGCTAGAGTTAATCATTAATTATTAATATTTATTGTTAATTATTTTCTATAGGTAACAAACTTAAACGCGTGACAGATCTCGTGTGAGCTTTGCCATTCGCTGTTTTAACTTCTACAGCGCGTACAAGATTATCAGCGCCAGGGACCACTCTGGTCACCCTTGCCATAGGCCAATACATAGGTGGAGTGTTATTTTCATGTAAAATTACAAGGGAACCTACTTTAATATTTGGTGCAGATTCTCTCCACTTAGGGCGAGATTGCAAGAGATTCAAATAATGCTTATGCCATACCTTCCAGAATGACTGTTGCTGTTGAAAATATGTACTAGTACATATTTTCCAAAATGAAAGCCTGTTTTCTGGAATGTTTGACAAATCTTGTTCAGGATAACTATTTAAAGCCGTGCCAATCAGGAAATGCCCTGGAGACAAATATGAGAAATCATTTGAAATAGGAATTAAGGGCCTGCTGTTTAGCACTGCTTCAATTTTACATAAGACAGTACAAATTTGTTCATAGGTTAACAAAGCCTTTTGAACCACTCTTTTCAGGTGAAATTTAACACTTTTGACAGAGTATTCCCATAGCCCGCCAAACACAGGTGAGTAACAAGGTATGTAGTGAAACCTTATCCCTTTGCTTGATGAAAAAGACTGAACCAGTGTTCGGTGTTCTACAGAAGTCTGTAGTTTGTAAAAATCATCTAACTTAGTTTTGGCGCACTTGAATGTGGATGCATTGTCACAATAGACATCTGAGGGAAGTCCTCGACGTGAAATAAATCGACTAAAGCAGGCAAGAAAGGCATCGGTAGTGATGTCACTTAAAAATTCTAAGTGTAACGCCTTTGTGACAAAGCATACAAACACACATATATACCCAGAAGATTGAACAGATTTTCTTATTCTAGATTGTTTTACAGTTATAGGACCGGCAAAGTCAAGCCCAGTCTTCTGAAAAGGTCTGCAAACATTGACTCTGTCATGAGGTAGAGAACCCATTAATTGTTGAGATGCATTTTTCTTCAACTTAAAACAAATAATACATTTGTAAATAACCTTTTTAATCTCACTTAAAGCGTTCACAATCCAATACTTTTGATTCAATGATGACAGAACAAGTCTTTGTCCTGCATGGAGATTCCTTATGTGTTCATTCATTATAAGTAATTGTGTTACTAAAGAACCTCTAGGCAGTATAATCTGATGTTTTTGTGAATATGGTATGTGAGCGTTTTGTAAGCGCCCACCGACTCTGATCAAACCTCTGTCATCAATGAACGGAAACAAAGGCTTATGGCTACCTTTAACACATTCATTTTTCTTTAACCTATTAAAATCATCTCTCATATGCCTTTGCTGTTCATGTAATAATATCATTTCTAAACAATCATTTAGTTCCACAGTAGTTAAAAAAGGTTGTGAAATCCTATTTGACGTTGTGCGAGCATTGCGACAAAATCTTAATACATATGCAAGTACTCTTTTCATTTTGTTTACATCAGAATATTTATACATGAAATCTAAACACAATTCTGGGGTGTCTATCATTGCACCAACCGATACACTCGAAAACTCTGAAACGTTTGAACACCTCTTTACTTCAGGAAGATTGTCAATCACTGGTACCTCATTATTTGGCACCTTGTAATACCTGTCATGCAGAAAATCTGGTGCTTGCCACCAAAGCCTATGCTGTTCCAGTTCATGAGGTAGCACACCTCTGCTCAAGCAATCAGCCGGGTTGTCAAGTGTGCTAACATGAGCCCAATTAAAGCAATCTGTGAGTTCGGATATGACTTTTACTCTATTAGCAACATATGTATTAAGCTTAGCAACGTTTGTACCTAGCCACGCCAAAACAATCATGGAGTCTGAGTATAAAACAGTGTTATCAATGGTGCCTTTTAATGACAGTTTCCTGTGCACACGAGCAATGAGTTTGGCGAGCAATAATGCAGCGTTAAGCTCTAGTCTAGGGACAGTGAGTTGCTGCCTGAGTGGATTGACTCTAGATTTCGAGCACAGCAAGGACACTTTTACATTTCCATTGCAGTCAAGAACTCTCAAATAGATGCAACATCCATATGCAGTAGTGCTTGAGGCATCAGCGAAGCCTATCAATTGCAAACATTGTGCATTATGTAAATTTGTATAGCGATTTATGTTAATAGGCTTCATTGTAGCTAAGCTATTAAAAAACTCGTGCCTCAATACTTGCAATTCATCAGGAAGAACATGATCCCAATCCATGCGTGCTTGCCATAACTTCTGCAAAACAATTTTAGCTTTAACAACTATAGGCCTAGCCAAGCCCAAAGGATCATAGAATTTACTTATGAAGCCAAGCACATCACGCTTGGTATTTGGGATCGTTTCAGCTTTGGGTGCAGAAAGCATCAAAGAATCAACCTTGAAATCATAATTAATTCCTAAGGTTTCATTTGCACATTGTCTCTTTGGAAGTCGATTTTGTCAAAATATTGTATGCTTAAAGGTATGTCATGCAAAATTTCAACTTTGTTAGATGACCATTTGTGCAACTGAAACCCTCCTAGTTCTAAAAGTTTGCACAACTGATATTTGGATTCTAATAGCGCCTCTAATGAGCTCTCAGTAGCCAAAATATCATCAACATATGTCTGATTATTTAAGATAAATGCAGCCTTAGGATATTGGTCTCCATATCGATCCGCTAATTCCAATAGACAACGAGTTGCTAAAAAAGATGAGCTTTTAAGTCCATATGTGACTGTGTTTAATTGAATGCAAGCAACTTCATTTTCTGGAGAGTCTCTCCACAAAATGTTTTGTAATGATCGATATGAAGGGTTCAAGGACACTGCCCGGAACATATGTTTTATATCAGTGACAAAGACAAACTCTTCAAATCGAAAAAGAATTAAAATGTCAAACAATTCACTTTGCACAACATCACCATTCAGTAATATGTCATTTAGTGATATTTTTTTATTCGTCTTCATCGACCCATCAAATACAGTCCTACATTTAGTAGTTCTCTTATCCATTCTTACTACAGGATGATGTGGTAGAAAGTAAATAGGGTCAGTTTTAAGATCATACTGATTTATATCAACTTTTGTAGCATGACCTAATTCTATGTATTCCTGTATGAAGCCTTTGTAAAGGTCAAATAAAACGGGATCTTTATGTAACCTTGTTTCTAAGTTGTAAAATCTTTTTAAGGCTAAATGTAAAGAGTCACCTAATGTTTCGTTAACAGAGGACAGAGGTAGCTTAAGGGGCAGTGTAACTTCAAATTTATTGTCATTGAGTTGTACATGTTCTCTAAATAACCTTTCACACATGTTTTGTTCTGATGAGTTTTCCTTGAATAATTCAGGGACTGACTCAGTTTGCCAGAAACGAGTTATGCTTTCATCGAGGTTAGATTCACAGCTAGTGCAAAACAGAGATACAACCTTATCTGCAGGGGGGCCTGCAACATTACCGGCTATAACGTGACCAAATTGCGTGTTGAGGAGTGTTGGGTAGAGGATGTTTAAGGTGCTGGTGCTGTTCGAGGTGCTCGCAGTGGGCTCGGGGGCACGCGCTGAGTCACTGGGCAGCAGGACATAGCATGCATGATGCAGTGGGCTCGGTAGCAGTCGATGCAGCTGGTAGCTTCTCTTCAATTGTTGCTGAGGTCATAGCTCCACAAACCTTTCCTTGGATGGATTGAGCCCTGTCGTGGCTTGGGGTTGGACGCTCAGAGTTTTCGAGTGCAAGTGCACGTTTCTCTGAGAAAATTGGCATGTTTATATCTGGAAGCCTTATAGGCGCTGGCTTCGGGCTAGGACTAGAAACCGCGTTCAAAGTGTGTTGGTTTCGCAATTGCAAGATTGTTGCAAGGGTTTGAGTGTATTTTTCCTCCACAATCTCGACATTTTCCTCGTCTTGGTCTACTAGACCAACAATTTATAAATTTAACTCCTCATATTTAATAAATAATGACCGTAGCCGCTCTTCTTTAACCAGAAGGGCTTCCAGAGATATACGAATATTTGTCTTGGGTTGATCTTGAGCCATAATCACTATAAATACCAAGTCCAATATACTTAAAATTCCTAATTTGCACAGTCAAAATGATTTTCACAACGGTGAGCTTCAAAATTTCACATGAATCACGAACGTGTCAGCGTATTCGGTGTTACGATGGCGGAAAAACGGAGTGGCGTCGAAAATGACAGCGCACGCCTATGTCGTACTCGTCGTACACGCCGGCAGAACAGGATAGGTCGCCGCTGGTTCGTCGAGATTTAGCACCAAGCGTGTGAGCCAATCAGGGACAGCGCCTTTCCGTCGTTGCCGCTTCGGGATTGGGCCGTTTAAACCGCCGCGCGTCTTGTTGCTGATGTTGGCAGACTTGATGTGGTGTGATTAATGTGGACTTGTGATTAACGAAAAATAAATGGCTGCCATTTTTGCGATGTATTGTAGGTTTCTTACAGGCCGTAGAATACTGTTGAAATGTTTGGTGAGGCGTTCTTTCCTTATGGCGTACTGCGTATTTTTTCGGGTAACGCCTTCCTGTGCCTTCGGCGTAGGTATATTCTTCTTACTGCACGAAGATAATCACACGAGGCAAACCACGCAACTGCACATAAGTCAATCGTCTACCGTGCTGCACCAGCCCTATTCTCGTACCGAAGGACCATGGAGCAAAGTGTAGGTGCAGGAAGAGTTGCGCTGGTGAGGGTCCTGAAGGATGCAGCACAGAGAAACGCCGTATTTTGTAACTTCTTATTTATTTAAATTGAAAACCGCACCATCACACAATGCACACAAAAAAGAACAGAGTTGCCATAAAAAAAAAGGAATTTAGCATAATTTATATTAATGTTGCTTGCAACAGTACTCTTTTGCTCTACTGGAATTTAGTTTAGTTACGCCTAAATAACCTTTATCACTATGAAAAACGCCGTAAGGGGAATATTTATTAATATAATAATTTCCGTGTTTTCTAATCTTTCACTTTTGATGAAATAAGGTAAGACGTTATCGTAGTTCCAGCTTGGATCATCTGTGATAGTTGCCCAATCATTGTAATTTTGGGGGTCACCTCTTACGTAAAACATGAAGTTGCTGCTACTGGAGCCACCTAACATCTTCCCTCTCGGTAAGCGATCCACGCCATTTTGGTGACATTTGTAAGAGCATCGTGATGTGGTGTAGTTCCAATCAGTTTGGGATCCAAGCACGTAGGGGTACAAGCCAGGAAGCTGTAAATATATATAATTATATTTAACATACTTTAAAACTAAATATACCGTAAACAAAAAGCTTTTTAAGGAAATTGACTATTAAAGAATATTTAATATTGTAACAATTCGATGCTAAAAATAAAATTGATAATTTATTAAAGCATTTGTTAATAAAAACTCTAAAATCAGTTAATTTGGTATATAACGCAAAACCTCAAACACCCCAATTAGAATGTTAACTTTTAAATAATCCACCGTCATAAATTATACGATCATGAACATTATCGATAGCATTTAAATGAATTCTGGGAAAAAGAACTCTTTTATGACACGGAGCTGGCTTAAAATACGTTGATTCATCAATTGTATTATAACATGGTAGAGAAAAAAAAAAATCCCGAATTCGGTTCAAAAGTTTTTTTGTTGAAAAAATAAATAAATTACATTAACCATTGATTAACACTAACATTTACTTTCAGGTTTTGCGTTGATACTTTGTTTATCTTGTATTATTTCGTATTTCATATTTCAAATACGAAATAAAAGTATTATTTCGTATTTCATTGACACAGTGGTTATTGCTTTGATCCTAAAGTAAGTAGCCAATGCACTTGTGTTTTGGAAATCAGACACAACGGTGGTACTACAACACACAGACCCAAGACAATATAGAAACTTATGATTTCTACATTGACCTGACCGGGAACCGAACCCGGGACCTCGGAGCGTCGACGCCTTGAAACCCAGCGTACTTAGCCACTACATCACGGAGGTATTCTTTGTATAATAAGTCCTGATATACTTACATTAGACTCTGCGGGTGGATCCCCACCAGCTTCTATAAGAAGTACAGACACATTTGGATCTTCTGTGAGTCGATTCGCCATCACGCAGCCTGCTGACCCCGCGCCCACAATTATAAAGTCGAATGATGATCCATCTGTTGATGTCGTAAATGGTAGGAATGCAGAACAGAAGTAAAACATCAATAATGTAACAAAATTACTGTGGGCCATAAACTGAAACACTCGCCGCTATAAAAGATCATTTGTAGGAAAAAAAATGTTTCATGATTTTTAATTGTTACCCATATCTCAAAAACTACAGGACCGATGTTGATGAACCTTGCACTCCACCCTAAGGTGAAGTTTTGTATGTGTATACCTAATTAAATTCAAAAAGAAACATCTCACTTTGGATTTTACGTTGGACAAACACTTAAATTGGAAATACCACATTGACCATGTATGCCAAAAATTTAGTCGTTTCGTTTTCGCACTTAAAAGAATACGTCAAACTGTTTCATTTGACGCGGCTTTAGGTGCATATCATGGTCATGTTTCATCAGTGTTAGGCTACGGATTGTTGCTATGGGGTACCTTGGTGGATGTAGATAAAGCATTCAAATTACAAAATAAATCCATTCGAGTAATCAACGGCAATTGGTTTTTGGATAATTGTAAACCACTGTTTAAGAAATGCAATATTCAGCCGCTTCTTTGCATGTATATAAAAAACGTTTGCATATTTGTCAAGACTCATCCTGTTTACTATAAAAAACGAGTAGAAGTTATAACTCGTCAAAATCGAGCAAAGTTTAAAAATCTACTGTTCCAACCTCGATGCTGTAAAGATATATATATAAGAGAAACATCTATAATATGGCAAAAGCAATATATAATAATTTGCCCGAGGATCTGAAGGCACTTGAGGGTAACCTATTTAAGAAAATGTTAAATAATACCCCTACCTAAACATAATACCCCTTCCTATAAGCACATTATTTATTTACCCAAAGGTTGTCTGGAAGAGATCGCCTATAGCGATAAGACCGCCTTAATTGTACATTATCTCGAAATTATTTTTTTATTTACCTTTCTGGTGTGCAATAAAGAGTTATCTATCTTTCTATCTATCTAGTTAGCTATTATGTAATTGTTATAGTGTTAGTGAGTATTTGAATTCAGAATAACTTATTTAATTTATATGACATTCTCAATTTAATTATTATAACATACCTCAATTTTTTTAATAAGTTCATGATTATTTTATTTCGTTGAATTGTATTGGATTTGAATATTTAATTCTTAATATTTGCAAGCTTGCATGCAGGCTGGGTACAATTACGAATACAGATTATTGTCATTTTCTGTTAATTTTATATGATTTTGTGTTCTGGCGAATAAACTATTGTATTTATATAATATGACTTGTCGTTTTCGAGAAGTCCGTAGACAAACATAAATACACTTACGAAATTTAGCACACATGTTAGGAGCCCTTACTAGATCAACATATAATATTATAATATTCCAACACTATCACATACATAAACATTGAATTGATTACATCCTCTTTTTGAAGTCGGTAATAACATTAATTATTTTATTGAACATAATTCTTGAACATCTAATAATATTAAGCTCGTATGACATGTATGACGTAATTGCTTACCATATATATTAGCTTGCTCAGGATACCGGAAGGCTGTCAGATTAAGCAAAGAAAATAATTTTAACGTGTTTTGGATATTGCGATAATTTAGTAATGTTTCAACGGCCTCCATTGTGGCGGCCTTCAATGGATAAACTGAAGTATTTTGTATACTTAGATGTTCGCAAAAACACGTTTGTTTAAATATTCCGAAGAGGATACTGGGCAAAACTAACAGTGTCTATTCAATAGATTACTTGTCGATTTAAAACGCTTATGTTAATATTATCATTTATTGATATTTAATTTTTATATAATGTGCACTTATCATCTTCTTTTGTTTCTTTATAAAAACCTGTCCACTTCAAATTTGTTTAAAATAATTTCATCGCCATGCCTCTTCTTTCATTCTTCATGCTTTTCCTTACCTGAAGGTTGTCTGGAAGAAATTGCTACAAGCAATAAGACCGCCTAAATTGTACTTATAGCGAATATCAAAGATACTGTCCTGTGTAATTATGTTGATGGTGTGCAATAAAGTATTTTTATTATTATTATTATTATTATCTTCACATCGATAGTCTATACTAATATTATAAAGCTGAAGAGTTTGTTTGTTTGTTTGTTTGTTTGAACGCGCTAATCTCAGAAACTACTGGCCCGATTTGAAAAATTGATTTTATGTTAGATAGTTCATTTATCGAGGAAGGCTATAAGCTATATAACATAAAGATACGACTCACAAGACCACAGCAGCAATGAAAAATATTGCGAAAACGGGAGAAAGATATTCCTTTTGAGAGCTTCCGCTGCGTACGCTGCGAAAACCGCTTAAGTTACACAAAAATCATGTATGACAGGATTGTTCAACATTAAGAGTCCTATAATAAAGTCCGCGACAGCATAAGTCTATCTTTCATGGTTGACTTACTACAAGCTTTTTTATGTTAATAAATTTGTAAAAATATTGCATCATTTTTAGAGGTGTATTATACACACAGGTATTTATTCTTTTCAAAATAAATACATTCATCATCACGAGCGTTTCATTTAAAACAAAGTTGCCCTTTTTATCATTTGATTCCAATAAATATTTTAGGAGCTATCACAGTTTTAACATAACTCCGCACCAAAATAATGTTCGCAGCTTAAGTACAACGTGCGCTTGCGCTAATTATATTATAAAGCAAGGAAGGAACTGCTGAACGGATTTGAAATATTATTTCTGTGTTAGATAGCTTATTTATTGAGCAAGGCTTTAGGATATAAAACATCATGCTGCGACGGGAGGGGAGGGAGCAAACTCAAAACGCGCGGACGAAGTCGCGGGGGACCGCTAGTAATAAATAAAGATGGTTGTGTGGTGTACCTACGTTTATCAGCCTCTTTATTATTTACATACAATTTTGATTAGCTTATATGAGATTACATTCCGAGCTAGGCAGCAATGTCGCGGCAGCAATGTAGCGGTAGCACTGCTGCGGATCAGTGTCGCCCTGCCGCCGCGACAGACCAGTAGTGACGCGTCTGCCGCAGCGGCAAGAGTACCTACGTGAGGGCGACGTAAATTGACAACTGTAGGATGAATTTCTCTGATTCATAAAGGGAACAGTTAATTAACTATGTGGCTTTATATCCAGCCCTTTACGATGGCAGTCATGCTAATTATCGTAATAATTTGATAAAAGCAAATATTTGGAAGGATATATCGAAGAAAATCAACAAAACAAGCGAGTAAATGTTCATATTAACTTTCTTTTTGTTACATACCTACTAGTTACAATTTTTTATTTGTTTTTCAATAAAAAATCTTATTAACTCAAAGTGAACTAACGAATATACAACAACGCATCACCGCGAACAGAGCGACACTGCGAGTCGGAATCAGCGCGGCAGGCAGCACTGCTGAGCAGCACCTTAAGTGCAGCACTGCAGCAACAGCACTGCTGCTTGTTGCCGAGTTCGGAATCATACCTTTATCAGCGCCACGGTCACGCGAACTACGCGCGACAGTCTCGCTGCCTATAATTTCATACTACACGCACGTCGCGCAGCGGCAGCGCTGCTGTAGTTTTAATTATTATTATTTATTTATTGAACAGGACAACAAAAGATCCAAGTTGGGTTAGTAAACAATGCACCTTACACACTATGTTAGTACCTTATAACTAATTTGGAGCATGTGTTCTGACTAATGTGCCACATTAAGGGATAGACATGTTGTCGCCCAGCAATGACTTTTAATGTAAAGGCATCCGTTGCTGCCACGCTGCTGTCGCGCTGCTGACGCCCTAATGTGAAGTTGCACGAGCACTCTAGCAGCGCGACGGTTGCGCGACCTACGAGCGACAGTCTCTCTGCCGATAGTTTCATACCATTAACGGCAGCGCGACAGCGATGCGTGGGCTGTGCGCGGCAGTCGCGCGGTGGCCGCGCTGCTGTAGTAAAAATGTAAAAGCATCCGCTGCTGCCGATGCCCTAATGTGCCGGCACACAAGCGCCTTCACACTAGGCGACTTTAGCAGCGTGATAGTGACGCAACCAAATCTTTAGTTTGAATAGGAACATCTCTTACTGCCCCACTACTTATACTACAAATAGATAAATATGCGGCAGGCAACACACCAGTTGTCATGGCATCACACTAGCTTTTCTTCCTTGTGCTACGAATACCAGACATTGGTAATGGCGCGGCCGTCTTCCATAAATATAAATTTAAACATCCATGATTTAGGTACAAATTTTCGTGCTCATCACAAAAACATTTTACCTACCCTTGCGGGAATCAAACCTGCGACCGCCGACAAAGTAGTTAGGAGCGTAGTGGTTAGCCACTACACCAAACGCGTTGTCAAGATCTGGCAAAGAACAGTGATAATATTATAAATATATTATGTAATTTATATCTCAAGTATTATCTATACTAAGGTTTAAGGTTTTTCCACGAAGTACCGAATAAGCTAAACATCCTCTTCACAGTATACAGAATTAATTAGTCTGCCATGTAAAATAGATAAATAATTGATTAATATTATCTGTTAAATTTATAAGAGTATTCTCATGTTTGAGCGCGAGGAATAATTCATATTAACAAATTCTTTCATTTTGTTTTAAATGCGGTACACATAAATTTGTCATCATGTGCGTTCGTTCGTACATGTACTAAAGTGAAGGAAATGTCCCTGATAAATATTAATAGCTTTTTTATGTGCATATGAATAAGTAAACTTCATTAGTTGTTTACTTATTAAGGCCCATTTTTCTTCATCGATAGTAACGGTAAAATCTCGTAACCATCGGTTGAATATTTACGACTTACTAATTTCATTGTTCGGAAGAAAAAAAACCTTTTCATCTCTCTTGTTCGGAAAATTTAACTTTCATGTGAAGATAGCCGGGTCGAAAATAGTTTTTTTCATCTATAGGTTTCTTTATTGCACAGATTAGTAAGCAAGCAGAGGCGACTCGCCGTGATTTTGGTGTTCAATAAAAAATGTTCTTACATACCCCCACCTTCAGCTGTCACTCAAAATTGAAGATTGAGATTATTTATTTATTTATAATGAATTTACAATAAAAACTTAATTAGGAAACTATGCTATTCACAGCGTTACATAAACCATCTGTGGTTTTACCGAACGCTGCGCTTGTTGAGTCGTCATCGTACTCGTGCTTACAATATATACTCTATACTAAAAAAAAAAGAAAAACAGAAAATGACTATTAATAAATTGCATGCAAATTCGATAACATTTACGCCATAGTCAGCCAGAATAGGCATATTGAGTTACCGATCCACCCGACCCGCGCGCCATAGCACTCGCAAACAGTACCGGTTTTAACTAGGCGGGTCCACACGGGGTGATTTATGTGCACTTAATCAGATCGTGTTGTTTGCAGATCCAAAAAGTAACGTTTAAGTTTATATTTAATATTATTTTTTGTAATTTGTGCTTTTAGTGTTGCAGTTAGACATAACTTGTACTAGTTTGGGTGACAAGGTAAAGGTAGCGTTCTTCTACTATAATTATTGTGTGAGAAAAAATACGTTGCGCAAAAGCTTTTGGTTTCATCTCTCGCCAAGGAACTTAATACCTTATAACCACTTTACCAATGGTCATTTAACTAGCCAATTTGACATTTGGTAAAGGTAGTTTATCTTAAAAAAACGCAATAGTAAATATTCAACCACTGGTAACGAAACGTTGCCATTAATATCGATGAAAGGGCCTAGGGTACAGTTAAAGAATACAAATCAAGGCTTAAGTTATATTTGCATGTATATTGAATGTTTTTAACACTAACAGTGTCATATTTTATATTCTTAAAGATGAAATAAAAAACCAAAACTTGCGCACGGGCGGAACTCGAACCTCAACTTATGGCTAACCGGGCGAAGCAAACATTCACACTGAGTTAAAAACATTCTAAACGATTGGATAGCAAGGCGTTATCAATTTTCAAGTTGATTTATTCTGTACTGCATAATTAATTGGCCCACTGATGCATAAACATACAGGCAGATTTACACACAGCTTGCCTACGCTACAGTGCTTCTTCTTCTTAATTGGTTACTAATTGCTGAGTATTGGTTCTCTGGGTTTTGTCAGCTGACAGTTTCCATCGGCTGCGACTGTCGATTGCAGTGCGGTGCTGATCTGTGTTTCCAATTGCTCGGGGATCTGATCAGACCATCGCTTTGGACTGCAGCCTCTCAGTCTTTATCCTGTCAGCATCACACTATAACGTTTGCGATGCGAAACTATAATAAAGGCAGTTATAGCGCTCCACTAATAAATATTTAATGCAACACACTTTGTGCTTGCACAATGCCCCTCAAGGGCCAACTAGAGTCTTTACTCACCGGTTTGGACATGTTTCTTGCTCATTTTGATTTGAGTGATCCGAACAGCATCTTACGAGAAGACGAGAATAAAATTCATGGTGGGCCCTGTCTGGAAAGTCCAAAATTTTTGTGGAGATACTGAAAAAAGAAAGAGTCGAGACTTTTTGAGCTCGTTACCTTTTCAAGATGATTCATGATATGATACAAATAAGAATTGATAAACTATGCGTCGAAAAAGTGGCTATACAAAAATAGATATGTATCAGCTTTCCGAATCATCTAAAATACCTGTGTAAATACAAAAATATCACTGTTGAAAAAACTAACACACGAAAAATTGTACGAAACAGAAACCAAAACCTATTTTTTATGAAATTCATTGTAAGTAATGAATATATGTACATAATAAGGTCATTACAAGTACAAATTATCACGCCCCTGGCCTTAACGACACACAAATTGTTATTTCAACAGAATTAACGTACGAGTATTCACCAAATCGAATGTCTTAATTAATTAAATTAATGTAACGCAGGCGTGGAAAACATAAAACATTTTATTACGCTTTAAACAACAGTATAGTACGTTTTTATTTGTTGGCCCGGAGAAAATATTCGCAAATAAACTTGCTGGTGGGTGCCAATTAGAACAAAGTGATGTTTACTTTTAATATAAGGAATGGTTAAAAGTCGTTAAAGTGAACTGCGTACGAGTCCAATTTCAAAGAAAAACCGAAAGTCGTTTGGCACACGTAGTTATACTTAAGATGAAAACAATTTTATTGGCATGAAGTACTAACCTCAAAATCTTCGGTATTAGTGGGGCGCTGCACGCTGGTTCACCGACCATTTTGTATGGGATAGTGGAAAAAAATCATAAATCCATTGTGTGTGATAATATTTAAAAGGGCTTTTTAATGTGCTTCCGAAAATACAGCACATCATCATCATTCATGTTTATGTACGTGTATGTGTATTCTTATACATATAAAGATCATTTGTTTAGTTAAAGCTACACAATTAAACTAAGCGAGATTCGCACTCGCAGTCAACCACTAAAGTGGTTTGCGAGGCAATTTAGTTCATTTGTATTTATAGTGTTAAATTAAAAATAAATAATAAATTATATTCTAGCCATTTTTATTTCTATAATCAACCAAAAAAATATTGTAGGCTTCTCCTGGTAAAACATGGCTGATGTTTTGTTTGTATAATATTCTACAAATTATACTTAATATCCTCATTACTATTCGCAAGAAAGAAATTAAAAAAAAAAACATTAGAAAGTTTTCAAACTGCAACTGTAAAAGAAAAATCTCTAGTATGCGTGTGCCAAACGGCAAAACTGTACATCGATTTGCTGTTTTTTTTCCGTACAGCTTCCACTATTGTCACTGGTAGAAAAATTAAGTTTGTGCGTGCTTTAAAAAAACAATTTTCACTAAGAGGCGGTCATTTTAGGTATGTGATTACCATTTTTTTAGGGTTCCGTATCCGAATGGCAAAAAACGGAACCCTTATTGCTTAGTAAAGTTTGTTCGTCTGTCTGTTCATCCGTATGTCACAGCCACTTTAGTCTGAAACAAGAAGAGTATTTTTTACCCGAACGAGATTGAACTACAAGTGTTTAAGATATAGCACATTTTCAACACCTGCAAACATAACTTTATTCTTCATACAAACACAAAAACACACACAAAAAAAAACATAAACCCATTGTGTGTGATATTTTTAAAAGGGCTTTTAAATGTGCTTCCGAAATTATAGCACATCATTTGATTTCAGTCATCTATATTTTATTGAACCAATTTTTTTTAATGACACGCCTAGTTTAGGCTTCTCCTGATAAAATAGGCAGATTTTTTGTTTGTCTAATATTCTGCAAATGATGCTTAATATACTCGTGGTGTCGGGAGTCCACGACTCTAAAAGTCGTGGACTCCCGGCCCCATTATGGTTTATCAGAGGACGCAAGGGATGTCCTGAGGGCTTTGGTCCTCTGGGCGAGCTCGGCGTGCATTTGCCGTCGGGCGTGGATCGCCTCGTCGGGAGGGTCTCGGACAGACGGTGTGGGGACACTACTGTCCAATCACCAGGGACCCTCCTGAGGCGCCAGTGTGCCGTCTAGAGTGGGATGTGAGCTTCTCACCCCACTCAATGGAGATCCGCCCTCCTGATAGTGTGTGGACGTTGCTGCTGTCGTGGGTGGAAGTCCCAAGGGTCGTGGGACTGTTGAGACACCGCAGCCCCTGCTGTCACAGCCAACAAAAGCGGCGGGCGTCGTCAGGTTTTATTGGGTATACCCGAATCCGGTGGAGTCCCACACACGCCCCTCCGTTCCCCGACGGAGAGGTACGGTGCGTAATTAGCATTTCCTGACGTTAAAAAAAAAGGTATATTTCAGGAGCAATATAAATAATGGCTGGGACAAGCAAGTAGACCTTGAGGTGGCCATAATGCCTGTACAATTTTAGGACTTATTTAGGGATGATCGTTTTATTAGGAAATAATCAATGTTGACATCAATGTAAACATCGCAACAACAGAAGGTATCGATGTTGGATTTTATCGATTAAAAAACATCGATGTTTTTGGTAACAAAAAAATGTCTTTGAGATTAGGAATTGTTCTCTATTGAAAGGCGAAGAGAAAAAAATGCATGCCTAGTATTTTTTGGGCACACTGTAAATAATTCGCTTTGACAGATATTTAATGATGCTGGTACAGATGTTGATAGTGTCTTAAAGAAAAGTTGACGTTTCGATATTCTAATAATAATAATAATGATCCCCCTAGCCGATTTCGACTACGGTGACCAGTCTCAATGACTAACCGACTGACGCAGTCGGTTAGTCTAGAGTGCACAGGTGTGTGCGCAAACACATGTGTACTCTCTATTCCTTGCACTGTCGTAGCCCGATAGGACAGCAATCTAACACGACCGGAGTGATATCGGTAGCGGCTAGCGGCGGAGAGGTAAGGGTTTTATGTGCTTTCCGAGGCACGGGGGTAAAATACCTCCAACTTCCAAACTCCAGCCTACCCTGTGAATTTCTGAACAGAAAAACACAAGTTCATATTTTTGGCCCGACCCGGGGATTGAACCCGGGACCTCTATTTATAAAACATTTGTAGAAGAAGTCCCCCTAGCCGATTTCGACTACGGTGGCCAGTCCCAACGATTAACCGACTGCGCGGGACATATGTCATAGTGCACAAGTATGTGCGCAAACACAGGTGCACTCTCTTTTCCTTTCACTCTCATAGGCCGATGTGACAGCAATCTGACACGACCGGAGAAAGTTTAGGCGCAGGACCAACGGCTTTACGTGCTTTTCCGAGGCACGGGGGTGAAACACCGCCAACTACCAAACTCCGGGCTACCCTAAGAATTTCTGAACATTAAAACTCAGGTATATATTTTTGGCCCGACCCGGGGATCAACCCCGGGACCTCTGGCGCAGCCGTCGCTTTAAAATGCGACCCTAATGCGACCCTTCTACCGCCGCTGCGCCTCCGAGGCAGTTAGTTAAATGCATAGAATAAAACATTTATTCTATGCATAAATCATCGATGTATTGATAAATCTTAGTCAGCATCATTATTGTTAAGTATTGATCATCCCTCTACTTATTTTTAGGGTTCCGTAGCCGAATGGCAAAAAACGGAACCCTTATAGTTTCGTCAAGTCTGTTCTGTCTGTCTGTCTGTCCGTCCGTATGTCACAGCCATTTTATTCTGTAACTATAAGCATCACACTGTTGAAATTTAGTAGGAAGATGTATCCTGTTAACCGTTTTACGATTTGTATATAAAAAATAAAAGTTGAAAAAGTTGTAATCGTCATAATCGGACAACTCACGAAACAGTTTGTGGGCACTAGGTCCCCACGGTCCCAGCGTTAAAAAATAAAAAATAATGACGTTTAAGGGGGGCTCCCATACATGAAACTAACATCAAAAAATTTTTGTTAGTCAAACCTATGCGTGTGAGGTGTCTATGGATAGTTCTTTTAAAATGACTTGGAGGTTTCTAAAACCATTTTCTTTTAAAGTTTAATGTTTCATAGCTAGACGCTTTTAAAGTGGAAAATGAAAACTATCTACAACGATCGTCATAATATATATATATATATATATATATATATATAGTAAATGTTGGTATATGTATGTATTATTAATGTATTTATTTTATTGCTTATGTTATGTATGTGTAATATTATGTAAGTATTAATTTATTTGGGACTTTTTTTTGTATATAATTAATTTCGTTTCTTTGTCGCACCGCCCACAATCATTTCTGCTTAGCCCAAAGGCATGACTGGTAGAGAACGCCATATGGCGTTAAGTCCACCTTTTGTACAAAATTTTATTATTGTGCAATAAAGTATAAATAAAAATGGGCGTCCCCTCCCATCTTACTTCTAAACTAAGCGAGCGTAAAATTTGAAAAAAAATATAATGTAGATGTTTACAAATAATTCCAATGAAAACTGTTTCGGACGAGATCGAACGAGTAGTTTTTGAGATATAGCACATTTTCAACAACCGCAAACATAACTTTGTACATCATACAAACACTATGAAAAACAAAGTTATATTTGCTGTCAACAAAACATTGTGGTATTTTACTTAGTGGATTCTTTAATGCAGTAGAAGTTGGCACGGAACCCTCAGTGCGTGAATCCGACTCGCACTTGGCCGGTTTTTTTTATTTTTCATAAATAAAGTCACGTTTATCGGTGATCCTGGGTTCGCAGTCTTGATTAGGAAATGCAATTCCATCAATTATTGATACTTTGTTTTGGCTTAGGATGGCAGAATATTGTTGTTGTGTTTATCAATGCTTACATTGTAATACGATATGTAAACAGTTTTAGTGTTTAATGTTTCTTTTTTCATTAGTTGTGCAATTGGCGGGCAAAAAATAATGCCTTAAAGCACACTCATATACAGTGGCGTAGCTACCTAGGGGCTCAGGGGGCCCTTGAATCCTTACTAGACAATCTCGATCGAATTGAACTTTTGAAAATTTCTCAAAATGTTAAATTTCATAACATTTTGAATATTTCTCATTTTCAAAATGTTATGACAGGTTGCAACCCGAATTTAATTATGGCAACTCAGTCAAAAGAAAAATTTCGAAAGTTATACCTAGGGATTTCCCCTAAATTCTTTCTGTTGGTTGGCAGTGTTGTTAATTTGACGGATAGCGATATGTGTGTTTTTTGTGAATTCGACTCATTATTTTTTTCGAGAACGGTTAAAAAATTAATGCTGTATCAGGAATAAGTGAACTGATGTTAATAAACTTTTAATACTGGTCAGTATAGTGGTTCAATTTTATTTGATTTTAATACCACTCATATTGATGTCTGTTACGTCAATCAATCATGTCAAATCTATGGATTTTGGCTACTTTATTGTAATTTATGTTGTTATTATTTAATATTTTTATTACCTGCCCTGCAGTAAAGAGCGAAAAAGAGCTGATGAGAAAGTAACTTAGCATTTTTAAAGTATTGTATATTTAATATTTTTACTTGATAAAATCTAACCAGTTTAGATGGAAGTGGGCCCTTTTTTTGATTTGCCCCCGGGCCCTTGGTTACTTAGCTACGCCACTGGGAGCCAGTCAACCGCTTGGGAAGGCAGAGAGTTCATTCAGTTGGGGAATATTTACAATCACTGAGAGTTTATTATTTAAATAATATTAAGTGCTTGGAAGTACTGGACACTATTTTCAGAAACCTCAATTTTTTTATGAATTCTACTTTCTCGACCGTGATTCGCAGAATGTGTGCTCACCCTACACCTAAAGCGGAGGCTTCTTACTTCGGGGCCTTGCACAGTATGTTGATATATAATTTAGACTTTTAGTGCCTGAATTATGAAACGAACTCTATTCTGAACGCACTGGCGACAAAGTTTTGGCCATTAAAAGGAATGCAAATTCAAGGTTAAGTTTAATTGCTTGTCATTCTTTAAAACTGTTCAGCCACCAGTAAAATGCATAAAACCTATGATTGGCCTTTAGATATTTTCTTGGCTAAAGTTCATAGCCACAATTTCGTTCATTTATCTTCATTTCCTTGCATTCTAGTACCTACCTACCTATATATCTTCTTATACCTGTTGAACACTTAATCTATTCAATGCTAATAAAATAATATGAAAATCATGTGCTTTGGTTTCGTTATCATGATTTGTTTTAAAATAAACGCAAAAGCCACACATTCTGACAGACTTTGAGTGGAAGTTTTCGTGACACCACTTCATGTATAAAAATATGTAAGTATTGGTTTCTGATTTACACAATGATTGTAGAATCAAACACGGTGTTTAGATACGTTGCGCTTGTGAATTTCATTCGATTTTCATTTCAGACCATTATTGGTCAAAGTAAATAGGTAACTCTATTCTGTACTACTCATTATCGTAAGAATGGTGGAACATCATCATCATAAGATCATCATCGTAAGAATAAATAAAAACCTCTCAAACTTGTCACGTGCCTTCCGCTTCCCCTCTCTCTGACCCGCGTTCGTCCAATTTGTGAATTTGCGTTATTATAGTCCATTTTCTCTTTCTAAAATCTTGTACGTCCGAATATTCGGTATTGGCGTTATAGTCAATCACTGTACTAATTGATTAAATCGATTAAAGGGCTATGTTTATTTAAATGTATGATATCCTACTTGTTCTTGTTTCACCTTTGTTTTTCTACCCGTTTTCGACAGAATAATCAGTCAACGAGGTTAAAATAATAATTATGGTTTTTTATACTATAAGCTTAGCAAAGGATTATAATACACGCCAAGTAAAAAATATTACATATAAAAATAAATTTAGACAAATCAATTAGATCAATTTAAAAAATTAGACAAATTTAGACTTATCAATTCCTTTGCATGAATAATATCGGTTAAAGTTAATTGAGTTTTATCGCCAAAATTAACTTTAAAAAAAACTAAAAATTGCACTCCGGGAGTGCCGGCAGAAGTGAAAACTTTAATATCAACGTTGTGCATTTTTGATTTTTTGGAATAGTTAGGGAATAATTTTGAATGAATTGCTCTTATTATCAATATAAAAGTACTATCATTTTTGTGATAGAATACAATAATAATAATAATAATATTTTTATAGAATACAATATTTATTTATTGCGATATCGTACACAAACATTACAATTTATATTATATTAAATTACATTAAAAAGTTTATCTCTCAGAAAAATCAACTTACATCCATAATTTCGCCAACCGTCTTACGGTTTTTCGATCAGCCCACGTGTCCTGACGCGAGTTTCACATTTTTCCCCCATCCCACAAAAGTGCTCAACGCTGCTAAAGAAGTTTTCACTTCAAAAAAAGTAAAAACAGACTTCAAACCAAAATTCACTAAAAAGTCTAAAATTTTTAGATTTTTAACATTTTTTTTTTTTTAATGATCATAGTAGAGGGACCGTTTTCACCTAATGACTCTGTTCTTTAAGGAACTACAAATTACCAATCATAAGTTATGTCATTTTAATCCGTCAACTCCTAAGCGTTAAGGAGTTCCACCATCAGCTTAGCAACAACACGTCAACATTATTATTCTATTTAAAAAAAAAACACTTTCCGTGCTTTTAAAATTTGAGGGTTTCCCTCGATTGCACTAAGATCCCATCGTCAGATCCCGACTCTGCAACAATGGTACCAACGAAAAGGTATAACATTTAGGTAGGCGAAAAAAAACGGTCGACAAATGACTGAGCTATGAGATAATAAAGATACAAAAAAAAACAGTCGAATTGATAACCTCCTCCTTTTCAGGGTTCCGTAGCCGAATGGCAAAGAACGGAAACCTTATAGTTTCGTCAAGTCTGTCTGTCTGTCTGTCCGTCCGTATGTCACAGCCATTTTATTCTGTAACTATAAGCATCACACTACTGAAATTTAGTAAGAGTATGTATCCTGTTAACCGCTTTACGATTCTTATACAAAAAATAAAATTTAATGACGTTTAAGGGGGGGCTCCCAAACATGAAACTAAAACCGAAAAAAAATTTTTTAGTCAAACCTATACGTATAACGTCTAACGTTTCTTAGCTAGACGCTTCCAAAAGACGGTAAAATGGGCGTCCCCCTATCTAACTTCTAAACTAAGCGAGTGTAAATTTTGTCAAAAATATATAATGTAGATCTTAACAGGAGTACGCCGGTGCCCACGGACTCAGATACAATGCGAAAAAGAGCGAACTACTAATGTTTAAGACCCGTGGTCATAAGATCACAACAGTACCTCAGGTTTGTGTTGGTGGTCTTGCTCTTAAGCAGGTGTCGCGGTTTAAGTATCTGGGTCACTGGGTTACTGAAGACCTCTCTGATAATGAGGACACTGAGAGGGAGCGCAGGGCATTGGCGGTAAGATGCAATATGCTGGCTCGCAGGTTCGCACGATGTACGGAACCCGTTAAGGTGATACTTTAGAGCAGCCTCGATGCTGAGCCGTATCCGTGGGAGTTCCAATAGCATTCTGCGCGTTATAGCTGGGCGTGTAGATTGTCCCTACATGAGGCAGTGGGTTCGGCTGCATGTGATGTAAAAGTGTGTTTTAGTGCTGTTACTTTATTTTATTTTGTTTTTATTCGTTCTGTGGTGTCTTAAGTGTTAATTGCTGGCTATATTTTCTATTTCAAATGTATGGACTGATGTCTGAAATAAAAATTTGAATTGAATTAACAAATACTTTCAACGAAAATTTGTTGAGACGAGATCGAACGAGAAGTTTTTGAGATATAGCACATTTTCAACAACCGCAAAAATAACTTTTTACTTTATACAAACACTATGAAAGTAATATTTGCTGTCAACAAAATATTGTGGTATTTTACTAAGTGGAAGTAAGTGGATTCCCAAATTCAGTTAAAGTTGGCACGGAACCCTCAGTGCGCGAGTCCGACTCGCTCTTGGCCGGTTTTTTGATACCGGTTATTAAAATCGAATTGGTCTACAAATGACTGTCATATGAGGTTACACAGCTACAAAAAAGAGAAAAAAACATAGAGTCGAATTGATAACCTTCTCCATTTTTGAAGTCGGCTAAAAAATGACGAAATTACAACGTCTCCTTTAGCACAACTATTTTGAAATTAAATGTAGGCACCCTAATTAATGAAATCTGGCGTTACTTGCTTTGCGGAAATTCTTAATTTAATGAATCCTGACGGAAAAAAGCAAAATACATTACATTAATGATGTAAGTATTCAAATGCTTTCTCATAACAAATTGACATGTGGCAAATATTACTCGTATTGTTTAGTATTTAATTAAGATTTGAAAATCGTTGTCATGACAAGGGTTGCATTACGCAATTGATAAGAATTATTGTTGTTATTAATTAAATTACACATACTATGATTTTTAATAATTCAAACAAACATAAATAGACATAAAATAGTTACGTTGTACGTAGTATATTTCAGAATAACCTTTTTAGTTTATTATCGACCCGCCCCCTCTTTACGCGGCATAATTTTTTAGCATTAGTATTTTTAAATATGATATGTTATTTTGTTCATTATTATTTTGTGGCGTTTTAGTGCTTTTTGCTCAGTTGCGCAGGGAAAAGTTAACATCCAAATAAAATGTCTACCCGTTAACAGAAATTTACTGATAAGAAATTGTTTAACCTAAAGATTAATAGGCCCTTCTTAAAATATCATTTCATTTGCTGACTTAACTGATTCTTTTATTCTGGAACTGGTAACTGTAAATATACACTATTTATTATTCATTGGATAGAATTCTATGGTAGGTATGTTAATTAAACAAAAAACTAGGAATAGACAGATTTTATTATACGAAAATGAAATTTTCAAACAAGACATTTCATTTTACGCTGCACTTGCGCTAATCACAGTATTTAAATAAAAACAACATCATAATACAAGGAAAATTTTATTGGTTTTAATACAACCTTATCATTTATTTTGGACGGAACGCAATAACAACTATGTAAATTAAATATAACATTAGGAATAGGAATATAATTAGTAAAGACTTAATTGGGGTTATGTTGTAGTACTTACAAAATTTATACCTACTTAACTGAAATACAAGGATGACTAAACATTAAAACTAAAATCTAAAAGAAAAAAGGACTTCTCTATCTTCTGGTTTCAGGGCCAAGTTAAGTATTTCCATGACTTTACCATTAATCAATTTTGGAGCATCCTTAGCCCATAAGTAATCTATATGATTAAACTTAGGAAACGGCACTAAATACAACGATGACCTTGGTAACTTCTCATGCAGTTTAATAACATCCTTCTCGTTTGACAGCAAATCGTTTTTGGCCCAAAACAAGGTGACGTTTAAAGTCACTTTACTTAAATCGTACTCGGGGGGAACATCAGATCCGTACATCCTCCGATTCCGCTCAGCGTACCCATAGTCGAACTGCTGAAACCTCTCCGACAAAACCATTTGAGACATGTGAAGAGCTGTTTTCCATGATGTGCCCGTCCCCAAGTTTGACAGGAAAAACGGTAGCAAAGTACGGTTGAACTGCTCCTCGTCAGCTCCGCAAATGTAAAACACAACATTATTGCACAAGTATGTGTCCATATTCTGAGCCTCACACATCCTATTCATTTGCCCCAAGAACGATTTCTTGGGCAGAAACTCATGAGCACCGTACACCATCTCAGTGTAAGCTAGATGACTTGTGACACTGGCTAAAGATTTCAAAGGTGACTGCATATTTGATAGAAACACTTCTGGCGCTAGAGCTATGCCTGCACTCAGCTTCTCGTTATACTCCGGCCGCACAGACAGCATTGTAAAGAGGACCGTGGTTCCCATAGAGTGGCCTATGTAAGCAATCTTTGCATCTTCCCCTTTGACTTTCCGAATGTAATCTATAACTGCGGGGATGTCATAATAAGCGACTTCGTGCCACGAGAAGTTCCAATACTCTTTGGTGTTCTCTTTCCACCAGGCATGTTCCTTTGAATATTTGTTACCTCTTATGTTGGTCATCCAAACATCGTATCCAGCGTCTGCCAAAACGTAACCGAGGGACTTTTCCGGTCCATTAAGGATCCAGTCGGCAGAGCTTGCAAACAGACCGTGCTGTAACAGTACGGTCTTTTTAGACACGTCTCCTCCATTTTTAGATCTCGGTATCCTATGGATATTCAGCAGAAAACCTTGAGACATGACTGTATGTGTCTCGCAAGTGTAACCATTCCGCGATATGATAGAAGGTACAGATAAAACTAGGTCCGGGTTCTCCAAGCGTGACTGCGGATCTTCCGTCGGCATGAAGGACCACGTGTCAGCAAAATTTCTCCCGTTTTCTTTGACTCTGTCCACGTAATTGTTGACATCGTCTGATATTTTCTTTTGTTGTTCATCTATGTAGTCTTTAACTTTAGTCTGCACTTTTACAGCTTCGTCGTATTTGGTATTCACTGCTTCTTCAACACGTTGAAACTGGTTCTTGAAAAAGGCGTTTACTAAGTTCGTTTGTTCTTCGAAGAAATTTTCTAATGCGTATCCTTCGTTAGGTATGGATTGTGTAAGGAGTATCACTAAAATACTAAGTCTTGTCGTAGCCATGTTCACTGTTTTAAAATTTGCGCTTAACTGATACTTAGCGCGAGCATTAACCGTAATATTACATTCCTGTTGACCCCTGGGATCAAGAAGACCAACGTCATATTCAGATAAAGCGTTTATTGTTGCCGGTAAATATAGATCGCTGAATAATCAGTCTCGTGAACGATTAATTAAGTAAACATCGAGAAACATACAAACAAACATGACATAATAAGAAACTGCACTGTTGTGTAAATAACTATCTATACCGTATGAGTAACAGGTAAAATCCCGTAGTTAAATTCGTTTAATTCTTCGATACAAAATGCTTGACATGTTTAATAACCAACTTACCCACATTTTTTTCAACTGCGTGGAACAACATAATTGTTTTCAAGAAATATTGATAAGGCCAATTATATTTACAAAACCGACAAAGTGTAAGTTTGACTCGCGCACCTTTGGAAGGGTTCCGTATAACTTTAAGGGGTCCGTAGCCAAATGGCAATAAATAGAACCCTTTTAGTTTCGTCAAGTCTGTCTGTCTGTCTGTCCGTCCGTATGTCACAGTGACTTTATTCTGTAACTATAGGCATCACACTTTTGAATGGTAGGAAGATGTATCATGTCACTCGGTTTACGATTCTTATACAAAAAATTAAAAAAATGATATTTAAGGGGGAGCTCGGAATACATGAAACTAAAACCGTATAATTTTTTTGTCAAACCTTTGCGTGTTTCTATGGATAAGTCTTTTAAAATGATATAGAGGTTCCTAAAACATTTTATTTTTAAGTGTAACGTTTGATAGATAGCCGCTTCCAAAGTGGTAACAAATAACTTTCAACGAAAATTGGTTTGGACGGAATCGATTTTTTATGTATAGCACGTTTTCAACAACCGCAAAAATAACTTTTCTTTTTACAAACACTATAAAAAACAAAGTTTTATTTAATGTCAACAAGTTGTTGTGCTATTTTAGCTAAGTGGAAGTAAGTGGATTCCCTAATTCAGTTAAAATTGGCATGGAACCCTCAGTGCACGAGTCTGATTTGCACTTAACCGGTAAATGAAAATGAAGGCGAAAAGTAACATCAGAGAAGACTTGATTGAGCTAACCTTATCTTAAACGATTGTTAAATATTAGTAAAAATATTTTCTTTGGATGTTGAGAGAGCAATCTCGTAACATTGATGACGTCAAGCCGCCAACGCGTTAAAGAAATCCCTTACAAAATTCAACAGGTTTGTCAATGTGTCGGTGGCCGAGTGGTATAGGCTTGCGCTCAGATAGCGTAAGACAAAGGGTTCGATTCACGTCTGACATAATTGCTTTTTACAAGTGCAATTTATGTCATTAAGTTTGTATAGTGACAAAACACTATAAAAACAAAAAATAATAATTATTTATTGACTTACTTCAACTTAACCGATTGTTGAAATTTTGTAAAAATATTTCCTTCGGATGTTGTCAGAGCAATCTCGCAACATTGATGACATCACGCCGCGTACGCGTTTACTTTTTAACAGCTGCCATCTTGAATTCCAAACGACATTGGCCGCGGAACGCCTCTCCCGACTCCGGTTAAAAAAACAAAAGTTAGCAATTGCAAAATTCAACAAGCTTGCCAGTTTGACTTTGATTACTTGTCTGACAGTTGCTTTTTTCGAGTGCAACTTATGATATTGGTTTTCATATTTTAATTATTTTAACTTAACGCATCCTCAAGACAAAGGGTCTTGGCAGACTGACGGGCAAGTAAAAGATAGAATAAGGGTTTAGTCTTTTTTATTTTCAGATACGGAACCCTATAACGCTTGTCATTCGGTTTAATAAACTGACGTAGATAAAGGTCAGGGTAAGCCCCGGATATTAATTATTTACAATAAACATAACAAAGAATCGATAAGCAGTTTTAAGTAAGTAAAGTGAATCCTACCAGAAACATTTTTATGTAAAATATTGCCAAGACAAGACCACAGCTCGTACTGATAAAAAACCGGCAAAGTGCGAGTCGGACTCGCGCACTGAGGGTTCCGTGCCAACGTTAATTGAATTAGGCAATCCACTTACTTCCACTTAGTAAAATACCACAATATTTTGTTGACAGTAAATATAACTTTGTTTTTCATAGTGTTTGTATGAAGAACAAAGTTATGTTTGCGGTTGTTGAAAAAGTGCTATATCCCAAAAACTTCTCGTTCTATCCCGTTCGAACCAATTTTCGTTGAAAGTATTTGTTATGATCTACATTATATATTTTTTTCAAAATTTACACTCGCTTAGTTTAGAAGTTAGATGGGGGGGAAGCCCATTTTTCCACTTGGATGCGTCTAACTAAGAAACGTTCGACTTTAAAAGAAAACGGTTTTAGGAACCTCTATGTCATTTTTAACCTATCTATAGACACCCCACACGCATAGGTTTGACTAAAAAAAATTTTTTCGGTTTTAGTTTCATGTATGGGAGCCCCCCCTTAAATATCATTATTTTTTATTTTTTGTATGCGAATCGTAAAGCGGTTAACAGGATACATCTCCCTACCAAATTTTGATAGTGTGATGCTTATAGTTTCAGAATAAATTGGGTGTGACATACGGACGGACAGACAGACAGGCAGACAGACAGACAGACAGACTTGACGAAACTATAAGGGTTCCGTTTTTTGCCATTCGGCTACGGAACCCTAAAAAGTAAGAAATTTGCATGTGGAAACCAGATTATAGCTCTACACTCCCGGCATTTAAATAAACCGCCTTCAAGAAACTGATTAGTCAGCCAGTTTTTAGTCAGTTTTATTGAAGCTTTTTTTATCATTATTTTTATTTTTTAGATATTACTCATATTTCAAAAACTACTAGGCCGATTCTGATAAAACTTACACTTTACCCTTAGTAGAACTACACTACACCCGATTGAACTGAAAAATAATTATCTCGTTTTGACATCTCGATTCTGAGAAATCCTGAATCAAACATACAAATATGCAAACATACATACACTTACGGAATTTTGCACACGTGTTAGGAAGCCTAAATAGATAAAAAATACTAAAATTTTATCCAATTCTGACGATATTACATGCATGCAGGTTGAATTGAGTACTTCTTTTTTTTAAGTCGGTAAAAATATGTGACTTTGCCATTCGTTAGTTTTTGTTATTTATTAAAACACTTATTATACATCACAACAAAAGCCAACAACAAGCCAATTACTATGATAATTGTAATGAACGGACAAAAGCACGTCAAGGTAACTTGCAATATCTTATGCAGTCGCAATAAAGGTTATTTTGCCACAAAAGTAGTTACCTGATTTGCAGGAGACTGTATTTCAGTAAATATTTTTTCATACACTTCCGAATGTTTTGTGACGTCATTGACGATAACTAAACTCCATTTGACTAGCGATCTACCTATATAGGTATATATAAACTCAACTGTTAACTTAAATACAGAGATAGGTACTACAGAGAGACAACTTATTTTTTGCAGGTGTTTGTTTCACTATTTTTGAGAGCTGTATCCATTTTAGGGTTCTGTTAATTAAAGGAAAATAACTGATATGAATATTTACTTTATAATATAAATTGCACTTGTAATTATTTATTTTATCCTTCATTTTAACCGTTTGTTAAATATTTGTAAAAATATTTCCTTCGGGTATTGTGAGAGCAATCTCGCAACATTGATGATGTCACGCAGCCTACGCGGTAAAGTAAGCGCTTGCAAAATTCAACAGGCTTGCTAATGTGACGGTGGCCGAGTGGTATAGGTATACACCCGGATAGCGTAAGAGACGGGGTTCGTTGCCTCGTCTGTCACGGCCAAAGTTGCTTTTTATAAGTGTTATTTATATTATTGAGTTGGAACATTCTATAGTTTAACCTAAATTTATTAATAACAAACAAGAAAAAATAAAACTAAGACATGCAACATAAAAAAAATATACTTAAAGTGTACCTATTCAAAAACGAAACCTTTCCTTGAGGTAAGGAGGCTATGATGCTGGCTGCGTTGCCGCGTTGAATAGCTATGCTAATCCTTTGAGCAATTCCTTTAATTTATTGAAATTGTTTAGAGACAAAACAGTAAAAAAAAACAAAAATGTTATCAGGATAAATTTATTTTCCATGTGATTGCCAAGAATGAACTTTTCCTGCTTAAACACAGTTTTACAAAATGTTAACTTGGTTAAAAGGTGTAGTAGAAAATAATGAATACTAAAGCGAAACAAAAATAATTTTAATATGTAAAACGAATAAGACAACAAAAGCTAGTATATGGCATTCGTTTCAAATTGTCTGCCTTATTTTAAGACAACGTTCAGGTACTGTTACATAACAAACTCATCATACAACAGTAATGCCTTAGTTTTTTAGGAAACTGAAAAAAAGAAGGTTCTCAGTTCAACCTGTATGTATCTATGTTTGTCCACGAATTTCTCGCGTTTGGCTGGACCGATTTTGATGCGGTTATCATTAAAATATTTTTACACTGAGGAGAAGGTTTTAGTAACTGTGTTTTTGTTCAATTAAGTACGTTGTAATTTAAACTTTTAATTTTATATAAAAATTGAACGGCACTTAATAAACCATTAGTCTAAAATAAAGCTAATAGGTGAAACAAACTCGGTGTGTAAGTTGGTGCATGATTTCAACTTTAGTAACGGACAGCACCAGTCTACGTTCGTACGTACATCATGCACCGACTTGAAATGAGTTTGTTTCTCCTATTGGCTTTATTTTAGTACCTTCAGTGTTTTTATAAGGCAGTTCATTTTTTATGTAAAAAAATGACAACTTTTTGTGGTTTATTTTCGGCTGCAATTCATTCAATTTTATTGTATTAATTATATTACTAAACGTCTCTTACAACTTATCATATCTTAGAATCAAGTTTCTGTTTCATTGCTCCATCTAATATTTCCAAAACTTTGTCATTGACCAATCTCGGCGCATCTTTAGCCCACATGTAGTCTGCGTGATTGAAGTGATCGAAGGGCACCAAGTACATTGCAGTCGTGTTCGGAAGCGCGTCGTGGAGTTTCTGCACATCCTTCTCGCTCGACATCAAGTCGTTCCTAGCCCAGAAGAGAGTCGTGTTCACTTTTACCTCCTTCAAATCGTATTCAGGAGGAGTCTCAGAATTGTACACGGCTCTGTTCTTCTCGGGCGTCTCGTAATCGAACTGCTGGAACTTCCCGGACAAGCTCAACTGAGCCAGATGCAAAATGGTCT
This sequence comes from Pyrausta purpuralis, assembly GCA_963924145.1. Taxonomy (NCBI): domain Eukaryota; kingdom Metazoa; phylum Arthropoda; class Insecta; order Lepidoptera; family Crambidae; genus Pyrausta; species Pyrausta purpuralis. The sequence continues at coordinate 6,084,624 of OZ001644.1, forward strand.
TCCAGGACGTACCTCCACCCTTCGAGAGGAACTGAAGCACACGAAAATTGTTCCATTGGTCCTCGTCATCACCGATAGTGTAAAAGACAAAGCGCTTACAATAATCGCTGGCTAACTCCATCTGGCATATCTTACTGACTGAGGCTAAGAAATCGATTTGCGCCAATTCATAGGAGCGCAGCCAAAGAGCCGCGTGCGCCGCCCTGCTAGTGCCGGCCGTCAGCGCCCGCAGTGGCGACTCCATGTTCGCTAGGAACACCGCCGGCGCCAGCGCAATACCCACACTCAGCTTCTCATTGTACTCCGGCCGCAGCGACAGCATCGCGAACATTATAGTCGTCCCCATCGAATGACCGATGTAACCAATCTTCGTCCCGCTCCCTTTTATTCTTAGTATATAATCAATAATTGCCGGCATATCGTACCGAGCAATTTCATCAAACGAAAAGTTCCAGAATTCTTTCGTATTAGTTTTGTACCGTAAGTGTTCTCGTGAATATCGGTTACCCCTCGCATTTGTAATCCACACGTCGTAGCCGGCGTCTGCCAGGACGTACCCGAGGGATTTGCCCGGTCCATTAATGATATAGTTGGCAGAACTATCGAACAATCCGTGTTGAAGGATTAATGTTTCTTTAGGCACTGGTCCGCCTATTTTGGATCTTGGAAGCCTGTGTACTGTCAAGACGTAGCCTTCGGAGACTACTGAGTGTGTCTCACAATCGTATCCGTTGCTGATTATCATCGCTGGTACTGACAGCACCAGCTCAGGGTGCTCCAATCTTGCTCTCGGGTCATCTGTCTGCATATACGAAGTTCTGTCTTTGTAACTATCGATGTAGTCCTCAATTTGTGTTTGTAAACTTTGAGTACTAATTCTCGTGTAAGTGTTGAAGAGTTGCGTGACACGGTCTATTTGAGCTTGGAAGTATTCATTCGCTTTGTTGGTCTGATCGTTGACGTAGGCTTCCCACGTTAAATCGGCACTATTTATGACATTTCTTGATACCATCAGCAGCACACCGACACCGATAGTCAATAATTTTAACATGTTGACTGCTTTCAGCACTAACACAACACTGAGTGTGAGTTGCGTTCAGTGTTTCTCTTGACCTACAGGTCACGTAGAGACGTCACTTTTTGAACATGGTTATTGTTAACAAGTTTTAAAAATATGCAACAATATGCTCGTAAATGATTTTTTGACTAACTAATATTAGCAAATCACGAAGTCCATGAAAAAGTCAATAACAACTACATCTTTCGCGCATCGAGGTGATCAGAGTTTTATTTTGATTTTTTTTCGTAGGTGGATATTGAAAGTCGATTTGGAACGTAAAAACGAAATGAAATCAGATAAAATTTATAAGCATGAGAAAAGATCACATATTTTATGGTGGAATTCAGAGGTGGAATTGTGTAAAGCAATCGTATTCATTTGACAGTTCAAAACGTACGATATGATCTGACAAACGGCGAAGAACAAAGCGTTTGACAAATCATATTTTACGTTATGAACTGTCAAATGAATACGATTGGTTTACACAATTCCAGCACAGGTACAGTTATGTTCGTCTTTAAGATGCATAAGACTTAAAAGCAATAGTATAAGATTTTTCGTTAGAATAGTGTAGGGACAATTTTTGTCAGTTAAATAATTGTCCAGTATATTGTTATTCTCATAATTATTCATACAGTTTATAAACACATGTCAAAAGGTGTTTTCTATCTTAGATATTTTCTTCATTATCTGTCCGTCATCTCTACGTTATCTTCGGTGTAAAATTATCTTCCCCGATTCAATATCTAAAAGTCGGAGCCGTTTAAACTCAAAAAATGTATTTCATCAAAGAAGTTAAAGCTGATGTTTGAGTTGATTCCTTAACGAGTTCCCAATTTCGTGTTACATCAAAGTTTGTAATTTGTAACTGGCAAGAAGACTGGCCGCTCGCTTTCACTGCCGTCCGTTCCAAATTAAGGTCTAATTAGATGAAACAAAAATAAAAGTCCTTTTAGGAGAATTTCAATATTTTTAATCATCCATTTAGGGGCAAATTGACAGTTTTGACGATGAAGGATCTTTTTATGATTAATTCATTTCTTATTTGAAGGTTAATGCTAGTTTAGTGCTAAATTAAGTTTTGACTGGCAATCATACTTAGCAAGGATTTTAATACCTATATTTTAAAAATGTTCTATAGCTGAACAAGTGGCTAAAACGCTAACGGCTAACGTTACAAATGTTTTATGCAAATCGTACTTGCGATTGCGAACGAGACATGACAATGCAATGCCACTATGGTAAAGAGGTTTATTCGTTCTCGTGTTACATAGGTAACAATTTATTTTACAACAAGATAATCTGGTATACTTTATATTGATCGTCAATTTCGATGTAACAAAGTATCCACAAAACTAAAAACTACATCCGATTTGATCAAGTCGACTCTAGTCCCAAAAACTAACACCAGCGGTATTAGATTACACTCTTAAAAACCTTTCTATTCCTAACGAATACCGTTCATAAAAGAATACGAATATAGGTTGAACACCATTTATGTATGATAAAGAACAGTCAGTAAAATCTTTTTTTGTATTTTATTTTTTTCGCAAAGAATCTTCATAATATTCCGTTTTTTTTCACCTAGGACCTTCCTATTAATCTTAATTTTTGAAGCTAAATTTTAACTTCTATATAGCTATAAAAGTCAAAAACCTGCTTATAAACCTTTTCCCTACTAAAACTTTGGGAAGAATGAGAAAGCAAAATTAGTCTTTTTTTTGTGACTGTCTATGCCAAAACTTATGAATTGGTATTCGTTGGGAATCGATTTCTAACGATTCTTTACTTTTAAAGGTTCCGTAGCCGTGTAATGTGCGCGTCATCTACATAAACACACACTCACTTCCTCCCATAGTATATAAGCTTTAACATTATTAATAAACGGGCTCTTTGATTGCAGTCAGTCTTTTATTATACTGCCTCGGTGGCGCAGCGGAAAGAGGGTCGCACTTTAAAACGATGGCTGCGTCAGAGTTCCCCGGTTCGATCCCCGGGTCGGGCCAAAAACGTATACCAAGGACTATCTGTTCAGAAATTCTTAGGGTAGCCCGGAGATTGGAAGTTGGCGGTGTTTCACCCTCATGCCTCGGAAAAGCACGTAAAGCCGTTGGTTCTGCGCCTGATTTCTCTCCGGTCGTGTCAGATTGCTGTCCCATCGGACTATGAGAGTGAAAGGAATAGACAGTCCAACTGTGTTCGCGCTCACACTTGTGCACTGTAATGTGTCCTGCGCAATCGGTTAGTCGTTGTGACTGGCCACCGTAGTCGAAGTCGGCTTGGGGGACTACTATTTTTATTCATTAAACGCATTTCCAACGGTACAATTCTACTTAAACAATAACTGTAAATAAACAATAACTTAAAATGACGAAACATAATTTTCCACACCTTCATCGCTTTAAAAAAAAACTAAAATTTCTAAAATAACGCTAATAGGAGAAACAAACTCATTTGAAGTCTGTGCATGATGTGCTTACGTAGACTACTGCTATTTGTTAAATTTGACATCATGCAACCTTCAAATTTCTAGTATAGCCCTCCCCGCTTTTCTCTCCTCTTTGCATAGCACTTCCGTTTTAGCCGGAAAAATCTTTGAACATCCTCGCCAACTTTCTGAGGTGAGAGAGGCGGAGGAGTTTTGGCAAGGCCTCTGTCCTAGAGAAGACATCCCAAAGGAACGTCACCAGCAAAAACTTTGGGATGTCCCTCTTGCGAGAGAGACCTTCAATTATTTACTTCAAAATTCCGTCAGTGACAGTGGTCGCGCAAGGCTCTTGGCAGTTTCCTGCAAAGATTCTGGTCATTGGCTTCATGCTTTACCGTCGAAAAATTTGGGCACTCTTTTCGATAGTGAGTCTTTCCGGGTGTGTGTGGGTCTCCGCCGTATCCTTCCACGTTGGAACCACGTGGTTTGGTCCGTGATGATGGCAAGAGACCCGATGGCCTAACGCTTATTCCCTGGGAACGGGGTCGGGCCTTAGTTTGGGATGCAACTTGTGTCGATACTTTGGCCCCTTCCCATCTCAGAGAATCAGCCCTTAAAGCTGGAGCAGCAGCGGAGTTGGCTGAAAACGCCAAGCGTCGCAAGTAAGTTTCACTTGCAAGTGATTATGTGTTTGCGCCGTTTGGCGTTGAAACATTTGGGCCGTGGGGACCCTCTGCTAAATTACTGTTTAGAAAAATTGCGCCAAAATTAAATTCTTTAACAGCCAATAATAAAGCTGGCTGGTTTCTAGCCCAAAGGATCAGCATAGCTATCCAACGCGGCAACGCAGCCAGCATCATAGCCTCCTTGCCGCAAGGAAATGGTTTCGTTTTTGAATAGGTATTAATATTAAGTTATTTTTTTATGTTGCTTGTCTTAGTTTAATTTTTTCTTGTTTGTTACCTTCAAATGAGTTTATTTCTACTGTTACCGTTACTTTAGTGTTTTAAAGGCTCTTTAATTGTGGTGGAAAAATATTTTTTGTCGTTTTTATTGATTCTTTCAGTTACAATGTACCTGATTTTACTAAAATAGTAACTACTATAACCCTCTCCTTTGTATCAAATACTTTACTAAAAACTACATCAAAATCTGTCGAGCCAAACGCGATATATTCGCGGACAAACATACATACAAACAAACAGGTTGAACTGGAAATCTACTCTTATTAAGTCGGTTAAAAATAATATAAAATATAATATTTTTGTCCTCAAACCGCCAAGGTACTTTCCCTCCGAGTGAAAAACAAATATATATAGTAATTGTACTACTCATATATTGTATCTTTATTTAGATAATAAAATCGGCTAAATGCCTGGCTATTTACTCATACATTAAAAAAGAAGAATTTAGGAGACATTGCAATTAATTAAGAATAAGTTTAGCAATTCCGCTCTTGCCAGTAATTTAACTTTCTTCAGTTTTGAGCTGTCATGAAAGTGGAAGAACGAGGTTCTATCTCACATACGAAATTGAGCTCTTTGTCACACCACACGTCGTTCAAAATGCCGTGGTTGGTCCCTCCGTTCAGCCCCCCACACCTCTCGCCGGCCTCGGGAATGCTCGGTTCTCCCCAATTCCAGTTATCATATCCTGCATCTGCTAGAGATTGGCCTGAAAAGTCGAGTACCAGAATTTGAATAAAAATCTAAACGTATAGCATAAATTTTTCGGGTAGTATGGCAATTAAAGCAAAAAATTGAATCGATGATTTTTTAATAGAACCTTCACCTGGTCAAAATGCTTTATAATATTAAACTTTGAGATATAGCAAGCCGAAGTTTTATTCCCTAATCAATGTAATCAATGTATGTCGAAATAGCTTACTTGTTGTACGAAATGATAATGTCAAATTCTACGACTGGACATATGATTGCAATATAAATATTACTGGATCTCTTTAGTTTGTTAGAAAATAACCATTTATTTATTTTTCGTTAAAATAAATAAGAATTGCTTACTGATTACTTAAAAGGCGTATATTTAAAATATTTTGTTCGTATTACAGGAAAACCCTGTATAATATATTGTAGTCAATGGTGCGATCTGATTAAGGAAAAAGGTTAGAAGGATCATAAAGTTGCAACCTATCGCTATGAAAACACTGGGGTTAAGTTTGGCTTACGTCCTGCGGCTAATGTATTGATATTTACATGATTAATTCGTGTAATCGCAAGAAAGTACTAAAATAAATAAAATGTACCTTGCACAGTGATCCAGATGCGGGGTTCACCGAAGGCTCGGAATCCGATGAATGTTGAATATTCATTGAACTTTGCCAAGTCCCAAATTACCTACAAATGTTAAAGGCATACACATAATTATATAACTGCGGCTTAGAAACATTTTTAAACCAGTTGACAAAAAATCTTGTATTGAACCGATTCTTTCAATTTTATGGACTCATTAAATCTACCTAAAGATATTTTCAGCAACTAAAGATAAGTATTTTTTCACAAGCATACATCATAAAGGCCATATTACGGCTATTTTGACACCTGATGTACAAAAAACTAAGGGTCATAAATTTTGATCATATTTAAATACAAGGTAGTTTTCCGAGCATCCTATATGAAGAATTAAGACCTCACCTCAGCTTCTTCTTGGCTGTTGATGACGGCCAAGTGTCCGCCTTCAGCTCTGCAGACATTATACGCGCTCTCCCAGTCACGTTTAACCTGATGCATCTTGTAGCAGCTTCCAGTACGCAAATTTATATTATACTCTGCAAAAAATACAAAAATAAAACTGAAGGGTGCTTGACTTTTAACTGTTAGAGCGAAGCTACACTATCGTTGCGTCTCCGCATGCAATTTGTCGTCTTCCGTGTTGTAATGACTAAGCACGCTTGGTTTCAAGGCGGAGACGCCTTTCACAATTGCATTAGCTACTTACTTTGAGATCAGTCATATCAATGTATGTGATTGGTGTCCAATATTTAATGCATAGCAAGATACTGTGGAGAATGCCATTCATACGTAGGTATGTAAAATTACGGAGCTACACCGCTCTGACGTCGCATCGCACCACGCAACTCAACGCAATGGCAAAGTGGCTTTGCTCTGAGTGAACATGCTTAAACTGCTAATAAATATGTCTTAGAAACTTTACCTGGATCCAAGGTATCACACTGCGGCACTGCATTGCATATAAATCTGTCTGGCCTGTAACATACAAACAGATTGAACAACCGACTGGATTAGCATCTACTTTAACTCTTAATAATGGAGTAGTTCAAGAATGAATTACTCAGCCTTTGTTATTTATTGGTAAAATAAAAGATGAATTTCTGGCTTTCACTTTGATTATTGAATGGATCACTTCCCAAAGTAACAGTGACTCATTGTCGATGTGGATAAAAAATATGTCCAAAATAATTTGTGAATGACGTTCAACATCCTAAGTAATAAGTACATATAAAACTAATTCCTATCGCCTTGATGGGTCAGTCCATTCCTAAAGTAATAAAACCGACTTCAAAACCAAAATGCACTAAAAAATCTTAAATAAACTCTTTACCATTGAAAGGAAAGGAATCCGTTTTAGGCAAACAATTTCTTTTTGGAGTCGGTGCTGTGATAGTTGATGCTTGATGGTCAAAGTGGTGACCAACTCCAAAACAGATTTTTTTTGCCTAAAACGGATTCCTTTCCTTTCAATGGTGAAGAGTTTATTCAAGACTTTTTAGTGCATTTTGGTTTTGAAGTCGGTTTTTACTTTTTTTTTTAAAGTTTATTTTATTTCTTCATTTTTAGTGATTACATAAGAGGGGGGGAGGGGGAGTTGCACCTTATGATTCTATTTTTTAAGAAGCTACAAATTACCTATCATAAGTTATGTCATTATAATTACTGAACTCCTAAGCGTTAAGGAGTTCCACCATTAGCTCAGCCCCACAAGATGTTGACGATCAGACGTAACAGCACGTCAACGTTAAGATTCTAGTAAAGAAACACAATACGTGCCTTTAAAATTTGAGGGTTTCCCTCGATTACACCAAGATCCCATCATCAGATCCCAAAATGGAAGAAAGAAACGGGACCAACTATAAGGTACGACCTCTAAGTAGGCGCATTTTTTTTTCGATTCGGTCGACAAACGACTGAGATATGAGATAACATAGATACAAAAAAAAATATGATATGAAAAAACATACAGTCGAATTGAAAACCTCCTCCTTTTTTGAAGTCGGTTAAAAACGACTTAACCGATTTTAACCAGCTTGTCAGAAACAGTTTCTAAATTACTATATTTGGAAACAGTACATTGATTTGCAACTCACGTCATTGAGGTTGATTCTGTTTCCAGCAAGGTAGTAGATTCAGAATAATTGCCCATTACATTAGAAAAATCATAATCTTTATCCGCTTGCGATGTGATACTGGTACTTTCATAATCATCTGTTATTCTTTTATTCTCCCATCTCAGTGCTTGAGATTCCAATCGCGTGGCTATTTTGGGTTCAATCTCGCAGATGAACATCAAATCCATGGAGCAGGTGACGTCATTTAAAACACCATCCTCCTTGGATCCCCTAAAGATTACCGATCCACAGTTTTCATTCATGCTGTTTGGTTCCCCAGGAAACCATTTATCGTAGCCCGCTTCTTCTAGTGATTGGCCTGTAGAAAAAAACATTTAGTTATTCATCAACGAAAACAGGGTGGGTTTTCATTTTTGGGCTGATTGATTATTGAATCATCAAGCAGGGTTATCATAAGAGTGAAACCACTCAACGATGCTGCGACAGTTAGCGATGCAGTTCCGTAGTTCTACACGTAATGTGAACAGCATGCCACACGGTGCGTTAAAACAACGCGACGCAACGCGTATTGCTGTTTAGGTTTATATGCAGAACAACGAAGCTGCACCGCTCCGAAGTTGCAACGTCGACGCAACGCCAGAGTGGCTTCTCTAACTTCGCAATGATCGCAACGATTGGAATCCGTGATGACCGGTGTTTGGGTTTGCACCATTTGCAAGTAATGGCATGCCTATTGCCAAGAGTGTCCGAGCAGATTGTTTGTTTGGGATATTGATTGGATGTGCTTACTTCGGAGCGATGACGAATTTTCCTTGACTCTAGTTGCTGTATTACTATTATAGCGACATTACCTTGCAAAGTAGTCCACGTTCGGTAGCGATAGTACTCCACATCATTGGCAGCACGGAATCCCAGAAACAGTGCGTATATGGATTTACTTTCTTTAGCTAGTTCCCAAATTACCTGAAAGCAAGACATGAGCTAGTTTAACAATGCAAATTTATTAAATTTAATGAATGTCAAGATATCGTTTACTGAAATCATCCTAGTTCAGGTTTCAACCCACCATTTTTAAAACTAGCGGACCCAGCGAACTTTGTTTCGACCCCGGCCCCGGTAAGTAATTAGGTACTCTGAAATTGTATAATTTTCCGCACAATTTTGCTTACTGTTTTCGGTCATACGTAAGATCCTCCTTCTGACAATAACAAATACAACAAAAAATAATGAGACAAATCGATCTAGCTCTTTACGCCGTGACCAAGAAAAATATGGATTCATTTTTAATAGGAGTGTTGGATCTTGAAAATTGTAATTACAATGATTATGGTGAGGTAATAAATTATTTTTATCATACTTTGTAGAAGAGCAGCCGTTTAAAGTGAGACAAATAATATTTATCGCAACAATAATAGCTAACTACGGCTTGGACAAACTAATGGTCAGCACCTATAGACCCTTCTCTTGGAGGCGGTATATTCAGTTGTACCACAGTTGTACGAACTCTATTCAGTTTTACCACAGCTATACGCATTCCATGTATTTATGATAATAATGTATTTATGTCGAAACCACACAAGCCGATGCATAACGTCAACGCTGCAACTTTGGGGCGGGGGACGCTCCGTTGCTCTACATAAAATCTGAATGCCACACCCGCCTTACAAATACATGCGACTGTCAGGACGCGCGCGACAGGCAGACGAGCCAGAGAGGTATCTGCGTCACGATGATGGATGGACCGTTGCGACAACGCAGCGCTCGTGTGATACCCACTGCGTTGATCCGCCGAAACGCAACGAAAATGCCCGTGTGGTTTTGCTCAAGGCTCCACTCTCAAATTAACTCACCTCGGCCTCGGTTTGGCTGTTGATAATGGCCAAGTGGCCCCCTTGTGCTTGGCATATCGAAGACGCATCATCGAAGTTGTGTTGGTCTTGGTAGACCTTGTAACAGCTCCCGGTGCGGTTATCCAATACATACTCTAAGGAAATAAAATAAATCAGTTTTTTTTTCATTTTTAAAAATATAGTTAAAGGGTTTTTCATAATAGAAAAAAATAGTAACTCTAATATGCAACGACATTTAGTAAAAAATATTGGACAGTTAACGCTTACATAAATAAGGACATTGTAAAACAGAACGTTTGTGTTTATTAGGTACGCCATTCTAAATTGAGAGTGGCGATAGCTACTTAGAATTGTCGAGTTTGCTTAAACTATTAAAGATTATTCAATTTTATTTATATATATGTTTTCTTGCTACTAACTTTCTACCCAATGAAGATGTAAAGAAATAAAACACAATTTAAAAGTTGTACCTAAACTACAACTTACCAGTGTCTGAAGTACCGCATTCTGTGAGCTCTGTATCCTGTTTCTTTATATAACAGGCAAAAGGATGGTTTTCGAAACAGGATAAATCCACCTTGGTACCATTTGCGCTCAAGCCGACGCAGGATTCCAATGTGTGTGTGAATGTTTGGGAATCGGGGATACCTTGAACGTTTTAAAATATATCAAGTCAAATCGTTTTAAGTTAAATATTTTAACTGTGTCTGTGCATAAATCATAGAAACACTTTACATTATTTAAATAGAGATTTTATTTTATTTATTCTTACTTGTATATCCAGGTGGTAATTATTTTTTTCGAAGAAAGAAAATATCATTTTTTGAAACAGCACCCTGATATTTTTAAAAGTTATTTACGTCATCGGCTTCGTTTCTCAAAATTCAATGCCAAATCCCTCTTTTTCTCTAATCTTAACCTTAATTATTAAAAAATCAATATCTGAATATTTTTTGATTTATTTATTTAAACTTTAATGGTACAATTAGCGGACTAAATGCCTTATGGTATTCTTTACCAGCCATCCGCTTGGGAAATGCAGAGAGTCAAATCAGTGGCGGAATATTTAAAAGTACTGAGAGGCACCAAAAAGTATATTTCAAAATGCAGTAACATAAACATACATACTAATATTACATAGATAAAAGAAATATATATTAATATGTAAGCATGGCATTAATGAACGTACATAGAATACATATATTTAATAAAAAAATAATTACAGATAGGAAAGTGTAGATATTGATGACATCTGTAAAGATATTAACGACAACAGTGAAAGCAATGTTGGTTAATTCTGAAGTGAACCAAGGTTAAGATAGTAGGTGTGGAGAGACTTCTTAAAAGAAAGTTTGTTTGAGGAAATTGTGATTTCCATGGGAAGAGAATTCCAAAGGCGAATCGCAGAGATGGTGAAAGAGTCCGACATAAAGCCGGACTTGTAAAGAGGAGTGTGAAGTGTGAGAATATGGGAAGATCGCAGGTTGCGCGAAGTTTTGGAAGCCAGATAGTTGAACCGCTGTGTCATATTGGTCGGAGAGTAAGGGTTATGAAGTATGTTAAAGAGTGTACACAGAATTCTTATTTCTCTGCGATGACGGATGGGAAGCCATTTAAGCTTGGAACGGTAAGAAGAAATGTGGTCGTACTTACGGAGACCGAAGATGAAACGAATACCGTATTACGTACAACACACGTTGGCGTAGTCGAGACGAGGCTGAACGAAAGATTGGACAACAAGAGTTTTCATGTGAAGAGGGAGAAAGTTTTTGAATTTATAGAGTGCCCGTAAAGTGGCAGTTATCTTCCTGCTGACCCCGGCAATGTGTTTAGACGAGCTGAGGGTGCCTATACATAGCCCCAGGTTCTTAACTCACTCAGTGTATGGTATCACGGCTTTTTAAGTAAGATTGGAGCAGTGGAGTCCACGATGATCTTGGCCAGTTGCCGTGAGCTGTCAACAATGAAAGCCTGACATTTGGACGAGTTTGCTGATATATCGAATTTCTCTGACCAATCGACGATACAGGCGAGGTCACGAATCATGGCCAAAATGGCCGAGCCTATATCAGACATCTCTGCCTGAGCGTAAAGTTGAAGATCGTCTGCATATAGATGATAAGAGCAGTTAAGACGGCTAGTGAGTAGCGAAAACGGAAAAGAGGAGCGGAGAGATAATACCACCCTGAGGAACGCCAGTTGTGATATTGGACCAATGAGAAAACTTTTGGTCAAACCAAACAGCCTGGTGGCGTCCCTGAAGATATGCAGAGAACCATTCCAGTGCTACAGATGAGACCCGCAAGTGGGACATAATTGTAAGGAGCACATCATGGTCGACATTATTGAATGCATTAGAGAAGTTAGTTAAAACGAGAATGGCTTTTTTACTATCCTATATTTTTTAAAGAGGGCATCTTTAATGTCCTCAATGACTTTAAGAAGTGCAGTGGTCGTGCTATGTCAGGGACAAAATCCAGACTGATAATTATTAAGGAGGCAATTTTTGAGTAAGAATGTAGACAGTTGCTTATGGACAACAGCTTAGACGAAAATGAGTGAGTTGTTAGAGTTGGATAATTTAGTAAGAGGAAGAACGTAGGCTTTACGCCAAACAGCAGGTGCCACCCCAGAGTAGAGAGAAAAAATAATTATGTGTGTGAGAATTGGGGTGATTTGGGTTAGCACTAGTGTGCTGTGTGTTTTTATTGCAACAGTAAAAATTTGATTTGATTTGAAAATAGACCTAATATGGAACAAAGAAGTAAAATAAAATAAAAATACGTAGGTCTTATTTGTTTCATTTAAGGTCTACTTTCACCTCTTATCAGGATTGCACTTTTACACACTATATAGCGCTCACCTTCCACGTGCTTCTGTCGACTATTTGAGAAGAAGCTGACCATACCAGTGAAGACAGGTGTCCCTGTCACTCCATGCTCCATCATCAGACCTCGGATGGCCTGCTTGAGATCTTCATTGAGGGGTGAAGTTAAGACTGCTCCTAAAATAAATAAATATTACATAAACACACACACACACACACGAGAGAGAAGTAAATAAAATGTAAATCCCTCATTGGCTGTAAGTCCGTTATCATCATTAAAAGATGTAGATTTTGTAACAAAAAAAAATAATTATATGAAAGTTTTTATTCATGGGACAGATTCTCGTGCAGTTCGTGTACGAAAAAAGTTCAACGATCGAATTTTCGTTTGTACAATAGTTTTTATTTACTTGTAAATAGATATTAGTTGATTTTTTAACATAAAACGGTTAATATCGCAATCGAATACCCGCACGAAAAAAGTTAGATTGACGCGAGAATGTAGAGATATACCTAGTCTTGCCATAAATATTGTCACATAGTTTTTTTTTTTAATTTAATGCAAATAATATTTATAACTTTTACAGTGTGTTAGTTTTATACATAAATATAAATCAATTTAAGATATAAAAAGCTTATTTGATGTAGTCTCCTTTGGCTGCAATACATTCCTTTAAACGTTGAGGCCAGTTATCAATAGAAGAACGCACTCTTTCCATGGGAAAATTCTTCACTGCCAATCGTACGGATAGTTTTAGAGACTCCAAATTACCACGGCGTTTAGAGCAAGCCGTACTCTCTAAAACTGACCATAAATCATAATCCAGCCGATTAAGATCGGGACTAGACGACGACCAGTCTTCAGCTCTGATGAAGTCTGAAACGTTCGCTTCTAACCAAGACTTCGTGGACCGAGCTTTATGACCCGGCACCGAGTCTTGTTGAAATGACTATGCTTGGTTATTGAACATGGTGTTGTTAAGGGACTTTTAACTACCTTCTCAAGAATGGTATCTTGATACACTTGTGCCGATGTTTTGATACCTTTTTCCCAAAAATATGGCTTAGTCACTCCACTCCACACAAACCATCACTGAACTCGGGTAATGCCCACGTTGCACTCTGCCGACTAATTGAGAAGCTTCCTTAGAGGTTTAAGCATAAATACGGTCATTTTGTTTGTTAAAATGTTGCTCAATTGTAAAGAGTTTCTCATCCGTAAACAAAATTTTTCGGTGATCTCCCTTCGCTTCAGTAGTTTTTTCGATTTTACCACCCTATTCTTTTTTAAATTATCAGTTAAAAAATTACCAGTACTTCTCTTATAGGCTGCAAGTCCTTAGTCATCTTTTAAAATACGCGACATGGTTTTAGGTGCTATCTTCATCTCCCGAAATAAAATCTTTTGCTTTCGGACTGGATTTATGCGAATTCTTTCCCTTACTGCTTTGACCACCTTTATCGTACGAACACTACGTGGACGGCCAAATCCTTTTCTGTCACAAACAGAGGAGGTCTCATTGTACATATTGATAGCCCGGTACATTAACATTTGACTAATACCAAGCGTATGGAGAGTTTTAAAAATTGCATTTGGCTCCATACCAACTTTGTGTAATGCAATCACAGCGATACGGTTCTCTTTATCACCCCACTCCATTTTAATATCGAAAAATATTATAAAATGTATTGGCACCAAAATTAGAGAACACAATGAATAATCGTATAAAAATGTCAAATTCCAAATTCAAATGTTTACGAGTATGTATCTATAATATCTTTCTTATTTTTAACAGTACATAAGTACTGTTAAAAATTTACACAGTCTGGCTAAATTTTTTGTCGGGATGTAAATTTCCACACAAAATACATAAATTGTATTAATAATCAATGAGTACTATACGCATCTACTAAGTAACAAGTAGATAAAACTCTTCATTGCATAAATCACAGCTCAGTAGCAAAGCTTACAGAAAATGTTACATTCAAGTGGCTTATTAGATAAAAGCAATTTATTTAAAAAAGCACAGAGTGCAAGAGTCGTATTGCTAAAATAAATAACCTTGGCTAGCTTTAATGTACCTTCGTTTATGCACGTTAGATGAGCTTGCTCCCATATCTGGGGCAGGCGGTGGAACTTCAGCCAGCCCCCAGCTCTCTCGTTCAAGACGTAGTCAGGACGAAGCACATTGCCACCTTGGAATAACCAAAGTTAATAATTTGGTATTGCAAATGCAACAACAGAATTTCTACTACTAATACTAATTTCTACTAATAATGTTTTTTTTATACTCTATGGTTGTAACAGCCTTGGTCACGAGCCAACTGTTAAGTTCTTATTGTAATGCAACGCGAAAGTTTAAAATCTAATAAAAGCTGTTGTGTGTAAATGATGAAAGAAGACCTCCGTGGTGTAGAGTCGAAGCACGCTGGTTTCAAGGCTTCGCCGCTCCGAGGTCCTGGTTTAGATTCCCGGTCGGGTCCATATAGAAATCAAAACTATCAAAATTTTAATATTGTCTCGGGTCTGGGTGTTGTGGTACCACCGTTGTGTCTGATTTCCATAACACAAGTGCAATTAGCTACTTATTTTGGGATCAGAGTAATGTGTGTGACTGGTATCCAATAGTTATATTAATTTATTTAAAAAAATCTTGCAGAAATCTTGGAATAAGCATGAGTAAGTATCGTAAATCAATTAAAATGGCACTTAAGTACCTATAACAGATAAAATTTACAAAATATTTATGATGTAACCCTTATTTTGAACTAGGTGCCTCGGTGGCGTAGCGGTAAGAGGGTAGTACTTTAAAGCGACGGCTGCGCCAGAGGTCCTGGGTTCGATCCCCGGGTCGGGCCAAAAATATATACCTGAGTTTTCCTGTTCAGAAATTCTTAGGGTAGCCCGGAGTTTGGAAGTTGGCGGTGTTTCACCCCCGTGCCTTGGAAAGCACGTAAAGCCGTTGTTCCTGCGCCTGATCTCTCTCCGGTGGTGGCAGATTGCTGTCCCATCGGGCTATGAGAGTGAAAGGAATAGAGAGTGCACCTGTGTTTGCATACACTTGTGCACTGTAATATGTCCCGCGCAGTCGGTTAGTCGTTGTGACTTGCCACCGTAGTCGAAATCGGCTAGGGGACTATTATTATATTGAACCCACTATTAATATGGTTCTACTAAAATGTTAGCGAAGTAATGCTGCCCTCGGGAAATTGCGCAAGAGTGTCTTCTCATGTCAAAAACCTCAGTGTGTGAAGTCGAAAGTCTTCAACCAGTGATGACATACGGATCCGAAACATGGTTTCTAACTAAGGACCTTATAAACAAGCTCAAAATCACACAACAAGCGATAGAGAGGGCTATGCTGGGAGTTTCTCTACGGAATCAGAAGATGTCTATTATTATTTTTGTACGTATCTATTATTGTATGTAGACATTTTTTATATAAATAATTAATTTTGTTTCTTTGTCGCACCGCCCACAATCATTTCTGCGTAGCCCAAAGGCATGACTGTTAGAGAACGCCACGTTCTGACAGAGAACGCCATATGGCGTTAAGTCCACCTTTTATGCAGAATTTTATTAATGTGCAATAAAGTATAAATAAATAAATTAATCTCTACGAATCCGAAATGAGGAGATACGTAGAAGAACTAAGGTAACGGACATAGCCTTGAGAATCAGTAAGCTCAAGTGGCAAACGGGCAGGGCACATAGCGCGAAGAACCGATTGCCGTTGAGGCAGTAAAGTTATGATTGGAGACCCTTCAACCAAAGACGCAGCGTATGACGTCCACCAATAAGATGACGATCTTGTAAAGATCGCAGGATCAAACTGGATGAAGACCGCTAGTGATCGGTCGCTGTGGTAAGCTGGAGAGAGGCCTATGTTCAGCAGTTGACGTCCTTAGGCTGATATTGAAAACGCGAGGGGTGAGATAAGTTAAATATCAAATAAATAACAATTCAAAACTTACATGTAATCTCGAATATAATTGTTAATATAAGTAAAACTCCAACAGAAACTATGTTTCTCTCCATTCTTGATCACAATCAAAGTACTTAGTAGAACGGATTAATAAATTGAATTAATTAGTAATATGCAACCGTATACGTATACTTAACTGATATTATTTTAATAACACTATCCCGGTACACTGCAAGAATTTATACTATCAGGGTTAGCGATAAATTTGATGAACTATACGACGATATTGCATGAAGTTGACGAGAGACCGTTTACATCAAGTTGAAAAACTGACTTTGATATTAATAGAAAATTAAAACACACTAATCATGACGTCATGACTCATTTTTTTCCTTAACTAAATCTTATCGGTACTGTTCATAAAAACGGACGTACATTTTTACCGCCTTAAAAAAAGGAGGTTATCAATTTGAGCTCTATGTATTATATGTGTACCTATCGTGTATATATCGTCAAAATTTGATAAAGTATGTTGATCTATAAAGGCTTCCTAACGCATGTGCAAAATTTTGTAAGTGTATTTATGTTTTTATGATTGTATATTTGTAAGTTTTTCTCAGGATTTTTCAAGAACAACAAGTAATAGCGAAATGAATATTTTTTACTTCAATTAAGTATAAATATGATCCGCCTTCAAAATGCTTAAAATAACACACATTCGTCTTCTATTTGGGAGAAACAAATTATTATGGGGTCGGTCTCTGACGTAGGTAGTGTAAACTGTTAGTGTAGGTAATCTTGATAGGTATACACCAAATCCAAAAATATATGTTTTTCCTGAATGGGAGACAAAATATTTTAAAATTTTAATGCAGATTTTTGAAGGCGGTGTAATTTTTAAAATTATTTTTGTACCACGACTATATAAAATCTTGCATGAGAGGAAGCTATATCCACTGGTATAGTTCACCAAAGATCAACATAGGTAAACTCCTGTAATAGAATCCACAATCAGTTGTTATTTCAACGTATTTTGTTATATTATTTTTAAATTTAACAAATTGTGCAGTAGTCATTTAATTGTGAAGTGCAGGAAATAACAAAGTGTTGAATATACAGGCTGAAGAAGGCAATAGAGAGCTGATTTTCAAAGGGAGATGATATCAAAAGATAATTGACGATTTGCATTATATTTCTTCATGTTGCACATAATAAAAAAATCAAGAAAACTTAGCATGTAAACTGAACACTACTCAGCAAAAGACTTACCTCAAGTATGAGTTAGTGAAAACATTAAAATACGTATCATAATGATCAGTTGTCTCCCTTTCTTCAAAGAAAAAGAAGACGTCAGTTTATATTGTAAAATACGTTTCTGACCTTTAGGTTTTTTGAGATACTTACTTTTGTCATAATAAAGTCCTTTATTTACTAGAAGTACATATTAATATTATTTAATTGTCTTTAATTTACGTTTGCGAAAAGTAGATAATTACCACCTGCTATACGAGGGTCAAACTGAAAGTTCTTAGAACTGGCCACTTATAAACAATATAATAAAAAAAAAATTCTAAAATTTGAAAATAGAACTCTTTGCCAATATTACTGAGTATATATTTCATTCATTTGTCATTTGTTTTACGATTTGGCGGCAAATTGAAAATTGTCTGTGTCACGTCAACATGAATTTAACACGAGAAAATTTTCGTGCAATGATTTTTTATGACTTTCGATGTCATTTAAGTCAACAAGAAAGTTATGATAGACTACGATTGGCCTTTCACGATGAAGCCCCATCTCGTGCGACTGTTTACAACTTGTTTAATGAGTTTAAACGTGGTCGCACTAATCTCACTGATGATGTACGTGAGGGACGGCCTTCTACGGCGACGACTGAAAATAACATCTGTGTTGTGCGGCGTATGATAGAGACTGACAAAAGAGTGACCTATCAGCAGATTCGGACAAGCTTAGGCATCGGTATGAGTCAAGTGCACAAAATCCTCCACGAACATTTAGCGGTCAGGAAGCTTTGCGCCCGGTGGATACCTCATAATTTGACTAAGGCTCAAAAACTCCATCGTGTGGATTGGTGCCGTAAAATGATTGAAAGATTTAACGGAGGTGACTCAAATGCTGTGTTCGACATACTAACAGGTGACGAAAGCTGGATTTACTGTTATGATCCTGAAACCAAAAGACAATCTGCTCAGTGGGTGTTTCCTTTCGAGGAGTTGCCAACTAAAGTGAAGAGAGATCGAAGTGCGGGAAAAAAAATGGTGGCCTCGTTCTTTGGAAGGATAGGTCATTTCGCAACAATTGTGTTAGAGGATCAAAAAACAGTTTCTGCAGAATGGTACACTACCAATTGTTTGCCACTTGTCTTGGAAAAAGTTCGAGAGAAACGACCTCGCAGTAGGATCCTCCTTCACCACGACAACGCCTCGTCGCACACCGCCAAGCGAACGATCGACTATTTGGCGACATCAAACGTTGAATTACTGTCACCCGCCGTATAGCCCCGACCTCGCGCCTTGTGATTTTTATTTATTTCCAAAAATTAAAGAAAAACTTAAAGGAAAGCGGTTTATGAATGCTGAAGAAGCGGTGGCTGCGTATCGCGATGCCATTGAAGAGACCCCTAAGGACGAGTGGGCAAAGTGCTTTTCCCAGTGGTTCCATCGCATGCAGCGGTGTATTGACGTCAATGGACAATATTTTGAAAAGATATAATAAAACTAATAATTGGCTAATGTAATCAGTTTTTGATTTTCTAAGAACTTTCAGTTTAACCCTCGTATTACTTAAAATAAAGTTATTTTTTTCTTAAAGTTACGCTATCACCGTCTCTCAATGATATAAACATCTAATTACAAGAAAACTTCTCATTGTAATCAAAACATTACCTATCATAATACATATTTTTAAATAAATAACTATAGGTGCTATCGCAAACTTGTCTCCTTGATTGAAAAAGCGTTAAGTATTACTTCGACTGTCATAATTGCACCCCTACTCAATGAATACTTTTTTTTAATTTTTACAGGAGCCTCATGAAGGGGCAGTCGATCCTGGTTGGGGTTGGTCCGCACTCTGCGCACTAGAAAGGCACTGCGCTTGCGCATAGTCGCATTGCGCTTGCGCATTGACAACCCGTCTGGTGTAGTGGTCGAGAAATCGCCTACTACGCAGCGGGTGCGGGTTCGATCCCCGCACAATACAAACATTTGTGTGCATGAACATGTCTGTTTGTATTGGTCTGGGTGTTTACTATGTACCTATATCATGTATGCACTTACAAACAAAAAGTATTTTAGTATTATATCCGTTGTCTGGCACCCATAACACAAGCTTTGAGTAGCTTACTTTGGGGCTAGATGGCGATGTGTGGAAATATCCAAAGGATATTTATATTTATTTATTTATAGTAGTGTGAAATCAGGCCGTAGGGCAGCCCCACAAAAATCCTGAATTATATGAAATATTAAATTGGGCGACAGATTTTCATATTAGTGCATTCTAAGAAAACTCTTCAGCGTTTTACAAACATCTATCAAATAGTTAAAAAATTTGAACAGCCTGTATATGGTCATTTTAATTAATAAATAGATTTGTGTATGTGTTTTCCGACTATTGAAATCAATCAAGAATAACCATGACAGCTACAAACAAAATTTCCAGTGTAATTCCTAATGTTTTTTTATATAAACAATTGAGTTTATTTTATTTATGGTTAGATATGCGGAGTAAAGATCACAGATCACGTGTAGGTACATTTCATTATTTAATGCAAGTCAATGTTTATAGAACAGTATAGTAAACAATCTGAACATACCAAAAATTGAAGAACCTTTCAGTAAAACCTAGCTGTTCGACAGTCTCGACCAGTAATCATTTCGAATAACTTGAAAACCGGCCAAGTGCGAGTCAGACTCGCGTACGAAGGGTTCCGTATTCACTATGTAAGTACGAGTATGTAAGCACTTTTATTGACCTAGAAATGATCTGTAAAACATGATTAAGATTGCCTTTCAATAAGCATGCGATTTCCTTTAAATAATAAATTATTCGAAATTTTGATTTTGTACAGCTGAATAACCTAATTCAAAAACAAAATGCACTAAAAAGTCATAAGTAAACTCTTGACCGTTTAAAGGAAAGGAATCCATTAGAGGCGAAAAATTTCTTTTTGGAGTCGGTGCTCTGATAGTTGATTCTTGAGATGGTTAAAAAATTAGTTTTGAAGTCGGTTTTTACTTTTTTTAATTAATTTTATTTATTTATTTTTGAGATTACAGGTTAGGGGAAAGTTTGCACCTTGTGATTCCTTTGATTATGAAACTAAAACAAATTATAGCTAGTGTATGATGTACCTCTCAATTATTATTATTTTTAAAATTTTCATTTCAACACTTTGGCAGGGAGATAAGAATACATATATATGCCAAATTACAGTTTCCTAGCACTTCAGTGTCGGAAGTCTCGACATAGTTCCGTGTAAAACCACCAGGTGGCGCTCGAAAAATGCTAAGACAAAATTGGTGTTTTCGTGTATTTATTGATTGAGAAGAATTTTTGAATCATGCTTAAAAAACAACAAATATTTTTCAAGATTTATTAAAGATATAGCCACGTAAGTTAAAATTATATTTAATGAATTAGAAAATCATAAAATTGAAATTGTCGACGTGAAATGTCAAAAATGATACATCAGACTACGCCCACAGCGGGCGAAGTCTGAAGCATAATTTTAAATAAAATACACTATTCATAAAAAAAATACACTATTCTTAAATAAACTCTTAAAAAGATGATGCTTGAGATGGCTAATGCGATGGTACCGACTCAAAAAAAGAAATGGTTTTGCCGAGAATTCATTTAAGACTTTGTTTACTTTTATTGTAAAAAAGAATACTTAAATTTTATCCGATTCTGTCGATATCACATACAAACAGTTCAAATTGATTACCTCGTTTTTTTAAGTCGACAACAGTTTTTTGAAGTTAAAAGTTAATTGTATTTGTATTATTTGTGAAGGAGGGTGGTTTGCACTTTTTGATTCTGTTCCTTTATACGTGTTACACGATGAATTCCGATCCTAGTCTGCCCCACATATTTACTTAGTTCTGTAATAGTAGACTTATGCACTAAAACATATACTCACTGTGTGTGACTTATGTAACCCCACTGTATTCACTAAATTACACATTCTCTTCCTCATATTATGTTCAATACATCATAATTTATACACCTATCTAGGTGTCAAACCTATTTAACGTTTGTTATGGAAATGCCGAAAGTGTCCACCATGTTGAATGTAACTTGGCTATGATATAAGAATATTTTGGATTAATCTTTAGATTATCTTATTATTGTAATAATATTTTATTAATTGTAAATTAATTATTTAAAGATTATTGGGACACTTATTAGATTTTTATGTTTGCCGTATAACAAATGTTCATTTTGCCGACAAAAGGAAGTTGACTCTGATTGGTTGGTGGAGGTTAGATTTATTTTAAATATTGTAACTATTAAAATAATAATCTAAAAGGCTTACTAAATTAATAACGATGAATAACTAAATAATTAATGAATTTATATATTTAATTAGCAGATTGTTTATCCCTACAAATAAATATTATAGTAAATGTTCATATATGGAAACGGATGTCGTCCCCACTGTTTTCCTATCGTTGTTCAGGGTTTTGATTTGTATAAAAGCGAGCTGCATGCCAGAATATAGCCTCTGTTTGTACTTACTATCACTATGTGCCCTTTCTTTGTGCTATTTTGTTGAAATAAAACTATTGAAGAAGAACCTGGAGATTTGTACTACGTGTATATTATTTAAGCACCCCACACGTGGTCACACCTCAGAAGTGGGATGTGCGAGAATAACGGGCCTTACGCTGCCGGCTCTGACCAAGGAAGATTAATGGACCAAGAAGACTGCTAAGATTTAGAAGACCAGAGAGAAAGGGTTCGTCGAGTGATTCGTGCTGACGCGGGAGTCATCCCCAAATTTCATTGAGCAACTCAGTATGGTTATTATTTCGAACAGTGATTATACTTTTGTTAGTACGTGTAAAAGGGGGTAGTTAGTGATGAATTGTTAAGCCTAATACCTTCGTTCTGGGTGAAACGGTAACTATGTGTACTAGCTTAGATGATTACTGTGTTTTTTTTTTGGGTGAGGCGGACTTTAACATATCAAATAATTATAAAAATATGATTGAACACATTAGAAAAGTATTGTTAAATATTAAGCATACTAATATTATATTATGCCTGCCAACATTTAAATATTGTTACCAAGCAAATATTTTAAATAGACGAATTGAAATGTTTAATGATTTAATTTATTATGATAATTTGAATTATGAATATTGTTACATTGTTGACTTAAACAAAAAATTACATTACTCATATGACATGTTTTTAAAATATAATGGAAAAAATAATCTTCAAGGGTTTAAAACAATTTTGAAGGATGTAAATCAACTTATACTAATGCTAGGTAGTCATGTGGTATGTGGAAATCAAGGGGTAGGAGATATCTTAGATACAATATCTTTGCCAACAAACCATTCCTTTCGTTCCTAATTATTGTAAAATTATGTGTCAAAACATTCAATCTTTAACAAATAAGATTGATGATCTTAATGTTCTTTTAATGAATGCCGATATAGATATTTTTGTAATAGTGGAGCACTGGTTATTGCCGGATAACTATCAACTTTATACATTGGAGGGCTATGAGCTAAAAGCTAAATTTTTGCGGCAAAAAAGTGCACGGGGTAGGAGTAGGCATGGTGGAGTAGCTATATTTACTAGGAGCAATGTCAAAACAATGGAGCGTTTGGATATTCAGTCGTATACAGTAGAATTTGTAGTAGAATTTTGTGCTATCGAAATTATTAAAAACAATTTATTGATTATATCTATATATCGATCAGATAGGGAAGAAGATACGTTTTTCTCAAAGTTACATGCTCTTTTAAAGCATATCACAAAGCACTCTTCAAATAAAAGGATTATTATAGCAGGTGATATAAATATAGATATAACCCAAAATACTAACTTATCGCGTAGATTCCTAAATCTCTTAAAATCGTTTAGATTACACTGCATCATAAAAGAACATACTAGAGTGACGACAAATACTGCATCGTGTATGGATCAATTCATAGTGTCTGCAAACGTAAACATGGAAGCGATTGTGAAGAAATATTATATCCCTGATCACTATACATTAATCGGACAATTTCCACTACAGGATAATTTTCGTACTAATAATTTTTCGTACAAAATAAGTAAACGGATATTTAATAACAAAAACATGGATAAATTTCAAGAAAAACTGAAGCAAATAAATTGGAATAGTATATTAAATTCAAATAGCAATATTACTGATAACTATAACAATTTTCTTAAAACCATTAAGGATTTATTAGATATAAATATACCACAAAAGAAAATAATGCTGATGAATAGTCAAAAAACAAAATGGATTACAAAAGGTTTGCAGAAATGCTGCTACCATAAACGTATCATACGCTTACTTACATCTACTTATGATACTGAATCTTTTAAACTTACACTAAATCATACAGCAAAATTCTAAAAAAAAATCTTGCGAAACAAAAAAGAAAATACTACATAAAAAGACTTCAAAAATCGTACAATAAGTATAAAGAAATGTGGAACATGATCAATGAAAAAATTAAACCAAATAATAAAAAACATAAACATGAAAATATCTGCTTAAAATTACAAAATCAAAATGAAACTTCACCCGGAAAAATTGCCAAAACATTTAATAATTACTATGTAGGTATTAGTTCAGGAATAATCACTAATCCTAACCAACAACGAGCAATATCATTGCCTAACTCAATGTATTTAGATGATGTTACGGAATCAGATGTAAAAAAGCAATACTAAGCCTTAAACGTAATAACTCGTGTGGATGTGATGAAATTCCAGGTATCCTACTCGTACATTGTGTTGATGAGTTTGTGAAACCATTAACGTATTTAATTAACCAGTCCTATAACAAGGGCATTTGCCCTGATGCCTTGAAGTTGGCAATAATAAAGCCTATTTTTAAGAAAGGTGAAAAACAAAATGTTGCAAATTATCGCCCAATTGCCTTATTGCCGGTAATTTAAAAGATATTTGAGAAAATAATATGTCAAAGAATGAATAAATTTCTAGAAAAATATAATGTTCTAAATAAAAATCAACATAGCTTTAGAAAAATCATTCTACTGCAACTGCAGTATTCGAATGTATTTATGAAATACTAAATGGATTAGACAAAAAGCAATGTGTGGTAGCTCTTTTTATGGACATTTCCAAAGCATATAATTGTGTTTTGCATGATATTTTATTAAAAAAAATAGATTTTCTTGGCATACGAGGGAAGGCGTAAGATTGGCTCACTTCTTATCTTTCCAATAGGAAACAATTTGTACAAATTATGCATTTGTATAGGGAAATTGAAGAACTTAAGCAAGTCAATTCCACTACTCAAACTATAACAGACTCAATACCTCAGGGCAGTGTATTGGGCTGCTTGTTATTTTTAGCTTACATAAATGATTTACCTTCAGTAGTTTCACATAAAATTATTCTGTTTGCGGATGATGCCACAATTTTGATTTCTTGTGATCAAAATAATATAGACAATATACAGGGTATTATTAGTGAATGTCTACATAAAATAGTAACTGAACTAAAAGAAATAGGTCTTACAATAAATTTTGGGAAAACTAAAATTATGCAATTTAGGCCCTATCAGAGAACGGAATTAGTTTTGTCCATATCACATCAGGGAGAGTTGATTGAGCAAGTAAATAAGTTCCCACTACTTGGAATCACGTTAGACTCAACCCTTTCATGGAAGCCGCATGTAGAAGTCGTAGTGAGTAGGCTTAGTAGTTTTTCGTACGCGCTGCGCGAACTTCGAAGAAACACAAATGAGGAGTGTGCGCTTACTGCGTATCATAGCCATGCTGCTGCCTGGATACGGGATTATGTTTTGGGGCAACTCCACCAATGTGCATGCGGTATCTGTGTTACAAAAAAGATGTCTTAGAATAATTACGTTTACGGCGCCGAGACACACATGTAGAATGTTATTTGTAAAATTTGAAATACTCACGGTGACTTGCGTCTATATCTTCGAATTATGTCGTTTTATAAGAAAACACAGTAGATATTTTCAGCATTTTAATGACACGTCGAGCCGTTACGCTTTGCGGCGCGCAAATGATTTTATTTTGCCTCCGGCCAGACTGGAGTTATTCAAGGTCGGTCCCTACTATATGGCTATAAAGATACATAACCATTTGCCTAACTTTATTAAAGCCCTCCAAGGTATTAATTTTTTAGAAGTTTTTAGTTAAAAAGGCATATTATAATATAAATGAATATTTAAATGATAAATTTCAATATATTTAGATATGACATTATATGTTATTGCAGTATGAAAAATATATAACATTATGCATGAAATACGTAGTTGTTTAATGAGGAATCGACGGTTCGGGTTTTTTTTCCACCGTTGAGAAGTTTTTCTTTTTTCAACCTTAAACAAAAGAACATTGATATTAGGTCAGTTTATATTGTAAAATACGTTTCTGACCTTTAGGTTTTTTGAGATACTTACTTTTGTCATAATAAAGTCCTTTATTTACTAGAAGTACATATTAATATTATTTAATTGTCTTTAATTTACGTTTGCGAAAAGTAGATAATTACCACCTGCTATACGAGGGTCAAACTGAAAGTTCTTAGAACTGGCCACTTATAAACAATATAATAAAAAAAAAAACTAAAATTTGAAAATAGAACTCTTTGCCAATATTACTGAGTATATATTTCATTCATTTGTCATTTGTTTTACGATTTGGCGGCAAATTGAAAATTGTCTGTGTCACGTCAACATGAATTTAACACGAGAAAATTTTCGTGCAATGATTTTTTATGACTTTCGATGTCATTTAAGTCAACAAGAAAGTTATGATAGACTACGATTGGCCTTTCACGATGAAGCCCCATCTCGTGCGACTGTTTACAACTTGTTTAATGAGTTTAAACGTGGTCGCACTAATCTCACTGATGATGTACGTGAGGGACGGCCTTCTACGGCGACGACTGAAAATAACATCTGTGTTGTGCGGCGTATGATAGAGACTGACAAAAGAGTGACCTATCAGCAGATTCGGACAAGCTTAGGCATCGGTATGAGTCAAGTGCACAAAATCCTCCACGAACATTTAGCGGTCAGGAAGCTTTGCGCCCGGTGGATACCTCATAATTTGACTAAGGCTCAAAAACTCCATCGTGTGGATTGGTGCCGTAAAATGATTGAAAGATTTAACGGAGGTGACTCAAATGCTGTGTTCGACATACTAACAGGTGACGAAAGCTGGATTTACTGTTATGATCCTGAAACCAAAAGACAATCTGCTCAGTGGGTGTTTCCTTTCGAGGAGTTGCCAACTAAAGTGAAGAGAGATCGAAGTGCGGGAAAAAAAATGGTGGCCTCGTTCTTTGGAAGGATAGGTCATTTCGCAACAATTGTGTTAGAGGATCAAAAAACAGTTTCTGCAGAATGGTACACTACCAATTGTTTGCCACTTGTCTTGGAAAAAGTTCGAGAGAAACGACCTCGCAGTAGGATCCTCCTTCACCACGACAACGCCTCGTCGCACACCGCCAAGCGAACGATCGACTATTTGGCGACATCAAACGTTGAATTACTGTCACCCGCCGTATAGCCCCGACCTCGCGCCTTGTGATTTTTATTTATTTCCAAAAATTAAAGAAAAACTTAAAGGAAAGCGGTTTATGAATGCTGAAGAAGCGGTGGCTGCGTATCGCGATGCCATTGAAGAGACCCCTAAGGACGAGTGGGCAAAGTGCTTTTCCCAGTGGTTCCATCGCATGCAGCGGTGTATTGACGTCAATGGACAATATTTTGAAAAGATATAATAAAACTAATAATTGGCTAATGTAATCAGTTTTTGATTTTCTAAGAACTTTCAGTTTAACCCTCGTATTACTTAAAATAAAGTTATTTTTTTCTTAAAGTTACGCTATCACCGTCTCTCAATGATATAAACATCTAATTACAAGAAAACTTCTCATTGTAATCAAAACATTACCTATCATAATACATATTTTTAAATAAATAACTATAGGTGCTATCGCAAACTTGTCTCCTTGATTGAAAAAGCGTTAAGTATTACTTCGACTGTCATAATTGCACCCCTACTCAATGAATACTTTTTTTTAATTTTTACAGGAGCCTCATGAAGGGGCAGTCGATCCTGGTTGGGGTTGGTCCGCACTCTGCGCACTAGAAAGGCACTGCGCTTGCGCATAGTCGCATTGCGCTTGCGCATTGACAACCCGTCTGGTGTAGTGGTCGAGAAATCGCCTACTACGCAGCGGGTGCGGGTTCGATCCCCGCACAATACAAACATTTGTGTGCATGAACATGTCTGTTTGTATTGGTCTGGGTGTTTACTATGTACCTATATCATGTATGCACTTACAAACAAAAAGTATTTTAGTATTATATCCGTTGTCTGGCACCCATAACACAAGCTTTGAGTAGCTTACTTTGGGGCTAGATGGCGATGTGTGGAAATATCCAAAGGATATTTATATTTATTTATTTATAGTAGTGTGAAATCAGGCCGTAGGGCAGCCCCACAAAAATCCTGAATTATATGAAATATTAAATTGGGCGACAGATTTTCATATTAGTGCATTCTAAGAAAACTCTTTAGCGTTTTACAAACATCTATCAAATAGTTAAAAAATTTGAACAGCCTGTATATGGTCATTTTAATTAATAAATAGATTTGTGTATGTGTTTTCCGACTATTGAAATCAATCAAGAATAACCATGACAGCTACAAACAAAATTTCCAGTGTAATTCCTAATGTTTTTTTATATAAACAATTGAGTTTATTTTATTTATGGTTAGATATGCGGAGTAAAGATCACAGATCACGTGTAGGTACATTTCATTATTTAATGCAAGTCAATGTTTATAGAACAGTATAGTAAACAATCTGAACATACCAAAAATTGAAGAACCTTTCAGTAAAACCTAGCTGTTCGACAGTCTCGACCAGTAATCATTTCGAATAACTTGAAAACCGGCCAAGTGCGAGTCAGACTCGCGTACGAAGGGTTCCGTATTCACTATGTAAGTACGAGTATGTAAGCACTTTTATTGACCTAGAAATGATCTGTAAAACATGATTAAGATTGCCTTTCAATAAGCATGCGATTTCCTTTAAATAATAAATTATTCGAAATTTTGATTTTGTACAGCTGAATAACCTAATTCAAAAACAAAATGCACTAAAAAGTCATAAGTAAACTCTTGACCGTTTAAAGGAAAGGAATCCATTAGAGGCGAAAAATTTCTTTTTGGAGTCGGTGCTCTGATAGTTGATTCTTGAGATGGTTAAAAAATTAGTTTTGAAGTCGGTTTTTACTTTTTTTAATTAATTTTATTTATTTATTTTTGAGATTACAGGTTAGGGGAAAGTTTGCACCTTGTGATTCCTTTGATTATGAAACTAAAACAAATTATAGCTAGTGTATGATGTACCTCTCAATTATTATTATTTTTAAAATTTTCATTTCAACACTTTGGCAGGGAGATAAGAATACATATATATGCCAAATTACAGTTTCCTAGCACTTCAGTGTCGGAAGTCTCGACATAGTTCCGTGTAAAACCACCAGGTGGCGCTCGAAAAATGCTAAGACAAAATTGGTGTTTTCGTGTATTTATTGATTGAGAAGAATTTTTGAATCATGCTTAAAAAACAACAAATATTTTTCAAGATTTATTAAAGATATAGCCACGTAAGTTAAAATTATATTTAATGAATTAGAAAATCATAAAATTGAAATTGTCGACGTGAAATGTCAAAAATGATACATCAGACTACGCCCACAGCGGGCGAAGTCTGAAGCATAATTTTAAATAAAATACACTATTCATAAAAAAAATACACTATTCTTAAATAAACTCTTAAAAAGATGATGCTTGAGATGGCTAATGCGATGGTACCGACTCAAAAAAAGAAATGGTTTTGCCGAGAATTCATTTAAGACTTTGTTTACTTTTATTGTAAAAAAGAATACTTAAATTTTATCCGATTCTGTCGATATCACATACAAACAGTTCAAATTGATTACCTCGTTTTTTTAAGTCGACAACAGTTTTTTGAAGTTAAAAGTTAATTGTATTTGTATTATTTGTGAAGGAGGGTGGTTTGCACTTTTTGATTCTGTTCCTTTATACGTGTTACACGATGAATTCCGATCCTAGTCTGCCCCACATATTTACTTAGTTCTGTAATAGTAGACTTATGCACTAAAACATATACTCACTGTGTGTGACTTATGTAACCCCACTGTATTCACTAAATTACACATTCTCTTCCTCATATTATGTTCAATACATCATAATTTATACACCTATCTAGGTGTCAAACCCACAGAACACAATTTACCCAAGGGAAGAATGACAAGTTCATATAAAAAAAGTGGGCTAAAAATTCATTGAAACTACTGCCATCTATAGGGCGCCCCCATGTCACATGTCAATCGCGGGAAATTTAAACATTTCTTTCTGGAAGTTGATTTAGGCCCGATTGCGCTCATCGTCTTAATCCGGTGTTAGCTTAGAAATCCTGCACTAAGCTAACATCGGATTAAGACGATGAGCGCAATCGGGCCTTAAAAGTAAATTACAGAACTAAACTTAGGCCACAACCTCTTAAATTGTGTCGTCGTGACTTAAGTTTAATTCTGAAATACAGGCATTTTTACAGGTTGGAGCAGATAAATAAAAACAAGTTTCATTTATGCTATGTACAATTTTATTCGGTATCTAAGTATTTAGATTAGATCAACACAATTGATTTTTTACAATTTGCAACAAATAGTCCATAAAATGCGAATTAGCACAGTATGAACTACATTTAAAGAGTACGTAATTACAACAGAAATAATATGTTCTAATTAAAATTAACTATAAAATGTCCTCCAGAATCGCACCCATGAAGAACATTAATTTTATTGTTGATACGTTACTTATTAGGTCCTACTTTACAAGGTACTTCCTCTTAACCACTCTTGATAGGATTTCAAAATAAATGATTAACAAATATTGCACCTCCCACAAAACGCGGCCACCAGTTATAATCAACATCAATTAATATATGAAAAATAAAGATGGGACCTAATATTTACAAGGAATATTTTAGTAATTGATTTTGAAGCAAAAGAAAAAAATATATTAAATTAATTTACTAAAAAAGATTGATATTAATCAACACAGCAGGTAAATTACCTGTGTTGCAAGATATCAATTTTTTTTTTTAGTGATTTTGCAGAGCTTTCCTCTGCAAACAATCTATTTTGTAATACACAAAATCGTTTTATAATTATATGCGTTACACTTTTTAGCAAATATGATAAATTTTTTTCTTTATGCTCTGTGCAGACATTTAAAAATTCGAAGTTGATGTCTTTAATGTTTAATTTAATTTCTTGAAATAAGTTTTTTTTATGTGCATTTTTATCTAAATAATTATTTATACAAGTTGCACATTGTTCTACACAGAGCACCAAGTCCTTATTCGCATAGATCAAAGAATCTTTGCATTCATTGTATTCTTTAAATTCAGTAAATGCGTGCATGGGCAAATGGTTTGTTTTTAAATTTTTTATAATAAAGCCACACACATAGGCACAAGCTTGTATTTCACCACCACATTCCTGCAGTAAGTCCTCATCAACATCAACAGCCTGCACTGAAGTCAATTTGATACTGTCTTCAGTGCAAGGCGTGGTTTCGATTTTCTTAAATAATATTTTATAATTTTTAATCATTGCCTCATTTTCATCAGTTTCACAATTTTTGCCTAAACCTACATGTGTGAGGTTGCCCAAAATTGATGTTTTGAGGCCTGCCACAAATTGTCCAGTTGTGGGATTAGTATTTGCACCACAGTTTGACCGAATACAGCCAAATAAATTTTCTAGTGGATCTTGTTGCAGCCGCCTTGTTGCCAAACTTTTTATATTTTTGTGGTTGTGGTGCAAAGTTTCCCACAACTGCAGAACACCATTAATGGTCCACACCCAGCCATCTTGTGACGGTGGAGCACGTGTGCCCACAAACTGAATATTTTTAAAAAACAAAAGCATTTCCTTCAAAAAGTCGATATGCTTTGTTTTTTCCCTTAAATTTGTGGAAAATGGCTTTCCTCGTCTCAAATCATTTGAGTCACTATTCATTGTATCAAAAAGCTTGTCCATTTTTGTTATGACATCTGCAGTGACTAGAGCTTCAGCAGTCAATTCACCTGTAACATAGTGAAGCATAGTGTTATTAGAATAAGACTTCTTCTTAGACATTGAGATTGATTGTACATTAAGCCAGGTTTACTACACTTTATTTGTATGATGTACTCATTATGACAAAGACCAGTAGTTTATAGAAACCTGTTTTACTCCGCTAGGAATATTGTGCTATGTGGTCATCAGAGTGCACTTAGTCTAAGTATACACATACAATGTATACCTGGCTTTAAAGAAAAAAGGAACAGCTTTTTGCCTAGTCAATTAACACATTTGTTGTGTTGTAGAAATTAACTTTCATGATCCTTTTACCTATATGGTAATAATAATGCTCAATGTTGGAATTGATTGAGACTATAGGTACTTACGTAAGTAGATTATTGTCTCAACACTAGGCTAGCTAACAATAATTCTACAACTATGAAAAAAAACAAACCTTGGGAAACTTTTGCAAACATGCCAGCTGCGACTGTGTGACTAAGCACTTGAACTGCTAGCTTCACCTTCATTTTTTGTTTATTGTTGGGGTTCAGATGGTCTTGTCTGAGGCATGGTGCAAACACAAAGTTAGCATTGGTTTTGTCCAATTCATAAAATTGGACAATGTGATTCCACTTTGCTAGACCTA
Source organism: Pyrausta purpuralis (assembly GCA_963924145.1). NCBI lineage: Eukaryota > Metazoa > Arthropoda > Insecta > Lepidoptera > Crambidae > Pyrausta > Pyrausta purpuralis. The sequence continues at coordinate 6,117,079 of OZ001644.1, forward strand.
AAACAGTAATGTGTAAGATACATTACAAATATTCTCATAACAAATTATTTATGAAGAAGAATAAGAATACAATTTTGATTTTACCTGTTCCCTTATCTCCATCCGCTGATGATATGTCAGGGTTGCATTTAATGTCATGTTTCAGGAACATGTTCCTGAAGCATTTTATTAAGTGGGGTGTGTCATATAGTGCAACAATTTCCATGTCATCAATTTTGAATTTTGGACTACTTGTAATAGCACCCAAAATGCATAAAGCTCTTCTATTCACTGCATTTAAATCGCACACAGTGGCAGCTATGTTAATGTTATGCTCTTGACACTGAACAAGTACCTGAAAGAATAATGACTTGGTTTGTAACTTGCTCAGAATATGGGGTAAGATAGATAGATAGATACTCCTCATTGTACTCCACACAAAGATTTTACATGAGAGGTTTAATAATTTGGACTTGTACAATTTAGGCGGTCTTATTGCTAAAAGCAATGTCTTCCAGACAATCTTAAGGTAAAGGACAACTTTTAAAATAGAAATGAGAAAGGCGACGCAGAATATTGGCTTTGAATAAAATAATAATAATACTTAATATAAAAACAATAAACATACAAAGAATAAACATACATGAAAATAACCATGAAATAGCAGTTAATAAAGTTTTAACTATCATGCTCACCTCTTTAATTAAAGCGGTTAATCTATCTGCAGTGACTGAAGACCCAGATAAATAATATGCAATTGGTTGCTTAATTTTTCTTTGGATGCCCGCAATCATAAAAACTAAGGCATATGATACTGGTTGTTGTGAGCGACCTTGCAACCCATGATCTTGAAAGCCTTCAATCTCATCCTCTCTGGCATTATACTGTAAATGTTTCTTTAATGCCATTTCGTCAAACATTAAAACAAATTGGTTATCCTCTTTTTGTAGTTTGCTGACATTTTTCTGTATGACCTCAAATAGTGGTTTATTTATTCCCACATCTAATAAACATTGCCGAAGCAACATTTTTAGTGTGGTTGGTGCAGGAAGGCAAAACATTCGCCTTAATAAGCGGTAGGCTGTAGGTGATCTTTTATATAGTCGCAGTGCTGTATATTTGTCATCTGAAGACCATCTTCGCCCCTTACTGCTTTTTTTAAAATTCTTTATCTGTGCCTGTAATAGCAGTGCAAAGGAAGGGCTTAGTTTACTACTGAGTTTTCTGATCACATCACTAGTGCTTAATTCTTTCAAATACTTTTTATTTTTCAAGTATTGAATTTGTCTCTTTAACTGACATATTTTCTTCAGATATTTCTTGCATTTATTAAGTGCACTTGTCTCCTCAGTTGTTGCACTTGCAGCAGAACCTTTAAAAGGATCGACTGATGAAGTTGATGGTCTATTTGTTATATCAAGTAATGGCTGCTGAGATGGACCAGCTGTCACATCAACATTTCCAATTCCAAGAAATGGCATAGTAACTTCCTGAAAAAGACACGCATAATATAGTACTATTGATATATTCAAATTACTTAATATATTGGTTTGTTGCAATTATTACAATATGAAAAACTATCACTATAACATTTAAAAATAAGAACATTTATTATTAATGTAATATCATATGAAAAATCATCAACAAACCTCCATTTCAGGCACAGCAAACCGTCTCATTTTTTTTAAAGGAAAATCCACAAAAGCCGATACTTTGAAATGACGATGACAAAGCATTCTGTGTTCAGAATGAAGGTTGCCTTGAAAATTAGCTGAAGCCCACGGTTGATCAGGGAAACAATATTTAGCCCACAATTCACAGCTGAAATAAAGGATTATTTGATTAGTTGACACAATTGACTAGTTTTATGTATTGTATTTAAAACATTTATGTTGTTGTTTAAAAACCAATTCAATAAAAATATACCACGAGATTTATTTTGTGATAGTTTGTCTTCTATTACTTCTGAATTAAAGTTAGCTTTTCTTTTGCAACTAATAGGTAGGTCGGTAGGTAGGTAGTGTGTTTTTTGATTATGAAGACAGATATTGATAAATACCTACCGGGAAATATTTGTGGATCCCGGTTTAGGGAACCTGTATAATGCGGTCTCGGGATCATCAGCAGGCGAAGAACCACACTTGGAGCATTTTCGTTTATTTTCCTTCATGGTAAACAACGGACACTCACAACTAGAGTCACTATCTCGAATATACACAAAACTTAGTTAGAATTCACACATATACGGAGGAATCTACTGACTCGACTCGACGTAAGGCCGAAATATCTAAACGATTGTGCAGAAGAAGATAATCACAAGAAAGTAAATGTGTACTCAAGGGCAGCCATAAACTTTCTCAAACAAACTTTCAGCGGAAAACCGGATCAGGGTTAACTCTTCATAATGGAGCAAACTACCATGACATAAGACGCGATGTTGGAGCCAAACTCGATATTAATATATGAGTATGATTTTATAGCGTAAAAGCAAATAAATAATTTAAAAAATACATATAAGACCTGACCATTAAAACTAACAGATCGCAGGCAGGTCATAAATAAATGTTTCGTGAATCATAAGCTAAATTGATAATTCTACCAAATAGTAGTTTTTGTATCACACGGGTCACATCCTTACTTTACAAGTGTTGCCTACCATAAAAAAAGTCATTATCTAAGACCGAAATTTGGGTCTTACAAAATAATAAGAGTTAATGGCAACACAGTTCTAGCCCCCGTAGGTATTCTAAATGTTTCATACAATGTCGACCTCACCTGGTCAAACCTATTTAACGTTTGTTATGGAAATGCCGAAAGTGTCCACCATGTTGAATGTAACTTGGCTATGATATAAGAATATTTTGGATTAATCTTTAGATTATCTTATTATTGTAATAATATTTTATTAATTGTAAATTAATTATTTAAAGATTATTGGGACACTTATTAGATTTTTATGTTTGCCGTATAACAAATGTTCATTTTGCCGACAAAAGGAAGTTGACTCTGATTGGTTGGTGGAGGTTAGATTTATTTTAAATATTGTAACTATTAAAATAATAATCTAAAAGGCTTACTAAATTAATAACGATGAATAACTAAATAATTAATGAATTTATATATTTAATTAGCAGATTGTTTATCCCTACAAATAAATATTATAGTAAATGTTCATATATGGAAACGGATGTCGTCCCCACTGTTTTCCTATCGTTGTTCAGGGTTTTGATTTGTATAAAAGCGAGCTGCATGCCAGAATATAGCCTCTGTTTGTACTTACTATCACTATGTGCCCTTTCTTTGTGCTATTTTGTTGAAATAAAACTATTGAAGAAGAACCTGGAGATTTGTACTACGTGTATATTATTTAAGCACCCCACACGTGGTCACACCTCAGAAGTGGGATGTGCGAGAATAACGGGCCTTACGCTGCCGGCTCTGACCAAGGAAGATTAATGGACCAAGAAGACTGCTAAGATTTAGAAGACCAGAGAGAAAGGGTTCGTCGAGTGATTCGTGCTGACGCGGGAGTCATCCCCAAATTTCATTGAGCAACTCAGTATGGTTATTATTTCGAACAGTGATTATACTTTTGTTAGTACGTGTAAAAGGGGGTAGTTAGTGATGAATTGTTAAGCCTAATACCTTCGTTCTGGGTGAAACGGTAACTATGTGTACTAGCTTAGATGATTACTGTGTTTTTTTTTTTGGGTGAGGCGGACTTTAACATATCAAATAATTATAAAAATATGATTGAACACATTAGAAAAGTATTGTTAAATATTAAGCATACTAATATTATATTATGCCTGCCAACATTTAAATATTGTTACCAAGCAAATATTTTAAATAGACGAATTGAAATGTTTAATGATTTAATTTATTATGATAATTTGAATTATGAATATTGTTACATTGTTGACTTAAACAAAAAATTACATTACTCATATGACATGTTTTTAAAATATAATGGAAAAAATAATCTTCAAGGGTTTAAAACAATTTTGAAGGATGTAAATCAACTTATACTAATGCTAGGTAGTCATGTGGTATGTGGAAATCAAGGGGTAGGAGATATCTTAGATACAATATCTTTGCCAACAAACCATTCCTTTCGTTCCTAATTATTGTAAAATTATGTGTCAAAACATTCAATCTTTAACAAATAAGATTGATGATCTTAATGTTCTTTTAATGAATGCCGATATAGATATTTTTGTAATAGTGGAGCACTGGTTATTGCCGGATAACTATCAACTTTATACATTGGAGGGCTATGAGCTAAAAGCTAAATTTTTGCGGCAAAAAAGTGCACGGGGTAGGAGTAGGCATGGTGGAGTAGCTATATTTACTAGGAGCAATGTCAAAACAATGGAGCGTTTGGATATTCAGTCGTATACAGTAGAATTTGTAGTAGAATTTTGTGCTATCGAAATTATTAAAAACAATTTATTGATTATATCTATATATCGATCAGATAGGGAAGAAGATACGTTTTTCTCAAAGTTACATGCTCTTTTAAAGCATATCACAAAGCACTCTTCAAATAAAAGGATTATTATAGCAGGTGATATAAATATAGATATAACCCAAAATACTAACTTATCGCGTAGATTCCTAAATCTCTTAAAATCGTTTAGATTACACTGCATCATAAAAGAACATACTAGAGTGACGACAAATACTGCATCGTGTATGGATCAATTCATAGTGTCTGCAAACGTAAACATGGAAGCGATTGTGAAGAAATATTATATCCCTGATCACTATACATTAATCGGACAATTTCCACTACAGGATAATTTTCGTACTAATAATTTTTCGTACAAAATAAGTAAACGGATATTTAATAACAAAAACATGGATAAATTTCAAGAAAAACTGAAGCAAATAAATTGGAATAGTATATTAAATTCAAATAGCAATATTACTGATAACTATAACAATTTTCTTAAAACCATTAAGGATTTATTAGATATAAATATACCACAAAAGAAAATAATGCTGATGAATAGTCAAAAAACAAAATGGATTACAAAAGGTTTGCAGAAATGCTGCTACCATAAACGTATCATACGCTTACTTACATCTACTTATGATACTGAATCTTTTAAACTTACACTAAATCATACAGCAAAATTCTAAAAAAAAATCTTGCGAAACAAAAAAGAAAATACTACATAAAAAGACTTCAAAAATCGTACAATAAGTATAAAGAAATGTGGAACATGATCAATGAAAAAATTAAACCAAATAATAAAAAACATAAACATGAAAATATCTGCTTAAAATTACAAAATCAAAATGAAACTTCACCCGGAAAAATTGCCAAAACATTTAATAATTACTATGTAGGTATTAGTTCAGGAATAATCACTAATCCTAACCAACAACGAGCAATATCATTGCCTAACTCAATGTATTTAGATGATGTTACGGAATCAGATGTAAAAAAGCAATACTAAGCCTTAAACGTAATAACTCGTGTGGATGTGATGAAATTCCAGGTATCCTACTCGTACATTGTGTTGATGAGTTTGTGAAACCATTAACGTATTTAATTAACCAGTCCTATAACAAGGGCATTTGCCCTGATGCCTTGAAGTTGGCAATAATAAAGCCTATTTTTAAGAAAGGTGAAAAACAAAATGTTGCAAATTATCGCCCAATTGCCTTATTGCCGGTAATTTAAAAGATATTTGAGAAAATAATATGTCAAAGAATGAATAAATTTCTAGAAAAATATAATGTTCTAAATAAAAATCAACATAGCTTTAGAAAAATCATTCTACTGCAACTGCAGTATTCGAATGTATTTATGAAATACTAAATGGATTAGACAAAAAGCAATGTGTGGTAGCTCTTTTTATGGACATTTCCAAAGCATATAATTGTGTTTTGCATGATATTTTATTAAAAAAAATAGATTTTCTTGGCATACGAGGGAAGGCGTAAGATTGGCTCACTTCTTATCTTTCCAATAGGAAACAATTTGTACAAATTATGCATTTGTATAGGGAAATTGAAGAACTTAAGCAAGTCAATTCCACTACTCAAACTATAACAGACTCAATACCTCAGGGCAGTGTATTGGGCTGCTTGTTATTTTTAGCTTACATAAATGATTTACCTTCAGTAGTTTCACATAAAATTATTCTGTTTGCGGATGATGCCACAATTTTGATTTCTTGTGATCAAAATAATATAGACAATATACAGGGTATTATTAGTGAATGTCTACATAAAATAGTAACTGAACTAAAAGAAATAGGTCTTACAATAAATTTTGGGAAAACTAAAATTATGCAATTTAGGCCCTATCAGAGAACGGAATTAGTTTTGTCCATATCACATCAGGGAGAGTTGATTGAGCAAGTAAATAAGTTCCCACTACTTGGAATCACGTTAGACTCAACCCTTTCATGGAAGCCGCATGTAGAAGTCGTAGTGAGTAGGCTTAGTAGTTTTTCGTACGCGCTGCGCGAACTTCGAAGAAACACAAATGAGGAGTGTGCGCTTACTGCGTATCATAGCCATGCTGCTGCCTGGATACGGGATTATGTTTTGGGGCAACTCCACCAATGTGCATGCGGTATCTGTGTTACAAAAAAGATGTCTTAGAATAATTACGTTTACGGCGCCGAGACACACATGTAGAATGTTATTTGTAAAATTTGAAATACTCACGGTGACTTGCGTCTATATCTTCGAATTATGTCGTTTTATAAGAAAACACAGTAGATATTTTCAGCATTTTAATGACACGTCGAGCCGTTACGCTTTGCGGCGCGCAAATGATTTTATTTTGCCTCCGGCCAGACTGGAGTTATTCAAGGTCGGTCCCTACTATATGGCTATAAAGATACATAACCATTTGCCTAACTTTATTAAAGCCCTCCAAGGTATTAATTTTTTAGAAGTTTTTAGTTAAAAAGGCATATTATAATATAAATGAATATTTAAATGATAAATTTCAATATATTTAGATATGACATTATATGTTATTGCAGTATGAAAAATATATAACATTATGCATGAAATACGTAGTTGTTTAATGAGGAATCGACGGTTCGGGTTTTTTTTCCACCGTTGAGAAGTTTTTCTTTTTTCAACCTTAAACAAAAGAACATTGATATTAGGTCAGTTTATATTGTAAAATACGTTTCTGACCTTTAGGTTTTTTGAGATACTTACTTTTGTCATAATAAAGTCCTTTATTTACTAGAAGTACATATTAATATTATTTAATTGTCTTTAATTTACGTTTGCGAAAAGTAGATAATTACCACCTGCTATACGAGGGTCAAACTGAAAGTTCTTAGAACTGGCCACTTATAAACAATATAATAAAAAAAAAAATCTAAAATTTGAAAATAGAACTCTTTGCCAATATTACTGAGTATATATTTCATTCATTTGTCATTTGTTTTACGATTTGGCGGCAAATTGAAAATTGTCTGTGTCACGTCAACATGAATTTAACACGAGAAAATTTTCGTGCAATGATTTTTTATGACTTTCGATGTCATTTAAGTCAACAAGAAAGTTATGATAGACTACGATTGGCCTTTCACGATGAAGCCCCATCTCGTGCGACTGTTTACAACTTGTTTAATGAGTTTAAACGTGGTCGCACTAATCTCACTGATGATGTACGTGAGGGACGGCCTTCTACGGCGACGACTGAAAATAACATCTGTGTTGTGCGGCGTATGATAGAGACTGACAAAAGAGTGACCTATCAGCAGATTCGGACAAGCTTAGGCATCGGTATGAGTCAAGTGCACAAAATCCTCCACGAACATTTAGCGGTCAGGAAGCTTTGCGCCCGGTGGATACCTCATAATTTGACTAAGGCTCAAAAACTCCATCGTGTGGATTGGTGCCGTAAAATGATTGAAAGATTTAACGGAGGTGACTCAAATGCTGTGTTCGACATACTAACAGGTGACGAAAGCTGGATTTACTGTTATGATCCTGAAACCAAAAGACAATCTGCTCAGTGGGTGTTTCCTTTCGAGGAGTTGCCAACTAAAGTGAAGAGAGATCGAAGTGCGGGAAAAAAAATGGTGGCCTCGTTCTTTGGAAGGATAGGTCATTTCGCAACAATTGTGTTAGAGGATCAAAAAACAGTTTCTGCAGAATGGTACACTACCAATTGTTTGCCACTTGTCTTGGAAAAAGTTCGAGAGAAACGACCTCGCAGTAGGATCCTCCTTCACCACGACAACGCCTCGTCGCACACCGCCAAGCGAACGATCGACTATTTGGCGACATCAAACGTTGAATTACTGTCACCCGCCGTATAGCCCCGACCTCGCGCCTTGTGATTTTTATTTATTTCCAAAAATTAAAGAAAAACTTAAAGGAAAGCGGTTTATGAATGCTGAAGAAGCGGTGGCTGCGTATCGCGATGCCATTGAAGAGACCCCTAAGGACGAGTGGGCAAAGTGCTTTTCCCAGTGGTTCCATCGCATGCAGCGGTGTATTGACGTCAATGGACAATATTTTGAAAAGATATAATAAAACTAATAATTGGCTAATGTAATCAGTTTTTGATTTTCTAAGAACTTTCAGTTTAACCCTCGTATTACTTAAAATAAAGTTATTTTTTTCTTAAAGTTACGCTATCACCGTCTCTCAATGATATAAACATCTAATTACAAGAAAACTTCTCATTGTAATCAAAACATTACCTATCATAATACATATTTTTAAATAAATAACTATAGGTGCTATCGCAAACTTGTCTCCTTGATTGAAAAAGCGTTAAGTATTACTTCGACTGTCATAATTGCACCCCTACTCAATGAATACTTTTTTTTAATTTTTACAGGAGCCTCATGAAGGGGCAGTCGATCCTGGTTGGGGTTGGTCCGCACTCTGCGCACTAGAAAGGCACTGCGCTTGCGCATAGTCGCATTGCGCTTGCGCATTGACAACCCGTCTGGTGTAGTGGTCGAGAAATCGCCTACTACGCAGCGGGTGCGGGTTCGATCCCCGCACAATACAAACATTTGTGTGCATGAACATGTCTGTTTGTATTGGTCTGGGTGTTTACTATGTACCTATATCATGTATGCACTTACAAACAAAAAGTATTTTAGTATTATATCCGTTGTCTGGCACCCATAACACAAGCTTTGAGTAGCTTACTTTGGGGCTAGATGGCGATGTGTGGAAATATCCAAAGGATATTTATATTTATTTATTTATAGTAGTGTGAAATCAGGCCGTAGGGCAGCCCCACAAAAATCCTGAATTATATGAAATATTAAATTGGGCGACAGATTTTCATATTAGTGCATTCTAAGAAAACTCTTCAGCGTTTTACAAACATCTATCAAATAGTTAAAAAATTTGAACAGCCTGTATATGGTCATTTTAATTAATAAATAGATTTGTGTATGTGTTTTCCGACTATTGAAATCAATCAAGAATAACCATGACAGCTACAAACAAAATTTCCAGTGTAATTCCTAATGTTTTTTTATATAAACAATTGAGTTTATTTTATTTATGGTTAGATATGCGGAGTAAAGATCACAGATCACGTGTAGGTACATTTCATTATTTAATGCAAGTCAATGTTTATAGAACAGTATAGTAAACAATCTGAACATACCAAAAATTGAAGAACCTTTCAGTAAAACCTAGCTGTTCGACAGTCTCGACCAGTAATCATTTCGAATAACTTGAAAACCGGCCAAGTGCGAGTCAGACTCGCGTACGAAGGGTTCCGTATTCACTATGTAAGTACGAGTATGTAAGCACTTTTATTGACCTAGAAATGATCTGTAAAACATGATTAAGATTGCCTTTCAATAAGCATGCGATTTCCTTTAAATAATAAATTATTCGAAATTTTGATTTTGTACAGCTGAATAACCTAATTCAAAAACAAAATGCACTAAAAAGTCATAAGTAAACTCTTGACCGTTTAAAGGAAAGGAATCCATTAGAGGCGAAAAATTTCTTTTTGGAGTCGGTGCTCTGATAGTTGATTCTTGAGATGGTTAAAAAATTAGTTTTGAAGTCGGTTTTTACTTTTTTTAATTAATTTTATTTATTTATTTTTGAGATTACAGGTTAGGGGAAAGTTTGCACCTTGTGATTCCTTTGATTATGAAACTAAAACAAATTATAGCTAGTGTATGATGTACCTCTCAATTATTATTATTTTTAAAATTTTCATTTCAACACTTTGGCAGGGAGATAAGAATACATATATATGCCAAATTACAGTTTCCTAGCACTTCAGTGTCGGAAGTCTCGACATAGTTCCGTGTAAAACCACCAGGTGGCGCTCGAAAAATGCTAAGACAAAATTGGTGTTTTCGTGTATTTATTGATTGAGAAGAATTTTTGAATCATGCTTAAAAAACAACAAATATTTTTCAAGATTTATTAAAGATATAGCCACGTAAGTTAAAATTATATTTAATGAATTAGAAAATCATAAAATTGAAATTGTCGACGTGAAATGTCAAAAATGATACATCAGACTACGCCCACAGCGGGCGAAGTCTGAAGCATAATTTTAAATAAAATACACTATTCATAAAAAAAATACACTATTCTTAAATAAACTCTTAAAAAGATGATGCTTGAGATGGCTAATGCGATGGTACCGACTCAAAAAAAGAAATGGTTTTGCCGAGAATTCATTTAAGACTTTGTTTACTTTTATTGTAAAAAAGAATACTTAAATTTTATCCGATTCTGTCGATATCACATACAAACAGTTCAAATTGATTACCTCGTTTTTTTAAGTCGACAACAGTTTTTTGAAGTTAAAAGTTAATTGTATTTGTATTATTTGTGAAGGAGGGTGGTTTGCACTTTTTGATTCTGTTCCTTTATACGTGTTACACGATGAATTCCGATCCTAGTCTGCCCCACATATTTACTTAGTTCTGTAATAGTAGACTTATGCACTAAAACATATACTCACTGTGTGTGACTTATGTAACCCCACTGTATTCACTAAATTACACATTCTCTTCCTCATATTATGTTCAATACATCATAATTTATACACCTATCTAGGTGTCAAACCTATTTAACGTTTGTTATGGAAATGCCGAAAGTGTCCACCATGTTGAATGTAACTTGGCTATGATATAAGAATATTTTGGATTAATCTTTAGATTATCTTATTATTGTAATAATATTTTATTAATTGTAAATTAATTATTTAAAGATTATTGGGACACTTATTAGATTTTTATGTTTGCCGTATAACAAATGTTCATTTTGCCGACAAAAGGAAGTTGACTCTGATTGGTTGGTGGAGGTTAGATTTATTTTAAATATTGTAACTATTAAAATAATAATCTAAAAGGCTTACTAAATTAATAACGATGAATAACTAAATAATTAATGAATTTATATATTTAATTAGCAGATTGTTTATCCCTACAAATAAATATTATAGTAAATGTTCATATATGGAAACGGATGTCGTCCCCACTGTTTTCCTATCGTTGTTCAGGGTTTTGATTTGTATAAAAGCGAGCTGCATGCCAGAATATAGCCTCTGTTTGTACTTACTATCACTATGTGCCCTTTCTTTGTGCTATTTTGTTGAAATAAAACTATTGAAGAAGAACCTGGAGATTTGTACTACGTGTATATTATTTAAGCACCCCACACGTGGTCACACCTCAGAAGTGGGATGTGCGAGAATAACGGGCCTTACGCTGCCGGCTCTGACCAAGGAAGATTAATGGACCAAGAAGACTGCTAAGATTTAGAAGACCAGAGAGAAAGGGTTCGTCGAGTGATTCGTGCTGACGCGGGAGTCATCCCCAAATTTCATTGAGCAACTCAGTATGGTTATTATTTCGAACAGTGATTATACTTTTGTTAGTACGTGTAAAAGGGGGTAGTTAGTGATGAATTGTTAAGCCTAATACCTTCGTTCTGGGTGAAACGGTAACTATGTGTACTAGCTTAGATGATTACTGTGTTTTTTTTTTGGGTGAGGCGGACTTTAACATATCAAATAATTATAAAAATATGATTGAACACATTAGAAAAGTATTGTTAAATATTAAGCATACTAATATTATATTATGCCTGCCAACATTTAAATATTGTTACCAAGCAAATATTTTAAATAGACGAATTGAAATGTTTAATGATTTAATTTATTATGATAATTTGAATTATGAATATTGTTACATTGTTGACTTAAACAAAAAATTACATTACTCATATGACATGTTTTTAAAATATAATGGAAAAAATAATCTTCAAGGGTTTAAAACAATTTTGAAGGATGTAAATCAACTTATACTAATGCTAGGTAGTCATGTGGTATGTGGAAATCAAGGGGTAGGAGATATCTTAGATACAATATCTTTGCCAACAAACCATTCCTTTCGTTCCTAATTATTGTAAAATTATGTGTCAAAACATTCAATCTTTAACAAATAAGATTGATGATCTTAATGTTCTTTTAATGAATGCCGATATAGATATTTTTGTAATAGTGGAGCACTGGTTATTGCCGGATAACTATCAACTTTATACATTGGAGGGCTATGAGCTAAAAGCTAAATTTTTGCGGCAAAAAAGTGCACGGGGTAGGAGTAGGCATGGTGGAGTAGCTATATTTACTAGGAGCAATGTCAAAACAATGGAGCGTTTGGATATTCAGTCGTATACAGTAGAATTTGTAGTAGAATTTTGTGCTATCGAAATTATTAAAAACAATTTATTGATTATATCTATATATCGATCAGATAGGGAAGAAGATACGTTTTTCTCAAAGTTACATGCTCTTTTAAAGCATATCACAAAGCACTCTTCAAATAAAAGGATTATTATAGCAGGTGATATAAATATAGATATAACCCAAAATACTAACTTATCGCGTAGATTCCTAAATCTCTTAAAATCGTTTAGATTACACTGCATCATAAAAGAACATACTAGAGTGACGACAAATACTGCATCGTGTATGGATCAATTCATAGTGTCTGCAAACGTAAACATGGAAGCGATTGTGAAGAAATATTATATCCCTGATCACTATACATTAATCGGACAATTTCCACTACAGGATAATTTTCGTACTAATAATTTTTCGTACAAAATAAGTAAACGGATATTTAATAACAAAAACATGGATAAATTTCAAGAAAAACTGAAGCAAATAAATTGGAATAGTATATTAAATTCAAATAGCAATATTACTGATAACTATAACAATTTTCTTAAAACCATTAAGGATTTATTAGATATAAATATACCACAAAAGAAAATAATGCTGATGAATAGTCAAAAAACAAAATGGATTACAAAAGGTTTGCAGAAATGCTGCTACCATAAACGTATCATACGCTTACTTACATCTACTTATGATACTGAATCTTTTAAACTTACACTAAATCATACAGCAAAATTCTAAAAAAAAATCTTGCGAAACAAAAAAGAAAATACTACATAAAAAGACTTCAAAAATCGTACAATAAGTATAAAGAAATGTGGAACATGATCAATGAAAAAATTAAACCAAATAATAAAAAACATAAACATGAAAATATCTGCTTAAAATTACAAAATCAAAATGAAACTTCACCCGGAAAAATTGCCAAAACATTTAATAATTACTATGTAGGTATTAGTTCAGGAATAATCACTAATCCTAACCAACAACGAGCAATATCATTGCCTAACTCAATGTATTTAGATGATGTTACGGAATCAGATGTAAAAAAGCAATACTAAGCCTTAAACGTAATAACTCGTGTGGATGTGATGAAATTCCAGGTATCCTACTCGTACATTGTGTTGATGAGTTTGTGAAACCATTAACGTATTTAATTAACCAGTCCTATAACAAGGGCATTTGCCCTGATGCCTTGAAGTTGGCAATAATAAAGCCTATTTTTAAGAAAGGTGAAAAACAAAATGTTGCAAATTATCGCCCAATTGCCTTATTGCCGGTAATTTAAAAGATATTTGAGAAAATAATATGTCAAAGAATGAATAAATTTCTAGAAAAATATAATGTTCTAAATAAAAATCAACATAGCTTTAGAAAAATCATTCTACTGCAACTGCAGTATTCGAATGTATTTATGAAATACTAAATGGATTAGACAAAAAGCAATGTGTGGTAGCTCTTTTTATGGACATTTCCAAAGCATATAATTGTGTTTTGCATGATATTTTATTAAAAAAAATAGATTTTCTTGGCATACGAGGGAAGGCGTAAGATTGGCTCACTTCTTATCTTTCCAATAGGAAACAATTTGTACAAATTATGCATTTGTATAGGGAAATTGAAGAACTTAAGCAAGTCAATTCCACTACTCAAACTATAACAGACTCAATACCTCAGGGCAGTGTATTGGGCTGCTTGTTATTTTTAGCTTACATAAATGATTTACCTTCAGTAGTTTCACATAAAATTATTCTGTTTGCGGATGATGCCACAATTTTGATTTCTTGTGATCAAAATAATATAGACAATATACAGGGTATTATTAGTGAATGTCTACATAAAATAGTAACTGAACTAAAAGAAATAGGTCTTACAATAAATTTTGGGAAAACTAAAATTATGCAATTTAGGCCCTATCAGAGAACGGAATTAGTTTTGTCCATATCACATCAGGGAGAGTTGATTGAGCAAGTAAATAAGTTCCCACTACTTGGAATCACGTTAGACTCAACCCTTTCATGGAAGCCGCATGTAGAAGTCGTAGTGAGTAGGCTTAGTAGTTTTTCGTACGCGCTGCGCGAACTTCGAAGAAACACAAATGAGGAGTGTGCGCTTACTGCGTATCATAGCCATGCTGCTGCCTGGATACGGGATTATGTTTTGGGGCAACTCCACCAATGTGCATGCGGTATCTGTGTTACAAAAAAGATGTCTTAGAATAATTACGTTTACGGCGCCGAGACACACATGTAGAATGTTATTTGTAAAATTTGAAATACTCACGGTGACTTGCGTCTATATCTTCGAATTATGTCGTTTTATAAGAAAACACAGTAGATATTTTCAGCATTTTAATGACACGTCGAGCCGTTACGCTTTGCGGCGCGCAAATGATTTTATTTTGCCTCCGGCCAGACTGGAGTTATTCAAGGTCGGTCCCTACTATATGGCTATAAAGATACATAACCATTTGCCTAACTTTATTAAAGCCCTCCAAGGTATTAATTTTTTAGAAGTTTTTAGTTAAAAAGGCATATTATAATATAAATGAATATTTAAATGATAAATTTCAATATATTTAGATATGACATTATATGTTATTGCAGTATGAAAAATATATAACATTATGCATGAAATACGTAGTTGTTTAATGAGGAATCGACGGTTCGGGTTTTTTTTCCACCGTTGAGAAGTTTTTCTTTTTTCAACCTTAAACAAAAGAACATTGATATTAGGTCAGTTTATATTGTAAAATACGTTTCTGACCTTTAGGTTTTTTGAGATACTTACTTTTGTCATAATAAAGTCCTTTATTTACTAGAAGTACATATTAATATTATTTAATTGTCTTTAATTTACGTTTGCGAAAAGTAGATAATTACCACCTGCTATACGAGGGTCAAACTGAAAGTTCTTAGAACTGGCCACTTATAAACAATATAATAAAAAAAAAAATCTAAAATTTGAAAATAGAACTCTTTGCCAATATTACTGAGTATATATTTCATTCATTTGTCATTTGTTTTACGATTTGGCGGCAAATTGAAAATTGTCTGTGTCACGTCAACATGAATTTAACACGAGAAAATTTTCGTGCAATGATTTTTTATGACTTTCGATGTCATTTAAGTCAACAAGAAAGTTATGATAGACTACGATTGGCCTTTCACGATGAAGCCCCATCTCGTGCGACTGTTTACAACTTGTTTAATGAGTTTAAACGTGGTCGCACTAATCTCACTGATGATGTACGTGAGGGACGGCCTTCTACGGCGACGACTGAAAATAACATCTGTGTTGTGCGGCGTATGATAGAGACTGACAAAAGAGTGACCTATCAGCAGATTCGGACAAGCTTAGGCATCGGTATGAGTCAAGTGCACAAAATCCTCCACGAACATTTAGCGGTCAGGAAGCTTTGCGCCCGGTGGATACCTCATAATTTGACTAAGGCTCAAAAACTCCATCGTGTGGATTGGTGCCGTAAAATGATTGAAAGATTTAACGGAGGTGACTCAAATGCTGTGTTCGACATACTAACAGGTGACGAAAGCTGGATTTACTGTTATGATCCTGAAACCAAAAGACAATCTGCTCAGTGGGTGTTTCCTTTCGAGGAGTTGCCAACTAAAGTGAAGAGAGATCGAAGTGCGGGAAAAAAAATGGTGGCCTCGTTCTTTGGAAGGATAGGTCATTTCGCAACAATTGTGTTAGAGGATCAAAAAACAGTTTCTGCAGAATGGTACACTACCAATTGTTTGCCACTTGTCTTGGAAAAAGTTCGAGAGAAACGACCTCGCAGTAGGATCCTCCTTCACCACGACAACGCCTCGTCGCACACCGCCAAGCGAACGATCGACTATTTGGCGACATCAAACGTTGAATTACTGTCACCCGCCGTATAGCCCCGACCTCGCGCCTTGTGATTTTTATTTATTTCCAAAAATTAAAGAAAAACTTAAAGGAAAGCGGTTTATGAATGCTGAAGAAGCGGTGGCTGCGTATCGCGATGCCATTGAAGAGACCCCTAAGGACGAGTGGGCAAAGTGCTTTTCCCAGTGGTTCCATCGCATGCAGCGGTGTATTGACGTCAATGGACAATATTTTGAAAAGATATAATAAAACTAATAATTGGCTAATGTAATCAGTTTTTGATTTTCTAAGAACTTTCAGTTTAACCCTCGTATTACTTAAAATAAAGTTATTTTTTTCTTAAAGTTACGCTATCACCGTCTCTCAATGATATAAACATCTAATTACAAGAAAACTTCTCATTGTAATCAAAACATTACCTATCATAATACATATTTTTAAATAAATAACTATAGGTGCTATCGCAAACTTGTCTCCTTGATTGAAAAAGCGTTAAGTATTACTTCGACTGTCATAATTGCACCCCTACTCAATGAATACTTTTTTTTAATTTTTACAGGAGCCTCATGAAGGGGCAGTCGATCCTGGTTGGGGTTGGTCCGCACTCTGCGCACTAGAAAGGCACTGCGCTTGCGCATAGTCGCATTGCGCTTGCGCATTGACAACCCGTCTGGTGTAGTGGTCGAGAAATCGCCTACTACGCAGCGGGTGCGGGTTCGATCCCCGCACAATACAAACATTTGTGTGCATGAACATGTCTGTTTGTATTGGTCTGGGTGTTTACTATGTACCTATATCATGTATGCACTTACAAACAAAAAGTATTTTAGTATTATATCCGTTGTCTGGCACCCATAACACAAGCTTTGAGTAGCTTACTTTGGGGCTAGATGGCGATGTGTGGAAATATCCAAAGGATATTTATATTTATTTATTTATAGTAGTGTGAAATCAGGCCGTAGGGCAGCCCCACAAAAATCCTGAATTATATGAAATATTAAATTGGGCGACAGATTTTCATATTAGTGCATTCTAAGAAAACTCTTCAGCGTTTTACAAACATCTATCAAATAGTTAAAAAATTTGAACAGCCTGTATATGGTCATTTTAATTAATAAATAGATTTGTGTATGTGTTTTCCGACTATTGAAATCAATCAAGAATAACCATGACAGCTACAAACAAAATTTCCAGTGTAATTCCTAATGTTTTTTTATATAAACAATTGAGTTTATTTTATTTATGGTTAGATATGCGGAGTAAAGATCACAGATCACGTGTAGGTACATTTCATTATTTAATGCAAGTCAATGTTTATAGAACAGTATAGTAAACAATCTGAACATACCAAAAATTGAAGAACCTTTCAGTAAAACCTAGCTGTTCGACAGTCTCGACCAGTAATCATTTCGAATAACTTGAAAACCGGCCAAGTGCGAGTCAGACTCGCGTACGAAGGGTTCCGTATTCACTATGTAAGTACGAGTATGTAAGCACTTTTATTGACCTAGAAATGATCTGTAAAACATGATTAAGATTGCCTTTCAATAAGCATGCGATTTCCTTTAAATAATAAATTATTCGAAATTTTGATTTTGTACAGCTGAATAACCTAATTCAAAAACAAAATGCACTAAAAAGTCATAAGTAAACTCTTGACCGTTTAAAGGAAAGGAATCCATTAGAGGCGAAAAATTTCTTTTTGGAGTCGGTGCTCTGATAGTTGATTCTTGAGATGGTTAAAAAATTAGTTTTGAAGTCGGTTTTTACTTTTTTTAATTAATTTTATTTATTTATTTTTGAGATTACAGGTTAGGGGAAAGTTTGCACCTTGTGATTCCTTTGATTATGAAACTAAAACAAATTATAGCTAGTGTATGATGTACCTCTCAATTATTATTATTTTTAAAATTTTCATTTCAACACTTTGGCAGGGAGATAAGAATACATATATATGCCAAATTACAGTTTCCTAGCACTTCAGTGTCGGAAGTCTCGACATAGTTCCGTGTAAAACCACCAGGTGGCGCTCGAAAAATGCTAAGACAAAATTGGTGTTTTCGTGTATTTATTGATTGAGAAGAATTTTTGAATCATGCTTAAAAAACAACAAATATTTTTCAAGATTTATTAAAGATATAGCCACGTAAGTTAAAATTATATTTAATGAATTAGAAAATCATAAAATTGAAATTGTCGACGTGAAATGTCAAAAATGATACATCAGACTACGCCCACAGCGGGCGAAGTCTGAAGCATAATTTTAAATAAAATACACTATTCATAAAAAAAATACACTATTCTTAAATAAACTCTTAAAAAGATGATGCTTGAGATGGCTAATGCGATGGTACCGACTCAAAAAAAGAAATGGTTTTGCCGAGAATTCATTTAAGACTTTGTTTACTTTTATTGTAAAAAAGAATACTTAAATTTTATCCGATTCTGTCGATATCACATACAAACAGTTCAAATTGATTACCTCGTTTTTTTAAGTCGACAACAGTTTTTTGAAGTTAAAAGTTAATTGTATTTGTATTATTTGTGAAGGAGGGTGGTTTGCACTTTTTGATTCTGTTCCTTTATACGTGTTACACGATGAATTCCGATCCTAGTCTGCCCCACATATTTACTTAGTTCTGTAATAGTAGACTTATGCACTAAAACATATACTCACTGTGTGTGACTTATGTAACCCCACTGTATTCACTAAATTACACATTCTCTTCCTCATATTATGTTCAATACATCATAATTTATACACCTATCTAGGTGTCAAACCTATTTAACGTTTGTTATGGAAATGCCGAAAGTGTCCACCATGTTGAATGTAACTTGGCTATGATATAAGAATATTTTGGATTAATCTTTAGATTATCTTATTATTGTAATAATATTTTATTAATTGTAAATTAATTATTTAAAGATTATTGGGACACTTATTAGATTTTTATGTTTGCCGTATAACAAATGTTCATTTTGCCGACAAAAGGAAGTTGACTCTGATTGGTTGGTGGAGGTTAGATTTATTTTAAATATTGTAACTATTAAAATAATAATCTAAAAGGCTTACTAAATTAATAACGATGAATAACTAAATAATTAATGAATTTATATATTTAATTAGCAGATTGTTTATCCCTACAAATAAATATTATAGTAAATGTTCATATATGGAAACGGATGTCGTCCCCACTGTTTTCCTATCGTTGTTCAGGGTTTTGATTTGTATAAAAGCGAGCTGCATGCCAGAATATAGCCTCTGTTTGTACTTACTATCACTATGTGCCCTTTCTTTGTGCTATTTTGTTGAAATAAAACTATTGAAGAAGAACCTGGAGATTTGTACTACGTGTATATTATTTAAGCACCCCACACGTGGTCACACCTCAGAAGTGGGATGTGCGAGAATAACGGGCCTTACGCTGCCGGCTCTGACCAAGGAAGATTAATGGACCAAGAAGACTGCTAAGATTTAGAAGACCAGAGAGAAAGGGTTCGTCGAGTGATTCGTGCTGACGCGGGAGTCATCCCCAAATTTCATTGAGCAACTCAGTATGGTTATTATTTCGAACAGTGATTATACTTTTGTTAGTACGTGTAAAAGGGGGTAGTTAGTGATGAATTGTTAAGCCTAATACCTTCGTTCTGGGTGAAACGGTAACTATGTGTACTAGCTTAGATGATTACTGTGTTTTTTTTTTTGGGTGAGGCGGACTTTAACATATCAAATAATTATAAAAATATGATTGAACACATTAGAAAAGTATTGTTAAATATTAAGCATACTAATATTATATTATGCCTGCCAACATTTAAATATTGTTACCAAGCAAATATTTTAAATAGACGAATTGAAATGTTTAATGATTTAATTTATTATGATAATTTGAATTATGAATATTGTTACATTGTTGACTTAAACAAAAAATTACATTACTCATATGACATGTTTTTAAAATATAATGGAAAAAATAATCTTCAAGGGTTTAAAACAATTTTGAAGGATGTAAATCAACTTATACTAATGCTAGGTAGTCATGTGGTATGTGGAAATCAAGGGGTAGGAGATATCTTAGATACAATATCTTTGCCAACAAACCATTCCTTTCGTTCCTAATTATTATAAAATTATGTGTCAAAACATTCAATCTTTAACAAATAAGATTGATGATCTTAATGTTCTTTTAATGAATGCCGATATAGATATTTTTGTAATAGTGGAGCACTGGTTATTGCCGGATAACTATCAACTTTATACATTGGAGGGCTATGAGCTAAAAGCTAAATTTTTGCGGCAAAAAAGTGCACGGGGTAGGAGTAGGCATGGTGGAGTAGCTATATTTACTAGGAGCAATGTCAAAACAATGGAGCGTTTGGATATTCAGTCGTATACAGTAGAATTTGTAGTAGAATTTTGTGCTATCGAAATTATTAAAAACAATTTATTGATTATATCTATATATCGATCAGATAGGGAAGAAGATACGTTTTTCTCAAAGTTACATGCTCTTTTAAAGCATATCACAAAGCACTCTTCAAATAAAAGGATTATTATAGCAGGTGATATAAATATAGATATAACCCAAAATACTAACTTATCGCGTAGATTCCTAAATCTCTTAAAATCGTTTAGATTACACTGCATCATAAAAGAACATACTAGAGTGACGACAAATACTGCATCGTGTATGGATCAATTCATAGTGTCTGCAAACGTAAACATGGAAGCGATTGTGAAGAAATATTATATCCCTGATCACTATACATTAATCGGACAATTTCCACTACAGGATAATTTTCGTATTAATAATTTTTCGTACAAAATAAGTAAACGGATATTTAATAACAAAAACATGGATAAATTTCAAGAAAAACTGAAGCAAATAAATTGGAATAGTATATTAAATTCAAATAGCAATATTACTGATAACTATAACAATTTTCTTAAAACCATTAAGGATTTATTAGATATAAATATACCACAAAAGAAAATAATGCTGATGAATAGTCAAAAAACAAAATGGATTACAAAAGGTTTGCAGAAATGCTGCTACCATAAACGTATCATACGCTTACTTACATCTACTTATGATACTGAATCTTTTAAACTTACACTAAATCATACAGCAAAATTCTAAAAAAAAATCTTGCGAAACAAAAAAGAAAATACTACATAAAAAGACTTCAAAAATCGTACAATAAGTATAAAGAAATGTGGAACATGATCAATGAAAAAATTAAACCAAATAATAAAAAACATAAACATGAAAATATCTGCTTAAAATTACAAAATCAAAATGAAACTTCACCCGGAAAAATTGCCAAAACATTTAATAATTACTATGTAGGTATTAGTTCAGGAATAATCACTAATCCTAACCAACAACGAGCAATATCATTGCCTAACTCAATGTATTTAGATGATGTTACGGAATCAGATGTAAAAAAGCAATACTAAGCCTTAAACGTAATAACTCGTGTGGATGTGATGAAATTCCAGGTATCCTACTCGTACATTGTGTTGATGAGTTTGTGAAACCATTAACGTATTTAATTAACCAGTCCTATAACAAGGGCATTTGCCCTGATGCCTTGAAGTTGGCAATAATAAAGCCTATTTTTAAGAAAGGTGAAAAACAAAATGTTGCAAATTATCGCCCAATTGCCTTATTGCCGGTAATTTAAAAGATATTTGAGAAAATAATATGTCAAAGAATGAATAAATTTCTAGAAAAATATAATGTTCTAAATAAAAATCAACATAGCTTTAGAAAAATCATTCTACTGCAACTGCAGTATTCGAATGTATTTATGAAATACTAAATGGATTAGACAAAAAGCAATGTGTGGTAGCTCTTTTTATGGACATTTCCAAAGCATATAATTGTGTTTTGCATGATATTTTATTAAAAAAAATAGATTTTCTTGGCATACGAGGGAAGGCGTAAGATTGGCTCACTTCTTATCTTTCCAATAGGAAACAATTTGTACAAATTATGCATTTGTATAGGGAAATTGAAGAACTTAAGCAAGTCAATTCCACTACTCAAACTATAACAGACTCAATACCTCAGGGCAGTGTATTGGGCTGCTTGTTATTTTTAGCTTACATAAATGATTTACCTTCAGTAGTTTCACATAAAATTATTCTGTTTGCGGATGATGCCACAATTTTGATTTCTTGTGATCAAAATAATATAGACAATATACAGGGTATTATTAGTGAATGTCTACATAAAATAGTAACTGAACTAAAAGAAATAGGTCTTACAATAAATTTTGGGAAAACTAAAATTATGCAATTTAGGCCCTATCAGAGAACGGAATTAGTTTTGTCCATATCACATCAGGGAGAGTTGATTGAGCAAGTAAATAAGTTCCCACTACTTGGAATCACGTTAGACTCAACCCTTTCATGGAAGCCGCATGTAGAAGTCGTAGTGAGTAGGCTTAGTAGTTTTTCGTACGCGCTGCGCGAACTTCGAAGAAACACAAATGAGGAGTGTGCGCTTACTGCGTATCATAGCCATGCTGCTGCCTGGATACGGGATTATGTTTTGGGGCAACTCCACCAATGTGCATGCGGTATCTGTGTTACAAAAAAGATGTCTTAGAATAATTACGTTTACGGCGCCGAGACACACATGTAGAATGTTATTTGTAAAATTTGAAATACTCACGGTGACTTGCGTCTATATCTTCGAATTATGTCGTTTTATAAGAAAACACAGTAGATATTTTCAGCATTTTAATGACACGTCGAGCCGTTACGCTTTGCGGCGCGCAAATGATTTTATTTTGCCTCCGGCCAGACTGGAGTTATTCAAGGTCGGTCCCTACTATATGGCTATAAAGATACATAACCATTTGCCTAACTTTATTAAAGCCCTCCAAGGTATTAATTTTTTAGAAGTTTTTAGTTAAAAAGGCATATTATAATATAAATGAATATTTAAATGATAAATTTCAATATATTTAGATATGACATTATATGTTATTGCAGTATGAAAAATATATAACATTATGCATGAAATACGTAGTTGTTTAATGAGGAATCGACGGTTCGGGTTTTTTTTCCACCGTTGAGAAGTTTTTCTTTTTTCAACCTTAAACAAAAGAACATTGATATTAGGTCAGTTTATATTGTAAAATACGTTTCTGACCTTTAGGTTTTTTGAGATACTTACTTTTGTCATAATAAAGTCCTTTATTTACTAGAAGTACATATTAATATTATTTAATTGTCTTTAATTTACGTTTGCGAAAAGTAGATAATTACCACCTGCTATACGAGGGTCAAACTGAAAGTTCTTAGAACTGGCCACTTATAAACAATATAATAAAAAAAAAAATCTAAAATTTGAAAATAGAACTCTTTGCCAATATTACTGAGTATATATTTCATTCATTTGTCATTTGTTTTACGATTTGGCGGCAAATTGAAAATTGTCTGTGTCACGTCAACATGAATTTAACACGAGAAAATTTTCGTGCAATGATTTTTTATGACTTTCGATGTCATTTAAGTCAACAAGAAAGTTATGATAGACTACGATTGGCCTTTCACGATGAAGCCCCATCTCGTGCGACTGTTTACAACTTGTTTAATGAGTTTAAACGTGGTCGCACTAATCTCACTGATGATGTACGTGAGGGACGGCCTTCTACGGCGACGACTGAAAATAACATCTGTGTTGTGCGGCGTATGATAGAGACTGACAAAAGAGTGACCTATCAGCAGATTCGGACAAGCTTAGGCATCGGTATGAGTCAAGTGCACAAAATCCTCCACGAACATTTAGCGGTCAGGAAGCTTTGCGCCCGGTGGATACCTCATAATTTGACTAAGGCTCAAAAACTCCATCGTGTGGATTGGTGCCGTAAAATGATTGAAAGATTTAACGGAGGTGACTCAAATGCTGTGTTCGACATACTAACAGGTGACGAAAGCTGGATTTACTGTTATGATCCTGAAACCAAAAGACAATCTGCTCAGTGGGTGTTTCCTTTCGAGGAGTTGCCAACTAAAGTGAAGAGAGATCGAAGTGCGGGAAAAAAAATGGTGGCCTCGTTCTTTGGAAGGATAGGTCATTTCGCAACAATTGTGTTAGAGGATCAAAAAACAGTTTCTGCAGAATGGTACACTACCAATTGTTTGCCACTTGTCTTGGAAAAAGTTCGAGAGAAACGACCTCGCAGTAGGATCCTCCTTCACCACGACAACGCCTCGTCGCACACCGCCAAGCGAACGATCGACTATTTGGCGACATCAAACGTTGAATTACTGTCACCCGCCGTATAGCCCCGACCTCGCGCCTTGTGATTTTTATTTATTTCCAAAAATTAAAGAAAAACTTAAAGGAAAGCGGTTTATGAATGCTGAAGAAGCGGTGGCTGCGTATCGCGATGCCATTGAAGAGACCCCTAAGGACGAGTGGGCAAAGTGCTTTTCCCAGTGGTTCCATCGCATGCAGCGGTGTATTGACGTCAATGGACAATATTTTGAAAAGATATAATAAAACTAATAATTGGCTAATGTAATCAGTTTTTGATTTTCTAAGAACTTTCAGTTTAACCCTCGTATTACTTAAAATAAAGTTATTTTTTTCTTAAAGTTACGCTATCACCGTCTCTCAATGATATAAACATCTAATTACAAGAAAACTTCTCATTGTAATCAAAACATTACCTATCATAATACATATTTTTAAATAAATAACTATAGGTGCTATCGCAAACTTGTCTCCTTGATTGAAAAAGCGTTAAGTATTACTTCGACTGTCATAATTGCACCCCTACTCAATGAATACTTTTTTTTAATTTTTACAGGAGCCTCATGAAGGGGCAGTCGATCCTGGTTGGGGTTGGTCCGCACTCTGCGCACTAGAAAGGCACTGCGCTTGCGCATAGTCGCATTGCGCTTGCGCATTGACAACCCGTCTGGTGTAGTGGTCGAGAAATCGCCTACTACGCAGCGGGTGCGGGTTCGATCCCCGCACAATACAAACATTTGTGTGCATGAACATGTCTGTTTGTATTGGTCTGGGTGTTTACTATGTACCTATATCATGTATGCACTTACAAACAAAAAGTATTTTAGTATTATATCCGTTGTCTGGCACCCATAACACAAGCTTTGAGTAGCTTACTTTGGGGCTAGATGGCGATGTGTGGAAATATCCAAAGGATATTTATATTTATTTATTTATAGTAGTGTGAAATCAGGCCGTAGGGCAGCCCCACAAAAATCCTGAATTATATGAAATATTAAATTGGGCGACAGATTTTCATATTAGTGCATTCTAAGAAAACTCTTCAGCGTTTTACAAACATCTATCAAATAGTTAAAAAATTTGAACAGCCTGTATATGGTCATTTTAATTAATAAATAGATTTGTGTATGTGTTTTCCGACTATTGAAATCAATCAAGAATAACCATGACAGCTACAAACAAAATTTCCAGTGTAATTCCTAATGTTTTTTTATATAAACAATTGAGTTTATTTTATTTATGGTTAGATATGCGGAGTAAAGATCACAGATCACGTGTAGGTACATTTCATTATTTAATGCAAGTCAATGTTTATAGAACAGTATAGTAAACAATCTGAACATACCAAAAATTGAAGAACCTTTCAGTAAAACCTAGCTGTTCGACAGTCTCGACCAGTAATCATTTCGAATAACTTGAAAACCGGCCAAGTGCGAGTCAGACTCGCGTACGAAGGGTTCCGTATTCACTATGTAAGTACGAGTATGTAAGCACTTTTATTGACCTAGAAATGATCTGTAAAACATGATTAAGATTGCCTTTCAATAAGCATGCGATTTCCTTTAAATAATAAATTATTCGAAATTTTGATTTTGTACAGCTGAATAACCTAATTCAAAAACAAAATGCACTAAAAAGTCATAAGTAAACTCTTGACCGTTTAAAGGAAAGGAATCCATTAGAGGCGAAAAATTTCTTTTTGGAGTCGGTGCTCTGATAGTTGATTCTTGAGATGGTTAAAAAATTAGTTTTGAAGTCGGTTTTTACTTTTTTTAATTAATTTTATTTATTTATTTTTGAGATTACAGGTTAGGGGAAAGTTTGCACCTTGTGATTCCTTTGATTATGAAACTAAAACAAATTATAGCTAGTGTATGATGTACCTCTCAATTATTATTATTTTTAAAATTTTCATTTCAACACTTTGGCAGGGAGATAAGAATACATATATATGCCAAATTACAGTTTCCTAGCACTTCAGTGTCGGAAGTCTCGACATAGTTCCGTGTAAAACCACCAGGTGGCGCTCGAAAAATGCTAAGACAAAATTGGTGTTTTCGTGTATTTATTGATTGAGAAGAATTTTTGAATCATGCTTAAAAAACAACAAATATTTTTCAAGATTTATTAAAGATATAGCCACGTAAGTTAAAATTATATTTAATGAATTAGAAAATCATAAAATTGAAATTGTCGACGTGAAATGTCAAAAATGATACATCAGACTACGCCCACAGCGGGCGAAGTCTGAAGCATAATTTTAAATAAAATACACTATTCATAAAAAAAATACACTATTCTTAAATAAACTCTTAAAAAGATGATGCTTGAGATGGCTAATGCGATGGTACCGACTCAAAAAAAGAAATGGTTTTGCCGAGAATTCATTTAAGACTTTGTTTACTTTTATTGTAAAAAAGAATACTTAAATTTTATCCGATTCTGTCGATATCACATACAAACAGTTCAAATTGATTACCTCGTTTTTTTAAGTCGACAACAGTTTTTTGAAGTTAAAAGTTAATTGTATTTGTATTATTTGTGAAGGAGGGTGGTTTGCACTTTTTGATTCTGTTCCTTTATACGTGTTACACGATGAATTCCGATCCTAGTCTGCCCCACATATTTACTTAGTTCTGTAATAGTAGACTTATGCACTAAAACATATACTCACTGTGTGTGACTTATGTAACCCCACTGTATTCACTAAATTACACATTCTCTTCCTCATATTATGTTCAATACATCATAATTTATACACCTATCTAGGTGTCAAACCTATTTAACGTTTGTTATGGAAATGCCGAAAGTGTCCACCATGTTGAATGTAACTTGGCTATGATATAAGAATATTTTGGATTAATCTTTAGATTATCTTATTATTGTAATAATATTTTATTAATTGTAAATTAATTATTTAAAGATTATTGGGACACTTATTAGATTTTTATGTTTGCCGTATAACAAATGTTCATTTTGCCGACAAAAGGAAGTTGACTCTGATTGGTTGGTGGAGGTTAGATTTATTTTAAATATTGTAACTATTAAAATAATAATCTAAAAGGCTTACTAAATTAATAACGATGAATAACTAAATAATTAATGAATTTATATATTTAATTAGCAGATTGTTTATCCCTACAAATAAATATTATAGTAAATGTTCATATATGGAAACGGATGTCGTCCCCACTGTTTTCCTATCGTTGTTCAGGGTTTTGATTTGTATAAAAGCGAGCTGCATGCCAGAATATAGCCTCTGTTTGTACTTACTATCACTATGTGCCCTTTCTTTGTGCTATTTTGTTGAAATAAAACTATTGAAGAAGAACCTGGAGATTTGTACTACGTGTATATTATTTAAGCACCCCACACGTGGTCACACCTCAGAAGTGGGATGTGCGAGAATAACGGGCCTTACGCTGCCGGCTCTGACCAAGGAAGATTAATGGACCAAGAAGACTGCTAAGATTTAGAAGACCAGAGAGAAAGGGTTCGTCGAGTGATTCGTGCTGACGCGGGAGTCATCCCCAAATTTCATTGAGCAACTCAGTATGGTTATTATTTCGAACAGTGATTATACTTTTGTTAGTACGTGTAAAAGGGGGTAGTTAGTGATGAATTGTTAAGCCTAATACCTTCGTTCTGGGTGAAACGGTAACTATGTGTACTAGCTTAGATGATTACTGTGTTTTTTTTTTTGGGTGAGGCGGACTTTAACATATCAAATAATTATAAAAATATGATTGAACACATTAGAAAAGTATTGTTAAATATTAAGCATACTAATATTATATTATGCCTGCCAACATTTAAATATTGTTACCAAGCAAATATTTTAAATAGACGAATTGAAATGTTTAATGATTTAATTTATTATGATAATTTGAATTATGAATATTGTTACATTGTTGACTTAAACAAAAAATTACATTACTCATATGACATGTTTTTAAAATATAATGGAAAAAATAATCTTCAAGGGTTTAAAACAATTTTGAAGGATGTAAATCAACTTATACTAATGCTAGGTAGTCATGTGGTATGTGGAAATCAAGGGGTAGGAGATATCTTAGATACAATATCTTTGCCAACAAACCATTCCTTTCGTTCCTAATTATTGTAAAATTATGTGTCAAAACATTCAATCTTTAACAAATAAGATTGATGATCTTAATGTTCTTTTAATGAATGCCGATATAGATATTTTTGTAATAGTGGAGCACTGGTTATTGCCGGATAACTATCAACTTTATACATTGGAGGGCTATGAGCTAAAAGCTAAATTTTTGCGGCAAAAAAGTGCACGGGGTAGGAGTAGGCATGGTGGAGTAGCTATATTTACTAGGAGCAATGTCAAAACAATGGAGCGTTTGGATATTCAGTCGTATACAGTAGAATTTGTAGTAGAATTTTGTGCTATCGAAATTATTAAAAACAATTTATTGATTATATCTATATATCGATCAGATAGGGAAGAAGATACGTTTTTCTCAAAGTTACATGCTCTTTTAAAGCATATCACAAAGCACTCTTCAAATAAAAGGATTATTATAGCAGGTGATATAAATATAGATATAACCCAAAATACTAACTTATCGCGTAGATTCCTAAATCTCTTAAAATCGTTTAGATTACACTGCATCATAAAAGAACATACTAGAGTGACGACAAATACTGCATCGTGTATGGATCAATTCATAGTGTCTGCAAACGTAAACATGGAAGCGATTGTGAAGAAATATTATATCCCTGATCACTATACATTAATCGGACAATTTCCACTACAGGATAATTTTCGTACTAATAATTTTTCGTACAAAATAAGTAAACGGATATTTAATAACAAAAACATGGATAAATTTCAAGAAAAACTGAAGCAAATAAATTGGAATAGTATATTAAATTCAAATAGCAATATTACTGATAACTATAACAATTTTCTAAAAACCATTAAGGATTTATTAGATATAAATATACCACAAAAGAAAATAATGCTGATGAATAGTCAAAAAACAAAATGGATTACAAAAGGTTTGCAGAAATGCTGCTACCATAAACGTATCATACGCTTACTTACATCTACTTATGATACTGAATCTTTTAAACTTACACTAAATCATACAGCAAAATTCTAAAAAAAAATCTTGCGAAACAAAAAAGAAAATACTACATAAAAAGACTTCAAAAATCGTACAATAAGTATAAAGAAATGTGGAACATGATCAATGAAAAAATTAAACCAAATAATAAAAAACATAAACATGAAAATATCTGCTTAAAATTACAAAATCAAAATGAAACTTCACCCGGAAAAATTGCCAAAACATTTAATAATTACTATGTAGGTATTAGTTCAGGAATAATCACTAATCCTAACCAACAACGAGCAATATCATTGCCTAACTCAATGTATTTAGATGATGTTACGGAATCAGATGTAAAAAAGCAATACTAAGCCTTAAACGTAATAACTCGTGTGGATGTGATGAAATTCCAGGTATCCTACTCGTACATTGTGTTGATGAGTTTGTGAAACCATTAACGTATTTAATTAACCAGTCCTATAACAAGGGCATTTGCCCTGATGCCTTGAAGTTGGCAATAATAAAGCCTATTTTTAAGAAAGGTGAAAAACAAAATGTTGCAAATTATCGCCCAATTGCCTTATTGCCGGTAATTTAAAAGATATTTGAGAAAATAATATGTCAAAGAATGAATAAATTTCTAGAAAAATATAATGTTCTAAATAAAAATCAACATAGCTTTAGAAAAATCATTCTACTGCAACTGCAGTATTCGAATGTATTTATGAAATACTAAATGGATTAGACAAAAAGCAATGTGTGGTAGCTCTTTTTATGGACATTTCCAAAGCATATAATTGTGTTTTGCATGATATTTTATTAAAAAAAATAGATTTTCTTGGCATACGAGGGAAGGCGTAAGATTGGCTCACTTCTTATCTTTCCAATAGGAAACAATTTGTACAAATTATGCATTTGTATAGGGAAATTGAAGAACTTAAGCAAGTCAATTCCACTACTCAAACTATAACAGACTCAATACCTCAGGGCAGTGTATTGGGCTGCTTGTTATTTTTAGCTTACATAAATGATTTACCTTCAGTAGTTTCACATAAAATTATTCTGTTTGCGGATGATGCCACAATTTTGATTTCTTGTGATCAAAATAATATAGACAATATACAGGGTATTATTAGTGAATGTCTACATAAAATAGTAACTGAACTAAAAGAAATAGGTCTTACAATAAATTTTGGGAAAACTAAAATTATGCAATTTAGGCCCTATCAGAGAACGGAATTAGTTTTGTCCATATCACATCAGGGAGAGTTGATTGAGCAAGTAAATAAGTTCCCACTACTTGGAATCACGTTAGACTCAACCCTTTCATGGAAGCCGCATGTAGAAGTCGTAGTGAGTAGGCTTAGTAGTTTTTCGTACGCGCTGCGCGAACTTCGAAGAAACACAAATGAGGAGTGTGCGCTTACTGCGTATCATAGCCATGCTGCTGCCTGGATACGGGATTATGTTTTGGGGCAACTCCACCAATGTGCATGCGGTATCTGTGTTACAAAAAAGATGTCTTAGAATAATTACGTTTACGGCGCCGAGACACACATGTAGAATGTTATTTGTAAAATTTGAAATACTCACGGTGACTTGCGTCTATATCTTCGAATTATGTCGTTTTATAAGAAAACACAGTAGATATTTTCAGCATTTTAATGACACGTCGAGCCGTTACGCTTTGCGGCGCGCAAATGATTTTATTTTGCCTCCGGCCAGACTGGAGTTATTCAAGGTCGGTCCCTACTATATGGCTATAAAGATACATAACCATTTGCCTAACTTTATTAAAGCCCTCCAAGGTATTAATTTTTTAGAAGTTTTTAGTTAAAAAGGCATATTATAATATAAATGAATATTTAAATGATAAATTTCAATATATTTAGATATGACATTATATGTTATTGCAGTATGAAAAATATATAACATTATGCATGAAATACGTAGTTGTTTAATGAGGAATCGACGGTTCGGGTTTTTTTTCCACCGTTGAGAAGTTTTTCTTTTTTCAACCTTAAACAAAAGAACATTGATATTAGGTCAGTTTATATTGTAAAATACGTTTCTGACCTTTAGGTTTTTTGAGATACTTACTTTTGTCATAATAAAGTCCTTTATTTACTAGAAGTACATATTAATATTATTTAATTGTCTTTAATTTACGTTTGCGAAAAGTAGATAATTACCACCTGCTATACGAGGGTCAAACTGAAAGTTCTTAGAACTGGCCACTTATAAACAATATAATAAAAAAAAAATTCTAAAATTTGAAAATAGAACTCTTTGCCAATATTACTGAGTATATATTTCATTCATTTGTCATTTGTTTTACGATTTGGCGGCAAATTGAAAATTGTCTGTGTCACGTCAACATGAATTTAACACGAGAAAATTTTCGTGCAATGATTTTTTATGACTTTCGATGTCATTTAAGTCAACAAGAAAGTTATGATAGACTACGATTGGCCTTTCACGATGAAGCCCCATCTCGTGCGACTGTTTACAACTTGTTTAATGAGTTTAAACGTGGTCGCACTAATCTCACTGATGATGTACGTGAGGGACGGCCTTCTACGGCGACGACTGAAAATAACATCTGTGTTGTGCGGCGTATGATAGAGACTGACAAAAGAGTGACCTATCAGCAGATTCGGACAAGCTTAGGCATCGGTATGAGTCAAGTGCACAAAATCCTCCACGAACATTTAGCGGTCAGGAAGCTTTGCGCCCGGTGGATACCTCATAATTTGACTAAGGCTCAAAAACTCCATCGTGTGGATTGGTGCCGTAAAATGATTGAAAGATTTAACGGAGGTGACTCAAATGCTGTGTTCGACATACTAACAGGTGACGAAAGCTGGATTTACTGTTATGATCCTGAAACCAAAAGACAATCTGCTCAGTGGGTGTTTCCTTTCGAGGAGTTGCCAACTAAAGTGAAGAGAGATCGAAGTGCGGGAAAAAAAATGGTGGCCTCGTTCTTTGGAAGGATAGGTCATTTCGCAACAATTGTGTTAGAGGATCAAAAAACAGTTTCTGCAGAATGGTACACTACCAATTGTTTGCCACTTGTCTTGGAAAAAGTTCGAGAGAAACGACCTCGCAGTAGGATCCTCCTTCACCACGACAACGCCTCGTCGCACACCGCCAAGCGAACGATCGACTATTTGGCGACATCAAACGTTGAATTACTGTCACCCGCCGTATAGCCCCGACCTCGCGCCTTGTGATTTTTATTTATTTCCAAAAATTAAAGAAAAACTTAAAGGAAAGCGGTTTATGAATGCTGAAGAAGCGGTGGCTGCGTATCGCGATGCCATTGAAGAGACCCCTAAGGACGAGTGGGCAAAGTGCTTTTCCCAGTGGTTCCATCGCATGCAGCGGTGTATTGACGTCAATGGACAATATTTTGAAAAGATATAATAAAACTAATAATTGGCTAATGTAATCAGTTTTTGATTTTCTAAGAACTTTCAGTTTAACCCTCGTATTACTTAAAATAAAGTTATTTTTTTCTTAAAGTTACGCTATCACCGTCTCTCAATGATATAAACATCTAATTACAAGAAAACTTCTCATTGTAATCAAAACATTACCTATCATAATACATATTTTTAAATAAATAACTATAGGTGCTATCGCAAACTTGTCTCCTTGATTGAAAAAGCGTTAAGTATTACTTCGACTGTCATAATTGCACCCCTACTCAATGAATACTTTTTTTTAATTTTTACAGGAGCCTCATGAAGGGGCAGTCGATCCTGGTTGGGGTTGGTCCGCACTCTGCGCACTAGAAAGGCACTGCGCTTGCGCATAGTCGCATTGCGCTTGCGCATTGACAACCCGTCTGGTGTAGTGGTCGAGAAATCGCCTACTACGCAGCGGGTGCGGGTTCGATCCCCGCACAATACAAACATTTGTGTGCATGAACATGTCTGTTTGTATTGGTCTGGGTGTTTACTATGTACCTATATCATGTATGCACTTACAAACAAAAAGTATTTTAGTATTATATCCGTTGTCTGGCACCCATAACACAAGCTTTGAGTAGCTTACTTTGGGGCTAGATGGCGATGTGTGGAAATATCCAAAGGATATTTATATTTATTTATTTATAGTAGTGTGAAATCAGGCCGTAGGGCAGCCCCACAAAAATCCTGAATTATATGAAATATTAAATTGGGCGACAGATTTTCATATTAGTGCATTCTAAGAAAACTCTTCAGCGTTTTACAAACATCTATCAAATAGTTAAAAAATTTGAACAGCCTGTATATGGTCATTTTAATTAATAAATAGATTTGTGTATGTGTTTTCCGACTATTGAAATCAATCAAGAATAACCATGACAGCTACAAACAAAATTTCCAGTGTAATTCCTAATGTTTTTTTATATAAACAATTGAGTTTATTTTATTTATGGTTAGATATGCGGAGTAAAGATCACAGATCACGTGTAGGTACATTTCATTATTTAATGCAAGTCAATGTTTATAGAACAGTATAGTAAACAATCTGAACATACCAAAAATTGAAGAACCTTTCAGTAAAACCTAGCTGTTCGACAGTCTCGACCAGTAATCATTTCGAATAACTTGAAAACCGGCCAAGTGCGAGTCAGACTCGCGTACGAAGGGTTCCGTATTCACTATGTAAGTACGAGTATGTAAGCACTTTTATTGACCTAGAAATGATCTGTAAAACATGATTAAGATTGCCTTTCAATAAGCATGCGATTTCCTTTAAATAATAAATTATTCGAAATTTTGATTTTGTACAGCTGAATAACCTAATTCAAAAACAAAATGCACTAAAAAGTCATAAGTAAACTCTTGACCGTTTAAAGGAAAGGAATCCATTAGAGGCGAAAAATTTCTTTTTGGAGTCGGTGCTCTGATAGTTGATTCTTGAGATGGTTAAAAAATTAGTTTTGAAGTCGGTTTTTACTTTTTTTAATTAATTTTATTTATTTATTTTTGAGATTACAGGTTAGGGGAAAGTTTGCACCTTGTGATTCCTTTGATTATGAAACTAAAACAAATTATAGCTAGTGTATGATGTACCTCTCAATTATTATTATTTTTAAAATTTTCATTTCAACACTTTGGCAGGGAGATAAGAATACATATATATGCCAAATTACAGTTTCCTAGCACTTCAGTGTCGGAAGTCTCGACATAGTTCCGTGTAAAACCACCAGGTGGCGCTCGAAAAATGCTAAGACAAAATTGGTGTTTTTGTGTATTTATTGATTGAGAAGAATTTTTGAATCATGCTTAAAAAACAACAAATATTTTTCAAGATTTATTAAAGATATAGCCACGTAAGTTAAAATTATATTTAATGAATTAGAAAATCATAAAATTGAAATTGTCGACGTGAAATGTCAAAAATGATACATCAGACTACGCCCACAGCGGGCGAAGTCTGAAGCATAATTTTAAATAAAATACACTATTCATAAAAAAAATACACTATTCTTAAATAAACTCTTAAAAAGATGATGCTTGAGATGGCTAATGCGATGGTACCGACTCAAAAAAAGAAATGGTTTTGCCGAGAATTCATTTAAGACTTTGTTTACTTTTATTGTAAAAAAGAATACTTAAATTTTATCCGATTCTGTCGATATCACATACAAACAGTTCAAATTGATTACCTCGTTTTTTTAAGTCGACAACAGTTTTTTGAAGTTAAAAGTTAATTGTATTTGTATTATTTGTGAAGGAGGGTGGTTTGCACTTTTTGATTCTGTTCCTTTATACGTGTTACACGATGAATTCCGATCCTAGTCTGCCCCACATATTTACTTAGTTCTGTAATAGTAGACTTATGCACTAAAACATATACTCACTGTGTGTGACTTATGTAACCCCACTGTATTCACTAAATTACACATTCTCTTCCTCATATTATGTTCAATACATCATAATTTATACACCTATCTAGGTGTCAAACCTATTTAACGTTTGTTATGGAAATGCCGAAAGTGTCCACCATGTTGAA
The DNA here is from genome assembly GCA_963924145.1 of Pyrausta purpuralis. Taxonomy (NCBI): domain Eukaryota; kingdom Metazoa; phylum Arthropoda; class Insecta; order Lepidoptera; family Crambidae; genus Pyrausta; species Pyrausta purpuralis. The sequence continues at coordinate 6,152,982 of OZ001644.1, forward strand.
TGTAACTTGGCTATGATATAAGAATATTTTGGATTAATCTTTAGATTATCTTATTATTGTAATAATATTTTATTAATTGTAAATTAATTATTTAAAGATTATTGGGACACTTATTAGATTTTTATGTTTGCCGTATAACAAATGTTCATTTTGCCGACAAAAGGAAGTTGACTCTGATTGGTTGGTGGAGGTTAGATTTATTTTAAATATTGTAACTATTAAAATAATAATCTAAAAGGCTTACTAAATTAATAACGATGAATAACTAAATAATTAATGAATTTATATATTTAATTAGCAGATTGTTTATCCCTACAAATAAATATTATAGTAAATGTTCATATATGGAAACGGATGTCGTCCCCACTGTTTTCCTATCGTTGTTCAGGGTTTTGATTTGTATAAAAGCGAGCTGCATGCCAGAATATAGCCTCTGTTTGTACTTACTATCACTATGTGCCCTTTCTTTGTGCTATTTTGTTGAAATAAAACTATTGAAGAAGAACCTGGAGATTTGTACTACGTGTATATTATTTAAGCACCCCACACGTGGTCACACCTCAGAAGTGGGATGTGCGAGAATAACGGGCCTTACGCTGCCGGCTCTGACCAAGGAAGATTAATGGACCAAGAAGACTGCTAAGATTTAGAAGACCAGAGAGAAAGGGTTCGTCGAGTGATTCGTGCTGACGCGGGAGTCATCCCCAAATTTCATTGAGCAACTCAGTATGGTTATTATTTCGAACAGTGATTATACTTTTGTTAGTACGTGTAAAAGGGGGTAGTTAGTGATGAATTGTTAAGCCTAATACCTTCGTTCTGGGTGAAACGGTAACTATGTGTACTAGCTTAGATGATTACTGTGTTTTTTTTTTGGGTGAGGCGGACTTTAACATATCAAATAATTATAAAAATATGATTGAACACATTAGAAAAGTATTGTTAAATATTAAGCATACTAATATTATATTATGCCTGCCAACATTTAAATATTGTTACCAAGCAAATATTTTAAATAGACGAATTGAAATGTTTAATGATTTAATTTATTATGATAATTTGAATTATGAATATTGTTACATTGTTGACTTAAACAAAAAATTACATTACTCATATGACATGTTTTTAAAATATAATGGAAAAAATAATCTTCAAGGGTTTAAAACAATTTTGAAGGATGTAAATCAACTTATACTAATGCTAGGTAGTCATGTGGTATGTGGAAATCAAGGGGTAGGAGATATCTTAGATACAATATCTTTGCCAACAAACCATTCCTTTCGTTCCTAATTATTGTAAAATTATGTGTCAAAACATTCAATCTTTAACAAATAAGATTGATGATCTTAATGTTCTTTTAATGAATGCCGATATAGATATTTTTGTAATAGTGGAGCACTGGTTATTGCCGGATAACTATCAACTTTATACATTGGAGGGCTATGAGCTAAAAGCTAAATTTTTGCGGCAAAAAAGTGCACGGGGTAGGAGTAGGCATGGTGGAGTAGCTATATTTACTAGGAGCAATGTCAAAACAATGGAGCGTTTGGATATTCAGTCGTATACAGTAGAATTTGTAGTAGAATTTTGTGCTATCGAAATTATTAAAAACAATTTATTGATTATATCTATATATCGATCAGATAGGGAAGAAGATACGTTTTTCTCAAAGTTACATGCTCTTTTAAAGCATATCACAAAGCACTCTTCAAATAAAAGGATTATTATAGCAGGTGATATAAATATAGATATAACCCAAAATACTAACTTATCGCGTAGATTCCTAAATCTCTTAAAATCGTTTAGATTACACTGCATCATAAAAGAACATACTAGAGTGACGACAAATACTGCATCGTGTATGGATCAATTCATAGTGTCTGCAAACGTAAACATGGAAGCGATTGTGAAGAAATATTATATCCCTGATCACTATACATTAATCGGACAATTTCCACTACAGGATAATTTTCGTACTAATAATTTTTCGTACAAAATAAGTAAACGGATATTTAATAACAAAAACATGGATAAATTTCAAGAAAAACTGAAGCAAATAAATTGGAATAGTATATTAAATTCAAATAGCAATATTACTGATAACTATAACAATTTTCTTAAAACCATTAAGGATTTATTAGATATAAATATACCACAAAAGAAAATAATGCTGATGAATAGTCAAAAAACAAAATGGATTACAAAAGGTTTGCAGAAATGCTGCTACCATAAACGTATCATACGCTTACTTACATCTACTTATGATACTGAATCTTTTAAACTTACACTAAATCATACAGCAAAATTCTAAAAAAAAATCTTGCGAAACAAAAAAGAAAATACTACATAAAAAGACTTCAAAAATCGTACAATAAGTATAAAGAAATGTGGAACATGATCAATGAAAAAATTAAACCAAATAATAAAAAACATAAACATGAAAATATCTGCTTAAAATTACAAAATCAAAATGAAACTTCACCCGGAAAAATTGCCAAAACATTTAATAATTACTATGTAGGTATTAGTTCAGGAATAATCACTAATCCTAACCAACAACGAGCAATATCATTGCCTAACTCAATGTATTTAGATGATGTTACGGAATCAGATGTAAAAAAGCAATACTAAGCCTTAAACGTAATAACTCGTGTGGATGTGATGAAATTCCAGGTATCCTACTCGTACATTGTGTTGATGAGTTTGTGAAACCATTAACGTATTTAATTAACCAGTCCTATAACAAGGGCATTTGCCCTGATGCCTTGAAGTTGGCAATAATAAAGCCTATTTTTAAGAAAGGTGAAAAACAAAATGTTGCAAATTATCGCCCAATTGCCTTATTGCCGGTAATTTAAAAGATATTTGAGAAAATAATATGTCAAAGAATGAATAAATTTCTAGAAAAATATAATGTTCTAAATAAAAATCAACATAGCTTTAGAAAAATCATTCTACTGCAACTGCAGTATTCGAATGTATTTATGAAATACTAAATGGATTAGACAAAAAGCAATGTGTGGTAGCTCTTTTTATGGACATTTCCAAAGCATATAATTGTGTTTTGCATGATATTTTATTAAAAAAAATAGATTTTCTTGGCATACGAGGGAAGGCGTAAGATTGGCTCACTTCTTATCTTTCCAATAGGAAACAATTTGTACAAATTATGCATTTGTATAGGGAAATTGAAGAACTTAAGCAAGTCAATTCCACTACTCAAACTATAACAGACTCAATACCTCAGGGCAGTGTATTGGGCTGCTTGTTATTTTTAGCTTACATAAATGATTTACCTTCAGTAGTTTCACATAAAATTATTCTGTTTGCGGATGATGCCACAATTTTGATTTCTTGTGATCAAAATAATATAGACAATATACAGGGTATTATTAGTGAATGTCTACATAAAATAGTAACTGAACTAAAAGAAATAGGTCTTACAATAAATTTTGGGAAAACTAAAATTATGCAATTTAGGCCCTATCAGAGAACGGAATTAGTTTTGTCCATATCACATCAGGGAGAGTTGATTGAGCAAGTAAATAAGTTCCCACTACTTGGAATCACGTTAGACTCAACCCTTTCATGGAAGCCGCATGTAGAAGTCGTAGTGAGTAGGCTTAGTAGTTTTTCGTACGCGCTGCGCGAACTTCGAAGAAACACAAATGAGGAGTGTGCGCTTACTGCGTATCATAGCCATGCTGCTGCCTGGATACGGGATTATGTTTTGGGGCAACTCCACCAATGTGCATGCGGTATCTGTGTTACAAAAAAGATGTCTTAGAATAATTACGTTTACGGCGCCGAGACACACATGTAGAATGTTATTTGTAAAATTTGAAATACTCACGGTGACTTGCGTCTATATCTTCGAATTATGTCGTTTTATAAGAAAACACAGTAGATATTTTCAGCATTTTAATGACACGTCGAGCCGTTACGCTTTGCGGCGCGCAAATGATTTTATTTTGCCTCCGGCCAGACTGGAGTTATTCAAGGTCGGTCCCTACTATATGGCTATAAAGATACATAACCATTTGCCTAACTTTATTAAAGCCCTCCAAGGTATTAATTTTTTAGAAGTTTTTAGTTAAAAAGGCATATTATAATATAAATGAATATTTAAATGATAAATTTCAATATATTTAGATATGACATTATATGTTATTGCAGTATGAAAAATATATAACATTATGCATGAAATACGTAGTTGTTTAATGAGGAATCGACGGTTCGGGTTTTTTTTCCACCGTTGAGAAGTTTTTCTTTTTTCAACCTTAAACAAAAGAACATTGATATTAGGTCAGTTTATATTGTAAAATACGTTTCTGACCTTTAGGTTTTTTGAGATACTTACTTTTGTCATAATAAAGTCCTTTATTTACTAGAAGTACATATTAATATTATTTAATTGTCTTTAATTTACGTTTGCGAAAAGTAGATAATTACCACCTGCTATACGAGGGTCAAACTGAAAGTTCTTAGAACTGGCCACTTATAAACAATATAATAAAAAAAAAAATCTAAAATTTGAAAATAGAACTCTTTGCCAATATTACTGAGTATATATTTCATTCATTTGTCATTTGTTTTACGATTTGGCGGCAAATTGAAAATTGTCTGTGTCACGTCAACATGAATTTAACACGAGAAAATTTTCGTGCAATGATTTTTTATGACTTTCGATGTCATTTAAGTCAACAAGAAAGTTATGATAGACTACGATTGGCCTTTCACGATGAAGCCCCATCTCGTGCGACTGTTTACAACTTGTTTAATGAGTTTAAACGTGGTCGCACTAATCTCACTGATGATGTACGTGAGGGACGGCCTTCTACGGCGACGACTGAAAATAACATCTGTGTTGTGCGGCGTATGATAGAGACTGACAAAAGAGTGACCTATCAGCAGATTCGGACAAGCTTAGGCATCGGTATGAGTCAAGTGCACAAAATCCTCCACGAACATTTAGCGGTCAGGAAGCTTTGCGCCCGGTGGATACCTCATAATTTGACTAAGGCTCAAAAACTCCATCGTGTGGATTGGTGCCGTAAAATGATTGAAAGATTTAACGGAGGTGACTCAAATGCTGTGTTCGACATACTAACAGGTGACGAAAGCTGGATTTACTGTTATGATCCTGAAACCAAAAGACAATCTGCTCAGTGGGTGTTTCCTTTCGAGGAGTTGCCAACTAAAGTGAAGAGAGATCGAAGTGCGGGAAAAAAAATGGTGGTCTCGTTCTTTGGAAGGATAGGTCATTTCGCAACAATTGTGTTAGAGGATCAAAAAACAGTTTCTGCAGAATGGTACACTACCAATTGTTTGCCACTTGTCTTGGAAAAAGTTCGAGAGAAACGACCTCGCAGTAGGATCCTCCTTCACCACGACAACGCCTCGTCGCACACCGCCAAGCGAACGATCGACTATTTGGCGACATCAAACGTTGAATTACTGTCACCCGCCGTATAGCCCCGACCTCGCGCCTTGTGATTTTTATTAATTTCCAAAAATTAAAGAAAAACTTAAAGGAAAGCGGTTTATGAATGCTGAAGAAGCGGTGGCTGCGTATCGCGATGCCATTGAAGAGACCCCTAAGGACGAGTGGGCAAAGTGCTTTTCCCAGTGGTTCCATCGCATGCAGCGGTGTATTGACGTCAATGGACAATATTTTGAAAAGATATAATAAAACTAATAATTGGCTAATGTAATCAGTTTTTGATTTTCTAAGAACTTTCAGTTTAACCCTCGTATTACTTAAAATAAAGTTATTTTTTTCTTAAAGTTACGCTATCACCGTCTCTCAATGATATAAACATCTAATTACAAGAAAACTTCTCATTGTAATCAAAACATTACCTATCATAATACATATTTTTAAATAAATAACTATAGGTGCTATCGCAAACTTGTCTCCTTGATTGAAAAAGCGTTAAGTATTACTTCGACTGTCATAATTGCACCCCTACTCAATGAATACTTTTTTTTAATTTTTACAGGAGCCTCATGAAGGGGCAGTCGATCCTGGTTGGGGTTGGTCCGCACTCTGCGCACTAGAAAGGCACTGCGCTTGCGCATAGTCGCATTGCGCTTGCGCATTGACAACCCGTCTGGTGTAGTGGTCGAGAAATCGCCTACTACGCAGCGGGTGCGGGTTCGATCCCCGCACAATACAAACATTTGTGTGCATGAACATGTCTGTTTGTATTGGTCTGGGTGTTTACTATGTACCTATATCATGTATGCACTTACAAACAAAAAGTATTTTAGTATTATATCCGTTGTCTGGCACCCATAACACAAGCTTTGAGTAGCTTACTTTGGGGCTAGATGGCGATGTGTGGAAATATCCAAAGGATATTTATATTTATTTATTTATAGTAGTGTGAAATCAGGCCGTAGGGCAGCCCCACAAAAATCCTGAATTATATGAAATATTAAATTGGGCGACAGATTTTCATATTAGTGCATTCTAAGAAAACTCTTCAGCGTTTTACAAACATCTATCAAATAGTTAAAAAATTTGAACAGCCTGTATATGGTCATTTTAATTAATAAATAGATTTGTGTATGTGTTTTCCGACTATTGAAATCAATCAAGAATAACCATGACAGCTACAAACAAAATTTCCAGTGTAATTCCTAATGTTTTTTTATATAAACAATTGAGTTTATTTTATTTATGGTTAGATATGCGGAGTAAAGATCACAGATCACGTGTAGGTACATTTCATTATTTAATGCAAGTCAATGTTTATAGAACAGTATAGTAAACAATCTGAACATACCAAAAATTGAAGAACCTTTCAGTAAAACCTAGCTGTTCGACAGTCTCGACCAGTAATCATTTCGAATAACTTGAAAACCGGCCAAGTGCGAGTCAGACTCGCGTACGAAGGGTTCCGTATTCACTATGTAAGTACGAGTATGTAAGCACTTTTATTGACCTAGAAATGATCTGTAAAACATGATTAAGATTGCCTTTCAATAAGCATGCGATTTCCTTTAAATAATAAATTATTCGAAATTTTGATTTTGTACAGCTGAATAACCTAATTCAAAAACAAAATGCACTAAAAAGTCATAAGTAAACTCTTGACCGTTTAAAGGAAAGGAATCCATTAGAGGCGAAAAATTTCTTTTTGGAGTCGGTGCTCTGATAGTTGATTCTTGAGATGGTTAAAAAATTAGTTTTGAAGTCGGTTTTTACTTTTTTTAATTAATTTTATTTATTTATTTTTGAGATTACAGGTTAGGGGAAAGTTTGCACCTTGTGATTCCTTTGATTATGAAACTAAAACAAATTATAGCTAGTGTATGATGTACCTCTCAATTATTATTATTTTTAAAATTTTCATTTCAACACTTTGGCAGGGAGATAAGAATACATATATATGCCAAATTACAGTTTCCTAGCACTTCAGTGTCGGAAGTCTCGACATAGTTCCGTGTAAAACCACCAGGTGGCGCTCGAAAAATGCTAAGACAAAATTGGTGTTTTCGTGTATTTATTGATTGAGAAGAATTTTTGAATCATGCTTAAAAAACAACAAATATTTTTCAAGATTTATTAAAGATATAGCCACGTAAGTTAAAATTATATTTAATGAATTAGAAAATCATAAAATTGAAATTGTCGACGTGAAATGTCAAAAATGATACATCAGACTACGCCCACAGCGGGCGAAGTCTGAAGCATAATTTTAAATAAAATACACTATTCATAAAAAAAATACACTATTCTTAAATAAACTCTTAAAAAGATGATGCTTGAGATGGCTAATGCGATGGTACCGACTCAAAAAAAGAAATGGTTTTGCCGAGAATTCATTTAAGACTTTGTTTACTTTTATTGTAAAAAAGAATACTTAAATTTTATCCGATTCTGTCGATATCACATACAAACAGTTCAAATTGATTACCTCGTTTTTTTAAGTCGACAACAGTTTTTTGAAGTTAAAAGTTAATTGTATTTGTATTATTTGTGAAGGAGGGTGGTTTGCACTTTTTGATTCTGTTCCTTTATACGTGTTACACGATGAATTCCGATCCTAGTCTGCCCCACATATTTACTTAGTTCTGTAATAGTAGACTTATGCACTAAAACATATACTCACTGTGTGTGACTTATGTAACCCCACTGTATTCACTAAATTACACATTCTCTTCCTCATATTATGTTCAATACATCATAATTTATACACCTATCTAGGTGTCAAACCTATTTAACGTTTGTTATGGAAATGCCGAAAGTGTCCACCATGTTGAATGTAACTTGGCTATGATATAAGAATATTTTGGATTAATCTTTAGATTATCTTATTATTGTAATAATATTTTATTAATTGTAAATTAATTATTTAAAGATTATTGGGACACTTATTAGATTTTTATGTTTGCCGTATAACAAATGTTCATTTTGCCGACAAAAGGAAGTTGACTCTGATTGGTTGGTGGAGGTTAGATTTATTTTAAATATTGTAACTATTAAAATAATAATCTAAAAGGCTTACTAAATTAATAACGATGAATAACTAAATAATTAATGAATTTATATATTTAATTAGCAGATTGTTTATCCCTACAAATAAATATTATAGTAAATGTTCATATATGGAAACGGATGTCGTCCCCACTGTTTTCCTATCGTTGTTCAGGGTTTTGATTTGTATAAAAGCGAGCTGCATGCCAGAATATAGCCTCTGTTTGTACTTACTATCACTATGTGCCCTTTCTTTGTGCTATTTTGTTGAAATAAAACTATTGAAGAAGAACCTGGAGATTTGTACTACGTGTATATTATTTAAGCACCCCACACGTGGTCACACCTCAGAAGTGGGATGTGCGAGAATAACGGGCCTTACGCTGCCGGCTCTGACCAAGGAAGATTAATGGACCAAGAAGACTGCTAAGATTTAGAAGACCAGAGAGAAAGGGTTCGTCGAGTGATTCGTGCTGACGCGGGAGTCATCCCCAAATTTCATTGAGCAACTCAGTATGGTTATTATTTCGAACAGTGATTATACTTTTGTTAGTACGTGTAAAAGGGGGTAGTTAGTGATGAATTGTTAAGCCTAATACCTTCGTTCTGGGTGAAACGGTAACTATGTGTACTAGCTTAGATGATTACTGTGTTTTTTTTTTTGGGTGAGGCGGACTTTAACATATCAAATAATTATAAAAATATGATTGAACACATTAGAAAAGTATTGTTAAATATTAAGCATACTAATATTATATTATGCCTGCCAACATTTAAATATTGTTACCAAGCAAATATTTTAAATAGACGAATTGAAATGTTTAATGATTTAATTTATTATGATAATTTGAATTATGAATATTGTTACATTGTTGACTTAAACAAAAAATTACATTACTCATATGACATGTTTTTAAAATATAATGGAAAAAATAATCTTCAAGGGTTTAAAACAATTTTGAAGGATGTAAATCAACTTATACTAATGCTAGGTAGTCATGTGGTATGTGGAAATCAAGGGGTAGGAGATATCTTAGATACAATATCTTTGCCAACAAACCATTCCTTTCGTTCCTAATTATTGTAAAATTATGTGTCAAAACATTCAATCTTTAACAAATAAGATTGATGATCTTAATGTTCTTTTAATGAATGCCGATATAGATATTTTTGTAATAGTGGAGCACTGGTTATTGCCGGATAACTATCAACTTTATACATTGTAGGGCTATGAGCTAAAAGCTAAATTTTTGCGGCAAAAAAGTGCACGGGGTAGGAGTAGGCATGGTGGAGTAGCTATATTTACTAGGAGCAATGTCAAAACAATGGAGCGTTTGGATATTCAGTCGTATACAGTAGAATTTGTAGTAGAATTTTGTGCTATCGAAATTATTAAAAACAATTTATTGATTATATCTATATATCGATCAGATAGGGAAGAAGATACGTTTTTCTCAAAGTTACATGCTCTTTTAAAGCATATCACAAAGCACTCTTCAAATAAAAGGATTATTATAGCAGGTGATATAAATATAGATATAACCCAAAATACTAACTTATCGCGTAGATTCCTAAATCTCTTAAAATCGTTTAGATTACACTGCATCATAAAAGAACATACTAGAGTGACGACAAATACTGCATCGTGTATGGATCAATTCATAGTGTCTGCAAACGTAAACATGGAAGCGATTGTGAAGAAATATTATATCCCTGATCACTATACATTAATCGGACAATTTCCACTACAGGATAATTTTCGTACTAATAATTTTTCGTACAAAATAAGTAAACGGATATTTAATAACAAAAACATGGATAAATTTCAAGAAAAACTGAAGCAAATAAATTGGAATAGTATATTAAATTCAAATAGCAATATTACTGATAACTATAACAATTTTCTTAAAACCATTAAGGATTTATTAGATATAAATATACCACAAAAGAAAATAATGCTGATGAATAGTCAAAAAACAAAATGGATTACAAAAGGTTTGCAGAAATGCTGCTACCATAAACGTATCATACGCTTACTTACATCTACTTATGATACTGAATCTTTTAAACTTACACTAAATCATACAGCAAAATTCTAAAAAAAAATCTTGCGAAACAAAAAAGAAAATACTACATAAAAAGACTTCAAAAATCGTACAATAAGTATAAAGAAATGTGGAACATGATCAATGAAAAAATTAAACCAAATAATAAAAAACATAAACATGAAAATATCTGCTTAAAATTACAAAATCAAAATGAAACTTCACCCGGAAAAATTGCCAAAACATTTAATAATTACTATGTAGGTATTAGTTCAGGAATAATCACTAATCCTAACCAACAACGAGCAATATCATTGCCTAACTCAATGTATTTAGATGATGTTACGGAATCAGATGTAAAAAAGCAATACTAAGCCTTAAACGTAATAACTCGTGTGGATGTGATGAAATTCCAGGTATCCTACTCGTACATTGTGTTGATGAGTTTGTGAAACCATTAACGTATTTAATTAACCAGTCCTATAACAAGGGCATTTGCCCTGATGCCTTGAAGTTGGCAATAATAAAGCCTATTTTTAAGAAAGGTGAAAAACAAAATGTTGCAAATTATCGCCCAATTGCCTTATTGCCGGTAATTTAAAAGATATTTGAGAAAATAATATGTCAAAGAATGAATAAATTTCTAGAAAAATATAATGTTCTAAATAAAAATCAACATAGCTTTAGAAAAATCATTCTACTGCAACTGCAGTATTCGAATGTATTTATGAAATACTAAATGGATTAGACAAAAAGCAATGTGTGGTAGCTCTTTTTATGGACATTTCCAAAGCATATAATTGTGTTTTGCATGATATTTTATTAAAAAAAATAGATTTTCTTGGCATACGAGGGAAGGCGTAAGATTGGCTCACTTCTTATCTTTCCAATAGGAAACAATTTGTACAAATTATGCATTTGTATAGGGAAATTGAAGAACTTAAGCAAGTCAATTCCACTACTCAAACTATAACAGACTCAATACCTCAGGGCAGTGTATTGGGCTGCTTGTTATTTTTAGCTTACATAAATGATTTACCTTCAGTAGTTTCACATAAAATTATTCTGTTTGCGGATGATGCCACAATTTTGATTTCTTGTGATCAAAATAATATAGACAATATACAGGGTATTATTAGTGAATGTCTACATAAAATAGTAACTGAACTAAAAGAAATAGGTCTTACAATAAATTTTGGGAAAACTAAAATTATGCAATTTAGGCCCTATCAGAGAACGGAATTAGTTTTGTCCATATCACATCAGGGAGAGTTGATTGAGCAAGTAAATAAGTTCCCACTACTTGGAATCACGTTAGACTCAACCCTTTCATGGAAGCCGCATGTAGAAGTCGTAGTGAGTAGGCTTAGTAGTTTTTCGTACGCGCTGCGCGAACTTCGAAGAAACACAAATGAGGAGTGTGCGCTTACTGCGTATCATAGCCATGCTGCTGCCTGGATACGGGATTATGTTTTGGGGCAACTCCACCAATGTGCATGCGGTATCTGTGTTACAAAAAAGATGTCTTAGAATAATTACGTTTACGGCGCCGAGACACACATGTAGAATGTTATTTGTAAAATTTGAAATACTCACGGTGACTTGCGTCTATATCTTCGAATTATGTCGTTTTATAAGAAAACACAGTAGATATTTTCAGCATTTTAATGACACGTCGAGCCGTTACGCTTTGCGGCGCGCAAATGATTTTATTTTGCCTCCGGCCAGACTGGAGTTATTCAAGGTCGGTCCCTACTATATGGCTATAAAGATACATAACCATTTGCCTAACTTTATTAAAGCCCTCCAAGGTATTAATTTTTTAGAAGTTTTTAGTTAAAAAGGCATATTATAATATAAATGAATATTTAAATGATAAATTTCAATATATTTAGATATGACATTATATGTTATTGCAGTATGAAAAATATATAACATTATGCATGAAATACGTAGTTGTTTAATGAGGAATCGACGGTTCGGGTTTTTTTTCCACCGTTGAGAAGTTTTTCTTTTTTCAACCTTAAACAAAAGAACATTGATATTAGGTCTTAAACATTTATATCGGAGCAGTAAAAATAGTAGTTTAATTTATCGGAGTATATTAGTATTAGCTACAGTATTTCAAATATTCCGGAATAAATCGTTGGCTATGTTTTCTACGTAAACTTTGTGTGATCTAAGTAAACTGATATCTGTGTCACACACGGAAAATGATCTGTGTGACCTACATAAATTATGTCTGTGTGAGTAGCAGTGTCTATGTGACCTATGCAGCTACGTGAAGTAATGTCTGTGTGAATGACGTGAAGTAATGTCTGTGTGAATGACGTAAAGCAATGCTGTGTGACCTACATAAATAATGTCTGTGAGAGTAGCAGTATCTGTGTGGCCTACGTGAAGTACTGTGTGAACTACGTAGAGCAATGCTGTGTAAACTACGTAGAGCAATGCTGTGTGAGCTACGTAAATTGTCTGTGTGAGAAGCAGTATCTGTGTGGCCTACGTAAAGTACTGTGTGGACTACGTAAAGCAATGCTGTGTGAACTACGTAAATTGTCTGTGTGAGAAGCAGTGTCTGTGTGGCCTGCGTGAAGTAATATCTGTGCGAAGTACGTAGAGCAATGCTGTGTGAGCAACATATTTTTTTTATTATTTTTCATTATTTGTGTGATCTACGTGAAGTATTGTCTGTGTGACTTACGTTATGTCTGTGTAACTTGTGTCGGCTATTACCCCTCTAGAATTTATTACACATGCTGAAATTTCCTAACTTAGTGATATGCATGAACAAATTATTACCGTGTCCATCAAAACAAATTTCTTGCAAGTTTCCAGTATACTTGTTGATTCTGCTCAATTCTCATTTTCAGCACACCAACAACGCAGACTTCCAAAACACCACCAGAGCACCGTGTGACACGGTGGGTGCAGGATGGCCGAGTGTTACACGATGATTCCCGATCCTAGTCTGCCCCACATATTTACTTAGTTCTGTAATAGTAGACTTATGCACTAAAACATATACTCACTGTGTGTGACTTATGTAACCCCACTGTATTCACTAAATTACACATTCTCTTCCTCATATTATGTTCGATACATCATAATTTATACACCTATCTAGGTGTCAAACCTATTTAACGTTTGTTATGGAAATGCCGAAAGTGTCCACCATGTTGAATGTAACTTGGCTATGATATAAGAATATTTTGGATTAATCTTTAGATTATCTTATTATTGTAATAATATTTTATTAATTGTAAATTAATTATTTAAAGATTATTGGGACACTTATTAGATTTTTATGTTTGCCGTATAACAAATGTTCATTTTGCCGACAAAAGGAAGTTGACTCTGATTGGTTGGTGGAGGTTAGATTTATTTTAAATATTGTAACTATTAAAATAATAATCTAAAAGGCTTACTAAATTAATAACGATGAATAACTAAATAATTAATGAATTTATATATTTAATTAGCAGATTGTTTATCCCTACAAATAAATATAATAGTAAATGTTCATATATGGAAACGGATGTCGTCCCCACTGTTTTCCTATCGTTGTTCAGGGTTTTGATTTGTATAAAAGCGAGCTGCATGCCAGAATATAGCCTCTGTTTGTACTTACTCTCACTATGTGCCCTTTCTTTGTGCTATTTAGTTGAAATAAAACTATTGGAGAAGAACCTAGAGATTTGTACTACGTGTATATTATTTAAGCACCCCACATGCGGTCACATAGGCTAAAAAATACCTAACATGAGTTCCGGCGTAATAATCGCCGAACTCCTAAGCGTTAAGGAGTTTCCACCATCAGCTCAGCTCCACAAAATCAAGTATAAAAATACTAAAACTGACTTTAAAATTTAAGGGTTTCCCTCAATTACTCTAGATCCCACCATTAGATCCCGATTTGGCAACAATGGGATCAACTAAAGAGGAGAGGAGAGGTAGACTCTCTGAGTAAGTAAAAAAATCAAATCGGTAGGTACACAACTGACTGAGTTATGAGGTAACATTGCCACAAAAAACATACAGTTGAATTGATAACCTACTCCTTTTTGAAGTCAATTTAATAATATCCCTTTACTAACTAATTAATGAAAGATACTCGTACATAACATACATACATCGATACTCGTACATGGGACGTAAGGGAGCTTGATCAAGACCTAAAGCTCCAAGCCAACCTCACCTTCACGTGGTGCGTCCTGTTTATACAGACGAGGCTCTGGCGACCGACCGATGGCGGTATAACCATCCAATATAAGGTGCAGCTAAATGTTGGAATGTGACGGGCAGCAGCGTCAAAGCTGCAAGGGGCTGCGCCTCTGCGCTCGCCAACCCGCCTGCCAAGCGTGGCGAGTATTGGCAAAATCCACTCATGTTTGCACACAAGAAAACCAGGCCCCCAGTCTCCGTCAGCCCCGCTATTCCTGACTTTGGTAGCGGTCACGGTAACGGCGGGGCAGGGGGTGCTAAGGATCCCTGGAGGCGATCGCGCTGCCACCCCCGACGACAACTGGCTCTGGTAACTTATAACGCGTGCACACTGAGGACAGACGAAAAGTTGCTCGAGCTGGAGGAAGAATTGAGCAGGTTACACTGGGTCATAATGGGTTTATCAGAAGTCCGTAGAGAGGGCGAGGACACGATAACTCTGCAGTCCGGCAACCTGCTCTTCTACCGGGAGGGTGACCAAAAGTCCCAAGGCGGTGTCGGGTTTCTCGTCAACAATATCGAAACCATCGAGAGCGTGTCGAGCAGGGTGATATACCTTATACTCAGAATATCTCAGAATAAATTTAGATAATTTCATGAAGAAGAGCGACATTCACTCATATAACACAAGAAATAAACACAAGCTTGTCGTTCCTAACTTCAGATTAGTTAAAACTAGTTATTCGTTCATGGGAAATTGTATAAAATTATTTAATTATATACCACACAATCTTGTCGAATTGCCGGTTGATAAATTTAAGAAACACGTTAAAAACACGCTTATGTCTAAAGGCTATTATAAGGTTCAAGACTACTTGAACGACACGAATGTGTGGTCCGTCCAGCCTGCACAGACTGATGTACTTACCTTTGATGAATTTGATTTTACGGCAGCTAGTGGTGACTGAGTTTGTTCCGGCCTTTTTGTTCTCAGCACTTGCCTAATTGTCTGTGTTCTGTCTCGAAGCGCTGGTAGGGTCCAAAAGATAAGGAGACATGATTCGGCCCCTTCAGGACACATTTATTTTTACTTTATTTTTCACTGTACATTTGACGTTCATAAGTGGCATATTGTGTCCTAAATTGAATAAAAATATTTGAATTTTGAATTTTTTTGAATCTAAGAGGTATTCGCTGAAGGTCATACAGGTATATGCACCGACCTCGAAACACCCCGATGAAGAGGTGGAGGAAATGTATGAGGACGTAAGTAGAGCCATACATACTTCCGAAACCTATTTTACTGTTGTAATGGGTCCCCCATCAACGCAAAACTGGGCAAGAGAGGCGAGAATAAGTTGAAGGTGTGACCCTTTGGATACGGGCAAAGGAACGCTAGGGGACAGAGGCTGGTCGACTTTCTGGAGAAAGAGGGACTCTTTGCGATGAACTCTTTCTTCCAGAAGCCGCCTCAAAGGAAGTGGACCTGGTTGAGTCACGATGGCTTCACGAGAAACGAGATCGACTTCATCATGACTACCAAGAGACGGTTATTCAATGATGTCTCCGTGATCAACGGGGTGAAAACCGGTAGCGATCACCGAATGGTTCGAGGCACATTGAATATAAATGTGAAATTGGAAAGGTCCCGTCTGATGAAGTCCACGCTCCGACCGGCTCGTGCTCATATCCAAAATCCCGAGAGCTTTCAACTCGAGTTGTCAAACCGCTTCGATTGCCTAAAGAATTCCGTATCAGTGGACGAAATAAACAACGGGTTGGTGGAAACTGTCCAAACGGTGGGGTCTAAGTTTTTTAGGCCTGGCCGTAAAGAAAGACCTCAAAAACTGTCGGTCCACACTCTCGACCTTATGGCAAAACGTCGATCTATGGCACTGCATACCTCCGTTAATGCTGAAAACTACAGGCAGCTCAACAGACAAATATGGAAGTATCTGTGACACGACATCCGTTGCTTTAACACTAATAGTGTTAAAGAAACGATAGAGCGGAACCAAGGCTCCAAAGTGTTTGCAGGGAACATGTCTATTGGGCAAAGCCTGTTGAAAAAGCTTAAGACGGAGGAAGGCAGTGTAGCGTCGACGAAAGCAGAGGTTTTGAGAGAGATCGAAAGGTTCTATGGTTGTACACCTCAGTTGCCAAACCCGTTGATAGCTCGGCCAGAGACCCACGAGCTATCCTGACCCGACACTACACCGAAGACATCCCGGACATCAGCCTCTACGAGATTAGGATGGCCCTAAAACAGCTCAAAAACAACAAGGCACCTGGCGAGGACGGAATCACAGCAGAGCTTCTGAAGGCGGGTGGAACACCGGTACTTAAAGTCCTTCAGAGACTTTTGAATTTCGTGCTGCTGGAGGGCATCACGCCCGAGGCATGGAACAGGAGTGTGGTGGTGTTGTTCTTCAAAAAAGGAGACAAAACTTTATTGAAGAACTACAGACCCATCTCACTCCTGAGCCATGTCTACAAGCTGTTTTCAAGGGTCATCACGAAACGTCTCGCACGTAGGTTTGATGACTTCCAGCCTCCCGAACAAGCCGGTTTCCGAAAAGGCTATAGTACCATAGACCACATTCATACGCTTAGGCAAATCATACAGAAGTCCGAGGAGTATAATATGCCTCTATGTTTCGCGTTTGTGAACTATGAGAAGGCCTTTGATTCGATCGAAAATTGGGCGGTGCTTCAGTCTCTGCAGCGATGCCACAATGACTATAGGTATATAGAGGTTTTAAAATGCCTTCACAACAACGCCACCATGTCGGTCCGAGTACAGGAGCAGAACACGAGGGCGATTCCTCTGCGGAGAGGTGTGAGACAGGGAGACGTTATATCTCCGAAACTGTTCACAGCGGCATTGGAAGACGCCTTCAAACTTCTGGAATGGGAAGGAATCGGCATCAATGTTAATGGCCAACACATCACACTCCTCCGATTTGCCGATGATATAGTCGTTGTGGCAAAGACGCTGGACGATCTTGGCACTATGCTCAAAGACCTTGACCGAGTCTCCCAACAAGTGGGTCTTTAAATGAACATGGAGAAGACGAAAATTATGTCGAGTTCTCTTGTTGTACCCACTCCAGTATCCATTGGGAACTCAACTCTCGAAGTTGTCGACGAGTACGTCTACCTGGGACAAGTGATCCAATTGGGTAGGTCCAACTTCGAGAAAGAGGTCAATCTACGAATCCAACTCGGCTGGGCAGCGTTCGGGAAATTACGCAAGAGTGTCTTCTCATTTCATTTACCTCAGTGTCTTAAGACGAAAGTCTTCAACCAGTGTGTGTTACCAGTGATGACATATGGATCCAAAACATGGTCTCTAAATATGGGCCTTATAAAGAAGCTCAAAGTCACACAACGAGCGATGGAGAGGGCTATGCTGGGTGTTTCTCTACGGGATCGAATCAGAAATGAGGAGATACGTAGAACAACTAAGGTAACGGACATAGCCTTGAGAATAAGTAAGCTTAAGTGGCAATGGGCAGGGCACATAGCACGAAGAACTGATGGTTGTTGGGGCAGGAAAGTTCTAGATTGGAGACCCTTCGACCAAAGACGCAGCGTGGGACGTCCAGCAACAATATGGACAGACGACCTTATAAAGATCGCAGGATCAAACTGGATGCAGACCGCTAGTAACCGGTCGCTGTGGAAAGCCGTGGGGGAGGCCTATGTTCAGCAGTGGACGTCCTTTGGCTGATAATGATGACGATGATGACTCGTACATAAAGTTTAAAGAATGGTTGACGCTTCTAATCACCCTGCACTAAAAAATTAAAATATGAAATGAAATTAATTAAAAAAACTGGCTAAGTGCGAGTTGGACTCGCCCACTGAGGGTTTCGTGCCAACTTTAGCTGAATTAGGGATCCACTTACTTCCACTAAGCTAAAATCCAACAATTTTTTGTCGACAGCAAATATAACTTTGTTTTTCATAGTGTTTGTATGAAGAACAAAGTTATGTTTGCGGTTGTTGAAAATGTGCTATATCTAAAAAACTTCTAGTTCGATATCGTCCCAACTAATTTTCGTTAAAAGTGTTTGTTAAGGTCTACATTATGTATTTTTTTCTAAGTTTACACTCGCTTAGTTTAGAAAATAGATGGGGGGACGCCCATGTTACCACTTTGGAAGCGTCTAGCTGTGAAACGTTAGACTAAAAAGAAATAAAAACTAAAACAAAATGGTTTTAGGAACCTCTATACCGTTTTAAAGACCTATCCATAGACACCCCACACGCATCGGTTTGATAACAAAAAAACGGTTTTAGTTTAATGTATGGGAGCCCCCCCCCCCCCCCTTATATATCACTATTTTTTAATTTTTGTATAAGAATCGTAGAGCTAACATCAATCGTCGAATATCAACAGCGTGATGCTCATAGTTACAGAATAAAGTGGCTATGACATACAGACGGACAGACAGACAGACAGACTTGATGAAACTATAAGGGTTCCGTTTTTTGCCATTCGGCTACGGAACCCAAAAAAAGCTGAGGGTTCCGTGCCAATCTTAACTGAATTAGGGAATCCACTTCCTTCCAAATACCACAATATTTTGTTGACAGCAAATATAACTTTGTTTTTCATAGTGTTTGTATGGAGAAATAAGTTATGTTTGCGGTTGTTGAAAATGTGCGATATCTCAAAAACTACTAGTTCAATGCCGTCCAAATCAATTTTCGTTGAAAGTATTTGTTAAGTTATATACCTAGTCTTAGTAGTTCGACGACCCGTCTGGTGTAGTGGTCGAGCAATCGCCTACTACGCAGCGGGTTGCGGGTTCGATCCCCGTACAATACAAACATTTAAGTGCATGAACATGTCTGTTTGTATTTGTATTAAAAAAAAACTATTTAAGTATTATATCCGTAGTCTGGTACCCATAACACAAGCTTTGAGTAGCTTACTAGTCTAGTCCCAAAGACTAGATGGCGAGAATGTCTAAAGGATATTAAAGGATATTGCCATAAACATTGTCAAAGAGAAAAAAAAAATGTTGATGCAAATAATATTTATTACTTTTACAGTGTGTTAGTTTTATACATAAATATAATACAATTTAAAATATAAAATCCCTTATGAAGTGGTCTCCATTTGCTGCAATACAGTCCTTGAAACGTTGAGGCCAGTTATCAATAGAAGCACGCACTCTTTCCATGGGAAAATTCTTCACTGCCAATCGTGTGGAATGTTGTAGGGACTCCAAATTATCATGGCATTTAGAGCAAGCCGTACTCACTAAAACTGACTATAAATCATAATCCAGTGGATTAAGATCGGGACTAGATGATCGGGACGGCCAGTCTTCAGCTCTGATGAAGTCCGAAACGTTTGCTTCTAACCAAGACTGCGTGGACCGAGCTTTATGACCCGGCGTCGAGTCTTGTTGGAAAGACCATGCTTGGTTATTGAACATGGTGTTGTTATAGGGCTTAACTACCTTCTCAAGAATGGTATCTTGATACATTTGTGCCGATGTGTTGATACCTTTTTCACAAAAATATGGCTCAGTCACTCCTTCATAGCTAACACCCCACCAAACCATCACTGAAGTCGGGTAATGCCCACATTGCACTCTGCCGACTAATTGGGAAGCTTCCTTAGAGGTTTGAGCATAAATACGGTCATTGTGTTTGTTAAAATGTTGCTCAATTGTAAAGATTTGACCTGACCTCGTGACCTCCCTTTGCGTACCGCTTCTGTAGTGTTTTCGATTTTACCACCCTACCCTTTTTTAAATTATCAGTTAAAAAATGACAATATAACAATGCAGAAGGCAGCCATACTGAACACCTGCGGCATTGTCAGAAACTTTTTGCAGGACGACTCTACCACTAGCACTACTACAAACGCAGCTCATTTGGCTTAGGCGCGTGAATTTGTGTTGATTATAAACAATTACACTAAGTTTTCACAAGTGAAATAATAATAGTAGTCCCCCTAGCCGTCACAACAACTAACCTACTGCGCGAGATAATATATTATAGTGCACTCTCTATTCGTCTCACTCTCATAGCCCGATGGACAACAACATACAGCCTCTGACCTTTGTCATTTACATTTTTTTTTGTTTCTTTTTATGATTTAATAAATTCCATGTGAAGCACACTCTTAACATATTAGTTTTTTTTTCCCTGGAAAATATATAGTCTGGCAGCATGTTGCCTATGCGTTCGCTATTGAGAGCGCTTCAAAAATATTGACAAAAAGTAGTAGAATACGCGCGCACGCGTGCGCACATATCTGCTTCTAGAGTGATATTTAAGTTTATTATGAAAACTAAGAAATTTCATTAGGTAGCTCAGGCCTCTGATATTCCAAAAGCACACTATTTGATTTTTAAGGCTCTTTTTTTTTCAAACCTATGGCGTCCTCGCTCTAAATTTTGGTCTATACAAGTAAACTTTTTTTTAAAGGCACTATGTAGATTTTTTGCTGTCCACAAAATATTGTAGTCTTTTTGGAATTGAGTGAAACCTGTTAAAAATGTTTAAATTAAATTCAAGCACACATTTAAAGACACTTACTCTTTAATTACAGTTTCAAAAGCATTTTGTTTTCTCTTGACATTTGAGGAAAAAATATGATTCCAAAGAATTCAGCACCAGAGGTGCGATTGTGAAATGCTTTGTTCTTTCCCGTTAGACAGATCATACCGTACGTTTAGAACTGTCAAATTAATAAGATTGCTTTCCAGGAAGTTGAATCGTTTCCGAGAGTTCAGTGGATAATATCAATCAAAATAATAACAATAATATTATGAGGAATTGCAATAATCCCAAGAAATAGGAGTACTCATAAAGGTGAAAAAAGAAACCAAAAATTTGCGCACGGGTGGAACTTTAACCAGCACTTTCTGGCTTACCGGGGCAAATGCTCTGCAAACTAAGCTACCACGCAAAATTTTGGGTCTCTTACGGATACGTCATTATGCGTGACGTTTAGCGCCATCAATCCGTCTATTAATGCAACAGTGGGCCAAGTAGTTATTCTTTACAGAATAAATTCAACTTGTAATTGATGACGCTTCGCTATCGGTTTAGAATATTTTTAACACTTACAGTGTCACATTTAATATTCATAAAGATGAAATAAGTAATCCCGCCCGTGCGCAAATTTTTGGTTTCTTAACTCCAGATTCATTCGTCGTCGCTTGCTTCTACTTGACGCTCGTGCGTAGTATGTGTACTTTACTGTATCCGACAACTAACCCCTGAACCCAATATGTCTAAGTTGGTCAAAAACATTACGAAATCCAGAACGGGCCTCGAGTGCAATCTATGTAAAAAAACTAGTGCACCTAAACAACCTGTGCACTGGACTCACCAACAAGCAACTAGCGGCACTAAAAGCTTTTGACAACCTAGAATAGACCTGCCAAGATTGTCAGAGCAGTACACCAAGGCGCCGTTCTATAGTCATCCCTAATGATGACGAGGGTGATTAGGACAACATAGAATCTGCCACAGTACTAACTTGTCATCAAAAAACTGCTGGGCGATCTTTTAAATAATTTGAAGTATCCATAAAAATAGAAATGAAAGACGTCCATCGAGCACTCCAATTTCAGTCTGACAAAACGGATAAGCTATTTAAAAATATCGAGACAATCCAAGACAACATATCCCAGCTGCAAAAGAAAAACACAGAACCCCAACAGAACTTACCACCAAAAATAACAACCCGGAGACGAGGGTAAATGCTCTTGAGCAACGCATCCAAACAATGGAAACTATGTAAAAACATAGAAATCCACAACATTCCATATTGCGAAAATGAGAACTTACAAAAAAAAACATTGAAAATGTGGCGATAATGCTTAGCCAAGATGCTAGCAATGTAAAATAAATAAAACGACTGCCCAGTAAAAATAACCGACCAAGATTAGTCATGCTAGAACTGAAAACTAAACAAGCACAGTCATCCTAGCTAGCAGCCTCCAAAGCAGTGAGCCCCAGAATTACAGCACAAGGAATCTGTTTATCCAGCCAGCCTAACAAAGCAAATGAACTGATATTCATATGCGAAGCCCTCATGCAATTTAACAAGCAGCCATTATACTATGCTAAACCGGAGCTCAAGGACATGTTTCGTTACAATTGGATAAAAAAATAGTGTCCTGCGTGTTCGACGGGAAGGAAAAAACTAAATTGTTATACATTAGTCGGACGACATCAAGGGAATTAAGCTTAGTACTTCCTAAAGGAATATATTTATTTTGTTACGTGTTTTTACTCTCACCAAATATGGATACCACACCGGAAGACGTACTTGAACTCACAGACTGCGTAGATATAAGACATTTTCTAAGTGCTATTCCTAATAACACGAAGCTAATGTAAATAAATATCCTTTAAATAATAAATATCCTTTCCTTTGGACATTCCCACACAAAGTAAGCTACTCAAAGCTTGTGTTATGGGTGCCAGACAACGGATATAATACTTAAATACTTTTTGTTTGCCAACTTCTTGTCAACTGCCTCGGTGGCGCAGCGGAGGAGGGTCGCACTTTAAAGCGACGGCTGCGCGAGAGGTCCCGGGTTCGATCACCGGGTCGGGCCAAAATATATACCTGAGTTTTTCTGTTCAGAAAACCTTAGGGCAGCCCGGAGTTTGGAAGTTGGCGGTGTTTCACCCCCGTGCCTCGGAAAAGCACGTAAAGCCGTTGGTCCTGCGCCTTAACTCTCTCCGATCTCTGTGTCAGATTGCTGTCCGATCGGGCTATGAGAGTGAAAGGAATAGAGAGTGCACCTGTGTTTGCGCACACACTTGTGCACTATAATATGTCCCGCGCAGTCGGTTAGTCATTGTGACTGGCCACCGTAGTCGAAATCGGGGGGGACTATTACTTTTTGTTTGTAAATACATACATGATATACATAGAAAACACCCAGACCAATACAAACAGACATGTTCATGCACACAAATGTTTGTATTGTGCGGGGATCGAACCCGCACCCGCTGCGTATACATTTATGAACATAAGGTCTATTATAAAAAACTTTGAATCACGTGAACAATGTGTATTGTCCTCTCCAAAATATATCGATGCTATTATGCTCACGGAAGTCGATCTATCTAATTCATTATGTAAAATCTACCAAATAAAAGACTACGCGATGTACACTGCGCAAGAATCAAAAAAGCGGTGGTATAATTACCTACATTAATAACAAACACAAATTTAACACTTCATGTCATAAAACACAGCACTGTGAAAGCCTTTATGGAACTATATACACGCCTTCAGGTTATTCCGCTGTCCTGTATTGCATTTATCGCCAGTCTAGTAGCAGTAAGCATCTGTTTTTAAAAGAACTAGACATACTGTTAAGTAATATTACACGACGGGATGATCTGTTCTTAATGAGTAACATTAGCAGAGACCTTCGGTCAAGCAAACCCATTAGGCATATCTATAATACCGCAATTAAAACCCATGGCCTGGTGCGCGGGTACAATGAATACACACGAATCGAATTAACAAAGAACAGACTTAGCAAATCTTGTATAGATCACATTTACCCACGATCCCGTTCAATAGACGTGTACATGGCGCTCAGAACTGCTCGGGCCGATCATCGCGTAGTGGCCCTCGCACTAACTGGAATAATGAATCGGGACACACGGAGGGAATTTAAATTTACAGAATGCTATGACTCCGAAAAATTAAGGAATGGACTCTATAAAATAGATTGGGAGCCTGCTAAGAAAAGTATATGTCCCTCTGAATTATATTAAATCATAGAGAATAGTGTAAAAACGTGTTATGCAAATTCATAAATAAAAATATCAAATAATGACAAACGTATTAATAACAATAACAATTGCATAAATAATGAAATCATAAAAGCTTGTAAATATCAATATGATCTCTTTCAAAAGTGGATAGCGAACCCTTTTAATGAAATTTTTAAGCTATAGTACAACTCGTCAAGAAACTACGCGAATAAATTTATTGAGAATTGAAAAAAAAAGACAAGAAATCACTAACTCCAAAAATAACCCTCGAAATTTATGGCAAATATTAAACAATCTTACTGGCAGGACAAAAGCACTCGCAGATAATATAATAACAAATGCATTTGAAAAGAATAATATTTCTATCTCTGATATAACCAATAAATTTGCCTCATATTTCAAAAAATGTGTTTAACAAATAATGCCAAAATGTAATTTGAAACTTTTGGATAAGGCTACTTATGCAAATTTCTCTCAGGTATCATGAAGATTCCAGAAATTGACAGCAAAAGCAGCCCTTAAAGATATTAAATCTATAAATAGCAACAAAGCTCCGGGAACTGATAGGATCAGACCGTTGGACCTAAAGATAGGAACTTGTTTCTAAAATAACAGACGATATTGCACACCTTATTAATATAACTGTACTATAAGGTAACTATCCTAACGAACTCAAAACAGGTATAGTCAGGCCCGTACATAAAAAGGGATCTCACAGTATTTATGATTACTATCGCTATAACTATTCTTTCTTCTATTGATAAAAATTTTAAAGGCTATCTCGAAACAAATTCATACATTTAACAAAACTAACAATATAATAAATACTAAACAATATGGATTTTTACCTTACAAAAGTACTACACACCTTCTTTAACAATTCACTCATAGCATCTACAAGCATCTCAACGACAAAACAAATGATTTGTTATTTTTTATAGATTATAGCAAAGCCTTTGATACATTAAACCATAAAACGCTTATTGAGAGACTGATCGAATGCGGTATAAGGTCCTCTGAACAAAAGATCGGACGTATGTTGTCAAAATAGGTAATACTTACAGTTCGAAAGTTAAAACCTCTGAAGGAACCGCACAAGGCTCTGTTCTTGGACCACTTCACTACATCACGTACGTAAACGATGATGTAAATACTGTTGAAAACTGTGAAATATACCAGGTCGCTGATGACACATGTCTTATTGCTGCTGACAAGGACATCAATCTTGCACTTAAAAAACTACAAAGTGACTTTACGGAACTGGCAAAATGGTCACATGACGCGGGTCTAGTTCTAAATGCGGACAAGACAAAGCTTATGTATATGAGTTCAAGTTAAAACAGAATAGCTGGAAGCCTCAAATTAATAACCATAACTGTCTACACATCGATCTGAACAACTGCTCTTGTGTTCCTGTAGAGATTGTCAAAAAACATAGATACCTAGGTTTAATAAATGACAATCGTCTTAAATAGACCGAACATATCAATCATATTTGTGATAAACTAAGGGCAATGTTGGCTAAATTTTCACTTGTCAAGTATAAGGTACCATATTAACCACTGTTGCTTTTATACAAAGCCTTGGCAGAGACAAATATACAGTACGGTCTTACGAGTAGTGGTTATGTCAGGACTAGTAAATAACATCTCGATACCATTTATAATATGAAAATAAGACTTTTAAAAACCATTGTCCCTGAGAAAATAAAAAACTAAATACAAAAATAACTACCATCTTTTTTATCTCTGTAATATTTTACCTATTTCATCACTCTGTGATCACTTTTTACCAACACCTTTAAAAAATATGTACAACGCAGCAACAAAATGAAAAAATTCTGCCCCGTGTGAATCCACAACAACTCAAACGAGTTCTCTGCTTACGTAGATAAGTGATGTGTTGATCGGTCGCACGCGAAACGCGCGTAACAAGCTACGTACTAAGTACTCTAAGGGCTGATTTTTCAATAGTCAGATAAAAAATATTCGTCGAACAAAATACAATATGGCTAATTTGAAAACGTCACCCAATTGTCAGCAATCATACTTAACTGTCGTTTTATAAATCTGTTGCTTTATAATTTATCAGTCTGATAAGTTTTATCAGACCATTGACAAATCAGCCCTAAGTCTAATAAACTGACTAAGATTTAACTGAGTGACAGAGATGAATTGCAGTGTGCGGTAAAACCAAAACTGGTTTATAATCACACTGGTATTGACTGGCACAGATGTTCCTTCCTAGCCCTTCAACCGTTCAATAAGAGCTTCATTCCACTTTAAAAAAAAAAAGGTTATCGATTCGACCTGTGTGTATTATGTGGTATCGTTAGAATTTATTTGATAATATTTGAGTATAATGATCTGTTTATACTTACAAGTTAATCCTGAGTCAGGAATAAGATGATTGCTCAAGTGTCACATTGATTATAGTGTACAGATGTGTACAAGGTTTGTTAGGAACGCCACTATGTAGTCCATGTCCGGTACAGGAGCAGGAAATGAAATGAAATGAAATGAAATTTATTTGCTTATGAAAAAGGGTACAGTTTAGATGGAATCGTTAAGTGTTAGTTCATCTTTTTCAGCCATATAAAGATGGCATGCAAATATTTAATACAGACTAAAAATAATAATAATGAAATGTCAAAAATCAGACTCAAGTAGACCAAATCAATAAACAAACATCAGAATAATAATTAAATCAAAATACAATTAAATCAATTCAATTCACAAAATGTCAAGTTATTAAATATAAAATAGTTATTGTATAAACATGTCATTAAGAAATTAGCAATTGAAATTTAAAAATTCATTAACACTATAAAAACAATGTCTATTAAGCCATCTGTAGAGGGCACCTTTAAATTTATTCAATGGTAAGTCCTTTATATATGAGGGTATTTTATTGAAAATAGCTATACACATCCAATAGCAGTTCTTCTTAAATCTAGCGCTCTTGGGAGTCTCAACAGACACTAGTCTATTGCAATTACTGGTGTTACGTACATATATGTCTTTCGCTTGTCTGAAGTAGTACAAGTTTTGTTTTGCAAATTAGCAATTTCAAAGATATATAGGCATGGGAGAGGTAAGATTTTGAGGTGCTTAAAAAGTGGTCTACATGGCTCGTCAGGCGCTGAGCCACACAGAGCCCTGATACATCATTTCTGTGCAATAAAAGCCTTGTCCACATTTGAACTATTTCCCCATACAATTATGCCATAACGAAGTACAGATTCAACATAAGCAAAGTATGCTGTTAGCGCTGTACTTTTAGTTGCAACTTTCGTTAATTTATACAAAGCATAAGAAAATCTATTAATTTTGCTACATACTTTTTCCACTTGAGTCTTCCAATCTAATTTTTTGTCAATCCATATGCCTAGAAATTTCGTCGTGTCAGTACCCTTAAGGGGCACGTAGAGAAGACTAGTGCGAGCAGATGTGAAACTTGGAGACGTCATATTTTCTTATCTGTGCGCATTGGTGTAGGAAGACGCCTTCAAAATAATCTTGGCAATGATATGCTCGAAGACCTTAACCAAGTCTGGGAGACTTGGTTAAGGTCTTCGAGCATATCATAAATATGTCTCAGGGAAAAGATGAAATCAAGACAGACAGAATTAAAATGAAAGTAAGGCAGTATGTTCGTTTCTCAACGTAGCACATTTTATGTAACTGACTGGGACTTCCTTTTAATTTTTTTTAATTTTTCGTGACACCATAGGTAATGTAAGGCTGTGTATCGGGCAAGTTATTTGCTTAAGTTTAACCATTGTAGGTAAAACTTGCTCAATTCGAATTATCTAACGAAAATATAGAATTTATTCTGAAAATATTATGAATGTTTCCACTGCCACGTTGGTGTTGTGGTTAGTTTGCTATGTCACTACCCAAGAGGTCCCGGGTTCAAATCCCGGGTCAGGCCGAAATTTATTTCTGAGTTTTTTTGTCTTGAAAATATTTGGAAACAGCTCGGAGTCAGGAAGTAAGTGGTGATAATGCTCCTGAGCCTCTAAAAGCACGTTAAGCTGTTGGTCGTGCACCTGATCTTCCAATAGTCATGTCCGACTGCCGTCTCACCGAATCAATGAGAGAGAGATAATACAAAAAGAGATGAAATGAAACAAAATAACCACTCGAAGGTTTACTAAAGCTACCCTTACCCTTATTTGTAATAAAATACTTGTAAAAGTAGAAACTAAGACAAATTTAATTCATATTTTACCGTGACATCGCGGCTAGGGTGGGGCTGTGACTGTGTTCAATCCCTTACGGTGTTTAATTACAATTAATTGTTGGTGACAGATAGTTGAAGTAGGTGAATAACTGGCTAATGTTATATCAAAGTCCATAGAAACGTGTGATGTTTTCCCACGATTACAATGTTTTCACTCTTACATCCCCGCTGTGTGTACTCCCGTGCAGCTGTATGAAGAATATCGTCTAATTGCAAAAAAGTTTCTAGCAGAAGAAAGGCATAATGGTGATAATTTTTTTTTTTGTGTTCCGTGAAGTAAGTCGTTAAAACGCGATTTTATTTTGATGGGAATTAATATTCTAAAAAGAGAAACGTTGTATAAAGGCAAACTTCATATAACTCAACATATTCTTTGCGTAATAACGCATATTCTATTGATCTATAAGGAAAATTATGAAATTATCGAAATAAATAAAGCAGGAAATTTTTTCTCAAACTGAAAGGGTGAAATCATTCAATTTTTTATCAAGCAAAGGTTCGATGAGATCAAGAAGAGGAGCACCCAAAAGGCAAGACGATTTAGAATTAGGAATTTGAATGTTATGAGAAAGGGGAAAAACCGGCCAAGTGCGAGTCGGACTCGCGCACTGAGGGTTCCGTGCCAACGTTAACTGAATAAGGGAACCCACATACTTCCACTTAGTAAAATACTACACTATTTTGTTGACAGCAAACATAACTTTATTTTTCATAGTGTTTGTATGAAGAACAAAGTTAAATTTGCGGTTGTTGAAAATGTGCCATGTCTCAAAAACTACTAGTTCGATTCCGTCTGAACCAATTTTCGTTGAAAGTATTTGTTAAGATCTACATTATATATTTTTTCAAAATTAACACTCGCTTAGTTTAGAAGTTAGATAGGACGCCCATTTTATCACTTTGAAAGCGTCTAGCTAAGAAACGTTAGACTTTAAAAGAAAATGGTTTGAGGAACCTCTATGTCATTTCAAAAGACCTATCTATAGACACCCCACACGCATAGGTTTGACAAAAAAAATGTTTTCGGTTTTAGTTTCATGTATGGGAGCCCCCCCTTAAATATCATATTTTTTTATTTTTTGTATAAGAATCGTAAAGCGGTTAACAGGATACATCTTCCTACCTATTTCAACAGTGTGATGCTTATAGTTACAGAATAAATTGGCTGTGACATACGGACGGACAGACAGACAGTTAGACAGACTTGACGAAACTATAAGGGTTCCGTTTTTTGCCATACGGCTACGGAACCCTAAAAAGTCAATGATGTCCTGACGAAAACCAGACGATTCGTAATTGTTTATAAAAAGTTCACATTTTTAATGCTTCTGTTCTAAGCCTAATTTCTCAAATCCTTCTAAAATCAAAACAAAGTCCTGGCAAACAACATCTGCTTTTCCTCCAAATTAGCCGTCGTCCAGATAACAGGCATTGAATTAAGAATTTAAGGATGAAATGACAGGATGGATGCCTAAACGAAGAAGAGCTGGACCTAAAAGGTCACCTTGCTGAACGCCGACTGCAGAAACAATCGAATGTTCGTTGTTAAGTAACTTTGATTGATTATTGTAACAATGAAACACAAAAGGATAAAACGATGATTAATGGACGAATGATACGATCTGATTTATTTGATAAGTAAGGTAAAACTTCAAAGCTTCGGATTCAAAACATTTATTGGTGTTGAGGGAAGCCTTTGCCTACTTTGTGATAGTGTCCATAATTAGATGACCACGACTGTATATTATTAAACAAAAAAATCTATTTAAACAAGATGAGACAAATGTTTTCTCTAATAGATTAAATGTCTGATATATAATTTTTCTTACAGATACTAACCATTTAACTTGCTATTTTAACCAATGATTGTATGTATTTTATGGATTCGGATCTATCTCGCAAATATATTTCCATTTCTGTTTGCATTTGCCATCGTTCAGAACGCCTTTTTCCACACTGTCACCAGTGTAAATGGTACCACATCGCTCTCAGGCGTAATTTGGTTCATTTGGAGCCCATTTGGCGTAACTAGCGCCGCTCAAAGATTGACCTGAAACAGATTCAATTATTTTAACTCAATAATTTAAAAATCTTCTTTTGTAGTTACCGACAAGGTGAAAATAGTTCTTTAAAAAAAGTTTGTTGGCTGGAAGTATACGGTTAACTGGAAGTAAAAGTTACAAGTAAACGGATCACAAACTTTTTTTTGGTTTATTTAACATACCTTGAATAGTAATCCATGTCCTTGGATTATCACCCCATGCGTAGAACCCAATATGGAGGTATTGGAACTTATCGAGCGATTGTTCAGACATTGGAACACGGTCTTTGCCTAGCTCCCAAAGGACCTGTGAAAATAATCGAAAACTATAAACCAGCAGAATGTTCTAGGAAGCCATAGAATTTCCTTCTTTATCCTTCCAAAGATTTGGCTAGTTCATCATCATCTTCCAAAGGACGTTCTCTGCTGAAATAGGCCTCCACCAAGGTTTTCCACAGAGACCATTTGCAAGCGGTCCGCATCCAGTTAATGCTGCGATCTTAGCAAGGTCGTCAATCCATTGTTGTGGACATCCTCTGGTTGAAGGGTCACCAATCTAGAACTCTTCTGCCCCAACGGCCGTCAGTTCTTGGCTAGTTATTTTGCAGAAATTAAAGTAACATGGTAAGATACTTTCTAGATGTATCTATTCTAGAATGGAGACCCTTCAACCAAAGATGCAGCGTAGGAAGTCCACCGTCAAGATGGATAGATGACCTTGTAAAGGTCGCGGGATTAAACTGGATACAGACCGCTTGTGATCACTGAAAACGATGGGTGAGGCCTATGTACAGCAGTGGATGTCCTGTGGCTGATAATGATGATGATGAAATATATACTAACTTGGGCTTCTTTGTCACTGTTGATAATTAATTACAGAAAATGAATGTAAAAGATAAAGATACAACAAAACAATACAATACCAATAAAAATATTATTAAAATAACTTAACTAGATCATAAAACATTTATTAACTACAGTTATGAACACAATAATAATAATTTAGCAAGAGAAACATCCTCAGAATAATTAATAAATTGAGAAAAGCCAAAATAAAAAACATACAGTTAACATTTTACTTTTTAAACCTTTAACATATAAAAATTAAGCCACCTACACCTTAGCGTAATACATGCACCCACAACAAAACAAATCAAGAATTAAAACATAAAAATGTAATGTAAAGTATATAGACTCAGCAGGTTCTCGTTTTAATCCCTTAACGTTTTTGAAACTGTATTTCTGAATGCCGATTTACCCAGTAAAATATGTCAATAGAACTAAACTATTAAGAAATAGTTATACCAGGTAACTTTTGCTCAAAATATCTACATACTATCGTAGTTATTTAAACCATTTACAACGATTTTTAATCACACATCATCACTACCATAATCGTAAATCCCAGTGACTAAAATTTGACATTTGTGATTTGGTGTGACACTGGCTTACCTGGGTCTACAGGGACGCATCCGTTCAGTTCTAACCCTCCCTTTCTGTAGCAGACAAAAGTTTTAAGATCGGAACAGGTTCCAGGCGTCACAGTACCGTTCATAAGTCAAGCATTTCATCGTTGAAGACAAAGTCACTGCATCAGGTGTCACAGACCATTTGGCGTGCGTATTTGATAAGAGCACACCTATAATGGCTGTGTGTGATGGTGCAGCATCCATGAGTTGTGTTGTCACAAATATGGACGTTTTCGGTGGATACTCTCACGCAAACGCTTCATGACGCCTAAATAATATTCGTTATTCACTGTTTCTCACTCTGGAAGGAATTCGGAGTGAACCACACCACGATAGTCAAAAAAAACTGTCAGCTTCACCTTGATTTTGGAGCGACTTTGACGCGGTTTTTAGGATTTCGGCTCCTTTTTGAGACGCCATATTGAAGACTGTTTGCGCTTTTTGAACAAAATTAAGCTCTTTTGGAACTAGTCGAACGGCGACGCCTCTCATGCCTAAAATGTCAATGAGAATGTTGTGGACGGACTCAAAAGATATGTTCCCCTCACTAGCCAACTCTCTCAGACTCATACGTCGATTTTTGAGCACTAGCTTCTTGATTCTGTCAATGTTTTTTTTGGTCGTAGCGGTTAAAGGTCTACCAGAACGAGGCAAGTCTACTACTACTTCTCGGCCTTTTTTAAAAGCCTTATACCATTCATAAGCTCTTGTTTTCGATATACACGATTCGCCGTAGGTATTTCGGAACATTTTTAGTGATTCACCACATGAAATATCATTTGAAACACAAAATTTAAGGCACACTCTTTGTTCAACAATATTTTCCATTGTAAAAATCGCCGAGGACTCAAAACTATGACCAACAAAAAGTGTAGTTTAAAA
The DNA here is from genome assembly GCA_963924145.1 of Pyrausta purpuralis. NCBI lineage: Eukaryota > Metazoa > Arthropoda > Insecta > Lepidoptera > Crambidae > Pyrausta > Pyrausta purpuralis. The sequence continues at coordinate 6,186,093 of OZ001644.1, forward strand.
CAAATTCAATGACAGATCTCGCTCAAATTGCGCGCTTAATCAGTACAGTGCTATGCTACCAACATTCGGTAAAAAATTAAAACGACCTCTTTTACGCGGGTCTTTTTATTGACATATTCCGATACTTTTTACACAGAGTACTACTTCACAAACCTACTCCAAAATAGGTCAAGTCGTAGTCCGGAAGTCTCGTACAAAATTGCATCCCCTACTGTTACGGATTTTAGGGGCTAAATTCCAATTTGAGATTTATCTCGTTGTCTGTGTACCTGAACCAGCTAACATAACAAATTTCAGCTTTCTAGGACTTTAGATAGTCGCTGGGAATTTTTAAGATCATCAGTCAGGGACGGAATCGGAGATTCATGGATATCAATTAAACCTAAAGTTTAAAAGCTTTGCAATTGCAACTTCACACGTTTGATAACTTGTGGCAAGCTGCCACATACATACTTTTTGATATGCAAAACTTTCTTATTTGTAAATATGTATTTCTTTTTATTATGACATTGTCTATCTTTGAGTTGTCTACAAAACAATCAATAATCACGACATTGAATTTTTACAAAGGAACTTTAATTATAAAGAACTTTAATTTTGCATCCTTGTTTTATGTCTTCATCCTTTTCGTCTTTTGTAAATATTTCTCCTTCTCTTATCTGTGTGTTGTGTGAGTGTATATAGGTATTTATGAACTGTAAATAAACATCGGTAAACACTTCTACTTCTTTTGATAAGAATATCTTTCTACATTCACTACCGACACGACACCATAAAGTCAACTACTGACATAATATCCAGGAGGTTTTGTTTGTCAGGTAAATAAAAAAAAGTTAAAACCGACTTCAAAACCAAAATGCACTAAAAAGCCTTAAATAAACTCTTGACTAATGAAAGGAAAGGAACCCATTTTATGCAAACAATTTCTTTTTGAAGTCGGTGCTGTGATAGTTGATGCTTGATGGTCAAAGTGATGGCACCGACTTGTTTGCCTAAAATGGGTTCCTTTCCTTTCAATAGTCAAGAGTTTATTTAAGACTTTTTTGTGCATTTTGGTTTAGAAGTCGGTTTTTACTTTTTTTTAAAGTTAATTTTATTTCTTCATTTTCAGAGATTACAGGAGAAGGGAGGGGGCGGGGGGAATGCACCTTATGACTCTATACTTTAAGAAGCTACAAACTACCTATTATAAGTTCTTTCATTATAATTACTGAACTCCTAAGCGTTAAGGAGTTCCACCATTAGCTCAGCCCCACATGATGTTGACTGTCAGATGTAACAACACGTCAGCATTAAGATTCTAGAAATGAAACACTAAACGTGCCTTTAAAATTTGGGGGTGTCCCTCGAATACTCCAAGATCCCACCATCAGATCCCAAATTGGAAAAAATGGGACCAATTAGAAGGTATACCCTCTAAGTAGGCAAAAAAATTTTACGAATCGGTCGACAAATGACTGAGATATTAGGTAACATAGATACAAAAAAAAACATACAGTCGAATTGATAACCTCTTCCTTTTTTGAAGTCGGTTAAAAATAGAACCAAAGTTATACGCGTTAAAAAAATCGACGAAACGCTACGTGAAAAGGTGGGTTGATATTGCCCTTACGCTTCGTTTGGCTTGGCTTTCCCCGTGCCCACTCCCATGGAAATTGAGCCATTCGATTTCGAAGGTAGTCTCTTACCTAGTTGTGGTATTTGAACATCAAAATCACCTTAGAGAAGAAGTACAGTTTTTGTTAGAACCTAATTCACCTACCAAATTTTTTGCAGAATAATCTTATCTCCAGAAAAGGTTTTGAACACAAAAACTACCTTCCATAGATTGAAATTCGGTTTTAGAGTATATGTTACTGATGCCTGTGAACATAGATGGTATTTTGAGATTTCCCATGATGTCGGTAAGAGCTGTGCTGATGTCTTCATCAAGTGGCGATGCTAATATAGCTCCTGAAATTGAACTACTAAATTGAAAATTTATTTATTTATTTATTTCATACATAAGCTATTGATAGCACTTATACATACCCCAACATTGATCCTACCACAGCTTCGGGACAATTGTGGGCTAATGCTGAGAAGAAGCTGCGCAACAAACTCAGTAACTATTGTCAATGCCTTTTTTTAACATTTTAATTTTTTTATGTTCGTACAAGCTAGACATTACATAGTTATCGTTCATATAATCATCTAGTTTATAATATTCTTTAGTTATTAAATATTGTTAAACAATCGATTTGAATTTATCGAATTCAATTATAATTTGAGGTAATTTATTAAAGAAAGTAGCACATCTTCAAATCAATGAGTGATTAACCTGCTGAAGCAACGACCTCTGGCTGATTTTTTTCCGAACTTCGGCAAGCTTAGGTATTCTTTTTTCAGGTATTGAAATAGTAAAATTATTTTTGTTTTTTGTGTAAATACTTATTTTTACGAACAAAAATCTATTCTTCATAAATAAACTAAGTTTATTGACTTTGTAGGGTCACGTTGTGCATACGCAGCGATAAGTCACGGGCGACCGCGTCCGATCGCCAGTCGATCGCCGGGAACCTAGACGGACACGCGTAACTTAGATCTTAATATTATCGCATGTACTTATTGTGTGCAAGGACAATAAAGCAAGTCGTTTCGTGTATAAACTGTTTTATTGAGTTCTCCCGTAGACAGGCATCCTTACAGTGGTGACCCGCGCTAATTTCCACGTTGAGGTCCTGTCACGGTTGAGAAAGTGCAAAGGTGAACGGACCGGCGGCGGCTCCCTGTACGCAAACAGGTTAAAGATGGCGGAACATGCGAGTTTAGCAGTGATTTCAGTCGCGGCGCGTATACCGGAATTTTGGGTAGAGCTACCCAGACTCTGGTTTGCCCAATTCGAAGCGGCGGTGAAACCACAGAAACAAAGTGACGAAGCGAAGTTCCAACAACTCATAGCGAAATTAGGCCGTGACGTCATGCAGCAGATGGCGGATATGGTTTATAACCCGCCAGAAAAAAACAGCTACACTAAATTGAAGGAGAAGCTGATACAAATTTATGAAGAATCGCCGGAGCATCAATTTCAAAGGTTAGTGGGAGAATTAGACCTGGGAACTCAGAAGCCATCACAGTTACTGCGGCGAATGCGTGATCTAGCGCGTATCTGTAAGGCTAGCGAAAACACGGTGCAGAACCTATGGATAGCACGTTTACCTAACGCCGTCAGGGCAGTGCTTGCAGCCAGCCAAGATCAAAAATTGTAGAATCTAGCGGGAATAGCAGAAAAGGTTTTGGAAAGCTTAAATAACAATCAAAGCACGGCAGAAATTGCGGCTGCAGGTAATCAGAGAGCCAGCACACAGTAAACGACACAATGACGGAGTTGTTGTCGCAGGTGAACAAGCTGGGCCTGGAGGTTGCATCATTGAGGCAGCAAGTTAGCAGCGGAGGACAACCAAACCACAGGAATAGCAGACCTCAGAACCGGGGCAGGCAGTTCAGAGCCAGATCGCCGAGCAGAACACCAACGAGCCCGGATTGGTTGTGCCGATTTCATTACAGATACGGCCCACAGGCGATCAGATGTGAGCAGCCGTGTAATTGGAAACCTACGTCGGGAAACTAAACGCCTCAGGAGACGGGAGGTGACGTAGCCGCCATCGAGAACAATCGTCTCTGTGTGTTGTGCGTAAAAAACAGGATAAACTTTTTAGCTGATACCGGCGCAAATATATCAGTGATACCGTTAAGTCATGTGGACAAAAGGCTTGTAAGTGAAAGTGAAACGTACAAGTTATACGCGGCTAACGGCTCAGAAATAAGGACGTTTGGGACTGTAAGTTTAGAATTAAATTTAAGGTTAGGAAGGGCTTTTAAATGGAAGTTTGTAATAGCTAAGGTCAGTCAACCAATAATAGGGGCTGATTTTTTAAAACATTTTGGGTTAGTAGTAGACCTAAGCGCAAAGAAATTAGTGGACAAAGTTACTAACTTGTCAACCGTGGGGTCATTGTCGAATTGTTTAGAACCATCCGTGTATACGTATGGGAAGGACCACGTGTGTCTGGACCTCCTTAAGGAGTTTCCAAATATTACGAAACCGATGAATTTCAAAACCGAACAGAAACATAACGTGTTCCACTACATAGAAACATTTGGTAAACCGGTATTTTCAAAGGCAAGGCCGTTGCCGCCAGATAGGTATAACCTTTTCAAGAAAGAATTTCAGGAAATGCAAGACATGGGCATCTGCAGGCCATCCAAGAGCGAATGGGCGAGTCCGCTCCACGTGGTGCCTAAAAAAGACTGGACACTACGTGTCTGCGGCGACTTCAGACGGCTAAATGCAATTACAAAGCCGGACCGGTACCCCATTCCCCGAATGCAAGACTCCACGTATGGACTAGCGGGTAAGCAATTATTTTCAAGAATTGATGTAAAAAGAGCATTTCACAATATACCAGTCCATCCAGACGATATAGAGAAAAAAGCGATAATAACACCGTTTGGGCTGTTCGAATTTCCCCGAATGACGTTTGGCCTCTGTAACGCAGCTCAAACGTTTCAACGGTTTATGGATAATGTAGTTTTAAAAGGTATCGAACACATAACTGGGGAAGAAGGAGAAGGCGAGAGTTCACACATATTCTCTTACATTGATGACGTAGTCTGTGCAAGCACATCACAAGAACTGCAATTAAAACACCTGAAATTGGTTTTTCAACGATTTGAGGACTACGGACTAACTATAAATATGTCAAAATGCGACTTCCTGCAAAGTAGCGTTGAATTTTTAGGGTATCATGTGTCATCGCAAGGAATTGGGACGTTAGACGAAAAAGTAAAGGCCGTGTTAGATTACAAACGACCAGAAAATGTCGAGCAACTGAGACGCTTCCTCGGTATGATTAACTTTTACAGGTTGCACCTGCCGAAGGCTGCGGAGCAGCAGAGCGAGCTCAATAAGTACCTGCACAACTCAAAAAAGAACGACAAAACTAAGATCGAGTGGACGGAAGCTGCGGTGAGTGCGTTCGAGCAATGTAAGGTAAGCCTAAAAAGCGCCGTTACTTTAGCTCACCCGTTAGAAAGAACCCCGCTTTCGCTTATGACAGATGCGTCAGATACATGTATCGGTGCAGTATTACAGCAATGGAACGGTAAAACTTGGACACCCTTAGGTTTTTTCTCAAAGAAACTCTCGGATACACAAACTAAATATAGTACCTACGATAGGGAACTTTTAGCCATGTATATGTCAGTGCACTATTTCAGGAACATGATCGAAGGTCGCGAATTAGTAATCTATACAGACCATAAGCCGCTAACATTCGCATTTTGTAAAGCAAATTCAGACAGAGACATACCTAGGCGGATACGACAGTTAGCCTATATTAGTGAATACACGACAGAAATACGCCATGTAGTAGGTAGCGAAAACATTGTAGCAGACGCGCTATCGCGCGTCGAGGCGATCGCTTGCCCAACAACGCTACACTTCGCAGAAATAGCCGGCGAAAAGGAAGTTGACGATCAAATTACAATGTTGCGAAACGAACCAAGCGATATCTCACGAATACAATAAAAATAATGCTTAGTGCCAGGTTTGAATAAAACGATCTACTGTGAAGTCTCTACTGACAAAGTGAGACCTTACATTCCTAAGGATTTCAGAAAGAAAGCGTTTGAAACAGTTCATGGTATCAGTCATCCCGGGGTCCGGACTACTAGAAAACTTGTGTCACAAAGGTACTTTTGGCCTGGACTAAATAAAGATGTAGGGACTTGGGCCAAAACATGTATAGCGTGCCAACGCACAAAAGTATCGCGTCACACGGTGTCTGATGTGGGACAGTTTGAACCGCGTGAAAAATTCTAACACATACACGTTGACATAGTAGGGCCACTCCCGACCACTCAGGAGGGATTCAAGAATTTAGTGACAGTAATTGATAGATTCAGTAGATGGCCAGAGGCTTTTCCTGTTCACACGATCACAGCAGATGTGGTGGCCAAAGTAATCTTTGAAGGATGGATTTGTCGTTTCGGTAGTCCCAAAATCATTACGAGCGATCAAGGCCGTCAGTTTGAAAGCGATCTTTTCAATAGTTTAATGAAAATACTAGGAGTGAGGAAAACTAGGACTACCCCATATCATCCACAGAGTAATGGGATGGTTGAGCGTTGGCACTGCAGTATGAAAGCGGCGCTAATGGCTAGATTAGGGCACAATTCGTGGAGTGAGGAACTGCATACGGTACTACTAGGAGTAAGGGCCGCAATGCGTAGCGATTCGGGCTTAAGTGCAGCACAGTTAGTTTACGGACAGGGTATCAGGTTGCCAGGCGATTTTTACGAACAAAAGTCGGAAGGAGCACCGAGCGAACACGTATACCTAGAGCAGTTGCGGCGCACACTTAAGGATTTACATCCAACTACAGAGATACATTCTAATTCGAGAAAGATATTTATTCATCCTGATTTAGAAAAAGTTAGTCATGTGTTTATTAGAAACGACGCGGTACGGAAGCATTTACAGCCACCGTACGACGGTCCTTATGAAGTTGTGAAAAGAGAAAGTAAGTATTATACTGTTCGACTACCTAATAGGGATGTACAAATTTCTATTGACAGGCTTAAACCAGCGTACTTATTAAAAGAACACGAAAACACGAGCAATAATACGCCGGTAGCAACAGAAAAATTGCCAAGGCACATAACGAGCAAAGCGTCGACCACAATAGGTACGAAGTCAGTAACACGTAGTGGACGGACAGTTAAGTTACCCGTACGTTTTAGGATAGATTAAATGATTAGAGTAAGTTGGCCAAATTGGACACTGATGTTGGGCGCTGTTGAGGTGGATGCTGCAGGGCCAGTGTGTTGTTATCTTTTTATTGCAGAGTAGGTCACTTCAGCAGTTCCGGGTTCGAATCCCGGGTCAGGCCGAAATTTGTTTATGAGTTTTTTGGTCTTTAAAATATTTGGAAACAGCTCGGAGTCAGGAAGTTAGTGGTGATAATGCGCCTGAGCCTCTAAAAGCACGTTAAGCCGTTGGTCGTGCACCTGATCTTCCAATAGTCATGTCTGACTGCCGTCTCACCGAATCAATGAGAGATAGATAAAACAAAGAGAGATGAAGTGAAATAAAATGTCCACTCGAAGGTTTACCAAAGCTATCCTAATTTGTAATAAAATACTAGTAAAAGTAGAAACTAACGACAAATTTAATTCCTATTTTACCATGACATTGCGGCTAGAGTGGGGCTGTGACTGTGTTCAATTCCTTACGGCGTTGTTTATTACAATTAATTATTGGTGACAGATAGTTGAAGTAGGGAAAAGGGTTTGTTTTTTAATAACTGGCCAATGTTATATCAAAGTCAATAGAAACGTGTGATCTTTTCCCACGATTACAATGTTTTTACTCTAACATCCCCGCTGTGTATATTCCTGTGCAGCTGTATGAAGTCTTCGTCTTATTGCATAAAAAAGTGAATGATGAATCGTAATCGGTCATAAAAAGTTCACATTTTGAATGCTTCTTTTCTAAACCTAATTTCTCAAATCCTTCCTAAATCCTGGCAAACAACATCTGCTTTTCCTCTCTATGAGCCATCATCCAGATAACAGGCATTGAATTAAGAATTAAAGAATGAAATGACAGGATGGATGCCTAAACTAAAAAGACCTGGACCTACAGGGTCACCTTGCTGAACGCCGACTGCAGAAACAATCGAATGTTCGTTGTTAAGTAAATTTGATTGATTATTGTAACACTGAAAAACAAAAGGATAAAACGATGATTAATGGAAGAATGATACGATCTGATTTATTTATAAGTAAGGTAAAACTTCAAAGCTTCGTATTTAAAACATTTATTGGTGTTGAGGGAAGCCTTTGCCTATTTTGTGATAGTGTCCATAATTAGATGACCACGACTGTATATGATTAAATAAAATAAAACCTATTTCTACAAGATAAGATAAGAAACAAATGTTTTCTTTAATAGATTAAATGTCTGATATATAATTTTTCTAACAGATACCGAACAATTAACTTGCTATTTTAACGGATCTATCTCGCAAATATATTTGCGTTTCCGTTTGCAGTTGCCATCGTTCAAAACGCCATTTTTCATACTGTCTCCAATGTAAATGGTACCACATCGCTCCCCGGCGAGATTTGGTTCATTTGGCGCCCATTTGGCGTAACCAGCGCCGCTTAAAGATTGACCTGAAACAGATTCAATTATTTTATATCAATAATTTAAAAATCTTATTTTATAGTTACCGACAAGGTGATAATAGTTCTTTAAAAAAAGTTTGTTGGCTGGAAGTAAAAAAATATACTTTTTTTACGTTGGTTAGAAGTAAACGGATCACAAATTTTTTTTTGGTTTATTTTACATACCTTGAATAGTAATCCATGTCCTTGGATTATCACCCCATGCGAAGAACCCAATATGGAGGTATACGAACTTATCGACCGATTGTTCAGACTTTGGAACACTGTTTTTGCCTAGCTCCCAAAGGACCTGTGAAAATAATCGAAAACTATAAACCAGCAGAATGTTCTAGGATGCCATAGAATTTCCTTCTTTAGCTTTCCAAAGGTTTGGCTGGTTCGTCATCATCTTCCAAAGGACGTTCGCTGCTGAAAATAGGCCTCCACCACGGTATTCTACAGGGACCATTTACAAGCGGTCCGCATCCAGTTGATCCTGCGATCCTAACAAGGTCATCAGTCCATTGTTATGGACATCCTCTGGTTGAAAGGTCACCAATCTAGAACTCTTCTGCCCCAACGGCCGTCAGTTCTTGGCTGGTTAATCTTGCAGAAATTAAAGTAACGTGGTTAGATACTTTCTAGATGTATCGATTCTAGAATGGAGACCCTTCAACCAAAGATGCAGCGTAGGAAGTCCACCGACAAGATGGACAGACGACCTTGTAAAGTCGCGGGATCAAACTGGATACAGACAGCTTGTGATCACTGAAAATGATGGGCGAGGCCTATGTTCAGCAGTGGATGTCCTGTGACTGATAATGATGATGATGAAATATATACTAACTTGGGCTTCTTTGTCACTGTTGATGATAGCCAAGTGCGCCGCCTGTCTAGCGCAATCCTTGAATGCTTCCGACCATTCTACAAACTCGTCGACTAGTTTGTAGCAACTACCTGTCTCAGCGTTCAGTTTAAAACCTGTTACAAGATTGATATCATGATATCTTCTATTTTTTTGGGGTCCATATTGGCTCACCTAAAGTTATTTACCCGAAATTGTTCTTCCTAATGATTTGTAAACCGAATGATCACTCTTCCTAAAATTTTTCATCCTAAAGTTTTCATACATACTATTAGTACTGCTACCGGCTATGTGCATAGCACTCATGTTTCCGAAAATTGTAATTAATAATATCATTCATGTAAATATATTTAAACTCCTAATGTTTTTTTTATCAAAACGCTTTTATCTCTAAACATAATTACCATAATATTTTCACTCATACTCAGAAAAACATTTATCAGGTGTAATAAAAAATATAATGTGGGTAGAAGAGAAGATATGATTATTATTAGGGGGTATGATTTGCATAACGTTCTGATTTGTGTCTATTGATAAGTTCATGTCGGTGTATTATCATTACGTGCATGTTTGTGTTAATACTTTATTAATATGGAGGAAAATGATTTAAAATCATTTAAAACCAGTCGCGGAGGATTAAAATTAGACGTACATGGATTTATATATGAAAAAAAACGAATAACAGTGGATAAGCAATATTGGGCGTGTGAATTAAGAAGCAACAAAAAGTATAAGTGTAAGGCGAGATTGATCACTACTTTCGATAAGGAAGTCAATAAGTATAAATTACTGGAAGGACCGCACCAAGAACATAATCATGAACCAGATGCTTTGAAGGAAAAGGTTTGTATTTAAACTATTTCTTGTGATTACAAAACAACTTTTCACATTTTTACATTTACCCATTTTATTTTTGGTTATTGTTGTTACATACTTATTTATTACTATAACTATACCTGAGATAATTATGTATAAAAAACCAACTTTTTAAAATGATTAAAAGGTCGTTTCACTGATTTTTGTCTTAAATGAATGAAATTCATAAAAAACGAATCAGTTACGGCTATGTTTATGGCCTGGGAGTTTATACCGCAGTTTTAACCGTACCTAAACCAAATACTAAAGGACCGATTCGGTTCTGGCACATCGCCGGCCGCTGCCGCGGCACGCGCGCTTCGCTCGCTCGGCTCTTGCGTTGTGATCACTAATTATGAATTCAATATCAATGATTATGAATAGGAGTAAAGTTTCAAGCCTCGCCACCATTTCCCAGCATAGGCGCGCAGTAGTAGCGGGAGACCGGCGAGAGCTTCACTGTCGGTGATATTTTCAATTTCCTTGAATGTGTTGACACCAGACAGGAATGTTTCTACTGCCCCCGAGTCCTTTTCACCGTCGTAATAGGCAGGACACGACGCAAGAGTGCGGCGTCGACTCGAACCAACTGATGACAGAAGTTGTTGGAGTTGCTCGGTGCTTAAGTTTACGGCCACGTTGTCTTGCATCTTCCCTGTCGTCCTGTTTTTCGTAGTCACCGTAGTAGTTCGACCAAACTTCGTCACGATGAATTTGGGTTGCATCATCTTTGCTTGAACGGGAAGCCACTTTGCTGATTGCTTGGTGATGTCGTGTAGAGGTAATGCCACTAAGTTGGAGCGCCAGTTGTAGAAGAAGTGAACAAGTGGTACGATGACGTCGTTAGAGGTACGGCAGGTGGTGAAGAGTCGGACGGAAATAAAACGCGACGTAGATATTACGTGTTGTATTTGACGTAGTAGTACATTTACTTATGTACGCGGTATAACTACTGAGCTACCTGACAATAGGCACAGTAGAGACATCCAAAGGTCGCAAGTAGTGAGAGTCAGTGGACATGCTGCTATTGAGCGCTAAAGCTAGTGAGAACAGAGTTAACTTACAATTTGCGTCTAGGGTTCTTATTCTAAAAGGCAATCGAATCGTAACCGCGAGTCAACTAGATGCAACACCATCTAGTGAGGCGTAGTGGAAGCTTCGTAATCTTGTCCAGTCGTCTAATGATGTTTGGGAAACGAAGTACCACCGTGAGTCAACTCAGTACAGCGCCATCAGTAAGGAGAGGATGTAGTCTTGTCTTTGTTTTGATAGCATATCGTTTAATACTTTATGCTACAACCATTTACAACGATTTTTTAATCGCACTACACACACAACCACTTCCACAATCGAAAATTCCAGTTACTAAAATTTGACATATGTGATTTGGTGTGCAATTGGCTTACCTGCGTCTAGAGGGCCGCATCTGTTCAGTTCTAACCCTCCCTTCCTGTAGCAGACAAAAGTTTTAAAATCGGAACAGTTTCCAGGCGTCACAGTGCCGTTCGTATTTATGGTGAAGCATTTCGTCGTTGAAAACAAAGTCGCTACGTCTGGTGTCACAGACCATTTGGCGTACGTATTTGATAAGAGCACACCTAAAAATAAATCAAGGAAAACATATGTAGAACGATAGTGCCTTTTCAGGTGTGATAAACGCTTGATAAAAATTATACTTATTTATGTAAAACGAATCCCACCAAAACCATTGTCATGTTAAATGTTAAAAAATAATAAGAAATAAATAAATAAAATCCATTTATTTCAGACTGAGTCCATAAAGTATAAAATAATCAATTAGTATCAAAACATAAATAAATTAATAGACGAAAATTATAGTAAATTGCAATTAAATTAAATTAAAACAAATAAAATTAAAAGTAGAAGAATTAAATACAAGTAAGAATTAATTAATTATAATTAATTAAATAAATTATAATTAATTAATTGCAACTTAATTAAATTATAATCAATAAGCCGAAATTATAAAACGCCGATATCGCATGGTGTTCAGTGTAGAGCCAAACTTCGTACCCTACACGCCCTAATACATTCTGTGTACTAAGTATCGGGAATTTGTCAATAAAACAAAAAATACAAATTATTCATCTAAACTTATTTTATCGCCTTCTAAGTACCCATCGCTTGCAATACAACATTTCCACCGCTTCACCCAGCCCAGTCTTCCATACATTTTTCAGAGGCTATTTGCGGTATGGCCTTTAGCTCATTCGGCGAATTTTCTTTTATGGCTTCTATCGACTCAAAACGTTTTCCTCGAAGTGGTAATTTTAACTTGGGCAATAAAAAAAAGTCAGACGGAGCCATATCAGGTGAATACGGTGCTTGGTCGAGAACTTTTGTTGAATTTTTCGCTAAAAACTCCTTCACTATAATGGATGTGTGTGATGGTGCCTTATCATGGTGCAGCATCCATGAGTTGTGTTGCCACAAATCTGGACGTTTTCGGTGAATAATCTCACGCAAACGCTTCATGACGCCCAAATAATATTCTTTTTTCACTGTTTCTCCCCCTGGAAGGAATTCGGAGTGAACCACACCACGGTAGTCAAAAAAAACTGTCAGCATCACCTTGATTTTAGAGCGACTTTGACGCGGTTTTTTGGGTTCCGGCTCGTTTTCGAGACGCCATCCTGAGGGCTGTTGGCTTGTTTGCATGTCGTACTCATAAACTCATGTCTCGTTGCCAGTTATTACACGTTTCATAAAGGTCGAATCCGTAGAAGCTCGAAAAATCATGTCTTCAGTGACATGCTTTCAAATTTTGCTTAATCAGTACAGTGCTATGCTACCAACATGCAGTAAAAAAATTAGAACGACCTCTTTTACGCGGGTCTTTTTATTGACATATTCCCGATACTTTTTACACAGAGTAGTTCTTCACAAACCTACTCCAAAATAGGTCAAGTCGTAGTCTGGAAGTCTCATACAAAATTATAAATAAATAAAAAAATAAAAAAAACGTTAATTTCATTTTCTACAAAACAATTTCAGTGCTAAGGCTGAATCCTACCTAGTAAGTATGCATACCCTACTGTAACGGATTTTAGGGGCTAAATTCCAATTTGAGAATTATCTAGTTGTCTGTGGACCTAAACTAGCTAACATACCAAATTTCATTTTTATAGGACTTCAGGAAGTCGCTTGAACTTTTGATATCATCAGTCAAGGACAAAATCGGTGATTCTTGGATATCAATAAAACCTAAAGATTAAAAGCTTTGCAATTGCAACATCGCACGTTTGATAACTTGTGGCGAGCTGCCACATAGATACTTTTTGATATGCAAAACTTTCTTATTTTTAAATATTTAATTCTTTTTATTGTGACATTGTCTATCTTTGAGCTGTCTTCAAAGACAATCAATAATTGCGACATTTAATTTTTACAAAGGAACTTTATAATTACTTAATTTTGCATCCTTGTTTTATGTCTTCATCCTTTTCGTCTTATGTAAATACACAGTCTGGCCATAAATACTGTTACAATTAAAAATAAGAAAGATATTACATTTGAATTTGGAATCTGTCATTTTTACACGATTGCTCATTGTGCTTTCTAATTTTGGTGCCAATACATTTTATAATATTTTGCGATATTAAAATAGAGTGGGGTTATAAAGAGAACCAAATCTCTGTGATTGCATTACACAAAGTTGGTATGGAGCCAAATGCAATTTTTGAAACTCTCCATACGCTTGGTATTAGTCAAATGTTTGTGTACCGGGCTATCAAAAGGTACAACGAGACCTCCTCTGTTTGTGACAGAAAAAGATCTGGCCGTCCACGTAGCGTTCGTATGAAAAAGGTGGTCAAAGCAGTAAGGGAAAGAATTCGCAGAAATCCTGTCCGAAAGCAAAAGATTTTATTTCGGGAGATGAAGATGTCGCGTATTTTAAAAAATGACTTAAGATTGTAGCCTATAAGAGACGCACTGGTCATTTTTAAACTGATAATTAAAAAAGAATAGGGTGGTAAAATCAAGAAAACTACTGAAGCGGTACGCAAAGGGAGGTCTCAGAAAATTTTTGTTTACGGATGAGAAAATCTTTACAATTGAGCAACATTTTAACAAACAAAATGACTGTATGCTTAAACCTCTAAGAAAGCTTCCCAATTAGTCGGTAGAGTGCAACGTGGGCATTACCTGACTTCTATGATGGCTTGGTGAGGTGTTAGCTATGAATGAGTGACTGAGCAATATTTTTGTGTAAAAGGTATCAAAACATCGGCACAAGTGCATTAAGATACCATTCTTGAGAAGGTTGTTAAGCCCCTTAACAACACCATGTTCAATAACCAAGCATGGTCTTTCCAACAAGACTCGGCGCCGGGTCATAAACTCGGTCCACGCTGTCTTGGTCAGAAGCGAACGTTTCGGACTTCATCAGAGCTAAAGACTAGCCGTCGTCTAGTCTCGATCTTAATCCACTGGATGATTTATGATCAGTTTTTGAGAGTACGGCTTGCTCTAAACGCCATGATAATTTGGAGTCCCTAAAACAATCCATACGATTGGCAGTGAAGAATTTTGCCATGAAAAGAGTGCGTGCTTCTATTGATAACTGGCCTCAACGTTTAAAGGACTGTATTGCAGCCAATGAAGACCACTTCGAATAAGCTTTTAATATTTTCAATTGTTTGATATTTATGTATAAAACTAACACACTGTAAAAATAATTGGATGATCAAACGAACTTACCTTAAGTGAAGTTCGATCCAAATTGTCCTGACTTCGTCGAAGTGATTTATTTGACCATGTAGTATGCCCTGCTACGCGTCTATTCACTCGCACACAGGTTTAGCGCAAGAAAGAGAAAGTAAAAAACCTCACTTCCTCCCACGCCTCACAGCACTGCCAGCCGCCTGTCGCTCATTCATTTCAGAGCAAGGAGACCGATGTATGAGATGTACAACATTGATTATACTTAACGTACACGGGAATTGGGACGGGTGGGACCTTAAATCACTTCGACGAAGTCAGGACAATTTGGATCGAACTTCACTTAAGGTAAGTTCGTTTGATCATCCAATTGTCCTGCCTTCGTCTCTGTGATTTAATTGACCATGTATATGTTCGGAGTAAAATCAATGTTGTTAAAACAGAATAAGTTGACATCTCTGTTGTTAGTGTTTGATCATTAGAACGATCATATTAAATAAAAAAATATATTTCACGTCACCATCTTTGAGATTTAGATGTATCACTTTTACTAAAAAAGAATGGATGTATGATAACTATGATAAGTTATAACTTCCAACTATAAACAAATATATTTACTAGGAAGAAAGAAGATATTTGTTAGTTTTTATTTAATTTTATTAGTGATTAACTTAAAATATATAATTTATGTGTTTTAGTAATCTGAAACTGAAATAGATTTTTATAATTATTATTGTGGCGTGTTATAAAAATTGCAAACAATACGGATTACGTATTGTTGAGCTGAGACGGTTTGCGAATATTATAGTTTTACACACTGAATTTGGCACGTAAAAAATGATAATTTTATTACGAGGAAAGCTACATACAGAAAACACTTTTTAGTTAGCGAATTATCTTTGGTAAGGTAACGGGCTTGAAGGTAAGTCTGACAAATTGTTATCTTTGTCTTGAAATTTTTAACATATTTTATAATTATAGATTTGAAATACATACATGATATTCTATTGCTTTTAAGTATGGGATATTTAGGTAAGTATGCGACTGTTTTAAAGATATTCGTCCGAATACCGAACATATAAATAATATTTTATACATTTCAATTTCGAATACCTGAGAAAACATTTAGTTGTAAAAAGTGTTAGATGATTGGTATAAAAGCAATTGATTAATAAATTCATTTTAAGGAATGTAATTCTAATAAGATCGTAAAAATATTCATAGGTGTCTATCAATGCTATATGATTTAATGCTGAGTTACAAAAAAGAATACGATAATTCAATGGCTTTGAAATATTATCGTTATCAGAAATTGTAAGGCAAGTAAGTAGGTTTTTTTTTAATTTATTTATATATAATTTAAAATTTAATAAGAATTTAAGTTATGTTTCTGAATAAGATTAAAAATCGGCTTCTGAGAAGTAACTTCTGAGTAACGAGTAAGGTTTGTGACTATATAAGGGCGGTGGCTGACTTTTCCAAAGATAAAGGACACAGTTTTCTCGACTCGAGATTAAGTACCGAACTTTGCGACGGTTATATGAATGCATTCATAAAAAAGCGTATCACTGTCACAGCATATTTTTCTAAAAATGTAATAAACTCTAAAACAATGGAATACTGCGGGCAACTTAATAAATCTAATATGACGGTAGTACTATATTGATTACGGAATTTGATAAGATACATTTCAAAACAATCACGCTTTCCAGCTAGTTGTTATTGCGACGGTAAAGAAAACCTAAGCTTTACCGATTCATTTACTGAGAAATTGATTAAATCTTAGTTGGATTTCAAAACTAAATACGTCAAATTTTCTACCATTCAGAATTATACATATGCCAGGTATTGAGCAAAGCTCATTCTCATTTTTATCATAGCTGTTAAAATTGAAAGCAAAAAATGGGTTTTTTAAACGGACCGGTTTTTATATGGATCCAACCATATTTTGGTACGTACTGGGCAGGCTTACAGCTTGCTTGCGTGCTATTTATAATCAGAGAGCCAACCACAAGCTAAATAGTTATAGGTATAAGCAGAAAGCAGAAATGTATGTAGAAACTTGCTATCTAAAAAATTAAATTGTTATCTTTTTACACAATCTATTAAATTCGATATTTTAAGTAGTATTATTAAGCAATGTTGTGTTTACCATAGCATTGTCTAATTAGATAATTTTATAGCCATTGGCAAGAAATAAGTACAAAAGAGTTGTAATCAATGACGGATATAGGACCAAAACCACCCATAACTACGTGAGCTATGGAGGGATGCCATGCTACCGTTTTTAGAGCTTTGGGAAAAAATTTGGAGCGTGTACTGCAGGTTGCAGAATACGTGTATTTATGATTAAGGTCTAGGCAGTAAAATTGTTTTTAAATCTCTCAATTTTACTTTTCCGAGCAAGAATGTACAAAATGAATATAAAATTATTCGATTTGAAATAAATCTGACATCACTATTTTTCGGTACTTACGAAAAGGTACTTGGTATTATTTTATTGCTATTTTTGTTGGTAAGTGTGATGGCTTACATTATGCTCCATTTTAATATTCGTCAAAAGATTGGCTGAGACAAGTCTTTGGTCGTGGTTTGGCCACGAGTGGAATACGGTAGCTCGTAATAAGTACATATGTACGTACGGCTTTAAGGTGATATAACAAAGCTTTCATAAAAACACATACCTTTTGTGGTCGGATTCTGATTCCGAGTGCGAATCGTTGAAAAAACGCTGGAATTGTGACGGTAGATCACCGTTACGACGTAATTTGCGGCGCATCATGGGCCGTCGCGTTCGCGCAGGTAGATCATACACAGGCAGGCGCCTGTTGGGCCGGATGAGTGCGGGCGAGGGCCGCTGCTTCATACTTAGAGGCCATGATGGCGCATCGTCAGCGCTGCTTAGTATGTGGAATTATGCATGAATGCCTTTGGCTGTAATTTATTATTAGCATTAAAGCCCAATTGGCTGTAACTTCACTCAACTTGTTCCCCTTTTTTCGCAATGAAAATGAGGGTAGGATATTGGAAGCAACGCATACCAAAAGTCTCAGCTGAGATCAAAAATGATCTAGATAATTAGGACTGGCTGACATCGCGTGTCAGCTCGGCCGGTATTTGCTACAGATCAATATCGCGTATTGATTCGGAGCGGAAAATGCGGACTGGCTAGCATCGCGTGCTAGCTCGGCCGCGAAGCGTAAAGCATGCATGGTGGAGCCACGTTAGGTAGTGCGTTTTACTTCACATTCACTTTATGAATAAATACGTATCACTATAAGTTAAGTTTCGTTTAGCACGAAATAAAAACTTAACGATTATATACTGTGGTTACTGCGTGCGTTGTAACGGCGCGCGCACACGGACACGAATGAGCGACAGGCGGCTGGCAGTGCTGTGAGGCGTGGGAGGAAGTGAGGTTTTTTACTCTCTCTTTCTTGCGCTAAACCTGTGTGCGAGTGAATAGACGCGTAGCAGGGCATACTACATGGTCAATTAAATCACAGAGACGAAGGCAGGACAATAAATATTATTTTCATATTATTATTTTTTCTTTGTGACAATATTTATGGCAAGACTAGGTATTTCTTATTCTCTTATCTGTGTGTTGTGTATTGTGTGAGTGTATATATATGAACTGTTAATAAGCATCATGTAAAAAGCCTTCTAATTCTTTTGATACGAACATCCTTCTACATTCACTACCGACACGACACCATAAAGTCAACTACTGACATTATATCTAGAGAGGTTTTGTTTGTCAGGTAAAATAGGACCAAAGTTATAGGCGTTAAAAAGATCGACGAGTGTTCGTGAAAAAGTGGGTTGGTATTGCCCTTACGTTACGCTTGACTTAGCTTTCCCCGGGCCCTCTTCCATGGAAATTGAGCCATTCGATTTCGAAGGTAGTCTCTTACCCATGTTGTGGTATTTGAACATCAAAATCACCTTAGAGAAGAAATACAGTTTTTGTTAGAACCTACTTTACCTACCATATTTTTTGCATGATATACTTATCTCCAGAAAAGATTTTGACACGAAACCTACCTTCCATGGATTGAAATTCGGTTTTAGAGTATACATTACTGATGCCTGTATACATAGATGGTATTTTGAGATTTCCCATGATATCGGTGAGAGCTGTGCTGATGTCTTCATCAAGCGGCGATGCTAAAATAGCTCCTGAAATTAAAATACGTAATTCATTTTTTTTATTTCATACATAAGCTGTTGATAGCCCTTATACATATCCCAACATTGACCCTACCACAGCTTCGGGACAGTTGTGGGCTAGTGCTGAGATGAAGCTGCGCAACAAACTCAGTCACTATTGTCAATGCCTTTCTTACCATTTTAATTTTTATGTTCGTACAAGCTAGACAATACATTGCTATCTTTCATAAAGTAATCGTTATATAATATCGTAAAGCGCTTAACAGGATACATCTTCCTACTTAATTTTAGCAGTGTGATGCTTATAGTTCCAGAATAAAGTGGCTATGACATACGGACGGACAGACAGACAGACAGACTTGACGAAACTATAAGAGTGCCGTTTTTTGACATTCGGCTACAGAACCCTAAAAACCGCCATCGTGCAAGGATTGACGTCACATCCTTTAGGCGTTTACGGTCACGTGACCAAATGTGTGATTTGGACAAACTTAACTTGAAACAATTATTTAAAATTTTAATAATCCTCATTTAAAAACATAAATATATCAGTTTTTTGGTATCTCCTTATCATAATTTATTCACTACAAACTTCCTACATTATAATTTGTTCTTGGTGGAAAATAATTAAAATAAACATTGTAAATATAACTAGAAATTGCACTTGTAAGAAGCAACCGTGTCAGACAAGGAACGCACCCTGTGTCTTCCCGCTATCCAGGCGCATGCAAATGACACAGTTGCTATATACAAGTGCAATTTATAATATTAAGTTTGTTTAGTAACAAAAAAATATTCAGGGTGTGGCATTTAATAGGAGCATTAAAATATTTTTTTTTAAGTACCCCTTTTCAGTCCAGTTATAGAACATGACGATGTCACCTACTTCTACGTGTTAGCGATTTTGATAAACATTGATTAGGGATTGTTACTTTGGATTGCTATATCTCTGAGTTAAAGCATTTTAGAGCACTATGAGCACTATGTATATAGTTGCCTAGACCTACTCGTGCTATGTAGAATTATTGATTAAATTTTTTTTTCCTATTACAGGCCACACGCTGTTTAAACAAAAATGAAAATATACGGATTTTTGTTTTGGTCAGTGACGCTCGCCTCAGCGATGGTTGTACTAACGATACTGATTCCAAATAAATTAAAAGAAAAAACCCACAATTGATTTTGTGGGTTTTTTATTTTTTATTGCGATAATAGCGAGCGAGTCAAAACTAGCAATGCCAGGTTGCATCTTCGTAGCTTACTAGCTATGGCGTAATATTTTGTAGGTACGCACGAACTACGCGCGAGGGTGCGACATTTCTCATTCGTTTTTTTTAGAATGTTGTGAAGAGGTTTTCCGTAAGAAAATTTGCATATAATTTCAAGTAGTTATTTGTTATCATCCCTGAGTTGGATGTCACTGACCCAAACAACACTCTGTATTTTAAATCACGCATAAAATACCGTTAAATGGTCACAAATAAATAGCTATTCATATGAACAGATTTTGTGTGTAAATAAACTCTCGTATTTAAAGAAATAAGCTAGCCTAGACGTTTTGAAACGACCAAAATTAAGAAATACCTTCTCTGTGACATGTCAGAACAGCTTCTTCCCATGTAGTAGGGATTAGATGATGTTTAAACCACCCATCTACACACTCGCTGTAAAAGTAATCTGAACGAAATATCTTTCCATCTGTAACATCAAAATAATACATGATAGATACTAGCAGTTCCCGCGACGTCGCCCGCGTAAAGGATTGACCAAAGCCGGGCCCAGATTGCGTCTTTGTAGTTCATACTTCAAAAATCTTGTTTGAATTATAATTGCACTGGTATTTTAAGGGTAACTAAGTAAGTAAGTAATGAATTACTTTAGTTAAATATAACAATTACCTTCTGAATTTATCAAAATATATGTAGGTGAGGTGCAATAACTCTGCAATCACAAAACATAACCACAAAATGTCTAATCTACCACTGAATTCCTTGTAAACCCCTAATTATTTTTTCAAAAATATTTTTGTCTTTATTCTTTTAAATATTTATATATTTTATCCGAATTTTTTGTTAAGACGCATGCAGATGCAAAGTGGGCCGAGTTTCTATAGTTTTGGTCAAGATCCTTTCGGATGTCTCGAAATATGTTAAAAAAAAACACGTATTTTCACAACAAGTACCTCCAAAAGGTCTGCTATCATAGCGGCTAGTAGAGGAAGAAAGAAATAATGGTTTTATTTTCTCATGAAAATGGGTACAATTAGGTGTCAAGTCTAAATTTCTGAAAAGCTATTTCGCTATAAATTAGTAAATATACATACGTGTATGTAAACATACATATTTTAAAAGTCAACAATTTACGTAGTCAGATTTTGTAATATTAATACACATAATAATAGTTAGACACATAATATTGCAAATTTTAATATAATAATAAAATTTGCAATATTAAATACTCTACAAAATTGTAGTGATGTCCGTGATTAATAAAAGCTTTTTCTTTCTTTTTTCATCATTTTGCTCTATTGTCAATAGTTTTCACACCTCCAATTACATTATCGAATTTTTATGCGGACCTAAAACTTTTTTGGAAATGTAAAATATCATAATATGTTTATCACAGCTACAGTAGGATTCCAATGATGAAAATTTCTCAAGTCGATGCAGTAGCTGCGGAGCTCGATGCAAATAAACAAAGAAACCATCAAATCTTTTCTCTTTATTATATTATAAGTAATAAGTATAGTAAGAATATAAAATACCTTTGATTTGTACCTTTATTTTGGAAACACAATTAAAATGATTGTACTTAAATGGTAAGGATGCTATTAAAGCTAAAATAAATAAAAATCTAAACTTACATGACATCCCGAATATTATTGGTAATATAACTAAAAATCCGATAGAAACTATGTTTCTCTCCATATTTGATCACAATATTAATATACTTTACTATTAACAATAACGCAACCGTGTTCGTATATTAAACTGATATTATTTTTATAACAAAATTCTGGTACATTTCAAGAATTTATACTTTCATGGTTATCAATATCTTCGATGAACTATATGACGATATTGCATGAAGTGGACGGGACGGCTGTGCAAAGCATTTATCTCTATCGCAACCTATTCTACACATCGAGTTTCAGAAACAGACTATATCATTATTTAGCGAATTAAACACAAATTGATCATAATTTTCATAACACGTAATTTTTTACCTTTTTCTTGACAATGTTCTTATAACGGGGATATACATTTTCATAATTAGATTTTTAACTTGCTGTAAAAGTTATATCCGCTGGTATAGTTTACCAACGGTCAAGACGTAAGTAAACTCCTGTAATCGAAATCATAATCAGTTGTTATTTTAACGCATTTTGTCATATTCTTTTTAATTATGACAAATTATACAGTAGTAACCATTTCCTTGCGGCAAGGAGGCTATGATGCTGGCTGCGTTGCCGCGTTGGATAGCTATGCTAAACCTTAGAGCTAGGAACTAGCCAGCTTTATAAATGACCTAAAAAAATAAGGTTTGGAGCAATTTTTCTATACAATTATTTAACAGAAGCTTCCCTCGGTCCAAATGTTTCAACGCCAAACGGCGCAAACACATAGTCACTTGCAAGTGATACGTACTTGCGACGCTTGGCGTCTTCTGCCAACTCCGCTGCTGCTCCAGTTTTAAGGGCTGATTCTTTGTGATGGGAGGAGGCCAAAGTATTGACACAAGTGGCTCCAAACCCTTGGCTAAGGCCTAAGGCCTGACCCCGTTCCCAGGGAATGAGCGTGAGGCCATCGGGACTCTTACCATCATCACGGACCAAACCACATGGTTCCAACGTGGAAGGAAAATAAATGGTGGCAAGAGCTCTTCTGGTAACTTATAACATTATTGATCGACACAATCTTTTTTTAGACCTGTACCAGGCGCCAGCCTTTCGCATGTTAGGAACCTCATAAATTGTTAATTTATTATGTATGTGCTAGACAGAAATAAATGATTTATTTACTATAAATCTTACTCACTTCATACTTCTTGAAAATAAACTACGTTTTTACGCCTAAGCAATTATACATAACTTTTATCTACACCTATTTTTTCCTGTTTCATAGCATTTACTAGCGACCCGCCCCGGCTTCGCACGGGTGCAGTTATGATAAATTGAGATTTAAACTATCCTATCTCTCAAGTTGGATCGAACTGCACATGGTGTGCGAATTTTATTATAATCGGATAAGTGGTTTAGGAGTCCATTGAGGACAAACATTGTGACACGAGATTTATATATATTAGATAACGGTGCACCGGGACTTCGCACGCGTGTTTTGATTTTATATCGTACCCGTAGGCCGTAGCGTGATATAATATTTTTTCTCGATAAATAAACTTTATATAAATATAACATTTTTCAAAATGAACTAGCTGTGTCTGAGATTAGTGCGTCTAAACATTTTTTTCCACTTTGTTATAATATAAATATAGATTCAAAAACATCTATCAAATCATTGATATTTTTTTAACATTCTATATGAGTACTAGCGACCCGCCCCGGCTTCGCACGGGTGCAGTTATGATAAATTGAGATTTAAACTATCCTATCTCTCAAGTTGGATCGAACTGCACATGGTGTGCGAATTTTATTATAATCGGATAAGTGGTTTAGGAGTCCATTGAGGACAAACATTGTGACACGAGATTTATATATATTAGATATTTTATTTAATAATGTATGTTTTGACCAATTTAATCAAATTGCCAACAAAATCATGTCAGCTCTTAATAAATAAAATTTCCAGTTTATTCAGATGTCATAATGTCAGATAGGCACATGAGATAATTGCTTTTTATTTTTATTTAGATATGAGGAGGAAAGATCACAGATCACGTGTGGGTGCAATTTTTAACCCATATGTTTTATTATCATCTGCTCAGCAACGTTCAATTATACGACATGTGTAAGGATAATGTTTGCTTAGAATAAAAATGTTACGTATCATCTTCTGAACAGGCTGGTAGACATGAGTTTAAGCTGTCGTATACCAGTCAGTTGAGAATGACGTCTAAGGGCTCCCAATACCCAGCGTACAATGATAATGACGACCTCCGTGGTATAGTGGCTAAGCACGCTGGTTTCAAGGCAGCGCCGCACCGAGGTCCCGGGTTCGATTCCCGGTCGGGTCAATGTAGAAATCAAAGTTTTCTATATTGTCTCGGGTCTGGGTGTTGTGGTACCACCGTTGTGTCTTATTTCCATAACACAAGTGCAGTAGCTACTTACTTTGGAATCAAAACAATGTATGTGATTGGTGTCTAATATTTATATTTATATTTTAAAATGGAGGCCGAGACGGTGCAGTCTACATCACTGCAGGATGTAGACTCAGGGCGGCGGCGGAAGAATGTTTGACACATCAACGACGACAGAGCCTACAATCATAGTTAGTTTCTGACCTAGTTGGTCTACTGCACCCCCATCAACTCGCAATAGACAAGCGTGATGGATTAAGTGTCACGGCAGTTACAACCACAAACACCTATCCCAGTGCACGGCAACGCCAGCGGAGAAACTGAGTGACGGTGACTAGGACTAGATAGCTAGGTGACTAGCTATGACTTCCTGGAGCTACGGAAATTGCATCAAACTTCAAAACCAAACTGCACTAAAAGTCTGAAATAAATCCTTGACCCTTTAAGGAAAAGAAAAGAAATCAATTTTAGGCAAACAATTTATTTTTGGAGTCGGTGCTCTAATATTAGATGGATGCTTGAGATGGTCAAAGTGATGGCACCGACTCCAAAAAAAAATTGTTCGCCTAAAATGGATTTGTTCCTCCTACTTGTCAAGAGAGTTAGGAATACAGGATTTCTTTAATAAAAATGTATTTTTTTTCCTGTACCTACTCTAGACTCGACTATTAACTACCCCCTTAAATCTCCTCTTTTTCTTTCTTATACAGGCCGTTAACAAGGACGAGTCAAATTCAAGGGGGTGGTTTAGAGTCAGAAAAAAAATCTCTCATTTTATCCTGTATTCCAAATTTTAATGACATATTCTAGCCTCGAATTTGGCTCATACTTTTTACCCCCGTATAAACGATAGTTTTATAGAAACATTCTTTACTCAGATCGTTTTGTGGCCCATGGCTTGCGTACATACGAGTAGCACAATAAATGATCACGCTTCTACTTCCAGGAACGTAGTACGTATAAGTCAAACATGTCACTGAAAATAGGTGTAACATTTTATTTTGTGATAAATTATTTAAACATTAAGATGAGATAATATATATTTATTTATTCACAAAAAACATGTGTGCAGTTACATAGTATTCATATACACAGTAGCAGTAGAAGTTACCTTGAGTTATTAAATTCCATTGGTATCAACATGTCTGACCGGAATTTGGCATGTAAATGTATAATGTCAACTTAAATATATAAATTTTAGCTAATAATAATTACAATAAGATAGTCAATAATAATCAATTGTAATTTCATGCTTATCACAGATAGCAAATTGTTATGTATTTAGTTACCTACTTTTGGGGGTGTTTGGGTTTTGGGTGTGCATTGTCTGTATGACAATGCACACCCCAAACCTACCTACTTCAGAATAGTATGAGCTTTGAAACAATACACTCAACGTTGAAAAAAGTTTTAGATGTAATTTATTTCTTTTCTACCAGAGAAAAACCCCCAATAAAATACAACTAAAATAGTTTATCAGATATTCCTACTTCCTAATCTTCAGTCTGATCCAGTGACCTCCTTTAAGACGAAGGTTAAAGTTATCCGTGGCGAGCACAGCAGGGATGCAGGTCTTGGCTGCTGGAGACACCTCCATGTGCAACAAGAGCTGGTACAGCATCACTTTCACCTCGCAGAGAGCGAATCTTGACCCTGAATTGAAAGAAATAGTAATTACTATGAAAATCAGGAAATGGGAATAACTAAAATAGTACCGCTTCTTCCTTCGTTCGCCTAGTACTACGTATTCATAATTGATTATCGTGTAGGATTAAAGTAATGCTTAATATATATTATGATTCTCTCTGAGTTTAAAGGACTAGATAGAAGTAACGCGGATAGTAAATAGTAATAACGCGGGCCATAAAAAATTTAAACCTTGCCGCCGATTGCCTCGATTTATTTATTTGTTCACGAGCTGAGATGACATTACACTTAATATGTTACAGAATTATTTAGAATTTTAATGTTGGAAGACTGTAAATAATGAATTTTTGATCTGACTGTGTTATGTGAATTATTTTTTATTTATTTTTTATATTCAATGATTTTATTATGCATTGTATTGACTTTTTGTGTTGTGAGATCTTATGTTTTAATTTATTATGTGAGTCTGCATCTATCGATTTGTTTGTTTTTGTAAGGATAGGTGTATGTAGAAAATAAATAAATAAAATACAATTAATTAATTGAATAAGTCAAGGCAGATAATTCTTTAAATTATATATATATATGTATTACTAGCTGTGTCTGCGTATGAGTCCTCGTGGAATATTGACTTTGGGTAGATTTTTTATTTATTTGGGCTAATCATTTTATATATAAGATACATAATTATTTGTAGCAAGATATAAAGTAATTATAAGGTACTATTTTTACAAACTCTAAATGTCATTTTATGTATATAAACTTAATTATTAATCAAACACCATGGAAAAAGTTTTATCGTTACAGCTTCAAAAATGACTTATTTCCATCCAAACTTAAGGGTATTTTTTTAAGATTATAGCTTTATTAAAATGACGATATTTCCATACAACTTTTCACACCCTTACAATCCCTTTTTTGCATTAAAAAGTAGCCTATGTTCTTTCTCGGGCTTTAGACTATGTGTGTGCAAAGTTTAATTTAAATCGTAGTTCCGTAGTTTTGGCGTGAAAGCGCGACAAACAGACAGTTACTTTCACATTTATAATATTATATAGTAAGGATTCCCGGTAAGTTTTCAGACCTGCTAAGCCTTCAATAAGGCTTATATCCTGCCTAAACAAAGTTCCAGTATAGAGAAGTTCATTTAACACAACTGGCGAGAGCCTTACTTTATAATAACCGCAATTCGGCACATACGAGGGTCAAACTGAAAGTTCTTAGAACTGGCCACTTATAAACAATATAATAAAAAACATATTCTAAAATTTGAAAATAGAACTCTTTGCCAATATTACTGAGTATATATTTCATTCATTTGTCATTTGTTTTACGATTTGGCGGCAAATTGAAAATTGTCTGTGTCACGTCAACATGAATTTAACACGAGAAAATTTTCGTGCAATGATTTTTTATGACTTTCGATGTCATTTAAGTCAACAAGAAAGTTATGATAGACTACGATTGGCCTTTCACGATGAAGCCCCATCTCGTGCGACTGTTTACAACTGGTTTAATGAGTTTAAACGTGGTCGCACTAATCTCACTGATGATGTACGAGAGGGACGGCCTTCTACGGCGACGACTGAAAATAACATCTGTGTTGTGCGGCGTATGATAGAGACTGACAAAAGAGTGACCTATCAGCAGATTCGGACAAGCTTAGGCATCGGTATGAGTCAAGTGCACAAAATCCTCCACGAACATATAGCGGTCAGGAAGCTTTGCGCCCGGTGGATACCTCATAATTTGACTAAGGCTCAAAAACTCCATCGTGTGGATTGGTGCCGTAAAATGATTGAAAGATTTAACGGAGGTGACTCAAATGCTGTGTTCGACATACTAACAGGTGACGAAAGCTGGATTTACTGTTATGATCCTGAAACCAAAAGACAATCTGCTCAGTGGGTGTTTCCTTTCGAGGAGTTGCCAGCTAAAGTGAAGAGAGATCGAAGTGCGGGAAAAAAAATGGTGGCCTCGTTCTTTGGAAGGATAGGTCATTTCGCAACAATTGTGTTAGAGGATCAAAAAACAGTTTCTGCAGAATGGTACACTACCAATTGTTTGCCACTTGTCTTGGAAAAAGTTCGAGAGAAACGACCTCGCAGTAGGATCCTCCTTCACCACGACAACGCCTCGTCGCACACCGCCAAGCGAACGATCGACTATTTGGCGACATCAAACGTTGAATTACTGGGTCACCCGCCGTATAGCCTCGACCTCGCGTCTTGTGATTTTTATTTATTTCCAAAAATTAAAGAAAAACTTAAAGGAAAGCGGTTTATGAATGCTGAAGAAGCGGTGGCTGCGTATCGCGATGCCATTGAAGAGACCCCTAAGGACGAGTGGGCAAAGTACTTTTCCCAGTGGTTCCATCGCATGCAGCGGTGTATTGACGTCAATGGACAATATTTTGAAAAGATATAATAAAACTAATAACTGGCTAATGTAATCAGTTTTAGATTTTCTAAGAACTTTCAGTTTGACCCTCGTAGTACATTTTTCTGCAACCGGCTTAGAAACAAAAACTAATATTACATCCGAGTTCTCCTCGTGAAATTCAGTTAAAATTAAATAAAATAAGTACCTAACATAAGCATGTACGGACAACAGCACGTCAAGGTAAACACTGCAATATCTTATGCCCTTGTAATAAGGGTTAGTATAACAAAACCGGCCAAGTGCGAGTCGGACTCGCGCACTGAGGGTTCCGTGCCAATTTTAACTGAATTAGGGAATCCACTTACTTCCACTTAGTAAAATACCACAATATTTTGTTGACAGTAAATATAACTTTATTTTTCATACTGTTTGTATGAAGAACAAAGTTATGTTTGCGGTTTTCATAAAGATGAAATAAGAAACCAAAAATTTGCGCACGGGCGGGACTTGAACCAGCAACCTTTTGGCAGACCGGGCCAAACACTCTTACCAATTGAGCTACCGTGCTGGCAGTCCGACCCTGCGAAATTTGTGGTTTCTTATGAAAACGTCAATTGCGTGACGCTTAGCGCCATCTAGCCGTCTGTTTATGAAACAGATGGCCCAAGCAGTTATTCTTTACAGAATAAATTCAACTTGGAAATTGATGTCGCTTCGCTATCTAATGCTTTAGAATGTTTTTAACACTCACAGTGTCATATTTTATATTCATAAAGATGAAATAAGAAACCAAAAATTTGCGCACGGGCGGGACTTGAACCAGCAACCTTTTGGCAGACCAGGCCAAACGCTCTTACCAATTGAGCTACCGTGCTGTTAGTCCGACCCTGCGAAATTTGTGGTTTCTTATGAAAACGTCAATTGCGAGACGCTTAGCGCCATCTAGCCGTCTGTTTATGAAACATATGGCCCAAGCAGTTATTCTTTACAGAATAAATTCAACTTGGAAATTGATGTCGCTTCGCTATCTAATGCTTTAGAATGTTTTTAACACTCACATTGTCATAGTTGAATTTATTCACCCCCTATGGGTGGGGGCGCCAATTTTTACCACTTTGGGAGCGTCCATCTATCAAACGATAAGACTCTAAAAGAAAATGTTTTTTGGAATTTCCATGTCATTTTAAAAGACCTATCCATAGACCACCCCACACGCATAGATTTGACTAAAAATTTTTTTTGGTTTTAGTTTTATGTATGGGAGCCCGATCCCCCT
Organism: Pyrausta purpuralis; assembly: GCA_963924145.1. Classification (NCBI taxonomy): domain Eukaryota; kingdom Metazoa; phylum Arthropoda; class Insecta; order Lepidoptera; family Crambidae; genus Pyrausta; species Pyrausta purpuralis. The sequence goes on from OZ001644.1 coordinate 6,215,444, forward strand.
TTATAAGAATCGTAAAGCAATTAACAGGATACATCTTCGTCTTCGTTCGTGATCGTGTGATGCTTGCTTCTGTAACTGAATAAAGTGGCTGTGACATACGGACGGTCAGACAGACAGACAGACTTAACGAAACTATAAGGATTCTGTTACGGATAAGTATAAGGATTTTGCCATTCGGCTACGGAACCCTAAAAATGTCCTGATGTGCTGGCGACTGTACAATATGGTTTTAAAAGGATCATACCGATGCAATTCCGAGGGCCATGTCCAAAGGGAAGGTAGGTGAACGGTTTGATGTTATGCTTGTTTTCTTCGGAGAACCTCTCTGGTATGAACTTGTCAGGGTCAGGAAAGAACTCAGGGTCGCGGTGGAAGGACCACACGGGGATGGCGAGCACTTCACCTTTGCGTACCTGAGGACAAAATATTGTCGAGAACATGGAAACCGCCATTTTGGTTTACGTAAAAAACCGACTTCAAAACCAAAATGCACTAAAAAGTCTTAAATAAACTCTTGACCATTGAAAGGAAAGGAATCCATTTTCGGCAAACAATTTCTTTTTGGAGTCGGTGCTGTGATAGTTGATGGTCAAAGTGATGGTTAAGTGCATTTTTGAAGTCACTTTTTACTTTTTTTTAAGGTAATTTTATTTCTTAATTTTTAGAGATTAAAGGAGGGGAGTTGCACCCTATAACTAAGTTCTTTAAGAAGCTACAAACTACTTATCATAAGTTCTGTCATTATAATTACTGAACTCCTAAGTGTTAAGGAGTTCCACCATCAGGTCAGCCCCATGAGATGTTGACTTTCAGACATAACAAAACGTCAACATTAAGATTCTAGTAAAAAAACACTGTGAGCGCCTCTAAAATTTGAGGGTTTCCCTCGATTAAACCAAGATCCCATCATCAGATTCTGAATTGGCAACAATGGGACCAACTAGAAAAGATACCCTCTAAGTAGGCGAAAAAAAATTTCGAATCGGTCGACAAACGACTGAGATATGAGGTAAGATAGATACAAAAAAAAAATATACAGTCAAATTGATAAACTCCTCCTTTTTTGAAATTGGTTAAAAAAAATACGATTCTTTTCTGTTTGGTTACTTACGCACCTTTTAACTGTAAAAAGGTACTTTTTCATCTCAAGGTTTTGTTTTCTATTCCGAGGCTTTTATTTTTTTTCCTAAATCTTTTTACAGATATAGGTACTAGGGGTCCGCGGTTTAGAGTTTGCTTAGCGGGTGTTTTACAGCTTAAGGCGTTTCCCGATTATTAAGCCATTCAACACAAAAGTAAAAATCGCTCCAGTAGCTCCTAAGATTAGCGCGTTCAAACAAACAACGAGACCTCCTCTGTTTGTGACAGAAAAAGATCTGGCCGTCCACGTAGCGTTCGTATGAAAAAGGTGGTCAAAGCAGTAAGGGAAAGAATTCGCAGAAATCCTGTCCGAAAGCAAAAGATTTTATTTCGGGAGATGAAGATGTCGCGTATTTTAAAAAATGACTTAAGATTGTAGCCTATAAGAGACGCACTGGTCATTTTTAAACTGATAATTAAAAAAGAATAGGGTGGTAAAATCAAGAAAACTACTGAAGCGGTACGCAAAGGGAGGTCTCAGAAAATTTTTGTTTACGGATGAGAAAATCTTTACAATTGAGCAACATTTTAACAAACAAAATGACTGTATGCTTAAACCTCTAAGAAAGCTTCCCAATTAGTCGGTAGAGTGCAACGTGGGCATTACCTGACTTCTATGATGGCTTGGTGAGGTGTTAGCTATGAATGAGTGACTGAGCAATATTTTTGTGTAAAAGGTATCAAAACATCGGCACAAGTGCATTAAGATACCATTCTTGAGAAGGTTGTTAAGCCCCTTAACAACACCATGTTCAATAACCAAGCATGGTCTTTCCAACAAGACTCGGCGCCGGGTCATAAACTCGGTCCACGCTGTCTTGGTCAGAAGCGAACGTTTCGGACTTCATCAGAGCTAAAGACTAGCCGTCGTCTAGTCTCGATCTTAATCCACTGGATGATTTATGATCAGTTTTTGAGAGTACGGCTTGCTCTAAACGCCATGATAATTTGGAGTCCCTAAAACAATCCATACGATTGGCAGTGAAGAATTTTGCCATGAAAAGAGTGCGTGCTTCTATTGATAACTGGCCTCAACGTTTAAAGGACTGTATTGCAGCCAATGGAGACCACTTCGAATAAGCTTTTAATATTTTCAATTGTTTGATATTTATGTATAAAACTAACACACTGTAAAAATAATTGGATGATCAAACGAACTTACCTTAAGTGAAGTTCGATCCAAATTGTCCTGACTTCGTCGAAGTGATTTATTTGACCATGTAGTATGCCCTGCTACGCGTCTATTCAGTCGCACACAGGTTTAGCGCAAGAAAGAGAAAGTAAAAAACCTCACTTCCTCCCACGCCTCACAGCACTGCCAGCCGCCTGTCGCTCATTCATTTCAGAGCAAGGAGACCGATGTATGAGATGTACAACATTGATTATACTTAACGTACACGGGAATTGGGAAGGGTGGGACCTTAAATCACTTCGACGAAGTCAGGACAATTTGGATCGAACTTCACTTAAGGTAAGTTCGTTTGATCATCCAATTGTCCTGCCTTCGTCTCTGTGATTTAATTGACCATGTAGATGTTCGGAGTAAAATCAATGTTGTTAAAACAGAATAAGTTGACATCTCTGTTGTTAGTGTTTGATCATTAGAACGATCATATTAAATAAAAAAATATATTTCACGTCACCATCTTTGAGATTTAGATGTATCACTTTTACTAAAAAAGAATGGATGTATGATAACTATGATAAGTTATAACTTCCAACTATAAACAAATATATTTACTAGGAAGAAAGAAGATATTTGTTAGTTTTTATTTAATTTTATTAGTGATTAACTTAAAATATATAATTTATTTGTTTTAGTAATCTGAAACTGAAATAGATTTTTATAATTATTATTGTGGCGTGTTATAAAAATTGCAAACAATACGGATTACGTATTGTTGAGCTGAGACGGTTTGCGAATATTATAGTTTTACACACTGAATTTGGCACGTAAAAAATGATAATTTTATTACGAGGAAAGCTACATACAGAAAACACTTTTTAGTTAGCGAATTATCTTTGGTAAGGTAACGGGCTTGAAGGTAAGTCTGACAAATTGTTATCTTTGTCTTGAAATTTTTAACATATTTTATAATTATAGATTTGAAATACATACATGATATTCTATTGCTTTTAAGTATGGGATATTTAGGTAAGTATGCGACTGTTTTAAAGATATTCGTCCGAATACCGAACATATAAATAATATTTTATACATTTCAATTTCGAATACCTGAGAAAACATTTAGTTGTAAAAAGTGTTAGATGATTGGTATAAAAGCAATTGATTAATAAATTCATTTTAAGGAATGTAATTCTAATAAGATCGTAAAAATATTCATAGGTGTCTATCAATGCTATATGATTTAATGCTGAGTTACAAAAAAGAATACGATAATTCAATGGCTTTGAAATATTATCGTTATCAGAAATTGTAAGGCAAGTAAGTAGGTTTCTTTTTTAATTTATTTATATATAATTTAAAATTTAATAAGAATTTAAGTTATTGTGGTGTACTCGATTTGGATGTTAAATAAAATACACTCAAGTCACTTCACCAAGTTGTGCGCACGCGTCCGCTCGGGTCGGCGGCTGGCCGGGCAATGCCCCTCCGCCCCGCGTGACCGCGCGGCGCAACCTGTCCTTTATTATACGTCACATCTCCTACCTTTTAACAGAATTCAGTTGAAGGTCTTAACAATCATAATAAATGAACAATGAATATTTTACAATAACAAATTTAACTATAATTTATAATCCTAACAAAACTTACTATAATGTATATGTTTTGTTACGCTTTACAATTAGTATTCGTGTTATTTTCATCATCGGAGTCTTTTATTTGCTTTTCGGGCTGTAAGATTTTCCATTCTCCTTCTACTCTTTTAAAGTGTTTTATGTTCCTTCTATGTTCCTGGCCGGTTTCATCGTTCCTCACATTGTATTCCTTTCCCCTGGAACTTCGTACAGTATGCGGTGTTGGAATGAATGGAATGGAAAGTTTGTTTGCTTTATCATATCTTTTACATAAACTTTATCTCCTTTTCCTATCTCATAATCCGTTGCTCTTCGTTTCCGGTTCTCAGTTTCCTTCCCCTTGTCTTTCATTATTTTGTCTCTGTCACTTATTTCACAATCAACTCCGCTACTCTTTACTAATATTGATGGTATTTTATCTCTAAATTTCATACTTTTCAGCAAGACGGTTCGTTATGGAACAAGTCCCTTTGTTCGCCATATTCGATATTGTGTGAATAATAGTTCCTTGTACAAGATTTACCAAAATACACACAACGTAATTAAAACATAACATTAACCACTTTTGTTTAAATAAGAATAACATTACCGAAATCAGTGAATTATTACAATTTGATTTCGTTTCGAAATTCAGGAAAGAATGACAAGAATTAAATTAATTGCATCACAACTGTCCATTACCTGCTTAATATTTTATCTAGTAGAATTATTTTTTTCTGGTTGTATTTTTTTATTTTTTTAAAAGATGCTATACTCAAGCGGACAAACAGATATTGCATATAAAAATGCTAAATGCTTTTACCTTAATGATTAACATAAGCAAAATTCATAATTAACTACAAAAAAAACTTTACCACTATATCATCACTTCATAAACAAATCAGTTAATACTTTATAACAAATTTATTATGTTCATTAGAGTCATCTCAAGACATCCAGTTTGGTCATCTCAAATGACATCGAATTATTGTATCCTTATAATTTTATCAGTATCAATCCATCAAAAGAATTCAATTTTTAACCAGCATTGATAAGGAAGACTCAATTTAAATTCAGATTAAGTAACATAAAAAGCTACAATGACCGTCACACAGAAATTAACGCCCTGATAGTCCGACCCATTTTCCGCTAGTTTAAGAACCTATTTTATCGTCACTGTCTTCACTAGATGTATAGTACTTTTCACTAAAGCTTAACCTATACGACATCAGTGACTATTACACCCGCATATGGTATATATTTTCTAGTCTACTACTACGAATATATCATTGGGTAATAGTAGATTATTCACTATGAGAATAAAGTAATGTCTTACGGCACGGGCGCCATTTGGGGTCACGAGCAAAACGAAAGGATCATAATTTTGACCACCAGGTATCAGTTCTACTCCCGAACGTCAGCGAGGGCGGTAAAAGTTAATCCTGAGTGTAGCGAGGGATTTAAGCTGGCCCAAGACGAAGACAACTCCATTTCCGTGGTGAACACTATACATTTTGCTTCTCTTTGCGAGGCAGTTTATAAGATTTTCTAAGTCCATATGCTAATTTTAACTTGAACGCACGCAATGTGCTGCATTATATCACAAGTTACCATTGAATATAAATGCGAATTCGTTTAGTGTTTTGATCTGAAAGAAACTGCCGACTACCCTTCTTCCAAATGGCTTGGGTAACAAATCAAGAAGGGGCTACGTAACATTTTCTGCAATAAACCTTTCCTTACCATAGTTAATAACATTTACAAAGTAAAAACATTCATTTTATTAATTTAATTAAATCTTGACCTACATTAATAAAACGTAATTTATTTTGAATTAATTAATCAATAATGTTTCATTTTTTATAGCATTTCCTCGCAAAATTTTGCAATATTTGCATAATCATGTCTCAGAATAACTCTCATATTGAAACAACGGAACTTTTCAATTTAAACATGAAAAGTAAATGGAATATACGAATTTCCGCCTGCTACTTAGTTTTATGTTGTGTTATGCAATGACGTTCAAAACGAAGGCATTTTTACCAGAAAACGTAAAATAATTTAAGGCGCTGTCAGGACAAATAGCCATAAAGAGGAAGCGTGTCCAACTGAATTCACTCCGGGCAATTACCTGCATTCGTGAAGCCATTTTCGAGCGCATAAGACGAATCTATAATTTAATAATATTAGGTGCTATGGGTATGTATAGAAAATCGTAAGCTGTTCTTTTATCTATAATAAAACAAATTATGATATCCGAGTTTCAAATTTGGGGCATATTTGTTGTCCCGTAGAGAAACTGGTTGTCCAACCGTCGAAACTATGGTTGTGGCAGAGGCTGAAGTGGCAGGATAATTTGGTATTGCACATTAAAAAGGCAAAGACAGGGTGTTGACTGTTCAAGTAAGGTAATCAAGCATTGATACTTTTATGTACTCCTATCCTTATTTATATCGTTTTCATCCTATGGACAACCAAAATGTCCTACCAATACCACCGTTTTTGTTTAGATTTTATTACGTATAATGATTTATGGTTATCGATGGATCTGCATGACATTTAAGGTATTAAGTTAAAGCGTTAGAAAAACATATAACCATTTAATAAACATAACTATTGTGTTTTTTTTTTATAATTGATCAAAAATCTAAGAAAATATTACGTTACCCATTCCAAACAGTATTTTATTGTGATACAAAGTTTGTAACGCACCGTCAAACGAGGACAATCTGACTTACTATGGGAAACCAACCTTCAGCATTTTGGACAACCATTATTAAACGGGTATGAACAAATGAAAGGTTTTGTAATGAATTGTAAAATAATATTATTGGAAGCTTAACCGAATACAATAAAACTAATTTCTATACAAAAACTTGGATTTGTCGATCGGGAGAACTGCTCGTCTGGTCGTAAACAACAAAAAGTTTATTAACCTATATGAAGGGCATAATCTTGTAATTGTAGCAATGTACTTTAATTTAATGCAAAGGTCAACAACATATAAATTACCTCTTTTTAACTTATCGGAAAAATAATTATTATTTTTCATGTCCAGAAGGTATGACTGGGAGAGAATGCTTTTGACATTAAGGTCACCTTTTGGATACTGTTGTTTATGCAATAAAGTTCTCAAAATTAATATAAATCTGTTTCTGGCGTAATGTCATTATTTTCAATGTGCGCTCCGGGTATATTGAGATATATTTCTTGTAAAGCTGTTCATCCCATGTGAAAGAGAGTAGTTCTCTTTTTAATTAGTGTTTCTAAGCCAGCTGCAAGCAGATAATATGTTTCTAAGGCTTGCAGCCACTTGTCCCATGCCGTTCTAGTGACATGGGATCGCCGTCGCATTGTAAGGGCTCTATGGGTGGTAGGTTGGACATTTTTGGGCGACCTGAGGCAGGGACAGTACGCCCTTATATAATTGCACCCTTGGCGCTGTTTATAAAAGTGTTCTAACTTAATTCTATGATAAGTGAACAGCCTACACCATACAGTCGTTCCATATAACGTTACACATTTTTCATCAAAATATTAGTTAAACTAATGTAAGTAACTTTAAACTTAAAATAAATCTTTTAATAAAATAATAACATTAATTGTAACGTGGCACAACTCAGAAAATGTGTATTTATTGTTGGACTGAGTATTTTTCTAATTAAACACTAAACTCCTGTTACTTTGCTGCAACTGGTATACCTATATTTAATATAAGTGCTTAATTTACTTTTGATAACTATAATTTAACTTATTAGATACGTACCAGAATACTTATGATTAGAGGTTGTTCACTTACTTCTTATTATTTGCACCTTGGCAAAACTACACCTTAAGGCTTCTTGGCCCATGGAGATTAATGCACCTTGGCAATATGGAAATGCTCCTTGGCAAAATTCTATGCATTTTTTGTACCCTTGGTACTTTTGTTATGGAACTGCTCCTTGGCAAAATTCTGTGTATTTTTTGTACCCTTGGTACTTTTGTGTTCAAGCCAATGCACCTTGGCACTATGGAAATGCTCCTTGGCAAAACTCTGTGCATTTTTGTACCCTTGGTACTTTTGTGTTCAAGCCAATGCACCTTGGCACTATGGAAATGCTCCTTGGCAAAATTCTGTGCATTTTTTTGTACCCTTGGTACTTTTGTGTTCAAGCCAATTTTATTACCTTATTATAATCTTGTACAATTAATTAACACGGGAATCGAACCCGGGACCTTTTTATAAACAGTAAGGTTAAACAATGATATAATGATAGTATTTTAATTATTTATTTTAAGTGAAAATCAGGTGATTCTGCTGCTTACATACGAATAAACATTATTTAAGTTTCATTAAGATCATATTAATTAATCTCAGTGCAATGCAATTACACAAACGGTAGTATACATAGCACAAACGGTTTATAGTTTACATTGTGAGTTCAATGCAAAGTTAGTTTACGATAGTACCTGCAGTCCATTATCACGAACGTACAAAGTAAGATACCAGTACGACAAAATGCTTATTAATAACAACAACTGCCAATAGGTTCCGTCCGTTAGGAATAATAGATCAATAGTTGTTTTGTTCTAGCTTGTATTAAAAACACGCAGTATTGGCATACTGGTAATAACTTATCATAATAGGTAGCATCATAAAATGTAGATTAAGAAAATAATAAACATAATAAAAAATATTTTATTTTTACGAAAGTAAATATCACCGATAGTTTATTATGTAACTTTATCATGCTATATAGAATAATAATGCGGTATCGAATATCTAATTGTCTAACTTTTGCTTGAACACTCAACGGGTAGCCTTATTCTTTATGCACGAGTCCGTTATCTCCCTCCCTTTTTTGAGACACGGTTTTACCATAAGATTTTTTAACCACTTACATGAGGGCTCGTCGCCACGTGTGGTGTACTCGATTTGGATGTTAAATAAAATACACTCAAGTCACTTCACCAAGTTGTGCGCATGCGTCCGCTCGGGTCGGCGGCTGGCCGGGCAATGCCCCTCCGCCCCGCGTGACCGCGCGGCGCAACCTGTCCTTTATTATACGTCACAGTTATGTTTCTGAATAAGATTAAAAATCGGCTTCTGAGAAGTAACTTCTGAGTAACGAGTAAGGTTTGTGACTATATAAGGGCGGTGGCTGACTTTTCCAAAGATAAAGGACACAGTTTTCTCGACTCGAGATTAAGTACCGAACTTTGCGACGGTTATATGAATGCATTCATAAAAAAGCGTATCACTGTCACAGCATATTTTTCTAAAAATGTAATAAACTCTAAAACAATGGAATACTGCGGGCAACTTAATAAATCTAATATGACGGTAGTACTATATTGATTACGGAATTTGATAAGATACATTTCAAAACAATCACGCTTTCCAGCTAGTTGTTATTGCGACGGTAAAGAAAACCTAAGCTTTACCGATTCATTTACTGAGAAATTGATTAAATCTTAGTTGGATTTCAAAACTAAATACGTCAAATTTTCTACCATTCAGAATTATACATATGCCAGGTATTGAGCAAAGCTCATTCTCATTTTTATCATAGCTGTTAAAATTGAAAGCAAAAAATGGGTTTTTTAAACGGACCGGTTTTTATATGGATCCAACCATATTTTGGTACGTACTGGGCAGGCTTACAGCTTGCTTGCGTGCTATTTATAATCAGAGAGCCAACCACAAGCTAAATAGTTATAGGTATAAGCAGAAAGCAGAAATGTATGTAGAAACTTGCTATCTAAAAAATTAAATTGTTATCTTTTTACACAATCTATTAAATTCGATATTTTAAGTAGTATTATTAAGCAATGTTGTGTTTACCATAGCATTGTCTAATTAGATAATTTTATAGCCATTGGCAAGAAATAAGTACAAAAGAGTTGTAATCAATGACGGATATAGGACCAAAACCACCCATAACTACGTGAGCTATGGAGGGATGCCATGCTACCGTTTTTAGAGCTTTGGGAAAAAATTTGGAGCGTGTACTGCAGGTTGCAGAATACGTGTATTTATGATTAAGGTCTAGGCAGTAAAATTGTTTTTAAATCTCTCAATTTTACTTTTCCGAGCAAGAATGTACAAAATGAATATAAAATTATTCGATTTGAAATAAATCTGACATCACTATTTTTTTTTTTTTTTTTTTATTTATTCAATAAAACAACAGGATAACAACATATAAAATCTGCCAAACTGCGCACGCAGTTTGTCAGATTGCAGCAGGTGTTCTCGTTCCTTAAATATACATGTTCCTTAAAGATATATAAACTATTAATAAAAAAAAAAAAATACATTAAATTTAGCTGTGGGACTACTTCTTCATTGATACGTAGCTCTTACAAATTTAGGATATAATGAGATTAAAATGTCAATGGAATATCTGGATGATGGCTTTAACCAGAACCAATTATCAACATTGTATTACAGACCGAAACACACTATACATTCTACTTACATTACACATATTTTATTATAGATGTTTTTAAGTTAATTACGGACACAGTGACAAGTAATGTTTTTTGAGCCTCTTTTTTAAATTGATTTTTGATGTTGCTTTCTTTGTTATTTCGTATGGTAGGTCATTAATAAGTGTAGGCACCAACCACCTCCTTTCTCTTTTACCATAGTTGTTTAATATTTTAGGTACAGCTAGTTTATTTTTCTTTGAAAGTCTGGTTGGATACCTATGGACTCTTTCTTTTTTAAAATCATTTGTTTTATATTGTTCTATTAGTATTAAAAGCTTAACTTTTTTGTCTACAGGAAGAATTTTACATATACTAAAAAGTTTTTCGTAATCTTTATTTAAGCTATTCTTAACATTTTTATTAACTAAAACTTTCATTAATCTTATTTGAAGTTGCTTTATTTTATTCAAATATACCGGAAATGTAAGTCCATACGCACCCAAACCATACGTTATCACTGCATCAGCAAGAGCGAAATATAACATGTACATATTTTTTTTACTTATGAAAAACTTGAGACTATATAGTTTTCCAAGAACAGAACGAAGCTTGTTGCACACATTATCCACATGAAGGTTCCATTTGAAGTTGCAGTCAATTGTTACACCTAAGTACTTATACGACGTTACCTGTTCAATCATCTTACATTTACAATTTTCCCCGTTACCATGCAGACAATCATACGTGTGCCCTATGATATTGACTTTTATCGATTTTCTTTGTGTGTGATACGGAGAGTGAATGGCCATGCATTTAGTTTTATCAACATTAATTATAATCCCGTTGTCGTGCGCCCACCTGGTAACGTTATTAAAATCCCTTTGGAGTTGATCTCTTATTTGTTCCTGGGCCTTGCCACTGTACATAATGCATGTGTCGTCCGCATACATATATGCATTACATTTTTCTAAGACATTAGTCATGCTGTTCACATGCATTATGTACCCGACCGGGCCGAACACAGAACCAGTTGGCACGCCGTATTGTACGTCACCCTTCTCACTTTCCGTTCCGCACACGGATACCTTCAATGTCCTTCCCTTTAGGTATTGGCAAAACCACGATTTAACAGGGCCTCTAATGCCACATTCATCCATAGCCCTTATAAGTCCATCGTGATCCAAAGTATCGAACGCCTTTTTAAAATCAATAAAAATTAACATTACAATACTTTGTTCATTCAGGCATCCGTTTACGTCATTTGTAAATTTTGCTAAGTTAGTGGCTGTACTTCGACCACGCCGGAATCCATGTTGTGCATCTGATAGCAGATTATTTAGCTCTAGAAATTCAGTGATTTGGCCAACAATAACTTTTTCTACAATTTTGTTAACTACGTTTAAAATTGCTATCGGTCTATAATTAGTACATTGAGCATGCGATCCCTGTTTATAGATAGGTCTTATAATAGCTACTTTAAGTTCCTCGGGATACATACACTTTTTAATGCACTGGTTTACAAACAGCGCCAAAACAGGACTTATTTGCTTTTTAATAGACTTTAGATCTCCCACACGAATACAATCAGAACCGGACGATTTATTGCTTAGTAAATTATCAATAATTTTAGATATCTGCAATTCAGTAACTGGTTTGTATCTGAAACTCACAGGACTAGGTTTTACATATGTATCTCTGTCTAAAAAAGTACTTTGACATTTATGTTTGATATTATCAATTTCTGAGGTAAATGTTTTACAAAACCTATTACATACAGCTTTCCTAGTACAGTCTTTTAACATATATTTTTCAATGATACTGTCTACAGAATTTTTTTCTCTTCCTAGCCAATTATTTATATTACTCCAAATTTTTCTTAGGTCACCATTACAATTTAATATAGTTTCCTTCCTGTATTTATTTTTAGCTTTGTTTATAATCATTTCATCAATCTGACATTAGTAATCATTTCGGTACTTACGAAAAGGTACTTGGTATTATTTTATTGCTATTTTTGTTGGTAAGTGTGATGGCTTACATTATGCTCCATTTTAATATTCGTCAAAAGATTGGCTGAGACAAGTCTTTGGTCGTGGTTTGGCCACGAGTGGAATACGGTAGCTCGTAATAAGTACATATGTACGTACGGCTTTAAGGTGATATAACAAAGCTTTCATAAAAACACATACCTTTTGTGGTCGGATTCTGATTCCGAGTGCGAATCGTTGAAAAAACGCTGGAATTGTGACGGTAGATCACCGTTACGACGTAATTTGCGGCGCATCATGGGCCGTCGCGTTCGCGCAGGTAGATCATACACAGGCAGGCGCCTGTTGGGCCGGATGAGTGCGGGCGAGGGCCGCTGCTTCATACTTAGAGGCCATGATGGCGCATCGTCAGCGCTGCTTAGTATGTGGAATTATGCATGAATGCCTTTGGCTGTAATTTATTATTAGCATTAAAGCCCAATTGGCTGTAACTTCACTCAACTTGTTCCCCTTTTTTCGCAATGAAAATGAGGGTAGGATATTGGAAGCAACGCATACCAAAAGTCTCAGCTGAGATCAAAAATGATCTAGATAATTAGGACTGGCTGACATCGCGTGTCAGCTCGGCCGGTATTTGCTACAGATCAATATCGCGTATTGATTCGGAGCGGAAAATGCGGACTGGCTAGCATCGCGTGCTAGCTCGGCCGCGAAGCGTAAAGCATGCATGGTGGAGCCACGTTAGGTAGTGCGTTTTACTTCACATTCACTTTATGAATAAATACGTATCACTATAAGTTAAGTTTCGTTTAGCACGAAATAAAAACTTAACGATTATATACTGTGGTTACTGCGTGCGTTGTAACGGCGCGCGCACACGGACACGAATGAGCGACAGGCGGCTGGCAGTGCTGTGAGGCGTGGGAGGAAGTGAGGTTTTTTACTCTCTCTTTCTTGCGCTAAACCTGTGTGCGAGTGAATAGACGCGTAGCAGGGCATACTACATGGTCAATTAAATCACAGAGACGAAGGCAGGACAATAAATATTATTTTCATATTATTATTTTTTCTTTGTGACAATATTTATGGCAAGACTAGGTATTTCTTATTCTCTTATCTGTGCGTTGTGTATTGTGTGAGTGTATATATATGAACTGTTAATAAGCATCATGTAAAAAGCCTTCTAATTCTTTTGATACGAACATCCTTCTACATTCACTACCGACACGACACCATAAAGTCAACTACTGACATTATATCTAGAGAGGTTTTGTTTGTCAGGTAAAATAGGACCAAAGTTATAGGCGTTAAAAAGATCGACGAGTGTTCGTGAAAAAGTGGGTTGGTATTGCCCTTACGTTACGCTTGACTTAGCTTTCCCCGGGCCCTCTTCCATGGAAATTGAGCCATTCGATTTCGAAGGTAGTCTCTTACCCATGTTGTGGTATTTGAACATCAAAATCACCTTAGAGAAGAAATACAGTTTTTGTTAGAACCTACTTTACCTACCATATTTTTTGCATGATATACTTATCTCCAGAAAAGATTTTGACACGAAACCTACCTTCCATGGATTGAAATTCGGTTTTAGAGTATACATTACTGATGCCTGTATACATAGATGGTATTTTGAGATTTCCCATGATATCGGTGAGAGCTGTGCTGATGTCTTCATCAAGCGGCGATGCTAAAATAGCTCCTGAAATTAAAATACGTAATTCATTTTTTTTATTTCATACATAAGCTGTTGATAGCCCTTATACATATCCCAACATTGACCCTACCACAGCTTCGGGACAGTTGTGGGCTAGTGCTGAGATGAAGCTGCGCAACAAACTCAGTCACTATTGTCAATGCCTTTCTTACCATTTTAATTTTTATGTTCGTACAAGCTAGACAATACATTGCTATCTTTCATAAAGTAATCGTTATATAATATCGTAAAGCGCTTAACAGGATACATCTTCCTACTTAATTTTAGCAGTGTGATGCTTATAGTTCCAGAATAAAGTGGCTATGACATACGGACGGACAGACAGACAGACAGACTTGACGAAACTATAAGAGTGCCGTTTTTTGACATTCGGCTACAGAACCCTAAAAACCGCCATCGTGCAAGGATTGACGTCACATCCTTTAGGCGTTTACGGTCACGTGACCAAATGTGTGATTTGGACAAACTTAACTTGAAACAATTATTTAAAATTTTAATAATCCTCATTTAAAAACATAAATATATCAGTTTTTTGGTATCTCCTTATCATAATTTATTCACTACAAACTTCCTACATTATAATTTGTTCTTGGTGGAAAATAATTAAAATAAACATTGTAAATATAACTAGAAATTGCACTTGTAAGAAGCAACCGTGTCAGACAAGGAACGCACCCTGTGTCTTCCCGCTATCCAGGCGCATGCAAATGACACAGTTGCTATATACAAGTGCAATTTATAATATTAAGTTTGTTTAGTAACAAAAAAATATTCAGGGTGTGGCATTTAATAGGAGCATTAAAATATTTTTTTTTAAGTACCCCTTTTCAGTCCAGTTATAGAACATGACGATGTCACCTACTTCTACGTGTTAGCGATTTTGATAAACATTGATTAGGGATTGTTACTTTGGATTGCTATATCTCTGAGTTAAAGCATTTTAGAGCACTATGAGCACTATGTATATAGTTGCCTAGACCTACTCGTGCTATGTAGAATTATTGATTAAATTTTTTTTTCCTATTACAGGCCACACGCTGTTTAAACAAAAATGAAAATATACGGATTTTTGTTTTGGTCAGTGACGCTCGCCTCAGCGATGGTTGTACTAACGATACTGATTCCAAATAAATTAAAAGAAAAAACCCACAATTGATTTTGTGGGTTTTTTATTTTTTATTGCGATAATAGCGAGCGAGTCAAAACTAGCAATGCCAGGTTGCATCTTCGTAGCTTACTAGCTATGGCGTAATATTTTGTAGGTACGCACGAACTACGCGCGAGGGTGCGACATTTCTCATTCGTTTTTTTTAGAATGTTGTGAAGAGGTTTTCCGTAAGAAAATTTGCATATAATTTCAAGTAGTTATTTGTTATCATCCCTGAGTTGGATGTCACTGACCCAAACAACACTCTGTATTTTAAATCACGCATAAAATACCGTTAAATGGTCACAAATAAATAGCTATTCATATGAACAGATTTTGTGTGTAAATAAACTCTCGTATTTAAAGAAATAAGCTAGCCTAGACGTTTTGAAACGACCAAAATTAAGAAATACCTTCTCTGTGACATGTCAGAACAGCTTCTTCCCATGTAGTAGGGATTAGATGATGTTTAAACCACCCATCTACACACTCGCTGTAAAAGTAATCTGAACGAAATATCTTTCCATCTGTAACATCAAAATAATACATGATAGATACTAGCAGTTCCCGCGACGTCGCCCGCGTAAAGGATTGACCAAAGCCGGGCCCAGATTGCGTCTTTGTAGTTCATACTTCAAAAATCTTGTTTGAATTATAATTGCACTGGTATTTTAAGGGTAACTAAGTAAGTAAGTAATGAATTACTTTAGTTAAATATAACAATTACCTTCTGAATTTATCAAAATATATGTAGGTGAGGTGCAATAACTCTGCAATCACAAAACATAACCACAAAATGTCTAATCTACCACTGAATTCCTTGTAAACCCCTAATTATTTTTTCAAAAATATTTTTGTCTTTATTCTTTTAAATATTTATATATTTTATCCGAATTTTTTGTTAAGACGCATGCAGATGCAAAGTGGGCCGAGTTTCTATAGTTTTGGTCAAGATCCTTTCGGATGTCTCGAAATATGTTTAAAAAAAACACGTATTTTCACAACAAGTACCTCCAAAAGGTCTGCTATCATAGCGGCTAGTAGAGGAAGAAAGAAATAATGGTTTTATTTTCTCATGAAAATGGGTACAATTAGGTGTCAAGTCTAAATTTCTGAAAAGCTATTTCGCTATAAATTAGTAAATATACATACGTGTATGTAAACATACATATTTTAAAAGTCAACAATTTACGTAGTCAGATTTTGTAATATTAATACACATAATAATAGTTAGACACATAATATTGCAAATTTTAATATAATAATAAAATTTGCAATATTAAATACTCTACAAAATTGTAGTGATGTCCGTGATTAATAAAAGCTTTTTCTTTCTTTTTTCATCATTTTGCTCTATTGTCAATAGTTTTCACACCTCCAATTACATTATCGAATTTTTATGCGGACCTAAAACTTTTTTGGAAATGTAAAATATCATAATATGTTTATCACAGCTACAGTAGGATTCCAATGATGAAAATTTCTCAAGTCGATTCAGTAGCTGCGGAGCTCGATGCAAATAAACAAAGAAACCATCAAATCTTTTCTCTTTATTATATTATAAGTAATAAGTATAGTAAGAATATAAAATACCTTTGATTTGTACCTTTATTTTGGAAACACAATTAAAATGATTGTACTTAAATGGTAAGGATGCTATTAAAGCTAAAATAAATAAAAATCTAAACTTACATGACATCCCGAATATTATTGGTAATATAACTAAAAATCCGATAGAAACTATGTTTCTCTCCATATTTGATCACAATATTAATATACTTTACTATTAACAATAACGCAACCGTGTTCGTATATTAAACTGATATTATTTTTATAACAAAATTCTGGTACATTTCAAGAATTTATACTTTCATGGTTATCAATATCTTCGATGAACTATATGACGATATTGCATGAAGTGGACGGGACGGCTGTGCAAAGCATTTATCTCTATCGCAACCTATTCTACACATCGAGTTTCAGAAACAGACTATATCATTATTTAGCGAATTAAACACAAATTGATCATAATTTTCATAACACGTAATTTTTTACCTTTTTCTTGACAATGTTCTTATAACGGGGATATACATTTTCATAATTAGATTTTTAACTTGCTGTAAAAGTTATATCCGCTGGTATAGTTTACCAACGGTCAAGACGTAAGTAAACTCCTGTAATCGAAATCATAATCAGTTGTTATTTTAACGCATTTTGTCATATTCTTTTTAATTATGACAAATTATACAGTAGTAACCATTTCCTTGCGGCAAGGAGGCTATGATGCTGGCTGCGTTGCCGCGTTGGATAGCTATGCTAAACCTTAGAGCTAGGAACTAGCCAGCTTTATAAATGACCTAAAAAAATAAGGTTTGGAGCAATTTTTCTATACAATTATTTAACAGAAGCTTCCCTCGGTCCAAATGTTTCAACGCCAAACGGCGCAAACACATAGTCACTTGCAAGTGATACGTACTTGCGACGCTTGGCGTCTTCTGCCAACTCCGCTGCTGCTCCAGTTTTAAGGGCTGATTCTTTGTGATGGGAGGAGGCCAAAGTATTGACACAAGTGGCTCCAAACCCTTGGCTAAGGCCTAAGGCCTGACCCCGTTCCCAGGGAATGAGCGTGAGGCCATCGGGACTCTTACCATCATCACGGACCAAACCACATGGTTCCAACGTGGAAGGAAAATAAATGGTGGCAAGAGCTCTTCTGGTAACTTATAACATTATTGATCGACACAATCTTTTTTTAGACCTGTACCAGGCGCCAGCCTTTCGCATGTTAGGAACCTCATAAATTGTTAATTTATTATGTATGTGCTAGACAGAAATAAATGATTTATTTACTATAAATCTTACTCACTTCATACTTCTTGAAAATAAACTACGTTTTTACGCCTAAGCAATTATACATAACTTTTATCTACACCTATTTTTTCCTGTTTCATAGCATTTACTAGCGACCCGCCCCGGCTTCGCACGGGTGCAGTTATGATAAATTGAGATTTAAACTATCCTATCTCTCAAGTTGGATCGAACTGCACATGGTGTGCGAATTTTATTATAATCGGATAAGTGGTTTAGGAGTCCATTGAGGACAAACATTGTGACACGAGATTTATATATATTAGATAACGGTGCACCGGGACTTCGCACGCGTGTTTTGATTTTATATCGTACCCGTAGGCCGTAGCGTGATATAATATTTTTTCTCGATAAATAAACTTTATATAAATATAACATTTTTCAAAATGAACTAGCTGTGTCTGAGATTAGTGCGTCTAAACATTTTTTTCCACTTTGTTATAATATAAATATAGATTCAAAAACATCTATCAAATCATTGATATTTTTTTAACATTCTATATGAGTACTAGCGACCCGCCCCGGCTTCGCACGGGTGCAGTTATGATAAATTGAGATTTAAACTATCCTATCTCTCAAGTTGGATCGAACTGCACATGGTGTGCGAATTTTATTATAATCGGATAAGTGGTTTAGGAGTCCATTGAGGACAAACATTGTGACACGAGATTTATATATATTAGATATTTTATTTAATAATGTATGTTTTGACCAATTTAATCAAATTGCCAACAAAATCATGTCAGCTCTTAACAAATAAAATTTCCAGTTTATTCAGATGTCATAATGTCAGATAGGCACATGAGATAATTGCTTTTTATTTTTATTTAGATATGAGGAGGAAAGATCACAGATCACGTGTGGGTGCAATTTTTAACCCATATGTTTTATTATCATCTGCTCAGCAACGTTCAATTATACGACATGTGTAAGGATAATGTTTGCTTAGAATAAAAATGTTACGTATCATCTTCTGAACAGGCTGGTAGACATGAGTTTAAGCTGTCGTATACCAGTCAGTTGAGAATGACGTCTAAGGGCTCCCAATACCCAGCGTACAATGATAATGACGACCTCCGTGGTATAGTGGCTAAGCACGCTGGTTTCAAGGCAGCGCCGCACCGAGGTCCCGGGTTCGATTCCCGGTCGGGTCAATGTAGAAATCAAAGTTTTCTATATTGTCTCGGGTCTGGGTGTTGTGGTACCACCGTTGTGTCTTATTTCCATAACACAAGTGCAGTAGCTACTTACTTTGGAATCAAAACAATGTATGTGATTGGTGTCTAATATTTATATTTATATTTTAAAATGGAGGCCGAGACGGTGCAGTCTACATCACTGCAGGATGTAGACTCAGGGCGGCGGCGGAAGAATGTTTGACACATCAACGACGACAGAGCCTACAATCATAGTTAGTTTCTGACCTAGTTGGTCTACTGCACCCCCATCAACTCGCAATAGACAAGCGTGATGGATTAAGTGTCACGGCAGTTACAACCACAAACACCTATCCCAGTGCACGGCAACGCCAGCGGAGAAACTGAGTGACGGTGACTAGGACTAGATAGCTAGGTGACTAGCTATGACTTCCTGGAGCTACGGAAATTGCATCAAACTTCAAAACCAAACTGCACTAAAAGTCTGAAATAAATCCTTGACCCTTTAAGGAAAAGAAAAGAAATCAATTTTAGGCGAACAATTTATTTTTGGAGTCGGTGCTCTAATAGTAGATGGATGCTTGAGATGGTCAAAGTGATGGCACCGACTCCAAAAAAAAATTGTTCGCCTAAAATGGATTTGTTCCTCCTACTTGTCAAGAGAGTTAGGAATACAGGATTTCTTTAATAAAAATGTATTTTTTTTCCTGTACCTACTCTAGACTCGACTATTAACTACCCCCTTAAATCTCCTCTTTTTCTTTCTTATACAGGCCGTTAACAAGGACGAGTCAAATTCAAGGGTGTGGTTTAGAGTCAGAAAAAAAATTCAGAAAAAAAACTCATTTTATCCTGCGGGCGTAGTCTGATGTATCATTTTTGACATTTCGCGTCGACAATTTCAATTTTATGATTTTCTAATTCATCAAATATCATTTTAACTTACGTAGCTATATCTTAAATAAATTTTAAAAAATATTTGTAGTTTTTTAAGCATCATTCATAAATTCTTCTTAATCAATAAATACACGAAAACACCAATTTTGTCTCAGCATTTTTCGAGCGCCACCTGGTGGTTTCACACGGAACTATATCGAGACTTCCGACACTGTATTCCAAATTTTACTGACACATTCTAGCCTCGAATTTGGCTCATACTTTTTACCCCCGTATAAACGATAGTTTTATAGAAACATTCTTTACTCAGATCGTTTTGTGGCCCATGGCTTGCGTACATAGCACAATAAATGATCACGCTTCTACTTCCAGGAACGTAGTACGTATAAATCAAACATGTCACTGAAAATAGGTGTAACATTTTATTTTGTGATAAATTATTTAAACATTAAGATGAGATAATATATATTTATTTATTCACAAAAAAACATGTGTGCAGTTACATAGTATTCATATACACAGTAGCAGTAGAAGTTACCTTGAGTTATTAAATTCCATTGGTATCAACATGTCTGACCGGAATTTGGCATGAAAATGTATAATGTCAATTTAAATCTATAAATTTTAGCTAATAATAATTACAATAAGATAGTCAATATTAATCAATTGTAATTTCATACTTATCACAGATAGCAAATTGTTATGTATTTAGTTACCTACTTTTGGGGGTGTTTGGGTTTTGGGTGTGCATTGTCTGTATGACAATGCACACCCCAAACCTACCTACTTCAGAATGGTATGGGCTTTGAAACAATACACTCAACGTTGAAAAAAGTTTTAGATATAATATATTTCTTTTCTACCAGAGAAAACCCCCCAATAAAATACAACTTAAATAGTATATCAGATATTCCTACTTCCTAATCTTCAGTCTGATCCAGTGACCTCCTTTAAGACGAAGGTTAAAGTTATCCGTGGCGAGCACAGCAGGGATGCAGGTCTTGGCTGCTGGAGACACCTCCATGTGCAACAAGAGCTGGTACAGCATCACTTTCACCTCGCAGAGAGCGAATCTTGACCCTGAATTGAAAGAAATAGTAATAACTATGAAAATCAGGAAATGGGAATAACTAAAATAGTACCGCTTCTTCCTTCGTTCGCCTAGTATTCCCCTACGTATTCATAATTGGTTATCGTGTAGGATTAAAGTAATGCTTAATATAAATTATGATTCTCTCAGAGTTTAAAGGACTAGATAGAAGTAACGCGGATAGTAAATAGTAATAACGCGGGCCATAAAAAACTGATTGGCTCGATTTATTTATTTGTTCACGAGCTGAGAGAGTGACATTACACTTAATATGTTACAGAATTATTTAGAATATTAATGTTGGAAGACTGTAAATAATGAATTTTTGATCTGACTGTGTTATGTGAATTATTTTATATTTATTTTTTATATTCAATGATTTTATTATGCATTGTATTGAGTTTTTGTGTTATGAGATCTTATATATTTACTTATTATGTGAATCTGGATCTGTTGATTTAATTTTTTTTGTAAGGATAGGTGTATGTAGAAAATAAATAAATAACATACAATAAATAAATAAATAAGTCTAGGCGGATAATTCTTTAAATTATATTAATATATAATGTAAATAAAAATATTTTCAAAATTTACACTCACTTAGTTTAGAAGTGAGAGGGGGTGGGGACGCCCATTTTTACCACTTTGGGAGCGTCTATCTATCAAATGTTAAGACTCTAAAAGAAAATGTTTTTTGGAACTTCCATGTCATTTTAAAAGACCTATCCATAGACAACCCCCACACATAGGTTTGACTAAAAAAGATTTGGTTTTAGTTTCATGAGAGCCCGACCCCCCTGTATAAGAATGGTAAAGCAATTAACAGGATACATCTTCGTGTTCGTTCGTGATCGTGTGATGCTTGCTTCTGTAACTGAATAAAGTGGCTGTAACATACGGACGATCAGAAAGATAGATTTGACGAAACTATAAGGATTCTGTTTTTTGCCATTCGGCTACGGAACCCTAAAAATATCCGTACAATATGGTTTTAAAAGGGTCATACCGATGCAATTCCGAGGGCCATGTCCAAAGGGAAGGTAGGTGAACGGTTTGATATTATGCTTGTTTTCTTCGGAAAACCTCTCTGGTATGAACTTGTGAGGGTCAGGAAAGAACTCAGGGTCGCGGTGGAAGGACCACACGGGGATGGCGAGCACTTCACCTTTGCGAACCTGAGGACAAAATATTGTCGAGAACATGGAAACCGCCATTTTGGTTTACGTAAAAAACCGACTTCAAAACCAAAATGCACTAAAAAGTCTTAAATAAACTCTTGACCATTGAAAGGAAAGGAATCCATTTTCGGCAAACAATTTCTTTTTGGAGTCGGTGCTGTGATAGTTGATGGTCAAAGTGATGGTTAAGTGCATTTTGGTTTTGAAGTCACTTTTTACTTTTTTTAAGTTAATTTTATTTCTTAATTTTTAGAGATTAAAGGAGGGGAGTTGCACCCTATGACTAAGTTCTTTAAGAAGCTACAAACTACTTATCATAAGTTCTGTCATTATAATTACTGAACTCCTAAGTGTTAAGGGGTTCCACCATCAGGTCAGCCCCATGAGATGTTGACTTTCAGACATAACAAAACGTCAACATTAAGATTCTAGTAAAAAAACACTGTGAGCGCCTCTAAAATTTGAGGGTTTCCCTCGATTAAACCAAGATCCCATCATCAGATTCTGAATTGGCAACAATGGGACCAACTAGAAAAGATACCCTCTAAGTAGGCGAAAAAAAATTTCGAATCGGTCGACAAACGACTGAGATATGAGGTAAGATAGATACAAAAAAAAATATACAGTCAAATTGATAACCTCCTCCTTTTTTGAAATTGGTTAAAAAAAATACGATTCTTTTCTGTTTGGTTACTTACGCACCTTTTAACTGTAAAAAGGTACTTTTTCATCTCAAGGTTTTGTTTTCTATTCCGAGGCTTTTATTGTTTTTCCTAAATCTTTTTACAGATGTACTAGGGGTCCGCGGTTTGGAGTTTGCTTAGCGGGTGTTTTACAGCTTAAGGCGTTTCCCGATTATTAAGCCATTCAACACAAAAGTAAAAATCGCTCCAGTAGCTCCTAAGATTAGCGCGTTCAAACAAACAAACTCTTCAGCTTTATAATATAAGTATTCAACAGGGAAACTTGTCAAAATATGAGATAGTATTCTACTCACGTAATAATCTTGTTTCGCTTGACTGTTGGGTTTTCCCAAATTGTAGTCCTTAATGCACAATCTGTCCGTAGCAATAGCTGGTGGCCAGAGCCTTAGAACCTCTGAAATACAAGCAAATTAAATTGCACTTGTAAAAAGCAACTGTGTACGAGGAATCGAACTCTGTGTCAAAGCCTATATCACTCAACCACCGACCAATTGCCAAGGCTCTTGAATTTTCCGAGTGCTTTCTTTAACGAGTAGGCTGCGTGACCTCTTAAATATTCTGATGTTATGAGATGGGTCTCTAAACGCACTATAGAATTAAAAAATAAAATATGACTGAGTCCGCCTAACAAAAATAGTTTACTAAAATATTCATTAAATACTTTCAGTAGGTAAATAGAAAGTGAAGTTCGTAATCAGAGACGATGTAAGCATAGAACATAAGAGAACTTCGTATTAAATCTATTAAACGATGGAAGAATATCGATAAGCTATAGTTGAAGTCTCTTTTTAAAGCAATCTAAATGTTCTAAACCTACCTCGAGAGTAGACTACAAGTACTAGTGGTAGTAGTAGATTACTATTAAGTAATAATAATAGTAACAATTTATTTACCAAACTTTTAGCTTACCAACCTTAATCTACATAATTAACTCATGCCTGAGTTTAAACTTAATTATGGGCAGATATACAATAGCCATTTAAGGAAAAACCTATTAATATTTGGTACCTATTTATTCGTGTAGGAAAAAACATATTAATATTTGGTATCAGAAACAAGATGTGTTCCTATAGTTGTAATGCACCTTTCTGTTACGGTCGCTTCGTCAAATTATGTATGTAATACGACGACGGTTTTACTCGCTAGCGACGAGGTAATTTTTTGTATGGAAAAGTTTGGTTCTGTCAGTGACCGCCAGAGGCGCTGTGCAATTTTTCATAGACTTTATTTACGTCTTCGCTAGCGAGTAAAACAGTCGTTTAATTCTAAAACTCATGGTACCGGTACTATATTTTCATAACATACCTGAGACAACCATATCCATGTACGGCATGTTCTGAATGGAGTTGAAGTCGAATTTCCCGCCATTTTTCTCGTCGTGTTCCCTGATCTCTGTCGCTAACTTCTCCTGGACCTCGGGGTTGACAGCCAGTTCGTGCAGCGCGAAAGACATGGCTGATGAGACTGTCTCGAAGCCGGCGAAGAAGAACAGAACCGCTTGCGCTACCAGGTCGTTTTCTGTCCATGCTGTAACAAGATATGCATATTTTACATTCATGCTTGCAACTTGTAGATCTTAGACATGATATTTATGTAAAGTTTATTGCCTCTATAACTTTACTTGCACCGCCTGTATATATAATCTTTCTCTGTCCTGGCCTATGGTTGACTGGTAGAGAATGCTTTAGGCATTAAGTCCGCCATATGTACCACTTTATGTTGTGTGCATGAAATTTTAAATAAATAAATAAAGGTTAATTTTCTATGCTTGTCGAATATTGTTAGCAATCTTCATTTTCCTCTTTTCATCAAAATGATTTCTCTGTAACGATGTGATACTACGAAATTAAGAAAAACTCAAATCTCAAAGGTAATTTTCCGGTGAACACTCAGATGTTTTTAAATCAGATTGTTTATTAAGTTTTTTTTTTAAATATTATGTTGATTTAAGTAGAAAAATAATCATACTCTTGTTCAGACTTCGTTCTGGACACCTTCCGACCAACAAGTTTGCACATCTAATGAAAAAGTCTGACTCGCCAAAGTAATACGATAGAAGATGTACAACACTTGCTATCGGAATGTGTCAAAAATCAAAGAGAACGCCAATCTTTGATGAGTCAACTACATATTTCAACATCTGATGTTAGGATTTTTCAAACTATTTTAGCACAACCTGCATCAGAAGCTACGAAACTTGTATGTTATATGGTTTCAGTGGCTCATCAATGATAAATATTTTTTACGTTCATTATTTTGTGTATATATGTTTTAGGGTATGATGGGACTGACGTACGTTTTTGTAAAAGTCCCTTAATGAATAAAAGAATAAAAAAACAAAAAATATTACTAAATAAAAAGATCGCTCAAAAGATTCCAAAAAAAAACGGATTATAATACGCTGTAGCTTATTAATCTCTGACAATCCTATACCGCTCTCACGATAATTAAATTAGCCAATGAACTTGTGTAATGGAAATTAGAGATAACAGTAGTACCACAACATCAGGGTGTTCCCGAGACATTATAGAAAATTTTGATTTCTATATTACCGCGACCGGAAATCAAGCCCGGGACCTCAGAGCGTCGACGCCTTTAAATCAGCGAATCATTTGAATGAGGAATTCTGAATGGACTCCTAGCAGATGCCAGGTGATTTGTATTAATGTTTATTGTTATGTTGCGAACATCACATATCAGCGCGCGGGCGCAAGAGGGGAGCGCCGGCGGAAAGCCCCGAGCACCGACGACATCGCACGAGCACAAGCACGAGCGCGCGCAGCGAACGTTCTGAACTGTCACACCGTCTCCCTGTGGCACCGTCGCGACGCCGGTCACATCCATTGCCGCGTATTTCAATTAATTTGTTGAGGGCGAGAATCACAGCACCTATTATTAGTTATTTTATTTTACTTTAAACTTTATTGCACTGTAACTTGTACATTTGGCGGCCTTAATGCCTAATGACATTTTCTACCAGTCAAACACCTGGTAATGCAGAGAGTTTAATCAGTAGTGGAATATTAATTAAGTGAGAAGAGTGGTACAAAAAAAAAGTAAAATGCACTAATATAAACATACATACTAATATTACACAAATATATAATAGGATACATAAACAAAAGACTAATAAACATACATAGAATTCATATACTTAAAATTATGAATGATAACAGTGATGATATTGATGACATCCAAAAATGAAAAAACACAAATAAAAGAAAATGGTCTTTAATTCTGAAGAGAGGTGAGGAGAGACTTGATTGGGGAGAAAATTCCAAAGTCGAATCGCAGAGATCGAAAGGAAGAGCGAAGGTTGCGCGAAGTGGTGGAAGACAGATAGTTAAAGCGCTATGCCAAATAGGTCGGCGAGTGAGGGTTACGAAGTATGTTAAAGAGAGTGTACAGGATTTTTATTTCTCTGCGATGTCAGATGAGAAGCCATTTAAGCTTGGACCGGTAAGCAGAAATGTGTTCGAACGTACGGAGACCGAAGATAAAGCGAATATATTATATACATTCCGCTTTAAATTATTTATAAATCGATTGGACCCTAACAGTTAAGTTAAGCCTTTTTTTATGTCAGGAAATGCTGATTACGCATCGTAGTTCTCCGTCGGGGAACGGAGGGGCGTGTGTGGGGCTCCCCCGAATTCGGGTATACCCACTAAAACCTGACGACGCCCGCCGCGTTTGTTGGCTGTGACAGCAGGGGCTGCGGTGTCTCAACAGTCCCGCGACCCTTGCCAGCGCAACCAACACCCTCTATCAGGAGGGCGGATCTCCACGGAGTGGGGCGATCCCACTCCCGGCAGCACACTGGCGCCTCAGGAGGGTCCCTGGTGATTGGACAGAGGTGTCCCCACACCGTCCGTCCGAGACCCTCCCGACTAGGCGATCCACGCCCGACGGCAAATGCACGCCGAGCTCGCCCAGAGGACCAAAGTCCTCAGGACATCCCCTGCCTCCTCTGATAAACCAGAGGGGTGCCGGGAGTTCAACGACTTTTAGTGAGCCGCCGCTCGATGCGAGACAGACGCGACTCACTATGGCCACTGCCGCCCGATACGGGAACAGACGCAGCGGCACTCTCCACGGAGCATCTTGGCTTCACCTGCCAATGGATTGCGACAGGCTACTGAGCCCCCTCGCCACGACAAAGCGTGCTCCATTCGAGGGGGAGTTAAGTTAAGCCTAATTTATCTGACTAGGCATGTGAAATATTAAACTAACTTACTTTTAATCACTAGGTTAACTACGTTTGTCGTTATACGTTAAGACTGGGCTGCGGCATTTTTTCTTATGCATAACAAAGTTTAATAGCTGACAACATAGCTACCGAATACAGTTAAATAGATGATGTTGTTGGCAACATAAATATCTATGTAATTAGTATAATTACTGATTTAAATTGTGGTAACACTTTATTTTCGATGTGTGCGTCATGTAAGGATGGATCGATCTCCCGTAATAAAATATTGTTTTTGTAAAAAAAACAAGAATAATTATTTAAATACAGCAAGCAAACTACTGTCTCTGCCAGATGTTACTGAGCCTTGGGATTTCTAGTAAGAATTATTCTTCTGAAATTAGTGGCTGTGTATCCAACTGAAGGCATTTTAAGGAAATCATTAGAAGGTCTCACTTCTGTTAATATTTTTCTTCATCACTGTAGACTCTTCAACCGTCGCGAACCCTGCGTCAGCGTCCTGGGCGTTTTTTTCCTCATGCACTAGTTTTCCTGTAACGAAGCGATAAAACATTATATAACTGCAAATTTCATGCATTTGACATGATATTTTTTACCATAGTTGGTCATAATCTTCCGGTTATGTCAGAGTCGTCTCATCGAAGTATTTTTGATATTATTTTATTTTAAGATTTTTATTACTTTTGCAGTATGAGATTGTGAGAATAGAGACTGTATCTAGAGTGCTGAACCTTATTTTTACCCTCTATAAAATCATGGGCGAGACAATATAAAATAACATAATCTTATATTTCCAGGATATCTGCGAACAGTCAACAGACTATTAATCAGACTGTGTAGAATGTTATTTTTTGCAGTGAGCAAGCGCTGTCATTGATTTGGGTTTGCCCGTGACCTACTTTGCACAACTAGTTTGCACTTTTTTAACTGTGCCAGAGGTCCCAAGTTCGATACCTGGGTCGGGCCAAAATACGTAACTGAGTTTTACTGTTCAGAAATTTAAAGTGTTGCCCGGAATTTGTGTAAATTGGCGGTGCTTCAGCCCTGCGCCTCGGAAAAGCACGTAAAGCCGTTGGTCCTGCACCTGATCTCTCTCCAGTCGTGTCAAATTGCTGTCCCATGGGGCTATGAGAGTGAAAGGAATAAAGAGTGCATTCGGTTAGTAGTTGTAACTGGCCTCCGTGGTCGAAATTGGCTAGGGAGGCTATTATTACTTTTGACACAGCAAATAGAAGCGAAGCGATACCTTGACAACCGTGCACAAACAACTCGCTCGGCCACAGGAGTCCTACTAACAAACAGGCTTCACCTTTCTTGGCTTCCATCAGCAGATGGATCATGTCTGGTCTGAGGATGTTCCTCGTCTCCCGATCCTTCATTGTGTCCAACACCAAACGCGTGAAGAAATCCCCTACTTTTTTCGGGAACAAGGTCATTTTCAGTTTCTGAAAAAGAAAGAGTTACCATCTAGTATTAATTGTTTCCTTCGTTTTGATTTATCTTAAAATGTGGCAACCTGGCTGTGGCTCTTTTTTTTTTAAAGCATGTAAGTGTTCGGGATGTCGCTTTATCCCAAGAAATAAATATGATCTCTCAAACGTTAAATTTCTAGAGAAAATTGTTATGGGTACCTCGATGTAATTTTGTAATTTTGACGACCTCCGTGGTGTAGTGGCTAAGCACGCTGGTTTCAAGGCGTCGTCGCTCCGAGGTCCCGGGTTCGATTCCCGGTCGGGTCAATATAGAAATCATAAAATTCTATATTGTCTTGGGTCTGGGTGTTGTGGTACCATCGTTGTGTCTAATTTCCATAACACGAGTGCAATCAGCTACTTACTTTGGAATCAGAGCAATGTTTGTGATTGGTGTCCAATATTTATTTATTTATTGCAAAAGACCTATCAATAGACACCCTACACGCGTAAGCTTGTCAATTTTTTTTAGGTTTAAGTTTCATGCGAGGGAGCGTCCATGTAAGGATAATTATATTTTATTTTTTGGATGAGAAGCGGAAACCGATTAACAGAATACATCTACCTACAAAGTTTCAATAGTGTAATAGTTTTAGAATAAAGTAGCTGTGACATATGGACGGACAGACTTGACGAAACTATAAGGGTTCGGTTTTCTGCCATTCGGCTACGGCAGCCGAAAAAAAACTGATCCGTGGTGACCAAGCACTTGTCGCATACCGTCAAATTGACTGTATTTAACAGTATTTGACCGATTATTTAAGGTCATAAACCGGTGATGACCGGTGAAATACCGTTAACAATGTTTACGGGTTAGATTTAATCATTTTACAACAGTAGTCGGCACTGTATTCTCAGGCCCGAGTGGTCAGCTCAAAATGTGTTAATGCATTCCCATAAAAAAACTACTGTAACTGAATATATTCCAAAGTTTTTGCATATACTAAGGACCAACAAAGTCCTTGCGTACAAAATTTGTTATTGCTATATTTACAGTAAAAATATGCGACATGAACACCCAGTACCTACCAGTAGTTCAATTAGTCTATACTGACATGGATCAATGATCTTGACCTCGTGTTGACGCATCATGCCACTGTATATTATGACGGGCTAAAAATAATGGTCTAGTAAATAGAGTCGAGAAGTTGTTAAGAAGACATAATCTGTCTCGCTTTTTAAAGAACACAACCTTATTAACTTATAAGAAATAATCTAAATTGTGTCAGCCGTTTAACGTGAAAATATATAATGCATTTAGCATAGCATAATGCATCTGAGGAGTACACTTATTATTGTATGTTCTAGCTAGAGGCAAGACAAGGCTAGTACTGACACATTTTCTTTGGTCGGAGGTTTTTATGATTTATGGTTTACTAACAGTTTTCCGCTGTTTCACCCGCCCAAGTAATATCATCGTAATTTATAGCCTATGTGGTATTTCAATCTATCAGCTTTACTATTGTTAAAATTCATAAAAATCTATTCAGTGGTTTTTTCGTGAAGGAGTAACAATCATACATCCATATATCCAACCTCACAGACTTTCGCATTTATAATATTGAAAGGATTTATTATTAAGTTTAGCAGAAAGATCACAAAACAAACAGAATGACTATGCAAGGTGGTGTGAAATTTTAGGAAGCGAATGAAACCATCAATTATGAACAACTTTTAATAAGGGTCATAGTCGAAATCTTTGATAAAATTTTAAGGTGCCCCATACAAATTCAGTGGGCTACATTGACGATAACGTATTTCATGTTAGGTTATAAAACAAAAAAGTTACCAAACCATGTTAAGTTATAAAACCATTGTATACGCGGAGGCTTACATTGTAGGGTTCTGTACCAAATACCTTTCTCTTTACTTCTGTCGTTGAAGTATTCCTTAAAATATATCATGCCAAGTGATTTTATCATGAGGTAAAATGGTGTAAAGTGCACCCTCATATGGCGCCAATTTAGCGAGTTGGTCAGTCTATGTATCTAGTCTTCATGGATACATTGGCTATCTGTCCAAGAGGATTACTCACCTTAGCCACTCTCGGGAAGCTCGCCATAATAACAACAATGATCATTTGGATGAACTTGAAGTTGGAAGCCACCTTCCCCATAGCGTAAAAGTCGTTGTTGACGTCAGTGAGGGAGTCGACTTTCAGCCCGAACGCGCAGGAGGCGATCACGTCGTTCGCGTACCGAGTCGTCAGGTCTTTGCAGTCGATGTCGATGTAGTCTTCTGCAGTAAGAAAAAAGAGTTGGTTAGTGAGCTGGATTGAGGTTTTTTCTGACTTGACTTTTTTTAGAGACTGGGGCTAAGAAAGGATTATTCTCAGCACAGGAATAGGTGCAAAAACACAGTCACATATATTAAATACTCATCTTATTTACTACATTCCGTTCAACAGTAGACTTGTGTAGGTTGCGAGCGAAAGATAAAAGAGATAATTATCTCACCCAAATAGCTATTATATCCGTACCTCACTTGTGTTACAAACATATCTATATATCCGTAAGATAAATATATCCGAAAGATACAATCAGGTTACCCACTTATGTTGTTAGCCCTTATTACAACTGAATAAGATACCACTGTATTGTTCGCGATACGCGAAGCTGCCTAACTAATTGAAAGGGCCTAAATAAATATAATATATGCTAAACACTAAATACCTTGCGTCTTCTTCAGGAGCACATGGACGGGGCGCCCCATGAATTGTTCTAGCACTTCACACACAGTTTAAGTCCGCTTTTCGTATTACATAATATATATAATATGTTAGATCCCATCCAATGTCTTCTTTAACAAACCGTTTATACCGATAATACCGAAATTGGAGGATATTTCTCCAGAAAACCGCGGAGCCCAGCTCCTAACCGATCCGTATCTTCTGACAACTCAACTAACCCTTTTATTTCATTACCCTTCAAAACAATTATTTTCTACCGCCCAACTTAGCGATAATTTTGACAAGCAAACCTGGCCATCTAAATGAAACAACCACAGTGTTTACCTTGACGTGCTGTTGTCCGTACAACTAACTGAGCCGAAGTCGGTTATAAAAAAAGACGGCTATATTTTATTTCTAGAGCAAAAGAAAGAGAACAGAGGAGAGAGACAGTAATCTGAAACGCTCGAAGAGAGATCAGGCGAAGGACCAAAGGCTTTACGTGCTTTCCGGGCTTGGGGGTGAAACAACGCCAAATTCCAAACTCTGGGCTACCCTGTGAATTTCAGAACGTTCGTTGTGAGCGTGAAGTGTGGATTATCGCCGAATCGTGGCTCGGTAAAACGATAAAATCGATATGTATTAGAAACGAAATAAAGTTAAATTTGTATTGCCTTCGCATCATCGTAAGTAGCTCTCTTCTTATTCGGCTCAGTCTGGTATAACAGCTCATTCGGATCTCTCGATAAAAAGTTACATGATATCGTGAGTAAGCGAGCTCAAGATATATATCTATGATTGAGACACTATAAAATAAATAAATTAATAAATATTGGACACCAATCACATACATTGCTCTGATCCCAAAGTAAGTAGCCAATGCACTTGTGTTATGGAAATCAGAAACAACGGTGGTACCACAACACTCAGACCCGAGACAATATAGAAAAGGTCGTTTTCTACATTGACCCGACTGGGAATTGAACCCGGAACCTCACGAGATGGCGACGCTTAAAACCAGCGTGCTAGCCACTCGACCACGGAAGTCGTGAATATAATCACACTTCTGCTCGACCGGATGAACCCCTACTGTTTACTGCGCGACCGCCAGGTCTGCTGCATGCAAAACTACGCCAAATGATTATCTCATTCAGCTGTAGCGCTTATGACTCTTTTTGATTAGCCGTTTTGTGCATGTCTATCCGTCAGCATCATTAACTTATTTAGAAAAGCGGTGATAGGTACTTCTTCTTTCTCATATTGTTCTAAAAATCATACTTAATTAAAATAGCAAGACAGGTCAATGTTATCTCATTCTAATTCTTAAATCTTTTGATCATTTACACAGGACAGAATGAAGTGAAAAATAAAAAAAACACCGTAAATATTTGGTTAAGAGATGCAAATCTACAAAAACTATCTTCGCTCATCTGTTAATTATTACTTTATAGAGTTTCTGACTGTATCTGAGTCAAGCTAATCCTGACATTTGCAAGTAGGCCCCGAGATTGCTGTCTAGAATCAAGTCCAATAACATTACCTTTAGCCTCTTCGATCTGCTTCTTCAACGAGATTATCATTTGGTTCCCTACTTCCACCATGAAGGGCACCATGACTCGTATCTTCGAGCTGGTGAAAGCTGGGCTGAGGGTTGACCGCATGTCCTTCCATTCTTGACCTGGGCATCAAAATAAATTATTTATTTTAAAATAATACGTGTATTCATGGCAGATTTTGCAAGGTTATATTGAAAATAGCAAAAGAAAAATCAGATATAACGTTGATTTTGGGCTTTTCGATTTGGCCACGTCTGGATCAAACGGGTTGCAGTTTCCGAAGTACAAGGTTCAATCTCCAGGCGAGTCAATGTTGTTACAAAACATATATTACATTGACTCGGGTCTGGGTGTTATAGTGCCGTCGTTCATTCTGATTTCCATTATATAAGCTAAAGAATTTTAACGTTATGTCGAAAAAATATTATTTTTAGATCACCTTTAAGCGCAAACAGGTTTCTCCCAAAAAGAGGGTCTGTGTTTTCGTCGATCAAGCCGCGGTGGTCGAGGAAATACTCGAAGTCCTTCACTGTCACCTTCTTCAGCAGCTCAATGTCTCGGATCATTACCATCGGAGACAGGAACTCGAACCTCCCTGAGAATCTGAGGATAGCAATAGTTTAGACCTTCGCAAAAACCTATTTAGGCTCTACTAGGCTTCGAAAGCGCTCTGAGGGGGCGGATATTTTTTTAATGTAGCATGTTTTTTTTTTTCGGGTACGTATTATAATACCGAAAGTTCATAATACCTACAAATGAAATAACTACGCTTGAAACGTCGAAAATCAAAATACCGAACGACTAAAATGCCTATACCCGATATACCGAAGCTCAATATGCCGAATTTCAAATAACCGAAAGTTCAAAATCCCGAAAGTTCGAAATCCCAAAAGTTTGAAATACCGAATGTTCATATCCCGAATGTTAAAAATCCCGAAGATTAATATACCTACAGTTATTATACCGTAGGCACGCAGCATGCAAGCAATCAAGCAGGCATGCAGCATACAGCAAGCAAGCAGCAACTAAAATTGATACAAAATAATATAATTGACGAGCCAGTTACTTTTTGGAAGTATGTAAGGGATAAGAAAAAGGAAAGACGGCATGTTCAATCTTATAGTTTTAAGGGTAAGGAAGTTACTGGACAAGCCGCTGCCGACGCCTTCGCGGAATACTTTAGCTCGGTGTTCCAAGATAAGCAACCTTCATTGGATTACTTGAAACCAGAGGAGGCGGCTAACACACGAATAGATTCATTGTCAGTCTGTGTCTGTCTGTGTGCCAAGTGAATGATAATGATTATAAAGCTGCTGTTAAGCGGCTAAAGACGCGATCAGCTGGTGGCCCCGACCTAATTCCGTTTTTTTTTGTTGAAGGACTGTGCGACAGCTTTGGAATTACCGCTTTTATGCCTTTTTAACCTATCGTTAAGTCAAGCTAAATATCCAGAACAATGGAAACTCACAAGAGCCACACCAGTTCCAAAGGGTGAAGGCGGTAAGTATGTTTCATCATTTGGACCGGTGGCGGTACTTTCAGCTCCTGCGAAGCTATTCGAAATTATTTTGAACAACAGTATTAGTAAACAAGTTGATCAACTTTTATCTGACTGTCAGCACGGGTTTCGAAAAAAGCGTTCTACTAGTTCAAACCTCGCAGAGCATGTAGACTATAACTGTGCTGAAATAGATGCGGGTAGGCAGGTAGACACAGCTTATTTTGATTTTCAAATGGCTTTTGATTTAGTCAATAATGATATTCTCTTGCAAAAATTGGCAAAGCTGGGGTTCACCCCGATACTTCTTAAATTTTTTGCCAGTTATTTAAAAAATCGCCGTCAATTTGTCAGAGTGAGTAGTTTCGAATCGAATGATTACTTCACTCGATCGGGAGTTAGTCAGGGAAGTACTCTTTGTCCAACACTTTTTTGCTTTTTATTAACGACTTACCGGCAGTGGTTAGTTTTTCTAAAATTCTTTCATTTGCAGACGACTTAAAACTAAGTTTAGGGATCGGTTAGGTTACCACTGCTCTGGCACTTCGACAAGATATTTCATCAGTAGTAGAATGGAGTATTGACAACCATCTCCCATTCAATAAGAGTAAGTGTAAAGTTGTTACTTTTTCATAAAAAACAAATCCGATAGTTGTTGACTATAAGCTATATGACGCGTCTTTGGTTAGAGTAAATGAGACACGGGACCTAGGATTAATATTAGATTCTAAGCTTGACTTCCACAATCACATGTCAGCAATTTGTATACAAGCTAGAATTTGTTATGAGGACTTCTGCAGACTTTGATGATGTCAGAGTAGCTATAACTTTATATGACGCGTATGTTCGAAGTAAATTGGAATACGCGGCTATAGTATAGGATCCTTACCAGAAAAAATATATACTCCAAATAGTGAGAATACAGCGAAAGTTTGCTCGTTGGCTTTACAAAAAGTATTATGGCTACTACCCTTATCTGTATCCGTCTGCTTTTGTCTTGGGAATGGTCAACTTAGATACCTTGAAGGTTAGGAGAGTAATGGCGTCAATAAGGCAGTTCCTGTTTATACTTCACCATAAACTAGACTGTCAATCAAGATTAGAGAAAGTAAACCTGTTAGTACCCTGGAGACTTCCGCGAGGGGAGTAAGTAATGATTGCACCGCGCCGTAGGCCGCGTCTGTTGATGAGACCCGCAGCACGATCCGAACGGGCAGCAAACGCGCCGACAAGCCGTGCATTGGCTCTGATAGGAGACATACTTGCTCAGCACGATGATTTAAATATTTTCGCTGATAGTCTGACGAGTTTATTATCATTCTTTTATAAGATTGTCAACAAGATTGTTAACTTGTAAAGTATATTACAAATTGGATTGACATTGAGGTTACTGACTGAATGTTATTATTACTGTAATTTTAATCTAATGTAATATTATTTTGGTTTTTGACATACATTTTTTTCATGATCGTTTAAGTACATTGTTAATTAATTGTGTTTAAGCTTTTTGCGACTTGGTGTAGTTACTGTAAGCTACAAGTAAAAACTGAATTGAAATAAATTAAATTAAATTGGAAACTTTATTATTAACAAACAAGAAAAATAATAAAACTAAGACATGCAACATAAAAATAACTTAATATCTACCCATTCAAAAACGAAACCAGTCTTTCCGGGTATGTGTGGGCCTCCGCCTTGCAAGTGATTATGTGTTTGCGCCGTTTGGCGTTGAAACGTTTGGGCCGTGGGGACCCTCTGCTAAAATGCTGTTTAGAAAAATTACGCCAAAATAAATTCTTTAACAGCCAATAATAAAGCTGGCTGGTTCCTATCTCAAAGGATCAGCATAGCTATCCAACGCAGCAACGCAGCCAGCATCATAGCCTCCTTGCCACAAGGAAATGGTTTCGTTTTTGAATAGGTAGATATTAAGTTATTTTTATGTTGCAATTAAATTTAATTATTTAATTACATCAAGCAAGCAGGCATGCATGCATGTAGCAAGAAGGCATGCAGCATGCAAGCAATCAAACAGGCATGCATGTAGCAGCATGCATAGGTTTTGCTCTTCTCCGGCGCTGCGGGAAGTGCAGCCATTTCGCCCTAGCGTAGCGAATCTCAGGCACCCACGCTCGCCTCCGCAGCTCGTAGCTCCGCTGTAGCAAATAGTCGGCTTGCTGGCCGCCGGCGACCAGAAAGCCGACTAGCGAGGCGAGGGCTGCTCTCCCTCCGCGCCTCCGGCTTTTGAATTACACTCTAGTATCGGGCAGACTAGTTCCACGGCGAAGGACCACGGCGAGTCAGGGTCAATCAAAATTTGTTTTTCTTAATGAACCTCAATCTCA
Organism: Pyrausta purpuralis; assembly: GCA_963924145.1. Taxonomy (NCBI): domain Eukaryota; kingdom Metazoa; phylum Arthropoda; class Insecta; order Lepidoptera; family Crambidae; genus Pyrausta; species Pyrausta purpuralis. Next base: position 6,252,232 of record OZ001644.1, read on the forward strand.
ATGGTATACAATTTGTTTGGCGTTTCGTTCATAGGTCTTGTAAAATTCGGTATTTTTAATCATCGGGTTTAAAATTTTTGGGTATATTAAACTTTCGGTCATATAAACAGTCGGTATTTTAAAATTCGGCATATTAGTAGTCGTCATTCCAAATATGCGTGCTCGCGTGCGTGTCTACAAAATACTACGCTGTAGCTAGTAAGCTACGAAGAGGCCACCTAGTTGGTAGTTTTGACTTGCTCGCTAGTATTGCAATGAAAAATTGATTAAGTGGGTTATTTTCGTTAAAAATATTTTTTTGGCATCCGTACGTTTGTACAACCACCTCTAAGTCGGGCGTCGCTGACTAAAACAACACCCTGTCCATGGTGTTGAAAAATATTTTAGGAGTAGCTAGCTATCATAATCGGATACGCTTGGACCGCCGTTATGTGTAGGTTCTGTGCGAGTGCAAAGAACTATAGTTTGCGGTTTTACGTGTAGCCACTACTGATTTGTGGCTAGGATCGGATGTAAAGGTCATCAACATCTATAGTTGCAGAGAATACTCACATTTTGAATGTTGCTTAATTGTTTTCATCACCCCATCATCTCTTCATACTCGTCGTTTTTTTTAAACAGTCCTTCGCTGCGTCAACGTCTGTTCGCTGTTCTCAATTAACCCATCTGCCCTGATTCTGATTTTCATTAAAATATATCGTTATAAAGTGTATAATTTGTTTTAATTTTGAATCAGTAGAAATATAATAATAATTGTTAAAGTGTCGAAGTCTTTTTAAGGAATATACATAAATCCATGCGAAGCCAGGACGCGTTGCTAGTTATCAAATATATCCGTCTCGGACAATGAAAATGAGTTAATACTTGTTTATAGATAAGATAAAAGCAAAATCTACTCACATTTGCTGGAATCATCGTAACAAAGAAACAATCTTAATTATTGATAAAATGCAATGCTTGTCCTTTCTGTGTGATTCAGTTGATGCGTGTAGATTTATGATAAAGTACCAACACAGAATTTAATGACTAAATTAAATAGACATTTTCGATAATGTTCCAAACAAACATTCCCTAAGACAGATGGCGTGACGAGCTGGACTCATTTAACAGGGCCTGGAAGGCAGTTGCCCAAAATCGTGGAGATTGGAAAAGGGGAAGGGAGGCCTTTGCCCTGCAGTGGGACACTATGGGCTCATAATAATAATAATAATTTACTTTACCCTATGAAAGACTTACTCAAACTTATTTTTAATACAAAATTGGCGTATTATAAAGATACATAGTAAACGAAATCTTTTTTGTTTGTTTTAATTAAATATCAGGCAACATCTCTCCGATCTCAAAGAATCAAAAACAACGATTTGGTATCACGACACCCAGGCCCGAGAGGATAATAGAGAGGACGGATAAGAAAGATAGGCTGCGAATAGAGCCCGTAAGCTCCACCGATGCTGACCACTTTGAAAACCAGCGTGCTAGCCACTCTACCACAGAGGTAATCAAACTAATAAGCTACAGGCGAGTATCATCATGATCATTATCAACTAAAGGACGTCCACTGCTGAACATAGGTCTCCCCTACGGTTTTCTACAGCGACCGATCACAAGCAGTGTGCATCCAGTGTGATCCTGCGATTTTAATAAGGTCCAATTGTCCATCTTATCGGTGAAGGTCCTACGCTGCGCTGCGCTTTTGGTCGATGCTATCCAATCTATATTTTTTCTGGCTCAACGGCCATCCGTTCTTCGCGCTATGAGCCCTACCCACTGCCATTTGAGCGTACCGATTCGTTCACAATTTTACAAGTGAATATAATCTAACTATACGAGGGTCAAACTGAAAGTTCTTAGAACTGGCCACTTATAAACAATATAATAAAAAAAATATTCTAAAATTTGAAAATAGAACTCTTTTCCAATATTACTGAGTATATATTTCATTCATTTGTCATTTGTTTTACGATTTGGCGGCAAATTGAAAATTGTCTGTGTCACGTCAACATGAATTTAACACGAGAAAATTTTCGTGCAATGATTTTTTATGACTTTCGATGTCATTTAAGTCAACAAGAAAGTTATGATAGACTACGATTGGCCTTTCACGATGAAGCCCCATCTCGTGCGACTGTTTACAACTGGTTTAATGAGTTTAAACGTGGTCGCACTAATCTCACTGATGATGTACGTGAGGGACGGCCTTCTACGGCGACGACTGAAAATAACATCTGTGTTGTGCGGCGTATGATAGAGACTGACAAAAGAGTGACCTATCAGCAGATTCGGACAAGCTTAGGCATCGGTATGAGTCAAGTGCACAAAATCCTCCACGAACATTTAGCGGTCAGGAAGCTTTGCGCCCGGTGGATACCTCATAATTTGACTAAGGCTCAAAAACTCCATCGTGTGGATTGGTGCGGTAAAATGATTGAAAGATTTAACGGAGGTGACTCAAATGCTGTGTTCGACATACTAACAGGTGACGAAAGCTGGATTTACTGTTATGATCCTGAAACCAAAAGACAATCTGCTCAGTGGGTGTTTCCTTTCGAGGAGTTGCCAACTAAAGTGAAGAGAGATCGAAGTGCGGGAAAAAAAATGGTGGCCTCGTTCTTTGGAAGGATAGGTCATTTCGCAACAATTGTGTTAGAGGATCAAAAAACAGTTTCTGCAGAATGATACACTACCAATTGTTTGCCACTTGTCTTGGAAAAAGTTCGAGAGAAACGACCTCGCAGTAGGATCCTCTTTCACCACGACAACGCCTCGTCGCACACCGCCAAGCGAACGATCGACTATTTGGCGACATCAAACGTTGAATAACTGGGTCACCCGCCGTATAGCCCCGACCTCGCGCCTTGTGATTTTTATTTATTTCCATAAATTAAAGAAAAACTTAAAGGAAAGCGGTTTATGAATGCTGAACAAGCGGTGGCTGCGTATCGCGATGCCATTGAAGAGACCCCTAAGGACGAGTGGGCAAAGTGCTTTTCCCAGTGGTTCCATCGCATGCAGCGGTGTATTGACGTCAATGGACAATATTTTGAAAATATATAATAAAACTAATAACTGACTAATGTAATCAGTTTTTGATTTTCTAAGAACTTTCAGTTTGACCCTCGTATGTATCAAAACCATACCTTTCTTCAGGGAAGGCATTATACAGTTCCTCGATGGCATCCACGAAGTGTTTCCTCCGGAACAGCACGGGTGCCATGTTGCCCAGCACTGGCAGTGGGGTGATGTACTTAACGCCACTTTTGTCGAACTTCGAGTACACTTGCTTGCAATAAAGCAACACTGCTACCACCGCTACAGTCAGCCATAGCAGAATGTAGAAAATCATTTTCTGCACACAAAATAAACAGGTTTTAGGACGAAACGATCATATACTCGTATATTGGAACCCCGATAGTACGTTTCTGCCGGGACTCAGCCAAAACGCGGGGACGGGGAACATTAGGGGGACCTATGGAAACAAATTATTTTCATGCCAAACCATTTATGTGTATATATATAAACTCATTATAGTAGCTAAAACCATAAATATACTTAAGAATTCGTTGAATATTCCCTACTTGTTGCATTTCTATTCTTTAACAAACACATATTATAACTTCTTTATTATATATTTGTTTGAATTAATACCTTCCTTCTGAGGTATTTTACAACGGCGGTACCACAACACCCAGACCCGAGACAATATAAAAAAAAATGAGTTGTCCGTTGTCTGGCTCCCATAACACAAGCCTTGAGTAGCTTACTTTTGGACTAGATGGCGATGTGTGGGAATGTCCAAAGGATATATATTTATTTATTTCTATATTGACCCAACCGGGATCGAACCCGGGACCTCGGAGTAGTGACGCCTTAAAATCCAGTGTGCTTAGCCACTACACCGCGGAGGCCGTTACAATTAGTTACAATACAATACACAAGGAACCGTTAAACATACATTAAAATTACTTGACCTTTTATAGTTTTACGATAGACACTATGGCAAAAAACGGAACCCTCATAGTTTCGTCAAGTCTGTCTATCTGTCCGTCCGTCCGTATTGACATACGGACGGACGGACAAATCACACAGTCACAGCCACATTATTCTGTAACTAAAAGTATACCTATTCTATATACCTTTTTATTAGTATATTATTCTGTAGCTAAACCGCTTCTCCCCCCCCCCCCATCTAACTTCTAAACTAAGTGAGAAGTGAGTTTAAATATTAAAAAAATATATAATGTAGATCTTAACACATATTTTCAACGAAAATTGGTTTGGACGGGATCGAACGAGAAGTTTTTGAGATATATAGCACTTTTTCAACAACCGCAACTTTGTTCTTCACACAGACACTATGAAAAACAAAGTTATATTTGCTGTCAAAAAAATATTGTGGTATTCTACTAAGTGGAAGTAAGTGGATTCCCAAATTCAGTTAAGCCAACTTTAACTGAATTAGGGAAACCTTAGTGCGCGAGTCCGACTCGCACTTGGCCGGTTTTTTTTGTTAGTTATATCAAGGTTATGAAACAGAATAGGTACAGTCGCCAGCACATCGGGTTACCTACTTTTGTTGCAAAGCCCTAGCCCGTTATTGTAAATACATAAAATACCACAGTGTTTACCTTGACGTGCTGTGGTTCGTACTAGGACTAAATCAATAGAGCACGCGGCACCTAAATTAAGTGGTCTTTCTCAAGGTCTTAGACAATTGACTAAATATCTTTGCCAAAGAGCAGGAGCTGTATTTTTGAATCGCTTGTATGAGCATGTCGTGTGATTTTCGTTCGAAAGCGAATTAAAAATCAATGAAAACTAAGGAATATATACGTGAATAGATACGTGATACTTACAAAAAACTAATCATATTAATTAATTACTTCTTTGTGCAATTTATCTGCTTTTCATTCGAAAATCGGACATTAATCACTGAATAGCACTAGCCATTTTGGTAAGAGTTATTCCAAAATAGGGCCTTGTTGTCACAGTATTTTTAGGCTTTCCGCTATGTAAAGTCGTCATCACTTTCTTTCAAAAGATGACAATTATCAGGCCCTTGATAAAAAATATTTTCTGTCTTTAGGGCGCTTTCACATCGGATAAGAGTACCTTTTATGGTAGCTAAAGATACTGTTGGAAATATAAATATCGTCTTAGATAAGAAGTCTGATGATAACACTAAAATTATAAAGATAATAAAACACAAACAAAAGGCAGTTCACATTTTTAAATGATTTTCTGGACCTAAACATACTAATGAAGTAATAATAAATTAAAAATTTTCGAAAGTGTTCATGATTCAGATGTGTGACCGTTTATGGTTTTGTGTCAAGCCATTAGCCTCTTTTTAAAAACTATTTACGTTTTGATTATTCTTTATGATTATTTTTTTTCCAAGAAGTAGAAACTCTATGCAAAATTAATTACATTATTATACAAAAATACATTGGGAACACCTTATCATCATATTTATTATTTATTTATTTTAAACTCCATGCACAACTAACGGTACATATGGCGGACTTAATGCTTAAAACATAATATATTTCTTACATCTGCTCTTCTATTTTGACCGAAATTCCCCAAATAAAAAACTACTAATATGACATAATATCATTGTTTGTAAGCAGTAACTTACCCACACAGAGACAGTACAATAAACACAGAGTAGTAATACTAACGTACAACCAGTCGGTCGCCCGACTGTTGAATGCGCAAGCGACGGCGGATGAGCCTAGGTGACAGATATGTACCTGAGTAGATAACGCGACGCATGTACGACTCTATGTACAGATACGATAGATAATTCATATTCATATTGTAGCAACTCTATAAGCTATACATGCTCGTTCGATTTATAGCTTTTATATCAGGATCATAATACCACTGAAAAAAATATGAACGGTCATGCTATGCTAGTTCCAGTCAATTTCATCATATTATTATTATTAAATGTGATAAAGAACAGATGTGTATACGCCTGAAAAGGTAGATTTAAGAGATAGTCGTATGTGTCTATCTATAAGATCTTTTGTAACCTAGGTTCACAATAAAGACTTACTTACTTAATCCCTCAAGCGTATGTGAACGAGACACAATGCAAATTCTATTGTTATGCGGTTGCCTGCAACCGCTCGGGTGTTGAAGCATTAATAACGCGTTGAATCAGGAAATCTCTGAGCTTTCAGTTAATGCCAGCAATTTGACAAAACTAACTTTTATTGGATTGAACTCCTATGTAAACCATGCGTGCGTACGTTTCAATATTATAATAATATACAATATACGATACGATAATGGGATCTTGGTGCAAACAAGGTAAACCCTCAAATTTTAAAGGTACGTATAGTGTTTTTTACTAGAACCTTAATGTTGACGTGTTGTTACGTACGTCTGATAGTATATTGTGTGGAGCTGAGCTGATAATGGAACTCCTTAAGGCTTAATAGTTCAGTTATTTTAATGACAGAACTTATGATAGGTGATTTGTAGCTCTACCCCCCCCCCCCCCCCCTTCTGTAAACACTGTAACTTTACCTTCACCGACTTCAAAAGCAAAATGCATAAAAAGTCTTTAAAAAAACTAATAAACTTCTGTAAGAGCACTGACTCCAACTAAAGGTAAATATTTCGGTTCCTTCCTTTCCTTGAAAAGGTCATGAGTTAATTTGTTTACTTATTTAATATATATATATATATCTTATTTTAATAACTTCTTTTATTGAACACTAATTGTTTCAAAAGTGTTTTATGTAGAGCTAGTTAAAGTACCTTCACTCGCATCATCTAATCAGACATGTATTCTGTGAAGACGATTAATTGAAGACGTCACATGTGATAATGTGTATATAGGTAAATTGATAATATTTCAGTGCAAAGTAATTACTTTGATTAATTTACACTTCGTACGGACAACAGCACGTCAAAGTAAACACTGCGGTATCTTATGCAGTTGTAATAAGGACTAGTTTGCACAAAAGTAGGTAACCTGATGTGCTGGCCACTGTCCATACAATAGAGGAAGATTCGATGACTTTATGAATCATACACCTTATGGTTACAAGTATTTTAATGGTTCTCCCTTGTTTTGTCGAAAAACGTTTGATATAATTTCATTATTACTAATCACTCTTAACATAATGGTTGTTTAACATAATTTTGTTTAACATAATTTTTATAACAGATAATATTTGTTTGATATAACAACGTTTGTGCTAACATTTAAGAGGCATAATCATCATTCGACCTAATAATCATTTCATCTAATTTTTGTTTTATCTAATCTTATTTTGTATAATTATCATTTTACATACTTTTATTTAGTATAATGATCAGTTCGTCTATATTGTTTTTTTTTTTGAATTATAAGATTTTAACAGTATTATTTTAAAGACAGCAAATAGGGCAACTTGACTAAAACAAAGCTTTAATATTTTACATTTAATCACAAAATAGGAGCGCCACCGAGCACCAGAACTCCCCTTTGTTGATGTCATCTAGGTTATGTAGGTTAGAACAGTGTCAGTTTTTTGTTGTTGTTTTATCTAGTGTTATTCAGTTATAAAGTTTCGGTTAAATAAAAATTAGATTAAGCACTCATTAGGCCAAGCAAACATTATGTCATGTGATATTAGGCAAAGTTAAAATTCGATGAAATGAAATTATATTACATGAACAATTATGTCAATCAAAATTAGATAAAATAAATATTATAGGAATCAAATAATTATATCAAATGAAATTAGATATTTTAAATGTTTGTGAAGTGAAATTATATCAAACGTTGTTCGACAAAACAAGGGAGAACCGTATTTTAATAGCTTAGTAAATAACAATTATCGTTGAATATGAACAGGTGGTAATATTAACCGGTGGATTGACAGAAACCCACTTTCGATGAGTATGTACGGACAATAGCACGTCAAGGTAAACACTCCGGTATCTTATGCCGTTGTGATAAGGGCTAGTTTGCAACAAAAGTGGGTAACCTGATCCGCTGGCGCTGTACATAAATTCACAGCTATAATGTAGGTACTGATAAATTAACCAAAAATACTATAGGGACTTAAGATTTTATTGATAGGGTTAACTTTTAGATTCCTACGAGTTTGTTGTTTTTTTATTCCTGCAAAGTAGGGGGTGTTGCTTAAGTTTTTGAATGGTAAAAATGAAATTTAATTTTATTAGTATTAAAGAAATTTAATTTTATAAAATTATTTTGCTATAAATTTCCACTATGCGACGCCGGCGCACAGGTAATTAACAACACTAACCGTCACCACGTTGAGTTAATAGATCAGGCAAATCCAGGATGTACCACCCACTCTCCCACAATACGCATGCGTCACAGTGATAGGTATCTAATGCAATTATTAGTCTAAGGGCTGATTTTTCAATAGTCAGATAAGAAATATTCATAAAGATGAAATAAGAAACCAAAAATATGCGCACGGGCGGGACTTCAACCAGCAAGCAAGAAATATTCGATGAACAAAATACATTATCGCTAATTTGAAATGTCACCTAATTGGCATCAATCATAGGTACCTATCATTTTTTAAATCTGTTGCTTTATAATTTATCAGTCTGATAAGTTTTAGCTGGCCATTGAAAAATCGGCCCTTAGGCGACTTAGTCGTCCGTGCTCTGCCGAGGCGACAACATCTCCTGAGGATGCCACGTGTAGAGGCTAAACGCGTCCAGGTTTTTGCACGTTGGTGTTGGGTACTAATAATTGGATTAGCTGTGCCGCATGCGTATGGTGTGCATCCTGCATTTGCCTGAACTAATACTCAACGTGGTGACGGTTAGTGTTGTTAGTTGCCTGCGTCGGTGTCGCTTAGCCGAAAATTTTCAAGCACTTTTTTACATAATATTCAACTTAATAATGGATTTCCGTAAAGTAACGCCTGATTCCATTAATTAAACTCCAAAGAAATTTAGCACATACGTTTAGAGGCCTCAATAGAACAACATACTCAAACATTATAAAACGCCAAATATATCACATACATACTCATTGAATTAATTTATCTCCTTCTTTTGAAGTCGGTAAAAAAGTTTAGATAAAAGGCTCTCAAACTTACTTTGTCTACTGCCCCACTTCAATTTCGACCTGTTTTACTCTTCGATATTACTTCAAGAAAACCTATCCAGTTTGATATTGCGTGCCTACTGTGTTATATTATGTCGTTTCCAGCCCTCGACATTCAGGCTGAGCTTTGTTTTCTGCTTTCCCGATACATTTTTCTGCAGTAATTTTGTTTTACTTTACGTACAGCATCATCGCAAACATGTTACACTATTGGCGTTTCGCCAACCTTGTCGCATGGTATTATTTGCCGAATGTGTGTTACATATTTTTATGGAGACTGTACTTATGCAAGAATGCGGGTCGTTTTTTTCGATACTTGTTCTGATATGGAGTTTAATACTAGTCTTCAATACAAAGAAAACCCGCGAAAAGGATAGACTTTACAGGATCACTTATAATACTCGTAATATATCGTGTTACCTTGGCTAAGTATTTGCAGCCTTGGTAGCGCAGCGGTTAAAGGGTCGCACTTTAAAATGACGGTTGCGCCAGAGATATCGGGTTCGATACCCGGGTCGGGCCATAAATATGTATCTGGATTTTTCAGTTCAGGAATTCTCAGGGTAGCCCGGAGTTTGGAAGTTGGCGGTGTTTCACCCCCGTGTTTCATCGGTGTTTCACCCTCGGAAAGCACAACCGTTGGTCCTGCACCTGATCTCTCTCCGGTCGTGTCAGATTGTTGTCCCATCGGGCTATGAGAGTGAAAGGAATAGAGGATGCATCTGTTTGCGCACACACTTGTGCACTATAATTTGTCCTGCACAGTCTATTGGTCGTTGTGACTGGCCACCGTAGTCGAAATCGGCTAGAGACACTGTATTTTTGTATTTTCAGACAAATTTTATATAAAAATATTATTAGTGCGTCATGTTTATATCTGGTGATAGTTATTTCGTTTAATATTACTAAAACTAAATTTTACACTTATTATAGGTCGTCACCAAATTACAGAAACCAATTCCATATTTCATCAGATATTAAAGTGCGCAATATCCATATATCCTTATTATCCATATATTATAATACCTTTGAATAGAAAAGCTACACTCACGGTACTTTCTATTAAAATATAAATGTTGAAAAGAAAATGTGTTATTTTCCATACTATTGTTCAGAATTCAGGCTTGTCTTCTGAGAAGATGTACAAATTGTGCTTTTTAATAACGCCCCACGAGCTCTAGATTATCTGCAAGTCTGTATTGTTGGAAGAAAATAACATTTTTATACTTAAACGGTCACTAGTATTATGATAAGCATCTTAATATTTTTTATAAAAATTTTATGTTTCACTAATTAGTAAGTAGATATTATTTATTTAATCCAGTGCATCGTACGTTTAATCTAGTTATAAATTATCTTAAAGTAGGATTATAAGGGTGGTAACTAATATCCACAAACAAGGCTTGGGTAAGTAGGTAACCAAATTCGACACATTACAAGTCTCATTCGAAGTTAAGTTTTTGAGTCTGGTATCAATTTAAATATAAGAAAACCATATAAGGGTACGAATTGGCTCCCTTTTCGGTCCGCCATTTATATTTCGTTCGAAAGTAGCAGCCATCAATGTAACCGAACATTGTTTTAGAATTAAACTATTTATTCCATGACAATATCTCAAAAAACCGTCACGTTTTGAAGGGCGCTCGAATCTTCCAGTTTACATATTTAGCAGCTAATAATTTAAAAACGTGACACTTTAAGATAATTTTTTTAATTATATTTTCGATTTATATTGATACTAGCTGTGCCCGCGACTTCGTCTGCGTGGAATAGTGACTTTGGGTAGATTTTTAATCACATAGACTAATAATGATTTATAGTTAGGATACGTATTTATACGAGTACGGCGCTTTGAAAATGATGATACTTCCATAAAAGCTTTCATCCCCATTTCAACTCCTTACAACCCTTTTTTTTAATAAAAATGTAGCATATTTCCTTTTCAGGCTCTAGATTATGTGTGTGCCAAGTTTGATTTATATCAGTTCAGAAGGTTTGTCGTGAAAGCGCGACAGAAAGACAGATAGACAGAGTTACTTTTACATTCATCTAATATATAAAATTCTCGTGTCACAGTTTTCGTTGCCATATCTCCTCCGATTGGCTTGACCGATTTTGATGAAATTTTTTAACAATATACATCGGCACAAAAAATCGGCCAATATCTATTTTTCATCCCCCTAAATGTTAGGGGTAGTCCACCCCTAATTTTATTTTTTAGACAAAATTTTTAATTTCTATTTTTTTATGATACAACATACAAAAATACATACAATTCTCAATTTTCACCCTTCTACGATCAACCCTTATTTTTTAATAGCCATTTTAGTAATTTAAGAGTGAAATAAAATTCGCTGGGAATGCTTACCTTTTAAAATTATGGGACTCGGCGGGACGGGGCTGGAGCGGGACGGGGCTGGGGGCGAAACAAAGTTCGCAGGGTCTGCTAGTTATATTATAAAATAAGTAAGGATGATCTATCGATTTTAGTTAGTTTCAGCTGCCGTCATTTCGATAAAACCTAAATACCAAGTGAACCAGACTTCATAGTATATATTTCAAGCCCATTTTATTTAGTGACTCACCTGGTATAGGTAATACCACCTTATGACCTATACATCACAAATAATTTCATTCTCTTCGCTACTTACAATTTGCTCCACGTACGTTCCCCTAACAAACTGCAAGGGGTGATCACCGGCGACTCCGGGTGTTCGTTAGCTGATCGCAAACTAATTAATCCTGAGCGAGAACCACTCTACCCAATTGACCTGGATTTCTTGTGATGCTTTTTCTATCCGATTGTGTACTTAAGAAGTTGGCACTGAAGAATGTTTGATTTTTCTGTTTCTTTCGTTAAAGATATATAGCCTCACCACAAATAAGTAAGCTTGGTTTGAACAACCGCTTAAGGCCTGATTTTACCAAGGTCAGATAAGAAATATTCGTAGAATAAAATACAATACACCTAATTTGAAAACTTCACCTATTTATCAGTTATTATTATGTAAAAGTCATTTTAAAATCGGTCGTGTTATACTTATTCAGACGAATACTCGTAAGTCTTATCTGACGTTTGTAAAATCAACCCTAAATATGATATGACTAGTTCAAAATCAACGTCAATCAAAAAAAAAACATGAGGCTGACATACAATTCACTTTAGCCGCATAACATTTAAACAGTAGCCATCTTGTTTTTTTATTAAAGGCCGTGAAGATTTGGCACAATGGTTGCGGTCAGCGGTCCAGCTCATACTAAATTGCCCGCATGCGGTCAATATTATATAGACCGGTCAGTATCTGTGTGACGTCAACAATGTTGCGAGATTACTTTCTCAACATCGAAGGAAATATTTGTACAAATAATTAACAATTGGTTAAGATGATGTAAGCCAATTTATAATTTGTATTTTTTATTTTTAAAGTATTTTTCACTGTACAAACTTAATAACATAAATTTCACTTGCAAAAAACAACTGTGTCAGACAAGGAATCGAAACCTGTGTCTTACGCTATCCGAGCGCATGCTTATACCACCCGGCCAACGACACATTGGCAATCCTTTTGAATGTTGCAAGTGCTTTACTGTGCTTTCTTTAACGCGTAGGCTGCATACATATACGAGTAAGTCTATGCATCTCGGATCGAATTTCTTAGAATAGTCCAACCCACTCCTCCAGCCATAATCCTCACAGCTTGCATTGTACCGCGCACGCTGTTAAGACGATTAAGTTCGAAGCTCGATTTAGTTTCCTCATTGTAAACATATACCGTTTTTATAATGTATGAATTAAATTTCTATCCGGAGAAGAAATCTAACCATCTATCTTTAAAAAAAAGTAATAGTTTTTTCTACCTGAACAATAGTTTAGTAGTTAGATAAGATAACATGTACATAACAAGTGTTTTTAGTTGAAGTATCAACATGTCTTGCCGATAGCCGGCATGTAATATTAAATTGACAATAAAAATAAAATATTCATTCCAGAGTTATGTCACAATAATTAATTAAAATATTATTATAATAAACTTATAAAATAATATTATTTAAGATTTAATATTTAAGAAGTTATTTAAAGTGTGATAACATTTATCCACAAAGAAAATCTTATACGTATTTTTAAATTGAGTCATAGATAACAATTTGAATTGATTGAGGATCTAATTAAAGATTTTTGGTGCCATACATAGAACTTTGTTTGTTACTCTCGACAAAAACGTTTCAAACTGAAAAACTCTGTTAGTATTAGTACATATTCTGTATTTTTATTGCTTAACCTTTTCTTAATGTTTGAATATTATTGGATATCATCAGTAAGCCTAATAATTTAATTAGATATAAAGTTTTTGAGAATATATCTTAACAAAATCAATGCAGACTTGCGGATCTTCCTTCCTTCTTATAACATTTAAGCGAAGTCTGAAATGAGCGCGCTCCCAAAGTACAATAGCTACACTATTATTACTGATGAATGACAGAATTTCTGAAGGAAATAGTTCAAAGGCGATTCCGCCGTTCCACTACATCATTATAATGCGGAAGCCTTGTAGCTGCCACTGGAGCAAGTTAAGTGGAACACTTATAGTCCAAGCAAGGAAGGAAAAAAGAGGGAATCGCTTGGAACACAATATTTGACTTCGTAACTTTTTTGACAAGTTTGGAGGTAAACCTTTCCAAAGTCCCAGCGCATACCTATTGACTTCTACATGCGAACTTCTACAAAATGAAGCTGATAAAATTTGCTACAAGTTTAACATTTATCAAGTTTAAAACCGACATCAAAGAAGGAGGTTATTTATTTGATATGTATTTCTGTGAGATATTTTAAATTTGATAATATTAGAGTATGTAATAAAGAACAAAGATCATATAAAGGCTTCTAAAAACTTTCTTAATTTCTAAAAGTTTGCTGTACGTATATTTGTATATTCTTTTCACTGATATTTCGAATTCCATGTGGTGAATTAAGTATTTTCTTTTTTGATTCCTTGAAGCATACTTCAATTCAGTGCTCAGTGTAAATTACATCAAAATCGGATTAGTATTTTTTGAGATATGTGCAAAAAGAAATACTATGAAATAAAAAAAAATATGTTCGAACTTTTCAAACGCTTTCAAAAAACAGATTTCCTGTGGATCCATTAAGGAATATAAAGTGGGTCGAAGGGAGACAAAATGGATCCACACAAAACATCACCGAATATGTGGTATCCATTTAACACCAGTGTGATTTAATGCCAACGCAAAAATCTACTGCTTAATTATCCCCTAGGAGGATTTAGGTGCTGGGCTGTATGTACGGACAACAGCACGTCAAGGTAAACACCGCGGGATCTTATGCAGTTGTTATAAGGGATAGTTTGCAACAAAAGTGGGTAACCTGATATGCTGTCGACTGTACTTACTTACATGTTTCACAATGTCTTAGGAAGTTCTAGTGATTCTTGCCAGACCGTTCATATAAACATTCTATGTTTTAGTTGTTCATTCGATGATTTGGGCATTCAACATGTCCATAATGTAATTTATTAATTTGGTGATGAAAATTATATGTCTTTTTACAAAAGATTCGTTTATTCATTCGTTCCACGCATATCGATAAAAAAATATCGACACTTTCATGCACTAAATGTCAAAAATTTACTTGAAAGCTCCCCCCGCCCCGCAGAAATTGGCTAATGTTTTCATACATTCGCTCTTGCGTTTCATATCCAGTGGTTAATGCATCCAAGCTAAAAAGTCTCCAAATTTTGTATTAAGTATAAAATTTTATAAGCTTTCATTTTCTGAAAGGTCTTATGTTGCTAAAACGCAAAGTGTCCGATAAATGAGCTAAAAACTTTTAAAAAAAATCCTTCAAACCTCTCCCCCCTTCCTCTCCCTCGTCCTGGCTCAAAAGATATGGGCTGGGACTTTTACTGTTTTGACCTCTTCACTAGTCTAAAAAAAGTTACGATGTTAAAAATCGTATTTCTAGGTTTAACGATACTCATTTGACTGGCCTATAGCGGTTGGTACACTGTGATTGGGGCGGATTCGGTCTATTTAATATACTATTATCCATTATTTGGAATAGGTACGTTGAAAGCTTCCTGTGAAGCTAAAGCTCCTTCCAAAGTTTAAGAGCGAATGGCTCATTAGGTACTAGATAAATCGTTATAAGGTATAAGGTTACAGTTTTCATTAAGTATTTCCTCCGCGACAAAGATATCTATTAAAAAATGCGTCCTTAAATAATGCGTGAGTAAAGAAATAAGTGCCCACTTACATTTATTCTTATAACGCGCTATAGTCTTTTGGACTTTGCATTTTAAGAACAGTTACCAAGTCACTATTTGTTATTCAGATTAAATCATAACTAAGTAGGTTCATATTTAATAAGCTGTTATGTATTTCCATGTACTGTGTTATGACTGATTATTTTCTTACGATCCTTTTTTCATACAAAAAAATGGTATGTTTTATCACTAAAACAGACATGGAACTAGAGAGGGCATCAATATAAAATACTAATATTATAAAGCTGAAGAGTTTGTTTGTTTGTTTGTTTGAACGCGCTAATCTCAGAAACTACTGGCCCGATTTGAAAAATTATTTTTATGTTGGATAGTTCATTTATCGAGGAAGGCTTCAAGCTATATAACATAAAGATACGACTCACAAGACCACAGCAGTAATGAAAAATGTTGCGAAAACGGGAGAAAGATATTCTTTTTGAGAGCCGCTAAAGTTACACAAAAACCATGTATGACAAGATTGTTCAGCATTAAGAGTTCTATAATAAAGTCCGCGACAGCATATATGACAGTGCGTGTGCTATTCACTACGGGGCGCGTCGAGCGCAATATTGAAATTTTCAAAATGATTACGACATTAAAATGTGCAAGTTGCAATGTAGTGATAAACGAGCTTCTAGCTTACATTCAAAACAAGATTTCAATAGTGACTGAAGATAGCTTAGTGAAAATATGTATGTCAACGTTCAGCAGTGCACAAATCAACGAAGCATTAACATTATTATTTGAGTCGCTGCCATCGGAACAACGACGAAAAACGCGAAAAGGCCAAGGAAAAGAAAACCGCGAGTTACTGGATATCATCAGTGTTTTCAAAACTGTGGATTGCGATGTGATGCCTGTATTTGTGGCCCGGGACCTCGAAAAGCTTCCGCCAATAACGTTTGACCATCTCGATGTCTCTAAACTTCTTAAAGACATCGTTATAGTGCAGTCTGAGATTAGGGAAATTAAATCTTCATACGCGACTTTGGAGCAACTGGAGGATGTTAATAGACAGATTCAGAATATTAAATCTGTATCAGCACCGTTTTCTATCAGCAATATTAATGTCAATAGGGGCGGTGCGTATCAAGACAGTGGACCTATGGGTTTATCACACCAAAACGACTCCACTTCATATGATCAAAATGATGAATCTGAATGTGCAACATCATCACCTTGTGGGAATGATTTGCAATATCGAAGTTTGATTTTAAATCAAATGGAGGGTAGTAGTGATACACTGGCAGCAATACCGGTAAAAATATTACAATCGTCAGTTAACGGCGCCGGCCTGAAAACCGGTGATACTCGCAAAAGCGATCGTACATCTTCAATGAGCGGCGGCGACACGGGCGCGTTGCCTACAGGGAGCCGTGAGTCATCGCCTACGACTGATAACAGGAACGACGATCAGCTGTCCGGCATGAATAAGGTTTCGTTTGCGAATGCGCTTAAAATAAATCCAGCTCCTAGAAATAATAGTGTTTCGAAATCGAGCAATGAATGGACGTTGGTACAAAAACGAAAGCCTTACAAATACAGAGGATTAAATGGAAAATTGGGGAATGGAAGAGTAGAACCTGAACAAAGATTTAAGGCAGCTGAACGGAAAGTCCCCATTTTTATTACGAATGTACATAAGGATGCGCTGGTATCTGACATAAGTAATTATATATTTAATAAAACCGGGGAAAGTGTGTACCTTGACAAAATTCTTATGAAAAATCCAAGTGGACATGACGCATACAAGTTCCTTATCGATAATTCTAAATCACAGATGTTTTTGGACGAGAAATTGTGGCCTAAAGGTATTATCTTCAGACGTTTTATACATTTTAAAAAGAAATTCTCGGAGGAGACAGTAAATGCTACTGCTCAACTCAATGACGGTCAGTTAAAAGATACACAAAATGGCAAGTGACACCTATAAATTAGTTAGCTTTAACTGCAAGAATGTGAAACGCTCTGTGGAGGGGATACGTGAGCTTTGTAAAACGTCGGACATAATAGCGCTGCAAGAAACATGGCTTTATCCGGGTGACCTGTCATATCTAAGCGAAATTAATGATAAATTTGGATGCACGGGAACGTCGGCAGTGGATACAGCGAACGGCATGTTACGTGGTCGTCCATACGGTGGTGTCGCATTGCTGTGGCGGCTTAGTGCATTTCCGAATGTGTCAGTGATTAAATGTGATAACCCGCGTTTGTGCGCGATACGGGTGCCGATGCGTGATCGTGCAATCGTAGTTGTGTGCGTATATATGCCTACAGATGTGCCAGCAAATCTTGTGGAATTCACGGACATCCTCGGCTCGGTAAGCGCCATAATTGACAATAGTAACACTGAGTGCGTATATATATTAGGCGACTTTAATGCCCATCCTACTGAGCAGTTTTATAAAGAACTTAAATTGTTTTGTGAGGAACAAGAATGGTCATGTGTAGATGTTGATAGGTTACTGGGGTCGACTGATTGTTTTACTTTTGTAAGTGAGGCTCACGGCTCAAAAAGGTGGCTTGATCATTGCCTGACATCTAAAGCCGCTCTGCCGTCTGTTTGCCATGTCTATGTAAAGTATGATGTTTTATGGTCGGATCACTTTCCTCTGGTAATTGAATGTAATCTTGATGCCGTCCCACCCAGAAGGTATCTGTCTGTAAAACATGTCATAAACAATGTAATGTGGGGTGAAAGAAGTGTAGGGCAGACTGAATTCTATTACGATCAATGCCATGCAAATCTAAAGCTTATTGAATTCCCAGTAGAATTTCAGAAGTGTGCCGATCTAACATGTAATATTTCGCATCATGCCCAAGTTATTGATAACCTGTATAGCGATATAATTGGAGTTTTATCGGAGGCATCTATAGCTAGTAGGGGGGTTGCTGGTGGTGGTCGTGGTAGAAAGAAATCAGTGACAGGGTGGAATTTACACGTCAGCGAGGCTCACAGGATGGCTAGACAGAAATTCAATCTCTGATGTTGGTGTGGTAAGCCCAACTCGGGTTCTGTATATAACGAGATGTGTGAAGCTAGAAAAAAGTTTAAGAGTTGTCTGAAGTGGTGTCAAAACCACGAAGAACAAATAAAGATGAATATTCTGGCTTCACATCATTCGAAGAATGATTTTCGATCTTTTTGGAAAGCCACCAATAAACTCAGCACCAAACCAGCCACTCCGTTGTGTGTCAATGACGTTAGTGAGCCCAAAGACATAGCTGAGGTTTTTAAAGAACATTTTGCTGTTAAATCTCCGCTTGGACCCTCACGATCTCTGCTCGATTTTGAGGCCGGTAAGAAGATGGGTATAAGATGCACAGCAAAAGAAGTTGAACTTATCATAAGAAAAATGACCAGGGGCAAGTCTCCTGGCCATGACGGATTAAGTATAGAACACCTGTTGCATGCTGGACCACACTTACCGAGACTGTTGTCTATGCTCTTTAATTTCTGTCTGAGCCATTCTTACCTGCCCCAAGATATGATTAAAACAGTGGTGATTCCTATAGTTAAGAATAAAACTTCTGATCTGTCAGATAAGAATAATTATAGGCCTATTTCACTAGCCACTGTTATCGCTAAAGTGCTTGACGGCGTGCTTAACACACGATTGTCTCAGCTGATACATCTTCATGATAATCAGTTTGGCTTTAGAGCTGGACTTTCAACTGAAAGCGCTGTGCTGTGTGTCAAGCACGCTGTTAGGTACTATACCAAACGAGGGACAGCGGTCCATGCATGCTTTCTTGACCTGTCAAAAGCCTTTGACCTGGTTTCCTATGACGTGTTATGGGAAAAACTGATAAAAGCTAATCTACCTACTGAGCTCATAAACATTTTTAAATATTGGTATAAAAATCAGGTCAATGGCGTGCGATGGGCTGGAAGCATGTCGCAGCCATACACGCTGGAGTGTGGCGTGAGGCAGGGGGGCCTGTCCTCGCCTACCCTCTTTAACTTCTATGTTAATGACCTGATTGTGGCACTTAGCGGTACCCGCGCTGGTTGTCACATAGACGGTGTTAATTTAAACAACGTGAGCTATGCGGATGATATGGTGCTGCTGAGTGCCTCAGTATGTGGCATTAGGAAACTGATCTCGGTCTGTGAAGCTTTTGCTGAGCGCCATGGTCTGAGGTACAATGCGACTAAAAGTGTACGCATGGTCTTTGTGGCTAGAGGTAAGAGTACAGCTAGGTACCCAGATGTTAGGCTTGATGGTCAGGCATTGCAAACAGTGCAGACTTTTAAATACTTGGGAACCATATTGACCTCTACCCTCAAAGATGATGACGACATGGAAAGGGAACGGAGGGCGCTGGCAGTCAGGGCAAATATGATAGCTCGCAGATTCTCACGATGTACTGCACAGGTTAAAATCACTCTGTTTAGAGCTTATTGTACATCCTTTTACATGTGTAGTATGTGGGCTGAATACAGCAAAAAGTCCTACAGTGCCCTCCGTGTCCAATTCAACAATGCGTTTAGGGTGTTGTTGGGGCTGCCGCGGTTCTGTAGTGCCTCGGGGATGTTCGCAGAGTACCGTGTGGACTGTTTCTACGCTACAATGCGGAAACGGTGCGCGTCCCTAGTCCGCAGAGTGCGCGCCAGTACCAACATCATCCTAAACATGATCGCAAGTAGATTGGATTGTCCGTATGTCAATCACTGTTGCGCCATCTCAAGTGGCATGGCGCTGCAGTGAATGCCACATTTTATTTTTCTATTCCTTTTTAGCCAATAAATATTGTGTTACTAACCCTAGGCTAAGAACTTTGTTACTAACTACACTTATATGGGCTGTGTGGCCTGAAATAAACGATTTATTATTATTATTATTATATGTCTATCTTTTATGGTTGACTTACTACAACCTTTTTTATGTTAATAAATTTGAAAAAAAAATAATGCATTATTTTTAGAGGTGTATTATACACACAGGTATTTATTCTTATCAAAATAAATACATTCATCAGCACGAGCATTTCATTTAGAACCAAGTTGCCCTGTATATCATTTGATTTCAATAAATATCTTAGGAGCTATCACAGTTTTAACATAACTCCGCACCAAAATAATGTTCGCAGCATAAGTACAACGTGCGCTTTCGCTAATTTATTATAAAGCTGAAGAGTTTGTTTGTTTGAACGCGCTTATCTCAGGAACTGCTGGACCGATTTGAAAAAATATTTCTGTGTTGGATAGCTTATTTATCGAGAAAGGCTTTAGGATAACATAATATGACGCTGCGACGGGAGGGGAGGGAGCAAACTCAAAACGCGCGGACGAAGTCGCGGGGGACCGCTAGTTATATTATAAAGCTGAAGAGTTTGTTGGTTTGAACACGCTTATCTCAGGAACTGCTGAACCGATTTGAAAAAATATTTCTGTGTTAGATAGCTTATTTATTGAGAAAGGCTTTAGGGTATAAAACATCACGCTGCGACGGGAGGGGAGGGATCAAACTCAAAACGCGCGGACGAAGTCGCGGGGGACCGCTAGTATAAAATATGAGGGTTGCCCTCGATTGCACCAAGATCCAATCATCAGATCCCGACTTGGCAACACTAATAAACTTTAGTGATGAGATGGGTAAAAACATGGGGCCCGTACTTGCACAATATATGAGACAACGTGTGATAAATCACTGCATGCCTGGAGCATCTTATGATGTTATTCAAAATCAAAATCAAAATCAAAAATATTTATTCAATTTAGGACACAATATGCCACTTATGAACGTCAATTGTACAGTGAAAAATAAAATAAAAATAATTGTGCCCTGAAGGGGCCGAATCATGTCTCCTTATCTTCTGGACCCTACCAGCGCTTCGAGACAGAATACAGACAATTAGGCAAGTGCTGAGAAGAAACGCCGGAACAAACTCAGTCACCACTAGCTGCCGTAAAATCAAAATCATCAAAGGTAAGTACATCAGTCGGTGCAGGCTGGACAGACCACACATTCATGTCGTTCTGGTAGTCTTGAACCTTATAATAGCCTTTAGACATAAGCGTGTTTTTAACATGTTTCTTAAATTTATCAACCGGCAATTCGACAAGATTGTGTGGTATATTATTAAAGAATTTTATACAATTTCCCATGAACGAATTACTAGTTTTAACTAATCTGAAGTTAGGAACGACAAACTTGTGTTTATTTCTCGTGTTAAAATATAAGTGAATGTCGCTCTTCTTCATGAAATAATCTAAATTTTTACGGACGTACATTATATTGTCAAAAATGTATTGAGAAGCCACAGTTAATATGTTGATTTTCTTAAAGACCTCTCTCAGGGAGTCACGAGGACTAAGTTTATAAATAGCACGAACGGCTCTTTTCTGCAAAATAAATATGGTATCAATGTCTGCAGCAAAACCCCACAAGAGAAGACCGTAAGACATAATACTGTGGAAGTAACTAAAATACACAAGCCTCGCCGTTTCAACATCAGTCAGATACCTTATTTTCTAACTGCAAAGGCAGCCGAGCTTAGCCTCCTAGCTAGGGCTTCAATATGAGGTCCCCACTGTAATTTTGAGTCAAGTGTAATGCCCAGTAATACAGTGGAGTCTATTAAAACTAAATTATTACCATTTAGTACAATATTTGGTATAAGTTGCTTTACATTAGGCAAAGTGAATTTTACACATTTAGTTTTACTAGCATTCAGCAACAAGTTATTGGTGATGAACCAATTCAATACTTTGGAGAGAGTATTGTTTACTTCGTCAAAATTTTCTTCATGTCTTTTTATTTTAAAAATCAAAGAAGTATCATCAGCAAACAGAACTATCTCACAAAGATTTGTTGAATAAAATGGCAGGTCGTTTACATATATCAGGAAAAGTAAAGGCCCCAATATTGAGCCCTGGGGGACCCTCATTTGAAGAGGGGCTCCGGAAGAGTAGGTACCTTTTATGTTAACTGATTGTATTCTACCTGATAAGTACGAACTTAACAACTTAGATGAGTTTTCCGAGATACCATAGTGTTCTTACTTAATGAGCAGTGTCTGATGGTCTACACAATCAAACGCCTTTGATAAATCACAGAATACACCTACGGCATCATGTTTGTCTTCATAAGCATCAAGAATGTGTCTGATGAGTGCTACTTCGGCATCAGTTGTGTTAGAGAACCCAAACTGTTTTTCGTGTAGTAAATTATTAAGTTTAAAATGGGAAAGCAATAGATTTTTTTGAATTTTACTTAGTGTGGGTAATATTGAAATAGGCCTAAAATTGCTGGGGTCACTTTTGTCTCCCGATTTAAATAAAGGGACAACCTTACTATGTTTCAATAAATTTGGAAACTGATTTTGGTCAATACATTCATTAAAGATATAAGATAAGTAAGGAGCTATTAGAGGTATAATTGGTTTTATTGTGTCTATTGATATACCCGATTTATCCTCTGTTTTCTTTTGTTTTAATTCTTTAAATGTTTTAATTATTATTTTTTTAATTCTTTAATTTTTTTTTGATGTCTAAAGGACTAATATTTCTGAATTTAAATGAGGATTCGCACCTATGAACACTCGACACAAGTAATGATTTCGCGTGACTTGAGCAAGAACTCAACTGTTTAGTCGTCTCTATAGGAATGTTACAGAAGTAATCCTCAAAAGCGTTTGCTACCTCGTCATCAGATTTAATAAGCTTGTTGTTTATTTCTAGACTAAATATGTTATCATAAGATTTCGTTTTACATGTTTCTTTATTTATAATATTCCATGTTTCTTTGATTTTATTACTAGATTTTTTTAATTTTATCGCGTATGTAATTCGACTCAGCTACATAGCAAACTCTTTTGAAAAATTTTGAGTACCTCTTAACGTACTCCTGAAACGATAGATCCTTTCTATATGCTTTTTTGTTATACAATTCAAACATTTTTTTCCTACTTGTATAAACTCCTCGTGTAGTATTATTAATAAAATACTTAGTTCTAAATTCAGTGTTAATTCTACCCTAATAATTTTAATAGCAAATAGAGGTTATGTAAACAAAAAGAAATTCATAAATATTTTTGAAAGTTTAAAATTGCTAAATATAGGTAAAATTGTTTTGTTTACCTTACCATATAGCAGCGGCTTGCCAGATGAAGAAAATAATCACAGGTATAAAATAAACCCGGACATGCATAAATTGACATTCTATAATGTTCACAAATTCCATGTAATTGACATTAATAATTATTTTAAAAATAAGATTTACCTGACGAGAGATAAATATTATGTGAATAATTATCTCAAAACACAAATAGCTATTTCGCTATCATATTGTATAGATTGTTCAGGCAAGAACTTGGCTACCAAGTCTGCTTCTATTGAGCAGACCATTGACAGGAATATTCTACCATTGGAATCCGTTCCAATTAACAATTATTTAAATTAAATATTCAGACAATAGAGGAAAACTCTTGCTAAGAACATAACTTAGCGAGCTTAAAAATTTCAAATCATTTAAACATAGTGCATCAAAATATCCAAGGCTTATCCGGGAAGGAATTAGAAGTAGAATTATTCATACAAGAAAGGAATATTCATGTATTGTGTATCACTGAGCACTGGCTCAAAAAGTATGAACTTATGTTGTCTATAGAAAATTGTAGCCTTATTAGTTCGTGCTCAAGGGAAATAGCCATCCATGGCGGGTCACTTATATTAATCAATAATAATTTAAAATGTAAAGAGCGCAAAGATATTGTATCTATTTCTGTTGAACGAACTGTTGAGATATCATGTGCAGAGCTGGACGATTACATAATTGTTTGTGTTTATAGGCCCCCTACTGGTAATTTTAAATTATTTGAGTCTTTTATGGGGGACTCACTCAGGAATTTATTTACAAATAAATAGAAAGTAGTTGTATGTGGGGATTTCAATGTCGATATTATTGATGAAGAAAAAACCTATCGATTTAGGTTTTTAAGCCTTTTCAAATCCTTTAATTTAATTCCTGTTTTTGCTGAACCAACTAGAATTACTGCTACAACAGCTACTTGCTTAGACAATATATTTTGTAACTCTAGTACGATTAAAAAATCTATAGTAAATTTTGTAAAATCCGCTGTGGAAAGTCAGTCACGTTTGAACACCGTTCTGTGCCGACTAAAAATGAATTTAAATTTAGACCAGTCACTGATTTCTGTAAAGAAAAATTTAAATCTAACTTAAGTGATAAAATTCCGCTTTTGCCTTTTATTAATGACAATGTTAATAACCAATATAAGTATTTTTTTGAATTTATGAAAAGTGAATTTGGACAAAAATTTTCCTAAAAAGAAATTAGTTATAAACAACCTGAAACCAAAATTCAGTGACTGGGCCACAGTAGGTATACACATCAGTAGGGAAAAAATGTTTGAATTATATAATCAAAAAGTATATAGAAATATTGACCCAATATTTTTAGAATATGTTAAGAAATACTCAAAGTTTTTCAAGAATGTTTGCATGGTAGCTAAATCTAATTATATACGTGAGAAAATTAATAAATCCAGTAATAAAATTAAAGAGACTTGGAATATTATAAACAAAGAAACTTGTAAAAATAAACCACGTGATCATACGTTTACATTAAAAATTGATAGTAAAAATATTAAATCTGACAATGAAGTTGCAGGTGCCTCCGAGAAAGACTTCTGTAATATACCCATCGAAACTACAAAACAACTTAATTCGTGCGCTCTGCATGCTAAATCACTGCTGGTATCGTGTGTAGACAGGTGTAACTCCTTATTTGATTTCACTTATATTAACCCTTTGATGATCGTTAAAACTTCAAGGAATTAAAACAAAAAAAAACTGAGGATATATGGGGAATATCAACTGACACAATAAAACCCATTTTACCTCTCGTAGCATCTCACTTAGCACATATATTCAACGAATGTATTGATCAAGGTCATTTTCCTACTTTACTGAAATATAGTAAAATTATACCTTCATTTAAGTCAGGAGAAAAAAGTGACCCAAGCAACTTCAGGCCAATTTCCATTTTACCTGCATTTAGCAAAATTTTTGAAAAAGTTATATTTAATCAATTGCTCTCTCATTTTAAACTTCACAAATTACTGCATGAGAAACAGTTTGGTTTCTCCAAAGGTAGAAATACAACAGATGCTGGGGTGGCACTCGTCAAACACATTTTGGATGCCTATGAAGATAAACATGATGCGATAGGTGTATTCTGTGACTTATCGAAGGCATTTGATTGTGTCGATCATCAAACACTCATTATCAAGCTGGAACATTACGGTGTATCTAATAATGCGTCAAAACTGTTGAATTCTTACCTCTCAGGCAGACTTCAAACAGTAAACGTTAATGGCATTAACTCTTCAGGTGCCCCGCTTCAAATGGGAGTGCCCCAGGGCTCAATATTGGGACCTTTGCTGTTTTTGATCTATATTAATGACCTTCCTTTTTATTCAAAGGACTTCTGTGAGATAGTTCTGTTTGCTGATGATACATCTTTAATCTTCAAATCAAGACGAGGCGAAAAATCATTTGACAATGTTAGCAGAGCTCTCTCTAAGGTATCAAATTGGTTCACTAGCAATAACTTGCTTCTTAATACAAAAAAGACTAAATGTATTAAATTCACCATGCCTAACGTGAAGCAAGCTACCACAGAAATTGTACTTAACGGTGAAAAATTAGATCTATCAAACTCCACTGTTTTTCTGGGCATTACATTGGATTCGAAATTGCAGTGGGGACCACATGTTGACGCTCTGGCTGGGAGACTCGTTTCAGCTGCCTTTGCGGTTAGAAAAATTAGACATTTGACTGATCTTGAAACAGCCAGGCTTATGTATTTTAGTTACTTTCATAGTATAATGTCTTATGGTCTTCTCTTGTGGGGTTCTGCTGCGGACATCGATACCATCTTTACTGAGAGAATTCTTTAAGGAAATTAACATCCTTACCGTCGCTTCTCAATACATATTTGATAATATCATGTACGTACGTAAAAATTTAGATTTTTTCATGAAAAAAAGTGACATACATTCGTATAACACACGAAATAAAAGCAAACTTGTCATTCCAAACTTCAGGTTAGCCAAAACAATGAATTAATTCCTGGGAAATTGTGTTCAATTTTTCAACAATATACCTAATAATGTCATCGAACTACCTATTCACAAATTTAAGTTACATGTCAAAACTACCCTTATGACGAAGGGGTATTATAAAATTCAACACTATCTTAATGACGAAAATGTATGAACAGACCAGCCTGCACCAAACTGATGTACCTACCTGTTCATTTTGATTTGTATCATTTTGAGGCAGCTAGTGGTGACTGTGTTTGCTCAGGCGTTTCTTCTCAGCAAACTTGCCAAATTGTGTGTTTTGTCTCGAAGCGCTAGTAGGGCCCAAAAGATAAGGAGACATGTTCTTGCCCCATACGGGCCAAATTGACTGATATTACACTAATTATTGACGTTCATAAGTGGCATTTTGTGTCCTAAATTGAATAAATTATTTTTTATTTGATTTGATTTGATTTGCAACAATGCGGTCAACTACTCTATTACCTCCGGGGTGCCAAATTTTTTTTCAAATCGGTCCATAAATGACTGCAATATAAGGTAGCACAATCACAAAAAACATACAGTTGAATATCAATTCGACTGTATGGTTTTTTCAATTATTTAAAAAAATAGTAAGGCTATAGGTTTTTCAGTTATATAAAATAATAATAGAGGTCCTAACAGTAGGAACCCCTAAATGATTGCGAAACAGCGTAAATTATTAACTATTTGTTGAACAACAAATCTTGTCCAACTACTTAGATGTAATTTCTCTTTTCAATTTAGACAACTATAACCATTAATCTTGAGTTAAATGTAACAAATAGCTTTCTGCATTTCTTATGATGCGTCCCGTAAAGCGTGCAAGGAACAGATAAATAATGGAATCTGTTATCGGCAACAAGAAATATTGTTGAAATATTTCTTACAGGGGATGGATAGAAGAAATAATTTTGCTTTTAGTTTGTTTAGTTGGCTTATGATAGCTTTGCCTGTGCTTTTTTTGCTAACTTTAAATTAAAATGTTACCTGTAACCTTTTTGCATCAGTGAAGTTACGGCAGAAATGTTTGGGTATAATTTATGGACAAAAAAAAAGTAAAAACCGACTTCAAAACCAAAATGCACTAAAAAAATCTTAAATAATTTCTTGACCCTTGCAAGGAAAGGACCATTTTAGGCAATCAATTCCTTTTTGGAGTCAATGGATTAAAAGTTGCACCTTAAGACTCTGTTCTTTAAGAAGCTATAAATCACTCATCAAAGGTTCTGTCATTGTAATTACTGAACTCCTAAGCGTTAAGGAGTTCCACCATCAGCTTAGCTCCACAAGATGTTGACTATTAGACGTAACAACACGTCATCATTAAGATACTAGTACAAAAGCACTATATGTGACCAAGATCCCACCATCTGATCCCGAATTGGCACAAATGGGACTAACTAGAATGTATACCCTCTAGGTAGGCGAAGTCTTCTATAAAACCACATTCTGTGCAGTTAGGCGATTCAACTTTTTTCATCAGAAAACCGAAGTTGTTTAATGGGATGTGTCCGGAACGCAGTCTGAGAGCAGTGATAACTGTATGCCTGCTCAAATCGGCCATATCAAACCAGGGTATTCTAAGTAAAGTTGGTTGGATTGTTTTATACCAAATTCCTTTAGTTCGTGATCTCTCATCAAAATATTCGCGCCAAGACACCCTACACCACTCTTTTATTCTCTGAAATAAGGCATGCAATCAAATTCAACGCCACTGAACATTGCTTCTTTTGCCAGTTTGTCTGCTTGTTCGTTTCCTGCTATACCGATATGTGCAGGCACCCATTGTAATGTAACAGTCTTGTTGACTTCAGCGAACTGTAGAATAGAATCTATTATAGAATAAGCTATCGGTGTTCCTCGAAAACTTGAGGTACACCGAGCTAAGTGTTGAAGACAGCTTTTAGAGTCGGTCAAAATAACAAATTCATCATGTTCGATAGATTTTATGTACGATAACGCGCTCTTGAATTGCTAAAAATTCTGCATGCATAATGCATATATTAGATTCTATTCTAAGTTTACAATATTTGCTATTCTGAGGGTCGTAAAAGGCCACACCAATGTGACTTTTATCCTTTGAACCGTCCGTAAAAATTTTGTAATAACTACCATAATTCTCTTGTATAACTGTTTCACATAGGTTTTTCAAATTCTGATTTGAATAGGAGCTCTTAGGTTTGTCTGAGGTATTCGAATTTAGATTGGGCTTAATACAGGAAAGATCCACGTTGCTCATCCACGTCCTCAAAGTAAACATTTCTAATTGGCTACTTCGATAAATAGGATATGACTTTAAATATTCGTGTACTAGAATAAGTAGTGGAACTTTTTTATGTCGCCAGTAAGGTTAATGGCATTCACGTTGTAACTTTTCTAGCAGTTCTATATTTCCATTTTCTGCCAAAGATCTGCATCGGAGCCAAAATTTGCCAGCAAGGTATTTTCGCCTTACGTTTAATGGTGGAAGTTGGAGTTCATTCTCCATAACGTGGATGGGTGTGGATTTAATAAATCCCCCTATTAACCGTAAGCACTGGTTCTGCACTTTGTCCAATTTAGA
This sequence comes from Pyrausta purpuralis, assembly GCA_963924145.1. Taxonomy (NCBI): domain Eukaryota; kingdom Metazoa; phylum Arthropoda; class Insecta; order Lepidoptera; family Crambidae; genus Pyrausta; species Pyrausta purpuralis. Next base: position 6,281,267 of record OZ001644.1, read on the forward strand.
AAGGAAATTTTGACAACTGTTATCGTAAAGCATACTGCCATAGTCGATCCTACTCCGTATTAAGGCTATAAATGACCTTCTAAGATGTATGGGGTGAACACCCCAACTTGAGCCACGTAAAATTTTTAAAACGTTCAGATATTTTAACGCTTTTTCTTTTACCTCATTAATGTGCTTGGACCATCTAAGTTTTTTGTCCAGCCACATTCCTAAGTATTAACTGTATCTACAATTTCCAAACTAGTGTTATTAATTTTACTATCTATATGGTCTCTTTTATAACCCCTTTTAAATAAACAAATTTTAGTTTTATGCGTGGAGATCTCTAAACCAATATCTTCTAGAACTACAGTAAAATTGTCAAGGGCTTTGTCACCGGAAGTGTAAAATAAAAAGTCGTCCGCATATTGTGATATAGTGACACTTTCAATTTTGTCGCAAATTTCTTTTGTCACTATATTAAAAAGAATTGGCGATAATGGGTCCCGTTGTGCTAATCCACAATTGGTTGTTCTTACTAGTTTGACAGTACCTGTTTGTATTTTCAGATATCTTAATTTTAAATAGTTCCATAGGTATACACATATCTTCGAACCTACTTGGAGTTTGTCTAATGTAGAAAGTAAGTGCAATAGATCGACATTGTTGTACGCGTTTTCAACATCGATAAAACAAGCAATTGTTGGAATGTTAACGGAGTAAGCTGTCAAAGTACAAGAGATAAAACTACTAATCTTGTCCATACATGAATTTGCTTTTCGGAACCCTGTAACGCTACGAGAAAAAAAAGTATTTCTCTTGCAATACCACCCTAATCTTTTATTTAGAATGTTGTGAAAAAATTTAGTTAGACATATCATCAAATAGATTGGTCTTAGCTTTGGTGGAATTTTGGTTTCGTCCTGGTTTGGGGATGGGTACTACTATTACATCTCTCCATTGCTGAGGCACAAAACCGGTTGTGAGAATCTTAGTATACAAATGTAATAGCTCAAACTTAGCATTTTTAGGTAAGTGATAAAGCATCAAATACGTAATTCCATCGCTACCTGGTGCAGCTGATTTTTTAAGTATGTTTTGTTGTAATTCTGTCAAAGAGATAGCTGATTCTAAATGAGAATTGGATGAAAAGGAAACAGGATTTTCGGGTGTAACAGAATCAGGTGTTACACTTTCAAGTAACTTGATTGCCATTTCATCATTAACGTAACTGTTGGTTGACTTGTAACCCTTAACCCATTTCATCCTCTGCCACAGTTCTCTTACTGAGGTAGTCTGATCGCAAGATGAGCAAAAGTCAAAGAAACTGTCCGATCGGGCTTTGTGTATCAATCGTTTGGCTTGGCGGATTTTTTCTTTTAAGATATCTGAATTCCGCGGTGTTGGGTTACGTCGAAACTGAGAGAGGGCCAGGCGACGTTCAGCCACTACTTTGGATAGCATACTGTTCCAGTACGGTTTAGGTACAAACTTCTTGGATGGATTCTGGCTAATCTTTATATAAGGAATGTGTAAATCAGCGGCGACATTGATGCATTCTATGAAGTCATTGTAATTTTTCTGCAGATCATTGTTACGTGGAAAGTTTTCAAAAATATTCTTAAAACACCAATCAGCGTTTTTGAAATTCCTTTTTATAACATTATTAACTAACTTAATTCTAGTCGGAGTACTATCATTTAATGTAATGAAGTCATATTCAGATAGGGAATCAAAAATTTGTGTTCCTCTTTGGTCTGTTTTGCGGGACCACAAAGAGTGGTGACCATTTAAATCACTTAAGATAACCGTTTTCTTATTAGCTATGGAGAACAGTCTATCCCAGTCACTGGCCTTCGTGTGAACTGATGGAGGGCAACAGGTACATATAACTTTTTCGATTTCCGAACAATTAAATTTTTTTACATGCAATATTTGTATATTTGGGTTGTCTACAGCTCGAACGTCGCATTTTTGGGCTTTAATAGACTTATGTAATAATAGAGCTATCCCACCATATGAATCATCACAATCGCAGCGTACAGTTGCATAGTTTTTAATATGCAGTTGACTCTCCGGTTCTAACCATGTTTCACAGATAGATGCAATGTGGATCTGTTCCTGCGCTAATAAATTTTCAAAGGAAACTAGTTTAGGTCTTAGACTTTGAGAATTCCAGTGAAACAGATTTACATAACTAGCCATGTTAACCCTTACCAATAAAATATCTTAATCCCTCAAGCGTATGTGAACGAGACACAATGCAAATTCTATTGTTATGCGGTTGCCTGCAACCGCTCGGGTGTTGAAGCATTAAAATGCTTTTCAACACCGGCCAATCGGAAATGTTATCCGCTGCCACTAAAATTATCCACTCTAAACAATACTTAATAAATAACCTAATTTTTTGGCCAAATAACGTGTTTTTCAAAAATATGATTTCCTTTAATCTGTCTACAAGTTCTGCAAATGTGATATCTTTCTTGGAACCCATTTCCTGGCTTTTAACTTGATATTTGTCATCATAGGGTATTCTTCGTCGGAGAAAGTTTCAGGCACTGCTGCACGCTTTTTAGGGCCGGATCGTTGTTTGATAGGTTTTATATGTCCTCCGATTGATGAGAGCTAGCTGGACGATGAACATCTGCTTGAACCTTTAATATGTTTGCATACAATGATTTTCCTTGCTCATGATTATCCAACGAAAATGTTGACAGGGGTGAAAAGGAATCCCTGTAGTCCACACTCGCCTCTATATTAACTTTTTCCGGTGTAGGTTTCTGCTCATGACGTTTTTCGGATACCTTCAACTGTGGAGACTTAGGAACGTACATCGTTATGGCTTTCCCGTATGTGCAGTTATATTCGGACATTAGTTCACGAATCCTCTTCTCTCGCAAGTAGACAGGGCATGATTTATCTAGTGACATGTGGTTCCCTCGACAGTTTATACACGTAAACGCAGTTGTGTCGCAATTCTCGTGTTTTCCGCTGCATTTCGGACACATCTTTGTATCACTAGAACAGCGAGAGTGTGTATATCCTAATTCCCAACACTTCGAGCATTGGGATACGGGGAAAATGTATGGGTCTACCTTTAAACGTAAGTTGTCAACAAATACATAAGGTGGTAAGTAAGTTCCCTTGAAACATAAGCGTACAGTCTCGCTGTCAACCCATTCTCCTTTGGTGGTTCGTCGTTTTAAGCGGGCAACCGAGTGTAATTCGACGTCTTTTTGGTTGCACACTATGTTTCGTTTTATGTTCTCTTCGGATAAATCTATGTCAACATCTTTGATGATCCTTGAGTGTGTTCTTACTTGATATGTATATTTCCATGTTATTGATTTTAACTTAGTTTTTTTCTGCTTTGATAACTGCACTTCCTTCCATTCTCCTTCTTCCTCGATCTCATTTCTTCCCCGTTTAACTGGTCCTAAACAAGTATTTTCTTCAACTACAGTCGGCTGATTCAACTCCTCATTTGTTAATAAATCTGCAGAATTTATTTTGTAAAAACTGCTTGGACTCGGCGTCCTCATATCTTCTTCATTCCAATTAAGTGTAAGTTCTTCTAAGTTTCAGTTATTCATCTCGACGCCTGACATAACATTTGTTTCGCGCCGCGCCAGCAAACAAAGGCCGCCTGATAAGCGAGTCGGCCAGCGCAGCTGTGGAATGCCTACGCGCGTAGGTACAATGCGTTATTACACTCAAACCCGGCGAAGACGCGTCTGACTCGCACGCGTACCGATGCGAGACTCCCACCTCACGACTTTTCGTCGTTCGTTTTGTTCGTCGTCGTCGTGTGTGCAAGCGATTTTCGTTGAAAAGTGATTAGGCACGAGAAACCACGACCGTAACTCCATTTTTAACCGACTTCAAAAAAGGAGGAGGTTATCAATTCGACGCATATCAATATTAAAATTCTTTATTGTTTTATATAAATACATTGAGACTTGGCCATCGCACTAAATAATTGAATTTACATGTGTTTTCAAGCGATTGAATTTACACGTGTTTTCAGGCGATGGCCAAGTCTCAATATATTTATATAAAACAATAAAGAATTTTAATGTTGATATGCGTCACTATAAGATGCTGTTAATTATTACGTAACAACTTAATGCTTCGAGTACGGAGATTCCAGACACAATTGATTTTCAATTGTTATGGACCACGATCGTGGTCTTAGAGACTGGACGTATTAAGACAGAAAGTCGCTTTTAAGTAGAGACTGAATAAATTAATAACCAACTTGGTATTACATGGACCTCACAACTTTTTACCCCAGAACAACTGAGTTGCGAGACTTGGTTTTTTTGACAAGTATTGTTTTTGATGGGATTAACTTTAAAAAAAAGTAAAAACCGTCTTCAAAACCAACTACCTAGCCAGCCATCACTTTGACCATCAAGCATCAACTTTCATAGCATCGACTCCAAAAAGAAATTGTTTGCCTTACCTAAATGGCTTCCTTTCCTTTCAAGGGTTGGCCCTTATTAAGTTCATTTCAGACTTTTTAGTGCATTTTGGTTTTGAAGTCGATTTACTTTTTTTAAAGTTAATTTTTCACTGTTGTCACAGGTGCAAAAAATTAACGGTAGTTACTGAGTTAAAGGAAATATATTAAATCGTCAGTCTTCAGCTAAGCAGGTATTCAATAAACCCATCGCAGAAATATCTGCTTTCATCCAAAATCACTCAGTCGTGTTCGACACACGTTCTTTGTTCCAATTAAGTCTGAAGTCCGATTCGGATGCTCTCTCGATCAAAGTGATAGCCAATATTCACGGCGCATCTTCGGGTAACTGAATTCAAAGACCGTTTCTAATAAATATCCATTTATGTACGGACAACAGCACGTCAAGGTAGACACTGTGGTATCTTATTTAGTTGTAATAAGGGCTAGTTTGCAACAAAAGTAGGTAACCTGGTGTGCTAGCCACTTTACTTTCTGCTTGGTTCTTGGTACCTTGGTTCTACTGTCAGTTCGGATGAAGTTTTTAAAGACTATTATTTATTAATTAGGAAATATCACTAACATGCTCATTCACATTTTAAAAGTTTAATAATTTGTAGACACAAACGCATAAAGATGCGTACTTGCACAAACTTCACTAGACTTTTTGGTATCTTTTTAAAGTGTTTTAATACTATACAAAATTAATCATGTTACACCACAATTTAATTTGGTCGAATGCGTATTATCTACAAACTTACTTCATCGTTTCTTCTTTTTATATATTACTAGCGGACCCAGCGAACTTTGCTTCGCCCCTAGCACCGTCCCACCCGTCCCCGTCTCGTCCAGCCTCGTAATTTTAAAAGTTAAGAAAATCACTATAATTGATCAGTTATCGAGCGGGATGAAAAATGATCAAATTACTAAAATGGCTATAAAAAATAGAGGTTGGTGATAAGAAAGTAAAAGTTAAGGATTGTATGTATTTTTTAATGCCACATTATAAAAAAATAAAAACAAAAAAAATCGTCAAAAATAAAAAAAATAAAAAATAAGGGTGAACAACCCTTATCACTTAGGAGTATGAAAAATAGATAGTAGCCGATTCTGAGACCTACTGAATACGCATATAAAATTTGGTAAGAATCGGTAAAGCCGTTTCGGAGGAGTACGGGAACGAACATTGTGACACGAGAATTTTATATACGAGTATAAGATTAACTACGGCGTAGCACTCCGCTACGAAACATAACGGACGCGGCTAAGGTAGCCGTAGCGTATTCGTACGCTTGCTACGAAAAGCTCGCCGTAGTCGGGAAGACTACGGCGAGCAAGACTTTAAATGAGTAAGGAGGTAATAAAAGTTAAGCCACCTCTTTTAATTGCGAAGGTAAATGAATAAATAATTTATTTATAAAACACAGCTAAGACTTTAAAAAAAAACCGGTTAAGTGCGAGTCGGACTCGCACACTTAGGGTTCCGTGCCAACTTTATCCGAATTAGAGATCCACTCACTTTTTTACTTAGCCAAAATACCAGAATATTTTGTTGACAGCAAAAATAACTTGGTTTTTCATAGTATTTGTATAAAAAAAACATAGTTAATATGTTTGCGGATATTTAAAATGTAAGCTATCTTTAAAACTACGAGTTCGATGTCGTTTAAAAAAATTTCGTTAAAAGTATTTGTAATGATCTACATCATGTATTTTTTCATAATTGACACTCGCTTATTTTAAAAATTAGATGGGGGAAGGACGCCCATTTTACCACTTTAGAAGCGTCTATCTCTCAAACTTTCAACTTTTAAAGTAAATGGTTTAAGGAACCTTGATGTCATGTTTAAAGACATATCCATAGACAACCTACATGCATATGTTTGACAAAAAAAAATTAAGTTAGGTTTTAGTTTCATGGTTTCATGTACGGGATAATAAATATCATTATTTTTATTTTTTGTATGAGAATCGTAACGCGGTTAACAGGATACATCTACCTACTAAGTTTCAACTGTGTAATACTAATAGTTTCAGAATAAAGTAGCTGTTACATACGGACAGACAGACAGACTTGACGAAAAATATAAGGGTTTCGTTTTTTGCCATTCGGCTACGGAACCCTAAAAAGGAGGTTCTCAGTTCGAGTTGTATGATTGCATGTATGTATGTTTGTCCGCGAATATCTCGCGTTTGGCTGGGACGATTTTGATGCAGTGAACTTTGACCGACTTCAAGCAAATAGAGAGACAGTGGAGAAGGTATAAGGCTAGGCTTTTAGTTAAATCAGATACATTGTAACTTAAACAATATCTTTTTAGGTACCTTTCAAGTTGCTTGCTACGACGATAAACAATTTTAATTACCCTTTATCGCTTAACTTTATGTTACCATGAATAGCTTGATTTGACATAAGGTACGTGATAAATTATATACGCCCACGTGAAGTTAGATTAATGATGTTACTTGCGTTCTAATGTTATCTAGAAGTATGCAGAGACAAAATCCAATAACTCATTCCATCCAGTACACAAACGCTTAAAGTTATTCTTCAGATCGATGTATGGTGCTTGTTTATACCCATTACAGAAACTTTATTAATAACACACGGCTGCTCGACAACTAAACACAATCCCTCCCTTAATCTGAGCTCGGGGTGAATAAAATACAGTTCTATTATAATCCGAATGTTCGAGGAGGCGATCAATTTCATAACAACTTTTCGGCGGCGAATTGTTGGTTGGTTGAAAAACGTTTCAAATAACATTTTAGGCTCGTTCTCACCAGCGAATTTATTTAAAACTTGTTCACACAGGCTGAAATTTTAATGAGTGACCAAATTTTGAGTGTTAAAAAAATGTGCTGTTCCATAAATTTGACCGCGCGCCATTGAACTTTTGTATAGAATAGCCGATTTTATTTTCGATTTCACTATCGTCTCTATAGTAAAAGTTGTTCATACTCATCAGTGGAATCTTTACACAAAATTTGTCCACTGATTAAAATTTCAGCTGTATAATAAAAAATATTGGCTACATGGCTGGTAAATATGGTATATATTTCGACTATGTTAATTCTAATAGATAAGTGTTTGCTTAATCGTAAAGCTGTTATTGCTCTTCCAAGTTGCTATTAATACTTACCGCTTAAAATCTCCCTATTCTATGTTTGGATCACTCACGTCAATATGGCGTATGATATTCATTGTTTAAACTCCAATGTTGGAATCAACAAAAAAACAACATATAGTCGAATTGATAACCTCCTCCTTTTTGAACTCCAAAAAGAAATTGTTTGCCTAGAATGGATTTCTTTTCTTTACAGTTAATTTTATTTATTCCGTTTAAGTAATTGGGGGTAAAAAACACTGAGGGTTCCGTACCAATTTAAATTAAATAGGGAATCCACTTACGTTCACTTAGCTTAAATACCACAATATCTCAAAAACTACTATTTCGATCCCGTCTTAACCAATTTTCGTTAAAAGTATCTATTTGTTGTGATGTACTTAATATATTTTTTTCATATTTTATTTTTTGTATAGGAATCTTAAAACGGTTAATAGGATACATTATCCTACCAAATTTCAACAGTGTGATGCTTATAGTCACAGAATAAAGTGGCTGTGACATACGGACGGACAAACAGACGGACAGAGAGACTTGAAAAAACTATAAGTTTCGTTTTTTTCTATTCGGCTAAGGAACCCTAAAAAGCTAGAAATTACCTGTCAAAAGTTCTGTGATCACTAATACTTGACGAAAACCGAAAACTTGAAAATATAAATCGCTTTTCCATACTAAATAAATTCTTACCAACCTCGATGATTTTAGTAGGAAAAAGCGTTATTTCTTTTCTAGTTTTCGGTATTGTTTCATTTAAACATTTTATAAATTTGCTTCTAAATACGTACCTCAAATATCGCTAACCCTATCCCGGACACACGGTATAATTACTATTTTGTTTTTATAGTATTTTGTCACTACACAATACTATGAATTGCACTTGTAAAAAGCAACTTCGGCTGGGACAGACGAGGAATAGGCATACGCTCGGATAGCGTAAGACACGAGGTTCGTTTCCCCGTATGTCACAGCCAAAGTTGCTTCTTACAAGTGCATTATTAGAATATACCAATTGAATAGGCATGAATGCAACATTGCCGTTGCGAAATGGTTACAACTACAGTCTTATGAAGAAACCGAGTAACTTTTTACTATAATTACATTGAACCTAACACTTCAAATCATGTATCTATAAGATCTCTTTATCTATATGTTCAGTTCAGCAGATCCTTCATTTAGTGTTCTATTGTGTTCTTAACTTAAGAATTATTTCCCTTGTGTGCTCCTTAAATGCTTAAGGTATTAATAAGTGGGAAGAGCTTTGTTTAACCAAAAAAAGAGGGTTTACCCTAACTTAGGAAGCAAGTCCACATTCCAGTACATTAAGTAGATTTTAGATCCATTGTTATGTTTGTATATTTATAGTGTCTCTATTTAAATAAATTAGCTTTACTAATTGGTGCCATCCGGTGTGTAATATGCCTTAACTGACAAACATTGTTGAGATAAAACTTGTGTTCGTCCGTCAATTATTTGGACCAAAAATTTGTTTCACTGAAACTCCTGCCAAATTGGTTGTAGCGAAATAATTAAATCATTGCGTCGAAGTCGAATATTTTCGGTCAAACATTGTAGATTGTTAAGATGGACTTCAATTATAAAATACTAAACAACTTTTTAGAAACAGTTCGACTGAACAGGAAAGTCTTGAATCGAGCGATGAACATTATTTTATTTTATTTTTATTATATAGGGTGTTGATTCCCGAAAGGATTTCGTAAGACTAATTGCTCATTCTGCTGAGGTAATAAAAATAATCAGATTATTATCATCAATATTTAAATTCTAGTCACTTATGATATATTTTCCCGCTATATCAATCACTGTTAGGGCCGATCCGCACACAACAGTGCCACTACAGTGCCGACACGTTCCGATCAGTAACTTGTCTAAACACGTTACTGATCGGAACACTGTTAGCAGTGTCAGTGAAAGTCTGAAAGATAATGTAGCATACAACTTGTACAGTCGCCGTCAGATATATTGGAGCAGACAATGTGAACAAATATTTCTGAACAGTTTAAAATGTCAATAAGTTCCATACACTACAAGTTACCATCAATATCAGAACATTCATTACTTTATTAATATCTGAGCAAATGTTAGTGAATAACTTCTAATCACACAAATAACCAATAATATCTGAACACTCACTTTCCTAAATTTATTTAATGCATGGCACTTTCATGACAGTGATGACAATACTGAAAACTACAAAGCGTTACAAGCTGCCAGCGTCATCTTACTATATTTTAAAATATGAAGAGTTCCTATTTTGAAATAGTATTTATAGTTAAGTTGGAAGCACTTCCTTCTGCAATTTTCCTCGATTGTTTAGATACAGACATCAAAAGTGTCTAGGGATCAAGCATTTTTATGCGGATTTCTTGAGATTGAGATGTGGCTTTGTAATAAATTTATGATTTCATAAATTTATTTGGATCTTTTTGGTGCATTTCATAATTTGAAACAGGAACTGTCAATCAAATTCGAGTAAAAGATAAAAATCAGCTGTCAATATTTTCCCTATAAAAACATACAACGCATTGAAGACATTATTAGTGCTACTGTTTCCCTACTACTGATTAAAACCAACGTTATTATGGAGCGGCGACGTCATTTAAGCAGGGAACAAATGCTCAGAGCCGTGAGAATGATAGAAGCTGGTTCCCGGCAACGTAATGTGGCTTTAGCTCTGAATACAAGTCAGAGTGTTATCAGTCGACTTTGGACACGTTACCGAAGCACTGGTACCGTGGCTGAGCGCCATGGAGGACGGTATCGCTGGAGAGAGTATTGTTTACTTCTTCAAAATTTTCTTCATGTCTATTCATTTTAAAAATCAAAGAAGTATCATCAGCAAACAGAACTATCTCACAAAGATTTGTGGAATAAAATGGCAGGTCGTTTACATATATCATGAAAGGTAAAGGCCTCAATATTGAGCCCGGACCCCCATTTGAAGAGGGGCTCCGGAAGAGTAGGTACCATTTATGTTGTACTGATTGTATTATACCTGATAAGTACGAACTTAACAACTTGGATGAGTTTTCCGAGACACCATAGTGTTCTTACTTAATGAGCAGTGTCTGATGGTCTACACAATCAAACGCCTTTGATAAATCACAGAATACACCTACGACATCATGTTTGACTTCATAAGCATCAAGAATGTGTCTGATGAGTGCTACTCCGGAAGGTCCGACTCCTGGTTAAATGGGCGTCTTCCCCCTCTAATTTCTAAACTTAGCTAGTGAAAATTTTGGAAAAAATAAGATGTTGATCTTTACAAATACTAACCAAGAAAATTGATTTGATCGAAATTGAACAAGTAGCCGCAAATATATTTATTTATTTTTTATTTAAAGACTTTATTGCACAAATCATAGTGTACAAAGGTGGACTTAATGCTAAAAGCATTCTCTGCCAGTCAAACCTTTAGGTCATGCAGAGAGATGGCAATGGGTGCAGCGAAAAGAAATTTTGAGAAAAAACAACAAAATAGTAACAATTGACTAATATTTATAGTAACAAATAAACGTGCTTTAATTACTGTAAATTATTTTATATTCAATAAATATACTTAAACTTACACAAAATAAATACAATATATAAAAAAAAATGTACATAAATAATACACATAATAAATAAATATTATTTTGCAATTATCTATTCTTTAAGAAATTGTCGGACTTTCCTCTTGAATGATACCTTCGACTCGGCCCTCCTGACATCCAAAGGAAGAGAGTTCCACAGTCGTGTTGCCGTCACTGAAAATGACTTGGAGACGTACGTGGAGCGGTGTGCCAGCGTGCCTAGCCGGAGATTGACGGAGGAACGGAGAGACCGATCGTGAGTTTGGCATAAAAACGGGAACATATCTTTAAGATAAGAAGGCGACGAGGGGTTATTAAGAATAGCATGTAAAATGCAAAGGATTCGAGAGTCTCTACGTTGACGAATAGGGAGCCAGTTAAGCTGTGCTCTAAAACTGGAGACATGGTCATATTTACGGAGGCCGAAGATGAACCTGATGCAATTGTTGAGGAGACGTTCAAGCTTGTCGATAAGGGCTTCAGTAAGATTAGTGCAGCAAGAGTCTGCGTAGTCTATGATAGGGATGACAAGAGTTTGCATAAGCAGAAGCTTCGTCTTAAATGGGAGAAAGAATTTTAAGCGGTAGAGACTTCTCAGACAGACAATCACCTTACGGCTGACCTCAGCTATGTGAACAGACCAGCTAAGCGTAGTGTCCATAGTTAGGCCCAAGTTCTTGACACTAGTAGAGTAAGGTATAGTGGTACCTTCAAACACTATTGGGTCCAGATCCATTACATTAAACCTAGAAACAAGTCCCGGACTACCCACAATAATGGCCTGACACTTCGTAGGGTTGACAGAGATACCGAAGTTTTGTGACCACGATGAAATATAATTTAAATTTTCGTTCATAAGATGAATTGCAGCAGGTAGTTCTGCAATTTCACTTTGCACATACAATTGCAAGTCATCAGCATACAGATGATACGAGCAGCGAAGATTAAGGGTGATAAGATTTATAAAAATAGAGAAGAGCAAAGGAGAGATTATGCCACCCTGTGGTACACCAGATGACAGATTGTACCAGTCAGAATGGGCGTTAGGAGTTTTAATTGACTGCTGGCGACCACGCAGATAGGAAGAGAACCATTCCAGGGCTGAAGAAGATACTTTTAAGTACGAAAGTACGGCCAGAAGGAGGTCATAGTCCACAGCATTAAAGGCATTAGAAAAGTCTATTAGAACAAGAAGTGTGACTTTAAAGGAATCCATCCCGTCTCGTATGTCTTCTGTTACCTTCAGCAGAGCAGTGGTAGTACTATGGCCTGCACGAAATCCAGACTGAAAAGGATTCAGTAAGTTGTTCTGAGAGAGATGGGAGGATAACTGTTTAAGTACACACGACTCAATTACTTTTGAGAGAAAAGGCAAAATGGAAATGGGCCGGTATTGGCTTGGAGAAGTGGGATTACGAACCTTAGGGAGTGGACGGACGAGAGCTTTACGCCAAACATCTGGATAAGTGCCAGAGTCCAATGACCAATTAATAATGTGAGTGAGAATAGGTAAAATTATTTTGAGCAATGGCACTATCATCAGACGGCTGATGCCATCCACTCCGGTTGCTTTAGATGTAATCGTAGAAATGGCCTTGCTGATGTCAGCATCGGAGACAGGGGTAAATGAGAAGGGAGTAATGTCAGGAGCAGGGAGTGAAGCTATGTATGCTAAAGTATTCGTTTTGGTGAGAGCATCAAGGGCAGGAAGGTTCGTGAAATGCTGGTTGATGTCGTTGAGATCAAAAGGAATGTGGATGTCATCAGACTTTGATCTGCCGACCCCAAGTGAATTCAGAAAATTCCAGATGTTAGAGGAAGAGGACTTATGGATCTCAGTATGTATATGATGACGTTTCGCTGCACGTATCATCTGATTGCAACGGTTACGCGCCTTTTTGTACTGGGCCCAATTTTCGTCTGATCTATTTCCTTTGAAAGTACGGAAGGCCTTATTGCGTCTAGACATTGCAAGTTTGATATCCTTTGTCAACCAAGGAGCTGGCGGTCGCCTTATGCGGACTGTGTGCATGGGCGCATGCTTATCAAATAAGCTAATAATATTGCTACACAGCAGCTCCACTTTAACATCGACCGTGCCAGCAGACATGACAGGGTTCCAGTCTATTGTAGCAGCATCTTTCAACAAGCTTTCATTATTGATACGCGAGTAACTTCGCACCTGAGCTGTCCGGGGCCTATTTCTAGGAGGTCGAATACGGTAAGCTAAGTACAACAAATCATGTCTAGAGAAACCTGGAGCCAACAACTGACCATGGCCAAGCACGAACTGTTCAGACGAGGTCAGCACGTGATCGAGCCAGGTATCACGGGTGCCAATATTGTGATGAGTGGGAAAAAATGGAAGATACTGGAGGCCAGTGGACCTTAGTAAATGAAGAAATTTGTCGGAACGAGGAGGATCTCCGGCAGGCTCGGTATTGAAATCACCCATAATAATGTGATGGGAGTAGTCTGTACAGCATGATTCAAGGGCAACCTCAAGCTGGTTGAAGTAATCAATCCCTGGAGGACAATACACCACCCCAAGTAAAGCTTTGGTACTACTTAAACTGATCTCAATGAATAAATATTCTGCTGATGCAGAATAGATAGCTGGAGATGATGCGACAATTGTGAATGGGATATCTGATCTCAGGTAAATTGCTACTCCACCGCTACCCTTACCAACTCGGTCGTTTCTAATTAGCACGAAGCCAGGTAGACTGTATGCAACTGAAGGCATGAATGGTTTGAGCCAAGACTCGGAAACTAAAACGGCATGGATTACATCCGACGAGAAGCTATCCAAGAGTTCACTATGATGCTTCGGGATGCTCTGAGCGTTAATGTGGCATATGTTAAGAGATTTTTGATGCCCTTCGAAACAGTTTTTGAGCTGAATGCCGAGTGTTTCAATGTCAGACGACACTGAGTCGAACGAGTGTGAGTGATCACTACAAGAGTAGTATGAAGCTGATGAACTTGTCGCGTTAAGAGGCATAATTGCAAATATATAATAAATATAATAATGTAAAATAAATTTAAACTATGTATATAAAAAAAAAAAAACTATTTATATAAGATAATGCAGGGCTAGGTAAGTAATCCCTAGATTTTTTACTCTTTGCATCACCCACCAGCTATGCAATAACAAAGTTTTAAACTATTATCATAAAAACAACATTAAAATCACTTAGTGTTGTAAAAATAAACTCAAAGTAAGGACAACATAACGATATTGAATTATGCTCGAGCACAGTTCGGAACAAAACTGGTTGCATATGTTTTGTCCAAAGCGCAAAAAAGAAGAAAAAAAAAAACATTGACATATGACAAATGACAGTGACATTTCAACGAAAGAAATAAAAATGTTTTCTGAGCTTATGTAGTAATAAGTACCTTCAACAAAATTATAAAATATTTACAAACAACTAAGGATATCGGTAATGGATCACATAGCTGACTTATTTTTTCGCTGCGGATGCTTGTTTACGAGTTGCCACCTTAGACGACGAGCTCGAAGTAGTAGGCTGAGCAGGAGGTCGCGTTGTTACCTGTTGCGCCGGCGCCAATGATGCTTGTGAGCTGACGGTACCTGCAGGCTTCGGGAACCTGGAGATCAGCTCTTGCAGCTCCTCGAGTGTGTTCACTTTTCGCCTAGTACCATCGGAGACCTTGACCATGATGACACCGTCAGAGGTCCAGCATTCACGCATGCCGAAGTGCGAGCGGGCCTTTACGAATGCTGTCTGCCTGTTCCGGGTCAAGAATTCAGAGACCGATATCGCCGAACCTTTAAGCAGAGTCTTCCGCTTCCAGATTGACGACTTGGAAGCATGCATCGTGAAACGAATAAGCACAGGTCTGCAACGCTTGCCTGGCTTATCACCCAGTCGGTGACACAGCGCTATCTGTGAGGCATCAAAGTCATCAAGCCCCAGCTTGGTCCTGATGATATCAACCACTGCATCCCTGACGTTCTCCACATTTTCTGAAATCCCGCTGAAAAGGAGAGCCTTGCGACGGTTGCGCATCTCCAAAGCATCAACAGTGTTCACGCAGTCCGTTATTTGTTGCCGCATACTCTTCAGGAGACCCCACACCAGATCGCGGAATGCATAGAAGTCATTTGCAAGCTTTGATAGCGAATCAGGAGCTGAGGAGGCCGCCTTCAGTTGTGCTTCAAAATCTGCCATACGCCTTGATAAATGTGCTTCCATTTCCGCCTGAGATGACTGTAAGTCAGCAAATTGTGCCATTGCGGTGTTGAGTGTTGTGATTTTTATGTGAGAAAGCACAGCTGGTAGATGAGTGCAGGTTTGTGCAATTACATTAAAAATAATTCCACTTTAAACTATTTTAAAATAATAAAATAAACGAGAGACAAAATATAGCTGCTACTTCTTTGACATCTACCCCCAAAAAAAAAAAAAAAAAAAATATAAACTTTGTCATTCATACAAATACTATGAAAAACAAAGTTATTTTGCTGTCAACAACATATTGTGATATTTTGGCTAAGTGGAAGTAAGTGGACCCCTAATTAAGGTAAAGTTGGCACGGAACCCTCAGTCACGGTAATATTATGTCTACAGTATTGTAACTTCATACAAACGGACGACGCGCGAGCTATACCTACTCGCTCGGATGTCGGCATGCTACAGTCACGGACGTGCCGCAGTGACGACCGGACGGTGTGATGGTTTTTAAACAGTAACCGCGCGAATTTTTACTACAAATAAGTGGAAATAAGTACAAGTAGCTATTTAACATGGCAAGTAGATTGTGCTATTTTTGGTTGCATGAATTCTTCAATAACGCACCCAGAAATAACTTTTTTTCGATTACCTGAAACCTCCAAAAGGTAAGACTATAAAATAATAAGACTTACTATTAGGTAAGTAGGTACCTACCTACTACGTAATTTGTGTCTTGTGTCGTAATGGATTGGTATTTCCTTTTTAACCGACATCAAAGAAAGGACGTTATCAATTCAATGTATGTATGTAATATTGTTGGAGCTGTACCATTTTTGCGTATGTTAATCTATACTACCTTCTGAACATGCGTGCCAAATATTATTCATGTTTGTATGTATGTAATATTTGTATGTATGAATGTATGTTTGTCCACGAGTTTCTCGAAAAATAGAAGGTTGATTGCGATGATTCTTTTTTTTGTCTACGTGTGTATCGTTGAACTTAGAAAAAAGTGTAAGTTTCATCAAAATCAATTTAGTAGTTTTTGTGCTATGATCATTTAAACAATTTTGTATTTAATATTTTTTTTTTTTTACTTTAAACTTTAATAATCCAGCATACCGCACATCTCAGTTGAGGCGTAATATTAGAGGAGAATATTTTCGGTAGCAAATTTATAAGGCCGATTTGTCATTTAAACATACAAATGGTTTTTAATTAAATCTACCAATCAAAACACAACACGCATTTTTATTGAATACTTCCTATTGAAATCACAAAATATTTTATTTGATTACATAAAAATTATATTTAAAATCAAAAAACTAAATGGAAACACAAAGTAGGTAGGCAATTGCAATTAAAATGCCGGAGGCGGGCAGGCAGCCCTATCGCACGTTTAGGTACCGCGCGGCTGTAGGTATTTATTTCAAAGAGTCGGCCGAGTTACAATACTGAATAGATAACATTACCGTGCCTCAGTGCGCGAGCCCGATTAGCACTTGGCCGTTTTTTTATAACTTAATGTTTTACAGTCCCAAGACTTTTACGATGGTCGTCTCAAATAACACGGCTATTAAATAAATACACCCAGTTTAAAGTATCTCCGACTAAATAATTATGGTAGCTATATCAATATAACCAATTGCATACCGACGCAAACTACGCCACAGGAAAATCAAGTCAAATCAGTTATTTTAGTAAAAAGATGTTTGTGCAACCGATACACCATTTTTTTATAGTATTGTAAACTTTAGGTTGATGCATCACACCTAGTTTCGCTTTATTGTCACTACATAGACTTTTTATGAATAATAAAAATAATTAATAAAGAAATTCTAATTTCCTTGCCTAGCAAGTGACCGATTAAATTCTTAGTAGGTATTTATTCCATATTACTTCATAATTCCATCACTAACATGAACTTTAACAAAAAAAAATTGAGGGAGTTCTATGTTCTACAATTTAGCCACTTAGAGAATGCTATTATGACGTTTTCAATTTTGACACACAAATTATGGAAAGATGCCAAACTTCCTGACTGCAATTTTTGTCTATATATCTATAGAAAAACATAGATGGTCAAAAACTGCAATAATGTTATTTAAAGTTAAAAATTACATAAGCCTATCGAAATCTATATTATATGCACGATACTGTTCTCTTTCTGTGTCATTTCATTTATTGTATGAACTATAACACTGAATACTTTTCATCTGTAAGGATACGTTTTAGTATCTACAGTACCCGAAGTAAAAAAAAACAAATTTTGTTATTTTTTTCTATATATTACTGCACCTATAACTAAAACTGTTTGAGAGATGTTCCTACTCTTGAGTTGCATCAGCAAACTTGATTCAAGTCCGGCTTTCTTTGCTTGTCACATGTTGTAAATAATCTTCATAATCATTATTAACCAAATGATGATTTTTGAAATATAACGTACTACTCACATAGGTAATTTATCGTTAAACACTTTTATCTAAACAAGTCTAACATCTTTTATAAAAATACTGTTTATAACATTTGACAAACAAAGCACAAGTGACTTTAAAATATGTCGAAATGTAGTTCGATGTCGACGTCAAAAACGACTCGCCTTTTAGCAGTGTAGCCTTAATACCTAAATTAGTTAGTTAGTTGGATTTTAAGCTTTATTTATGCAATGATATCGATCAAATTCGTTTAGCGAGTTCGCTGGTTTACCAAACATGGGACAAACCTCGAATAATTGTATGCGAAGCGATTGTGTAGTATATACAATTTAATGTGTGTTACTCGCAATATTCTTAGTACCATGTCTGTATTAATTTAATCTATATATATCCGATATTTAAACTAATTTGAAGAACACCATACATGGGGTGAATATTAAATCAATATTTAAAAGCCTGTAATCCTGCCTCATCATTTGTTATACAGGATGTCGTTTTAAAAAAAAAGTTAAGCATAACTCATACCATCATCCCAGATTTGGATTTAATTGACCAAAACAACACTCTGTATTCGGCTATACCACAATAAAAGCAATCAGAAGTAGACTACGTACATTTGTCAAAGAAAACGATTTCATATGCACACTGTATAAGTAAACCATAAAATTCAAGTAGTATAAATGTATAAAAGTTGTTTGATAAAAGACATGTTTGATAAGCGAGCGAAAAATTAGCTGTTTTAAACCTTGTGATTTAGTTTAGAGCTCCCGTCACATAACATATAACTCGGTTTAGGTGTACAAAAAAATATAATTAATATCTTTAAAATGATAATAAATAAAATTTTAAACTTATATAACTCGTAGTTACGCTATATAATATGGTAGATAGTCCTGTGAACGCGACGAAGCACATAGTATGTATTTAGTAAGAGGCTTCTTTTGAATGAACTGTATCGTTTGGGTCTGATTATTGCCCTGTTATGAAGTGTCAACATGGAATTACCAGATTGGAGTACGATTTAACGGATTTTCGAAGTGACCTATTTTTTGTTCAGAAAATTTTGTAAATTATTTTTTACACGTAGACCATATATGGGGCATTTAAACACGTTCCAACAAAGGCGTTACTGTAAGTTTCTTAAGCATGATTGAGCTTGAAAATTATTTAAAAAAAAGTTTATCTTTAACCTAGATTGATAGCACGCTTAACTGTAAACTCGATATCTCCTGATTCCATTCGTGCAAATACATTGACAGCTGTTTTGATGGTAATCTACTTTAAATTCCTACCAAAACAATCGTTAAAGCATAATGAATTGAACACAAAATTATAACTTTACGTCATCAGAAGAGCTGTGCAATGAATTCTGACG
The DNA here is from genome assembly GCA_963924145.1 of Pyrausta purpuralis. Taxonomy (NCBI): domain Eukaryota; kingdom Metazoa; phylum Arthropoda; class Insecta; order Lepidoptera; family Crambidae; genus Pyrausta; species Pyrausta purpuralis. Next base: position 6,300,441 of record OZ001644.1, read on the forward strand.
TCATAATAGGGCAAGTTAAAGGGACGGATAAAGTGGACTAGTCGAGAGATTGGTATATCTACGTAGTGTCGTGGCGAGAATGATTAGATAGATTATTGAATAGATTATAAGGCATTTTAAATGCTAATAGGTACTTTGTGTCTAAATAATGTAAACTAGTTTGTACGCGATACATAATCATTTATATAATTTTTGTTGTGTATATGGCATACTATATAAAATAGAATGCGATAACCATTCCCTTACCGAGAGATATTGGTTGTTCCGGATATCCGTGTCTGATTATTTGACAAATTTTAAGAAATAAACGTATTTTATCTCCTTTCGCGGGTGGTTTTATTTTGTTCAGCGAATATAATAGACAATATTTATCTCATCCTATAAAATAAATAAAATAATAATAATAATAAAATGCTTTTATTTCTTAATATCTTTTACAGATAAGTTGCCGGGGCTTCCCATAAAGTTATCTAAGCGATACTTGTGTAGGGATAGCCTCGCTCTACCTCTTCAAAAACAGAGAAGATATTTTACACAGAACAGTAGTATATAACTTAGCTTAGCCGAAGAATATAAGAATATAATGTATGTGCAGGTGACACTGAAGTTAAAAACATTTACGGAGAAATATGCACATATTGTTATTATACCTAAATGAGTAGTGTGTGTGGTGTGTGTGTGTGTGTGTGTGTGTGTGTGTGTGTGTGTGTGTGTGTGTGTGTGTGTGTGTGTGTGTGTGTGTGTGTGTGTGTGTGTGTGTGTGTGTGAGTGAGTGAGTGAGTGAGTGTGTGTGTGTGTGTGTGTGTGTGGTGTGGTGTGTGTGTGTGTGTGTGTGAATGTGTGTGTGTATGTTCGCGCGGTGTGGTGTGTGTAATGTTTATGTTTGTGTGTGTTAAGGTACCTAATATTAAAATAATAATAGAATGTTAAACTACTTTTATCAGAAGGTTTTCTACATTGTCATAGCTAAGAGAAGAAAGCCACTCTATCATAGTTTGCTTACACTCAAACAGTGGCATGGGGTAAATACTTAGCTTACGGTTTATTTTATTATAGAGGCAAGGGGCCTGAGCTATGCATTGCTGCCTTGCAAAGACTGTACGAGTGGGAAAAGTAGTAGCTACAACATAGCTACGTCGCCTGTCAAGTTTGGCACGGTCAAAGGGTAGTGTTTTATGATACCTTAATATGATGTGTAAAATGTAAAGCTTTCTTACAGACAACAGCTTAGACTGGTCATATAGCATTTCAGTAGAGAACCTACGGGGCTTACAGTACATGACCTTTAGAAGAGATCTTTGCGCTCGCTCTAGATTAATAAAGTATGATTTAGCTGCTCCCCCCCAGACCGAAATACAATATATTAATATGGATTGGGCTAAGGCGACGTATATCTTATTCAGAAGCTCGATGCTCATGACTTGTCTGAGAGATTTGAAAACCCACATGAGTTTCCTTATAAACATCGTTTAAACCAAACGCATTGTCCGACGTTGTCGGAGAGCACGATCACTGCGAAAACGCAGTTTAATAAAGAATAGTCCGTTAATAAAAGTCGAGAAACTGTGTTTTCTTGGTTTATATCTGGTGCTTTTGGCACTAAATCCGCCATATGTACCGTTTATTTGTGCATAAAGTTTAAAATAACTGCGTATCCTCGCAGTCGATAATATGTTTGGTGTGGACCGTGTAAATACCACGTAAAGCGTTTTTTCCCACTGTACCGGACCGTACCATGACCGTCTTTTGATGCTAGGATCGTGTCAGGCACGAATACGCCCTACCTTGCCAACAGAACCCGTATGATGCCAGTATGCAACGCGTGTGATGCCTGTATGTAATATTTTATATTTGTCGGTAGTGAGCGAACCGAAATTCTTTTTATATTTTTATGGCAATATCAACTTAAAGCTCTGACCAGAAGTGTCGAGATCAGTCCGATATTCTGTACTGTATCGTCTATATTGATTTATTTTCATTGAAACATGGTAAGAATTACATTATCAGGTCTTAATATTAAAATTGAACAATCATGCTTCATCGATGTAACGAAAGGCAGAAATTTCTTCGTCATGCAATTTATCTAATATAATTTTAATACAAATACAATTTCATATAAATAAATAAATATTGGACACCAATCACATACATTGCTTTGATCCCAAAGTAAGTAGCCAATGCACTTGTGTTATGGAAATCAGACACAACGGTGGTACCACAACACCCATTTCAAAAGTCAATAATATTAAAATATTAATAATAACGTAGTAATGCCATTCAATTACAGATATGATGTCAAATTGAGAATAAATAGATAACATGTATGGTATTAGGTAATTACAATTCGTTTGAATTGGCCATCACGACAAAATTTTGTCAACTCTTCTGTGTCTTAAAAGCAGTTCTCAACCAACACATACACATACTGTGGCTGTTTCTCATTGATAATTTCGATTGCTATATTAGTTTGACGACTAAAGGCTACTCTCATTGGTTTACTGATATTATTTGCTTACAATTTGGATGTTGTTCGGGAAGGTACCGAAAAGTAAAAAAGTAGAACTGTCTACAAAATACATTAAAAAAAAGTAAAAACCGACTTCAAAACCAAAATGCACTAAAAAGTCTTAAATAAACTCTTCACCATTAAAAGGAAAGGAATCCGTTTTAGGGAAACAGTTTCTTTTTGGAGTCGGTGCTGTGATAGTTAATGCTTGATGGTCAAAGTGATGGCACCGACTCCAAAAAGAAATTGTTTGCCTAAAACGGATTCCTTTCCTTTCAATGGTGAAGAGTTTATTTAAGACTTTTTAGTGCATTTTGGTTTTAAAGTCGGTTTTTACTTTTTTTTAAAGTTTATTTTATTTCTTCATTTTTAGTGATTACATAAGAGGGGGGGGAGTTGCACCTTATGATTCTATTTTTAAAAATCTACAAATTACCTTTCATAAGTTCCGTCATTATAATTACTGAACTCCTAAGCGTTAAGGAGTTCCACCATCAGCTTAGCCCCACAAGATATTGACTATCAGACGTAACAACACGACAACATTAAGATTCTAGTAAAGAAACACTATACGTGCCTTTGAGGGTTTCCCTCGATTACACCAAGATCCCATCATCAGATCCCAAAAAGGAAAAAATGGGACCAACTAGAAGGTACACCCTCTAAGTAGGCAAAAAAAATTTTTCGATTCGGTCGACAAACGACTGAGATATGAGGTAACATACATACAAAAAAAATAATGATAAAAAAAAAACATACAGTCGAATTGATAACCTTCTCCTTTTTTGAAGTCGGTTAGAAAAGAAATGAGATCCCATCAAAAACAATACTTGTCAAAAAAACCAAGTCTCGCAACTAAGTTGTTCTGCGGTAAAAAGTTGTGAGATCCATGTAATACCAAGTCGGTTATTAATTTATTCAGTCTCTCCTTAAGCGACTTTCTGTCTCTAAGACCACGATCGTGGTCCATAACAATTGAAAATCAATTGTGTCTGGAATCTCCATACTTGAAGCATAAAGTTGTTACGTAATAATTAACAGCATCTTATAGTGACGCATATCAATATTAAAATTCTTTAATGTTTTATATAAATATATTGAGACTTGGCCATCGCCTGAAAACACGTGTAAATTCAATCGCCTGAAAACACATGTAAATTCAATTATTTAGTGTGATGAAAATATTCAAGGCTTTTCCGGAAAAGATTTGGAAATTGAATTGTTTTTAAATAAAATGAATATTCATGTTCTCTACATAACTGAGCACTGGCTCAAGCAGCATGAACTGATGTTATCGATAGATAATTATAATCTTATTAGTTTGTTCACTAGGGAGACTGCAAATCGCGGCGGGACACTTATATAAATTAACTAGCGGTCCCCCGCGACTTCGTCCGCGCGTTTTGAGTTTGCTCCCTCCCCTCCCGTCGCAGCGTGATGTTTTATATCCTAAAGCCTTTCTCGATAAACAAGCTATCCAAAACAGAAATATTTTTTCAAATCAGTTTAGCAGTTCCTGAGATAAGCGCGTTCAAACAAACAAACTCTTTAGATTTATAATATATTAGCGCAAGCGCACGTTGTACTTAAGCTGCGAACATTATTTTGGTGCGGAGTTATGTTGAAACTGTGATAGCTCCTAAGATATTTATTGAAATCAAATGATAAAAAGGGCAACTTTGTTCTAAATGAAATGCTCGTGATGATGAATGTATTATGTATGTATGAATATATTTTGATAAGAATAAATACCTGTGTGTATAATACACCTCTAAAAATAATGCATTATTTTTTTTTACAAATTTATTATCATAAAAAAGATTGTAGTAAGTCAACTATAAAAGATAGACTTATGATGTCGCGGACTTTATTATAGAACTCTTAATGCTGAACAATCCTGTCATACATAATTTTTGTGTAACTTTAGCGGTTTCCGCAGCGTACGCAGCGGAAGCTCTCAAAAGGAATATCTTTCTCCCGTTTTCGCAACATTTTTCATTGCTGCTGTGGTCTTATGAGTCGTATCTTTATGTTATATAGCTTAAAGCCTTCCTCGATGAATGGACTATCCAACGTAAAATTAATTTTTCAATTCGGGCTAGTAGTTTCTAAGATTAGCGCGTTCAAACAAACAAACAAACAAACAAACAAACTCTTCAGCTTTATAATATTAGTATAGATAATAAACTAAAATGTAAAGAGCGAAAAGACGTAGTGTCTCTCACTATTGAGCGAATAATTGAGATATCGTGTGCGGAGCTGGACGACTACATTATTGTCTGTGTTTATAGACCCCCAAGTGGAAACTTTAAATTTGAATTTGAATCTGTAATGGAAAATGTGTTAAACAAAATATGTAAAACTACAAATAAAGTAGTTGTATGTGGAGATTTCAGGAGACAAAAGTGACCCCTGCAATTTTAGGCCTATTTCAATATTACCCACAATAAGTAAAATTTTTTGAAAAACTCATTTATAATCAATTACTTTCCCATTTTAAACTTAATAATTTACTACACGAAAAACAGTTTGGGTTCTCTAAAGGTAGAAATACAACTGATGCCGGAGTAGCACTCATCAGACACATTCTTGATGCTTATGAAGACAAACATGATGTCGTAGGTGTATTCTGTGATTTATCAAAGGCGTTTGATTGTGTAGACCATCAGACACAGCTCATTAAGTTAGAACACTATGGTGTCTCGGAAAACTCATCCAAGTTGTTAAGTTCGTACTTATCAGGTAGAATACAATCAGTTAACATAAACGGTACCTACTCTTCCGGAGCCCCTCTTCAAATGGGGGTCCCCCAGGGCTCAATATTGGGGCCTTTACTATTCCTGATATCTGTAAACGACCTGCCATTTTATTCAACAAATCTTTGTGAGATAGTTCTGTTTGCTGATGATACTTCTTTGATTTTTAAAATAAAAAGACATGAAGAAAATTTTGACGAAGTAAACAATACTCTCTCCAAAGTATTGAATTGGTTCACCACCAATAACTTGTTGCTGAATGCTAGTAAAACTAAATGTGTAAAATTCACTTTGCCTAATGTAAAGCAACTTACACCAAATATTGTACTAAATGGTAATAATCTAGTTTTAATAGACTCCACTGTATTTCTGGGCATTACACTCGACTCAAAATTACAGTGGGGACCTCATATTGAAGCCCTAGCTAGGAGGCTAAGCTCGGCTGCCTTTGCAGTTAGAAAAATAAGGTATCTGACTGATGTTGAAACGGCGAGGCTTGTGTATTTTAGTTACTTCCACAGTATTATGTCTTACGGTCTTCTCTTGTAGGGTTCTGCTGCAGACATTGATAACATATTTATTTTGCAGAAAAGAGCCATTCGTGCTATTTATAAACTTAGTCCTCGTGACTTCCTGAGAGAGGTCTTTAAGAAAATCAACATATTAACTGTGGCTTCTCAATACATTTTTGACAATATAATGTACGTCCGTAAAAATTTAGATAATTTCATGAAGAAGAGCGACATTCACTTATATAACACAAGAAATAAACACAAGCTTGTCGTTCCTAACTTCAGATTAGTTAAAACTAGTAATTTGTTCATGGGAAATTGTATAAAATTCTTTAATAATATACCACACAATCTTGTCGAATTGCCGGTTGATAAATTTAAGAAACACGTTAAAAACACGCTTATGTCTAAAGGCTAGTATAAGGTTCAAGACTACCTGAGCGACACGAATGTGTGGTCCGTCCAGCCTGCACCGACTGATGTACTTACCTTTGATGATTTTGATTTTACGGCAGCTAGTGGTGACTGAGTTTGTTCCGGCGTTTCTTCTCAGCACTTGCCTAATTGTCTGTGTTCTGTCTCGAAGCGCTGGTAGGGCCCAAAAGATAAGGAGACATGATTCGGCCCCTTCAGGGCACATTTATTTTTATTTTATTTTTCACTGTACATTTGACGTTCATAAGTGGCATATTGTGTCATAAATTGAATAAAAAATTTTGAATTTTGAATTTTGATTTTTTTTAATAGAGTAAAGTGTTAGCGCACAAGTGCACTTTTTGTTCCTTCATTCGCTCCGTGCGGTGAGTGGATCCGATACTGGAGAGAAAGCTTTAAACTTACTTAAAATAATGTGGTTTGCCCGTTTCAGTAATACCACATTACATAATAAGTAACACTATCTGACAGGAGCGACATATATAAAAAGATAAAAAGGTTTGTAAATATTTTAAAGTAGGTTTATTAAGTAACTAGCGGTCCCCCGCGACTTCGTCCGCGCGTTTTGAGTTTGCTCCCTCCCCTCCCGTCGCAGCGTCATGTTCTATGTCCTAAAGTCTTTCTCGATAAATAAGCTATCCAACACAGAAATATTTTTTCAAATCGGTCCAGCAGTTCCTGAGATAAGCGCGTTCAAACAAACAAACTCTTCAGCCTTATAATATATTAGCGCAAGCGCACGTTGTACTTAAGCTGCGAACATTATTTTGGTGCGGAGTTATGTTAAAACTGTGATAGCTCCTAAGATATTTATTGAAATCAAATGATATAAAGGGCAACTTGGTTCTAAATGAAATGCTCGTGATGATGAATGTATTTATTTTGATAAAAATAAATACCTGTGTGTATAATACACCTCTAAAAATAATGCATTATTTTTTACAAATTTATTAACATAAAAAAGGTTGTAGTAAGTCAACCATAAAAGATAGACATATGCTGTCGCGGACTTTATTATAGAACTCTTAATGCTGAACAATCCTGTCATACACGATTTTTGTGTAACTTTAGCGGTTTCCGCAGCGTATGCAGCGGAAGTTCTCAAAAGGAATATCTTTCTCCCGTTTTCGCAACATTTTTCATTTCTGCTGTGGTGTTATGAGTCGTATCTTTATGTTGTATAGCCTAAAGCCTTCCTCGATAAATGGACTATCCAACGTAAAAATAATTTTTCAAATCGGGCCAGTAGTTTTTGAGATTAGCGCGTTCAAACAAACAAACAAACAAACAAACAAACAAACTCTTCAGCTTTATAATATTAGTATAGATTAAGTCGCGTTTTGCTCTACGTGAGATTTCATATCTTTTTGAGACTAAAAGCCACATGATCTCGGCTCTTGGCAAGTTTTTACTCGTACATAAAAATGATTTTGGTGCTATTTATTGTTCAATTAACTCATTAATAATGCTTTATTGTTTGCATTGTAGTTCAAACTTTATTAATTATTATGAAGCGTGTTGGCTAACCATTGTTTAAGTTTATAATTTGTATTAAAAGATTAATAGAATTTACCAGATGGAAAACATGATGCAAACGGATGATCAGTGTCCTGATTAATGATGTCTAAAATGGCCAATGCAATGCACCAACCCCAAAAAATAATTTTTCGCCTTATATAGACTCCTTTCATTTAAAGAGTCGAGAGTTTATTTAAGACTTTTGAGTGAATTTTGTTTTAGAAGTCTGTCAATACTTTTTGTGTAAAAGCAAATATTTAGTGGATTTATCGAGGAGCATATATATTTATAGAAAGATGGTTGCACCTTTTGACTCTGTTCTTTAATAAGCTTAGCTTACAAAGTACTTAGCATAATTACTGGCGTCATAATCACTGAAATCTAAAGCATGAGCCCAGCTCCACAAAATGGTGACTGTCAAACGTAAAGCAAGGTCAACATTGATCTTATTGTAAACGTGTTTTTACGTCAATACGGGCTCGTATACTGTCTTTTGTACTAGTGGATACTGGTGCCTTGAAACTTTGGGTTTTCCTCGACTACACCAAAATTCCATCATCAGATCGCGATTTAGCAACAATTGGACCAATTAGAAGCCTGATTTAGGTAAGCCCTCTAAGTTGGTGAAAAACTTTTAAATCGGTTAACTAACGACTGACATATGAGGTAACATAGATACTTACTTACTGTGTGTCTTGGCCTCCGACACAACGACACAAAAGAACGCCATCTGATCCGGTATTGCGAAGCCTCTTGCGAGTCCGCAACTTATAGCTCCTGCAGATCTGATACGACGGCGTCTTTCCAGCGGTACCTGGGCTGGCCGACGGGGCGGCGACCACGGACACTAAAAGCTTTTCGTCTTCCTTGAGAATTAGTGTCCAAACCTCACTGCAATATACCAAGATCAGTCTTATGACGGTTTTGTTTATCCGTATCTTCGTTCTCCTGCTGAGAAGCTTAGACACCAGCACCTTGTGAAGGGAAGCTGTACAACGCAAGGCATTCTGTATGCGGGTATCTATCTCCTCTTCCCTTGTGTTTGTGTCAGTAATGGTACACCCCCAGTACTTAAATTTAGTGGCTCCTTTAAACACAATATCTCCACATTGCAGATGTTCGCGCTGTTGCCTTCTGTTTTTATAACGCTTTATGTGGAGATATTCCGTCTTCTTCTGATTTATTCTGAGTCCAACTCTGGATGCCTCAAAAACAAGGTGAAACCGTAATCTCTACCTCTCCCTTGGTCTGGCCCAGGAGAGCCAAGTCATCCGCGTAACCATTGATCCTATGTTGTCCGTTCAGTCGTACACTTATGTCCACAGACATAACTTTACGGATGACACGTTCTAGAACTAGGTTGAAGAGCATTGGAGACAAGACAAGACAATGTAACTATGTTACTTACACTGTCTTGTCTTGTCTCCAATGCTCTTCAACCTAGTTCTAGAACTTAAAAAACATACAGTTTAATTGATAACCACGAATATATGTATATTTAATATAATACACTGTTACATAATTTGTCTTAATTTATTATGCACATAATACCCCTTCCTATAAGCTCATTATTTCTTTACCCAAAAGTTGTCTGGAAGAGATCGCTTATAGCGATAAGACCGCCTAAATTGTACATTTTCTCGAAATTAATTTGTTATTTAACCTTTCTGGTGTGCAATAAAGAGTTATCTGTCTATCTAACCACCTCCTTTTTGAATTTGGTTAAAATTTAAATAAAACAATATCAAAAAGTGATATTATATAAATCGGTGGTCAACAACCCTGATAACTACAACTTAAGTTATAGATTTCCATGATCCGTTTAATCTTAACACAATCTAGCAGTGGAGCGGTTGGTTAGGGTTTAAACGTATCTATTTTGGGAAATCTTAATGACAATATACCTACTTTATCACATCTAACTTCATGAAACAATTTTATGTACAGTTGCCTGCACATCAGGTTACCCACTTTTTTGCAAACTACCCCTTATTATCACTGCATATGATACCGCAGGGTTAGTCTTGACGTGTCTATACATAAATTATGAAATATATAATGGAGATAAACTAGTTCAATCGATTATAAACGATCTTTAAAGATTCAATAGATATCGTTATTTTGTACCAACTTTGAAACGCAGTAATCTACTGTTGATATAGTTTTTTTGACATTTCGCGTAGTCAATGCTCAGACAAAATTAGTGTTTTCGTGTATTTATTGATTGAGAAGAATTTCTGAATGAAGAGTACGCCCTATCAGACTATGCTCTCAGCAACGCCACTTGACCCTTGTATCTATCAGCACACGGAATAACCACATTTAATTTTCTTTTGACTGGCTTCGCCCAGCCGATCTTTGGAATATGAACCTTGATTCATTGTAATAAGGCCTAAAAGCCGATAGAAAGGGCGTACCGACATCGGCTGGTGTCTATGATTAGATCCTTCATCTCACAAGCTTCGATTCGTATCACGCCTTCAATAGATTTCCTTTTCGCGGTAACCGATGATACTGTGTTTGGATAAAACATTGTACAAGGGAGCGATAATAAACTGGTGTAATATTATTTATTACGAGATTACCGTAGGATGCTGTTATTTTTAAGTAGTAACTCCTCGTGTCGTTGGAAGAAAAAATGCATTGGACAATTATCGGCAATAATTCAACTTGATTTTTAACGGAAAAAAAATCTTCTACAGCTTTCAATATGGAGTGAGTATGCGCAAACATTTTGCAGGTAGGTTTTATTAACTTTTCTAGTTGATATGTTTTTTTTTTAATTAAATAAATAAATATTGGACACTGGTCGCATACATTGCTTTTACCCTAAAATAAGTAGCTAATACACTTGTGATAAGGGATCAGAAATAACGGTGACGCCACAACACCCAACCCCGACACAATGAAGAAAGTATAAATTTCTACATTGACTCGACCGGGAATCGAACCCAGGACCTCAGAACGGCAACGCCTTTAAACCCAGCGTCCTTAGTCACACCACGAAGGTCGTCACAATTTGAAGTATTCTTACGGCTTCTTACTGCAAAACAATGCTTCAGCCACAATTTTTTTTTAATTATTATTTAGTACGGGCTTATTAAAAAGAAGAATTAAGAATTAAGAATTCATTCTTGACTCCAGACCAAGCCTAAACTCCGTTTTTCTTGGCTAGTCCAATAATGTAAACAATCGTTTCATAACTTTTAAAGTAATATTGGTAAATATAATTATCAAATTATTTAATTTTGAATATCTTAGTATAAAACGATGAATTACCCATGTTTGTTGAATGATGAATGAACGATGAATTACCCGTGAAAGTCACGTTTGTTTACAATATTCGACTTGCAAAGATTGACGGACTGTAGTGCGACTTAGACGAAGTCAAAGATGAAACGAGCTCGCCCAGAAGAAGCCTGTTCACTCGAACTTTAAATAGATTCGGATTGTAATAACTAGGAAACACCTCATTATTTTCATATTTCCATATTTATTTTAAGGTTCATGCAATCTTTCCATAATTATTTGAATTATTCGTTAATGAGTGCTAATTTCACATCTGGGCCCACGGGAGTCAGCGGCCAAGCGAAGCGTGAGGGCCTTTTTCTCGAAATGTTTCGTCATAATATCATCCGCTACTTTCACGTCCCCATAATGCTACCCAAAACTGCCTATATTTTATGGTTTGTTGATTGGCATCAAACGTTGGGACAGAATGATGATTTTTATTGGCACAAACGAGCATGTTTCTATTGATATAGGTTTCCATAATCGATGGAATTGGTAGGTTGAGATAAAAAAAAACTAGTTACGAATGTCTTACAATGCAGAAAGTACCTTCTGTCACTTATATGCTCACTTTACTTCACACACCTTGTAAAGATCGCAGGATCTAACTGGATCCAGACGATTTCTTGATGTGAAAAACCGTGGAGGAGGGCTATATTCAGCAGTGGACGTCCTTTGGCTGATAATGATGATGATGAATGCGTCACGTATCACAAATTAACTACATCTTGTAAAAACAGTTAATTTTTACAAAGTTAAACTCTGTGAAGTAACATTTAGTATTTGCCAAATTTGAAGATTGTAATATTACAATAATATTTATGAAAAGATGTTGCAGATTTCAATCTACAAGAGGTTATAGAAATGTCTGAATGGCTGAGAGTTAGTCAACTGGAAAGCAACGGACGGAAGGTCAATTCTTATGCAGAATGTTGTTTTGGTCAGTGACATCCAACTCGTGGATGAAAATATTAGTTACGTTTATTTATAAAAAACTTGTGTGTATATTGTATGAAAGAAAACCTCTTCACAACACTCAAAAAAAATCAAAACAAATGGGAAAACTCGCATCCGTATACGAATTGCTGGCCGTAGCTAGTAGGCTACGAAGAGGCGACCAGAGGCTTTAGTGCGAGTCGGAGCGAGACTTACTCGATCAAACGCATCGAGCGCGTTAACGTGAATTTATATGGGAATGAAGCAGCGCCGTCTAGTGGTTCACGAGTACACTAACACAATCCCATATAAATTCACGTTTACGCGCTCGATGCACTTGCACTTGAACTTGCACTACAGCCACAGAAAATATAATACTACAGCCTCTGGCGTTGAAATTTGACTCGCTTTCTAGTATCGCAGTAAAATATATTTTTTTGGCATCAGTACTATTTGTACACCCACCTCGTCGCTCGCACGCTGACTAAAACCACAATCTTTATATCTGTGTGTCAGTAGTTAATAATTGGGGCACCTGGATCACTCCGCGATCCAGGTGGCCCCAATTCGAACAGTTTTTTCTACTTTTCATCCAAAAAAAAAAATAGGTACTATTCAATCCTGAATGCTAAAACTCTATTAAAAATATTTTGTAAGTATGTAATTAACTACTTGAATGATTATTTGAACGTAGATATTTTTAATTAGGGAACGTAGGTAGGTTTTCATTAGTTTTTCTGCTATCCATGCAAAAAGGATTAGGTATTATTCAAATTATTTGAGAAGACTGATTTATATTATTATGAAATATATAAAAAATCGATCCGAGATAAATCGGTTAATTGAATAAAAGGATGATTCACTATTCAAATAACTTAAAAATACTTTTAAAATACTAATGTACTGTTTTAACATTGAAAGTGGTAAGTTTTTATTCATAATTCGTAATTCGATTCACTGTGTCAATTTCGTTAAGTCGAATCTGATCCGGGCTGCGCAAGCGCGTGTATAAGTACTCACCGTCGGTCGCTATGTTATTAAAACTTGCACCTCATGCTAGCGATACTTTACAATGCTAATGCTATTTTAATGTATTTCGAAACCATGAGTAAGTATTTTTGAATTATTTTTTATAAGTCTTAGACCACCTTGCACTTGAAAAATTAATCCATTGTGGACTTAGTTAAGTATTAAAACATAGTTTCATCAATATAATATTGTTTACGTTACATCGAAACATCTATTTCCGTTTATTTATTTGAAAATGATCGCAGACATTTCTTATAATGATTCTATTACCATAAGCTACATTAATAACTGCGCTAAACAAAATTTACTTAGTAGATAATATCTTTGGGTATAGCACGCGGTTTATGGCAATGTTACTGTATGTTGATTTTTTTAAATACTCACTAAGAAGATAAATAATAAAAATTACTTTCCTACATAAATTCAAATGAGTGTCGGATCAAATAAAACCAAGTACGTAATGTTTTATTGTTCCTGTTTATTTCCTTTAACTTAATAGATTACATTTTCAGCTTTTTAAATACATTGCTTTGATAGCTAATCTGTTACATTAACTATGAAGTGGACAATACATTGACTATGAACTGGATTGTAAAAATAGCTCGTCTTGGATTTTATTAATAACGTTTTTGACAGCGTTATATACATCATCAAACATTATACTCTGCACAACATGTTGAACGCAAACTTCCGCTTCGCAACTGCATATTGAATCTTCAGATTTAGGAATGTCATCCGAATCGTAAATTTCTATTTTAACTATTTTCGAACCGCGCTTGTGCGGTTTTTTAATGAATGAATAGATTGTTTGTTCTGTTCCTTTTCTTTTGCGAGATGTTGTTTCTAAACCGAGAGTTTTCTGCCCAGGTTTTTTTTGAATAGCTATGGATTCCATAGGTATGAAGTTGAAGGGATCTTCACTATCCTAAAACAATATATAATAAAAAAAATTATAACATTGAAATGTTTAATTATTTTAAAATAAAAAAATAAGAGAAAAAAATATAAACAGTAAAACTCACCGACATATTAGAATAGCTCTCTGTGACTGTATCACGACAAGTACTAAACGATGTACCTCATAATTTTGTGCTTTATCTATATGAATATTTTGAACTTTATAAAATCAGTTATGATTCCTATGAATCATAACTGATTTTATAAAGTTCAAAATATAAACGAAAAAATTAATATTCAGTCTATATTTAGTTGTTTCTAAATATGTATTGCCGTCTTAAGTTACTTGATCTGTCTTTGTTCGCTACGAGTCAAGTTGTATGATACTACATACCAAATTACTGCTTAGTGAAATTTTGTATGTTTGTTTATTATTGAATTACACATTGATGACTTACCGGACTTTTCTAAAATTTGTTACCGACTAGTCTTACATGATGGTCTGGCATCACATATAGCAATTATAAGTGGTATGGAAAAGCGTACAAGGTATGTTTTGTAACTGACGATTCCAGTTTTATAGGTAAAACCAAATTCAGGACGTAAACCGAAGGTGGAGTCTAATATTAGTATGTAAAATTAATTGTGAAAGTAAAACCAGGGTATTCCACTATATCTATTTCTTCCTAGCGATCTAAATGCAACATTGCTTATATGCTGATTCGGCATCAGCGCCAAATGAAGTTTATTGATCACGCGGAGGCTTTCCTTTTATGGTAAGAACACACGTGGAAATTGGGTACATAAACTATCTCGCATGAACCAGAAACACAGTCTCCAGATATCCAGCTTGCGGTCAAGGGGGAGATCCATCTGTTCTAAAATGTAAGTGTATTACTTATTATACTTTAAAAACTAAGTAAAATTCAAATACTTACTCGATTTGAATACACCACTTTGAATTAAAGCGTTATTAGATTTTTAAAAGTAATCTATTCTAATATGTCATACAATCAAAAAGTGATGCATTTAATGTGTAATTCATTCAGTTTAAAACAAATGATTTTATAAATAATGCATTTTATCGAACGTATGACTTTAAATACGTTATCGATTAAAATGGTTTAACAAATTATCAACTCATTTTTTTTACTTCATTAATATTTGTAACATTCACTATTTACAGAAATTTTATTTATTTGTTATTACAAGTTAATTTTAGCAATAATAAAGCTAAATGATAAAAATAGATTTTATTTTTAGTAAATTTTACCCACTTTTCGACATAATAAAAAAAATATTATGCTCATTAATTTCGATATTCGTTTCAGGTCGAAGTATTCATCTAATGCTGAAGAACTGTTTCCATCAGAAGACGAGACAGCACTACAGCCTGAGCCATGTGAGAAGGCGAAGAAAAAGCGTAGCAAGTCGACGCCGTCTACGTCGAGCTCAAAGAAAACGAAGACGGAACGCATTACTGCTGCTCAGTTATTCGGAAGCGATACTGAGGATGAAGAAGTTGCTGCGTCAACCTCAGTACCTGTACCGGGTAAATTATTGTCTTATATATCAAGAAGACTTGCGAATGGAATCGCAAGACAATCGAATCCTATGAAGTCAGGTTCGCACTATGTTGAGCTCAAAGTTTATAAGTGTGATGACATAGAAAGGGTCTCACCGGTAAATAGGTGGAGACAAGCCATAATTACCATCAAAAATCGCACTGATGATAACTCAGACGCTTGGATGCATCTCGCAAACTTTATAACAGCTACTCGAAAAGAGTTTAGAACCTGCCCACCAACGTTCATGAGCAACTATTATTAATGTACACTTTTGTAACCTTTATATAATCATAAATGTATTCTAATAATAAGACATATTATAATTTACCTTGTTTACTCTACTTTTAATAAGAGTACTGTTATTTTATAGTTTATCTAAAATTATGTTAACCAATGCACGCATTAATAAATACTTAATAAAATGTTAATATTATTGTTTTTATTATTTACAGTTCAAACCACCAACTTCGAGCAAACCAGTTCAATGATATATTGTCAGACATGTCAAATTAATTTTCCTAAACATAAATACAGATATCATTTGAGAACAAACATACATAAATCTAACTGTTTATTGAATACAGAATTTAAAAATATTGAAATAATTGCCACGGCATTTAAAAATAGAATTGTTACATATCGCTTAAATCCAAAACAAGAAGTCGAGTACCTCACTCCTGAGGCGTTCTTGTGTGATATACAAAGTGATGTATTAAAAATGGTCGAAATATTATTATTGAAACATAACTGTATTAAAATGAACTTTGAACTTTTTGTTTATTTTACATTACCAGAAACGAATGAGCAGCAGCTCAAGTCATTTAACACGAAGTATAAAGTTGTTTATAGAAGTACAGATTTGAATGAACTATATGTTGATGCATTTGAGAAATTAAAAGAGAAAATCATAGAATTCCAACATTGCAAATCTGGTTGGTCTTTTTATTGTGTAAGTCATTTAGAAACGAATATAAATAAATATTGTCCAATGAGAGGTGGAAGTTACATACCTTTGCCCGATAAAATAAAACATACTAAAAGTTGTCTTAATATTCAGAATAATGATAATCACTGCTTTGTATGGAGCATTATTGCAGCTTTATTTCCATCAAAAAATAATGTGTGTCGAGTAAATTCGTATCCACATTATTCAAAAGTTTTAAATGTAGAGGGAATGTCATTTCCACCCACAGTTGATGATATTAAGTTATTTGAAAAAAATAATCCGAATATTAGTATAAATGTTTATGGTTTGAATAAATGTATTGTAACAGGACCTCTGTATGTGACAAAAACAAAGAAGAAAAAGCACATTAATCTTTTATACATTGAACAGCAAAACAAAGCGCATTATTGTTTAATAAAAAATCTTGTGCGACTTGTTCGAAAGCAAATAAGTCATCACAAGGGCATGGCTTACTTTTGTGATTCTTGCTTACAATTTTTCTCAAATAAAGATAAATTTAACTCACACTATTGTTCCGAAGTATTGACAATTATGCCTGAAAAAAATACTTGCATTCAGTTCAGACATTTTGAACGCAAACAAAAAATTAATTTTATAATATATGCTGATTTTGAAAGTATGCTGATTAATTGTGAAACAGACGATAAGAAAAATACGAATAATTTAAAATTACATGTTCCGACATGTTTTGCGTATTATGTGTGCTGTTCATATGATTCTAACTTAAACAAATATGTCACTTATAGAGGGATTGATTGTGTCGAAATATTTATTAAATATTTAATCAAAGATATACAAAATTTAAATAGGATATTGTCTCAAAACAATGAAATGAAACCTATGACATTGGAACAAAAAAATGATTTTGACAATGCAACAAAATGTCATATTTGTAATCAATTTTTATTTGGGGACAAAGTTCAAGATCATGATCATGTTACATCAGAGTATAGAGGTGCAGCACACTCCCATTGCAATTTAAGGTATAGAGTTTGTTCATTTATACCTGTTGTTTTTCATAACTTAGCAGGATATGACTGCCACTTATTCATAAAAGAACTTTTAAAATATAAAGGAGCTATACATATTATTCCTAAATCAAAGGAAAAATATACATCTATTACAAAAACAATAGAGGACAAGCATCAGACTGTGCAAATAAAGTTTATAGATTCTTTCCAATTCTTGAGCTCTAGCTTAGACAATCTAAGTAAAAGTTTGACTCCTGATGAATTCCACAATTTGACAAAAGAATTTAATGGTAACAAAAAAACACATCTGCTAAGACATAAAGGAATTTATCCATATGATTATATCGATTCATGGTCTAAATATGAAGAAAATGAATTGCCTTCGAAAGAGAATTTTTATAATAGTTTGAAATCTGAGCACATTACTGATGATGATTACGCACATGCTCAAACTGTGTGGTCAGAGTTTAATATTCTAACACTTGGTGAATATACTGATTTATATTTGAAATGCGATGTCTTATTATTATGCGATATATTTGAACATTTTAGAAAAACAAGTTTACGGCATTACAAGCTAGACCCAGCGTATTATGTGTCTGCACCTAATTTAAGTTGGGATGCAATGCTCTTATACACTGGCATTAGATTAGAACTAATAAATGATGTAAATATGTATCAAATGCTAGAGAAAGGTATACGTGGAGGATTGGCTCAATGTTCCCTAAGGAATGCAAAAGCGAACAATAAATATACTCCAGAATTTGACGAATCAAAACCAACTTCTTATTTAGTTTATCTTGATTGTAACAATCTTTACGGTTATGCAATGAGACAACAAATGCCAGTATCTGATTTTGTTTTTTTATCTGAAGATGAACTTAAGAGCTTTAATGTATTATCAATACCGAATGATGGTGAATTTGGATATATTCTAGAAGTAGATATAATATATCCAGAATATTTACATGATAACCATAGCGATTTGCCTTTTGCACCTGAAAAATTTACGCCGCCAAGTGGAAAATCAAAAAAACTTATTGCTTCTTTGTATGATAAATACCAATATGTAATTCATTTTGTTCATTTAAAGGATTGTTTGAGAAACGGATTAATTTTGAAGAAAATTCACCGTATCCTTCGCTTCAGACAGGATAATTTTTTACGAAAATATATTGATTTAAATACTCGTTTACGACAAAGTGCTACTACTACCTTTGAAAAGGATTTTTTCAAATTATTAAATAATGCAGTTTTTGGAAAAACTATTGAAAATAAACGTAAGCAAGTAAATGTTAAATTAGTCACAACATGGAACGATTCTTTGAATAAAACAAATAAGCAAATTGGTGCTGAAAAAATACTATTAAAACCAAATGTAAAAACAGTATCTGTCTTTTCTGAAAATTTTGTGGCAGTTCATTTAAGTCCAGAAAAAATTTTATTAGACAGACCAATATATATTGGCTTTACAGTATTAGACTTAGCAAAGCAACACTTATACGGATTTCATTACGATTTTATAAAAAAAAAAAAAAAATATAACACCGATGCTAAACTATGTTATACAGACACTGACAGTCTTCTTTATCAAATTTATACAGAAGACTTTTATAAGGATCTTAAAAATAATATATCAAAATTTGATACGAGTAACTATGATAATGATAATCCATATGGCATACCTATAATGAACGCTAGAGTGCCCGGATTGTTTAAAGATGAACTTGGTGGATCTGTGATAACTGAGTTTGTTGGCTTAAGAGCGAAGCTTTACTGTTTAAAAAGTGTTAAAACTAGTATAAAAAAAGCAAAAGGTGTATCAAAGCCCATAACGAATCAATTACAAATTTCTGACTATAGAAATGCACTTCATTCAGATGAAGTAGTCAAACATAAAATGTATATGATTAGATCTATTAAACATGTACTTTACTCCCAGGAAGTCAATAAAGTAGTTTTGAATAGCAATGATGATAAAAGACAAATATTACCTAATAAAATAGAGACATTGCCATGGGGTCATTATGGTACAATGTAAAGGATATATTAACTAGATCTTTAAGTGAAATGAACATTGTATACCTATATAACCTGTGAGTTTAAGTTAAGATAGTTTAGATATCCTCAATATAATTGTGTATTTTTTTTAGATCATTGTAAAATATGTATAATAAAATTTTATTTACAAAAGTATCAAGCATTTTATTTTTAATAATAATCAGAAAAAGTTTATAATATGCGTCTGTCTATCTCTCTCTCTCTTTATTTCGTTTTCCTTGTATATGTGGAAATAATACGCACACTGGCATGTATTCAACTAAATTAATAAGTATAAAAAGAGTGCCATTATTCAGTTCCTTTTCAGTCATAATGAAGTTCGTTGAGCAAACCCAAACCTTAAAAGTAAAGAACATTAAAGTAGAAACTCGGAATCAGTTAATTAAACACAGTATACTTTTTCCTAATACTATCCGCTGTATAATATGTGGTCCTTCTAACTGCGGCAAAACTAATGTTATGATAAATTTATTGTTACATGAAAATGGTTTAAAATTTAAACACATTTATCTCTATTCAAAAACAGCGTACCAACCAAAATATCGCTTTTTAAATAAAGTCATGAAAATGGTCCCTAGTGCTCAATTTAATGTATTTAATGACAACGAAGAAGTGATTCATCCTAACGATGCTTTGGAAAAATCCATTATAATTTTCGATGATGTCGTATGTGAAAAGCAAATTAATATTCGCAATTATTTTTCTATGGCAAGACATAAACAAATCGATTGTTTTTACTTATCTCAAACGTACTCAAAAATACCTAAGCAACTAATAAGAGACAATGTAAATCTATTGATTATCTTTAGACAAGATAACACTAACTTAAAACATATATACAATGAGCATGTCAATACAGATATGACTTGGAAAGAGTTCAGCAAGCTTTGCTCGAGCATATGGAGTGATCGATTCAACTTTTTACTGATAAATAAAGATTGCACCTTGAATAAAGGCAGATATAGACAAGGCTTTGATACGTTTATTTGTTTCTAGATTTCATAGAATTATATAAATAAACCTTTAAAAATAAAATAATGTTAATTGAGAAAAAATATCAGTAAACAACGGTTGCGTGCAACAGTTATGGAAGCCGAAATTAAAGAACAGCTGATTAAATCAGTTAATAATATCAAAAATAAAATAAAACGGATTAAAGATGAAGAAGATGATGAAAACTTAAGATTTAAGAAGGCATTTAAGCCAATTACAGATAATTTAGAGACAATAATCAAAGGAAACGATAAAGATAAACCTGCACTAAATGTTTCTATAGATTTGAGTAGAAAGAGCAGAGATGAGGACTCAAACTCATCTTTAGATTATAGCCAATTTAGTAAAAAACTACATGCAGACTCGCTAGAAAATTCAAAATATTTTGAATTTGATGATGATGGTAAAACTTCTGATAAAGATATTGATGCCACATTAATGTCACTAAATAAGGATGAAGTAATTGATATTTATGATACCAACATCAATGTGCCATTTGGGATACGTAGTACAAACAAAGAATTGATGATGGGAAACTGCAAAGTCTCAATTTCAAGTAAGAATAATGCATCACAGTTGGAAAAAGTCTATGTAATAAGCATAGATGGTCGAGACTATGAATTAACTCCAGGCTTAAAAGAACTTCTGATTCGCAGCAAACCTAACCTGAAAGCCATTAACGAAAGAGATAAAATGACATATAAAAATATACTTAATCAAACAAACGCACATAAACGAGGCTTTAGTCCACATGGTCAAATAAAGGGTGATAAAGGCGCGAAATATCGTAAAATCATCAAACCTTTGTTTGCTCATGATGAAGCCGATGCCAAAATAGAAAATCCGTATGTACCAAATGAAACAAAAAGCGGTGGCTACATACCAATATGCAAAAAGTATAA
Organism: Pyrausta purpuralis; assembly: GCA_963924145.1. Lineage (NCBI taxonomy): Eukaryota > Metazoa > Arthropoda > Insecta > Lepidoptera > Crambidae > Pyrausta > Pyrausta purpuralis. The sequence continues at coordinate 6,321,783 of OZ001644.1, forward strand.
AAATAATACGGATTATGTATATTGGGATGATCCTAATGAATTGATAGAAAGATTAAAACTATTGATTGCTTCTCAAAGTGCTGGCAACACTAACCATGATAATGAAATTGTATCAATAATCGAAGAACTAAAAGAATCAGGTATTATACAATAATAAAAGGCTTGTGACAACGAAGTCAATATTCAGTCTCGAAAATTACATTGACAATGAATGTCGGTAACAAGGACAAACAACATATTAATACTTATCCAATTAAATACAACCACAAAGATGAAGAATATTTAGATATTTTGAAAACTTTGAGTGAATTTAAAAAATCTTCTTGCGTTGACAGAACCAATGCTGATCAATTTAAAGTTGAACTATTGAAAAAAATTGCAAATATCGATAAAAGTATCGAAATTTTATCTGATAAAATACTAAAGCTCGAAAGAAGTTCTGTTATTAGAGATATCGCAAGTAATTTAAACAAACATTATGAGCAAAGCAGACGTTGTAAACGAAATCTGTAAAAATGCAAGAATTAATTATCCGAGAAGAAGCGTGGTTATAAAAGATATTGACGATTTGTGGCAAGCAGATTTGATTGATATGCAAACAATGTCACATGTCAATGCTGGTTATAAATTTATATTAGTGGTTATAGACTGTTTTTCAAAATTCGCATGGGGTATTGCATTACAGCAAAAAAACAAAGAGCTTGTGTCAAAAGCATTTAAAAAGTTATTGCTAAATGGTCGGATCCCTAAAAATTTGCAAACTGACCATGGAAAAGAATTTTATAACGACAAATTTAAAAAAATTATGGACGAGTACAATATCAATCATTATTCCACGTATTCTACTAAAAAAGCTTCAATAGTTGAAAGATTTATTAGAACGCTAAAGAATAAATTGTACAAAGAATTTAACCTAAATGGGAATTATAAATGGAATAATGGATTACTTAGTAGAAAAATACGCGAGTACAATAATGATGTGCATAGAACTATTGGTCAACCACCGGTGACAATATCTCATATGAATAAAGTAAATATTTTGCGGAGATACATGCAACTGGCTGCTGATAGGAAAATAAAAAAACATAAAAAATTACGGACCGGTGACTATGTGAGAATTAGCAAACATAAAGCTTGTTTTGATAAGAGTTATACACCTAACTGGTCTACAGAAATATTCAAGATATATAAAGTGCAAGAAACAAATCCTACAACATACTTAATAGAAGATTCAAAGTCCTGTCCAATACTTGGAGCATTTTATTCACAAGAACTTCAAAAAACTAAACACCATGACGTATATTTAGTTGAAAAAGTTTTAAAAAGGAAAGGTAATCTTGTTTATGTAAAATGGCTTGGCCTCCCAAGTAGCGAAAACAGTTGGATAAATAAAAATAATGTATTGTAAGTAGGTCCACAGTTTTTCCTTGACAACACTTAATTGTGTGCTTATTTAAAGAGATTTTTGGTCAAGCGTTCTTCATTTCATATTCGTTCTTACGACAATTAAGTCTACCTCCAATTTTATTTAATTTACAATTATAACTTTAAAATTTACTAAAATGAAAAGAAAACGAGCTGCATTAGCTTCAGAAAAACAAGTTGAGTGTAATGAACAATCCAAAAAGCGTACTGGTAGAAGTTTAAAGAAAACATTTAAAACCATCGTTTCACATACTAAAAAACAAATAAATAACATAAAACCTAAATGTAAAAAAGCTTTGATGAAATTAGCTTGTGCAACAGCGCAAGAGTTAGCTTCAGATTTGTCTATTAAAGTGCCAAGAATTATACCTGTTCCAAAAACTGGTGGATTTCTCCCTTTGATACCGATATTTGCTGGCTTATCTGCTGCTGGTAGTTTAGTGGGAGGTGCTGCTGGCGTTGCGAAAGCTATAAATGCGATCAAAGCAGCCAGAAAACAATTATCAGAACTTGAAAGACACAACAAGCAAATAGAAGCCGTATGCATCGGAAAAGGATTACACCTAAAGCTGCACAAAAAGGGACTCGGAATATACGTCACTAAAACAAAAAACTGAATTCTAGGCTACCCAAAAGAGCATTAACAAATATTGATATAATGAAACATTCATGTGATATTCCCTTTTTTCGAGGGGTATTTATGAGAGATGAATTACCAAATAAACCGTTTTCAATTGAATGTGGTGTCATAAACCTCGATACAATCAAAAACTCCGGCACGCATTGGGTAGCCTATGGAAAATTAAATAACTACATTGAATACTTTGATAGCTATGGTAATCTGAAACCTCCAAAAGAATTACTTAAATATTTAGGAGAAAATATAAATTACAATTATGAAAATGTACAAAAGAATCATTCCTTTAATTGTGGACATTTATGTTTGAAATTTTTAAAATCATTCTGGGAGAGAAATATAAAATAAATAAAATTAATGATTTTTTTATGTTAGCATTTTTTGTATCCGCCAATTACTCATAAATAATGTTAACAATACTATTATATGCACATTCAATCATCACCTGTGATAGAAACTGCTTTACTTATTTGATAGTAATTGATTTATAATTTAATCGGTTGTGTTTAAATACATTATTTAAGATTTAAAATCATTCGAAGAGAATTATGATTATATATAATAAAAATCCTATCATTAAGGATAAAGTTAATATTTCACCTTCTTTGCCGAAAGGGATCAGACGTGCCAGTGTGATTAAGAAGAAAAAAATAACTAAAGAAAACAAAAAGTTTCTACAATATCTTGGATTTAAATTACAAAATGTTGCAAATCACAGAGCTACCACAACATGACAACTCGATTGAAAGCTATGAAATCCATAGTTACAATCCTTATAGTACTAGTTTCAAAGATAATGATGAAATTAGAATACCTATTCACCAACAAGACATATATGTGTTACCTTCTGCAAGTTCTATTTACATAGAAGGCTATGCTAATGTTACGTCTAAAGATTCAACAGGAAAAATCGTTAAAAAGGATGTCAATTTTATTAACAACCCAATGTTGTATTTATTTCAAGATGTACGATATGAATTGAATGGTGTTGAAATTGATCGTATTAAAAATGTAGGAATCACTACAACAATTAAATCATACATTTCTATGAATGAAGGTGAAAATAAAGCTGCCGCTGTGTGGGGGTGGAATTTACAGGGCACAAAATTAAAAAATGGTCAGTTTAGCGCCATTATTCCATTAAATAAAGTATTAGGATTTGCGGAAGACTATAACAAAATAATTATTAACTGTAGACATGAACTTATACTGCAAAGAAGTTGCTCTGTTACAAACTGTGTAAATTTACAAAACGATGATAATATAGAAATAAGCATTCAAAAAATTCAGTGGCGTGTTCCTCATGTAAAGGTTTCCGATCGCAATAAATTGATGCTACTCAAACATTTAGAAAAGAATCGCGCTGTACAGCTTGCGTTTAGAAATTGGGATTTGTACGAATATCCATTATTACCAAAAACTACTAAACATTCATGGTCAGTCAAAACCGCCTCTCAATTAGAGAAACCAAGATTTGTAATCTTAGCCCTACAAACTGATAGAAAATCAAATAAAAGTAAAAGTTTGTCAGTGTTTGATCATTGTAAAGTATCTAACGTTAAGCTTTTTTTGAATTCACAATATTTTCCGTATGACTCACTTAATCTGAAATTCGATGAGGATAAATACAATATATTATATGAAATGTATGCTAACTTTCGTCAGTCGTATTACAACGCTAGTATTGATCCATTGCTTAATTTGGTTCAATTTAAAGAAAAGGCTCCACTTTTTGTAATCGACTGCTCGAGACAAAACGATACGCTCAAAACCGGTCCAGTTGATGTTCGGATAGAAATTGAATGTTCTGAATTAATACCAGAAAACACAACTGCTTACTGTCTGATTATTAATGATCGTATTTTTGAATACCAACCTCTAAGCAGTATCGTCAGAAAATTATCATGAATAATATTAACCACGCGATCGTAGATGTACAAGGATTCAAAAGCGAGCAAAACGAGTTCATTCCTAAAGAAATAGCTATCATATGCAATGATAAGATTTTTGTTCTTCTGATAAAACCACCATTCCCATTTTATAACTTGACAAAAAAAGAACGCATACAAGCATCTTGGATAGAAAGAAATAGAGGAATTTATTGGAATCAAGGATTCGTCCCCTACTTTAGTTATAAAAACGTAGTTGGTGATTTTCTGAAAAATAAATATATTTTTACTAAAGGCTGCGAAAAAGTATTGTGGATAAAAGAAATGTTTAATAATTATAATGTACATAATTTAGAAGATAAACATTGTCCTAGTTTAGAACGCTTGCAATGTAAATATTCAACTTCTTTCGATATTTTAAGCTGTATATATCATGAAAAGATATGTGCTTTAAAAAATGTATTCTATTTAAATAAGTGGTGTAAAGAAAATTTAGTTTTAAATTTTTAAAATAAATGTATGAATGAATTATGTAACGTGTTTTATTTCCGATCCGACCACATATTTGGTATGAGTCCCTCATTAAACGACATCAAAACAACAAAATGTTTGAGAATTTATTTACGTTCAAAGAATCATTCAAGTAGTTAATTACATACTTACAAAATATTTTTAATAGAGTTTTAGCATTCAGGATTGAATAGTACCTAATTATTATTTTTTTTGGATGAATAGTAGAAAAAACTGTTCGAATTGGGGCCACCTGGATCGCGGAGTGATCCAGGTGCCCCAATTATTAACTACTTGTGTCTTCTCTCAAATTTTCCGTGTTTTGTTATAAACTCAAAATATATTTCGTCATAAACTTCCAACCATATTCCATTGAATTAAGATTAATTTTTGTTTGACCTTGCAAGGACTGCGCTGGTCCTTAGAGGTCAAGGTGACTCGCTCATTATTCTTGATCCGTCCCTTCATTTTTAGACGCTTCAAGAATCACGTTCTTACAAAATTGTGAAAGGAATCAAGTGTGAATTTTAATGTAAGATTAAGATTTTAAACCACGCTGTACTTGTACTGAGATATTTAAAAAAAAACTATCTGCACTCTGATTTTAATTAGATAGACCAAAACAAAATTTTTGCAACTTTTTTAGAATAATTATTTTGTACCGTTATTAAAAAATCAAAAAAGTGTTTGTTCCATTTAATTGATTTAGGTTACAATAAATACGTGTAGTAAGAATATGTTTTGTGCAGATGTATTATATCATGAATTATAACTGTATTGTTACAAAAAATAACAAAAATAAAAACTTTTATAAATTAATGAAAAAGTCAACATGTTCCATAATCATTGACATTGATTTGATTTGATGTGATTACAAGGGAACAGATTTACATTTTTGAATTAGGTATTTAAGAAAACTGTTTTATGTATGATGTTTATTCATAGCTCTGTGCATTTTGCACGTATTAACTTTTCTCATGAGTAAACATTATTGAAATCTTATAAATCGTTCAAATAATCGCGTACAATCGAATTATTATGATCTGCACTTGCTACAATGAAAAAGAAAAAGCTCGATCTTAGCTGCCATTCTGGGCCTATATTTTTGAATCACTAGCTTCAATAAGGCATGTGATTTGCATTGACTAATGCTCGATTTTCGAATGAAAACCAGTTAAAATCCACACGGAAGTGATTAAAAAAAGAAAACTAAATTTTGTAACTATTCTAGTCTATATTTATCGTGATTTTGGTTGACTTTTAATGTAATTTCAAATAAAAATCACTATAAAAAATGAAATGATAAATTGTCTTGATTCATCTTAACCGATTGTAAAATATTTGTTAAAATATTTCCTTCGGATATTGTGAGAGCAATCTCGCAAAATAGATGACGCAGCCTACGCGTTAAAGAAAGCACTAGCAAAATTCAACAGGCTTGCCAATGTGTCGGTGGCTGAGTGGCATAGTTTTTAAAAGAAAACTTAAAAAGTATTTTTAGCTAACTTAGCTTAGGTGGTATCTAAGTTTTGATATTTATTTTGTTAGAAACTCTCAGTGATCCCATAGTCAAACTATGTAAATAGTTTTGTGGGACTAGTGCTATTTTTTTGTAAAACATTGTTTGGTTAATAAATAAAAAATAATAATACGCGCGGACAACGTAAGATACGGGGTTGGGTTCCTCATCTCCTGACACAGATGCTTTTTGAAGTGCAATTTATATTATTAAGTTTGCATAGTAACAAAACACTATAAAAACAAAGATATAATTTTAATTTGTTTTCCAAGCTTCTCAAGCAACAATCCATTCTAATCTCCGACATAAGTGAGCCATTACCTGATAGATATTGCGCTAGAATTGAGTTAGTCAGCTCCGAATGGCATTGTTATGTGTAATTCGCTAAGTCGAGATTGCCCGCCTGCAGCGTTCCCCGAAGGCATCCTTGGCCAACGGAATTTGATAACGTATTGTTGCTGATTTATGTGAAGCCTTCGCACCATACTAAAATCATGAGTCCTACGTATTTGATTCTATTGCTAAGCCAATATTTGCTATCACCCGTCACATAAACATTTGAAGAAAGTATTCAAGAACTGAGTCCTGGATTTATCAATACGATCCAGAAACCAAGCGCATGTCTACAATTTGGGTATTTCAAAATAAACCAACGCGCGCCAAAATGACAAAATGAAGCGATCTCGGAGCGGGGGGGGGGGGGCGAAATTTTGATCGCCAGTTTTTTTTTTGACGGGTCACTTTATGTCGATTCCCTTACGAGGTCAAAGAAGGTGGAATATTTTTATTACCATAAGTTTTCTTTTTTGTGGGCAACAAGCGACCAAACACTGGGCTCCGCGGACTACTGCTCCAACATGACAAAGCGCCTGCACACACGGCGCTCAAAACGAGGGACTTCCCAGACAGCACGCCAGTCAAACTCCTGGGTCACCCTCCTTACAGCCCTGATCTAACACCGTGTGCAATTTTTTATTTCCAGAAATAAAAAATCAGCTCAAATTGATACAATTATCGTCGCCGGAAGATGCGCTGGCTGCGTTACAACAGGCTGTAAACGAGGAGTTATTGTTATTGTGATTTATTCGCCATCATAGGTATTAAAGTTAGTTGATACATTAAGAGTGTTCTACTATGATCTACCCTAAAGGAATACGAATTCTTATTAATATATTTTATATAAACCAATTCAAACTAATTATACAAAAACAATGTCATCTAAACTAAATTATAAAGTAACTCGTAAGTACATTGAATTATTTAATTAAATATTTAGATACAGTCAAAATAAAAATTAATGTCAATTAAATTTCCAAGAACAAAACAAACAGTTGCATAAATACAGCATGTCAAATATTAATCTAAACAATCATTTAAATAGTCGTCAATTTTATAGTAACTCTTTTCTTCTAAAAAATGAATGAATGTCCTTTTGAACACTTTGTCTTCAAGCTCCTGTATGTACTGTAGAAGCTTGTTGTATATCTTTGTCTGCGGTGGACTGGAAATAGTGTTTTGAATACTCGTTCAGACGCATGAATATTTGTATAGAGGCTGGTTGAGAGTAATTAGAAAAGATTTAATAAAAATATACCTATATGTTCCTATAGAACTATGATATTAGTGTCGCATAAGTTTTTAAATATCCAAATATATTTTGAAAATTATACAAAAGCTGAAGACTATGTTTGTTTGAACGCGCTAATCTTAGGAACTTCTAAACAGATTTTGAACAAAGGAACGAAGGCCGCTATGCTAAATTTATATTTTTAATCATGACACAGTCTATAGAAAAAATCATTAAAAACTTATTTGGTACCTACAGCTTCCTAACTTTGTTAATTCCCAGCCTTTTATGTCAAAATTGAAATTTCTTATAAGCAGTCTCTGAGCGGCTAAATATAAATAAATAAATTTCTATCTAATCTAGTCTCAAAGTAAGCTACTCAAAGCTTGTGTTATGGGTGCCAGACAACGGATATAATACTTAAATACTTGTTTGTAAATACATACATGATATACATAAATAACACCCAGACCATTACAAACAGACATGTTCATGCACACAAATGTTTGTATTGTGCGGGGATCGAACCCGCACCCGCTGCGTAGCAGGCGATTTCTCGACCACTACACCAGGCGGGTCGTAATTAAAAATGAATCCGTGACATCATTCAGCTTTGCCGATTAGAGTAAACGAATTGTGAGTTACAACTGACAGGCATTGGAAACCCAAATGGGTCACACACCACGTTATTGCTGCTTTAATCAAGTTGTCAATTGAATCGTTTGATTTTAGATCTCTTCGGCTGTAATCAAACAGTAAGTTTTTCACTTCCACCCAAAGCGAAGAGGAGAGATGTTTTTGATTGACACTTCATGCATAGGTTTTATGGTAGATATTGAAACATCGGCAATATTTTGAACTAAGAACCTACTTAAGATTCATAGTGTAGTACATTTAGACGACCCGTCTGGTGTAGTGGTCGAGAAATCGCCTACTACGCAGCGGGTGCGGGTTCGATCCCCGCACAATACAAATATTTGTGCATGAAAATGTCTGTTTGTATTGGTTTGGATGTTTTCTATGTATAACATGTATGTATTTACAAAAAAAAAGTATTTAAGTATTATATCCGTTGTCTAGCACCCATAACACAAGCTTTGAGTAGCTTACATTTGGACTAGATGGCGATGTGTGGGAATGTCAAAAGGATATTTATAAAGGATATTTATAGTTCCTTCCACATATTGAAATGAAAATCAATTGTGATAAAATATCTATACTCTATAAACGTATTGTTTTTTTTTTCATAAAAATTTAACCGTCTTCAAAAAAAAAAAAAACTTAAATAATGGGAGTTTGTTTCTCCTATTAGCGCCATTTTAGATATTTTAGTATTTTTTGAAGGCGGTTCAATTTTTTTTATTTTTTTTTTTTATATATTTTCGTCATTATTATGATTGAAAAAAAAGTTTTTGAAACCTTCTCCTTGAAGTTACAAACATTTAAGTGAAAACCGTAAAACTGGTCTAGCCAAACGCTAGAAATTTGCGGACACAAATATATACAAACATATAGGTGGAACTGAGAAACTTCTTGTTTTTGGACTCAGTTAAAAACTGACCGTTCAAACCTGCGTCATCCATTAAGTATGTACCTGTACTTTTCTTTGAGATATATGTAAATTTATCATACAGGTTAATCTGTGTATCTGTTAAGTCGGCGCCAACTAATCAACCCGGCACGGGAACGGCACCAACCATAAAATTAATATTCCTCTCGGAATATAAGGACAAGTAAAAGCTGTCAAACGAAACCGATTTAAGATGTCAGTAACTAACATAAGTAAGTAACATTTGTAGCTTTAAATTAGATAACCTTTTGATCAGGTGATTTATAACAATGTTCCTAAGTTAAATGTAGTAGTTTACTGCATGATAAACAATCGACACAAAATATTGAACATGCAGCTCTAGTGTAAACTAAATATTATTTCATTATACAAAATATGGGTCGATATACATTTCCTGTGTTATTCTGTCTTTATTTTTTACGTAAATTAACGTTTGTAGAATAGAATAATCAAACTGCGTACTTTAAATTTGAAGCGCATTGGTAAATATAAGTCGTATATTAAGAGGCTTCGATTTGGGCTAATCTGCCTGTTAAATGATTATTTGTTGAGGTTATGCCGCTGTAATGCATAACAATCAATCACCGATCAAGTTACCATGTTTCAGACGCATTATTTCTCCAAAATATACACAATTACACTTTTAAATATAAAAAATCAAATGCACGTAATTTTCAGTGAGCTTCTGCGGGGCGGTCAACTGTTTGACATCTGCCCAAAATGGTTCTGCTACCCATCTCTTTTTATCACACAGTTTGCTGCTAGTGACATCTCGCTTTTGTCGTTCTATTCCAAGGGATAATAATTTTATGGCACCAACGAGGCGTCAACCATACGGAAGCGCGTTACGTAAAGGGAACAGCAACGCCTCGTCTCGGATCGTGTTTGCTACAACTAATGATAGTTCTTCTTGTAAATGACAGCCCGTTTGTCAGGGTGGACGGATAGTCAGCAACCAACGGGCGGCACGCGTAAGCGAGTTATAACGCATGCGCCGCTGGTCTAGAGTGGGTCCCGAGTTGGTCTCGATCCGAGGTGGTGACGTTACGAAGTTTATATGTGCGTTGATGTATGGAGTTTTATACAAAGAATACTGAACGCCTCGAGTTGATACGGTGGGGTGACGGGTTCATCAGTGGGCTACGACCTTTACTTCTGCATTAACGGCATTTCTATAGCTAGACTCTCAACAATAAGACACTTACATTTATATATACACAACATTACGTTAATTACTGAATAATTAAATTAAGTGTATCAGTATAACATACATAGAATAAAGTCGTTTATTTGCGTAAATATGGTAAATTCGTGACAACAGAATTTTATTTTAGACCTCATTTTGAGTTAAACAATTAATTAATTAAAATTACATTAAACTAAATACTTTAATTAAATTTTCAACACACTTGCTCAAAACGACGTTTTTATTCCACCGATTTTTGTAACATAATCCTAGATATTAAACACGCGTGCTTTTTCGGTATATTATTGCACAAGTGCCTTTAGTTTATTAATCCGACCAATTTAGGTTTGTACCCTAGTACCAAGTCGTAAGTAGGAAGAAGAAGCGATGTAATTTAGTCGGGTTATAACTTTTATTTTAGCAACAAACATTATTTATGCGAAAAATAACAGTATTCTACATAGGTATTTATTTCAATAAATGGCAAATCCAGATTTTTCATTTATTTATTTCTGTAATTTGTGTTTTTTACACGAATTATTAGATTTTTAATCTTGGCTGTTGGCCGATCTAGTTCGCGCCTTAGCCTTGCGCACGCATCGGTATCGCGGCAAGAAAAAAAAAACAATGCGCGTGCGATAGTCTTTTGCCATCAAAGTCGAGTGAAATGTATTTTTACTAAATGTTTTATTAATTAAAAACTTAGTAAATGAAAAGTCTTGTTTTTTCTTCGCAAGTGTGTTGAAAAACGTCGAATGATACGCGTGTGCCTGTGACCATTATATACGCGGCTTTCTTATGGCGCACTCGCTTACGCTCGTGCGCACACAATATCGCCTTGTATATAATGGTAAACTTAGCACACTTGTATCATAATGTACTATTAATTATTAAACTAAATTAGTAAATTTTGGTTACTTAAATCAAATTTACTTCATTGCCATATTAATTAAAATAAAACACTCAATATTATTTTTTCTTGTTTTACTTGTCATCACGTAGTCAAATATTTTATTTTAACGTCAACATTTGTATTCAAAAATTCATCAAGAAATAAAAGCATTTTTCCAGAAGCCAAGTCGTAAGTATGTTCTTAAATTTGTGTATTTAAAACTACTCGACGGATATTTATGCGCCTATTTTAAATAGATACGTGTAGAATTATTAAAAGGGAACGTTTATATTTCAACACATATTTTTGCGCTAACATTGCGATTGATAGCTGAACCCAGATAGGATAATATCTCCCCCGTGAAGTCCACGGTGTGTCGTTTGCCTATACTTAATATTATAAAGCTGAAGGGTTAGTTTGTTTGTTTCAACACGCTAATCTTATTAAGTACTGGACCAATTTAAAAACGGTTTTAGTGTTGAATAGCTTATTTATTCAGGAAGGCTTTAGGCTATTAAACATCACGCTGCAACGCGAACGGAGGGAGCAAATTTAAAACGTGCGGACGAAGTCGCGGGGGACTGCTAGTCTATCATAAAAATAAGAAAAATCAAAATGTTGTTAACAAATCTGAAGTCAATTCAATAGTGAGAATGCATCTATTTAAATACTAGAATTACAAGACCTTGAGAAGCAGACAAGTTATCGAATCGCAATTTTGGCAAGAAATACTGAAATTATATACTCAACACCTGATCTAGCAAAAAAATAGGGTTCCATTTCATTAATAATATTAGTGTCAGTTAGCGTAAAAATCAATATGACTTACTGAACTGATAATTAAAATATCTGTTGTTTATTATTACTGCACATGTTCGTTCATATTTATTGTTATGTAATCTCGAAATAAGGTTTGGCTTCGGTATATACGGTTTCTTTCTCTTTCTGATTTTCCATTATGGGGGCCCTCGCAACAGAGACAGGCCAGGTACGTTGGAGGACATGATATCTGTTTAGCTTGAAGTATGGATTTTATTGTATTTATGTATGTTTATGTAGGTTTATTTAAAAAGTATTTATGTAAGTATATGTAATTCATTCATTTTGTTAGTTTTTTTTTGTTATTTTACGCCGCCTCAACTGTTTCTGTCTCACCCAATGGTTGACTGGTAGAGAATGCTTTAAAGCATTAAGTCCGCCATTTGTACTTCATTTTGTTTGTGCAATAAAGCATATATATAAATATAAATACATAAATATTTTATTGCCTAGATATGTGCGCAATACAAAAGTACACTCTTCCGACATGTCGTGATATCTGTTGTATACTTATTTAGTTAAAGCTGCGAGCGTTGTCTGAACCAAAAAAAATGGTCTGATATTTTTTTTATATTTCGCGTAGTTTATTTCAATTATCTGATTTTCTGCTGCATCAAATATCCCTTTAACTTACGTAGCTTTACCTCTTTATATTTTTACAATATATTCGTAAGTTAATAAAGCTATATTTAAACATTCTTATCATTCAATAAATACATTAAAACACCAATTTCTTCTCAGCATTGTCTATGCGAATTGCAGAAAGTTTGCTTCAGACTACCGATGAAGTGCTTTTTGTTCGTTTGAAAAAGTTTCCAGTGCGTAATTTTAACACTTCATAGTAATTTAAGGCTGACCAATAAGAATTTCGGTAGGTATGGTTGATGTAAAAGACGGCGTCAAACAAAATAAAAGACGTATCCTGACTTACTATACCAGTTAAAACAAGCCAATGATAGAGTCAGATAAAAAAAACCTTCGCAAGACGATGAAAAAACTTCAAATAATACACACCCGATTCTCCCAAAGGATAATAAATTATAGTTTAAAAAAACACGCTTTTATAGCAAACGAACTAAAAAGTAGAAAATAAGTTTTTTTTAAGACAGTTTGTGTTACTGCAATATCAAATTCAACAATCAATTATCATAATTAATTCAGAATAAGATTAATATGAATATTAAGATATTAACAAAAAAATCAAATAAAGTGAAAAAGCGTGGGGTGCTTGATATCGAATGTGAGGTTTATTTTATTTGTTACTGTTTCTAATATCAGAATTGTGATAATAATATGATTAAGCATCCCACGCTTTTTTACTTTATTTGATTTTTTGTTAACATCTTAATATTCGTTTTTAAACTATAATTTAGTGTCTGGATTTTTAATGTCAAGACGACAATTAATAATTTAAGACTAATTAATAATTATTAACTATAATTCATAATTTAATTTAAGAATTAATTTATTTTTAAAAATTGTCGAAATTTTAAAATATTAAAGAAATTTAAATATGCAAGAGAGGATGCGCGCGCAATATTTCGGTAGCAGCTACAATTATAATATTCGAGGAGTGAGAGTGCATGCACGCGAGGCAATTTGTAGCAGCAACCAATAAGGAAATTTGTCTTTTGAAAGTGGGAGAAACCAGAAAGAGGAACAGGCCGTAGGCAGCAGGGGGCCAGTCGGCAGCAAGAGAAATAGAATAACATTTTCATTGGCTTTCAGCAAGTGGCATAGGCTAAATAACATGCTCATTAATGTAAATTTATTTTTTTTATCCTGATGATCCTAGTCAGGACTTTCATATAAAGTTATGAAATGATTGTATTGTCATCGGTCCTTGACCCCTGTGCAAATTTTAATGTTAATCAGACCTTTGGAAGGAGGTGAAAATGAAGTTCAAAGATTCCGTTACAAACATACATACATTCATACATACAGGTCAAGCAAATTTATAATTTTTCACATTTGGAGACACAAAATCTCATACAAAATAATCTTCTGTTAGTCAGAAAATCACAATATAAATGTATATCTTGGAAGTTCAGGTACAAGAAATTCTAATTGTCCTCTTTATCGGATAAAATTGCTAAAGTAGCATCAATCCTTTTATTACAATATATTATGTAAGTATATCACCCAAATATGTACTTAACATATATGGTACCATTCTTTTGCTCAAACAAAGGAAACGGTGAATTTGCCTCCAGTAAAAATTGCCTAGGCGGCTAATATGATTTCAGGATATAGTTTTTTGGTTACTTATGCGATGCCAAATAAAAATAATAGTTTTGATAAAATTTAACGTTTTTTTTTGGTTCAATTATCATAAAATAGTTTAATAATATGTCTTAGAAAATTGAAATGAGAACCTTGTAGTATTGAATATTTAAAATATTTGGCATATCAAATTTTGCTTATTAATTACCGTCATCAAAAATAACCACTTGTTCAAACATACTGGTTACATAAAAGCGGCGAAATTTTCTGCAGCTCCAATTCGTACATAGTGCCTACATCATGGACGCAACTGAAGTTTTAACCCAATTTGCCAACTTCCAAAATGTGTTGAGGTTGTTTTCTGTTCTTAATCTCACAGCTTACCTATATCCTGACCAAGCGAATATACAAGGTAATGAATACATTAACAGTCATATATCAAGCACCCAACGCTTTTTCACTTTATTTGATTTTTTTGTTAATATCTTAATATTCATATTAATCTTATTCTGAATTAATTATGATAATTGATTGTTGAATTTGATATTGCAATAACACAAACTGTCTTAAACAAAACTTATTTTCTACTTTTAGTTCGTTTGCTATAAAAGCGTGTTTTTTTAAACTATAATTTATTATCCTTTGGGAGAATCGGGTGTGTATTATTTGAAGTTTTTTCATCGTCTTGCGAAGGTTTTTTTTTGTCCGACTCTATCATTGGCTTGTCTTAACTGGTATAGTAAGTCAGGATACGTCTTTTATTTTGTTTGACACAAGTCTGAATACAGAACTCAATCTTACTCTGACGAACTATAAACATTATAATTGATATTACTTTAATCCCAAAACTATTTTTTTCGTGTGAACTATTCATTATTATGCTCAAACTTTAGTTGATCTAGATATTATAAGAACTCATGTAACCTATTATAAAAAAGGTGGAAGGTTCGAGACACCATGGCTTATACGTCAGTTGACCCAAATGTAAGAACTCATATCCATAAGCTATTATTAAAAACCGGCCATGTGCGAGTCAGACTCGCAACTAAGGGTTCCGTACTAACTTTAACTAATTTAGAGATCCACTTACTGCCACTTAGCCAAATACCACAACATTTTGTTGACAGCAAATATAACTTTGTTGTTTATACTATTTGTATGAATAACATAGTTCAGTTTGCGGTTATTGAAAATGTGCTCTATCCTAAAACTACAAGTTCAATCTCGTTCAAACCATTTTTTTTTTTCAAAGTCTTAATCAAGATCTGCATCACGTATTTAAAAAAAAACTTGCTTAGTTAAAAAGTTAAATGGGGGGACGCCAATTTTACCACTTTAGAAGCGTCTATCTTTCAAACTTTAGACTCTAAAAGAAAATGGTTTCATAAACCTCAATGTCATTTTAAAAGACCTATTCATAAACACCCTACACGCATTGGTTTGACAAAAAAAACATCATTTTTTAGGTTTTATTTTCATTTATTGGAGCATGGATGTATTGAGAAAAGAATTGTATTAATAATATTGTTATGTTATCTTGTAAAATATTCCTAGTTAAATGAATGGTTACATGTTAAGGCAATGGCAAATGACGTATATTTAAGTAGGAAAAGCTTGTATATAAAATTCTGGAAAATTTTATAAAATAAAGAGAGTTTAGTTCTATCATCGAACTATGTAGTAATTGTCTTACTTCAACGACCCCGTCGTCGCGTGTTCCGTATTATTTTACCTTCAATCTAATTTCCCTTATTATGATTTGAATGATATTAATAATATCAGATGCAATCACCATTTACTGATCTGCTAATTTTACAGATGGTGCTGCATTCGACTTCATTATCGTAGGTGCGGGATCAGCTGGCTGCGTGTTGGCAAACAGACTTACCGAAGACCCAAATATATCTGTTCTCCTTATAGAGGCCGGTGGTGATCCTCCAATAGAGTCAAATGTATGTATTAAATGTAACAATACCACAAATAATATACTCCTTAAGCAAAATTTTCGATTGTAAAAGCGTACACATAACTTTTTCAGCTTCCTGGCTTGATTCCTTATAGTTATAGAACCGAAAACGACTGGAATTACACAACTACGCCTGGCTCATACAAATGCCACAATTGTAATGAAGATCAATTACCAAGAGGCAGGATGTTAGGAGGATCGAGCAGTCTCAATTTAATGTACTACGTAAGAGGAGATCCACATGACTACAATACTTGGGCTAGTATTGTAAACGATCAGAGTTGGAACTACTCGAACATCTTGCCTTATTTCATCAAAAGTGAACGATTGGAAAATGAGGCAATCAGAAAATCTCCTACAGGCCGTTTTCATGGCTACAATGGATATTTAGGTGTAACGCAACTGGATCGTAGCGAAGCCTCGAAATATTTAGAAGCCTTTGAAGAACTTGGATACAAAACTGTATTGGACACTAATGGGAATTATACTTTAGGATTCATGTGCAAGCACAAGTCACCGTAGCGGACGGCATACGCCAGAGCACAGCCAATGCATTTTTATCGTCAGCAAAAAATCGAGATAACCTTTTTGTCCTAAAGAAACATTTAGTAACTAGAGTAAATTTTGTTAACAATGAAGCTCAAAGTGTAAATGTGATTGATGATCAAGGGCAAACAAAAACACTAAGGGTAAAGAAAGAAATTATACTTTCTTGTGGAACTATCAATAGCCCTCAACTGCTTATGCTGTCAGGAATAGGACCAAGGGAACACTTGACTGATTTAGATATAAATGTGATTTCAGACCTACCTGTCGGGAAAAATCTTCAAGATCAGAAGATAGTAACTTTGTATTATACTACAGGCCCGAAACCATTACCAAAAAGTCAAGACCCCACTCAGTATCCCGCACCATCTATTACTGGCTACGTATCACTAGACAAACGACAAAAAAATCCAAACTATCAAGCGACAGTGATAATTTTAACAGAGTTACTTCAACAATGCCTTATCGAATTAGCTTTTAATAAGGATATTTGTCAATCATTTGCAGACAGAGCAAAAAACAAAGAAGTAGTTTCATCTCTTATAGCTCTCCTTCAGCCGAATTCAAGAGGAAGCATTTTATTAAGAAGCACTGATCCTAAAGAATATCCATTGATCATGACGGATGCCTATTCTGATGTCAGCGATTTAGATAAGGTGGTAGAATATTTAGAAGATTATTCCCGAGTGATAAACACCACATATTTCACAAGCGTTGGAGCTGAGTTTTTAGAGTTGGAAAAATGTGCGGGGTACGGAATTGGCAGTAAAAGTTACTGGAGATGTCACGCTGAATGCTTGGTGTCCACTTTGAATCATGAAGTGGGTACGTGCGCGATGGGGTCTGTGGTGGACAGCCGTTTGAGGGTGTTAGGGGTGAAGCGGCTGCGAGTGGTGGACGCCAGCGTGATGCCGACGATCACCAGTGGGAACACCAATGCACCCACTATCATGATCGCTGAGAAAGCCGCTGATATGGTGAAGGAGGACAATTGCATTTTTAACACGTAACTTCTTGAATTGTTTGCATGCGGTCATAAAAAACAATGCTATCTTAATTCAAACATAATCACAATGATAACAACACTTAATAATATAAATTAATACAATAGTACTAATTATTCATAAATTCCTGTTAATTCCATTGCGTTAAAAATATAATTATTGTATATCAGATTTTCAAAACTTCAAAACTTACAAAAGTGTCGTTTAAAAAATACTTGAAACGTACACATATATTACACAATTGAAATGTGAAAATGAAAATAATATCTGTATGTATATAAATGGTTTCTCAAAAATATAAAATATTATAACATATGAATAACAAAAATATTATAATAAGGAATAAGATTATATCTCTACACTCTAGTGCGCTTACAAAATGTACGTAGACGTTTTTGGCAGCGGTTTGATCCAGTATGATTTTTTCAATGATATCTTTACTTGAGTTAATATCGTAACTTCTATTCGATTCTATTCTGGGATAATCTGCAATTAATATCCTAGTGGGAAACCTGTCAGCGGTTAGTAAACTAGCTTTAGTAATATTGTATATTCAACCAAGGACGAGTTCTCCTGAGAGGAGATGCTCAAAATGACTGTATTTATATGTCTTACTACATATAGCATATCTCTTTGACCCTTTAAACACTGCGACTTTAAGCATTCATGCAGTCGCGCGTTTTGAAAACGCGCTGCAGCATCGCGACTCACGCAATAAATTAAATCTGTTCATTGCGTGAGTCGTGACGCAGAAGTGCGTTTTCAAAACGCGTGACTGTATCGATGCCAAAAGACACAGCCGGTAAAGGGTCTAATAGTCAACATTGTGTGGAACTCCTCAACGCTATACGGTAACAATATCGTAACAAAAAATCTAATAAGTACTTTCGTTTTTTTATAGTGTAACTGCTACAGTCTGCTAATATAGCAGCAGACCAAATATTCCTACCCTTAAAAAACATTCGAAAAATGATTCGGTTCTTAAAAATGATAAATGATGCGCTTATTACATTGGAGGATTACTTGGAACGTGAAATATCTTTTTACTCAATGTAGAGGTATTATCTGCGGAAGAAATACACACTCGATTTTTTATTGCTTGAATATTTTTTTTATTGTGTGTCTACAGATGAATTAAGATAGATTATGTTAAAAAGATAGGTACTTACTTTTAATTATTAAACAAATTCAAGATACAAATTTATTAAAAAGTTTTGCGTTTAGTTATTCCAAAGATTTTTTCATTATTCTAAATTCATTAATAAAATTCTTAATACTAAGGAATTCAATCAATTAAACACTGTAATATCTGTTTGTTTATACAAGTTGCAAAATTTACTAGTTGGATAAGTTTATTCCTACTTATATGTCCTTCATATTTACGACGAGCTTCTGCTTTGATGCGTTTAGTTTCGCCAACACATAAATTCTTCTTGCCAAGAACCTTAAAATAATGCTATAAAAGTGATCCTAGTACGACAAGGGCTCTATCCCAGAAAATATGAATGGAAACAGATAAAGAACAGATGGGAGGCTAGATAGGAACATAAAAATCTTCGGAGATATATGAGTACAATCTGATGCGTGGAGTACAATATTGAACAATAAGCCTGGAAGAGGATTCGATTTGGTTAGAAAAGTCTTCAGGAAATGGATTACAGATACACAAGGGTAAGGATTCGAGGGTGATCGAATGTTGTTATCTTAAAATGAGGGCTAGAACTAATTGAATTCTATCAGAAATGTATAATTCTTTTGTTTGAAGATAACTCCCGTGCCGTAAGACACACTACGCATTGTTGCATAAACAGGCGGGAAGATAGCGCTAATGTCCGCAAAATAACGCTTGATTCCATTAACGTACTACCTATTGATTGATAGTAGATTATTCATTAAGGGAATAAAGTAGCGTCTTACGGCACGGGTTCCATTTTGAATCACGAGCGAAATGAAAGGATTCTAATTTGAACTCCGAGCTCGAGCGAAACGAGAGAGGTATTAGTTTTACCTTATAGAGAATCATGAGTGTAGTGAGGGATTTCAGCTCCCACACTTTTCACCTGTAGGTATTCCTGAGGTGACTCTGCATGAGATATATTCCATAATTATTATTCATGTAATAAGTGGAATTTATATTGATTTTTTGCTTTGAATCACTGTTGTAGTTACGTAAAGCCGTTGATCCTGCCTTTGATCTTTCTCCTGTCGTGTCAGATTGCTGCTCCATTAGGCTATGAGAGTGAAAGCAATAGAGAGGGCACCTGTGTTTGCGCACAAACTTGTGCATTGTAATATGTCCCGCGCAGTCGTTTAGTCGTTGTGACCAGCCAACGTAAACGAAATCAGCTATGGGGACTATTATGACTCTACTTATAATTTGTTAAATAAAGTTCCATCATTTCCCACTTAGGTACAATTAGATCCAAAACACACCTAGCTAATACAAACGAAAGCACATTTTCAGATGATACTTTATTTTATTTACCAGAAATGAAAAATGACGGATAAAGATACTTCCTCTAAGGGGTAGTTAAATAAACATAACCCACTTTCTGTGAGGCGGCCAACTAATCCATACTAATGTTTCACATCTTACGGCGCTCATACGTGCCGAGTTTCTCATGAATGACATTATAAATTGCGCAAAGAAGAAGAAGATACCTACTCTCGTTCATCCTAATTTCAACCTTGTGTTGATGGCATAGAGTTCAATTAAATATGAGGTAATTTAGCAGAGAAATATAAGTTCTCACATAAAGCTACTTACAGAACGGACAAAAAAGATAAGACAGTCCTCTTTTAAATTGTAATTCAAGGGAGAATTAGTACAATAGAGCAAACTAGCACTGTGAGTGTCAAAAATACTTAAAACCTATATAATCTACAAGGTTCGAGCCTGGTGGAAGTCACGGTGGAATGAAGATCAGCGGCACTATTTTTAAACGACTTCAAAAAAGGAGAAGGTTATCAATGCGACTGTATGTTGCTTTTGTATATATTATGTTCCCTCATATTATCTCAGTCATTCGTCGACCGCTACAATTTTTTGTCGCCTACCTAGAGGTTAAATCTTTTTGTTGGTCTCATTGGATGTTGGGGTCTTGGTGCAATCGAGAGAAAATCTCGAGTTTATGAGGCGTGTTAAGTGTTTTCGTTCTAGAATTAAGATTTTCAAACAACAAGTCTTCATAAAACATACGACTTTTTAGACGAAATTTTTTTTTTGGAGTCGGTGACCTGTTTGATGATGCTTGAAATGGCCATAGCGATGGCATCGACTCAAAAAGAAATTGTTTGCCTCAAATGGAGTCATTTCCTTAAAAGAGTTAAGAATTTATTCAAGACTTTTAAGTGCATTAATGGTTATAACCAAGAAGTTGCTGGATTAAATCCCGCCCGTGCGTAAATTTTTGGTTTCGTATTTCATCTTTTTGAATATAAAACTGTAAGTGTTCAAAACATTCTAAACCAACAAAACAAATGTGATACATAAGATACATGAAACTATAACTTATTTTTTTGGCAAACCTATGCATGTACACATATGTAGGGTGTGAATTCTATGGATAGATCTTTAAAAATAACATCAAGGTCCCTAAAACCATTTTCTATAAGAAGCTAATGTTTCAAAGATAGACGCTTCCAAATTGGTAAAATAGGCGTCCCCCTCATCTACGAGTAACTTTCAAACTAAGTGTAAATTTTGGAAAAAAAATATGATGCATATCTTGACAAAGGCTTTCAACGAAAATTGGTTTGAACGAGATATCAGACTAGTAGTACTGGTAGTCTTTGAGGTAGAGCATACTTTCAATAACCGCAAACATAACATTGTTATTCATACAAGTACTATGAAAAAGGAGTTATATTTGCTGTCAACAAAATATTATGGTATTTTGGCTAAATGAAAGTCAGTGGATCACTAATTCAGTTAAAGTTGGCACGGAACCACTAGTAGTCCGACTCGCTCTAGGCCGTTTTTTTTATTCATCACTCACGTTAAAATTACAAGTCAAATTCGACTAATAATCACGCAAAATAAAGTCAGTAGAAGTCTAAAAATAAGATATGGGTCTTAAATCACTGCCGAATGGATTTCAACAAAAAATATTAGTCAAATGACACGCTATATTGACACGAGCGATTCAAAAACAGGGTTCTAGGTACCAACAACAGTTCTTGAAAATAATGTCGTCTAAAAACAGAAGTTTAACATTATCGCGACAAGATTTTATAAAATTCTAATTGTATAACAGGAACATAGTACTAAATTGATAGTTTAAATATTTTCATCTTTTCATGGTCACTTGAATAAAAGCTCGTTTTAAAAAGCTTTTCTAAAGATTATTTATTTATTTTTGCCTTATTATTTGTGCATTTTTGATTAATTTCAAGGTATTATTATTTATATGATCCTATATATTTGTGTGTGTGTCAAATAAATTTATTCTATACTATCAGTCCTGAAATTGCAAATGTACTTGTTTCTTTCTGTAAAATCTTCGTACAATATGTTATATGAGTATTATTTAAAGGACTATAACAACGAGCAAGTAAATATGAAATGTCATTTTTGTGTATTAAACAGATAAGAACAACAACATCTAAGCACTTTCACATTTTTAATAATGGTATCTTATTCTTGAAATTGAAAACCAATTTATTGACTTTTCTTGAAAAACCACACAGTAAACTGTGCCAAAAACGAAACAATACGTTTATTTTAAAATAAAACAAACCATTCTATCAATTGATTTGTATTCACACAACACCATAGGGTCGTTAACCTTAATAATCGAAATGGAATCACAAAAAAAGGGTATATTTCGCGTTTCCATCACGTATTACCAATAAGCGGTTGAAACTTTTGGCAATATATTCATTGCGTCTTGCTAAGGAAGATATGATGATTATGCCAATAGGTACCTTCAACTTAACCTTTAAAAGTATAGTTTAGGAATTATATTAAAAAAAACATATATCTAGGAACTTTTAATATCAGAAATTTCTAAAGAATCATTTATGAAAAAAGTAAGATAAAATAATAACACGTCATTTCACTATCAAAAACGCCGCGCACGCGCATCTGACATGCTGATGCCAAACCATTACCCACAGTAACATACGGTTTCTAACGACACCATTACCTCCTGCATAAGTAGAGGCGTTCTCAAGTTAAGTTGGTATAACATAACGAAAGCGTACATACGTGAACGCTGAGTATCACTCCCTTTTTGTTTTTTTTGGTTCGGCAGTCATGATGAAACCTACCAAATTCAAATACTGATAAGTTTCATTATTTGGTAACAAATTGAAAACAAGGCGCAGCGCGTTGAATTCCATATTGCAGTAAGAAAATTTTCATTTGTTTTTTGTCATGATTCGGGTCTTGCTTTGATAGGCTTTTGTTGCTAAATAAAACCTTATACCTTTAGAATGTTGATGGCTGGTTAGATGAGGGCCTTAATGTTTCGAAGTAATATCAGTGATCCCGTTTGTTTTTCGTACAAGGTGTCTACAGCGACTGCTGAAGAAAACTTGAGTCCTGTACGACTGACACCAAACGTTGAGTAATGATAGGCATAGTAGTAGATGTAAACCTATATGGACTTTGTTATGATTGAAGAAATAAAATTCTGACATGAATATTCAGGCGTAAGATGATTTTGAACCACACGGATACCTCATAGTAAGGCGGACATCGGACAAAAACGCGAATGTTTGGAATGGGTACGGGCAAACACTGGAATAGTTAACGAAGGTATATTTCGCATTTGATACTATCATAGGTTATGAAATCTAGATATATGGCTACAAGTTCTGCTTCTACTGGGAAGCTTGCTCTGCACCCGAAATAACTTGCATCGCCGCCAGCCGCAACATTGAAAAAAAATACATTGTTTAAGTCCTAGTTTTATTGATATTTTTTAATAATTAACATAATTAGGTTTTTAATAGCTCCGTAAACTGTATAAAATGCGTCAGTTGAATACCGAAAACGATGACGTGATACTTTCAAATCGCCATAGTAAATCAATGGAAATAGCCTTTTTACAGTTAATAAAAAGTACGTCCACGATTGGTGTTGCCGACGATTTAAAAACATAAGGAATTCCCCCTATGTAAAATTGTCGGTGTATCGAATATATTTTTAGGTATCTACAAAAAAATAAAAAAAATATTGCGTTACAAGTTTTTTTATTATTATAAATGATTAATTATTATTTTATATTAATGAGGTGCTCGTAGCGCATGAGCCGCGCAACGCACGAGCGAGTGCAAGTCATTTTAGCTGTGCTCCGTCTTATTTAATTATTGTAGCGGTTTAATGTTAATATTTAACCCTAAAATTTATACCAATGGATACCTTACGAAAAACTGAAAAGACTGCTCTAACTTTTATACCGATTAAAGTGACCTAAGTGTATCAAAATTGAACAAACGTGTTATAGCAGTGAGCAAAATAAACAGTTATCCAGCCGTGTTGTGTTGTGACTCATCGTGTGAACAGAAATCCACAAATTACCTTATATGGTCACAAAGCTCAAGATAGAAACTCCGACAGTGCAACCTGTACGATTTTTTCGTCGCATCGGACACCGCCGTCGTGACTCAGTGGCGAACTCATCAGTCGGCAAGCGCACAGAATCAAGAATTGATTGAGGGTTCAAACTACGCACGTTGACAAAATTATTTGCTTTTTGTTTCATCTTTTTCATTCTGCGTTTGGTTGGGGTTAGGTTATTATATAAAGGAGAAAAATAATAGAAAGCTAACAATATGTCTACGTCTAGTATACCCATTAATAAGAACCAAGAGATAGCAGTTACTTGTAAAAAATGTAAAAAACAAGTAAGCTCTAAAAATACTTTACTGTGCGCAAACTGCAAACACAGGTTCGAATTCGACTGTGCTGGGTTTTCTGAAAAACTTTACCAAATTATGAAACCGGCAGCAAGAAAGAAATGGAAATGCAATGACTGCACTAGAAAATTACCAAAACTGTTGCCATCAACTAATAAAACTCCGTCATACGTAACGACACGAAAAACCAAACCAGTCACCGTTTTAGCGCCAAAAAGTGACGAACTGATTTCATCTACGCCTAACCTTAATAAAAGTTTAGAATCGTCATTGCTGCTACGAACTCAAATTGACGATATACAGGGTATAACCTCAACCGAAGACAAATGCTCCCCTGAAGAACATGTGATCGGGACTCAGGTTGAGAAATACACAATAAACATCTCAACTCAAAACTCTTTTGAAAAGCTCTCCGATGAGGTTGACAACTCAACCCCACCCCTCACGTCACTTACCTCAACTCCAGCCGGAGATACAAACAGGAGTTTCCCAGAGCTACGTTCTAACAATAGCTATAAAATGGAACACCTAAAAGAAAAGTTGGCAAGGTTGGAACTTAACCTTCACATAGCAGAGAATGAAATCGAAAATTTACTATCGGAAAATCAAAATTTAAAAAAACAACTAAATGAACAGGAACTTAAGATTAATCAATTAACTCATATTTGTAAACAAACCCCAAATACCAATTCAACCAAAAAAAGGCCACGCAGACTCGTGACTACAGTGAGCTCTACAGAATCTAGCCTGGAGAACAAACATCAAGTTCAGCCCAAGGATCTACTGCGTGAGGAACGTAATAAGATGTCGGCTCCCTCTTCTTCGAAGATTACTAGTGACGAACCTGTTTCTCTGGATCCAAACACGTTAACAGCGGGTCCCAATGGTTTCTCAGATTTACAGATATTACCTAAAGAGAAGTGTAAAAATATCTATATACTTGGAGATGAAAACCTGAAAGGATTGTCAGCTGCGTTAATAAAATCAAGGTATGGAAAGTGGAACGACACTTATAAAACATTCGCTTTTATTAAAAACGACGCCTCTAGCACTGATATAATTACTTATTGTGATGTTCTCCAAAATGATTTGACCAAAGATGATACTGTTGTCCTGGGATTGGGATGTCATGACAGTGATATTCATCTATTGCACTCGAATCTATGTATAGCTATAAGTAAACTCAGCAAGGCTTCTGTCTTGTTAGTACCCGTTTATCAAAACAGACACTTGAATGAAAGAACATTAAATTATAACTTAAAATTGTGGACTAAACATTTTGACTTTTGTAAATTTATTGACATAACTGGTCTATTCAAAAGAAAATCGGATTATTTAAAATATGTTTGTAATAAGATTAATATATGTATCGATTATAAACAATATGAATTGCAATTTTTAAATTGGACCAGTATTAAAAATAATTTTAGGCCATCACACAAGTATAATTCTGACAAAAACCACGCTGATAGAATAAATTGCGAAATTAGACCGGGCACTATACCATATTATTTTAAAAAAACAATACCGCGTAAATCCAACTTGATTGAACATACGCAGAGAGCACCAAAACAAGTAACCCTTACAGAACCTAACGCAAAATGTTTTTTTTTCGTCCCTAAACCTAAAAACCTATTCATAATATTCCACCAAAACATTCAGGGTTTATGCTCAAAACGAGAATTGCTGGAAATAACTCTATCAGATACAAAGTTGAATCCTGATATACTCTGTTTTACTGAGACATTTGTGAGGGCTGGGGAGGAAAAAAATATACGGATCAATAATTTTGAACTGGCATCAAATTACTCGAGATTAAATAAAAGAGGTGGTGCCTGCATATTAGTAAAAAACGGTTTTGAACATAAACCAATATCTTGCTTTGAAGACCTTTTAGTGACTTTTTATTTCGAGTTCTGTGTAACAAATCTGACATCAAATAACATCATTATTATATGTCTGTATAAAACTCCATCTAAACTTAAAAGTCATATCAATTGTTTCATGGAAAGGTTTGACCTTCTTATAGACCGATGCATTCGAAAGTATCCTAACAAATATGTTATTGTTACTGGTGATTTCAATATAAATGTTTTGAGTTAAAAATGGACATACTACGCGTTTCACTGACATTATGAAAAAGTATAATTTAACTTCACACATCACCATGCCCACAAGAGGCAAATCATGCCTTGACCTGATATTAAGCAATATTGATAACGCAATAGGATCCGTTCACTCGCTCTGTCTGTCGGATCATGATACCGCTCAAGTGTTAAGTTTTATGCTTGCTCAAAAAATCCAAGCCTCCAAGAGTACATTTATTTACAAAAGATGCTACACTCAGGAAAATATAGAGCGTTTTAAACTATACCTAAGAAGCCTCTCTTTCGCGGAAGTCTACTTACATACAGATCTTAACTCGGCTTTCAAAGAGTTCCATGACATGTTTTGTCTTCTGTTCAGACTCTGCTTTCCAGTGAACAAATTAAAAATAAACCACTCTCCTAACTCACGCTGGATTTCTACGGGTTTGAAGAAAAGCTGTCAAACAAAGAAAATATTACGCTATAAATACTATACAAGTAAATCAAAAACTGATAAACATACATATTTAAGCTATAGTAAACTTCTTAAAAAGTGCACAAATTGCTCAAAACGTATTTTGAATGAAAAATTCATATCAAATAGCAAGAATATCTGCAGAGCTACATGGGAGGTAATAAAATATGAAACATGTGGTGCACGAACTAGACACTGTTTAAACAAAGTAGTTATTGAGGGCAGAGAAATCACGAAACCTACGAAAATTGCCATGACATTTAATAATTATTTCATTTATAATACTGACCAAATGCATAACAATCTAGAAAATACACGCAAAAACAATTTGCAACACACAATTTTTCTACAACCAGTTGATGTAATTGACGTTAGGAAGATAATAGGGGCTCTCAATAATACAAAATCGGAAGGTTATGATCACGTATGTACCCAAGTAGTAAAAGGCTATAGGGATAAAATTGGCCCAGTATTAACTTTCCTGATCAATTTGTCGCTAGAATCAGGGACATTCCCAAATGCGTTAAAGACCTCAGTGTTAAAGCCTCTACACAAAAAAGGGAATAAATCAGAAATCATAAATTATCGTCCCATAGCTTTAATTTCAATTTTTTCCAAAATATTTGAAAAAGTTATGCATGAGAAAATGACCTCCTTCTTTAAGAAATACGACATAATAAATCGGAACCAACATGGTTTTCAAAATCTAAGTCTACAGTACATGCAGCTTTTAATTTAGTTAATGAAATCTTACAGAGTGTAAACCAACTTAATTATACCACTGCGATGTTTCTGGATATGACAAAAGCATTTGACCTTGTCTCACACAAACTTCTGCTAAGTAAACTTGAGAGCTACGGGATTAGAGGTCCCGCGCTAGGCTGGCTAAAGTCATATCTAGAGAATAGACAGCAATGTGTTGAGATAACACAGGTTGACGAGAGCGGATCTGATGTGGTATACAGATCTGATTTTCGACAAAATAACCTTGGCGTACCGCAGGGGAGTATCCTGGGTCCATTGCTGTTTTTGGATTACATAAACGACTTGCCAGATATACTTGATCATAAGACGACGCTATTTGCTGATGATGTTTCGATAATTGTTACGACAAATAAAAAATATAGTTTAGAACAACATAAAAATGACATTAAGATGACTCTAATTAAAATAATAAATTGGTTGGATAAAAATAATCTACAAATAAATTTAATTAAAACTAGCATACAAAACTTTAATAATTTTAAAAATAGTTTAATATACATTGACTTAAATAACGAAATATTACATAATGCAAACAAAGTGACTTTCTTAGGTTTAATCATGAATTCTAAATTAGATTGGAAAGAACAGTTAAAATAGTATGCGATGAGGTAAATAGGTTTGCATTTGCACTATACAGGCTTACAAAAGTCGCAAACAAAAGGACTGCTGTCACTGCGTACTTTGCATATGTGGAGTCTGTATTGAGATATGGGCTCATATCTGGGGAAATGGCACAAATATTGAAAAGGTATTAATTGCTCAGAAAAGATGTGTACGCGCCTTATGTGGCATACCGGTGGACGTATCGTGCTTGCCATATTTCAGAAGCCTTAATATACTGCCACTACCTTGTCTGTGTATACTCGAAATAGCAAAATTTATTAAACAAAATTATTACCTATTTCTACAGCTGAATCAAACTACAGATAGAAATCTCAGAAACCGTAACCGACTTATACTTGACACAGTGCCTAAGACAAAGCGTTTCTTAAAAAATTGTCCTGCTATGTGCACGGCTATTTATAATAAAATTCCAGACGACTTTAAACATCTGCCAATCCTAAAGTTCAACAAATCTTTGCGTCGATGGCTTTTGGAGAAAACCTTTTATTCGGTAAAAGAATTCCTAGAAAACAAAATATGAACTCGTTTAGAAAAAATAATCGATACATATTAATCTGACATAAAGTTTATTTTTAAGGGTGTATAATAACATAATTTCCTCATAATGTCATTCAATAATGTACTTTAAAATGTATTAATTAATGTATTTAGTATTATAGTTATCATTTGCATGCTATTATATATGGCTAAATAGGTGTACTATGTTTCTGTACATTGACCATCAACATTTATTTGTTACCACCCTATTTAAGAGCAAATAAAGTGTTTGAATTTGAATTTGTAGTAGCAGCACTTTGGTAGCGATACCGAAGTGATGCAACCTACGGCGCGGTCGTGTTTGGATGGGTGACCATTCCGACCACATAAGTAACGTACATCATGAGCATCTCCGTGCTTCGGAAGGCACGTTAAGCCGTTGGTTCCGGCTAATATTGATTGACATTAGTCGTTAAACCTAGTCAGAGGCCTTATGGGCGGCCTGATAACGTCTGACAGCAGGGTTAGTCACTTGCCTTGCAAACACACCTCCACCAACCCGAACTGAGCCCGCGTGGTGGCGTATGGCTCAAACTATCTCATGGTTGAGGTAAGACTTTTGCCCAGCAGTGGGATGTTACAGGCTAACTTTACTTTACTTAATGATCAATTAATTTGTTTCTTTATACCTATTAGTTGACTATACATAAATAATATTCTAACCACATCCTGTTTACAATAGAGCAATATATTGCAATGTACGTAAGTATCTGCATATCAGGAGGTAATAAATACGGGATTGCAGTAATAAAATAAATCATTTGTTCCGATTTTTATGCAGTTGGTTGTCAGAAAACTCATAAATAATTAAAATGGGCATTAAGTTAGTAGGCGTTGGAATACTTTTATCACTAGTTGGAGTGTCATGTAAGTATAATGAATTAATTTGATTATGAAAAAACGTTAACATTATAAATTTTGTCAACCTTCGTGGTGTAGTGGCTAAACACGCTGGTTTCAAAGCGTCGCCGCTCCAAGGTTCAGGGTTCGATTCCTTCGATGACTTCCGGTCGGGTTAATATAGAAAGCAAAATTTTTCATATTTTTTTTGGATCTGGGTGTGTGGTACCACCGTTGATTCTGATTACCATAACACAAGTGCATTAGCTACTTACTTTGGGAGCAGAGCAATGTAAACGATTGGTGTCCAATATTTATTTATTTATTTTGTTTATTTAAACTTATTTTCTAGTCCCGAATTATGGTCGTTATCTTGATCGGGGCTAAAACAAATTTAACAAAGTATTAGTCGTAAAAATCGGTCTAGTGATTAGTGGTGTACCAAACATGAGATTCTTTCATGGTTATAAAGAAGAGAAGAGATAAAAGAGAATATAAATCATAATAGGATCGGTTAAAAAAGAAGATGAAGAAAAAATAACATTCAAGATGCAATCAAAGTAATTTTTTTTACATTACGCGTCAACGATTTTAATTTACTGTTTTTCTGCTGCATCATTGTATCCTTTTTATTTACGTAGCTATATCTATACTAAATTTTAATAAAAATTTGTACCTATGTACAAAATTTTTTTTTGGCTTATTTTATACATTTTTATCAATTAATGCATCAAATATCCTTTAACTTACGTAGCTATCTTAGCCAAATCTGAATTAATATTTGTACTTTTTTGAGCTCACTTTATACAATCTCTTAATGATTAATACACGAACCACCTATTTCATCTCAGCGTTCTTCGAGCGCCACCTGGTCGTTTTACAGGGAACTATGTCGAGACTTCCGTACCGTATTGCAACTTTGACAGTTAGACAGCTCTGTGTCGTTCACATTGAGTGGAAATTGAACGGAAAAAGTTGGATCTCAATTCGATACTACTTGTTTCAAGTATTGAAATTGTGTTATTTTAATGTTACAGATGGGAATTTATTTCGTTCAGATTACTTTTACGATCAAAAAGTAGGAGGGTGGCTGAAACACCACCCTATTCCTGCGAAATGGGAAGAAGCAGTCTTAACATGTCATAGAGAAGGTATTACATATTTGTGCTCGTTTTAGAATGTTCAGTATAACATTTTAAGGTAACGGAACCCTTACAGTTTCCCTGTATGTCTGTCTGTCTATCCGTCCATATGTCACAGCCACTTTATTCTGAAACTACTAGCTTCCCATAGCTGATACTTGGCAGGTAGGTGTTTCTATTAACCGCTTTCCGATTCAGATACACAATTTAAAATCTAAAAATTAGTTTTACTCAACTTATGCGTCTGAAGTGTCTATGGATAGGTCTTTAAAAATGTCATTGAGGTTCTTGAAACTTTTTTCTTAAAGTCTAAAATTTAAGTGATAGACGATTCCCAAGTGGTAAAATGGGCGCTAAGAAGAAACTGATTTTATAAAAAAAAAAACAAGATGTAGATCTTAACAAATACTTTCAACGAAAATTAGTTTAAACGAGATCGAAGCGGTAGTGTTTTACACATCACACATTTTCATTAACCGCAAATACATCTTTGTCTTATGCAAACATTAGGAAAAACAAAGTGATTTTTTTTTTGTTAAAAAAATATTGTAATAGTCTCGCTATGTGAAAGGAAGCTAGTAGACCCCGAATTCCGTTTAAGGGTGACACGGAACTCTCAGTGCGCGGGTCCGACTTTTACTGTTTTTTTTTTACATTCCCTTTTGTAATATTGTGGGCCGCGGTAGCAATTGACTAGCTATTTCATCTCGAATCTCGGTGCTTCCTACTTTACTGTATAAAAAAGTTTATTTACATATTATTAGCTATATACAAACACCATTTTAGTACATTTCTGTTATTACTGAAAAAAAAACACTTCTTTCATATTTTCAACCATGTATTTATATTTAGGTACATTTTTCTACTGTATAATCTGTGTAGGGTTCTAAATATATGTGAAATAAGTCTTTGAATACTTAGCTCTTACGTTTCTTATTGTAAAGAAAGAAAGAAAGAAAGAAAATACATTTATTCGACTCACAGACAAATACAAAAACACTTACACGTAAACACCTAAACAATAAAACAGACAGACACACTTAATATAGGTACATTTAAAATCGAGTGTGAGTCGAAAAGGCACCCTCTCAGCATTAATCGTGGCCGCAAGATGCATGCCACGACACTGATTTTCAGAGTGTGCCTTGTGGGTATAGAAACAACAAAAACAATACAATATAATATAATAAAATATAAAACATAAGAAAATAACAAAAAAACAAATGTAATAATAACAATTAACTAAGAATAGAAATAAAATAAAAAAACAAGAATAACAAAACGCAAGCGCTTACCTAGCTGCAAGCGGCCACGGCAGCCAAAGCGTAGCGGAACGCACCGGTGAGTACGCAAATAACAAAATAAAAAAAAAATGACAGAATGATAAATGTCATTTGCATCCCATCCGGTCCGACCGCCACGCCCTCACATTGCCATTATCACCAAAGAAGAAGAAGAAGACCGCCACGCCCCGTCCTCTTTACAAAATATGTCGTTTTTGCCACGTTATGTACGACACATTGACATTAAAAATTCCGTGCATCATTGGGGTAGGTATCTGGAGTATCTGGGTGTAGCCAGGTGACAGTCCGTTCTGTTCGCTCAGCGACAAATACAGAGGAAAAATAGCGACCGTATCGCAACATGGTCTACATGCCGACGCTGACACTGCAAAGCATAACTCGTGTGCGAGGATGGCTCCATTGTAATATGTGGAAGGCTGCATATGCAGATGATTTCTGCCCGGAATTGTTGTCCCCCGGCATGACGCGCATTCTTTATTGGTAAGTGTACCTGTGCTTTTCTTCGTCAAATTGGATTTTCAAAAGGTATTATTTTAGGTTATTTTTGAACGTTTGTTTTGTCTTTAGGGCGCGCAACGGCTGGGGCAGAGTGTTCCAGCATCGAGTAGAGGCGAATTTAAAGGAAATAATGCAATAGTTGTCATCTAACTTGTCATCATCATTTAATCTAAAAATCATTTAATAAGAACACGTTTTTGGTTATCAATCTAGATCTAAGATAATAAACTCGATTCTGGTAATAGGCCTATTTAAAAAAAAAGACGGTTAAACTCTTGTCAGCAATTTTTATTATCTCTATATTTATTTTATAGTCTCTATACCACAACACCCGAGCGGTCGCATGCGACCGCATAACAATAGAATACCTATTGTGTCTCGTTCACATACGCTTGAGGGATTAACCTCTATCCTACAGTTTGATGTATTTAATTTGATTTTAGGAGCAATTTTAGCATCACCACTCGATGAGGACATCAGCACAGCTCTCACTGATATCATGGTGGATCTCCGTGTGCCATCTTTGTTCACAGGCGTCAGTAACATTTACACTAGAACCGAATTCCAATCCATGGAAGGTAAGTTTGGTATCAAAAGCTTATCTGATTATTAATTGTACCCCTGTCCGATTTCGACTACGGAGGCTAGTCACAACTTCTAACCGACTGCGCGGGACATATTATAGTGCACAAGTGTGTGCGCAAACACAGGTACACGCTCTATTCCTTTAACTCTCATAGCTCGACGGGGGAGCAATGCCGAGGCACGGAGGTGAAACACCGCTAACTTCCATACTCTGGGGTACCCTGAGATTTTCTGAACAGAAAAACAGGTGCATATTTTGTCCAGATCCGGAAATCGAACCCGGGACTTATGGCATAGTAGTCGCTTTAAGTAGGTCTGATTAGTAAGATATGGAAACACTGATTGGCCATAAAAAAGAAGAAGAAAATTAGTAAGGTATAGGTACTCAATTGAAAAAAAGATTGTTCTAACAAAAACTGTTTTATTTCTTAGATCTGATGCTTTAGAATGTTTTTAACAATCACAGTGTCATATTTTATATTCATAAAGATAAAATAAGAAACCAAAAATTTGCGCACGGGCGGGACTTGAACCAGCAACCTTTTGGCAGACCGGGCCAAACGCTCTTACCAATTGAGCTACCGTGCTTTCAGTCCGACCCTGCGAAATTTGTGGTTTCTTATAAAAACGACAATTGCGTGACGCTTAGCGCCATAAGAAACCACAAATTTCGCAGGGTCGGACTGACAGCACGGTAGCTCAATTGGTAAGAGCGTTTGGCCCGGTCTGCCAAAAGGTTGCTGGTTCAAGTCCCACCTATGCGCAAATGGTTGGTTTCTTAGATCTGATTCTGATTGTCAAATACCATAACATAGGTAGATACTACTGATCAGTGAGACCCCAGATAATATTATACTACTAGTAAGACCAAGTTCTTTACAAATACGATATTTATATCACATACCTACCTATGAAAGATTTTATCAACACTTTATTACAGCTTAAAAAGGCATGTTAATTTTTTTAGGCGTGCCTTTATCAAATATGTGCGTCACGTGGTCAGTGATACCAGACGCAGTGACTTTGACTTCAACGACGACTTGTTTGGCCTTAAATACGAACGGCACAATGACGGCTGTCTCCTGTTCGGATCTTCAACCTTTTGTCTGCTACAGGAAGGGAGGGGTTAAACTGAATGAATGCGGTCCTGTAGACGCAGGTAAGCTAACACACCATCTCACATCAACCAAAAACTAGTTAGTTCTACCGTTACCATGAGTTTACGTTGGTTTTAATTACTAGCAACGACGTAAAAAAAAAGTGTGTGCAAAATTTCACACTGCCTCTAGCGGTCACTTAAAGAACTAAAATTTTCCATACCCTTTTTTTACGTTGTTGCTCGCGAGTGAGACCACCGTTAACTCATGGTAATGATGCAGTCGTACTTCTGCATCAATGATAATGTGCGATTGAGTGGATGCAAAAGTCGCAGTGTTTAAGAGGTCTAATGTGTAGGCGCACTTAGAGTATTGAGTGTCCTATAGTTATTCATTGGACGGCCGTTTTGATCGGGGCACAGAAGTAATCACTCGAATGTTTTTTTACATGTTCCTGTATTCTGTCAACTTGACATTAGAACTTATATTACTAACTTAAACTAAGGATACTAACAATTTTTAAGAAATTTTATTCTGAAGTAAATATTTGAATTGATTTGAATTATGGGTGATAATGATATCTATCATGTAACAGGTTTTGAACTGAACGCTGAGACGGGTAGTTGCTATAAACTTGTCGACGAGATTGCAGTCTGGTCAGAAGCCTTCAAGAATTGCGCTAGACTTGGGGCGCACTTGGCTATCATCAATAGTGACAAAGAAGCTAAGGTCAGTGCTGCGGACTTTGAATTCTGCAATACCTAGTACTGATAGCCGTTGGGGCAGAAAAGTTTCAGATTGGAGACCCTTCGACTAAAGTATAGTGTAGAGTATTCGACTAAGGCATAGTGTAGTACCAACAACATGGACAAACGACCTTGTAATGGTCGCAAGACTCAGACTGAATG
Organism: Pyrausta purpuralis; assembly: GCA_963924145.1. NCBI lineage: Eukaryota > Metazoa > Arthropoda > Insecta > Lepidoptera > Crambidae > Pyrausta > Pyrausta purpuralis. Next base: position 6,357,262 of record OZ001644.1, read on the forward strand.
CAACCGGTCGCCGGATAAAAACTTTTGTGGAGGCCTTTATTATGCAGTGGACCTCCTATTGCTGATAATGATGATGATAAACTAGCAAAAAAAAAACAACTAACTTATTAGCTTATTTTCACAGGTCCTATGGGAGCTTGCCAAAAAACTTGTAGCAAGGACTCCGGCCGCGCCTTCTCTGTACGTAAATATTGGCTTCCACGCATGGGGTCATAATCCACGAACATGGATTACCATTCAGGGTATGTTTAATTAAACGTTTAGTCGGAAAAACCTTTAGAAAAAACGTATGTGCTCCAACCACCATTTGAATCTTTGCATTTTTTCAGAATATTTTCATTGTCAGGAAGCACTTAATTAATCGAAGATTTATTTTTTGTATAGTCTTCTTAAGTACCTAATTGATTGATGGTTTTGAATTGATTAATTAATTGAGATAATAATGATTGTAATTCTTTCAACCTCAATGAAATAATTGCATATGTTGCAGGTCAATCTTTGAATGGCGCTGGTTACACCAAATGGGCTCCAAACGAACCTAATACCTCCGACGAGCGATGTGGTACCCTATACACTGGTGACAGTGTAGAAAAAGGCGTCTTGAACGATGCCAACTGCAAATGGGAACGAAAATATATTTGCGAGATAGACCCAGTAGTTTAAAAAAAAACATGTGTGATATACCTCTACAAACAATCATTGGTTATAATATCAAGTAAACTGTTTATTATCTGTAAGAAAATATATATTTATGTTTAATTAATGGTACATGTAATTAAAAAAAACAACTTTATTATTTTGTTATAAAAAAACATCAATCACTTTATGTTTTAATTACTTTGATTTTAAATGACTAAATTGACCATGAAATTTGTGTTTTCTGTTGACTTTTATATTAACTTAAAACGCTTCTCTTTTTCTACACTTAAGGTCACGTCACAATTAAGTTAAGGTGATACTTTAGAGTAAGCAAAATTAAAATTTGCAGAAAACATTGGTTATTCATTGCACGTGGGTATGGATAAAAAAATAAACCAAAATAAAAAACATACAGTTGAATTAAAAACCACCTCCTTTTTGAAGTCGGTTAAAAATTTAAATAAAACAGTATCAAAAAGTGTTATAATATACCAGTGGTCAACAACCCTGATACCTACAACTAAAGTTATAGATTTCCGTGATCCGTTTAATCTTAAAACAATCTAGCAGTAGAGCAGTTGGTTAGGGTTTAATTTTCCCTATTTTGGGAAATCTTAATGACAATATACCTAGTTTATCACAGCTAACTTCATGAACATGAAACAATGTTATGTACAGTCGCTTGGAACAGATGGCGCTGCTGTCTGATAAACATCGACTCTGTATTTGTTTATTGTGTAAAAATAAAAAATGATTATTTTAGTTAACGTACTTAGCAAAAAATTGTGGAGAACAATGTAAATACTGTGGACAAACGTTATCTACAAGAGATTCGTCAGTGTTAGTGAGATATGTGCAAAAATATCGTGACCAAAGTGAATAAGTAATAACTCTGAAAAACGCTACTAAAACATTGTGAAAATATATCATAACGACATGAACGTTACTGCAAACAGTGTGACAATAACAATCGAAGTGTTTCATTAGCGCATTAAGATTTTGTGCATAAAACATTATTTATCGACGGTTAATTTTATTTGAATGTGACTAAAAGTGTTTAAGTGCTATAGCATTGACATTCTTATGGCACACATACTAAATGCTATTATGCCTAAAGACAGAGTTTAACGCCATCTATTGGAGCTCCTTGTACTAAGTTGCACTTGAATATTACCAGAAGCGACAGCTAGCGTTACAGGATAATCTACTCACGATACGCACAACATCTGATTCATATATTCGTCACTATGAAGTATGCCTTGCTGGTTCGATGGCTATAGTTGAACATGATACGTGAAAGTTGTGAGTTCAAATCTTCATATTGCACTTTTTGTGGATCGCAAATTTGACCATTTAAATTATTTTGATACTACAAAATGTCAGCCAAATCTCTAAACAAGACAAAAATCAAATGTGGAAAGTGTAAAAACAATATTCCTAGACGAGAATTCTTGACTTGTTCACAATGTAGACTCACACTCGACTTGGGTTGTGCCAATGTACCGTTTGTCAGATTTAACATTATGGATGCAGAAAGGAAAAAGAGATGGAGGTGTGATAAATGTTTAATTAAACATAAATCTCCTACACCCAATACAATAACTAATGAACAAGAACCAACGATAAGTAAAGATACGACCCCATTTAATGGAGATCATATTAATATAAACATGACTACACAAAACTCATTCGAATATTTATCAGATGATGATTATACTGACTTCTCATCCTTGACACAAGGGAGTCGCCTACACAACAGCTGCCCAAACAGCCCAAACCTACAAAAGATAAACATGATTGAAAAAATCGACAAACTAGAAAACGAAAATGAAAAATTAAAAGAAAAATTACAGATAGCCGACAATGAAATAGAAAATATGCTAATTGAAAACTCTAACCTAAAACAACAACTAGCTAACTTAGAAACAAAAATTAAATTACTCACGGAAATAAGTTCTAGCTCGGAAAAAAACATCACACACAGAAGAAAAAGAAAAAGCTTAAACAAAACTGCACTAGAGTTTCCTTTAGATTGTATAGAACAAAAACAGTGTACGCCATCTAGGATGATTATTAAGAACCATCTGAAGCTATCTGAACCATCAAGCACTCCATGTAATGAAACTGGTACGGAGGAACCAATCTGTGCACAAAATATTCAACGAAAGGCGAATACTCACAAGAAACCTATGATTCATATACTCGGCGATGAACAAGTAAGCGGGTTGGCGAAGGAGTTAATGAAAACACGAAGCGGAAAGTGGAATGACAACTATACTGCCTCTAGTATGGTAAAACCTTTTGCGCCCAGCACAGAAATATTTAACAGTTCGAAACACTTGACCAATAATATTAATAAAGATGACATATTAATTTTATCGATAGGCAATAATGATGAGAATCCATATACAATCATAACTAATTTATGCAATATTTTATGTAACTTCTATGAATGTAGGATATTTTTATTAAGTGTTCTCCAAAATAACTATCTAAATGTTCAGAAATTAAATGCAAAAATAAATTTTATTGTAAACCAATATGACAATTGTACCTTTATAAATATTAATCGTCTTATGCATAATAACGGTTACAATAGTAAAATATTGATAAGAACTCAAATCTGTAATAAACTTAATATTGAAATTGATTACATAAAATACAGACAAGATTACATTAAAAATATCTATCACATTATTAAAACACAAAAACATATTATTCACTACATTCACTTAACTCTAAAAACGTAACGTCTAGTAACTTAAACAAAAATTTATATAAAAGAGGTACGATTCCTTACTATTTCCCCCCAAAAAACATACTAGACTGTAGAAACCAAACCCCTGAACAAGAAAAAACAACATTTTTTCGTGGATAAAAAGCAGTTAAATGAAACAGATTTTATTATTTTTCATCAAAATATTCAAGGCCTTACGTCTAAAAGAGAGCTTATTGAAGTAACTATTGCTGATTTGAAAAAAATATCATCTCCAGACATTCTTTGTTTCACAGAAACTTTCATAAAGAACGGAGAAGAAAAATATATAAAGTTAGCTAACTACGAACTTGCATCTCATTACTCGAGGAACAAAAAAAGAGGTGGAGTTTGCATAATGGTCAAAAAAGGAATATCATACAAGAAAATAGGTTTGGGTCAAGACCTAGCAGTTAATTTTCATTTTGAATGCTGTTCCATACTAGTCCCAATTGGTAATATTATTATCTTATGTGTCTATCGTTCTTCAAAACCTACAAAGAAGAGACATTTTGAGTGCTTCTTTGAAAAACTTGACCTCGCTTTAAATAAATACATGTATAAATATCCAAAACATAAAATTGTTATTATTGGTGACATAAATATTAACACTATAATGAATAATAATAATCTTTACTAATATTATAAAGCTGAAGAGTTTGTTTGTTTGTTTGTTTGTTTGTTTGTTTGTTTGAACGCGCTAATCTCAAAAACTACTGGCCCGATTTGAAAATTTTTTTTTACGTTGGATAGGCCATTTATCGAGGAAGGCTTTAGGCTATATAACATAAAGATACGACTCATAAAACCACAGCAGAAATGAAAAATGTTGCGAAAACGGGAGAAAGATATTCCTTTTGAGAGCTTCCGCTGCATACGTTGCGGAAACCGGTTAAGTTACACAAAAATCATGTATGACAGGATTGTTTAGCATTAAGAGTTCTATAATAAAGTCCGCGACAGCATATGTCTATCTTTTATGGTTGACTTACTACAACCTTTTTTATGTTAATAAATTTGTAAAAAAATAATGCATTATTTTTAGAGGTGTATTATACACACAGGTATTAATTCTTAATAAAATAAATACATTCATCATCACGAGCATTTCATTTAGAACCAAGTTGCCCTTTATATCATTTGATTCCAATAAATATCTTAGGAGCTATCACAGTTTTAACATAACTCCGCACCAAAATAATGTTCGCAGCTTAAGTACAACGTGCGCTTGCGCTAATCTATACTAATATTATAAAGCTGAAGAGTTTGTTTGTTAGTTTGTTTGTTTGTTTGTTTGTTTGTTTGAACGCGCTAATCTCAAAAACTACTGGCCCGATTTGAAAAATTATTTTTACGTTGGATAGTCCATTTATCGAGGAAGGCTTTAGGTTATATAACATGAAGATACAGAAATGAAAAATGTTGCGAAAACGGGAGAAAGATATTCCTTTTGAGAGCTTCCGCTGCATAAGCTGCGGAAACCGCTTAAGTTACACAAAAATCATGTATGACAGGATTGTTCAGCATTAAGAGTTCTATAATAAAGTCCGCGACAGCATATGTCTATCTTTTATGGTTGACTTACTACAACCTTTTTTATGTTAATAAATTTGTAAAAAAATAATGCATTATTTTTAGAGGTGTATTATACACACAGGTATTAATTCTTAATAAAATAAATACATTCATCATCACGAGCATTTCATTTAGAACCAAGTTGCCCTTTACATCATTTGATTTCAATAAATATCTTAGGAGCTATCACAGTTTTAACATAACTCCGCACCAAAATAATGTTCGCAGCTTAAGTACAACGTGCGCTTGCGCTAATATATTATAAAGCTGAAGAGTTTGTTTATTCGAACGCGCTTATCTCAGAAACTGCTGGACCGATTTGAAAAAATATTTCTGTGTTGCATAGCTTATTTATCGAGAAAGGCTTTAGGATATAAAACATGACGCTGCGACGGGAGGGGAGGGAGCAAACTCAAAACGCGCGGACGAAGTCGCGGGGGACCGTAAGTACTAAATATCTGAATGACATTCTTCGTATTTATAAACTGACTAAGCATATAGACCAACCGACAAGAGGCTCATCTTGTATTGACCATATATGTAGTAACATAAAAAATGCTTTAGGCTCAACTCTACCACTCGGCCTTTCAGACCATGACACAGCACAGGTGCTTACAATTAATATAAAACGGAAAAACGTTATCCCTAGAATAATATATAATCTTAAAAGATCATATTCGACTGAAAATATTGACAATTTTAAAACTTACATAGGAAATCTATCATTTGTAGATGTCTATACAGAAAAAAATCCAAACGAGGCCTTTAATATTTTTTATGACTGGTTTTGTTTGCTATACAACCTATGTTTTCCTGTTTGTAAAGTGAGATTAAATATGAACTTTAAGCTAAATTGGATTACTAAAGGCATTAGAAAAAGCTGTGCCAGAAATAGATATCTCCGCCGCGACTTCAATAAAAAAAGAAATATAAAATCCAAAGACAAATATCTAGCATATTCTAAATTGTTAAAAAAGTGTATATTAAAAGCTAAAAAGCAAAACAACAATAATTATGTCTTAAAAAGTAAAAATGCTTGTAAAGCTACGTGGAAAATAATACAAGATGAAATAGGCAGTGAATCGGAGGAAAATAATTACATAAATTCTATTGAATATCATAATAATATTATAAATAATCCTGACAAAATTTCTTCAAAATTTAATGACTACTTTATTGAATTGACAAATAAATCTTATTATAATAATTATATTGAACCCCCAAATGACATTTTAAATAACTCAATTTATGTTTCTCCTATTGACGAACACTATGTGAAAAAAATTATTGATTCTCTACATAATACTAATGCAGCAGGTTATGACAATATCTGCACAAAAGTTGTAAAGGCGTGTAAAGAACAAATAAGTCCCATTTTAGCATACCTCATAAATTTATCAATGTTATCTGGAATGTTTCCAGACAACCTAAAATTGTCAATCGTCAAACCTATATTCAAAAAGAACGACAAAACAAATATTGACAACTACCGACCTATAACGCTAAAACCCATCTTGTCTAAGCTCTATGAAAAGGTCATGCATGCTAAACTGACATCCTTTTTTAATAAATATCAGATATTAAATGAAAGACAATATGGATTTCAAAAAAATAAATCCACTAGTCACGCTATATTTGACTTAATCAGGGAGACAATGTTCGGTCTTAATGACAACAAGTATACCACAGCTTTATTTTTTGATATGTCGAAAGCATTCGACTTTGTATGTCATGATCTACTCCTAAAAAAACTGGAACACTGTGGTATCAGAGGCGTTGTTTTAAAATGGATCGAGACTTACTTACAGAACAGAAAGCAATCGGTCGAAATCTCACAAATACATAAAAATAATGTCGTTCAAAGATATAAATCGCAATTCAAGGAGAATAAATTTGGTGTTCCTCAAGGAAGTGTTTTAGGTCCGCTTCTGTTTTTAGTTTATATTAACAACCTTCCTAAAGTGACTGAGCACCAGTGTATCCTGTTCGCTGATGATATATCAGTGGTAGTACGGACAGATGGAAAATTGACAATCGAGGATCATAAAAATGACATTAAAAAAACTGTGACATCTATAATTCTTTGGCTTAAAAATAACAATTTGACTATAAATATAAAAAAAACCTGTTACATAAATTTTAATAATACCATTACAAAGACATTAAATATATATTACCAAGGACAACTACTAAAAAATACAACTACAACAAAATTTTTAGGTATAGAAATCGATGAAAGATTAGATTGGAAAAAACAAGTCGAAATTATATGCAATAAAATTAACAGTTTTACGTATGCTTTATATAAATTAACAAGGATGGCCTCAAGGAGCACTGCACTAACAGCCTATTTTGCATATATTGAGTCAGTTCTAAGATACGGACTCATCATATGGGGTAATAGTACTGAGGTAGGAAAAGCTTTCATCGCTCAAAAGAAATGCGTTAGAGCCATATGTGGCACTGCGCCAGACGAACCGTGCAAACCGCTCTTCAAGCAGCTGAAAATCTTGCCACTACCATGCTTATACATACTTGAAGTTAGTAAGTTTGTAAAACTAAATATGCATCACTTCAAACAAGCAAAAGATATATATCTTCGTAATACACGAAATAGTAGAAGACTTGTACCTGTTGTCACCCCCAAAAGTGTAATGTTTCAACGAAATTGCTATTGGATGTGCGTCCAAATCTACAATAAGTTACCAGAACGCATAAAACAATTGCCATTTAATAAATTTAAGACTGCTTTGTATACATGGCTCTTTGAAAGAATGTTTTACACAGTAAAAGAATATTTGATCTGTTCCTATGAATAATATGACGTAATTTTAAGATTCCAAATATAATTTTCTCACTATTATCAATACTATGCTTGACATTTTATATTATAATTTATTTGCTGTATGTATCTAAGACTTGTAAGATGTAATGAAATGGATATTATAATAAAAAGTATGTTCCTAATATATTAAATGTATGTAATGATTGTAGTAAAATATTATTGTTATTGTAAACTAATAATTTGCATGCTATTTGTTAATGGCTAAATGGGCCGAACATAAATTTAAATGTAAAACTGCTATATACCCCATTTAAACGCAAATAAATGATTCTATTCTATTCTATTCTATTCGCCTGCACATCAGGTTACCCACTTTTTTGCAAACTACCCCTTATTATCACTGCATAAGAAACCGCAGCGTTAATATTGACGTGTCTATACATAAATTATAAAAGATATATATAATGCTTTAGAATGTTTTTAACACTCACAGTGTCATATTTTATATTCATAAAGATGAAATAAGAAACCAAAAATTTGCGCACGGGCGGGACTTGAACCAGCAACCTTTTGACAAACCGGGCCAAACGCTCTTACCAATTGAGCTACCGTGCTGTTAGTCCGACCCTGCGAAATTTGCGGTTTCTTATGAAAACGTCAATTGCGTGACGCTTAGCGCCATCTAGCCGTCTGTTTATGAAACAGATGGCCCAAGCAGTTATTCTTTACAGAATAAATTCAACTTGGAAATTGATGTCGCTTCGCTATCTAATGCTTTAGAATGTTTTTAACACTCACAGTGTCATATTTTATATTCATAAAGATGAAATAAGAAACCAAAAATTTGCGCACGGGCGGGACTTGAACCAGCAACCTTTTGACAAACCGGGCCAAACGCTCTTACCAATTGAGCTACCGTGCTGTTAGTCCGACCCTGCGAAATTTGCGGTTTCTTATGAAAACGTCAATTGCGTGACGCTTAGCGCCATCTAGCCGTCTGTTTATGAAACAGATGGCCCAAGCAGTTATTCTTTACAGAATAAATTCAACTTGGAAATTGATGTCGCTTCGCTATCTAATGCTTTAGAATGTTTTTAACACTCACAGTGTCATATTTTATATTCATAAAGATGAAATAAGAAACCAAAAATTTGCGCACGGGCGGGACTTGAACCAGCAACCTTTTGACAAACCGGGCCAAACGCTCTTACCAATTGAGCTACCGTGCTGTTAGTCCGACCCTGCGAAATTTGCGGTTTCTTATGAAAACGTCAATTGCGTGACGCTTAGCGCCATCTAGCCGTCTGTTTATGAAACAGATGGCCCAAGCAGTTATTCTTTACAGAATAAATTCAACTTGGAAATTGATGTCGCTTCGCTATCTAATGCTTTAGAATGTTTTTAACACTCACAGTGTCATATTTTATATTCATAAAGATGAAATAAGAAACCAAAAATTTGCGCACGGGCGGGACTTGAACCAGCAACCTTTTGACAAACCGGGCCAAACGCTCTTACCAATTGAGCTACCGTGCTGTTAGTCCGACCCTGCGAAATTTGCGGTTTCTTATGAAAACGTCAATTGCGTGACGCTTAGCGCCATCTAGCCGTCTGTTTATGAAACAGATGGCCCAAGCAGTTATTCTTTACAGAATAAATTCAACTTGGAAATTGATGTCGCTTCGCTATCTAATGCTTTAGAATGTTTTTAACACTCACAGTGTCATATTTTATATTCATAAAGATGAAATAAGAAACCAAAAATTTGCGCACGGGCGGGACTTGAACCAGCAACCTTTTGACAAACCGGGCCAAACGCTCTTACCAATTGAGCTACCGTGCTGTTAGTCCGACCCTGCGAAATTTGCGGTTTCTTATGAAAACGTCAATTGCGTGACGCTTAGCGCCATCTAGCCGTCTGTTTATGAAACAGATGGCCCAAGCAGTTATTCTTTACAGAATAAATTCAACTTGGAAATTGATGTCGCTTCGCTATCTAATGCTTTAGAATGTTTTTAACACTCACAGTGTCATATTTTATATTCATAAAGATGAAATAAGAAACCAAAAATTTGCGCACGGGCGGGACTTGAACCAGCTAACAGCACGGTAGCTCAATTGGTAAGAGCGTTTGGCCCGGTTTGTCAAAAGGTTGCTGGTTCAAGTCCCGCCCGTGCGCAAATTTTTGGTTTCTTATTTCATCTTTATGAATATAAAATATGACACTGTGAGTGTTAAAAACATTCTAAAGCATTAGATAGCGAAGCGACATCAATTTCCAAGTTGAATTTATTCTGTAAAGAATAACTGCTTGGGCCATCTGTTTCATAAACAGACGGCTAGATGGCGCTAAGCGTCACGCAATTGACGTTTTCATAAGAAACCGCAAATTTCGCAGGGTCGGACTAACAGCACGGTAGCTCAATTGGTAAGAGCGTTTGGCCCGGTTTGTCAAAAGGTTGCTGGTTCAAGTCCCGCCCGTGCGCAAATTTTTGGTTTCTTATTTCATCTTTATGAATATAAAATATGACACTGTGAGTGTTAAAAACATTCTAAAGCATTAGATAGCGAAGCGACATCAATTTCCAAGTTGAATTTATTCTGTAAAGAATAACTGCTTGGGCCATCTGTTTCATAAACAGACGGCTAGATGGCGCTAAGCGTCACGCAATTGACGTTTTCATAAGAAACCGCAAATTTCGCAGGGTCGGACTAACAGCACGGTAGCTCAATTGGTAAGAGCGTTTGGCCCGGTTTGTCAAAAGGTTGCTGGTTCAAGTCCCGCCCGTGCGCAAATTTTTGGTTTCTTATTTCATCTTTATGAATATAAAATATGACACTGTGAGTGTTAAAAACATTCTAAAGCATTAGATAGCGAAGCGACATCAATTTCCAAGTTGAATTTATTCTGTAAAGAATAACTGCTTGGGCCATCTGTTTCATAAACAGACGGCTAGATGGCGCTAAGCGTCACGCAATTGACGTTTTCATAAGAAACCGCAAATTTCGCAGGGTCGGACTAACAGCACGGTAGCTCAATTGGTAAGAGCGTTTGGCCCGGTTTGTCAAAAGGTTGCTGGTTCAAGTCCCGCCCGTGCGCAAATTTTTGGTTTCTTATTTCATCTTTATGAATATAAAATATGACACTGTGAGTGTTAAAAACATTCTAAAGCATTAGATAGCGAAGCGACATCAATTTCCAAGTTGAATTTATTCTGTAAAGAATAACTGCTTGGGCCATCTGTTTCATAAACAGACGGCTAGATGGCGCTAAGCGTCACGCAATTGACGTTTTCATAAGAAACCGCAAATTTCGCAGGGTCGGACTAACAGCACGGTAGCTCAATTGGTAAGAGCGTTTGGCCCGGTTTGTCAAAAGGTTGCTGGTTCAAGTCCCGCCCGTGCGCAAATTTTTGGTTTCTTATTTCATCTTTATGAATATAAAATATGACACTGTGAGTGTTAAAAACATTCTAAAGCATTAGATAGCGAAGCGACATCAATTTCCAAGTTGAATTTATTCTGTAAAGAATAACTGCTTGGGCCATCTGTTTCATAAACAGACGGCTAGATGGCGCTAAGCGTCACGCAATTGACGTTTTCATAAGAAACCGCAAATTTCGCAGGGTCGGACTAACAGCACGGTAGCTCAATTGGTAAGAGCGTTTGGCCCGGTTTGTCAAAAGGTTGCTGGTTCAAGTCCCGCCCGTGCGCAAATTTTTGGTTTCTTATTTCATCTTTATGAATATAAAATATGACACTGTGAGTGTTAAAAACATTCTAAAGCATTAGATAGCGAAGCGACATCAATTTCCAAGTTGAATTTATTCTGTAAAGAATAACTGCTTGGGCCATCTGTTTCATAAACAGACGGCTAGATGGCGCTAAGCGTCACGCAATTGACGTTTTCATAAGAAACCGCAAATTTCGCAGGGTCGGACTAACAGCACGGTAGCTCAATTGGTAAGAGCGTTTGGCCCGGTTTGTCAAAAGGTTGCTGGTTCAAGTCCCGCCCGTGCGCAAATTTTTGGTTTCTTATTTCATCTTTATGAATATAAAATATGACACTGTGAGTGTTAAAAACATTCTAAAGCATTAGATAGCGAAGCGACATCAATTTCCAAGTTGAATTTATTCTGTAAAGAATAACTGCTTGGGCCATCTGTTTCATAAACAGACGGCTAGATGGCGCTAAGCGTCACGCAATTGACGTTTTCATAAGAAACCGCAAATTTCGCAGGGTCGGACTAACAGCACGGTAGCTCAATTGGTAAGAGCGTTTGGCCCGGTTTGTCAAAAGGTTGCTGGTTCAAGTCCCGCCCGTGCGCAAATTTTTGGTTTCTTATTTCATCTTTATGAATAGATATATATAAATTATATATACATAAATTATATGGAGATAAACTAGTTCGATCAATTAGAAACGATCTCTATAGATTCAATAGATATCGTTATTTTGTACTGACTTTGAAACGCAGTAATCTAATGTAGATATAGTTTTTTTGACATTTCGCGTAGTCAATGCGCAGACAAAATTAGTGTTATCGTGTATTTATTGATTGAAAAGAATTTCTGAATAAAGAGTACGCCCTACCAGACTATGCTCGCAGCAATGCCACTTGACCCTTGTATCATACGTAGAAAACCACACTTAATTTTCTTTTGACTGGCTTTGCCCAACCGATCTTTGAAATATGAATTTTGATTCATTGTGATAAGGCCTAAAAGCCTATAGAAAGGGCGTACAGACATCGGCTGTTGTCTATGATTAGATCCTTCATCTCACAAGCTTCGATTCGTATCACGCCTTCAATAGATTTCCTTTTCGCGGTAACCGATGATACTGTGTTTGGATAAAACATTGTACAAGGGAGCGATAATAAACTGGTGTCATATTATTTATTACGAGATTAACGTAGGATGCTGTTTTTTTAAGAAGTAACTCCTTGTGTCGTTGAAAGAAAAAATGCATTGGACAATTATCGTCAATAGATCAACTTGATTTTTAACGGAAAATATATCTTGTACAACTTTCAATATGGAGTATGCGCAAACATTTTGCAGGTAAGTTTTATTAACTTTTCTAGTTTATAATATATGTTTTTTTTTAGTTAAATAAATAAATCTTGGACACTGAATAGAATAGAATAGAATAGAATATTGATTTATTTGCATTGAAACATGGTAAGAATTACATTGTCAGGTCTTAATATTAAAATTGAACAATCATGCTTCATCGATGTAACGATAGGCAAACATTTCATCGTCATGCAATTTATCTATTGATATAATTTTAATACAAATACAATTTCATAAGTCAATAATATTAGTAATAATATAGTAATGTCATTAAATTACAGATGTCAAATTGAGAATAAGTAGATAACATGAAAGGAATTAGGTAATTAAAATTCGTTTGAATTGACCATCACGACAAAATTTTGTGAACTCTTCAGTGTCATAAAAGCAGTTCTCAACCAACACTCTAAAAATAATTCTTTTAAAAATATTAAGTGGCAAATTTTGAATATGGTTCGGTAGCAAATTAAATAAACGAACGTACTGTGGCTGTTTCTGGCAAGACTTACCGTACCTGCTACAGGAACAGATAACTTCCACGGATATCTCCTAGAACTACCACGACTACATTCGTTTTGTGCTTTTGTGAACAGATGGGCATTTTTTTTTCGTGAATAACAAAATTTCAAAGATGTACAAGGATGGCAATGCTAGAATCCTTAATTTTTTAAAGAGAGGTCTACACGATTCCATCAGTCCGACACCACAAATAGATCTAATACACCTCTTCTGCAAAATAAAGACACGCGAAAGGCATGTTGAGTTTCCCCATAGAATTAGCCCATACCTTAAAATGGAGCCAACATAGCCATGGTATGCCATCAAAGCTGTTTGGAGATTAGATAATCTTGTCAGATGATAGAGCGCGTACACAAATCTATGTATCCTCTGACAGACAGCATCAGCATGGCCCGACCAAGTGAGCTCGGAATCAATAACGACACCTAGAAAAGTGGCTGATGTGGTCATGGCAATTTGATCTTCGCAATGCTTAACCGTTAAGTTTGGAGGTTTCCCATTTCTGTTGTAGAATTGTATGTATTTTGTTTTATTAGAATTAATTTTCAAATCATTTTCTTTAAGCCAATTTGTAATATTTTCAATTTCATTATTTATTTCATTATTATAGTCAATTTTAGGTTTTTTGTGTATTGTCAAAGAAATATCATCGGCAAAAAGCGTGACTGGATATTACGTACATTTTGGGAGGTCATTTATATAAACAATGAAGAGTAGTGGTCCCAATATACTACCTTGCGGGACACCTAAGTTATTTTGTTTATTTTGTGATTTGCATGTTACACTAAGTGACTCATCATCCAGCATCGGCATTTCCACAAATTGTGTTCTATTGGTGAGATAGCTTTTAACCCAATTATAAGCTGGGCCACGCACACCATAACGTTCTAGTTTGGCCAAAAGTGTTTTATGGTTGACTAAGTCAAAAGCCTTACTCATGTCAAAGAAAACAGCAGAAACGGGAACTCTCTGGCCCATGTAAGTTGATATTTTATTTATAAGAGAGTAGCAGGCCAGCGCCGTTGATCTTCCCTTGCGAAATCCAAACTGTTCCTCCGTGATTATAGAGTGCTTAGAAAAAAAAGATAATAATCTGACTTGCATGACCTTTTCAAGGATCTTTGATAGAACAGGAATTAGGGCTATCGGCCTATAGTTTGTTATAATATGCTTATCGCCGCGTTTAAATAGAGGTTTGATAATAGATATTTTAAGACTGCTAGGGAATTTTCCCTCTTCAAAGAAGCGGTTTGCAAAATGTGTAAGTAAATGTGCTAGTTCCCCAGCACAAGCTTTTACAATATTGGTATTTATTTCGTCGTAACCTGTTGAACTAGTATTGTTTAAAGATTTTATGATTTATGCTATTTCATTTTCGTCAGTAGGGCTTAAAAAAATGGATGCGTAATTATTGTCAATGAATTTTAGTTTACTTGAGTAATTTCCTTGGTCTTTACTGGATACGTTAATTGATTCTATAAAGTGGTTATTGAATAAATTTGCTATTTCTGTGGGGTTATCTATTATTTCATTATTTATTTTTAGATATTCAATATTATGTTTGTCATTTAGATTGTCTTTGTTTTTTATTATGTTCCATGTAGCCTTGCACTTATTTTTCGCTGTATTAATATATTTTTCGTTTATAAGTTTTTGGGATAATTGTATACAATTTCTAAGCAACTTAGAATACTTGTTATATTTATTTTTAGTAATAGAATTTCTCTTTTTATAGTAAGATAAGCGTAACATTCGTTTAGTTTTGCACGATTTCCTGAGACCCTTTGTTAGCCATTTTGATTTTAAGTTAGTTTTATTAAAGCATTTCACTTTATATTTTGGAAAACACAGATTGTACAAGTGGATCAGTTCATTATGAAACAGTGTGAAATCAACATCTGCATCTTTAAAGTTAAACAGATTTTCCCATGGGTATTTCGTCAAAAAATATTTAAATTTGTTTATATTGTCAATATTATAATAACAATATTCAAGCGGTATTTTACGCATTTCCACTGGCACAGTCAATAATTGAGCGGTTTCGTGGTCAGATAAGCCCACTGCTTTGGTAGAGCCGATGGCTTCCTTAATATTGCTTGCAAAATGATCTATACAAGATTTCTGTCGTGTAGGTGTTTTTATATGCAAGTCTAGATTGTATCGTAACAATGTTTCCCTTAATTTATCCGAAACATTGTCTTCCTTTAAGGTGTCAATGTTCCAGTCGCCTGTGATAATAATTCTTTTTTTAAATGATTTTAATTTTTCCAGAAGGAGATTTAGTTTATAAAAAAAATGCTTAATGTCCGCTTTAGGAATGCGATAAATGCACACAAGGATTATTTTATACTCTAAAACTTCCAGACCACAGCATTCAAAAGCTCGCTTCGCTGCCAGTTCTTTCATAAAAGGCAGTTCCCTAGTCGTGACCGATCTGTTGTGCAAAATACAAGACCCACCGCGCCTTTTCTTCAATCTACAAAAAAAAGCACCCAGCTTATAACCCTTGATACTTATGTTTGACTCGCAGTGCTTCTTGATAAAAGTTTCAGTTAAACAAATTAAATCCGGAATTTCATTATTTTCCGACATTTCACTAAGTGTTGCTTCTAGTAATTCCTTTTTATTTAAGAAACCGGCAATGTTCTGGTGCATGACACAAATAGAGTTCATATTTATAAAAAAGGAAGAGTCTGAGATCTTGTGTTAGGTGTAACAACACTTTGTCTCGGTAAAAGAGATCGTTGTAATACGGATGATTCCAAGTTTTCTACCACAACTTGATCCTGAAAATTAATTGGACGTGATTTGCAATAGGACTGATGGGATACATGTATTATATCTCTAAATATGCCAAAACATAAGTTTGTCACGAAATGTCTAGAGCCCAGATAACATTTCCCATAGTGAAGTTTTACAAAAGTGCAATGGATGAAGCCCTTACATATAATTTCTATTTCTCTATTAAGATTAAAGTTCAAGTTTGCATTACAAGGTAAACCACATACAATAATATTTGTATGGCAAGTCAAGTTAAGCCATTTTAAAAGTGTGGTTTTTAGGTTTAATGAGCTTTTGTCATTTATACCTCCTATAAGTACAATAAAATCACTCGAAGTCAGATTATTTAGTTCTTCTTTGCAGGTATTTAGAACTACCCGAAGGCATGCGTCTTCTTTCCAAAAGCTTGATACCACGTAATCGTCACCTAATAACCTCTGCAATGTTTGCTGTACACCTCGTCCTTGTTGGTCAGCTATTACTATAACTCTACTTTTCGTACAAGGTGTTGCTAATGGTGTTTGGTATGGTTTCTCGAGCACGGGTGTTTTGTTCTGAATATCTTGCCGGATTAGCTTTTCCATGTCGTAAATGTTTTGTTTTTGGTTATTTGATTTGTCTTTCTTTGCGTTTTTTCTATTATTTTTGTTTTTGTTAGGTGTTGAACAAATGATTAGTAAGTCTTTAATTTTTTGATCCTGTTCTTTAATTTTTTTAGCCATACACTTATTTTCTAACATTAGGTTATCCATTTCGTTCTCAGTGGCTTCTAGTTTTCTCTTTAGCTCTAAAATTTCATGTTTCATTATTTCCAATTCATGATTTTGAAGTGTCGACAGATCTGGTAAACTTCTTGCTGTCAAACTGCCAAATGCTGACGCTGATGTCGACAGGGAAGAGTCTTCACTTTTCATGTGAGGCAGTGAAATGTCATTAAAGTTTCTTTTTCTACGCTGTGTCACATAAATTGAGTAATCGGGAACTTCTTGTGCATGATATGCGGCTGATGTTGAGACTAATGTGGGGCTTATCGGGGTTGAGGTTTGTTTGTCAATTTCAGAAGTAGTACATATGGCAAGAGAAGGTAACGTTGTTTTCGGGGCGGGTGTCAGATTGGTCTGTAGATTTGTGTGCTTAGATGATACACCACAGATATCCACCCCAGGTATTGCTTCCTGTGGGGCCTTTTCCAGGGCAATTGGGCGCAGATGTGAAGACTGCTGCTGGCAAAGAGTCGTGTCTTGTGGTGAAGTAGACGAGAAAAGTACCGATTGTTGTGGTATTATGTTGATTACTCCCTCAATCTTAGTCCTAGAAGATTCAGCATTAGGGTTTTCCCCACTACCTAAGGCGGTTGCTTCTGACTGTCTATTTGCATGATTTTTCTTACTAGGAGCTATTGTTAATTTAGACTTAATATTTGGTGTACTGGTAGTGGGTTTGTTTTTTCGTTTACCTATACATATTTCACATGTCCATAGTAATTTTCTTGAATGTTCCATAAGGTAAAAAAGTTTTTCCGACATATTTGCGCACTCGATATCGAATGTTTTTTTACATGACACACAATTTAAGAATCGTCGGTCTTGAATTTTTCTCTGACATTTAGCACACATATTGCATTTGGAAGCCATTTTTGTATGGGAAAATATAAGGCACAAAAAACCGTAATTAATAAGTACTTGCACAAAAACGTCGTGTGAACGAGGCACGGTGGCTATCCAGTCCGTCTGAACGCAGCACGGGCCCGCGACCGGGTACTTGTAGCGGCGGTGACGGTGACTCATCGTACGGCGCGCTGTTAGCTACGCAGGCGATGAAACGGTGCAGTAGCCGTTTTAAGAAATATTCAAACTTGCTGCTCTTATTACTCCGTAATGACACAGAATATTGAATAACTGTTTGTATCAATTTAAGAGTCACTTCACTGGCTTTATATTGGTTATAAATTAAGCGTTAAATGATGATTTTTACCACTACTTTGAATTAATATCCGACGATAAAAGAGGTAACGATGTTCCTTGAACGAGTATCGCACGACGAATCTCTGTCTGGTCACACACATTACTTTTACCCTAAAATAAGTAGCTAATACACTTGTGATAAGGAACCAGAAATAACGGTGACGCCACAACACCCAACCCCGACACAATGAAGAAAGTATAAATTTCTACATTGACTCGACCGGGAATCGAACCCAGGACCTCAGAACGGCAACGCCTTTAAACCCAGCGTCCTTAGTAACACCACGAAGGTCGTCACAATTTGAAGTATTCTTACGGCTTCTTACTGCAAAACAATGTTTCAGCCACTATTTTTTTAAATTATTATTTAGTACGGGCTTATTAGAAAGAAGAATAAAGAATTAAGAATTCATTCTTGACTCCAGACCAAGCCTAAACTCCGTTTTTCTTGGCTAGTCCAATAATGTAAACAATCGTTTCATAACTTTTAAAGTAATATTGGTAAATATAATTATCAAATTATTTAATTTTAAATATCTTAGTATAAAACGATGAATTATCCATGTTTGTTGAATGATGAATGAACGATGAATTACCCGTGAAAGTCACGTTTGTTTACAATATTCGACTTGCAAAGATTGACGGACTGTAGTGCGACTTAGACGAAGTCAAAGATGAAACGAGCTCACCCAGAAGAAGCCTGTTCACTCGAACTTTAAATAGATTCGGATTGTAATAACTAGGAAACACCTCATTATTTTCATATTTCCATATTTATTTTAAGGTTCATGCATACTTTCCATAATTATTTGAATTATTCGTTAATGAGTGCTAATTTCACATCTGGGCCCACGGGAGTCAGCGGCCAAGCGAAGCGTAAGGGCCTTTTTCTCGAAATGTTTCGTCATAATATCATCCGCTACTTTCACGTCCCCATAATGCTACCCAAAACTGCCCATATTTTATGGTTTGTTGATTGGCATCAAACGTTGGGACAGAATGATGATTTTTATTGGCACAAACGAGCATGTTTCTATTGATATAGGTTTCCATAATCGATGAAATTGGTAGGTTGAGATAAAAAAAACCTAGTTACGAATGTCTTACAATGCAGAAAGTACCTTCTGTCACTTATATGCTCACTTTACTTCACACACCTTGTAAAGATCGCAGGATCTAACTGGATCCAGACGATTTCTTGATGTGAAAAACCGTGGAGGAGGGCTATATTCAGCAGTGGACGTCCTTTGGCTGATAATGATGATGATGAATGCGTCACGTATCACAAATTAACTACATCTTGTAAAAACAGTTAATTTTTACAAAGTTAAACTCTGTGAAGTAACATTTAGTATTTGCCAAAGTTGAAGATTGTAATATTACAATAATATTTATGAAAAGATGTTGCAGATTTCAATCTTCAAGAGGTTATAGAAATGTCTGAATGGCTGAGAGTTAGTCAACTGGAAAGCAACGGACGGAAGGTCAATTCTTATGCAGAATGTTGTTTTGGTCAGTGACATCCAACTCATGGATGAAAATATTAGTTACGTTTATTTATAAAAAACTTGTATGTATATTGTATGAAAGAAAACCTCTTCACAACACTCAAAAAAAATCAAAACAAATAGGAAAACTCGCATCCGTATACGAATTGCTGGCCGTAGCTAGTAGGCTACGAAGAGGCGACCAGAGGCTTTAGTGCGAGTCGGAGCGAGACTTACTCGATCAAACGCATCGAGCGCGTTAACGTGAATTTATATGGGAATGAAGCAGCGCCGTCTAGTGGTTCACGAGTACACTAACACAATCCCATATAAATTCACGTTTACGCGCTCGATGCGCTTGATCGAGTAAGTCTCGCTCCAACTTGCACTACAGCCACAGAAAATATAATACTACAGCCTCTGGCGTTGAAATTTGACTCGCTTTCTAGTATCGCAGTAAAATATATTTTTTTGGCATCAGTACTATTTGTACACCCACCTCGTCGCTCGCACGCTGACTAAAACCACAATCTTTATATCTGTGTGTCTTCTCTCAAATTTTCCGTGTTTTGTTATAAACTCAAAATATATTTCGTCATAAACTTCCAACCATATTCCATTGAATTAAGATTAATTTTTGTTTGACCTTGCAAGGACTGCGCTGGTCCTTAGAGGTCAAGGTGACTCGCTCATTATTCTTGATCCGTCCCTTCGTTTTTACACGCTTCAAGAATGACGTTCTTACAAAATTGTGAAAGGAATCAAGTGTGAATTTTAATGTAAAATTAAGATTGTAAACCACGCTGTATTTGTATTGAGATATTTAAAAAAAAAGTTGATTCTGATTTTAATTAGATAGACCCAAACAAAATTTGATAGGCTGCAACTTTTTTAGAATAATTATTTTGTACCGTTATTAAAAAAACAAAAAAATGTTTGTTCCATTTAATTGATTTAGGTTACAATAAATACGTGTAGTAAGAATATGTTTTGTGCAGATGTATTATATCATGAACTAGCAGCCCGTCCCGGCTTCGCACGGGGTAGACAATTATTTATTTTTGGAAATTTGGATATAAAACACTTTTTTTCACAAATATTTTAATTTATAAAAAAAATATTATTTTTTAATTATTTATTTAAAAAAATCCCACAGTTACATTTGTATGTAAGTCTATTTATGTTCAATTTCTTTGATGGTTCAAGTGGCGGGAACTTAAATAAGTAATATTTACATAGGATATTATGCACATTTTTACTATAGTTTTTTAAGTTATTAGAATAGAAGCAGAGTCGAATAAAATATATACATTCTAAATTAAACGTTGACAACTTTCAACTAAAAATGTATCTACCTATACATCTAGGTATTTCAAAGAAAGTTTTGTTCGTGTCGATAGAAACTTGCCTATCATTATTTAGTATTTTGATTACAACTTTCTTTTTGTTTGGTTTTGTTGTTTGTGCTTATTATTTTGTTTTTTTATAAATGTTTTTTTGTTTTTTATTAAAAAAGGGTTTGTCATTAATCATTTTCATTCTTATTATTACTTAATAATTTACATTTTTAGTATTTTTTATTTTACAGGTTTACTTTTACATTATTTACAGATATAATATTAAGGTGGATTTACGTTTTTTACTTTTATATTTGTCAGTTTTTATCTTAAAGCTTCACTGTGAACTACGTTGGCAGTGGTGTTTGTAGATGGCAATAAAATATATTGTTTTTCAGGAGATCCCACTCGAGGAAGGGCAACATATAGTTGTCCATGAGAAAAGCATTCTTTTCTTAGGTCGATGCCAACCATCGAAAATGTTTGACCCTGGGACTTATTTATTGTGAGGGCAAATGATGTTTTTAGAGGAAACTGTAACCTCTTAAAAGATATAGGCAAGTCCGTAGGAATCATGGGGATCCGCGGTATGTGGGCGAGCTGTCCGGCCGCGGCCCCGGTGATTATAGTGGCTACTATGACGTTCTCCCGCAATTCCTTCACCAGAAGTCTCGTGCCATTGCACATGCTGGGAGGGCATAGGTTCTTCAGCAGCATTAAGGGAGTGCCTACCTTTAATTGTAGTTCGTGGGACGGCAAGCCGGAAGGATTCAGGGAATTTAAAAATTCTTGTGGATAGTGCACTGTATCTTCGATGTTGCATACTGTGTCAATAGATTTGTAAGATTTAAATTCACCGGGCACTTTTTCCATAATAATTTTGTAAATCTCATTAACCGATTCATTTCGCGGGGACACTATCCAGAGCCAATTGAAATTTCTCTCCGTAAGATTTTGTATGTCCGGATATATTGTGTCCACAATAATTTCTAGACCCTGAACGATTTGACACAATTCGTTATCCAACAATACCTGGGGACTGTTTGCAACCGGAGACGGTAATTTTCCGTGTCCAAGTTTTAGAAGTTTTTGTGAGAAATTATTATCGTCATTGTCACTTAAATGTGCTCTCATATTTGTGCGCAGATTAAGAGTTTCAATCGATTGCCATAAAGTTGATGATTTAAGGCAAGCTCGAATAACGTCAGCTTGAGTACCTTTTGTTATAACTGGTAATGTTTGACGAAAGTCTCCAGCTAAAACAAACGTCACGCCCCCCATTATACGGTCTGAGGTTTGGATGTCTCACAGCGTGCGCTCCACGGCTTCCACGTGCGCCCTGTGGCTCATGGTGCACTCGTCCCAGATGACCAGCAAAGTGTCTTGTAAGAGCTGCCCCAGCGGACCGTTTTTGCGGATCGAGCACACAGATTGTTGTTCCAAAGACACAGCCAATGGTAATTTAAATGTAGAGTGAGCAGTCTTTCCATCATTTAATAGGGTTGCAGCAATTCCGGACGATGCCACTGCGACAGCTTTTTTCCAGATTGACGTACTTTTGACAACACTAAATTGGCAAGGAAGGTTTTGCCTGTTCCACCCGCCGCGTCCAAAAAAAAAACAGTTTACCTCTGTGATTTTCAACACTCTGTACTATTGCATCGAATGCTATTTTTTGATCTGCCACTAACTTGGGTACATGCGTGTTGACAAATACAGACAACTCGTTAATATCATGCGGCACGGTACGGCACGGTATCGCATGGACGATGTTTTGTTGCCGATTCGGGGAAGGCAATCCAAAATCTGCTAAATGCTTGTCGTTCGGTTCCAAAAGCTTGTTTTCTTTTTGTATCAAGCCTTCGTTGTGTACATCACAATCCTGATCTTGTTGTTGAGCTGCACGTCTGATGTCCTCACACAAATCGTATTTGAAAGTGTCCCATAATTTGAGAGGTTCAGAGGGGAAAAAAAATGACCACAAACAGCTCTCTCAACTTTAACGGGCAGTCAGAAACCGAAGTTTCTCTCAAAGTCATCTCCCATTGGTTGTCATTTTCTAGTAAACCTAAATCTCTGCGAGCAGCTTAGTATGTTTCTTTAACAATGCCATCAACGGTTTTTAAGTCTTGGAACGATGTCGGGCCACGCACATGATGAAGTAATATCCTGAGATAAAAGCACTCGGATTGAGAAGGATGGACGCTGTACACTCGGCCTAACCCCGCATCTTTTTTACACCGGGATGACCGACTACGTCTTGGCCGCGTTTCCTTCTTGAGAATTTGTTATTGGCCCATGTGTAATAATGAGGTTGTATATTTTCAGCTGAAAAATATACCCGTTGCCCATTTTCTAAATGTACAGCCAAGTGAACAACGGTGGGGTGTCGATCGTGAATAGGAAACTCTGACAATCTCCACACTGCCTCCGATGTATTTCAGTGCCCCTTCCACCCCGCCCGCCGCGATGCCCGGCGCGCTTTTTAAGACTGCATCGCAAACAACGGCCACGGCGCTATGGCGGTTTTTTTACTGTTTGAATTGTTTAATTCGTAATATCTTTTGAAAGGAAAGTCCAATTTAAATAATTTAAAAACTATTCTATAGGTAGTTAAATGGTCTTGACCATAAAATAATTTATTTAGATAAGAATTAATATAAACACATAAATAGCATGGTTTGAATTTGGTTAGCATTTTCATTAATGTTTAAAATGAAAAAAGTTGTTGTAGTGACATAACTACAATAGTCTGATATATGCTACCCCGGAGTTTTTTGTAGACATTATGATGTTCTTCAATATTGTTGTACATTATTTTGTTCTATCGCTAATAGTTTCGGCAGCGCATTCGACGAAAGACATTTTAAGACTCATTTTTCTACACCTTCGGTTACATTGTTCAAATTTTACCAAGGATCCCTATTTTTTTTTCAAAATGAAATGTAGCCCATGTCAAATGGGAAGAATGTAGCATTCTATTGGTGAAAGAATTTTTTAAATCGGCCCAGTACTTTTTGAGCCTATTCATTACAAACATACAAAAATAGGTACAAATCTTTCCTCTTTATAATATTAGTGTAGATTATAACTGTATTGTTACAAAAAGTAAGTGGAAAGCACTTCGCGACGTTACCTAGTAAACATTGTCCGTTATTCACCGTGTTAAGAAAAACATTTTATGGTGCAAAAACCTTAAAGTTCGCAGTGAAACTTATACCATCTTACGCGGAAAAGTGAGACGCCTTTTTTCTGCAAAAATCTGTGCCGATTAGTGATATAAGAAGTGGATTAATCTAGTAAAAACTATCATAACATGAACCGTTTAAATAAATGCAAGTCATTGGCAACAGTGCAGTGAGTGTACAGTGGACAATGAACGTGAATCATACATCCAAGTTTTTAAAAATCACGAAATAGACTGCTGGTGAAAGATACTGATACATATTTTCGTCACTTAACCTTAAGCAACATTAGCCCAAACGTTTTGGACCTCGGTCACCGTGCACGACGAATCTCGGGGTGAGTGGGTTCGATCCCGGTGAGACGGACATATTCCCACTGACTATTTCCCGTGTTTCTTTTTTTTTCTTAATTATTTTTATTCTTATCGCTGTTTTTGTGTTCAACTAAAGAACTTTATTGACTGAAAAAGTTAATTATTATAAAACACATTAGTGCAACAACTTTAAGAACGCCTGCTTATTTGTGCTCAGCAATTTCTCACAACAGAAAATATGGCTCTTAATAACTTGGAATGGGGATGTTGCGGAGTGAACCCTGATTCGGAAGACTACGCTCAGTGCCTTACATGCAACAAAAAGTATCACTTGGCGTGCCTAAGCTCATCGTCTGTCCAGGACTTATCCTCATGGCATTGTCCCCTATGTATTACGAGCCGACCTAAGCAAGGTAACAATGACGACACGCCGGTTCGCTTCAACCCCAATACAAATGTTACTCTTCGCGCTTCAAAGAGGCAGGCACTACAGTCTCCCACCTGAGGCGGCATTATCAGCGAGTGTACTCAGAAGCATCATGAATGAATATTGTATCAACATGTCTTCTAAGATCGACTCCCTCACTAACTCTATAAGTTCTGAACTGAAATCGGTGAAGGAGGAAATGTCAGAAATGAGAAACTCCATGGACTTTATGAACTCTAAATATGAGTCTCTACTCAAAGAGCACAAGGAAGCCAAAGAGACCATGGCAGAACTCCACAAGGAATATAGCGTCCTTAAAACTAACTTACAGGAACTAAATGGCCGAGTGAATACCCTTGAACAAAATGCCCGAGCCACGAACATCGAAATTCAATGTGTTCCCGAAAAGAAAAATGAGAACCTGTTGCAAATTGTTGTTCAGCTGGGCTCTATTATTAACTGCAACATTACCAAGGAGGATATTACTCATTGTACACGCATTGCTAAGGTCAATCCTAATTCCGCAAGACCAAAATCAATTGTAGCTCAATTTGCTAACAAAAAGATAAGAGATGAGTTTTTAGCCGCTTCGATCGTCTTCAACAAGAAAAAGTCTAAGGAAGACAAGCTAAACAGCTCGCATCTTGGCTTCAACGGAGAGAAGGCCGCTATATATGTAGTCGACCACTTATCCCCGATGAACAAAGCGCTACATGCTGCAGCAAGAACAGTCGGAAAGGAAAAAGGCTACAAATACGTATGGGTTAGGAGTGGGCGTATTTTTATGAGGAAGACTGACGACTCCGACTACGTGCTTGTTCGCGATATGGACACTTTAAATAGAATTAAGTAATTTCTTTGTATCAGTAATAGTAGTTAGTTATTATTTTTCAAAATTCACTAATATATCTGGATATTATCAAAATACTCGTGGTTTGCGAACTAAAACTCATACATTTATAAAAAACTTGCTCATATCTAGTTATGATATTATCGTACTAACGGAAACCTGGTTAAATAGTGATATTCATGATTGTGAGCTTTTTGGTAGTAGTTATACGGTTTACCGTAGGGATAGACACACTACTGGCTTTGACAATCATAAAAAGGATGGCGGGGGCTCCCTTATTGCTGTTTCGAATCGTTTTACCTCCAAGCGAATGCTTAGCTGGCAAAGCGATTGTGAGGATATTTGGGTGCAGCTTAATAGTCCTACACCGGTCACATTGTGTGCAGTGTACATCCCATCTCCAGTCCGTGAAACGGTGCTCAATCACTTCGTCGATAACTTTAACCGAGTTTCTGAAATCTGTAAATCTCATATCTGTGTTATAGGCGATTTTAACTTAGCAAAACTTGACTGGCAATTTGTTGGAACTCCAGTTTATATATATCCGGAACCATACTATGAATCATTCGTAGACTTCGTCAATGTTAATAACTTAAAACAGTTTAATAATATTAGAAACAATTTAGGGAGGACTCTGGACTTGGTTTTGGCTAGATTGCCATCTTGTGAGGTTGCTGAAGCTGTCGATTTTCTTGTTCCAGCTGATCCAGCGCACCCGCCTCTAAACATTGTATGTACATTGAAAGATAGTCCAAAATTACACCCCAATTCAGTGTTCAGACCAAATTGCTACAAAGCCGACTATGATGCTATTAATGCCTCTCTTGCTAAGATAGACTGGAAGTCACTTCTCCAGGGACTCAGCGATGTTAACAGGATGCTAGAGCTGTTTTCGGAGGTCGTGAAGGGAGTCATTCATGAGTTTGTACCATCTGTAAAACCTAGAACTGGTGACAAGTATCCTCCGTGGTTTAGTAAGGACTTGATCAACCGGTTGCAAGAGAAAAATAAATATCGTCAGAGATATAAAAAGTATAAAAATCCTCTCGACCAAATTTCATTTCGCTTGCTAACTGAAAGATGTAAAAAACTTGCCACCGATTGCCACAAAAGTTATATCCATAAGGTGGAGGATGGGATCGCTAACAACCCTCGGCTATTTTGGTCATACGTCAAATCCAAGCTTGGCGGTTCTGGTTCCTACCCAGCGACTATGTCAAACGGCACCGACGAGACGTGCAACGGTAACAAAATCTGCAATTGGTTCGCATCTTACTTCGCATCTGTGGCTCTTTCCAATTACTCTGATAGCGCTGAGATAGATTCAGGTTTTTTCAGTGTGTTTCGGGAAAGCAGTGACTATTTTAATTGCATCCATCTATCCCAAAAAGAAATCCTCAGTAAGTTGATTAGCTTGAACGTGACTAAAGGGGCTGGATGTGATGAAATCCCACCACTATTTCTCTCTCGTTGTGCATCAAACTTAGTAGAGCCATTGTACATTATTTTTAACCACTTACTGACTACGGGTATTTTTCCATCCGCATGGGAACTCTCAAAGGTAGTTCCAATTTTCAAATCCGATGACGCTCAACTCATTAGCAACTATCGACCCATTGCCATATTACCATCATTAGCAAAGGTGTTTGAGTCTTTGATTTGCCCGACTCTCCAAAGCTATTTTGATAAATACTTGAGCGAAAATCAACATGGATTTACTAAGGGTAGGTCTACTGATACTAATCTGGCTACTTATGTGGAGAGTATAATAGACCGTGTAGATAATAACTTACAGGTCAATGCGCTCTACACTGACTTCAGTAAGCGAAGGCCTTACTGAAGTCAGTGTAGAGCGCGAGTATAGAGTTGACCACTGCCTACTTGTAAAGAAACTTTCTGCATATGGAGTAGGAGCACCTATTCTGAGTTGGTTTGAATCATACCTATCTGGGCGTTCTCTCTATATAGTGGTGAACGGCTACCGCTCAGATGCGTACAACATCACTGCTGGTATTCCACAGGGATCCCATCTTGGCCCTATTCTTTTCAATATCTTCGTTAATGATCTTTCCAACTGTTTAAGACATTCTCTTCCTCTTATGTTTGCTGATGATCTCAAAATATGGAGGGTCATTGAATCATGGAACGATGTCACACTGCTGCAAAGTGACTTCGACGCTCTTGTTGAGTGGTGCCATAAAAATCAAATGGAGCTGAATGTTAAAAAGTGTGTTCACATAAAGTTTACTAGGAAATTGAACCCGGTTCCATCAGCTTACAGTATACAAAATATTAGACTGGAAGAATCAACTGTGGTACGAGACCTGGGGATACTGCTAGATAGCAAAATGACTTTTGTACCCCACATCGATAGTATAGTTAGTAGAGCTTCTAAGATGCTAGGGTTTATAATAAGGAATGGCAGAGCTTTCAGGCGGTCCTCTACTAAAATAGAACTGTTCAATGGTCTGGTCAGGTCGGTCCTCGAGTAGGGGAGTGTAGTCTGGCACCCCCACTACTCCACTCATATTTTGCGAATTGAGCGCATTCAAAAACGGCTAGTCAGGCACTTAGTAGTTTTCCACTTCAGGAGTAAAAAGCGCTTATCGTATGAAGACTTTCTAAGCTTAGTTAAGATCACTACCCTAAATAAACGTAGAGACCTAGTTGATCTTTCCTTTTTTCATAAAATCATTCGGTGTAGATTACGTTGCCCTCAATTGTTAAGTATGTTTCACTTCAGAGTTCCCCAACGAATGCCTCGCCGACCGATTGAGCCACTTTCTCTACCGTTCCGTAGAACCGTTCTGGGAAGGAGTTCACCAGTCTATAGAATTGGTAAACTCTACAATAAGCTAAGTGGATCATTGGATGTGCACTCAATGCCTCTAGCTAAATTCAAAACCATAGCATCCGTCCTAGTGTGATTATTTAATTGTACAGATTTAGTTTTTTTTTGTTTGGTTTTATATAATAAATTGTTGAACAATTAATATTACCAAGCATTTATATTTTTTACACTGATTTATATTATTTTGTTTGCCATTTAGTTATTACTAGACAACATCAAAAGAAAACAAAGCATGTGGTGTGCATCTGTAATTGATAATACAATTAGTTCTTAAATATTGTTAGTTATAAGTTGGCATTATTGTAATTATCGTTGATGTACCTTATAAATAAATAATTAAAAAAGTAACAAAAATGAAAACTTTTATAAATTAATGAAAAAGTCAACATGTTCCATAATCATTGACATTGATTTGATTTTATGTGATTACAAGGTAACAGATTTAAATTTTTGAATTAGGTATTAAATAAAACTGTTTTATGTATGACGTTTATTCATAGCTCTGTGTATTTTGCACGTATTAACTTTTCTCATAAGTAAACATTATTGAAATCTTATAAATCGTTCAAATAATCGCGTACAATCGAATTATTATGATCTGCACTTGCTACAATGAAAAAGAAAAAGCTCGATCTTAGCTGCCATTCTGGGCCTATATTTTTGAATCACTAGCTTCAATAAGGCATGTGATTTGCATTGACTAATGCTCGATTTTCGAATGAAAATCAGTTAAAATCCACACGGAAGTGATAAAAAAAGAAAACTAAATTTTGTAACTATTCTAGTCTATATTTATCGTGATTTTGGTTGACTTTTAATGTAATTTCAAATGAAAATCACTATAAAAAATGAAATGATAAATTGTCTTGATTCATCTTAACCGATTGGTAAATATTTGTTAAAATATTTACCAATCGGATATTGTGAAAGCAATCTCGCAAAATAGATGACGCAGCCTACGCGTTAAAGAAAGCACTAGCAAATTTCAACAGGCTTGCCAATGTGTCGGTGGCTGAGTGGCATAGTTTTTAAAAGAAAACTTCAAAAGTACATACTTTTAGCTAACTTAGCTTAGGTGGTATTTAAGTTTTGATATTTATTTTGTTAGAAACTCTCAGTGATCCCATAGTCAAACTATGTAAATAGTTTTGTGGGACTAGTGCTATTTTTTGTTAAACATTGTTTGGTTAATAAATAAAAAATAATAATATGCGCGGACAACGTAAGATACGGGGTTCGATTCCTCATCTCCTGACACCGATGCATTTTTCAAGTGCAATTTATATTATTAAGTTTGCATAGTAACAAAACACTATAAAAACAAAAATATAATTTTAATTTGTTTTCCAAGCTTCTCAAGCAACAATCCATTCTAATCTCCGACATAAGTGAGTTGCATTACCATTACCTGATAGATATTGCGCTATAATTGAGTTAGTCAGCTCCGAATGGCATTGTTATGTGTAATTCGCTAAGTCGAGATTGCCCGCCTGCAGCGTTCCCCGAAGGCATCCTTGGCCAACGGAATTTGATAACGTATTGTTGCTGATTTATGTGATGCCTTCGCACCATACTAAAATCATGAGTCCTACGTATTTGATTCTATGGCTAAGCCAATATTTGCAAGAACTGAGTCCTGGATTTATCAATACGATCCAGAAACCAAGCGCATGTCTACAATTTGGGTATTTCAAAATAAACCAACGCGCGCCAAAATGCCAAAATGAAGCGATCTCGGAGCGGGGGGGGGGGGGGGGGGAGATTTTGATCGCCAGTTTTTTTTTTTTGACTGGTCACTTTATGTCGATTCCCTTACGAGGTCAAAGAAGGTGGAATATTTTTATTACCATAAGTTTTCTTTTTGTGGGCAACAAGCGACCAAACACTGGGCTCCGCGGACTACTGCTCCAACATGACAAAGCGCCTGCACACACGGCGCTCAAAACGAGGGACTTCCCAGACAGCACGCCAGTCAAACTCCTGGGTCACCCTCCTTACAGCCCTGATCTAACACCGTGTGCATTTTTTTTATTTCCAGAAATAAAAAATCAGCTCAAATTGATACAATTATCGTCGCCGGAAGATGCGCTGGCTGCGTTACAACAGGCTGTAAACGAGGAGTTATTGTTATTGTGATTTATTCGCCATCATAGGTATTAAAGTTAGTTGATACATTTAGAGTGTTCCACTATGATCTACCTTAAAGGAATACGAATTCTTATTAATTATATAAACCAATTCAAACTAATTATATAAAAACAATGTCATCTAAACTAAATTATAAAGTACTTACGAGTACATTAAATTATTTAATTAAATATTTAGATACAGTCAAAATAAAAATTAATGACAATTAAATTTCCAAGAACAAAAAAAAACAGTTACATAAATACAGCATGTCAAATGTTAATCTAAACAATTATTTAAATAGTCGTCAATTCTATAGAAACTCTTTTCTTCCAAAAAATGAATGAATGTCCTTTTGAACACTTTGTCTTCAAGCTCCTGTATGTACTGTAGAAGCTTGTTGTATATCTTTGTCTGCGGTGGACTGGAAATAGTGTTTTGAATACTCGTTTAGACGCATGAATATTTGTATAGAGGCTGGTGAGAGTAATTAGAAAAGATTTGATAACAATATACCTATATGTTCCTATAGAACTATGATATTAGTGTCGCATAAGTTTTTAAATGTCCAAAATATATTTCGAAAATTATACAAAAGCTGAAGACTATGTTTGTTTGAACGCGCTAATCTTAGGAACTTCTAAACAGATTTTGAACACTTGAACGAAGTCGCGGGGGGCCGCTGTGCTAATTTATAGTTTTTAATCATGACAGAGTCTATAGAAAAAATCACTAAAAACTTATTTGGTACCTACAGCTTCCTGACTTTGTTAATTCCCAGCCTTTTATGTCAAAATTGAAATTTGCTATAAGCAGTCTCTGAGCGGCTAAATATAAATAAAAAAATATCCTTTGGACATTTCCACACATCGCCATCTAGTCCCAAAGTAAGCTTCTCAAAGCTTGTGTTATGGGTGCCAGACAACGGATATAATACTTAAATACTTGTTTGTAAATACGTACATGATATACATAGAAAACACCCAGACCAATACAAACAGACATGTTCATGCACACAAATGTTTGTATTGTGCGGGGATCGAACCCGCACCCGCTGCGTAGCAGGCGATTTCTCGACCACTACACCAGGCGGGTCGTGAATAAAAATGAATACGTGACATCATTCAGCTTTGCCGATTAGAGTAAACGAATTGTGAGTTACAACTGACAGGCATTGGAAACCCAAATGGGTCACACACCACGTTATTGCTGCTTTGATCAAGTTGTCAATCGAATCGTTTGATTTTAGATCTCTTCGGCTGTAAGCAAACAGTAAGTTTTTCACTTCCACCCAAAGCGAAGAGGAGATATGTTTTTGATTGCCACTTCATGCATAGGTTTTATGGTAGATATTGAAAAATCGGCAATATTTTGAACTAAGAACCTACTTATGATTCTTAGTTCAGAAATGAAAATCAATTGTGATAAAATATCTATACTCTATAAAATAAACGTATTGTTTTTTTTTCATAAAATTTTAACCGTCTTCAAAAAAAAAACTTAAATAATGGGAGTTTGTTTCTCCTATAATCGCCATTTTAGATATTTTAGTATTTTTTGAAGGCGGTTCAATTTAAATATATATATATATATATATATATATATATATATATATATATATATATATATTCGTCGTTATTATGATTGAAAAAAAAGTTTTTGAAAACTTCTTCGTGAAGTTACAAACATTTAAGTGAAAACCGTAAAACTGGCCCAGCCAAACGCTAGAAATTTGCGGACACAAATATATACAAACATATAGGTGGAACTGAGAAACTTCTTGTTTTTGGAGTCAGTTAAAAACTGACCGTTCAAACCTGCGTCATCGATTAAGTATGTACCTGTACCTTTCTTTGAGATATACGTAAATCTATCATACAGGTTAATCTGTGCATCTGTTAGGTCGGCGCCAACTAATCAACCCGGCACGGGAACGGCACCAACCATAAAATTAATATTCCTCTCGGAATAGAAGGACAAGTAAAAGCTGTCAAACGAAACCGATTTAAGATGTCAGTAACTAACATAAGCAAGTAACATTTGTAGCTTTAAATTAGATAACCTTTTGATCAGGTGATTTATAACAATGTTCCTAAGTTAAATATAGTAGTTTACTGCATGATAAACAATCGACAAAAAATATTGAACATGCAGCTCTCGTGTAAACTAAATATTATTTCATTATACAAAATATTGCTCGATATAGAATAGAATAGAAATTATTTTATTTGACACATAAGTTACAATCATATACAAAACAAAACAAAAAAAAACACGGTTATTATAAATATTATTACATATAAACATCAGTTTTAATAGATATGTAAAATATATAAATAATAGGTACCTATGTGTCAAAAAGGTCCCCGCTCAGCATAATTCGTGACAACGCGAGGCATGTCACGATACTAATATTCTGCGGGAACCCTTTTGATAAGTGTACACACATACAAATAAAAATAAATTAAACAAAAAAAACAGGTACAAGAATAAATTAATACACATTACTATAACAATTAATACAAAAAAAAAACTTAAGACATAAAAAATAATAAAAGAAAAAACCATAATAGAACCTCTAGTACATGTACGCCGTTGCATTACGCTTGTCGCTGTCAATCGGACCATGCCACACAACATCACTAATAATATACAATCCAGTCATGGAAGTTTTGTTTGTCTCTGGCCTGAGGCGCCGGTGCGGTGAAACGCTTACTATAATCTGTGCCGTGAAGCGCCGGTCGAGCTGAGGCGGCCATTTTGATGATTCATTTTTAAGTTCATTGATCGGACGCAACTCGGGCTTGGGATTGGGTATTTTTAAAATTCGGCAATGACCGGGATTTTTAAACTGAAAAAAACAGAAACCACGCCTTACCGGCTGTCCACGTGTACAGAAGTACAAAAAAGGTATCGAGACATCAGCCCAATGGCAGGTAATGGGACATGAGGACTACTTTGCACGTTTTTTCTTGGAGGTTGTCTCCCCACGCGTGACGCGCAGGTCCCTGAGGTGAGTAGTAAAGGCTTGTTCAGCTTCTTTCTTTTTGTTTTGTCAAGAGATGTTTTTTATAGTTTACTCTAAATGTATTTTTCACTTTTAGGGCGCGCAAAGGGGGGGGGGGGGGGCAATGAGTTCCAGCACTTCGTGGCAGCGAATCTGAACGAGCCACGAAATGCCACCGTCCGATGCCGCGGGGTCAGGAACACGCACGCAGCAGCTCTTCTTTCCCGT
Organism: Pyrausta purpuralis; assembly: GCA_963924145.1. NCBI lineage: Eukaryota > Metazoa > Arthropoda > Insecta > Lepidoptera > Crambidae > Pyrausta > Pyrausta purpuralis. The sequence goes on from OZ001644.1 coordinate 6,391,172, forward strand.
CCCATCCCACCTCGCGCCCAAACCAATTTCTTCCTCAGGTATGCCGGTTTATGAGTATGTATAACTCCGAATAATAAGGTCGCCAAGTGAAGTCGTCTGCGTGCTTCCATCCTTATTAAGTTTGCTGCATTCAGGTAAGGATATACATTTCCTGTGTCATTCTGTCTTTATTTTTTACGTAAATTAACGTTTGTAGAATAGAATAATCAAACTGCGTACTTTAAATTTGAAGCGCATTGGTAAATATAAGTCGTATATTAAGAGGCTTCGATTTGGGCTAATTTACCTGTTAAATGATTATTTGTTGGGGTTATGCCGCTGTAATGCATAACAATCAATCACCGATCAGGTCACCATGTTTCTGACGCATTATTTCTCCAAAATATACACAATTTCACTTTTAAATATAAAAAATCAAATGCACGTAATTTTCAGTGAGCTTCTGCGGGGCGCTCAACTGTTTGACATCTGCCTAAAATGGTTCTGCTACCCATCTCTTTTTATCACACAGTATGCTGCTAGTGACATCTCGCTTTTGTCGTTCTATTCCAAAGGGATAATAATTTTATGGCACCAACGAGGCGTCAACCATACGGAAGCGCGTTACGTAAAGGGAACAGCAACGCCTCGTCTCGGATCGTGTTTGCTACAACTAATGACAGTTCCTCTTGTAAATGACAGCCCGTTTGTCAGGGTGGACGGAAAGTCAGCAACCAACGGGCGGCACGCTTAAGCGAGTTATAACGCATGCGCCACTGGTCTAGAGTGGGTCCCGAGTTGGTCTCGATCCGAGGTGGTGACGTTACGAAGTTTATATGTGCGTTTATGTATGGAGTTTTATACAAAGAATACTGAACGCCTCGAGTTGATACGGTGGGGTGACGGGTTGATCAGTGGGCTGCGACCTTTACTGCTGCATTAACGGCATTTCTATAGCTAAACTCTCAACAATAAGACACTTACATTTATATATACACAACATTATGTTAATAACTGAATAATTAAATTAAGTGTATCAGTATAACATACACAGAATAAAGTCGTTTATTTGCGTAAATATGGTAAATTCGTGACAACAGAATTTTATTTTAGACCTCATTTTGAGTTAAACAATTAATTAATTAAAATTACATTAAACTAAATACTTTTATTAAATTTAATTATTAAACTAAATTTGTACATTTTGGTTACTTAAATCAAATTTACTTCATTGCCATATTAATTAAAATAAAACACTCAATATTATTTTTTCTTGTTTTACTTGTCATCACGTAGTCAATTATTTTAATTTAACGTCAAATTTGTATTCAAAAATTCATCAAGAGAATAAAAGCATTTTTCCAGAAGTCAAGTCGTAAGTATGTTCTTAAATTTGTGTATTTAAAACTACTCGACGGATATTTATGCGCCTATTTTAAATAGATACGTGTAGAATTATTAAAGGGGAACGTTTATATTTAAACACATATTTTTGAGCTAACATTGTAATTGATAGCTGAACCCAGATAGGTCAAAAATATCTCCCCTGTGAAGTCCATGGTGTGTCGTTTGCCTATACTTAATATTATAAAGCTGAAGGGTTAGTTTGTTTGTTTCAACACGCTAATCTTATTAAGTACTGGACCAATTTAAAAACGTTTTTAGTGTTGAATAGCTTATTTATTCAGGAAGGCTTAAGGCTATCAAACATCACGCTGCAACGGGAACGGAGGGAGCAAATTTAAAACGTGCGGACAATGTCGCGGGGGACTGCTAGTCTATCATAAAAATAAGAAAAATCAAAATGTTGTTAACAAATCTGATGTCAATTCAATAGTGAGAATGCATCTATTTAAATACTAGAATTCCAAGACCTTGAGAAGCAGACAAGTTATCGAATCGCAATTTTGGCAAGAAATACTGAAATAATATACTCAACACCTGATCTAGCAAAAAAATAGGGTTCCATTTCATTAATAATATTAATGTCACTTAGCGTAAAAATCAATATTACTTACTGAACTGATAATTAAAATATCTGTTGTTGTATTATTACTACACATGTGCGTTCATATTTATTGTTATGTAATCTCTAAATAAGGTTTGGCTTCGGTATATACTGTTTTTTTTTCTCTTTCTGATTTTCCATAATGGCGGCCCTCGCAACAGAGACAGGCCAGGTACGCAGGAGATATTTTATTGCCCAGGTAATCGCAATACAAAAGTACACTCTTCCGACATGTCGTGATATCTGTTGTATACTTATTTAGTTAATCCCTCAAGCGTATGTGAACGAGATACAATAGGTATTCTATTGTTATGCGGTCGCATGCGACCGCTCGGGTGTTGAGGTATTAAAGCTGCGAGCGTTGTTTGAACCAAAAAAAATGGTCTGATATTTTTTTAATATTTCGCGTAGTTTATTTCAATTATCTGATTTTCTGCTGCATCAAATATCCCTTTAACTTACGTAGCTTTACCTCTTTATATTTTTACAATATATTCGTAAGTTAATAAAGCTATATTTAAACATTCTTATCATTCAATAAATACATTAAAACACCAATTTATTCTCAGCATTGTCTATGCGAATTGCAGAAAGTTTGCTTCAGACTACCGATGAAGTGCTTTTTGTTCGTTTGAAAAAGTTACCAGTGCGTAATTTTAACACTTCATAGTAATTTAAGGCTGACCAATAAGAATTTCGGTAGGTATGGTTGATGTAAAAGACGGCGTCAAACAAAATAAAAGACGTATCCTGACTTACTATACCAGTTAAGACAAGCCAATGATAGAGTCGGACAAAAAAAAATCTTCGCAAGACGATGAAAAAACTTCAAATAATGCACACCCGATTCTCCCAAAGGATAATAAATTATAGTTTAAAAAAACACGCTTTTATAGCAAACGAACTAAAAAGTAGAAAATAAGTTTTGTTTAAGACAGTTTGTGTTACTGCAATATCAAATTCAACAATCAATTATCATAATTAATTCAGAATAAGATTAATATGAATATTAAGATATTAACAAAAAAATCAAATAAAGTGAAAAAGCGTGGGGTGCTTGATATCGAATGTGAGGTTTATTTTATTTGTTACTGTTTCTAATATCAGAATTGTGATAATAATATGATTAAGCATCCCACGCTTTTTTACTTTATTTGATTTTTTGTTAATATCTTAATATTCGTTTTTAAACCATAATTTAGTGTCTGGATTTTTAGTGTCAAGACGACAATTAATAATTTAAGACTAATTAATAACTACAATTAATAATTTAATTTAAGAATTAATTTATTTTTAAAAATTGTCGAAATTTTAAAATATTAAAGAAATTTAAATATGCAAGAGAGGATGCGCGCGCAATATTTCGGTAGCAGCTACAATTATAATATTCGAGGAGTGAGAGTGCATGCACGCGAGGCAATTTGTAGCAGCATCCAATAAGGAAATTTGTCTTTTGAAAGTGGGAGAAACCAGAAAGAGGAACAGGCCGTAGGCAGCAGGGGGCCAGTCGGCAGCAAGAGAAATAGAATAACATTTTCATTGGCTTTCAGCAAGTGGCATAGGCTAAATAACATGCTCATTAATGTAAATATATTTTTTTTATCCTGATGATCCTAGTCAGGACTTTCATATAAAGTTATGAAATTATTGTATTGTCATCGGTCCTTGACCCCTGTGCAAATTTTAATGTTAATCAGACCATTGGAAGGAGGTGAAAATGAAGTTCAAAGATTCCGTTACAAACATACATACATTCATACATACAGGTCAAGCAAATTTTTAATTTTTCACATTTGGAGACACAAAATCTCATACAAAGTAATCTTCTGTTAGTCAGAAAATCACAATATAAATGTATATCTTGGAAGTTCAGGTACAAGAAATTCTAATTGTCCTCTTTATCGGATAAAATTGCTAAAGTAGCATCAATCCTTTTATTACAATATATTACGTAAGTATATCACCCAAATATGTACTTAACATATATGGTACCATTCTATTGCTCAAACAAAGGAAACGGTGAATTTGCCTCCATTAAAAATTGCCTAGGTGGCTAATATGATTTCAGGATATAGTTTTTTGGTTACTTATGCGATGCCGAATAAAAATAATAGTTTTGATAAAATTTAACGGGTTTTTTTGGTTCAATTATCATAAAATAGTTTAATAATATGTCTTAGAAAATTGAAATGAGAACCTTGTAGTATTGAATATTTAAAATATTTGGCATACCAAATTTTGCTTATTAATTACCGTCATCAAAAATAACCACTTGTTCAAACATACTGGTAACATAAAAGCGGCGAAATTTTCTGCAGCTCCAATTCGTACATAGTGCCTACATCATGGACGCAACTGAAGTTTTAACCCAATTCGCCAACTTCCAAAATGTGTTGAGGTTGTTTTCTGTTCTTAATCTCACAGCTTACCAATATCCTGACCAAGCGAATATACAAGGTAATGAATACATTAACAGTCATATATCAAGCACCCAACGCTTTTTCACTTTATTTGATTTTTTTGTTAATATCTTAATATTCATATTAATCTTATTCTGAATTAATCATGATAATTGATTGTTAACATATTGCAGTAACACAAACTGTCTTAAACAAAACTTATTTTCTACTTTTTAGTTCGTTTGCTATAAAAGCGTGTTTTTTTAAACTATAATTTATTATCCTTTGGGAGAATCGGGTGTGTATTATTTGAAGTTTTTTCATCGTCTTGCGAAGGTTTTTTTTTGTCCGACTCTATCATTGGCTTGTCTTAACTGGTATAGTAAGTCAGGATACGTCTTTTATTTTGTTTGACACAAGTCTGAATACAGAACTCAATCTTACTCTGACGAACTATAAACATTATAATTGATATTACTTTAATCCCAAAACTATTTTTTTCGTGTGAACTATTCATTATTATGCTCAAACTTTAGTTGATCTAGATATTATAAGAACTCATGTAACCTATTATAAAAAAAGGTGGAAGGTTCGAGACACCATGGCTTATACGTCAGTTGACCCAGATGTAAGAACTCATATCCCTAAGCTATTATTAAAAACCGGCCATGTGCGAGTCAGACTCGCAACTAAGGGTTCCGTACTAACTTTAACTAATTTAGAGATCCACTTACTACCACTTAGCCAAATACCACAACATTTTGTTGACAGCAAATATAACTTTGTTGTTCATACTATTTGTATGAATAACATAGTTCAGTTTGCGGTTATTGAAAATGTGCTCTATCCTAAAACTACAAGTTCAATCTCGTTCAAACCTTTTTTTTTTTTCAAAGTCTTAATCAAGATCTGCATCACGTATTTAAAAAAAAAACTTGCTTAGTTAAAAAGTTAAATGGGGGGACGCCAATTTTACCACTTTAGAAGCGGCTATCTCTCAAACTTTAGACTCTAAAAGAAAATGGTTTCATAAACCTCAATGTCATTTTAAAAGACCTATTCATAAACACCCTACACGCATTGGTTTGACAAAAAAACATCATTTTTTAGGTTTTATTTTCATAGTATATTGGAGCCCATGCTCCAATATACTATGAAAATAAAACATACAATACATCCATATGTATTGAGAAAAGAATTGTATTAGTAATATTGTTATGTTATCTTGTAAAATATTCCTAGTTAAATGAATGGTAACATGTTAAGGCAATGGCCAATGACGTATATTTAAGAAGGAAAAGCTTGTATATAAAATTCTGGAAAATTTTATAAAATAAAGAGAGTTTAGTTCTATCATCGAACTATGTAGTAATTGTCTTACTTCAACGACCCCGTCGTCGCGTGTTCCGTATTATTTTACCTTCAATCTAATTTCCCTTATTATGATTTGAATGATATTAATATTATCAGATGCAATCACCATTTACTGATCTGCTAATTTTACAGATGGTGCTGCATTCGACTTTATTATCGTAGGTGCGGGATCAGCTGGCTGCGTGTTGGCAAACAGACTTACCGAAGACCCAAATATATCTGTTCTCCTTATAGAGGCCGGTGGTGATCCTCCAATAGAGTCAAATGTATGTATTAAATGTAACAATACCACAAATAATATACTCCTTAAGCAAAATTTTCGATTGTAAAAGCGTATACATACCTTTTTCAGCTTCCTGGCTTGATTCCTTATGGTTATAGAACCGAAAACGACTGGAATTACACAACTACGCCTGGCTCATACAAATGCCACAATTGTAATGAAGATCAATTACCAAGAGGCAGGATGTTAGGAGGATCGAGCAGTCTCAATTTAATGTACTACGTAAGAGGAGATCCACATGACTACAATACTTGGGCTAGTATTGTAAACGATCAGAGTTGGAACTACTCGAACATCTTGCCTTATTTCATCAAAAGAGAACGATTGGAAAATGAGGCAATCAGAAAATCTCCTACAGGCCGTTTTCATGGCTACAATGGATATTTAGGTGTAACGCAACTGGATCGTAGCGAAGCCTCGAAATATTTAGAAGCCTTTGAAGAACTTGGATACAAAACTGTATTGGACACTAATGGGAATTATACTTTAGGATTCATGCAAGCACAAGTCACAGTAGCGGACGGCATACGCCAGAGTACAGCCAATGCATTTTTATCGTCAGCAAAAAATCGAGATAACCTTTTTGTCCTAAAGAAACATTTAGTAACTAGAGTAAATTTTGTTAACAATGAAGCTCAAAGTGTAAATGTGATTGATGATCAAGGGCAAACAAAAACACTAAGGGTAAAGAAAGAAATTATACTTTCTTGTGGAACTATCAATAACCCTCAACTGCTTATGCTGTCAGGAATAGGACCAAGGGAACACTTGACTGATTTAGATATAAATGTGATTTCAGACCTACCTGTCGGGGAAAATCTTCAAGATCAGAAGATAGTAACTTTGTATTATACAACAGGCCCGAAGCCATTACCAAAAAGTCAAGACCCCACTCAGTATCCCGCACCATCTATTACTGGCTACGTATCACTAGACAAACGACAAAAAAATCCAAACTATCAAGCGACAGTGATAATTTTAACAGAGTTACTCCAACAATGCCTTATCGAATTAGCTTTTAATAAGGATATTTGTCAATCATTTGCAGACAGAGCAAAAAACAAAGAAGTAGTTTCATCTCTTATAGCTCTCCTTCAGCCGAATTCAAGAGGAAGCATTTTATTAAGAAGCACTGATCCTAAAGAACATCCATTGATCATGACGGATGCCTATTCTGATGTCAGCGATTTAGATAAGGTGGTAGAATATTTAGAAGATTATTCCCGAGTGATAAACACCACATATTTCACAAACGTTGGAGCAGAGTTTTTAGAGTTGGAAAAATGTGCGGGGTACGGAATTGGCAGTAAAGGTTACTGGAGATGTCACGCTGAATGCTTGGTGTCCACTTTGAATCATGAAGTGGGTACGTGCGCGATGGGGTCTGTGGTGGACAGCCGTTTGAGGGTGTTCGGGGTGAAGCGGCTGCGAGTGGTGGACGCCAGCGTGATGCCGACGATCACCAGTGGGAACACCAATGCACCCACTATCATGATCGCTGAGAAAGCCGCTGATATGGTGAAGGAGGACAATTGCATTTTTAACACGTAACTTCTTGAATTGTTTGCATGCGGTCATAAAAAACAATTCTATCTTAATTGAGCTATCTTAATTAAATATAAATTAATGCAATAGTACTAATTATTTATAAATTCCTGTTGATCCCATTGCGTTAAAAATATAATTATTGTATATCAGGTTTTCAAAACTTAGTGTCATTTAAAAAATACTTGAACCACACACATATATTACACATTTGAAATGTTATAATGAAAATAATATATGTATGTATATAAATGGTTTCTCAAAAATAAAAACTATTATAACATATGAGTAACAAAAAAATTATAATAAAGAATAAGATTATGTCTCTACACTCTAGTGCGCTTACATAATGTACGTAGACGTTTTGGGCAGCAGTATTGATCCAATATGTTTTTTTAAACGATATCTTTACTTGAGTTGATATCGTAACTTCTATTCGATTCTATTCTGGGATGATCTGCAATCAATTTCCTAGTGGGAAACCTGTCAGCGGTAAGTAAACTAGCTTTAGTAATATTGTATATTCAACCAAGGACGAGTTCTCCTGAGAGGAGATGCTCAAAATGACTGTATTTATAATTTGTCAGTTCTGTAACTGCAGATAAGTGCGTTAATAATTGTTTGTCAGTAATCTTGACAAATATTAACCAGCAGCTTAAGAAGCAAGATCCTTCCTACCCACTACAACGCCATGGTTCACCCCGTCATGCAAACAAATGTTTTTTTCCTATGGTAGGTGTTGAATCACTGAGTCTTCCCACTTACAGTACAAACCTGACACCTGGTCAGTATGAATTGGGTAGTTTCCTACATTCACCAACAAATTTCCAGCTCCAGCATTGAAAAAAATACAATGTTTAAGACCTAGTTTTATAGATATTTTTTAGTAAATAATATAATTCGGTTTTTAATAGCTCCGTAAACAGTATAAAATGCGTCATTTGAATACCGAAAACGATGACGTCATACTTTCAAATCGCCATAGTAAATCAATGGAAATAGCGTTTTGACAGTTAATAATAAGTACGTCCACGATTGGTGGTCGCCGATTTAATATAAACATAAGGAATTCCCCCTATGTAAAATTGACGGTGTATCGAATATATTTTAGGTATCTACAAAGAAATAAAAAAAAATGCGTTACAAGATTTTTTATTACTATTAATGTTCAATTAATTTGTTTCTTTATACTTTACTATATTATATAAATAATATTCTTTATTATCGCTTCATAACCACATCCTGTTTACAGTAAATCAATATATTGTATTGTACGTGAGTAACTGCATATCAGGAGGGAATAAATACGGGATTGCAGTAATAAAATAAATCATTTGTTTTCGATTTTTATGCAGTAGGTTGTCAGAAAGGTCATAGATAATTAAAATGGGCAGTAAGTTAGTAGGCGTTGGAATACTTTTATCACTATTTGGAGTGGCATGTAAGTATAATGAAAATAATTTGATTTTGATTTTGAAAGTCCTGGGTTCGATTCCTGGTCGAGTTAATAAAAAAAGCAAAATTTTCCATATTTTCTCGGGTATGGATGTTGTGGTGCCACCATTGTTTCTGATTTCTATAATATAAGTACATTAGCTACTTACTTTGGGATCAGAGCAATGTATGTGATTGGTGTCCAATATTAATTTATTAATTATTGTTCATTTAATCATATTTTCTAGTCCCGATGGTCGTTATCTTGATCAGGGTTAAGACAATTTCAACAAAGTATCGGTCTAGTGATAAGTGGTGTACCTAACATGACTTTTTCATGGTTATAAAGAAGAGAAGAGATAAAAAAGAATGTAAATCAGAAAAGGATTGGTTAAAAAAAAGGAAAATAAAGAAAAAATAAAATTCGAAATGCAATCAAAGTCAAAATTTTGACATTACGCGTAAACAATTTCAATTTACTGATTTTCTGCTGCATAATAACATCCTTTTGATTAACGTAGTTCTACGTATAATAAATTTTAATAAATATTTGTAGTTCATTGGACTTATTTTGTACATTCTTATCAATCAATGCATCAAATATCCTTTAACTTACGTAGGTATTTTTAACAAAGCTGAATTAATATTTGTAATTTTTGAGCTCACTTCATACATTCTTTTCAATCAATAAATACACGAAAACACCAATTTCGTTTCGGCTAGATTTTCTATTCCTTTTCAACTTAATGTAACAGTTTGATTGGATGTCGATATGTTAGTTCGGTAAAAAATAAAATAAACAGTTGCACCGGATGAATCCATGTTATTATTATTTTATTTATATGTGAAAGTTATAGAATCTTAACCGAATCCGTAACCGAATGGTTCTGAATCGGGGGGCTGGTCGTTTTACATGGAACTATGTTGAGACTTCCGTACCGTATTACGATGTCGCTTTGACAGACAGCTCTGCATTTTTGTCAATTAGCAATTCGTAATGCAATTTCGCATCATATTGAATTTTGTTATACGTTAATATTATTATCCTCATTATTGTAGTATTATTATTATATTTATAATATTCGTTCACATTGAGTAGAAATTGAACGGACTAAGTTGTATCTCAATTCGATACTACTTGTTCCATGTACTTAAAATGTGTTATTTAAATGTTACAGATGGGAAGTTATTTCGTTCAGATTACTTTTACGATCAAAAAGTAGGAGGGTGGCTGAAACACCACCCTATCCCTGCGAAATGGGAAGAAGCAGTCTTAACATGTCATAGAGAAGGTATTATTTATTTTTCTCGTTTAATTGCTCGTTTTGAAATGTCCAATCAAGCTTTTTAAGGTAACGGAACCCTTATAGTTTCGTTAAGTCTGTATGTCTGTCTGTTTATTCGTCTGTACGTCAAAGCCACTTTATTTTGGAACTATTAGCATCCCATAGCTGAAACTTGGTAGGTAGGTGTTTCTTGTTAACCGCTTTCCGATTCAGATACACGAATTTAAAATATTAAAAAAAATTTCACTCAACTTATGCGTCTGAGGTGTCTATGGATAGGTCTTTTAAAATGTCATTGAGGTTCTTAATTTTTTTTCTGTAAAAGAATATTGTAGTATTTTCGCTATGTGGAAGAAAACTAGTAGACCCCGAATTCAATTAAAGGGTGACACGGAACTCTCAGTGCGCGGGTCCGACTCGTATTAAGCTGTTTTTTTATATGTACTTTTGTAATATTGTGGGCCACGATAACAATTGACTAGCTATTTTATCTGGAATCTCGGTGCTTCCTACTTCACTGTATAAAAAAGTTTATTTACATATTATTAGCTATTTACAAATACCATTTTAGAACATTTCCGTGATTACTGAAAATAACACTTCTTTAATATTTTCAACGATGTATTTTGTGTGGGGTTCAAAATATATATATTTGAAATATGTCTCTGAATACTTAGCTCTTGCGTTTCTTAAGAAACTATTGCAATAGTCATCAAAGTTGTCATCATCATTCAATCTAAGAATTACTTGGTAAGAACACGAATTTGGTTATCAATCTAGATCTAAATTAACATCTAGGCCATCTAGATCTAAGATACTAAACTCGATTGTAGTCATAGGCATATTTAAATGAAAGAAATAGAAAATATTTAGCAATTTTCATTATCCTTTTTATTCTGCCTGTTTCTTAACCTATTTCCTCCAGTTTGATGTATTTAATTTGATTTTAGAAGCTATTTTAGCATCACCACTTGATGAGGACATCAGCACAGCTCTCACTGATTTCATGGTGGATCTCCGTGTGCCATCTTTTTTCACAGGCGTCAGTAACATTTACACTAGAACCGAATTGCAATCCATGGAAGGTAAGTTTTAAATTAGAACCCTAATTAGAAGCGAGGTTTTTTTCTATAAGAGCGCTTTAACACTTAGGCGACTTTAGAAACGCGACGGTCGCGCAACGACCACGCTGCTGATAATTTCATAGAGCGACGGCGCTGCTGTCTCTCTAATGTGAAGGCGCACTAAAAAAAATAAGTACAGGTCTTAACAAAAACCTTATTTATCACTTCTTGAAGCTAATTCTGATGTTCAAATACCACTGATCAGTGATTCAAAGAGCTTAACAATAAGAAACGATATTTCTTTGCAATTAAGATATTCGTTTTACGTACTTACATAAGAAATATTTTTATGAATACTTTATTACAGCTCAACACTTTGTCTGTCTTAAAATTTACGAAGAAAAATCCAAGAATCCACAATTTTTACGCGTAGATTAAAAAATAGTAAAAAATATAAGCGCTACTATTGTTTTAAAAAACAACACGCACACTCGGGCCCTATAAATAAATAAAATGACATCACAAAAATTGAGGTAGCCGTTAACAACCGGGCCCGAGTGGGCGTCACCGCTAAAATAGTTCTCGCGAACTTGGGTAAGAGTGCTCGGGTTAAAAAGGAATGATTATTTTTTTAGGTGTGCCTCTATCAAATATGTGCGTCACGTGGTCTGTGACACCTGACGCAGTGACTTTATCTTCAACGACGACATGCCTGACCTTAAATGCGAACGGCACAATGACGGCTGTCTTCTGTTCGGAGGTTCAACCATTTGTCTGCTACAGGAAAGGAGGGGTTAATATAATGCGAAATCGTAATACGAATTGCTAATTTGACGGTAAAAGCTGCATCGCTATACGCACCCAGCGCGGTATACCTATACCTAGTATATTTTACCTACGTACAATGAATAACCAATGTTTTCTGCAAATTTTAATTTTGCTGACTCTAAAGTATCACTTCAAGTTAATTGCGACGTGACTTTAATTATAGGAAAAGAATAGCATTGTAGTAAATATAAAAGTCAGCAGAAAACACAAATTACATGGACAATTTAATAATAGAAAAGCGAAATAATTAAAACTTAAAGTCATTAATGATTTCTTTGATAACAAGATAAGATAGTTTTTGAAGTGAAAACTTCTTTAGCGGCGTTGAGCACTTTTGTGGGATGGGGCAAAAATGTGAAACTCGCGTCAGGACACGTGGGCTGATCGAAAAACCGTAAGACGGTTGGCGAAATTATGGATGTAAGTTGATTTTTCTGAGAGATAAACTTTTTAATGTAATTTAATATAATATAAATTGTAATGTTTGTGTACGATAGCGCAATAAATAAATGTTGTATTCTATAAAAATATTATATTATTATTATTATTGTATTATTATTATTATTATTATTATTGTATTCTATCACAAAAATGATAGTACTTTTATATTGATAATAAGAGCAATTCATTCAAAATTGTTCCCTAGCTATTCCAAAAAATCAAAAATGCACAACGTTGATATTCAAGTTTTCACTTTTGCCGGCACTCCCGGAGTGCATTTTTTTTTAAAATAACATCTAACATTTTAACATAAATATATATTTTCTTACAGATAATAAACAGTTTACTTGATATCATAACCAATGATTTTTTGTATAGGTATATCACACATGTTTTTTAAACTACTGCGTCTATCTCGCAGATATATTTCCGTTCCCATTTGCAGTTGGCATCGTTCAAGACGCCTTTTTCCACACTATCACCAGTGTATAGGGTGCCACATCGCTCCTCGGAGGTATTAGGTTCGTTTGGAGCCCATTTGGTGTAACCAGCGCCATTCAAAGATTGACCTGCAATAGATGCCATTATTTCATCGAGGTTGAAAGATTTACAATCATTACTCTCTTAATTAGGTACTTAAAAAGACTAAACAAAAAATAACGGCCTTACCACAAATAAATAAACAAGGTTTGAACTACTGTTTAAATGTTATGCGGATAAAGTTTATTGTATGTCACCCTTATGTAATTTGACTTGATTGACGTTATTTTTAAACTAGCCGTATCATATTTAAACAGTTGTCTAAACCTAGTTTAATTATTTGTGGTTAGGATGTAAATCTTTAATATTTTGACGACCTCCGTGGTGTAGTGGCTAAGCACGCTAGTTTCAAGGCGTCGCAGCTCTGAGGTCACGGGTTCGATTCCCGGTTGGGTCAACATAGAAATCATAATTTTCTATATTGTCTCGGGTCTGGGTGTTGTGGAACCACCGTTGTGTCTGATTTCCATAACACAAGTGCAATTGGCTACTTACTTTGAAATCAGAGCAATGTATGTGATTGGTGTCCAATATTTATAAAAAAAAGTGCTTCCTGAAAATGCAAAAATTGTAAAAAAAACAAAGATTCAAATGGTGGTTGGAGCACATACGTTTCTCCTTAAGGTTTTTGCAACTAAACGGTTAATTAAACATACCCTGAATGGTAATCCATGTCCGTGGATTATCACCCCATGCGTGAAAGCCAATATTTATGTACAGAGAAGGCGCGGCCGGAGTCCTTGCTACAAGTTTTTTGGCAAGCTCCCATAGAACCTGTGAAAATAAGCTAATAAGTTAGTTGTTTTTTTTTTTCAACAGATTTTTTATTCTTTATGTTTTGCTGGTTCATCATCATCATTATCAGCAATAGAGGGTCCACTGCATAATAAAGGCCTCCACAAAAGTTTTCATCCGGCGACCGGCTGCATTCAGTCTGTATCCTGCGACCATTACAAAGTCGTTTTTCCATGTTGTTGGTACTACACTATGCCTTTAGTCGAAGGGTCTTCAATCTGAAACTTTTCTGCCCCAACGGCTATCAGTACTGGGTATTGCAGAATTCAAAGTCCGCAACACTGACCTTAGCTTCTTTTTCACTGTTGATGATAGCCATGTGCGCCCCAAGTCTAGCGCAATTCTTGTAGGCTTCTGACCAGACTGCAATCTCGTCGACAAGTTTATAGCAACTACCCGTCTCAGCGTTCAGTTCAAAACCTGTAACATGATAAATATTATTAACACTCTTAATTCAATTCAATTCAAATATTTACTTAAGAATAAAATTTCGTATAAATTGTTAGTAAGTATCCTTAGTTGAAGTTAGTAATATAAGTTCTAATGTCAAGTTGACAGAATACAGAAACATGTAAAAGAAACATTCGAGTGATTACGACTAACAAGATCACAAGACACAGTTAGCTCTTACTGCGTGGATAGGAACGTTAATTTATATTAATGAGTAACGGTAGTGTAATTTTTCAAAACTCTGTAAATGACAAATCACCTCTTAGTCTAGCCGTGACCACGTACGCTGTAAAGTGTTCGAAACGTCAGGATAAAATTTAATAAACTCGCGAAAAGTTAATCCGTAAAAAAGTTTTTCATTTCGATATTAACGACTCGACTTCTCGACTTTTAATATAGTATAATAATATTACTTATCATTGTAGTTTTAATATAAAATAATCATATTGATAATGTTCGTTTGCACACTGGGAATTTAACTCCTTGGAATGGATAAAGTTGGATCGCTAAACGCCCTTCACCCAGCTAAACTTATTCGTATCGTTGTCACTCGTATGTAACCCTTACAATAGCATTCAGTGACTGCCAATATAGAATATGGCCGTGAAAACACTCGGCAGCAGATAATGATATCTATCATATTACAGGTTTTGAACTGAACGCTGAGACAGGAGGTAGCTACAAACTTGTCAACGAGTGTTAATTACAAACGAAATTGTAAATTTTCTATGAATTTTATTTTAAAAATGAATCCATATTTCCCTTGGTCATGGCATCACGCATGAAAATCATCATCATTATCAGCCAAAGGACGTCCACTGCTGAATATTGGCCTCCCCCACGGTTTTCCACGGCGACTGATCACAAGCGGTCATCTAGTGTGATCCCGCGATCTTAACAAAGTCGTCCGTCCATCTTGTCAGTGGACATCCCACGCTGCGCTTTTGGTCGAAACGGCTATCAGTTCTTCGCGGTATGTACCCTGTCCACTGCCACTCGAGCTTACTGATTCTCAAGGCTATGTCCGTTACCTTAGTTCTGCTTACGTATCTCCTCATTTCTGATTCGATCTCGATTGACCTCTTTCCCTCTCAAAGTTTGACCTACCTAATTGGATCACTCGTCCAAGGTAGGCGTACTCGTCGACAACTTCGAAAATTGAGTTCCCAACAGATACTGAAACCTAATTACGAAAATTATGTCAAGTTCCCGTGTTGTATGGGTACAACACGGGAACTTGACATAATTTTCGTCTTTTCCATGTTCATTCACTTGTTGGAATACTCGGTCGAGGTCTTCGAGCTTAGTACCAAGATCATCCAGCGTCTTTGCCAAGAATGACTATATCATCGGCAAACCGCAGGTGTGTTATGTATTCGCCATTGACGCAGATGCCGAATCCTTCCCATTCAAGGAGCTTGAAGGCGTCTTTCAATGCCGCTGTAAACAGTTTCGGAGATATAAAGTCTCCTTGTCTTACACCTCATCGCAACGGAACGCGCGTGAACGGCTGGACCGATTTCGCTAATCCCTTTTTCTGTGGTTGTTGTATTTTCATGTTTATTACATTGTCAGATTCGTCACCGTCCGGATCAAGAGAATAATTATTAAAATTTCGGGGCTGTGGTGTGAATGGGCCGGGGTAAGATTTTTTGGCCCGCTAGTTTCTGTCCACCGCTGGATAAATGTCGGCACTCGGATGCAAGTCACAAATTTAGTACGTTTAAAGTTTACAGGTAAGTTGTTATATAGGGGTTTGCCCTCCTTCGAAGTGTGTGAAGATTGAACTAACCGACTTCGCTGGCGTTCAACCGTACTCCGTTCCAGTTCAAGAGTACTTCTTGAGGAACATAACGAGGATCCACCACCGGCTTCGTATGCTGCAGAATTAGAGTTACCCATCGACACCAAACCAGCGCATTGATGCAGTTCACCCCGTTACTTTGTTTCGCACATTTTTCTTTGCATTAATTTCACTCGATATTACATTTTTAACCAACTTTGAACAGGAGGAGGTAATCAATTCAACAGTTTTTTTTTGGGATTTGTAGACCGATTAGATTTTTTTTTCACTTACTCAGAAGGTTTGCTTTCTCATTGTTGCCAATCGAGATCTTATGATGGAATGGGATCATCGGCATTTTACTCTGGGGCTCGGCTGCTGATATAAAATCAATTTTTGTATTACAAAAAAAGCGCCGTGCGAGCGAAACAAGAGGTGTTTAAATGTATTAGAATATTAATGTAGCCTCTCAGTATATTTAAAAAAAAAAACGTATGTGCATAAAATGTACATTTAAGACAAAAATGTAATAATAAAGTAGAGGAGTAATGTATAGTCTTGCATGATCACCACAAACATTGCTAAAGTTTTGTATAGAGGCATTGATAATAGTGTCTGGGTTTGTTGCGCAGCTTCTTCACAGCACTAGCCCATAATTGTCCCGAAGCTATGGTAGAGTTTTTATTGGGACGTGTAAAAGTGTCTATTTGCATAAATAAATTTCTTTTTGTATGTTAATATAAACAAGTGATTATAAATAAATGTGGAGCTGTCTGTATAAATTTGAGTTATAGAATAACCATGTGAGCAACTGACTGAGAGTGACGAGAAACCAAACGTTCAGCAACATAGAAACATTAATTAGAGTTCCTTAAAATACAAAATCAGAAGTTTCGTTATGTTTGAGCGACCTAATATTTTGAGTATCAAAATCATGCACGTCCTGTTTTTTTTTCAATATTTGTGTTGCGTTTGTATATATAAATAACACAAGTTAAATAACCGTATGCAACCTCCTCGTCGCGCGTGCTGGCCACTTGAAGCGTCGCGCGCTGAAAAAGTAAAACCAGACTTCTTCATTTTCTTTTGTTTTGTTTGGTATAGAAATCCATTGATATTTTCTTCAGCAACTTATTAAATTAATTCCCAAAAAGATAAAAACGAAGCGCTTAACTGTTACATTATCGACTACAGATGCATTTAGGTGAGTTATCATAAAATATATATATTAAATGTATTTCGTAACACCTACATCAAAATAATTCACAGTAAAATAGTGTTACATTCTGCAAAGACTTACATGTATAGAGGTCATTGATCCACGTTAATTTATTTATTTTCTTAAGAGCGTTGTGTGCACAATTTGGCAGTTTTTTTATATTTATTCTGAGTGGCATTTTGGTGTTTCGATTACAAAAACCATTTTAAAAAATATTTTAGTGTTTTATAAATTAAATGAATAAAAATTAAAATAAAATAATGAAACTAAAGTAAACTAAAAACAAATATTTTTAGTTATACGAAGGAACAGGTATGAGGAGCCATAGTACTCATCGGCTTGGACTCCGTCGGTTCCGTTTTCTTTTTTGTCCAATGGGTATTATTTTTGCTACCAGTTTTGGTAGGGTTTTAGTTTGAGCCTAATTGGTCAAACTAACAACGCTACCACCGAAGCTCACTTCACCTGACTGCATCGTAGGGCCAGGGGCCCCGTCGATTTTCGTGCACAGTACACAATCAATAGTTATAGTTAAAAAATACTTTAAGACTTAATTGATCCTAATATTGAAGTTGCCCCGTTTGTATTTCTAGTTACTGACTTAGTAATTTAGTCGCTTGGACAGAATTTTAATATCTAAAATGGGTTAGGTATTTACAACCCATTGTTTGTGAGCTTAATATATATCTTATTAATCGTTCATCAACATTATCAGCCAAATGACGTCCACTGCTGAATATATAGGCCTCCCCCACGGGTTTGCGTCTAATTTTATCCTGCGATCTTTACAAAGTTGTCTGTCCATCGTCCATGTTATTTCAGTAGTCGTCCTACGTTGCGTCTCTGGTCAAAGGGTCTCCAATCTAGAACTTTTCTGCCCCAACGGCCATCAGTTCGTCGTGCTCGCTATGTGCTTCGCGCTATGTGCGTGTGAGCTTACTGATTCTCAAGGCTATGTCCGTTACCTTAGTTCTTCTACGTATCTCCTCATTCGATCTCGTAGAGAAATACCCAGCAAAGGCGTCTCCATCGCTCGTCGTGTGGTTTTGAGCGTTTTAGGGTTCCGTAGCCGAATGGCAAAAAACGGAACCCTTATAGTTTCGTCAAGTCTGTCTGTCTGTCTGTCCGTCTAGCATCACACTGTTAAAATTTGGCAGGAAAATGTATCTTGTTAACCGCTTTACGATGGGTGTTACATTCGTAAAAGACTTTTGTGTTCAGATACCGAGGTAATTGCAGATAAGACGACACTCTTGAGCAATTTCCCCGAACAGGACGTAAAGGAGATTGACCAAGATTTTATTATTAATCAATATTTATTGTTAGTTTAGTAATTTTTTCGCTACTAAAATGCATACCACACAAGTCATTGTAACAGTATGTCACCATCAGTCGCTAAGTTATTGTTTAGTTAATTGTTTAATTATTCCCCTTTTAATATAGTTATGTCTTTACGTATGACAGTCACCATTTCGTGGGGCTAAGCTGTGGTGGTGGAACTTCATAACGCTCACGGAGCTTATAAATAAATCACTAAAAAATTTGCAAATAAAATATAAAATTAACGTTTCCCAAAAATGTAAGCAAAAGGCACTGAAAAGTCTAAAATAAACTCATGAAAGGGCTCTATTTTAGACAAAGCATTTTCTTTTTGGAGTTGGTAGCATCGTCGTCATGTCAATAGTCATTTCAAGCATCATCAATGGTTTGCCTAAAATGGAGTCCTTTTTTAGTTTATTTAAAACTTTTTAGTGCATTTTGTTTTTGAAGTCGTTTTAGGGTTCCGTAGCCGAATGGCAAAAAACGGAATCCTTACAGTTTCGTCAAGTCTGACTGTCTGTCTGTCTGTCCGTCCGTATGTCACAGCCACTTTATTCTGTAACTAAAAGCATTACACTGTTAAAATTTGGTAGGATGATGCATCCTGTTAACCGCTTTACGATTCTTATACAAACAATAAAAAATATTATATTTAAGGACGGCTCCCATACATGAAACCATGAAAACATGAAATTTACCAAAAAAAATTGCACTCCGGGAGTGCCGGCAGAAGTGAAAACTTGAATATCAACGTTGTGCATTTTTGATTTTTTGGAATAGTTATTATCAATATAAAAGTACTATCATTTTTGTGATAGAATACAATAATAATAATAATAATAATAATAATAATAATAATAATAATAATAATAATAATACAATAATAATAATAATAATAATAATATAATATTTTTATAGAATACAATATTTATTTATTGCGCTATCGTACACAAACATTACAATTTATATTATATTAAATTACATTAAAAAGTTTATCTCTCAGAAAAATCAACGTACATCCATAATTTCGCCAACCGTCTTACGGTTTTTCGATCAGCCCACGTGTCCTGACGCGAGTTTCACATTTTTCCCCCATCCCACAAAAGTCCAACGTTTAAAAGTCCAACGTTTCATAGCTAGACGCTTTCAAAGTAGTAAAATGGGCGTCCCCCCCCCCCCAAATGCAATGCAATGAGGAAAAAACTAACCATTAACCAACAAGGATGCGTCTCTTGTGACATTAAGCGACCGTGTGTTTCCATACCGGTGTCTCAATAATGGAGGGCCGCGCCATATATGTCTATATTTCAGTCAGCCGATACACGACACACGTGGAGCGTGATTTATGAACACCCTGTTGAGAATATACAGTCAGCTCCACATCTAAGTTCTTTTATGAGCTTTTGTTAAGTATGATAGCGAGAAGGGGGAGGCCTACGAATAGCGCTGGATATGCTTTGACTGATAATGATGATGATAATAGCAATCTTGTGTGATGGTAGTGATGATGAGGCCGAGTATGGAACCTTAATCCAAACAGTAATGAAATCCTATTCAATTTTTATAGTGATTTGAAAACACTTCGCTTCACCCAGTCACAAATTCCATTCCTCAAGCAAAATTAGTAGAAGTGAGCAGGGCAAAATATTTTTTAGGGTTCCGTTGCCGAATGGCAAAAAACACAAGACCCTGGAACGGAACGGATAGTTTCAAGTCTGTCTGTCTGCCTGTCTATCTGTCCGTTTGTCACAGCCACTTTATTCTGTAACTTTAAGCATCACACTATTGAAATTTGATAGAAATATGTACGCTGTTAACCGCTTTACGATTCTTATACAAAAGATAAAAAATAATGATATTTAATGGGGGGGAGGGCTCCCCTACAAGAAACTAAAATCGATATTTTTTTTGTCCAACCCATGCGTGTGGGGTGGGGCGTCCATGGATAGTTCTTTTAAAATGACATAAATTTTCCTAGATCCATTTTCATTTAAAGTTGATAAATACACGCATCCAAAGTGGTAATAAGGGAGATCCACCCTCTCTTACTTCTGAACTAAGCTAGTGTAATGATTGAAAAAAATATGTCTTAAAAAAATTTCTTCAACGAAAATTGGTTTGGACGGGATCGAACAAGTAGTTTTTGAGATATAGCACATTTTCAACTACCGCAAACATAACTTTGTTCTTCTTACAAATACTATAAATAACAAAGTTATATTTGCTGTCAACAAAATATTGTGGTATTTCAGTTAAGTGGAAGTAAGCGGATTTCCTAATTCAGTTAAAAATGACACGGAACCCTCATTGCGCGAGTCCGACTCGCACTTGGCCGTTTTTCTAAATAATTTGAATCATTATAATAATTTATCACCTGACTTTTACATTACAAACTATTCATCATCAAGCTCTCCGCGGCTTAATAGGTGCGCTGCTATACCCGTTAAGGCATCAAGAGCTGATCTGATACCCGTCGATGCCCGTCAATAAATCATGTCATGGCCGCATTCCTAAGGTCTTTCACCAAATACCAGAGACGCGCTGATGTTTAAATTACGATGACTTACGGGCTGGTATTGGAGCGAGCCATTGCCTTAAAAAAATCTGTTTGGTCAAGAACGTGGTTAATATTCAAATTAATAATATATAAAAGGGAAACAGAAATATTGTCATTTGTTGGTTTTTCAATATAATAACAACACGGTTGTTGTACTGATAGCCCTCTCCTGACTACTATAACAACGGCTGCAAAGGGGCTACTACGAAAAACGATATACGACGATACGATGATCGCTTGGCGGATTCGATGCATTTTTTGTATGAAATCCTTACTACAAAATGCTTCGGATTCGCAAAACGATCATCGTATTGACGAATTCGTTTTTCGTAGTAGTCCTGCAGGTTCGAATCTCGAGATGGGCAAATGTTATTACGACCATTTGTACCTAAGGGTCGATTTCGTGATCGATAGTTTAATCAAGTAATAGTTAAATGTTGTTACCAGCGGTTTTATAGTTCCAATTGTGCGTGTTTTGAAAAAAAAAACCTTATATATGTAAAACCAATAGTCATTGAATTAGACATTCTGACATTTGGTAAAGTTATTTTTGCTCACTTCACTTTAGCATACTATGACCGTGCTTGGAAAGCATCGGGTAAAAATATATATTTTTATTGAAAACTCCGACCAACACCGTCGCGTACCATACACAGAACGTGTCATCATCATCATCATCATCATCACCATCATCATAATCATCATCATTATCAGCCAAATGACGTCACGGTTTTCCACAGCGACCGATCACAAGCAGTCAGCATCCAGTGTGATCCCGCGATCTTAACAAGGCCGTCCGTCATTGTCGGTGGACGTCCCACGCTGTGCTTTTGGTAGAAAGATCTCCAATATACAACTTTTCTGCCCCAACGGCCATCAGTTCTTCGCGCTATGTGCCCTGCCCACTGCCACTTGAGCTTACTGATTCGTAGGGATATGTCCGTTACTTTAGTTCTTCTACGTATCTCCTCATTTCTGATTTAATCTCGTAGAGAACTACCAAGCATAGCCCACTCCATCGCTCGTTGTGTAATTTTGAGCTTCTTCATGAGGCCCATAGTTAAAGACCACAGAACGTGACAGAACGTGTCAGTACCGCCAAAATACGTTCTTGCTCGCTCTTTCTCCATATAATAGTGAGACAATACTATGTCAATCCGTTCAGTGGGCAATGTAGAGCGAATGTCGTGTTGCTTTTTCTGTCTCACAAGTTCCTAGCACCGAGCACGGTCATGGTAGGATACGATGCAGTGAGGAAAGATCTTTAACAATCGTTATTATTCAATTGACATTTTACAATTCTCTGAGTGAACTATCAACTGGGCCTAAAGCCAAATTTCTTTATCAATTGTAATGGTAAAATGTCGTTACCAGTGGTTAAATATTTACAATTGTGAGTGTTTGTAATAAAAAATACCTCAACCAATGGTTATTGAAATAGCCATTCTGTCATTTGGTTCAGGTGTTTTTTTTTCTTTAAAACACATACAATCGTAAATATTCATCAGTTGGTAACAACATTTTACCATTACTGTTGATGGAGAATTTTAGCCTTGAAGCCTGTTTTTCTCTGCTAGTCCAATATTGTAAACAATCTTTACATTTCTTTTTAACGAAATAATTAATTTTAAAATGAGATAAGCAGAAAACAAACAACGTACATAGGCATTCATCGTTGAACTCTTAGATCCTTTTAAATCAAATTGTAGTTAACTAACTTAATTCAATGATATTATTTTAAAAGTAAAAAAAAAAATGTTTTCATTATTCGACTAGCCAAAAAACGGACTTTATTCATGGAAGTTTATATTATGTATTTAAGTATTCATTGGAGATTTCAGTCATAATCGCTGTCTGGTATTACATACATAAGAAAAAAAGCTTATGTCGATAACGAGACAATTGTTGTGTTGTCTGGCACATATTTATTTATTGAAATAAAATTTTAATGTGGTTATCAAAGAAACCAAAAGAATAAGCTTCAGATGCGCGTTTATAGTATAATTAATTAAAATACAGTTAACGGATATACTTCGCTTAGTTTTTATAAAAATTATAATTTTATAAGACTTCGTGATATAACTACATAAAAAGAAAAAGAAAACTGTTAATACTATGGTGTTAGTTTTTTGAAGTGAAAACTTCTTTAGCGGCGTTGAGCACTTTTGTGGGATGGGGGAAATATGTGAAAGTCGCGTCAGGACACGTGGGCTGATCGAAAAACCGTAAGACGGTTGGCGAAATTATGGATGTAAGTTGATTTTTCTGAGATATACTTTTTAATGTAATTTAATATAATATAAATTGTAATGTTTGTGTACAAAGTCAAATATTGTTTATTCAATTTAGGACACATTATGCCACTTATGAACGTCAAATGTACAGTGAAAAATAAAATAAAAATAAATGTGCCCTGAAAGGGCCAGCTACCAGCGCTTCGAGACAGAACACAGATAATTAGGCAAGTGCTGAGAAGAAACGCCGGAACAAACTCAGTCACCACTAGCTGCCGTAAAATCAAAATCATCAAAGGTAAGTACATCAGTCGGTGCAGGCTGGACGGACCACACATTCGTGTCGTTCAGGTAGTCTTGAACCTTATAATAGCCTTTAGACATAAGCGTGTTATAACGTGTTTCTTAAATTTATCAACCGGCAATTCGACAAGATTGTGTGGTATATTATTAAAGAATTTTATACAATTTCCCATGAACGAATTACTAGTTTTAACTAATCTGAAGTTAGGAACGACAAGTTTGTGTTTATTTCTTGTGTTATATGAGTGAATGTCGCTCTTCTTCATGAAATTATCTAAATTTTTACGGACGTACATTATATTGTCAAAAATGTATTGAGAAGCCACAGTTAATATGTTGATTTCCTTAAAGACCTCTCTCAGGGAGTCACGAGGACTAAGTTTATAAATAGCACGAATGGCTCTTTTCTGCAAAATAAATATGGTATCAATGTCTGCAGCAGAACCCCACAAGAGAAGACCGTAAGACATAATACTGTGGAAGTAACTAAAATACACAAGCCTCGCCGTTTCAACATCAGTCAGATACCTTATTTTTCTAACTGCAAAGGCAGCCGAGCTTAGCCTCCTAGCTAGGGCTTCAATATGAAGTCCCCACTGTAATTTTGAGTCAAGTGTAATGCCCAGAAATACAGTGGAGTCTATTAAGACTAGATTATTACCATTTAGTACAATATTTGGTGTAAGTTGCTTTACATTAGGCAAAGTGAATTTTACACATTTAGTTTTACTAGCATTCAGCAACAAGTTATTGGTGGTGAACCAATTCAATACTTTGGAGAGAGTATTGTTTACTTCGTCAAAATTTTCTTCATGTCTTTTCATTTTAAAAATCAAAGAAGTGTCATCAGCAAACAGAACTATCTCACAAAGATTTGTGGAATAAAATGGCAGGTCGTTTACATATATCAGGAAAAGTAAAGGCCCCAATATTGAGCCCTGGGGGACCCCATTTGAAGAGGGGCTCCGGAAGAGTAGGTACCATTTATGTTAACTGATTGTATTCTACCCGATAAGTACAAACTTAACAACTTAGATGAGTTTTCCGAGATACCATAGTGTTCTAACTTAATGAGCAGTGTCCGATGGTCTACACAATCAAACGCCTTTGACAAATCACAGAATACACCTACGGCATCATGTTTGTCTTCATAAGCATCAAGAATGTGTCTGATGAGTGCTACTCCGGCATCAGTTGTATTTCTACCTTTAGAGAACCCAAACTGTTTTTCGTGTAGTAAATTATTAAGTTTAAAATGGGAAAGTAATTGATTATAAATGAGTTTTTCAAAAATTTAACTTATTGTGGGTAATATTGAAATAGGCCTAAAATTGCTGGGGTCACTTTTGTCTCCTGATTTAAATAAAAGGACAACCTTACTATGTTTCAATAAATTTGGAAACTGATTTTGGTCAATACATTCATTAAAGATATAAGATAAGTAAGGAGCTAATAGAGGTATAATGGGTTTTATTGTGTTCTTCGTTCTTGTTGTTCATTTCTAGACTAAATTTGTTATCATGAGATTTCGTTTTACATGTTCCTTTATTTATAATATTCCATGTTTCTTTGATTTTATTACTAGATTTTTTAATTTTATCGCGTATGTAATTCGACTTAGCTACATAGCCAACTCTTTTGAAAATTTTTGAGTACCTCTTAACGTACTCATGAAACGATAGATCCTTTCTATATGCTTTTTTGTTATACAATTCAAACATTTTTTTCCTACTTGTATAAACTCCTCGTGTAGCCCAGTCACTGAGTTTCGGTTTGCAGTTATTGATAACTATTTTCTTTTGAGGGAAAGTAATATCAAATTGTTTTTTAACTACCTGAAATAATTGTTCATACAAGTCACTAGCATTTTTTTTATCAAAAGGTATAAACGGTATTTTATCACTTACAAGGTTTTTAAATTTGTCCTTACGAGATGCAGTGACCGGCCTGCATTTGATTTCTAGACGGGGTGGAATAAAACGGTTCTGTAGTGTAACTATCTGACCGCAATGATCCGATTTTACAAAATTAACTATAGATTGTTTGATGATTTTACAGTTGCAGAGAATATCATCTAAGCAAGTAGCTGTTGTAGGAGTAACTCTAGTGGGCTCAGCAAAAACCGGAGTGAGGTCAAATGATTTGAAAATGCTCAGAAACCGAACGCGATGTTCCTCCGTAATATCTATAATGTCCACATTGAAATCTCCACATACAACTACTTTCTTTGTAGTTTTACATATTTTGTTTAACACATTTTCCATTACAGATTCAAATAATTTAAAGTTTCCACTTGGGGGTCTATAAACACAGACAATAATGTAGTCGTCCAGCTCCGCACACGATATCTCAATTGTTCGCTCAATAGTGAGAGACACTATGTCTTTTCGCTCTTTACATTTTAGTTTATTATTAATTAATATAAGTGTCCCGCCGCGAATGGCAGTCTTCCTAGTGAACGAACTAATAAGTTTATAATTATCTATCGATAACATCAGTTCATGCTGCTTGAGCCAGTGCTCAGTTATGCAGAGAACATGAATATTCATTTTATTCAAAAACAATTCAATTTCCAAATCTTTTCCAGAAAAGCCTTGAATATTTTGATGTACTATATTTAATTGATTTGATTCTACAATTTCTGATAAGCAAGAGTTATCCTCTATTGTCTGATCTACTAATTTAAATGATTGTTTGTTATTGGAACTGATTCCAATGGTTGAATGTTCATGTCAATAATCTGCTCAATAAAAGCAGATTTGGTAGCCAAGTTCTTGGCTGAATAGTCAAAATAATATGATAGCGACATTGCTATCTGTCGTTTGAAATAATTATTAACATAATAATTATCTCGCGTCAAATATACTTTGTTTTTTAAATAATTATTCATGTCAATTAGGTGGAATTTATTCACCTCATATAATGTCAATTTATGCAGTTGCAAATTAATTTTATATCTTAAATCATTTTCTTCATCTGGCAATCCACTACTGTAAGGTAATGTAAACAATATTGTTTTATTCACATTTAATTTTCTTAAACTGTCAAAGTATGTACTTAGGTTTTTCTTGTTCATATTACCTCTGTTTCCTATGAAAATAATTAAATCTGAATTTTCTTGAAACTCATAAGAAAGCACTTTTTGAACTATTTCTGAATATGATGCCCCTGGCATGCAATGGTTGATCACATTTTGTCCCATGTATTTTGATAATAAGTGGCCCATGTTTTTCCCAATCTGATCACTAAACAAAACTATATTTTTAACAGACCTGCTCAGCGATCCACTGGGTTGAGAACAGGAAGGGTTCACATTACACTTAGTTCTAGTAATCTTGTTGGTGAGTTGTGATGACTCATTTCCAGAGATATCAATGGAGTTTTTTGAAATCACATGTGAAGGATTACATTCACAGGAAGCTATTATATTTGTCAAAGCCTGGATATGTTCACCACACTCCTTTTTTGTACAATTATAAGTTTCAGTCATTATTTTAAATGACTGCTTGAGTTCCCTATTTTGACATTCTAAACTCATAACATCTTTCTCATATTTGCCCACATTTTGTTCTAAAATTAAAGGATATATATCCAGTTCATCTCCAAGTTGTCTCCGCTCATTGATGTATTTTACTTTAGTGTGTAAGGATTTTTGTTTTTTTATTAATTTATTAGTTTTTTTATGAAACGGTTTATTCTAACATATTTCTTAAACTTATTTTTGCTGCACTTAGTAATACCTTTAGAAGGTGTGTCACGAGTTAAATCTATTGTCAAAATTGGTTGATTACTAGGTGCAGCTGTTGTCAGGCTGGGCGCACTACCAACCAACTTATTAAATAGAAGGGTGGTTTGGCTGTTCATTTGGTCCTGTTTCTCCGTCTCCAGCTGGTTGATATAATCATGGGCATCACCAAGATCTTGTTCAAGAACAGATATGCGTTTCAGGTTCCGTTCATACTCCTCACAGCACTCACCGAACCCTTCTATCACCAATTTCAATTGGTCCCATTCTTTAACAACCAAGATATAGTTGGTGTGCAGCTCAGCCATCTCTTTTCTTAGTTGAACGTTCCTATCAAACTCACCTAACATTTCCCTTTCATTGTCATCTCTTTCCCTATGCAGTTTTTCGATCGACTCCTTGGCCGCCTGTAGTTCGCTCAAAGCCATCCTGAGCTTGGACTCCTCCTGGCGAGCGCAGGCCTTGCGAGTAAGCATATTTACGTCAAAATACAAAGTATCAAAACAAAAACATAAACCAAAGTGCCGCTCGACCAACTCGAGGCTATTTACAGAATGTAAACAAAGTTATAACCTCAACGCGATAGAAACACAAAACCGTAGCTAAGTTAATTGTTAGATATTCATAAAAATAAGCTTATAAACACGTGATATATTGAATACGCACGGTTATAATGCTAGATCGGATGAAATAAAAGCGATGACAACGATTAACAATTTGAATTTTCGCTAAGTCATGACCGGTTATCACTAGCGTAGCACTTAATACTAAATACGTATTTAAAACACTGATTATCACAAACGCACACAGAATACGTTTTTCAAACGTATTTCTTACGTTTTTGACCTATAAAACACTTAAAAACTAATAAAATTAAAATTATTTTATGGGACAAAAGCCGATCAGGAGTTAGCGGTAATGTTGCCAGACGAGAAAAACGATAGCGCAATAAATAAATTTAAAATTATTATTATTATTCTTATTTTCTTTTTTTTCTTTATATTTTTCATCTCGATGTTAAAGGAACATCGGTGTTTCTATGATATCCACGGGTCGGGACCAAGTGGATACCAGTTCTAAACAGTTTAATTATATTTACGAATTTGGTGTTGATTGCAGAAACTTTCTGACGATTCTGCAAGTATTGAGAATGCTGGCTTTCTGTAGAGTTGCGTATATGAACTCTGGCAGATCTAAGCGTCTAATCGCTGGAATTAATTGTGCTGGGATGACTCCTGTAGTAGAAATAACTATTGGTGATACTATTACCTTGCTTAACTTCCACATGCGGGTTATTTCATCTTTCAGGTCCTGGTATTTAGATAGTTTCTCGGCTATGGTTTTTTGTAGGTTATGTGTGTTTGGTATAGCAATGTCGATTATATGTGCGATCCTATTAGTTTTGTCTAGTAAAGTGATGTCCGGTCTATTGTAGTGAATTGTTTTATCTGTCAGGATAGCGCGATCAAAATACAGTTTATGAGTTGAGTTTTCGAGTACTGTTTCAGGATTATATTTGTAATATGGAACTGGTGTTTGTTTAAGAAGTTTATATTTTAGTGCTATAGCCTGGTGAATTATATTAGCTACTTGATCGTGTCTGTGTTTATAATCTGTCTGGACTATTGCTTTACATGCTCCTGTAATGTGTTGTTTTGTCTCTGGGGAACTATTGCATCGTCTACAAATGTCATTCTGTAAATTGGGTACTTTCATGATGTATTTCTGGTAATTGCGAGTTTCGATAACCTGATCCTGGATCGCCATGAGGAACCCCTCTGTTTCTGTAAACAACTCACCTCTCCTTAGCCACTCGTTCGACGCTTTATTGTCGACGTTGCAGTGGCAAAGATCTTGGAGATGTCTTCCATGGAGGGATTTCCTCATCCATTCCTGCAATTTGGTCTGTCTGTCAGTCTGTTTTTCGTTAGGTTGAGTTTCTCTGTCATTTAAATTAAGTGGGGTTAGTTTGATATCGTTATGTGCTATTGTTTTGTGTAGAATAGAATATTAGAATATAATAAAAATAATAGAATATTATTATTATTATTATTATTATTATTATTATTATTGTTGTATTCTATCACAAAAATGAAAGTACTTTTATATTGATAATAAGAGCAATTTATTCAAAATTATTCCCTAACTATTCCAAAAAATCAAAAATGCACAACGTTGATATTCAAGTTTTCACTTCTGCCGGCACTCCCGGAGTGCAATTTTTTTTGTCTAGTTTGTTTTGAATTTGTACCTTAAACGAGGATCAGGCATTGAAGTGAGTGGCGGTGAGCGAATAAACACACAGAGGTTACATGTGTCGATACTTTGGCCCTTCCCTGTCTCAGAGAATGAACCCTTAAAAAGCTGGAGCAGCAACGGAGTTGGCTGAAAACGCCAAGCGTCGCAAAAACGTCTCACTTGCAAGTGAATATGCGTCCGTGCCGTTTGGCATTGAAACATTTGGGCCGTGGGAACCATCTGCTAAATTGCGGTTTAGAAAAATTGCGCCAAAAGTAAATTCTGTAATGGCTAATACTTACTAAAGCTGGCTGGTTCCTAGCTCAAAGGCAAGGCTATCCGACGCGGAAACGCAGCCAGTATGAAATGGATTCGTTTTTGAATAAGTAGATTTTAAGTATACTTTTTACATACACAACACTTGTAAAAAGCAACTTTGACTGTGACAAACAAGGATCCTGTGTCTTACGCTATCCGGGAGTATGCCTATACAACACTTCCTCCGTCACATTAGCAAGCCATTTAAATTAAAAAGCCTGCTGTGCAATAAGTTTATATAGTGACAAAACACTATAAAATCAAAAATTGAATTTACTTTTTATGTTTCACGTCTTAATTTTATTTTTTTCTTGTTTGTTATTGAATACAAGTAACATATCTTTATTAAGTTATTCTCAAATTAAGACTAAGTATAGGAATATTTTCCGAGTACTCTTGTTTAAAAGTCAACTCAAATTTTCATATTTTACCAAGTGGCTTGCCCGTATGTTTCCAGTCACATTCAAAAACCACGGTTCAGACATGATTGATGTTCGGCTCTTGCTTACCTAAGGCAATCAAACGACAGCATGGAAATTCATAAGGTCCGTTTACCTAAACCATACCCTTTCGATAATGTGTAAGCACTTTCGAATTTCATTCGCTTAATATTTGTGTCTACCGAATTAAAGAGAGTGAAGGAACAGAGTGCCTTTGTGTTTTGCGATCACACTTCACCACTACAGATGTCCCGTGCCGATGGCAGATCTCATATAGCAGAAAAAATCCGGCTAAGTGCTAGTCGGAATCGCCCACTGAGGGTTCCGTGATAACTTCACTGGATAAGGGATCCACTTATTTCCACTAAACAAAATAGTTTGTGTATACAGCAAACAAAACTTTGTTTTTTCATATTATTTGTATGAAAAACAAAGTTATGTTTGCGGTTATTGAAAATGTGCTATATCTCAAAAATAACTGGTTCGATCTCGTTCAAACTATTTTTTGTTAAAAGTTTTTGTCAAGATCTACATCATGTATTCTATTCAAAATGTTCACTCGCTTAGTTTAGAAGTTAGAACGGGGGACGCCCATTTATACCACTTTGGATGCGTCTATCTATCAAACGTTAGACTTTAAAAGAAATTGGTTTTGGAAACCTCTATGTCATTTTAAAAGATCTATCCAAAGACGCATAGGTTTGACAAAAAAACGGTTGTAGGTTCATGTATAGGAGCCCCCCCTTAAATATCATTATTTTTATTTTTTGTATACAAATCTTAAAGCGGTTAACAGAATACATCTTCCTACTAAATTTCAGAACAGTGTGATGCTTATAGTTACAGAATAAAGCGGCTGTGATATACGGACGGACAGACAGACAGACAGTTTTGACGAAACTTTAAGGATTTCATTTTTTGCCATTCGGCTACGGAACCCTAAAATGAGCAGAACATTTGTCATTCAGATTTTCAATGAGATTGTAACGGAAAATCCTAAGATACTTACTGACACAAGGCGCAATCACAAAATTTATCCATGCTAGCTCAATATTTATTGTTAGAACAACAATATTACACGATGTCCTCTTAAATTATAGTAACTGTAGAAATACATATTTCAATAATTTATAGTTAAATTTATACTTAGCAATTTGGTCGCATAGGCTCTATTTAACAAAACTTCGAGTAAATTCCATTTACATCACCAACTTTTGCAGCCTGTATCGAGTCGTTAGTTAGTTGTTTCCGGTTGTTCGTCTCTGTCAACCCCTGTCTCGGCGTAGAGTAAATGTTATCCTCGCACGGGATTGACAACAATCATTTATAATGGAAGTTGCACAAAGTGTGACGAGGCGCCTACCTACAGGTAATAGCAAATACACACCTATCGATTTCGGTGATGTTATCAGCCACAGGACGTCCCCTGCTGAACTAAGACCAACCTCAACCTCATCTTCATGGTTTCATGAGAGTTTTATGAACGCACTTTAATTTTAACCTCGTTTAGTTATGGTTCCGTAGCCGAGACTTGACGAAACCCTTATAGTTTCGTCAAGTCTGTCTGTCTGTCCGTCCGTAAGTTTCTTTGTAATAAATGTCAGTATTTTACCGATATTCGAGTGTATTATTTCGCTTCCAATACGCAACCAATTCAACAGCCACTTTATTCTAAAACTATTAGTATTACACAGTTGAAACTTAGAAGGCGAGTCCGACTCGCACTTGGCTGGTTTTTAATTAACCCTTTCGCGCTTGTGTATTGACATTAATTAGTGTACTCGGCCCGATTTGTCTGACAAGTAACTAAAGTGTCATTTCTCCAATCCGCAAAGAAAAGCTAAATCAGTTTTAAAATAATATAAACCGAGCGTCAAAAATTTGTCAATTCGTCTAATTTGTACACATTTACACAATTCATACACAGCAAAGCATCTGCTTTGCTGTGTATAAATTTGTTGTGTTTAAACTAATATTAGTCTATAGTCTATCCTGGAAGGAAGTTTCGTGCTTGGTTTGCTGAATGTATACTTTTCATATATTAAACATGTTTAGTGCCGAGCACTCGGGCCCGAGTACACGAGAACCATTCCAGCGGTGCCAATCACTCGCTCCCGAATGTTTACTGTGACTTATTTTCTAACGTTATTTTTTTATTTTTTTTTATTTTTACATATTCTTTATTGCACAAACAAAATGAAGTAGAAATGGCAAACTTAATGCTTTAAAGCATTCTCTACAAGTCAATCATTGGGTGAGACAGAAACAGCTGAGGCGGCGTAAAATAACAAAAAAAACTAACATAATGAATGAACTACATATACTTACATAAATGCTTTTTAAATAAACCTACATAAACATACATAAATACAATAAAATCCATACTTTACGCTGAGCAGATATCATGTTCTTTATTTTCATTGAGAAAAAGATTGTACACTTATTTTGATGTTGATATCTTGATCGTATCTGGGAGGGAGTTCCAAAGTCTGATGGCGCTGAGGGTAAAAGAGTTGGAGACATAAGCAGTCTTATGCGAAGGTGTGTACAGCTGTAGGGCATTGCTAGTACGGAGGGTCCGGGAACTGATGTCACTCATAAATTTAAAATTACATTTAGGATAATATTTTATATACACATAATATCCGATTGCTTGGCCACAAACACGTGTGGCCACAAGTGACTTTGTATTGTTAAAACTATAATAGCACATATATTTTTTATTCAAATACTCGTAAAATTGCGCTTTTCTTCGTAATTTTTTTAAGGCACCCAAAGTGATAAGGACTTAATAATATGACTGAAGGAAACTACCCTTTCTTCCCTAATCTGGAGTTATTATAGAAAAAATCCACTGACACGAGCCTAGCTCTTTTGATGATGATGAATACGACAATATGCAACATTTTTCTTCGAAAGTAAGCCCCATTCCAAATGATTGTGACCCTTGACTATAAGTCTTATGGAGAAGGAAATGAACAGTTTATAATTACTTTTTCTTTTTTTAGTGTTTTGTCACTATATAATATAAAGGCTTGGTAATGTGACGGTAGCCGAGTAGTATAAGCATTGTTGAAATTTGATCATTTTTAAGTTTGTTGATATAGAAAGGCTTCCAATCACGTGTGCAAAATCTTGAAAGTGTAAGTATGTTTCTTATATTTGTATGTTTATCCGGTTTTCAATTGTTTTCAATACATGTCTCTTTTCACCCACAATTACTAGCAATTCCTCGTTCGTGTTCTTTCCTGTCCAACGAATCCGCTCCATCTTTCGCCAACACCACATCTCAAACGCCTCTATTCTCTCTCTATCACGCTGCGTCATCGTCTACGTTTCACTGCTGTACAAAGCGATGCTCCAGATGTAAATCTATAAATGCTATGTGTGTTTCCAAATCTAAATCCAGCCTTCTATCTATCACTAGTCTTAGAGTTAGTATTGCTTCTCTGGTGCCTCTATCTTTCCTGTATCCATACTGATCGGGTCCTAAATAGTTTTCCGTAATTGCTCTAATCCTGTTTTGTACTATTTTTAATAATATTCTGCTTGATTGAGAAATCAAACTTAATGTGCGATGCTCTTCACATTTCAAAGTATTGGATTTTTTAGGTAGTGTGACCATTTTGCTTTTTCGTCTAAGTCGTCAGGAAGGATACCGCTAACATATATGTTTTTTACCATCTCACAGATTACTTCAATTAACGGCTCACAAACTGCGTATTTGATCAATTCAATATAAATTCCATCCGGCCCAGCCGCTTTTCCG
This sequence comes from Pyrausta purpuralis, assembly GCA_963924145.1. Classification (NCBI taxonomy): domain Eukaryota; kingdom Metazoa; phylum Arthropoda; class Insecta; order Lepidoptera; family Crambidae; genus Pyrausta; species Pyrausta purpuralis. The sequence goes on from OZ001644.1 coordinate 6,425,524, forward strand.
TTTTGAATGCTATTTAGTGCCTTATCGAATTCTGCTCTTAGTATATCTAGTCTAAGATCATCAACAATTGATAACTGGAGAAGAAAATGATAGGGCACTTGGTACGACATGACGACTTAATAAGGATCATCATAGCGGGAAAAGTTGAAGGGCGGAGAAAAAGAGGAAGACCTAGAAGCATACATGACGCAAATCAAGGAAAGTTAGGAGTCAAGTCGTACCAAGTAGTCAAGGAAATGGCATGGGATCGAATAAATTTGAAAAAAACTCCCGACATGAGCATTGCTCTTATATAAAAAGAAAAAAAGTATGTTTATCCACGTATTTCTTGAAAACAAGAAATCAACATTCAAAACAGGTAAATAAATGGTGTAATATCGTATCCTATGAAGGCACATCAATAACACCACTGGCCCAGGCGTAGAGGTGTTGTCGACGCGCATCGCAAGATGGCGCTGGGAGTAAAATCGAGCTTGTGCTAACAAATCCAACTGATTTTCACGTTCTATGTCTTGTAATATGGTTCCAAAATGTATTTCATTAGGTGGTATTCTTGGCTCATAACCATGTAATAAATAGAATGGTGAATATTTGGTAGTCTTTTGTTTTGAAGTGTTAATTGCAAGTACAACTTTAGGTAATAACTAGCGGTCCCCCGCGACTTCGTCCGCCTGTTTTGAGTTTGCTCCCTCCCCTCCCATCGCAGCGTGATGTTTTATACCCTAAAGCCTTTCTCGATAAATAAGCTATCCAAAACAGACATATTTTTTCAAATCGGTCCAGCAGTTCCTGAGATAAGCGCGTTCAAACAAACAAACTCTCCAGCTCTATAATATTATTAGCGCAAGCGCACGTCGTACTTAAGCTGCGAACATTATTTGGGTGCGGAGTTATGTTAAAACTGTGATAGCTCCTAAGATATTTATTGAATTTAAATAATATAAAGGGCAACTTTGTTCTAAATGAAATGCTCGTGATGATGAATGTATTTATTTTAAGAAGAATAAATACCTGTGTGTATAATACACCTCTAAAAATAATGCATTATTTTTTTACAAATTTATCAACATAAAAAAGGTTGTAGTAAGTCAACCATAAAAGATAGACATATGATGTCGCGGACTTTATTATAGAACTCTTGATCATGAACAATCCTGTCATACATGATTTTTGTGTAACTTAAGCGGTTTTCGCAGCGTACGCAGCGGAAGCTCTCAAAAGGAATATCTTTTTCCCGTTTTCGCAACATTTTTAATTTCTGCTGTGGTCTTATGAGTCGTATCTTTATGTTATATAGCCTAAAGCCTTCCTCGATAAATAGACTATTCAACGTAAAAATATTTTTTCAAATCGGGCCAGTAGTTTCTGAGATAAGCGCGTTCAAACAAACAAACTGTTCAGCTTTATAATATTAGTATAGATAGGTCCCAGTCTTTTCTATTTTCCAATGAAAACTTTGTTAATGTAGAAATTACTGTTGCATTTGCTCTTTCTACTAAACCATTACTGCTTGGTGTATATGGGGTCGTTGGTATGTGTTCAATTCCATATTTTGAGAAAAACTTCTATGTTGCATGACTTGTAAAACATGGGGCACTATCTGAAATGTAAGTTAGTGGTGGTCCATACATATAAATAATGTCATTTTCTATTATATCCATTACATTTTGTGCTGAGAGAGAACATGTTGGTCTAGCTAATATGTATCTGGTTGCGTGGTCAATGTGAACAAATATCTATAAATTACCTGACTCAGTTGGTGGTAATGCCACAATATGGTCTGATGATACAACTTGCATTGGTGTTTCTGGTATTGGTCTTCTACATAACTGCCCATATGTTAGCTCTGTCCGTCTGTTTACTTGAGCGCAGGTTAAACATGAGTTTGTATATGCTTTCACATCCTTTCTCATGGTTTTCCACCAATATTTTGTTTGTAATTTACAAAGTGTTGTTTCATAGTCAATGTGTCCATTTTCATCATGTACCAACTTGATAAATGTAGAACGTAAACTTTGAGGTACTACAATCTTGTTTTGGTTGTGCATTTCATCTTTATTGATGTGAATAAGTATGCCTTCCGAAATCTCAAAGCTGTCATGAATTTGTTTAAGATGCTGTGTATCAGGTTGTCTTTGCAATTTGGCGCTAACTTGTTGTATGAAGGAGTCTTTACATTGGGATAATTTTAATTTTTCCATATTTGATGATACTACTGTCATACATAGTTCTTTTAATGGATATCTTGACAGATGATCTGCTATCACATTTTGTTTTCCTGGTCTGTGAATTGAAACAAAATCAAATGGAGCCAAATCAATCACGTAACGTGCAAACTTTCTGTTTAATTTTGCTTTGTCTATTATATAAGCAGTCGAATAACTGTCTGTAATTAAGGTAAACTTTGTGCCCAGTAAATAAATGCGAAATTTACTTACAATTGCCCAGTGTACTGCTGTTACTTCCAACTCATTGATATGATACCTGTTCTCTGCATCTTTTAAACATCTACTAGCGTATTCAATTACTTTTCTTTGTCCATTTTGTATTTGTATTAAACAAGCACCTAAGCCTTCATAACTGCTGTCCGTTTCAACAATTGTTTCTGCATCCTGCTGAAAATTACTTAAAACTGGTGATGACGTGATCAATTTCTTTAATTGCAAAAATGCATTCTGTTGTTCTTCATTTAATATTATTTTTGTTTTCTTAGACTTTTCTTCTGAACCTTTCTCTGACTTTGTTTTTTTTTTAAGTTTCTTGCAATGGCTTTGCTATCACGGCATAGTTTTTAATATACTTTCTGAATGCACCTGTGAATCCTAAAAAGGAACGCACTTCATTGACTGTTGACAGGGTTTGATATTGTTCAACAGCAGCTGTTCGTTTTGGATCATTTTTTTCTTCTTGATATCCAACTATTTTGCCAAATAATGGTATTTCTTCTGCCAAAAATATGCATTTTTCTTTATTTAACTTTAATTTTTTTTCTCTTGTTAATTGAAATACCTTTCTCAAACTGTCAATAAGTGAAGTTACTGACATAGCTCCTCCACATATGTCATCAAAATATGCCCTTACACCTTCATTGTACAGTGAACCATAAGTCGTTTTTATAACTTTTGACATTATAGATGGTCCTCCAACTAATCCAAACATAACTCTCATGAACTCAATGTGATAATCTTGTGTAATAACCGCAGTTTTATAAATGTCATCTTCTTTAATGCAAATATTGTGATACGCATGAAAAATATCAAGTTTAAACTTATATACATATTGTGCAATGCTTGTTACAATATCCTCCATTCTTTCAATCGGTTGTAAATCCAAAATTGTTATCGAGTTAATCGTTCTCGAGTAATCAACTACTGGTCTGTTTGGCGTAGTGTCATGAAAAGGTTGTTGTACGACAAATATTGGTGCAGCATATGGTGAATTAGATACATATTTTCTGTTCCAACCATTTTTCTACTGTTTCCTTTAAAAATATTCTTTCTGGTTCTGGCAATCTATACGGTTTACAACTAATAGGTTTGTTATGTTTCAAATTGATTTCTAATTCCAAGTCAGGAAATTTTCCTATGTCATTATTATCATTTTTAAATATATCATCATATTCTGAAACAAGGGACATAACCTTATTTCGATCCTCCTCTAAAATACCTTTTTTGTCTTTATTTAAATTTATACAACATGAAATAGAGTTATTCTCCTTCAAGATTCTAGGAAAGTATTCTGTGTGAGTGGGGGTCATGATGCATATTTTACCATCAGGGTCATGAATTATTCTAGCATTCACAGCTAATTGCCAATCTTTTCCTAATATCATTGGTACAGGTAAGTTCTCACAAATTGTAATCTGTGGCATAATGTAATCAATTTTTCCCACCTGTAATTGTGCAGTTATCCATCCTATTGGTGTAATCTCATCACCTGCAGCTTTGAAACTTCCTTTTTGCCATGGGTAAACTTGAGTATCTTCTGGTAGCATGTTTTTGTTGTGAATTGTTATTATAGATCCTGAATCTGGAAGCGCATTGATTTGTAAGTTTTTATTCAAAGTAATAGGGATCAAAGTAACACTTGGCTCTAGATTTTGAACGCTTACCTGGTTTGTACTTGACGCATTCTTTTCAAATGTTTTATTGATAATACTTGATTTAACTGGCTCATTTTTGCAGTTATATGACACATGACCTTTCTGTTTACATCTAAAGCATGTTTGTTCCTCTTCCTTATCTTTTTCTGGGTTATATTGAGGTATAAACTTTGAGTTAAAATCAGTACTGTTAGGAGAACTTGAAACATTTGAACTTGAACTCAAAGTACTTACGTTCTGGTTAAATCTTCCCCTAGGCTGTACTTTTCTTATGTTGTCCAACGCACATGCATAAATTAACAGTTCATCCAGAGTTTTGCAGCAATGAGTGACTAACGGAATGGCCCACCTTGTATCTGTAACTCCCTCCAAAATTAAGGATATTTTATCTACATCAGAAAGTATCATCAGACATTTATCCAAAAGGGCATTTTTGTTGTAGATATATTCTGTTAATGTTTCAGTGGATCGTAACATTCTTCTTCCTTGAATAGTTATAAATTCAGCAAATGACATTTAAAATGAGAACCTATCCACCAACTTACCCTTCCATTCTTCCCATGTCTCACAGTACTTGCCTATAGCTTTATGCCAATCACCTGCAGGACCTCTTAACCTCATAGACGCGTTAACCAGAGTTAAATTATGTGACCAGTTTGCAAGTTTTGATATACGTTGTACCTGTGCTATCCAGTTTGCAACGTTGTCCATTCTGTTACCAGCAAAAATGGGTATGGCATTTACTGAGTCATTTGTAGAAACAATCTGTATGTTAGGCTGACGAGAAACTAACTGTTCTTGGGTGTCAACCACCCTTGTAATCAAATCAATCAAAAGACTGTCTTGTTGACTGCTATGCTGTTTTTGAGAGTTATTTTCACTATCACTCTGTGCACCTGTCTGCTTGCGACATAGTTGTTCCATTCTGTCTTTTAGTTGTTGTATTTCCAAATCCTGTGATTGCCTCCGCGTACGTTCCTCCTTTAAAACGTCCATCGACCCTTCGTTCTGTCTTTTAATGTTGTCATTTATTATTCTTAAAATGAGATTATCTTTTGTTCCACTAACCGGGAGACAGCGGAGTCGCAATTCATCCCGTAATTCTGACACATTAAACTCCTTGATTTTGTATTCTTCTGTTGTGTCCATGGTTACGAATTATGATTGTGAAACGTACAACCACCAAAAGTAGAAATCTGAAAGGAAATGCTCTCACGTGAGCGAACTGCGTAGTGCTTTCGTCGAGGTTAGACGTACCTCAATGTAAATTTATATCTGATTATTTCGTAATAATCTTGAGGAATTTCGTATCAATTTATTACTTAATTGAAATTTTTGGTCGCACTCTTCATTATTATGCACTTATTTTTGCATTTTGTATAAAACCACTGTATAATATTAATTTCCTTTGGCCCAGCGCCATGTAAACAAAAAATCAAACTAGGAAGCCATTATCGAACTGACATTTATTTTCTTTCTCCTTCCCACACCCTAAATCACAAATATAGCTGTCTCTATCTAATTGTACCTTACACCTGCCTTATATTCTTTTTTGGCCCGGTGGTTTTTATATACCTTTTAATGTTTTTTATGAAAAATATTTAGTGCTGCAACTTTGTATGCAGCAGTTTGTGACCTGAGTCACATAATGAGAATATTTTCAGTTTTTTTTTTATACCAGGTGGCTAACCTTTACCACAAGCACTGTCTCGAGAAGTTTCATATAAAATCTGACGAGTCCAGTCAGTTTTACTTTGTTGTAAATTTGTGAAAATTATGTTCCGCAACTTTGCAAGTAAATAAAAAAAAGAATTAGATGTTTTAAGTATGTGACTTCTATGTTAGTGAAACCGCAAAATAATGCAGCATAACATACAACAACAAAGATAGTTTAAAAAATGAGATTTGAATGCTGAAATTGGAATACTTTTCATAAAAAATCCAACGGGCTAAAAATTAAAAAGCAGGAAAATAAAGCTAATGAACCTCATTTTAAGTAATTTTTAGGGTTCCGTAGCCGATTGGAAAAAAACGGATCCCTTATATTTTCGTCCAGTTTTTCTGTCTGTCCGTATGTAAACTTTTTTTTTTAATTTTTTTGGAAAAGGTTTGGATTCTAGACTTTTGAGTTTTCTTGCTCAAAATAATATCCTTGCCGAAAATCAGTTTGGTTTTATTAATAATAAATCTACAGATGATGCCACTCTTCAACTGACTGATACAATAGCAAAACTTCTTGACAAAAAATCCAAAGTCATTGGCGTCTTTCTTGATTTATCCAAAGCTTTCGACACTGTCTCTGTGCTCCTCTTGCTCAACAAAATGGAATCAATTGGGATTCGTGGTTATGCTTTGGATGTGTTTCGTAGTTACCTCTCTAACAGAACCCAACGGGTTAAAATAGGTGACGCCATTAGTTCAGATGCAAATCTTACTTTTGGAGTCCCTCAAGGAAGTGTGTTGGATCCTACGCTTTTTTTTATATATATCAACGGCTTGTGTAAACTGACTATCCCTCACTGCAAAATAATCACGTATGCAGATGACACTGCCTTAATTCTACATGGCAAAAACTGGGATGAGGTGCAAAAATCGTACTGAAGTGGCGATTCGTGAAGTAATGCAATGGTTAAACCTAAACTTACTAACCGTAAACATCTCTAAGACCAAATACGTTACTTTCTCACTATCTGCTTTAACACAGCCATCTGCAGACTTTAAACTAAGAGCGCACACATGTGATCGACCTGAAACCTGTGCCTACCAGGAGATCACTCGAGCTCAAAACATCAAATATCTGGGACTAACTATTGATTCTTTCTTAGACTGGCGTATGCACATTGATAACCTAGTTGGTCGTATCAGAAAATTGATTCCCATATTCAAATAACTTAGAGTTTCAGCTGACCGTGAAATTTTGTTGTGTGTTTATTACGCCCTCGCCCAGAGTATACTGCAATATTGTATTGTCACCTGGGGTGGTGTAGGGGTTACAAAAATGCTTCCTCTAGAACGCTCTCAGAGGGCAATTTTAAAAGTTATGTTATAGGAGATATGACACCGCTCTTCTTTACAAGGAATGCCCGGCTCTTACAGTCAGACAACTATTTATTCTAAGTGTCGTCTTGCGGAAACACAAAGAAATTGATTATAATCATATACCCAAGCGCAATAATAAACGAATCTGTCCCACTCAACATCACAACACTGCCTTTGCGGTATCTCAGTACTATGTATGCAGTTGCCATTTATATAATGTCGCAAATAGAACGAATAGCATTGTCTCACTTACACATTATCAATGCAAACAAACAGTATCTTCATGGTTAAAAAGTCTTAAATACAAAGAAACTGAAGAAAAATAAGGCACAATGTGTATCTTTAATTATTTGTAACCTATTTATTTTCATGTAATTCTTTAAAGTCTCCATTAACTTTATATAATATTCAGGGTGGAGAGCGCTGGCAGCTGTGTCACAGTTTATACTAGTACGGCTGCCAACGTTTATACCTCTTAGTTTGTACATTTTTGATATAGATCTGTCTGTTGTATTAAGAGGCATAATTTGTACCTTGAAAGAGAAATAAAGTTTTTTTTTTTTAATTTTTTTTTAAACTATTAGCATTACACAGTTAAAGCTAAGTAGGTAGATGTATCCTGTTAACCGCTCTACGATTCTCATACAAATATATATATATAATTTAATTTATTTTCCCATACATGAAACTAAAACCTGAAAAATCTTATTTGACAAGCTTATGCGTATAGAATGTCTCTAAATAGGTGTTTTAAAATGTCATGGAAGTTTCGAAAACCATTCTCTCTAAAAGTCTAATGTTTGAGAGGTAGACGCTTCCACGGTTGTAAAATGTGCGTCCCCCCCATCTAACTTATAACCTAAGCGAGTGTAAAATTTGAAAAAAAAACGTGATGTAGATATTGACTAAGACTTTCAAAGAAAATTGAATTGAACGAGATCGAAGTAGTAGTTTTTGAGATAGAGCACATTTTCAATAACCGCAAACCTAACTTTATACAAATACTATGAAAAACAAAGTTATATTTGCTGTCAACAAAATATTATTGGTATTTTGGCTAAGTGGAAATAAAAAGATCTCTAATTTAGTTAAAGTTGGCGCGGAACCCTAAGTTTGCAAGTCTTACTTGCACTTAGCCGTTTTTATTTGGCACTTTCTCCGAGACAACCGTCATTTAAGGAAAATAACAAAAGAAGAGGCATGGCAATGAAATATTTTAAACCAGTGTCGGAAGTCTCGACAAAGTTCCGTGTAAAACCACCAGGTGTCGCTCGAAAAATGCTGAGACAAAATTGGTGTTTTCATATATTTATTGATAGAGAAGATTGTTTTAAATGGTTCTTAAAAAGCTACAACTTTCTTAAGATTTATTAAAGATGTAACTACGTATGTTAAAATGATATTTGATGAATTAGAAAATCATAAAATGAAATGGTCGACGCAAAATGTCAAAAATGATGCTTCAGACACGCCCGCAAGGCTTGGAAACCGGTATTTTTTTAAACCGGTTTAACGCAAATAGAAGTGGAACTTTTTGAAAACGGTTATGTTCCTTTGAACCGGTTTGGAAAAATATGTGTATTTTTCACTAACCGGTTTAACTTTTCGTTCAGGCAGGACAATCACCTGAGCTTTGTTAAGATCTGCGAGCGGCGAGCGCATCTGACATTTGTTTTTATTCAATAAGACGTATTTTGTTTATATATCCAATCAGATACGTACGGTGTTAATTGATTGACATTTATTTTTGTCAATTAATATGCACCAGCGCTGCCGGCGGCGCAAGTTATTCTAGAATAATACAGGCAGCTATCGATAAGCGCATCGCTCGGATGATTTAGGGCCTCAGAGGAAGCGAGTCTTTAATATTACTATAATCGAGAAACATTAGTGATATGTTCACTAACCTGCGTCTACAGGGCCACATTTGTTTAGTTTTACCCCTTCTTTCCTGTAGCAGACAAAATATTGGGGATCGGAACAGGAGACAGCCGTCAAAGAGCTGTTCGCATTTAAGGTCAAGCAGGTCGTCGTTGAAGCCAAAGTCGCTGGGTCTGGTATCACCGACCATATGACGCACATATTTGATAAGGGCACACCTAAAATTAAATCAAGGAAATTATACAGAATGACCCAAACAGTGACGTCCAAAAATTTGATTTGTAGATTATTTACATCTAGGGCTATCCAAATATAGCATGGTTTTGTAATGTTCGAGGATTTAAAATTTTTTTTTGTTAGTTTTACTATAAGCTAGCTCATAAATTGTTTTTTTCCCGGACCTGGGGCTAGATTGACTAAGAGCTGGTGTTCTGGAAAATGCATAAAACATGTTCATGATCTTAACTAATGAACTATATTTTATATTTTTTGTTAGTTTAATAGTTCTTCTACATTTTATATAAGAAAGTCACACTTTAAAGTGACGGCTGCGCCAGAGGTGGGGTGGGGTTTTCTGTTCAGAAATTCTCAGGGTAGCCCGGAGTTTGGAAGTTGGCGGTGTTTTACGCCCGTGCCTCGGAAAGCACGTAAAGCCGTTGGTCCTGAGCCCGATCTCTCTACGGTCTTGTCAGACTGCTGTCCCATCGGGCTATGAAAGTGAGAGGTAAAGAGAGTGCACCTGTGATTTCACACACACTTGTGCAATATAATGTGTCCCGCGCAGTCGTTTAGTCATTTATGACTGGCCACCGTAGTCCATATCGGTTAGGAGGACAATTGTGCTTTTACCCATTAATGCGATTATATTGTCTGTATGTATGAAGACACAAAAAAAAATGATTTAGTAAAAAAAATGACAACTATCCCCGGTGTTGAACATCAGAATCAGCTCCAAGAAGTAATACAGTTAAAGATAGTACCTTTACTTTTTAAAATTAAAATATACCTTTCCTCCAGATCAGGTTTCTACCACAAAACTTACCTTCCATGGATTGGAATTCAGTTCTAGAGTATATGTTACTGATGCCGGTGAACAAAGATGACATATTGAGATCCACCATGATATCGGTGAGAGCTGTGCTCATGTCTGCATCAAGCGGCGATGCTAATACAGCTCCTAAAATTAAATTAAATACATCTATACCGGAGAATGGAGGCGAAGGGAATCCAGACGATGACAAATATTTAACTAACAAGAGTTTGACTCAATGATAATCATAACTTTGCATTTGTAGCTTAAATGATATTGATTATAACTTTACCTGAATTAAAATAACTTTAGAAACACAACAGAAAAATATTAAAAATTGAAATTTAAAAACATACAAAATCTCATACAAAAAACTCTGTACGAGCACGCTCGACATTTTGATGACGACGAAGAAACGCTCGCGTTACATGTCTTTATTTTAAACTTTATACTGTAATTTTTAGTGCAATAAACGCTCTCCTCGGTGACGGACACCTTTACTTACACTCCGCTCCCGTGTTAACAATAACTAACTACGTAACTTAAACTTAAACTTTAACGACTTACTACTTCAACTTACCTAAATGTAAGAGGCCTAGCCCTTACATTTCTTCGAGCCGGATATATCAACATCAGTGAAACTACTTGTGAAAGTGTGTGATTAGTGATAAATCTGCGGTAGCGAATCGGTTGTTCTGGCCTCCCAGAAGCGGGAATCACCAGGGCAATTGAGAGTGCGCACATATCGTAGAGGAATTGCTGTCACGCATTGCACGAAGATACAGTTCTACACTCACTGAAACATCAACTACATTCTTCAACATGGAAAACTTACTTCAAAGACAGCAGATCATCAGTGAAGGGATCCAGAAAATCGTAATTAACTTCAAAAAGGATTCACCTGCTAGAAAGACACCAGAGTACGCTCAAAAACGCCTGGATGCTCTTGAAGTCTTGTGGTGTGAGTTTGAAACTAATCATAAGCAACTTCTAGCGTTTGAAGATCAATCAGATGACTATTTTACTACCAACGCTTATGAAATTTTACGCCAGAAAGTTCTACCTATACAAGACGCCCTTCATACCATTATCGAAGAGAAGAAGGTCGTCGCGCAAACTACAGAAACGGGAGGACTTTCCAAAACTGACGAGCTCATCAGCCGTCAAACGACCAACTTTCGAGCCTTCTCTCGCATGCTACGCAACATTAACGTTGAAACTATTACCGAAAAGTGGGAACTTGAAGACAAACTACAATCGCTACAAACTCGTTGGAAGATCATTGATGAAACTCACTGGCAGATCGACAATCTTATGATCGGCACTAACTTAGACTACGAAGAACTATTTACAAAACATGAAGCCGAGTTCGAAAAGGCCAAACGAGAATTGCATCAAAAACTCAATGCGACAACACATCAACAACGCTCTCTGCCTCCCATCGAGATACCGACCTTTACTGGTAACTACGCGCAATGGCCTACATTCATGGACCTATACTGCGAAGCTATTCATAACAATCCAACTCTAAGCTCGGGCCAAAAAATGCAACATCTCAAGGGAAAGCTGAGGGGTGAAGCAGAACGCATTGTGCAGCATCTTACTGTGTCAGCCGAAAATTATGAAGCTTGTTGGGACATCCTCATACATCGCTACAACAACAAACAACTACTTTTCACCAGGCAGATTCAAACCTTCATGAATCAGCCACTTATACAACATCAAAATTCATTCGAGCTCAAACGACTCTACGACATTAGTTTGGAAACTATACACGCCATCCACAACTTGGGCATCGAAACAACATCTTGGGACCCCATCCTCGTTCATATTTTGGCTGGCAAACTGGACTCCGAGACATACGCTTCGTACATGGAAACCAGAAAACATCCTCGAGAACTACCATCATTCGACGAACTTATGGAATTCCTGCAACGCAAGTTCACTGCATTGGAGCCTATCAATAAAAAGAAGCAACAATATAGTCCTGCAACAAAGCCTGTTTCGTCTAACAAGGACAATACGCAAACCTCTGCAAGAGCACATACTCAGCCAAACAAACCTAAAAACTATTTTGGCAAAAGTTATCATGTAAACATTGAAAAGAATTGTCCCTTGTGCAAAGGCGATCATTTCTTACTATATTGCCAATCATTCAAACAAATGCAACCTGATGCGAAGTTACAAACAATTTCGCAACTAAACGTGTGCAAGAATTGCATGTATTCCCACGACGGCAAAAAGTGCACATCAACGAAACGATGCCGCGTTTGCAACTGTCAACATCATACTTCATTACATGACGTGTTGCGAGAATCGGATTCATTGAACATGCCGGCGGAGTCAACTTCAACCCAGCCGGCGACATCCAACCGGCAACAAACGCAGCGTAAGGCGAATCATGTTACCGGCAATTTCAACGAAGTGTTACTTGCGACAGCGTTACTGAGAATTAGGTCAGCCGATGGAACCTACCTAACTTTTAGATGTTTACTTGACCAAGGATCGCAAATTAACTTGATAACAGAATCAGCTGCACAACGCCTTGGCCTGCAACGTCAACGACAATGCGCAACTATCTCTGGCATCGGAGTTTCGGCAAATCAGAGTAATGGCGCCGTTCAACTTGTATGTGAATCACTCTGCGGCGACTACACATTCACTACTCCAGCTCTTATCATGTCGAAAATGCTTAGCAACCTACCAAATTACACATTTGAAGCACAACAGTGGCCACACTTGCATAATATCAACTTGGCGGATCCTGAGTATAATATTTCGCGGCCAGTGGATTTGTTGTTGGATGCTGGAATATATGCCGATATTGTCATGGCCGGTGTACTAAGAGGACCACCCGAAGCGCCGATTGCACAACAAACTAAACTGGGGTGGGTCTTACTTGGTAACGTTAAAACATTTAACTGCCACGCCATACTAAACAACATCGAAGACATTTCGCGCTTTTGGGAAATGGAAGATATCGCTGATTCATACACTGAGACATCTAAAAACAATTATTGTGAAACATTATACAGCTCAACAACTTGTCGGAATGAAGATGGGCGGTACAAGGTCAAAATTCCGATGAAACCGAACTTTGAACAACATTTGGGTGCCTCAAAACCTCAAGCGATAGCGCAGTTTCACTCTTTGGAAAGAAAGTTTGCGAAAAACGAGGAGCTGTCAAAAAACTACAAGGGATTCATCAATGAATATCTGAAGCTTGGTCACATGAAGCAGTGTGTGATAACACGTGAGCCCAACTGTATTTTACCTCATCATGGAGTCATCAAACCCGATTCCACCACGACCAAACTGCGTGTTGTCTTTAACGCCTCTGCCAACACATCATCCGGACACAGCCTCAACGCATTGATGGAATGTGGCCCCAAGATACAACAAGATCTACAGGCTATCATTATGCGCTGGAGAACATTCCAATTTGTCTACACAGCTGATATTGAAAAATTCTATAGACAAATACTTGTATGCGAAGAGGATCAACATTTACAAAAAATCGTTTGGCGGGAAACTGAAACGGACCCGATAAGAGAGTATCAGTTGTGTACCGTCACGTATGGTACCAAGGCCGCCCCGTTCCTGGCTATACGCACGATTCAACAACTCGTCAAGGACGACGGCGATAAATATCAACTGGCAGCATGTATTCTGAAACATCAGCTGTATGTAGATGATTTATTGGGAGGCAGTCACACCATTGAAGACGCAAAAATTACACAAGGTCAACTTATCGACATGATGAGGGGTGGTGGTTTCAACCTTCGCAAATGGGCCAGCAACATCTCTACATTACTCGAAAATCTGCCTGAAGACCTTGTCAACCAAAACATGATAAACTTCAAACATGCGGAAACAAACAAAACTCTCGGAATTAATTGGAACCCGAGCACAGATCAGTTTTCATTTAAACACAATGCACTTGACGAAACGCCTGACGACACTACAATAACAAAACGTAAACTGCTATCTGATATATCGAAATTGTACGATCCGCTTGGATGGCTGTCACCTATAACTGTGAAGGCCAAACTTATATTTCAACAAACATGGACGGCAGCGCTAAGTTGGGACCAGCCCATTCCTGACTATCTACAAAAGGAATGGCAACAATTTCGTCAAGAACTACCCCAAATTAATAACATAAAAATACAACGGTGGTTGGGAGACACGACACAGCCAATTGAACTTCACGGATTTAGCGACGCATCGGAGAAGGCTTATGCGTGCGCTATCTACTGCAAATCCGTAGATAACCAAGGGAATTACGTCATCAAGCTAGTGGCGGGAAAAACCAAACTCGCGCCACTACGACAACCTATCTCTCTACCTAAGCTTGAACTCTGTGGCGCGCAACTATTAACAAAACTGATGACGAAAACAATTGAGTCGATAAATAGATCCGATGTCACTGTATATGGATGGACTGATTCAATGGTGGTGCTAGGGTGGTTACAAGGCGACCCAACTCGATGGAAAACTTTTGTTTCCAATCGCGTTGTGAAGATAACAGAAACCATGCCAGCTACTTGTTGGAGACATGTGAAATCTGAAGAAAACCCGGTAGACTGTGCCAGTAGAGGGCTGACACCATCGCAACTCCTATTACATCCACTGTGGTGGGAAGGCCCCGCCTGGTTGAAAAACAGTGAATTACCAGCTAATGAAACTTTCAATACCGATGCTGAACTGAAAAGGATAAAACAAGTCTGCACGTCACTAAAAACAAAACCACTCATTGAGGAGCTTAAAAATAAACATAGCTCAATGACTCGTGTAACACGAATCCTAAGTTGGATATTACGATTTGTAAACAATGCGCGTGATGTCAAGAATGCCAAGCGAACATCGCACTTAACAACGAGTGACCTGAGGACTGCTCATCTTGCAATAATCAAGGCGACACAATCAAGTTGCTTCGCTGACGATATTGCACAACTTAAAAAACACAACAAGGTGCGGTCATCCAGCAACATTTTGAGCTTGAACCCCGTCCTCGATGAACACCAAATCCTGCGCGTTGGGGGGCGCCTACAACATGCGAACTTAAATCAAGAACAAAAACATCCAATTATCTTGCCATACAACGACAAGTTAACGGAGCTATTGATTGATCTAGCGCACAAGGAGACTCTGCACGGCGGTGTCAGGTTGACCTTGTCACAACTGCGATCGAAATATTGGCCGATAAGTGGCCTGAGAGCAGTGAAAAAACAACTTCGAAGGTGCATCACGTGCCATCGCTACAAAACAGCCAACAAAAACCAACTTATGGCAGACTTACCACAACGAGTCACACCATCACGACCGTTTACTCACACCGGTGTGGATTTCACCGGTCATGTAGAAGTGAAGGCAAATAAAGGCAGAGGAATAAAAACCATGAAGGCCTACGTAGCGGTGTTCGTGTGCCTGTGCACTAAAGCTCTCCACCTCGAACTTGTGGCCGACCTTAGCACAGCCGCTTTTCTGAATGCCTTGAAACGACTTTGCGCTCGCAGAGGAAAACCACAACATCTTTATAGCGACAATGGTACCAACTTTGTGGGCGCCGCAAGGATACTGGAAAAACAACGAAGGGAGGCCCTGCAACAATACGTGGATACCGATGTCATCAATACCTTTTCAGACTGGGGTATTGAATGGCATTTTAATGCTCCTGCATGGCCGACGGCGGGGGGTCTCTGGGAGGCTGCTGTCAAGAGCCTTAAACATCATCTAAAACGGGTGCTCGGGGACCAAAGACTCACGTTTGAAGAGTTCTCGACCCTCTTGACACAGATCGAAGGATGCCTAAACTCTCGCCCACTGGTAGCGTTGACTGAGAGCATTGATGACATAGACTGTCTCACTCCTGCACATTTCCTTATCGGCGAACCAACATTAGAACCGCCACTTTCCGCTGAGGGTAATGACATGACCTACACTACAAGATGGCAACTAACGGAAAAAATGTTCAAGGACTTCTGGAAGAGGTGGTCGAATGAATATCTCCATACTTTACAAACACGGAGCAAGTGGCACTACCCAACAACTAATTTGGAGGTTGGTGACGTCGTTCTCGTTAAGGAAGATAACTTACCGCCAGCCAAGTGGATATTAGGACGGGTGCTTGAGACACACCCTGGCACTGACGGCCGGGTACGCGTAGTGACCTTAAAAACAAAAACAACCAACATAAAACGACCGGTCACTAAATTGTCACGCCTACCTCTGGACCCGTCACCTGCAACACTCAACATTAAAACTTCTGGCTGTGATGACAGAGCGGATGCGACGAGTGTATCAAGGTCACACGAAAAACGTCGACGCAAAACAAGAAACGTTTGCCTCAACATCATTTACACGCTACTAATGATGTTTTCCATGTGTGTTGGGCCTACTACACAACAAATGATCAACGTTACACATCTGAGCCTTTCGCGAATTGTGTATTTTGACAAATTGGCCAACTTACAAGTAATTCAAGACGAGTGGAAGATGGTTGTATATTACAACATGACGACTTATTGGCGAAGCTTAGATAACATTCAAAAGTATGTCAATCACTTAACTGCATTATGCAAGACGGAAACAGCTTTTCTAACAATAGCAGCGCAATTTCAACATGAACTAAATGAAATCCAACACCATAATCACATTCTACACTCTCAACATGGATCAGTAAGATACCTTGCTAACTCTGTTTTCGGCACTCTCGACGAACGTTTTGCCGAACAGTATGTGAAGGACATCAAAACAATACAATTTAATGAAAACCATTTGTTGAACCTGTACAAAAACCACACGTCAATTATTGAAAGTGAATACAATATTCTAAAACGCAACGAGGAGGTGATGAATAGCCAATTCCACATCATAGAAAACCATCTTGCCAAAACTCAAGAACGCGTGCAAGTGAGTCATGACAATGCGATGTATACAACCGCCACTGCCCTTGCCGTGAACTTATTAATTTCCAACATACGGCAAATACAACTTCAACTACTCGACTTAGTAACTGACGTAAAGGATGGAAGAATCGACACTCATCTTATCAAGCCTGATGAATTTGAAGAACATCTGAACACCATATCTGGGCAGTTACCAAGTGAACTCTCATTACCATGTGTGAACACACGTCACTGCACGCTAAGTCTCTATAAGCTAGCGCGAGTGCACGTGCGCCTAGCCAACGAATATCTCATATTCGAAGTGAAGCTACCACTTATAAACAACGAGCAATATGAGCTAAATCGCATGATACCTATTCCGCAAATAAGAGACAACTCCGAGCACAGTATAGTGGTGACCTCTGAATACCTCGCTGTCAATCTAAAGAGAGACATGCTTATTCATTTAGATGACCGAGATGTAACGTCATGCATCAAACTAAAAGCAAATTATCTATTATGCGTCATCAACCAACCTATTTACGACATAAAAGGAGCGAAATCATCGTGTGAGGCGCAAATAATAAACAACGGCGACTTATCTCCATGCCGAACAAGAGTGTCGGATTGCAGCGACAAGTGGGTGCGATTAAACGTGCGCGGCGCGTGGCTGTTCTCCTGTTGCGAAGAATGCACCGCGCGCATTTTCTGCCCAGCTGGCGTGACGTCACAAAACTTACGCGGCACAGGTGTCATAACATTGGCCCTTGGATGCATGCTTAAGGGGGAAAGTTTTATCATTCACGCCCGAAATGACTATCATAGCGAGCTGAAACTTACGTCAAATGAAGAACGAATGTATATACGCGAGTCCAACATCAACCACATACTTGCCGACGTCAACCATACATTTGTCCTCGAAGATCACAAGGAGGCCCTAAAGGAACTGAAAAACCGAATCGAAAAGGTTAAGGAGCAACAACAAACGCTAAGTGTACAAACACTGACACATGAGACACACAACTATGTGTTGTATACTATAGTCGGGCTACTCACTACAGTCGTCTTAGTGTGGCTGGGGATACGACTACGAAGAAAGCTTCAAGGTTGCAGTGTGAAACACCACAACAAACGTGACAGCAGCAACGAGCAGCCGACATACGGATGCACGGCGTCGAGTAACGAGCGGCGCGCGGATATCGATAGTATAGATGAGGTGATCGTAACTGCTGCCCGCAAACTAGATAAGGCTTCATCGCCCTAAACTTACCGCTTTCTTCCTTTTATTCTTTCTTTTTAAAAGTTGGCAGCATGTACGAGCACGCTCGACATTTTGATGACGACGAAGAAACGCTCGCGTTACATGTCTTTATTTTAAACTTTATACTGTAATTTTTAGTGCAATAAACGCTCTCCTCGGTGACGGACACTTTTACTTACATTCCGCTCCCGTGTTAACAGTAACTAACTACGTAACTTAAACTTAAACTTTAACGACTTACTACTTCAACTTACCTAAATGTAAGAGGCCTAGCCCTTACAAACTCTTAAAACTTAATCTCATACAAAAAACTCTTAAATATGCCCACACATTTTGAATTTAGATAAAGTCTTATATGGAAAAATAATATCCTTGACTAGGCATTTTTAAACGACTAAGAACAAATAATACGTACCTTCTCTGTGACATGTCAAAACAGCTTCTTCCCATTTAGTAGGGAAAAAATGATGTTTCAGCCATCCTTCTACCTTCTCATTGTAAAAATAATCGGAACGAAATAACTTCCCATCTGTAACATGAAAATAAATAATTACAAATACGTATGAATTACAACTTTATTTAACACGAAGTACGAGGGTCAAACTGAAAGTTCTTAGAACTGGCCACTTATAAACAATATAATAAAAAAAATATTCTAAAATTTGAAAATAGAACTCTTTGCCAATATTACTGAGTATATATTTCATTCATTTGTCATTTGTTTTACGATTTGGCGGCAAATTGAAAATTGTCTGTGTCACGTCAACATGAATTTAACACGAGAAAATTTTCGTGCAATGATTTTTTATGACTTTCGATGTCATTTAAGTCAACAAGAAAGTTATGATAGACTACGATTGGCCTTTCACGATGAAGCCCCATCTCGTGCGACTGTTTACAACTGGTTTAATGAGTTTAAACGTGGTCGCACTAATCTCACTGATGATGTACGTGAGGGACGGCCTTCTACGGCGACGACTGAAAATAACATCTGTGTTGTGCGGCGTATGATAGAGACTGACAAAAGAGTGACCTATCAGCAGATTCGGACAAGCTTAGGCATCGGTATGAGTCAAGTGCACAAAATCCTCCACGAACATTTAGCGGTCAGGAAGCTTTGCGCCCGGTGGATACCTCATAATTTGACTAAGGCTCAAAAACTGTGTGGATTGGTGCCGTAAAATGATTGAAAGATTTAACGGAGGTGACTCAAATGCTGTGTTCGACATACTAACAGGTGACGAAAGCTGGATTTACTGTTATGATCCTGAAACCAAAAGACAATCTGCTCAGTGGGTGTTTCCTTTCGAGGAGTTGCCAACTAAAGTGAAAAGAGATCGAAGTGCGGGAAAAAAAATGGTGGCCTCGTTCTTTGGAAGGATATGTCATTTCGCAACAATTGTGTTAGAGGATCAAAAAACAGTTTCTGCAGAATGGTACACTACCAATTGTTTGCCACTTGTCTTGGAAAAAGTTCGAGAGAAACGACCTCGCAGGAGGATCCTCCTTCACCACGACAACGCCTCGTCGCACACCGCCAAGCGAACGATCGACTATTTGGCGACATCAAACGTTGAATTACTGGGTCACCCGCCGTATAGCCCCGACCTCGCGCCTTGTGATTTTTATTTATTTCCAAAAATTAAAGAAAAATTAAAGGAAAGCGGTTTATGAATGCTGAAGAAGCGGTGGCTGCGTATCGCGATGCCATTGAAGAGACCCCTAAGGACGAGTGGGCAAAGTGCTTTTCCCAGTGGTTCCATCGCATGCAGCGGTGTATTGACGTCAATGGACAATATTTTGAAAAGATATAATAAAACTAATAACTGGCTAATGTAATCAGTTTTTGATTTTCTAAGAACTTTCAGTTTGACCCTCGTACCTTCATACGCAAATAAAATATAAACAATTAAAATAGCATAAAAATATGATGAAAGTACATTAAACTACACTACATCGTAATAAATCTTGTCACTTCTCGCTGTCAGTATGTATGTATGCTTAAATCTTTAAAACTACGCAACGGATTATGATGTTTATTTTTAATTCAGTGATTCAAGGAGAAGATTTTGTATGTATAATAAATGCATAATATAGTAGTAAAACACTGATTATTTTAGAGGTTTCCAATGAAAGTTTTAAATAAACTGAACGGAGCCTAAGGCGGAAGGAATTTCCATTGTGTGTCCACGAATTAAGTGGTGAGGGGGGGAGGGGGGAAGGGGGAGGGGGGACTACCCCCCTGCACCACTCTCCCCCACCTCGATTATGCCTAATTTAGAAGATATGCATTTTTGAAAAATATCAAAAAATAACCTATAAATGCCATAAATTCACACAAATATCCCACTGGGGGGAGATAGGGGAGGAGGAGGGGTGTAACCCCCCCCCCCTCCCCAAACAAGCCACTAAAAAAACACTAGAAAATGCTGTGTGGTCGCAGTTCTAACCTAACCTAACCTTTTTTTTTCATTAAGGGGGAATTCAACTAATTTAGATTTCCTCGTCTCCAGCGCTGCGGAAAGTGCAGCCTCTTCGCCCTTACGTAACAAATTGCAGGCACCCGTGCGAGCCGGAGCGGCTGAGGCTGGTCGCCGGAGGCGACTAGCAAGCCGAAGCTGCGGAGGCGAGCATCCAGCTTTGGAATCACACTCTAGTGTCGGGCAGACAAGTACCACGGCCAAAGGACCACGGCAGGTCGGGGTTGACGAAAAAATCATTTATTTCAACCACAGATTAGTAAGAGTATGATTTCAACCACTCATTCGTCATTCGTCATTCGAAATCACGAAAATGGCTGACAAGATAGCGTTTTGTTAACAATCGTGATATTTGTTTTTGTAAAAATTGGAATTTTAATTATTTTCAATAATAATTTTAACTTAGTTTGATGAATTCATTGGCGCAATGTATAATTGCAATACAAACAAGCTTAAAAATACGTCAATAGTGCTTTTGAAAGCAAAACTCTATAACTCAACCAAACACGAGCATAAGAATAACAAAACGGAACGACACGACGAAACGAAAAAAAAAACAAAAACAACAAAGTTGTATTAGGATTTTAATGATTTTCAATAATTAATTCTGAAAAAACTAGGCCGAACCGAGAGTTGAAACATTGTGATTAAGTGTAAGAAAGACCTGCCTTTTTAATGATAATAGCTGTGCATCAATAATCTTGGACGCACAATGGAAATGTGAGCCCCTAAGGCTTTCAACCGTTCACCCCATCAAATAAAAGTATTTCTTAGTCATCTAGCTAGGTGATTTGTTAGATGTCAAGAGCGGGATGTCAATCGAATGGCGGCAAAATATGTGTACGGACTAAGGAAGGAAATTATAATTGTATGTACAATAACTGGAATAATGTAAAAAATATGATGATTGTTTAATAAAATGCTGTAATGAAGACTGGCGTTTAATTTGGAGTCAACATTTTGTGTGGTACAAGTGTTAACGTAACTTGCTTGTCCAGTACCGTTACCACAAGTTTACTCGATAGTGAAGACAGTTTTACTCGCTAGCGATGACATAACTTTTTTGTATGGAAAACTTTAGTTCCGTCAGTGACTGCTAGAGGCGCTGTGAAATTTTCCATAGACTTTTTTACGTCGTCCCTAGCGAGTCAAACCCTCGTAAACTTATGGGTACGGTACAGGATTGTCGCTCCCGTGTACCTAGCACTTTATGCCTAGTCTTCACCCTATTGCAAGTCCGTCTGGGATTGCTTACAGACAATTTTTTTTTTCGTTGTTTTGCTATTTCCTGAACTCTTTTTTATCAATTTTAAATTATCGTTAATTAGTTATTGTCAATCTATCCCCTATTTTATATTGAAACGAATTTAATTAAAATTACGTTGTTTTAGAATCTTTGTAATTTAATGTTTTTAACACTCACAGTGTCATATCATATTTGGTTTCTTATTCATAAAAATGTAATAAGAAACCAAAACATTGCGCACGGGCGGGACTCGAACCTGCAACTTTCTGTAATTTCTTGGAAATTCGGGATTGTTCGGAGTTTTGGAACTGAGAATAACGCCACGCCCTTCTGACTGTCCACGTGTTATAAAATACAAAATCGTCGAATCATACGAACTCATTAGTAGGGCGTTATTATAGGCCATAGAACAAGTAGCTATAATCGAGGATTCGGGTGGACCGATTTTCATTATTTTTTTGTCGGATTCGTTGCCGCCCGAATAGGATGACTACTATAAATACCGGTCAAGTACGAGTCGGACCCGCGCACTAAGGGTTCCGTGCCAACTTTACCAAGGGGTCTACTTACTTCCACATAACCAAAAAACCACAATATTTTGTTGACAGCATAAAAAAGTAAAAACCGACTACAAAATAATAAAAAAATAGTTTTTTTATAGTATTTGTATAAATGACGAAGTTATATATGCATAAAACAAATGAATAAATAAATATCCTTTGGACATTCCCACACATCGCCATCTAGTCCCAAAGTAAGCTACTCAAAGCTTGTGTTATGGGTACCAGACAACGGATATAATACTTAAATACTTTTTGTTTGTAAATACATACATGACATACATAGAAAACACTCAGACCAATACAAACAGACATGTTCATGCACACAATTGTTTGTATTGTGCGGGGATCGAACCCGCAACCCGCTGCGTAGTAGGCGATTTCTTGACCACTACACCAGACGGGTCGTCGAGTAAAATACATGATATACATGATAAAGGGACACATTTTCCATATTATAAATGTCATTAACTGCCTCGGTGGCGAAGCGGTAAGAGTGTCGCACATTATAGCGACGGCTGCGCCAGAGGTCGCGGGGTCTTCGGGTAGCCCAGAGTTTGGATGTTGGCGGTGTTTCACCCCCGTGCCTCGGAAAAGCACGTAAAGCTATTGGTCCTGCGCTTAATCCTCTCCGGTCGTGTTAGATTGCTGTCCCATCGGGCTATAAGAGTGAGAGGTACTCACTTGTGCACTATAATTCATATGTCCCGCGCAGTCAGTGAGTCGTTGTGTCTGGCCACTGTAGTCGAAATCGGCTAGGGGGACTATATTTATAATTGTGGGGCCGTTGCCTCGTGGAAAATGCCACTTACCATGTAGAGTAGGATCTCCAGGTACCTCCGAACATGTATTCACAGCGCGGACGCACGTAACTGTTGCAGAAAAGCGTAAAATTGAGAACAGCGATTAAATCATCATTTTTAGCCAAAGGACGTCCACTGCTGAACATAGGCCTTCCCCACGGTTTTCCACATCTAGTTTCATTTTACGATCTTCACGAGGTCATCTATCTATCTTGTCGGTGGACGTACGCTGCGTCTTTGGTCAAAGGGTCTCTTATCTAGAACTTTTCTTCCCTAACGGCCATCAGTTCTTCGCGTTATGTGCCGTGCCCATTGCAACTTGAGTTCATATTCCTTAGGCATGTTGACTTTTATGAGTAAAGAACAGATGATTCTATACCATACAGCCAAAATATCTGGTTGCTATCAGCGTATACTTGAAATCCCGCGCGAAAGTTTTAAGAGGGTACTTGTGGCCAGAGTAAAGTTTTAAAAAAATACTCACTCATGCGTGTTTCTGTTTGTGAATTGAATGAATTGCGTTAATAGGTGAGTTTGAATAAAAGAATACTTTGGTTATTCAAAAAACACTTTGCTTTTGACTAAAACTAACAAATCTGGCCTTAGTAATGAGTTCATGGGCCAAAATAAAATAACTATCCGATTATAGGTTATTTGAAAATGAAATAAAAACGTGTACCTAGCACTCGGAGACAGCCGCGGTAAAGCTGCCGCGGTATTGCATAGCATTTTTTATCAACTTATGCACTTATAGGTAATTATTTATTTAGTTTATTCATGCAGTTTTTTTTTCTTTGATATTTATTTAAGTTACATACAATGCTACCTAAAGGCGGGTTGCTGAACTAAAGAGACAAGCGTTATATTTCAAAAAGTCAATTAAAGTTCTGCTATTCATCGATATAAGGAAAAACTAAAAAGTCTCACCGCTGTGCCGGTTGGAGTGGGGGCTGTTAGGTTATTAGGAATTTTTGGATTCGGTTTCCACGCTCAAAGCCCGCGATAGAAGCTATGCAATAGCTTAAAAATACAAGCATAGTCAACATATTCAAGATACCCATTTTAGAGAATGATAATAATAATTTAACATCGCGTGAAGGTTGCGCGATAACGCATGCGCACGTGGTCCCACACTGATGCGTCATTTAATCGCGCGATAGTTGCGTTGGCCTGGCAGGTTTTATACTTACATGACAATCCAATCAGTGATAGAAGTATTCCAACGCCTATGAACTTAATGCCCATTTTAAATAAAATTATAATTTTCAAATAACTATTTCATAAGGTTTCTAACAGCCTGACTGGAGAACGAACGAATAATATATATTTCTGAAATCCCATATTTATACCCTAAAAAGTAGTTACATACATTATATCAACAGGATGTGACAAAGCGATAAGAAATTGTATTTAGGTGCAACGCCTATATAGAAACGAGTTAATTAGTTTCAATGCATCAAAATTAAGGAATATACTTTTTCCCTAATATTACCAGCATATTTAAAAAGTACCTATGTATGATAAATTAACTATAATACCTATTATATCCTGTAAGTTCATTAGTTCTGTACTCGTATTTTCCAAAAAACATGTAATGTATTATTTAAGACAAAGTTACTTTAGTACACAAACTTATTTATTTATCAGAAAGAAAGGTAACAACACAAAATCCAATAATCACATTTCACAATGCTCCGTTTCATAAAACCGGCGCCAACTCTCTACTGTCATTTTGACAAATAGTGTTGTCAGCACCGGCGGTTCATATTAGGGTTTTACTATGTCGATTCTCCCATTTAACAACTCGGCCATCCTGCAGTCACCTTCGACCCGAAGGTGGTCACATCCTTGATGCAATCAGAACCCCCCAATGTGACGGAGCCCTGAGCGGCGAGTGAGCCCCGTGCGGCGAGTGAGCCCCAAGTCATCTTTCTTTCCTTCTTTATTTTATTTATTTTTATTTAAAGACTTTATTGCACAAATTAAGTGAAAAAGGTGGATTTAATGTTTAAAGCATTCTCTGCCAGTCAAACCTTTAGACCATGCAGAAAGATGTCAACGGGTGCAGTGAAAACCTTCTAAATAAAGAAGGAAAATGGTAACAATAATCCTATTATCCTATAATAAAAATGTACATATTAAAATATATATATATTATATAAATAGATAAACCAACTTTAAAATAGTTACTATAACTTTAAGCATAAATAATACATACATATAATAATAATATTACTATGCAATTATTCACTCTTTCAGAAATGTGCGAACTTTATTCTTGAAAGATAACCTCGAATTAGTCTTCTTTATATCTATCTATCTGTGTACATAAAATTACATTTAAATACATGTCGAAAATAAATAGAAATAGTCTACCAGATTTGTAACAATAGGTTGTTACATTTGCGTTTCATACATTCTATATTTTCATGGTGACATTACCCAATAATTCGTTTTCAACTCTACTCGTGTATAATGGTTGATATATTTTTGTTTTTAATATTGAAATGTTTGACAATATTTGAGATACAAAAATACACCAGCGATATAAGACAAACCATAGAAAGAGCGTAAACAAAACCCTTGCTTATCCAAAAGGCTGAGCAAGGGTTTTGTTTAGAAGACAGAATTCTCGACCGAGTATCAATTGTATCTCGCTGCTCTACTCTGTGCTCGTGATTAAGACTAAGTTTGCATGCTCAAACAGTGCAAGAGGGGCATATGTAACCAGCCCAATGCAACTACATTAACTAAACATAATTTTAACATAAGAACTTGTATTTTACTTGATTTTGCTATAAATTTTAATATTGAACTGCTTTTAATCGTTCATTAGCTTTAAATCTATCTGCCAAAACCATCATCCTCAAAAAACAAACGTTAATAACTTCATGATACATGATATTATTATAACGAAAAATGACATAGTAGATACTAAAATCTATCCAAAAACGCTTAATAGAACACAATAAAATGCAAAGTAGTATGGCAAATCATTTTAAATAATATTTACACCCAAGCATCATCAGCAACATCACGTTTCACTCGGGAACACTTCTTCTTAAGTGGAAAGCTTCAACATTCAAAGTCTGATAACTAAGGTTGGTGACTCTCCATTCGCCATCAGGATATACTCGGCTGCTGAATACCACTTCCCCTTCACCGCAGAATAGTTCCAAAGAACTGGCGTCTAAGAAAATCCGCCACGATTTAGATCCAATTGGTTCCCATTCCACTTGGCGCACATCATCAGATCCTCTATCTACAACCACTTTACCTTCCACAGGATTCCAGGTAAGCCAAGCCTTTTCGCCACCATATCTTCCCTCGATCAACAGTTCCATATGCTGACTCAAGTCTCCATTCACAATAATCTCCCCAGTCTTCTCAAATTGGATAGCCCCATTAGGTTCTAATTCCCCAGCAAATACAGAATGTTCTCTCAAAGACAACACCTCTTCAATTGGCTTCATTATAATACGATTACCAATAAGCCTCAGTTCTCTAATCAAAGTCAATGCACCGGTCCAGCCATCAACTTCTTCAGGATGTGGTACGTCCCACATGTTAAACCATCCGACAACATACCTTTTTCCATCTTTCTCCATCGTTTGTGTTGCGTAAAAATCGTGACCGAAATCGATCTCCTGAAATTCAACTTCTGGTACGAATTTAAATGTTTCATAATCAAAGCTTCCGATGTAGTAACCAGTTTGATGTACATTTTTGTACCTGTCACCTTGAGGCTCCAGTCCTTGTGGTGACATAAGCAAAATGAACTTGCCGTCTAGTTCAAAGAAATCTGGACATTCCCACATATATCCCATGTCACCATTTGATTCTCCTATCACAGATAAAAACTCCCAACTCTTTAAATCTGGTGATCTGTAGAGAAGCACTCTACCTCTTGCGTCTTCAGTAGCACTACCAATAACAACGTACCAATAATCTTCATATTTCCATACTTTTGGATCTCTGAAGTCTGGAGATCCATTCGGCGCAGATGGGAGAACGGGATTTCCCTCATATTTTTGAAACGTGATACCATCTTTGCTGTAAGCCAAGTACTGGCTTTCGTTGAAAAAAGGTTCTTTATCTAAATTTTCGCGACCTGTGTACATCAGAACCATTTCATCTCCATCGACTACTGCACTGCCTGAGAAGCACATTTCTTTTTCTGGTATTAAAGCTGTTGGCAATTGTTTCCAATCGACCAAATTGGTACTGGACACATGTCCCCAGTGCATCGGTCCCCATACACTGGCGAATGGATAATACTGGTAGAAAAGATGATATTCACCGTTGTAGAATGAGAAGCCATTTGGATCGTTCATCCATCCTACAGGCGGAGAAATATGATAATTAAGTCTGTACCGTGAATTGATTTCTTCTTTCTTGGTGGATATGTACTCTTCAATTTCAGCTACGCCTTGGGTCAGTTGACGAAATGATTTTGATGAAACTGCAGATATTACGCAAACAAATATAATAATATGTCGTAAGACTCCCATGGTGATAGATTATGTTGCGGTTTCACTGAGATATTCTTTTATATGTGCCAAGTAGCTATCGGGTGAAGCTAATCTTATTGATAAGATATTTGTGAAGAGTTTTGTTTAGATCTCCATGGAAGACATTTTGTATTGATTTGAGTATGATAAGTATTCACGTTGCATTTTCGAGATAACATTTTCAGTTGTAGAGAAAATGCACGAATTGTTTACACATAGGTTATCGCACGTCTGTGAGGATTGGTAGCCCAACTATTAAATCGACGTTTTAATTTTGAAAGTACTAAAACGCATACTAAAGATTTTAGATTCGTTTTGAAAACAAAATCTGGAGTTTGTAACACATTACATAAAACGTTATAAGGCCAAAGGTGTGGGTTCTGCTTCTGGACTTGTGCTAAGATTGCTGACATATTTTGTTACTAACAGTCAATAAAACATCTAGTAAACGTAATAATAAAATTGTATTCAGCCAGCCAGGTTTATATAGTTAAGTAGAACTTATATCAGTTTTTTTTTTTTACAAAAGCTATATGTTGTCAATTAAAATAAATTCATAGTTCAACAAAAAAGATAACAGGTACTGAAAAGTACAAAAACTAGCCAACTTTGTAAAATTCATGTGGATTTGTGGTCCCTCAAACAAAATAATTATACTCTAAAATACGAACGTTAACAACTAACGCTTAATGTGATAAGATAACCTCACATTGAGCGTTGGTAAAACGTTTAAATGTGATGTGTTACAAATTTCACAACACAACTTTTACTATTTTAGGGTTTCGTAGCCGAATGGCAAAAAACGGAACCCTTATAGTTTCGTCAAGTCTGTCTATCTGTCTGTCTGTCCGTCCGTATGTCACAGCCATTTTATTCTGTAACTATAAGCATTATACTGTTGAAATTTGGTAGGAAGATGTATCTTGTTAACCGCTTACCGATTCTCATACAAAAAAAATTGCACTCCGGCAGTGCCGGCAGAAGTGAAAACTTGAATATCAACGTTGTGCATTTTTGATTTTTTGGAATAGTTAGGGAATAATTTTGAATGAATTGCTCTTATAATCAATATAAAAGTACTATCATTTTTGTGATAGAATACAATAATAATAATAATAATAATAATAATAATAATAAGATATTATTTTTATGGAATACAATATTTATTTATTGCGCTATCGTACACAAACATTACAATTTATATTATATTAAATTACATTAAAAAGTTTATCTCCCAGAAAAATCAACTTACATCCATAATTTCGCCAACCGTCTTACGGTTTTTCGATCAGCCCACGTGTCCTGACGCGAGTTTCACATTTTTCCCCCATCCCACAAAAGTGCTCAACGCCGCTTAAGAAGTTTTCACTTCAAAATAAAAAATAAAAACATTTTAGGGGGGGCTCCCATACATGAAACTAAAACCAAAAAAATTTTTTTTAGTCAAACCTATGCGTGTGGGGTGTCTATGGATAGGTCTGAAAATTACATTGAGGTTCCTAAAACCATTTTCTTTTAAAGTCTAACGTTTCTTAGCTAGACGCTTCCAAAGTGGAAAAATGGGCGTCCCCCCCATCTAACTTCTAAACTAAGCGAGTGTAAATTTTGATTTTCTACAACTGCAAACATAACTTTGTACTTCATATAAACACTATGAAAAACAAAGTTATATTTGCAGTCGATAAAATATTGTGGTATTTTACTTAGTAGAAATAAGTGGATTCCCTAATTCAGTTAAAGTTGGCACGGAACCCTCAGTGCGCGAGTCCGACTCGCACTTGGCCGGTGTTTTTTAGGTACATTTAATGATTCAAACGTCGATTTCTTGTTTGGTCTCTCAATCCTCACAGTCGTGTGTTGCTATGTAGTGCAAAGGACATTAGGTATTTCACTTAGGACTGATTTTGCAATACTCGTAGTCAGATAAGAAATATTCGTCGAACAGAATACACGTACACGTACACAACATACATGGCTAATTTGAAAACGTCACCTAATTGTCTTAAAATCTGTCGCTTTATAATTTACTAGCGGTCCCCCGCGACTTCGTCCGCGCGTTTTGAGTTTGCTCCCTCCCCTCCCGTCTCAGCGTCATGTTTTATATCCTAAAGCCTTTCTCGATAAATAAGCTATCCACACACAGAAATATTTTTTCAAATCGGTCCAGCAGTTCCTGAGATAAGCGCGTTCAAACAAACAAACTCTTCAGCTTTATAATATATTAGCGCAAGCGCACGTTGTACTTAAGCTTCGAACATTATTTTGGTGCGGAGTTATGTTAAAACTGTGATAGCTCCTAAGATATTTATTAAAATCAAATGATATAAAGGGCAACTTGGTTCTAAATGAAATGCTCGTGATGATGAATGTATTTATGTTGATAAGAATGAATACCTGTGTGTATAATACACCTCTAAAAATGATGCATTTATTTTACAAATTTTTTAACATAAAAAAGGTTGTAGTAAGTCAACCATAAAAGATAGACTTATGCTGTCGCGGACTTTATTATAGAACTCTTAATGCTGAACAATCTTGTCATACATGATTTTTGTGTAACTTTAGCGGTTTCCGTAGCGTACGCAGCGGAAGCTCTCAAAAGGAATATCTTTCTCCTGTTTTCGCAACATTTTTCATTGCTGCTGTGGTCTTGTGAGTCGTATCTTTATGTTATATAGCTTAAAGCCTTCCTCGCTAAATGGACTATCCAACATAAAAATAGTTTTTCAAATCGGGCCAGTAGTTTCTGAGATTTTCGCGTTCAAACAAACAAACAAACAAACAAACTCTTCAGCTTTATAATATTAGTATAAATCAGTCTTATAAGTTTTAGTTGACCATTGAAAAAATCGTCCCTTAGTTGAATAAATAAAATAATGCTATTGTTATCCATGGAAGTCATTTTAATAATAAAATAGGTATAAATAGAATTCTCAGACAAATATGTAAAATTAATTTAATACAAAAACATTTAAATTTAAATATTGAATTGATACACCTATCAAGCAACTTTAAGCAAAATATTTTCAACGTTTCATTTTAGTGTTAATATTAACGAAAATAACAGTACAAAAAAGCTAAAAAAATTCACTGAAGATCTATTCCACGCACTCATTTCCGTAATACTTTTCTTTAAATGATATGTTTGAAGTTCCAGAGTCTGCGGACTCAGGTTCGTAACCTTCCAGTCACCAGTTGGAAACACCCGACTACTAAAAACTACTTCGCCTTCACCACAAAACAATTCCACTGAACTGGCATCCAAGTAGATTCTCCAGACGTGTGATCCCATCGGATACCACTCAACTTGACGTGTGTCATTTGAGCCTCTGTCAACGACAACTTTACTCACTACTGGATCCCATCTCAGCCACGCTTTGCCACCTCCATCTCTCCCTTCCAGCAAAAGCTCAACCTTTTCATTCATTGTTACATTTAAAATAATTTCAGCTGTCTTTTCGAATTCGATAACACCATTCTGTGATACCGCGGTAAATTTAGCTTGCTCTCTTAGTGTTGTCATTGATTCTACTGGCTTCTGTATGATACGATCTCCATCAAGTGTCAGCTCTCTAATAGTTGTTAGTAAACCAGCCCAACCATCGACAGCCTCAGGGTGATCCACCTCCCACATTCCGAACCAGCCCACCATATATCGCTTGCCTTCATTATCTATCGTCTGAGTCGCGTAAAAATCATGGCCAAAATCAATCTCTTGAAACTCAACTTCAGTCACAAATTCAAAAGTTGTATAATTAAAACTGCCTATAATGTATCCAGTTTGAAAAGTATTCTTGTATCTATCACCTTGAGGTTCTAATCCCTGTGGTGACATGAGCAAAATGAACTTGCCGTCTAGTTCGAAGAAATCAGGACACTCCCACATGTACCCCATAGTACCGTTAGATTCTCATATAACAGATAAGAAAGTCCAATTTTCCAAATCGTGTGATCTGTAAAGAAGTACTCTTCCTTGGTTATTATCGTTCTTACTTCCCAGAACAACGTACCAGTAGTTTTCATGCTTCCAAACTTTGGGGTCTCGAAAGTCTGGAGATCCGTTCGGGGCTGATGCAAGTACTGGGTTTCCTTCATATTTTTTAAAGTTAACACCATCCGTGCTGGTAGCCAAGAATTGAGTTTCATTGTAAGTATTTATTGCAGGGTCCAAGATCTCGTGGGCAGTGTACATAAGCACCAATTGATTTCCATCGACAACGGCGCTGCCGGAAAAGCATTGTTCT
This sequence comes from Pyrausta purpuralis, assembly GCA_963924145.1. Taxonomy (NCBI): domain Eukaryota; kingdom Metazoa; phylum Arthropoda; class Insecta; order Lepidoptera; family Crambidae; genus Pyrausta; species Pyrausta purpuralis. Next base: position 6,457,571 of record OZ001644.1, read on the forward strand.
TTATCAGGCAATAATGCCGTTGGTAATTCCTTCCAGTTGACCAGATCTTTGCTTATCGAATGACCCCAGTGAATCGGTCCCGTTGTAGTGTTATAAGGGTAGAACTGGTAGAAAATGTGGTATTCGGTATTGAAGAAAGAAAAGCCATTAGGGTCGTTCATCCATCCAACTGATGGATGGGTGGGGCAACATGGTAATGAGGTCTGTAGCGCGGATTTATTTCTGTTCTTTTCTTGGCTATGTATTCTTCTAGCTTGGTCTTTGCCGTATCCAGGTCTGATAATTGCGAGACCACTGCCGAAACGAAGCACAGACTAACGACGAGTTGATGGAACACCGTCATGACTAAAACTAATGCCATCAAAGCGGTTTCATTTGATCGAGTGTGTTTTTATATGAACAGTAGTTCATTTGGACATGCAAGTGTTATCACTTAGATAAGTGTTAGTGAAGGGCTTTGTTTAGTACTCATTAAGTGGCAATTGTTTCTGTTTGATTACTCATAATGTACCCAGTTAGGGGCCTACTCTTTATTATGATTCCGTGTTATCGCCACTGACCATCTTTGTCACGTAAGCCAGCTTCTCAATGCGAGCAAGCGTGGTAGTGAGGCAAAATACGAATAAGGCCCTCGATCAACTAAAGTTTTCATAACGGGAAACATAAAGTCTTGTCAAGGTTAGCTGGAGGGGAATTCCTTTAGATGCTGTATTATATTTATTTTTATACATATTTTTTTACGACACGTAGTCCATATATCTCTACATTTTATTTATTTACAAACCTTCAAAGTTTAAAAAATCTTTATACAGAGTGTGGCCTGTAATATTTTTTTTATATGGGCCCTATAATTATTCAGTAATCCTAATGAAATTATTGTTAATTTCTTAAAAAATATATTCCAACAACATAATCATTTAATACAACGTGTTAGTAATTTTGGTATACATTGATTTTACTTTGGATAACTAAGAATATATCTTTGAGTTTTATTTATATATCTATACTTATTACTTATTTACTTATTTACTTATTTACTTATAATATTATAAAGCTGAAGAGTTTATTTGTTTGTTTGTTTGTTTGTTTGAACGCGCTAATCTCAAAAACTACTGGCCCGATTTGAAAAAATATTTTTACGTTGGATAGTCCATTTATCGAGGAAGGCTTTAGGCTATATAACATAAAGATACGACTCATAAAACCACAGCAGAAATGAAAAATGTTGCGAAAACGTGAGAAAGATATTCCTTTTGAGAGCTTCCGCTGCATACGCTGCGGAAACCGCTTAAGTTACACAAAAATCATGTATGACAGGATTGTTCAACATTAAGAGTTCTATAATAAAGTCCGCAACAGCATATGTCTATCTTTTATGGTTGACTTACTACAACCTTTTTTATGTTAATTAATTTGTATAAAAATAATGCATTATTTTTAGAGGTGTATTATACACACAGGTATTTATTCTTATCAAAATAAATACATTCATTATCACGAGCATTTCATTTAGAACCAAGTTGCCCTTTATATCATTTGATTTCAATAAATATCTTAGGAGCTATCACAGTTTTAATATAACTCCGCACCAAAATAATGTTCGCAGCTTAAGTACAACGTGCGCTTGCACTAATATATAATAAAGCTGAAGAGTTTGTTTGTTTGAACGCGCTTATTTCAGGAACTGCTGGACCGATTTGAAAAAATATTTCTGTGTTGGATAGCTAATTTATCGAGAAAGGCTTAAGGATATAAAACATGACGCTGCGACGGGAGGGGAGGGAGCAAACTCAAAACGCGCGGACGAAGTCGCGGGGGACCGCTAGTTTATTATAAGCATTATAGAGCACTAGGTAACATCAGTCAAGGTAACTAGGTATACTCTGTAGAATCATTGATTAAATTTTTTGGCGTATTACAGGCCATACGCTGTATGGTATAGTACTAAAGCCATAAATACTCTTTCTTTTATCGCAATGTTTTTTTTTTATAATTAACCTTTATTTTTTCAGATATACCAAAAATTATCATTCGTGCTGCTCGCGTGAGTCGATTGATTGACAATGTGGATAAAAATTTGATCCGAGTCATTCTGCAGGTGATATTACAAGAAAAACACAAACGTAACCACGGTTTTTAGTAAAAGCAGTAAGAACCAGTTTTAGATACATCTCTCTTAATTCAACAAAATTATTTGTTTTTGCGAAAATATCTGTCAATTGTGTTTTCATTTTAATTAAAATTAATGCGGTATTTAGGATATTTTTCCCGTTAACATTATACATGTAATTTATGTTGGTTTTAAAACAAATGAAAGTAAAAATTAATTAATAATATAGGATATTAAACCCAGTAAAACCAGAGTAATATACATAATATAATAATTATAAATAGTTAAAGGACACGTAAATTAATCTTTATTAAAACAAAATAACAGTAATATGGAGTATAATCATTGGGTAATAATATAGGGCGCATTTCGTCATTTAGAATAAGTAAAATTTATAACGAAGCACAATTTTCCTTATATTCATTTGGGGAACTGTTTAATAAATGTTTCGCCTCTAGATGAATTTTTAATGAATATCAAACAATGACATAGAAAATTGGATGGAATAGACGCCATATAAACTGGTCGATATTGGAATATTCCATACAATAAGTATCTGTATTTCGCTAACCACCTCTCGGGTGTAAAATGATAATTATATACTACAATTCTGACATAAATACTATCGGCCTGTTTAATCCATAAAATTAATATTCCTATCGGAAGAGAAGGACAAGTAAAAGCTGTCAAACAAGATTTATAAATAATGTAAGTCGACAACTTACAAATGCAAAACACTCACTTTCAACATCTATTATATTGATGTTCCTTAAATGATTTAATGCTAAACGATTTATAAAAGTCAATTCGATGGAATCGCTGGGAATTCGTAATATTTCCGCAATCCTAAGTTGATCAGGCTCAGGATTTTCTGTGGTGATATTAGGAATTTCAGCACTTCTATCATTTAGTCCTATCCGGTTATTTTCTAATTTCCTAGTCTGTGCTCTAGTCATCACTATAATTTTTCCGTTTAAGTCTTTTAGTTCGTCCGAACTGATGGTTACCCTACTCAATGCGTCTGCGACTGTGTTATCTTTTCCTCTAATGTAAACAACTTTGTAATCGTACTCTTCTAGTTGTAGCCTAAACTTTAATAAACGACTTGAAGGATCTTTCATTCCGAATAAATAAATTAGTGGTTTGTGATCGGTTTGTATCGTAAACTGTCTTCCGTAAAGATATGGTCTAAAATATTTGACGCTCCAAACGATTGCTAGTAGTTCTTTTTGAATAGTTGGGTAATTAATTTCGTGTTTATTTAAAGGTCTACTCGCGTACGCTACGGGCCTGTTATCTTTGTTACAAAGTACGGCTCCTATCGCTGTTCCCGAAGCGTCGGTTTTTAATATAAATTCGTTGTCAGCTGAAAAATCAGGGTACTGTAGAACTGGAGGAGAAACCAAACATTGTTTTAAATGTTGAAATGCGTCTTTACATTCATCCGACCAAATAAATATTGCGTGTTTTCTGCAAAGTTTATTTAAAGGTAATGTTATTTCTGCAAATGCCGGTATGAATTTTCTGTAATAATTGCAAAAAGCAACAAAACGACGTACTTCGTCCGCGTTTTTGGGTTCCGTATAATTAAGTAATGCTTTAATTTTCTCTGGATCTGGGCGCACTCCCTCTGCTGACACTACATGCCCTAAAAATAAAAGCTCTTTTTTCAAAAAATCACATTTTGTCGGATTGACCTTTAAGTTAACTTTTCGTAATCGTTCGAAAATATCGATTAGATTTTTGTTATGAGTTACCAAAGAACGTCCAAAAACTATGACGTCATCCATATATATTAGAGATTTCTCATAGGTAAGACCTGACATTGCAATAGACATGACCCGTGAAAAAGAACTAGCTGATATTTTAAGTCCCATGGGGAGACGTTTCATCTGGTACTGTCCTGTGTCTGTAGTGAAGGAAGTGATGTTTCTACTTGCTTCATCTAATTCTGTCTGAAAATATGATTGTTGCAAATCTAAATGCGAGAAGTATATAGCTCCTGACAATGCATCCAAAATGTCTGTAATATTAGGCAATGGGAATTTATCATCTTGTATAACGTTATTAATTTTTCTGTAATCGACTACTAATCTCCACTTCTTTGAGTTATCATTGGACTTTTTCGGTACTAAAAGAATAGGACTGTTCCAGTCACTCGTACTAGGTTCGATAATATCGTCATCTAACATTTTTTTTATTTGGTTATTAATTTCTGGTTTAAGTGATTGTGGTAACCTATACGGTTTTACAAAAATAGGTTTTGTGTTTGGTTTCAAATTAATAGACTGTTTCATTATTGAAGTGGTTCCTAGCTTATCTCCATCTAAATAAAAAATGTCGGAATATTTAGTGCAAATACTTTCTATTTGCTTTCTTTCATCGTCCTTGAGGTGATTTAAATTTAAAGTTTTTAGTAATTTTTTAACTCTTTCTACACTGTTTTTGGATTCATTAAATTGACAAATGTTATAATTTTCGAGTGTTTCTAATTCTGGTTTAAATAAAGGTATTTTTGTTTGTTTTTCATTGATATTTAATACACGTATGGGTATATACCCGTCCTTTGATTTTACTAAACAACCTGCCAAAAAAACATTATCTGCCAATTGCTTAGGAAAAATCACATAATCATTTTCTAAATTAGGATTCGTATCTATTTTAATAAAATGTATAGACTCAGTCCTGGGTTCTAAAGTAAGGTGAATATTACTTTTATTTCCCGTGAGAATTGGTATAATGACGCTTTGCTGATTAACCTGTAGCGTCAGTTGACTTAGCTGTAAGTTGATATTCGCGCTATAGTTTCTCAAGAAATCTAGCCCGATAATTCCGTCTGTATCGCAAGGCATGCAATCTAATACGTGGAATTGATGACAAAACAATACGTTCCCGTGTTTTAAGCGTAATGTAATGATTTCACTGGAATTAATGTTACCTCCTAATCCTTTAATAACCGTATTGTTTTTTATTAATCTGGAATTAATTGGAATTTTATTTCTCTGAAAAACTGACAAACTAGCTCCCGTATCTACTAAAAATGTATGGTTATGTCCGTTGACTGACAAAATTATGTAATGAAGACCGTCGCATGTCAAAATTTTATGCTCGAAAAAACTGTGTCAAATCGGGTTCCTGACTATTCGTACCTTCCTGTTCTGTACGAGCAGATTCTACCGCGCTTGTTTGATTCGTTTGACCGGTGCACGTGTATGCTCGTTGGTATGCGTTATTGTTATTACCATTACCTCGGTGCTGATTTTGACCTCGATATCCGCGTCCACCACGGGCACGACGCCCTCTAAAACCGTTGGAAAATGGATGGCGATAAGAATGGCTAGGGAATTGATTTCCATTGTACCTATTAAGGTTATTATCGGTACCTGTTGAATAACCATGGTAGTTATTCCTAGGATAGTGCTGTCCTGCTGCCTGCGGCCTTCGATAGTAATATCTTGTACCTTGTCGTCCTTTAGATCTGGACTTACCTCTCATGTTCATTACCACTCCTGACGACGAGGGCTGGCTCAGCTCTTCGTCTTTGGCGGCCTGAATGGCTTCTTTCAGCTGGGTGTAGTTCCTTGCCGCGATGATGGTGCTCAAACGCCTGTTTTTCAATCCATCTGCAAACTTTTTTATGGCTAAGCTTTCGTTTATCGGTTTCAAAACCTCGCGGGCCTGTGCGTTATTATCGGCTTGCGCGATTGTGAGACCGATAAATAGATCTTCGATTTTTTCTCCATATTCAGTTATCGACATTTCATTCTGAGTAATATTGTTGAGTTGCAATAGCAAGGAATTCGCTGATTTCTTTGAAATTAAATATTTTTTTATGTCATTAATTAATGCTTCTACAGTTTCATACTTTGGCTGTAATTTCAGTTTGGAAGTTTTATCTAGTCGCGTTTTTAATACAAACGAAATCAGCAATTGCTTATTTTTTGCATCTTCTAGCATGCTGTTCATCATCTCGATGCCTTCTATCATTCTCTCGATTGTGTCTTGTTTCCCATCTAATAAAGGAATAAGGCATGAAGCCTCCTTCAAACTAAATTTCTCTTTATCCGCCATTGGAACTTGTTTTTGAGTTTCTATGCTAGAAATACTATATGCTATAATCTTATTATATGTATCTAAAATTTTTCCACTTATAACTTCAATGATAAAATCTGAATAATCTTCAGTAGGACAAGAAGAGCTTCTTAACAGTTGCTTATATACTAAAAATAAGTTCTTAGCTTCATCTAACTTTCTTACCGCTAGGTTTCCTTTTCTTCTTTCTGGACCTAATTTTCTTAAGTTCACTCTTATATTTTCTAACTTTTCAAATATTTTATTTAACTCTATTTCCATAGCATTTTTATGTTTTTTTCGCAACCATATTTCTTTTTTTTTTGACGCTTGCGACTAAGTTTGATGTATACTCGAACTAATATAGGTTTTATGTCTAAACACTTACAGTCTATAAAGCATTTTTTTTTTTTGTACGTACGATACCGACGCAGCACAGAATTTGCACTTGAACTGCACTTTACACAAACACTTTTTTTCACTAAATCACTGCTGCATCCTCGACCCGAGGTGTTGCCGCTGACCTTGGTTCCGGTTCTATGTCGCGACGACCAGAGAGTCTCAGCTGGACCCTTCTATAGAATTCTTGTCTCATTTCTCGTCTCATCCATTTTTGATGGCATTTTTTGTAGTTTTTGTAGGCCACGTAGAGAATTCCCACGCCGACTAGTGCCAAAAGAATCGTCAGTAAGATGTTGTTTGCTCGGGTGTGCTCACTCTGGATTCCCGAAGCTCCATTATCGCCAACAGCGTTCTGCGTGATTATGACTTCTTTGTCTTCTTGTTTAGAATAAGATTTGCCCATTTTTGCGTATTTTAATTTCGCAGATGCGTCCACACATAAAGTCGAGGCGTCGAAGAATGTTCCCGGCCATTATTATTTCTTAGAACTCCGTTGTAGCGCGAAATTGCTGACACCGCGTCCCAACCGTGCGCAATGGCAGGGTCGCCATGCGGTGGGATATGTAAAATGATAAGGCGTGTTGACTGTATCGAAGCTACTTTATTACTCTTTTCTCATCGTTTGACAAAAGGTATTTATATGATTAAGCAACGCCACCACAAGTGTTAGTCACAAGCTTATAGGAGTTGGCATATTGGCCACTGACTTTTTTGAATATACATATTTTTTATTAAAAACATACGCGCACTGAGGGTTCTGTGTCAACTTTAAACTGAATTAGGGGTCCACTTACCTTTACCTAGCCAAAATATCACAATATTTTTTGAGCAAAAGTTACATTGTTTTTCCTATTATTTGTATTTAAGACAAAGTTATGTTTGTGGTTTTAGAAAATGTGCTAAATATCAAAAATACCGTTTCTATAAATTACTGGGAATTAAATTACTATGACGGATGGATGGACAGACAGACAGAATTGACGAAACTATAAGGGTTCAATTCTTTGCCATTTGGCTACAGAACCTTAAAACCCGCGATTATCTATTTTCGTTATCCTACCTACACTGAAATGTAGGAAATATTGAATCCATGCAAGTTATGATGTACCATTATCTTATCACAAACATCGCTCGAGCGATAAGCACTTGAAATTGTTATAACAAGAACTTCACTCAAAATATTTCTATGATTTATTATTTCACTGAAATCATTATTCAAATGTCACATACGCTGTATGTTATACAAGCGATTTCCCGAGGTTTCCTGAAACAAAATTTAAGCCCATATTCCTCCCATTAATTTATGAAATATGATGAAACTTTCACTGTACCCTAAGTTGAAATACATATATACAAACATGCATACACCTACGAAATTTAGCACACGTGTTTGTAAGCCTTAATAGGTCATTATACTCAAATATTATCATATTTTAACGATGTCACATAAAAACACATTGAAATGATTACTTCCTTTTTTGTAAGTCGGTAAAAATTTGATAAAAAAAATATTTTCTCTTAACCGGCTCAAAAAGTTTCTCGGAAGAGTCATCATGGCAGTATTTTTCCAGCTACCGTAATCGCAAATAAGAAAATACTGCATTGGGTAAGTGGCATTGTTACCAAGCTCAAGCTCAACTCATTACCTACCTGAACCGACACTGTCTCCGTAAATTTAATCACCGTACCCCAATTTACCACTACGTCGTAAATAACTAATACCTTCTTATAGGGTCGGTGTTTTGATAGTTGGGCAGCCAATATATTGCATTTAGGTATCGGTTTATTGATTGTAATAAAAAAATAGTTTGAAGCTATAGGCCATAACAATATTTCGCAAACATTCGCAATATTTTAAACAATAACTTACTTATGATTCATAATCTCTTCTGCATATTAAAATTAAACTTAATTATTATAAAGTATAATTTGATGAAACCGAGAAAAATAATTTTAAACACTTTAAAATTGATCTTTGCTTCAAATTAAACTAATGAATTTCAGTTTGATTTCCTAAATCTGACGAATAACCTTAAAGTATTATTATAAATACTCCGCCTAAACGGATCTTGGAAATCTAAGTGATACCTCGGTTAATTTTTCTAGGTTTTATCAAATCAATTATTTAAATATGAATAAGGGACTATGAATCATGAGTACTTTCGTAGTTCATAACATTGCCAGTGTTTTAAAGTCATCCCGTATATCTATGAACCTTAAAATCATATTAATTTATAATTTTATCAATGCACGCCAGGCGTATAATAATAGTTCTTATTTGTTTTCAGTGAAAGTTGAATAAGATTATGGCCTAACATACTTAAATTTTTGCTTAATGTAAATCTTAAAACAACCGCATCTCAGTGTCAAGTTAATGTAAGATCATGATCCATAAAAAACTTACAAGCTTATTAAAAACAAGACAACGTGACGCGCCCACAAAACTAAAGTTTTGATGAAACCAAACAAAATTGTGACCCATGAAAACAACTTTGGCAATTTTAAAAGTTGAGGCGCTGCAAGATGTTTTATTATATCATCCATTCGTCCTTTCCACTGACATCGTCAAGCTAGTTGGTAAGAAAAGGATGGTTACAGGTGAAACTTTTTTCAAAATAAGGCAGCAAGAGTACCGTTAACATCTTTACTGACTTATTTAATGTGTGTGTGTGTGTGTTTTTTTTTTGTAAAGGCTAGAATAGAACCCGTAAGGTAGTACATATAGCCATCCAACATACGTTTACGTTTTTTTTTTTTTGTAAAGGCTAGAATAGAACCCGTAAGGTAATATATATAGCCATCCAACATATAGCAAGTACGCATCGCTTTAGTTGTCTTTATACTGAGAAATGGGTGCTAAGATTCAAGATTGTAACTCTTTTAAATCTTACTCTTTAAAATATCATATGTGTAAGTGCTCTTTAAAATAGTTTCTTATTTCATCTTTATGAATTATCTGTTTTTTTTATAAGTAACAAAAACAGACATTAATCGTATTAAGATAGTATAAAAAATATTAAAAACTAAGAGGAACTGGACTAATGCACTAAAGTGTTACACCTGCGCTGGTAGTCTGATGTTGCAAAAATTTGACATTTCATTATCACAAAAAATAGCTTGCAGTATCACGAAATCTGATAAAATTAACCGTATTCATATCGCAATCTTCAAACGTACACATTTGCCACGGATCGTACCCGATACACATCCTCCCATTAGTGAGGGTAACCGTTATAACGGAAGATATTTTTATATTAGAGAGCTTATATAGTCCTTACTGTCGAACTGATGGTTTTTACTGTCAATAAATATGCAACAAGTCATCAAATTTAATTAAAGCTCTCTGGCTGATTGTAAATAGATACTAAAAAATGGCATGAAATCATAATAAAGGTTCAGAAAATAATATTATGCAATAAACCTCATCTAGCACAAGCACACAGCAATAAAACCGGCCAAGTGCGAGTCGGACTCGCTCACTAAGGGTTCCGTGCCAACTTTAACTCAATTAGAGATCCACTTACTTCCAGTTAGCCAAAATACCACAATATTTTGTTGACAGCAAATATAACTCTGTTTTTCATAGTATTGCTATAAATAATAAAGTTATGTCTGTGTTTATTGAAAATATGCTCTATCTCAAAAACTGCTAGTTCGATCTTGTTCAAACCAACTTCTACATCATGTATTTTTTTCAAAATTTACACCCGCTTAGTTTAAAAGTTAGATGGGGGAGGACACCCATTTTACCTAGACTTTTAGATAATAAGGGTTTGAGGAACCTAGACACGCTACACGCATAGGTTTGACAAAATAAAATTTTTGGTTTTAGTTTCGTGTATGGGAGCCACTCCTTAAATATCATTATTTTGTATTGTTTGTATGAGAACCGTAAAGCGGTTAACAGGATACATCTTCCTGCCAAATTTCAATAGTGTGATGCTTATAGTTTCAGAATAAAGTGGCTGTGACATACGGACGGACATACAGACAGACAGACAGACTTGACGAAATTATAAGGGTTCCGTTATTTGCCATTCGGCTACGGAACCCTAAAAATAAGCTTTGTGATACGGATATGACGATACACGAGCCTTATTTTATTCTTTTTAGTTACTGACATCCGTCTGGTGTAGTGGTCGAGAAATCGCCTTCTACGCAGCGGGTTACGGGTTCGATCCCCGCACAATACATACATTTGTGTGCATGAACATGTCTGTTTGTATTGGTCTGGGTGTTTTCTATGTGTATCATGTATGTATTAACAAAAAAAAAGTATTTAAGTATTATATCCGTTGTCTGGCACCCATAACACAAGCTTTGAGTAGCTTACTTTGGGACTAGATGGCGATGTGTGGGAATGTCCAAAGGTTTTTTTTACTGATATTTTTCGAGATACCCGTGGACAAACTTTTGCACTCGTACTCGCTTAAATACCTTTAAATTTAAAAAAATGGAATAAAGGGCAGTAATCATGTTTCTTTTTAAATAACATGAAGTTTTTACCATAGGTTTCACCGACGGCTCCCAGCATTAGAAGGTTCGCGGTGAATATTAATTTAAGGAAAAATAAAAATAAATCCTGCAACACCGGTAATAAGTAAATCAATACCTTATGTCAGTTAGACATGAAATAAACAACGTTTTGCAAATAATTTATCATTGCAACTATTAAACTAAATTCCACAAGAATTCTCAGCCAATTATAGTAAAATACAAAATCGGAAATTATAAAAACACATTATCTTGACTTTTGGTACATCCTTTAAATGTAGAGATCAGATAAATAAATAGATTCCATGCATGTAAGTAATAAAATTTTGCAACGTGTTTTTATTTGCATAAGTAGCTAGATATTCAGTGTCTGTTTATTGGTTTCATGATTTAAATATGATATTCAACTTGTGATTATTAAATGGTCAAAATCCCCGCAAGGTAGCGGTTTCAAACTAAGTTTATTATCGGTTTCTCACTTCATAAGATCCGAGCCCCTTATGTATTGCAGAACTATTTAAAAACAAGTTTTCAGCAGATTACTGTTAAAAAGACTTAAAAGACAGAGCAAGAACTTACAAAAACCGAAAAACGAAACCAAACCGAGCGTATTAAGATGCAGGAGACATGTGAAGTGCATTAAGAATGATTTATAATAGCTTTTTCAATTATTTTCAGGACCTTGTCACGAATTGCTGCAGTTGAAAGTTTGAAGGAGTGACAAAGCAATAATTGCAGTACAATAAAAATGACAGTGTAATAATGTAATTAAATAACACAAAATACCTTCTAATAAACGATATTCCCTCTAATCAATGGTTGTCTGGAAGAAATAAGAGACAAGGCCGCCAAAATTGTACTTCTTATGATTTGATTGAAATGTTTTTGTTCCTTGTGTCCTTATTTGTGCAATATTCTTTAATATATATTATTATTATCATTAAATGCGAATCATTGCAGAATATTTCATTTATCTTTTCTCAACGTTATGTATAGTAACAGAAAGTCGCGTTTGTTACAGTTCTTATAACTCGATACGGGGGCACAATTTTCATTATTTACAGTTAGTTGAATTCGTCGATGCGCCGAATAGGACATACGACAGCTATCATAAAATGATTTTGTACTTAATGTTAGTTTAATAACCATATCATATCACTAATTCATCGGTGCAACCTAGAACTTTTCTGTCCCAATGACTGTCCTTCGTGATATGTACTCTGCCCGTTGCTACTTGAACTTATGAACCCTTATACACGACTTTTAACATCGATGCACTCGCGCATCGGGACTCACGCAATGAACAGATTTAATTTAGCAGCGATGCAGTTGGCGTTAGTATGGATGCAAACGCCACAATTCAGTACATGATTTGACAATTTCCAGCTTCTTCATCGCGACTGCATCGAAGCCGCATCGTGACTGCATCGCTGCTAAAAGTCGCAGAGTGTAAAGGGTCTATAGTTTAACTGGTCTAAGTCCGTTGCGATTGCAGGATCACACTGGATGCAACCCGCAAACGGTTGCTGTAGAAAACTGTGGTGGAGGCCTATTCTAGCTTATAGAATGATAATAATAATAATAATATCCTTTGGACATTCCCACACATCGCCATCTAGTCCCAAAGTAAGCTACTCAAAGCTTGTGTTATGGGTGCCAGACAACGGATATAATACTTAAATACTTTTTGTTTTGTAAATACATACATGATATACATAGAAAACACCCAGACCAATACAAACAGACATGTTCATGCACACAAATGTTTGTATTGTGCGGGGATCGAACCCGCACCCGCTGCGTAGTAGGCGATTTCTCGACCACTACACCAGACGGGTCGTCAATGATGATGGTGACGAAGAAGTATTCGCTTAAATAAAAACCACTCAATTCAAAAGGACGGAAATGTTTATTGCGGAAATGTCATTTTAGTTAGACCCATCCAAATGCGACGGAACCGTAGCGTAAGTAACTTTGCTTTCATAAAAAAATAAACAAGAACTCAAGAGCTTTAAAAGCTGTTATTTATCTAGTAGTCTACCTTTTAGCTGTATTAATGAGAGCCGAATAAGGGTTGCAAATACATTACCTCAAATTTTAGGGCATTTACGTACCTTCTTACCTAAGAAGGTACGTAAATTAAGTAGTAAATACGTTATCTAAATAAAAATATCAATTATGGAGTTAAATTAGTGAATTCCGACGGGATTTCCTATTTTCTTTTTATTCAACCCTCAACACAATTTGTTGTATACATCATTGGAATTGTTATTAGGCTTTTGAAAATAATGATTAAAAATACTGCGTTTATTTTAACTTTATTACCGCACAAATGCGACAACTGGGCTACGAGAATTAAATAAAATATTTTATAGTTACTTATCTTTTTTCGACGATAATGAAAATGACATTAGGAAATTGTGCTTGCGATATTGACATTTGTAAAAATTGCAAGTCCCGACGAATGGAGTTATTGTCGAAATTAGCCGTATTCAAATACAAATCCTAAGTAAAGGAAATGTATGAAAATCAATTAAAAGCATCGTAATCTATTTAAAAGCATGTCTCTAGAAGTTAGTTCCTAGAAATATCCGCAAGAGGCTCTTTACATTCGAAAATAAATAATACACCGTATCTAGGAATTAAACACTTGAGTAAAGGTAAAAAATACATAGAAAAATCTTTTGATTTTTTCTAACATAATTCTAGCATAATTTTCGATTTTTCTGCTAAGATGAGCTTTTACAGATTTTCATTACCCTCGATAGCGTTATCGTCAACATCTGACAAAATTAGTGTGTTCAAATTTGCGTTGTCGGCGTATCGACTGTCAAAACACCGTGTCGAGTCTAGCAATTCACGAGTTACTCGAGTTAGCATACGTCACTTCGCGTCGAAACTACCACGCCTGTACGCCGAACTTAGTTGCGTGTAAACAAATTATCTTAAGATACAAAGCTAAGACTTAAATATTTTTACCCCGTATAACTAACCCATGGACTTTTGTTGTCCAGAATAAATAGTTTTTTTTTTAAGTAAGGAATTTTCTTCCTTATGTTAAAAAAAGTATTAGCCAACAATTACGACGGGTGCATTTCCTATTAATAATCATAAATATACATATTACAGCCATATTGTGCCTGTTTAAGTACAAATGTTTGTCCTCATCACACAAACATTTGCTCCTTTCGGGATTCGAACCCACTACTGCTGGTTCAGTAATCATGAATGTCGCGCGGCTGTCATGCTGGTTCTCTGATTCTAGTGCCACTTACGCTTGGTGCACCTTCACACCAGTCGACAATATGACAGCAGCGCTGCTTCTGGCAGCGTCTTCGCAACCGCCGCGAGACAAAATCTCATTGAAAAGCACAGCGTGATAGTCTGCTACGTCACTTGTAACCTTTAGTACAAGAGATCTAACTGAGAAGATGATCTAAGAGATAACTGCCTCGGTGGCGCAGCGGTAGAAGGGTCGCACTTTAAAGCGACGGCTGCGCCAGAGGTCCCGGGTTCGATCCCCGGGTCGGACCAGAAATATATACCTAAGTTTTTCTGTTCAGAAATTCTTAGGGTAGCCCGGAGTTTGGAAGTTGGCGGTGTTTCACCCCCGTGCCTCGGAAAGCACGTAAAGCCGTTGGTCCTGCGCCTGAACTCTCTCCGGTCGTGACAGCTTGCTGTCCCATCGGGCTATGCGAGTGAAAGGAATAGAGAGTGCACCTCTGTTTGCGCACACATTGCATCGTGATTTTTCATAAATCAACACTATCGCTTCGAAAAGGAATGTTTAAAAAATGGCAAAGTAGATAAATTAAATATAAATCAACAGGAGTTTTTAATTCATTCACCAAATATTGCACTAAATGGTAATCACCAAATATTGTACTAAATGGTAATAATCTAGTCTTAATAGACTCCACTGTATTTCTGGGCATTACACTTGACTCAAAATTACAGTGGGGACCTCATATTGAAGCCCTAGCTATAGGAGGCTAAGCTCGGCTGCCTTTGCAGTTAGAAAAATAAGGTATCTGACTGATGTTGAAACGGCGAGGCTTGTGTATTTTAGTTACTTCCACAGTATTATGTCTTACGGTCTTCTCTTGTGGGGTTCTGCTGCAGACATTGATACCATATTTATTTTGCAGAAAAGAGCCATTCGTGCTATTTATAAACTTAGTCCTCGTGACTCCCTGAGAGAGGTCTTTAAGAAAATCAACATATTAACTGTGGCTTCTCAATACATTTTTGACAATATAATGTACGTCCGTAAAAATTTAGATAATTTCATGAAGAAGAGCGACATTCACTCATATAACACAAGAAATAAACACAAGCTTGTCGTTCCTAACTTCAGATTAGTTAAAACTAGTAATTCGTTCATGGGAAATTGTATAAAATTCTTTAATAATATACCACACAATCTTGTCGAATTGCCGGTTGATAAATTTAAGAAACACGTTAAAAACACGCTTATGTCTAAAGGCTATTATAAGGTTCAAGACTACCTGAGCGACACGAATGTGTGGTCCGTCCAGCCTGCACCGACTGATGTACTTACCTTTGATGATTTTGATTTTACGGCAGTTAGTGGTGACTGAGTTTGTTCCGGCGTTTCTTCTCAGCACTTGCCTAATTGTCTGTGTTCTGTCTCGAAGCGCTGGTAGGGCCCAAAAGATAAGTAGACATGATTCGGCCCCTTCAGGGCACATTTATTAAACGGTTTTATTTAGCTCATTATTTTATTTTTCACTGTACATTTGACGTTCATAAGTGGCATATTGTGTCCAAAATTGAATAAACAATATTTGACTTTGACTAATCAAATTCAAGAAACCGTTTTCAACTACTTTGGAATTCTCGGTGTATTTTGTACTACTTTGTTTTATTATGTTACGCTCTCCCTGGGAATTGAAGCGAGGCCTTTGTTTAAGGTTTAGCACGGCGATAGTATACATGTGTATTATTTATTAATATTATAGTTTATTTGTATTTATTTTTATATAAATATTTCACTTGTTCAGCTCTTCATTTTCTTTTTATCCACAAAATACCCCTTCCTATAAAACTCATGATTTCTTTACCCAAAGGTTGTCTGGAATAGATCGCTTATAGCGATATAAGATCGAATTGTAAATTTCCTTAAAACGACTTTGTAAATCTATGCAATAAAGAGTTATCTATCTATCTATAGTGCTGCGTCCATTTGGATTATAACTATTGGCGCTTGTATTTCTACGCTGGGTAGTAAATATTAAAAAAAACGCACATTCAAATATTTTTATATTCATAGTCGGTACCTAACGTATCACACAATATTTGTTACCTTTACAATACTTAGTTTATTCCCCGGATGGAGACGGACTTAACTTTTTGGTACGGTTTTAATTTTTTGTACAGGTGTTAACATAATACCGGTAATTAATAACAACGTTACTACGTAAGTTTTTGGCTACCGCTACCAGAGCTTGCAAGTTCTGTCAATAAGTTGTGTGGAGTCTTCTGTTTTTTTTAAATCGTTTTTATTTTCGTTTACTAAAATGAGGGCGTCTCCACCACGGTAGAACTAAAATAAACAACAATACACTCCTACCGATTTTCAGTAATAGCGGCCTCTCTTATCAGGGAAAGGTAGATTTGTTTTAGTGCCTAGATGTAACCGCAACACAAATGTGCGGAATACTATAAACCCTTTACACAGTGTGATTTTTAGCGTACATGCATTCGCGCCTTTTGAAAGCGCGCGACGCGCGTAAGCATTGCTACTGTATCAATGCTAAAAGTGTGTAAATTCAACAGGCTCCCACTAAATCATTTAGAAGACTCGTCCGTGCACACTTTCTACATATTATGTACTATGTGTGTACATAATATGTAGAATGTGTTTTGAGGTAATCCACAACACATGCGTACAAACAATAATATATTAGATTATATTGTAAATTGTATTAATTTTGTTTTTGTTGTATTTTATGTTTATGTGTAAAATTTACCATTTATTTTAAATAGTAACTCGTTTTCTTTTTTGTTGCACCACCCACAATTATTTCTGCTTAGCCCAAAGGTATGACTGCTAAAGAATGCCAAATGGCGATAAGTCCACCTTTTGTAAAACAAAATTGGTTGTGCAATAAAGTAAAAATAAATAAATTAAAGGTTGTCATTTCACGACTGCCTCGATGCTGCATCGTGACTGCATCGCTGCCAAACGTCGCAGTGTGCAAAGGGTCACAGGTGATAGAAATAAACGTCAGAACTACCCGTTATTAAAAATATTATTTTCACAAAAAGTGATATCAGCATGACGTCCAATGCAATGTGCTACTTTATTTCCTTTCACTGATCCGTTGCCATTAATCTGCATGACCTAACTAGTTTGACTGGCTGAGTATGCTTTTAGCACTTAGCCCACTATTATATACTTATATTGGACACCAATCACATACACTGCTCTGATCCCAAAGTAAGTAGCTAATGCACTTATGTTGTGGAAATCAGACACAACGGTGGTACCACAACACCCAGACCCGAGATAATATATGAAAATTCGATTTCTATATTGGCCCGACCGGGAATAGAACCCGGGACCTCGGAACGGCGACGCCTTGAAACCAGCGGGCGAAGTCTGATTCAACATTTTTGACATTTCGCGTAGACAATTTCAATTTAATTATTTTCTAATTCATTAAATATAATTTTAACTTATGTAGCTTATATGTTTAATAAATCTTAAAAAATATTTGTAATTTTTAAGCTTCATTCGAAAATTCTTCTCGGTCAATAAATACACGAAAACACTAATTTTGTTACGGCATTTTTCGAGCGCCACCTGGTGGTTTTACAGGGAACGATGTCGAGACTTCCGACACAGCGTGCTTAGCCACTACACCACGGAGGTCGTTGCTGGAAGTGCTCTAGTCTTAAAATAAATAATATAAGCAATCTCAACTAAAAGGACCCTTTGATCATAGATATAGTATATACAAGTTAATGCCTTTGATGGTTTTTACATAGCTGATGACAGCTAGTGACACATGTAGATGTCACCGTCATATTGTAAAAATCAAATTTCGATTACAATCGAACGTGATTAATCTGTCAAATTTTAATTTGACGATTTAGTGTGAAATATTATATAAATAATTATAAAGTAAACTGCAATGACGAATCACTGGACAAAGTGGTGGGTTAATGTAACCGTTTATAATGCGAAAGTGCAAAGGATAAATTATGTCAAGCTTTTTCACAATAAATTGACAGATTAAAATAAACCGGATAAAAACCATTAGATTGTAATTGTACTTAAAGAGGGTCTTAGTAATAATAGTGCTTATTGCTAAGACCCTCTTAAAGTTCTAGCTTAAATCATCGTTCTGTCTCTTTACATATCAAATAAAGAAAGATGACATGCGCCAGCCGGTCTTGCTGTTATTAAGACTTTACAATTAATATCTATATGCATTCATTGAGAAATGAGAAAATGATATTATTTGACTTAATTCAATTCAATTTACATAAACCAATTATTATTCAATTAAACCAATTATTATTTCTAGGATTGTTCACTCTTTTCTTAACACGTTTAAATCGTAATAGCTAGGAGAAACATTGGCAAAAAATTCTTAACAATATGTTTATTCATTTAGTGCGTGTTTCTGATAATATTATCTATGACTTGCAAATAAATGTCATTTAGTTAGGCATAAACACCGTGAACAATTTAAATTTAAACACGATGTTTGTTAATTAATTATCCCGAACATTTTGTTATCGTCTTTGACCATATCAGCAGCTTTCTCAGCAATCATAATAGTTGGGGCGTTAGTATTTCCACTTGTGATGATGGGCATCACGCTTGCGTCGACCACGCGTAGGCGCGACACACCGCGCACTCGCAAGCGGCTGTCGACCACAGACCCCATTGCACATGTCCCCACATAATGATACATTGTAGACACCAAGCACTGCGCGTGGCATCGCCAGTAACCCTCGCTACCCGCTCCAAAACCACCACACTTCTCCAACTCTATAAACTCAGCACCAACGCTCTTAAAATACGTCGAGTTAATCACACGGGAATAATCTTTAAAATACTTCACCACATTGTCTAAATCTTCTTCAACAGAATATGCATCGGTTTCAATTAACGGATGGTCTTTAGGATTGCGGGATTTTAGCAAAATTCTACCCCGTGACTTAGGTTGAACTGGAACTACAAAAGATAACATAGTCTCTCGGTTTTTGGTCCTGTCATAAAATCTTTGACAGATATCTTGGTTAAAAGTAAATAGAGTTAAACATCCAGCTAGCATTCCATCTGAGTTCTTAATAATCATGACTGCTTGGTAGTCAGGTTCAGCTTGTTTTTTGTCCAAGGCTACGAAACCGTTTATATCTATGTCTGGGTACTCAGCGGGGTTAGCTGGTTTCGAAACCGATTCTGGACCTGTCTTGTAGATTGACATGACAACTTTATGGTCTTGCAGATTTTCTCCAACAGGCAGATCAGAAATTACTTTGATTCCTAATCTGTTCAAATGTTCTCTTGGCCCGATGCCTGATAGCATCAATAGTTGCGGGCTGTTGGTAGCCCCGGCTGACAGGATAATTTCTTTTTTTGCTCGTAATGTCACGATTTCATCTTTATGATTGGCAACATTTACACTATTAGCAACTCGGTTTTTAAAATTAATTTTTGTCACTAAATGATTCTTCAAAACGAAAAGATTGGGACGCTCTTTGATTGGTGATAAAAAAGCGTTTGCTGTACTTTGTCTTATATTATCAGCTACTGTTACTAGCGGCTCTGAGAATCCCAAAGTATAATTTCCATTTGTATCCATTACCGTTTTGTATCCAATTTCTTCAAAAGCGACCAAGTACTCCTTAGCTTTGCTGGAATTTAGTTTGGTCACGCCTAAATAACCTTTATCACCATGAAAAACGCCATTAGGGGAACGCATAATTTCCATGTTTTCTAATCTTTCACTTTTGATGAAATAAGGTAAGATGTTATCGTAGTTCCAGCTTGGATCATTTGTGATAGAAGCCCAATCATTGTAATTTTGGGGGTCACCTCTTACGTAAAACATGAAGTTGCTGCTACTGGAGCCACCTAACATCTTCCCTCTCGGTAAGCGATCCACGCCATTTTGGTGACATTTGTAAGAGCATCGTGATGTGGTGTAGTTCCAATCAGTTTGGGATCCAAGCACGTAGGGGTACAAGCCAGGAAGCTATAAATAGATATAATTATATTTCACATACTTTAAAACCGAATATACGGTAAATAAATATTATGTCTTACTATTAAAGAATATTTAATATTGAAACAATTCGATGATAATAATAAAATTTATACTTTATTATAGCATTTGTTAATAAGATATGTAAATTAACCGCCTCGGTGGCGCAGCGGTTAGAGGGTCGCACTTTAAGGCGATGGCTGCGAAAAATATGTACCTGAGTTTTTCTGTTCAGAAATTTACAAGGTAGCCCGGAGATTGGGAATTGGCAGTGTTTCAGCCCCGTGCCTCGGAAAGCACGTAAAGCCGTTGGTCCTGCGCCTGATCTCTCTCCGGTCGTATCAGATTGCTGTCCCATCGGGCTATGAGAGTGAAAGGAATAGAGAGTGCACCTGTGTTTGCGCATACACTTGTGCACTATAATATGGCCCGTGCAGTCGGTTAATCGTTGTGATTGGCCACCGTAGTCGCAATCGGCTAGGGGGACTATTATCATTATTATGTTAATAACAATTCTAAAATCAGTTTAATTGGTATATAAAGGCAAAATTAAACACCTCAATTAGAATATTCAATTTTAAATAACCCACTGACAGAAATTACACGCTAGGTATATCATGATCGGATTTAAATTAATTCTGGGAAAAATACTCTTTTTTGACACAAAGTTGCAGAACACTGTTTAAATGCTGACTCATACAATTGTATTACTAACAAAGTATAGAAAAACATTGTGTGTTATGGAAATCAGACACAACGGTGGTACTACAACACACAGACCCAAGACAATATAAAACGTTATGATTTCTACATTAACCCGACCGGGAATCGAACCCGGGACCTCGGGGCGGCGACGCTATGAATCCCAGCGCGCTTAATCACTACACCTTTCTTTGTATAATAAGTCCTGATATACTTACATTAGACTCTGCGGGTGGATCCCCACCAGCTTCTATAAGAAGTACAGACACATTTGGATCTTCTGTGAGTCGATTCGCCATCACGCAGCCTGCTGACCCCGCGCCCACAATTATAAAGTCGAATGATGATCCATCTGTTGATGTCGTAAATGGTAGGAATGCAGAACAGAAGTAAAACATCAATAATGTAACAAAATTACTGTGGGCCATAAACTGAAACACACGCCGCTATAAAAGATCATTTGTAGGAAAAAAAGTGTTTCATGATTTTTAATTGTTACCCATATCTCAAAAACTACAGGGCCGGTGTTGATGAAACTTGCACTCCACCCTATGGTGAAGTTTTGTATGTGTATACCTTATTGAATTCAAAAAGAAACATCTCACTTTGGATTTTACGTTGGACAAACACTTAAATTGGAAATACCACATTGACCATGTATGCCAAAAATTTAGTCGTTTCGTTTTCGCACTTAAAAGAATACGTCAAACTGTTTCGTTTGACGCGGCTTTAGGTGCATATCATGGTCATGTTTCATCAGTGTTAGGCTACGGATTGTTGCTATGGGGTACCTTGGTGGATGTAGATAAAGCATTCAAATTACAAAATAAATCCATTCGAGTAATCAACGGCAATTGGTTTTTGGATAATTGTAAACCACTGTTTAAGAAATGCAATATTCAGCCGCTTCTTTGCATGTATATAAAAAACGTTTGCATATTTGTCAAGACTCATCCTGTTTACTATAAAAAACGAGTAGAAGTTATAACTCGTCAAAATCGAGCAAAGTTTAAAAATCTACTGTTCCAACCTCGATGCTGTAAAGATATATATATAAGAGAAACATCTATAATATGGCAAAAGCAATATATAATAATTTGCCCGAGGATCTGAAGGCACTTGAGGGTAACCTATTTAAGAAAATGTTAAATAATACCCCTACCTAAACATAATACCCCTTCCTATAAGCACATTATTTTTTTACCCAAAGGTTGTCTGGAAGAGATCGCCTATAGCGATAAGACCGCCTTAATTGTACATTATCTCGAAATTATTTTTTTATTTACCTTTCTGGTGTGCAATAAAGAGTTATCTATCTATCTAGTTAGCTATTATGTAATTGTTATAGTGTTAGTGAGTATTTGAATTCAGAATAACTTATTTAATTTATATGACATTCTCAATTTAATTATTATAACATACCTCAATTTATTTAATAAGTTCATGATTATTTTATTTCGTTGAATTGTATTGGATTTGAATATTTAATTCTTAATATTTGCAAGCTTGCATGCAGGCTGGGTACAATTACGAATACAGATTATTGTCATTTTCTGTTAATTTTATATGATTTTGTGTTCTGGCGAATAAACTATTGTATTTGTATAATATGACTTGTCGTTTTCGAGAAATCCGTAGACGAACATAAATACACTTACGAAATTTAACACACGTGTTAGGAGCCCTTACTAGATCAAAATATAGTATTATAATATTTCAACAATATCACATTCATAAACTTTGAATTGATTACCTCCTCTTTTGAAGTCGGTTATAACATTAATTATTTCATTAAACATAATTCTTGAACATCCAATAATATTAAGCTCGTATGATGTGTATGACGTAATTGCTTACCATATATATTAGCTTGCTCAGGATACCGGAAGGCTGTCAGATTAAGCAAAGAAAATAATCTTAACGTATTTTTGATATTGCGATACTTTAGTAATGTTTCAACGGCCTCCATTGTGGCGGCCTTCAATGGATAAACTGAAGTATTTTGGATACTAAGATGTTCGCAAAAACACGTTTGTTTAAATATTCCGAAGAGGATACTGGGCAAAACTAACAGTGTCTATTCAATAGATTACTTGTCGATTTAAAACGCTTATGTTAATATTATCATTTATTGACATTTAATTTTTATATAATGTGCACTTATCATCTTCTTTTATGTTTCTTTATAAAAACCTGTCCACTTCAAATTTGTTTAAAATAATTTCATCGCCATGCCTCTTCTTTCATTCTTCATGCTTTTCCTTACCTGAAGGTCGTCTGGAAGAAATTGCTACAAGCAATAAGACCGCCTAAATTGTACTTATAGCGAATATCAAAGATACTATCCTGTGTTATTACGTTTATGGTGTGCAATAAAGTATTTTTATTATTATTATTATTATCTTCACATCGATAGTAATAAATAAAGATGGTTAATGTGTACCTACGTTTATCAGCCTCTTTATTATTTACATACAATTTTGATTAGCTTATATGAGATTACATTCCGAGCTAGGCAGCAATGTCGCGGCAGCAATGTAGCGGCAGCACTGCTGCGCATCAGTGTCGCCCTGCCGCCGCGACAGACCAGTAGTGACGCGTCTGCCGCCGCGGCAAGAGTACCTACGTGAGTGCGACGTAAATTGACAACTATAGGATGAATTTCTCTGATTCAGAAAGGGAACAGTTAATTAACTATGTGGCTTTATATCCAGCCCTTTACGATGGCAGTCATGCTAATTATCGTAATAATTTGAAAAAAGCAAATATTTGGAAGGATATATCGAAGAAAATCAACAAAACAAGCGAGTAAATGTTCATATTAACTTTTTTTTTGTTACATACCTACTAGTTACAATTATTTATTTGTTTTTCAATAAAAAATCTTATTAACTCAAAGTGAACTAACGAATATACAACAACGTATCACCGCGAACAGAGCGACACTGCGAGTCGGAATTAGCGCGGCAGGCAGCACTGCTGAGCAGCACCTTAAGTGCAGCACTGCAGCAACAGCACTGCTGCTTGTTGCCGAGTTCGGAATCATACCTTTATCAGCGCCACGGTCACGCGACCTACGCGCGACAGTCTCGCTGCCTATAATTTCATACTACACGCACGTCGCGCAGCGGCAGCGCTGCTGTAGTTTTAATTATTATTATTTATTTATTGAACAGGACAACAAAAGATCCAAGTTGGGTTAGTAAACAATGCATCTTACACACTATGTTAGTACCTAATAACTAATTTGGAGCATGTGTTCTGACTAATGTGCCACATTAAGGGATAGACATGTTGTCGCCCAGCAATGACTTTTAATGTAAAGGCATCCGTTGCTGCCAGGCTGCTGTCGCGCTGCTGACGCCCTAATGTGAAGGTGCACGAGCACTCTAGCAGCGCGACGGTCGCGCGACCTTCGAGCGACAGTCTCTCTGCCGATAGTTTCATACCGTTAACGGCAGCGCGACAGCGATGCGTGGGCTGTGCGCGGCAGTCGCGCGGTGGCCGTGCTGCTGTAGTAAAAATGGAAAAGCATCCGCTGCTGCCGCGCTGCTGATGCCCTAATGTGCCGGCACACAAGCGCCTTCACACTAGGCGACTTTAGCAGCGTGATAGTGACGCAACCAAATATTTAGTTTGAATAGGAACATCTCTTACTGCCCCACTACTTATACTACAAATAGATAAATATGCGGCAGGCAACACACCAGTTGTCATGGCATCACACTAGCTTTTCTTCCTTGTGCTACGAATACCAGACATTGGTAATGGTGCGGCCGTCTTCCATAAATATAAATAGCAACACCCATGACTTAGGTACAAATTTTCGTGCTCATCACAAAAACATTTTACCTACCCTTGCGGGAATCAAACCTGCGACCGCCGACAAAGTAGTTAGGAGCGTAGTGGTTAGCCACTACACCAAACGCGTTGTCAAGATCTGGCAAAGACCAGTGATAATATTATAAATATATTATGTTATTTATATCTTAAGTATAGATACTAAGGTTTTTCCACGAAGTACCGAATAAGCTAGACATCCTCTTCACAGTATACAGAATTAATTAGTCTGCCATGTAAAATAGATAAATAATTGATTAATATTACCTGTTAAATTTATAAGAGTATTCTCATGTTTGAGCGCGAGGAATAATTCATATTAACAAATTCTTTCATTTTGTTTTAAATGCGGTACACATAAGTTTGTCATCATGTGCGTTCGTACATGTACTAAAGTGAAGGAAATGTCCCTGATAAATATTAATAGCTTTTTTATGTGCATATGAATAAGTAAACTTTATTTGTTGTTTACTTACTAAGGCTCAATTTTTTCATCGATAGTAATGGTAGAATCTCGTAACCATCAGTTGAATATTTACGACTTACTAATTTCATTATTCGGAAGAAAAAAAACCTTTTCATCTCCCTTGTTCGGAAAATTTAACTTTCATGTGAAGATAGCCGGGTCGAAAATAGTTTTTTTCATCTATAGGTTTCTTTATTGCACATATTAGTAAGCAAGCAGAGGCGACTCGCCGTGATTTTGGTGTTCAATAAAAAAAATTCTTACTAACGCCCACCTTCAGCTGTCACTCATAATTGAAGATTGAGATTTGACATAACTTGTACTAGTTTGGGTGACAAGGTAAAGGTAGCGTTCTTCTACTATAATTATTGTGTGAGAAAAAATACGTTGCGCAAAAGCTTTTGGTTTCATCTCTCGCCAAGGAACTTAATACCTTATAACCACTTTACCAATGGTCATTTAACTAGCCAATCTGACATTTGGTAAAGGTAGTTTATCTTTAAAAAACGCAATAGTAAATATTCAACCACTGGTAATGAAACGTTACCATTTATAACGATGAAAGGGCCTAGGGTACAGTTAAAGAATACAAATCAAGGCTTAAGTTATATTTGCATGTATATTGAATGTTTTTAACACTAACAGTGTCATATTTTATATTCTTAAAGATGAAATAAGAAACCAAAACTTGCGCATGGGTGGAACTCGAACCTCAACTTATGGCTAACCGGGCGAAGCAAACATTCACACTGAGTTAAAAACATTCTAAACGATTGGATAGCAAGGCGTTATCAATTTTCAAGTTGATTTATTCTGTACTGCATAATTAATTGGCCCACTGAAGCATAAACATACAGGCAGATTTACACACAGCTTGCCTACGCTACAGTGCTTCTTCTTCTTAATTGGTTACTAATTGCTGAGTATTGTGACTCTGGATTTTGTCAGCCGACAGTTTCCATCGGCTGCGACTGTCGATTGCAGTGCGGTGCTGATCTCTGTTTCTAATTGCTCGGGGATCGGATCAGACCATCGCTTTGGACTGCAGCCTCTCGGTCTTTATCCTGTCACCATCACACTATAACGTTTGCGATGCGAAACCATAATAAAGGCAGATAGAGCGCTCCACTAATAAATATTTAATGCAACACACTTTGTGCTTGCACAATGCCCCTCAAGGGCCAACTAGAGTCTTTACTCACCGGTTTGGACATGTTTCTTGCTCATTTTGATTTGAGTGATCCGAACAGCATCTTACGAGAAGACGAGAATAAAATTCATGGTGGGCCCTGTCTGGAAAGTCCAAAATTTTTGTGGAGATACTGAAAAAAGAAAGAGTCGAGACTTTTTGAGCTCGTTACCTTTTTAAAAATACAAAAATATTACTGTTGAAAAAAATAACACACAAAAAATTGTACAATACAGAAACCAAAACCTATTTTTTATAAAATTCATTGTAAGTAATGAATTTATGTACATAATAAGGTGATTACAAGTACAAATTATCGCGCCCCTGGCCTTAACGACACACAAATTGTTATTTCAACAGAATTAAAGTACGAGTATTCACCGAATCGAATGTCTTAATTAACTAAATTAATGTAACGCAGGCGTAGAAAACATAAAACATTTTATTACGCTTTAAACAACAGTATAGTACGTTTTTATTTCATGGCCCGGAGAAAATATTCGCAAATAAACTTGCCGGTGGGTTTCAATTAGAACAAAGTGATGTTTACTTTTAATATAAGGAATGGTTAAAAGTCGTTATAGTGAACTGCGTACGAGTCCAATTTAAAAGAAAAACCAAAAGCCGTTTGGCACACGTAGTTATACTTAAGATGAAAACAATTTTTTTGGCACGAAGTACTAACCTCAAAATCTTCGGTATTAGTGGGGCGCTGCACGCTGGTTCACCGACTATTTTGTATGGGATAGTGGAAAAAAAATCATAAATCCATTGTGTGTGATAATATTTAAAAGGGCTTTTTAATGTGCTTCCGAAAATACAGCATATCATTAGATTCTAGCCATTTTTATTTCTATAATCAACCAAAAAAATATTGTAGGCTTCTCCTGGTAAAACATGGCTGATGTTTTGTTTGTATAATATTCTACAAATTATACTTAATATCCTCATTACTATTCGCAAGAAAGAAATTAAAAAAAAAACATTAGAAAGTTTTCAAACTGCAACTGTAAAAGAAATATCTCTAGTATGCGTGTGCCAAACGGCAAAACTGTACATCGATTTGCTGTTTTTTTTTTCGTACAGCTTCCACTATTGCCACTGGTTGAAAAATTAAGTTTGTGCGTGCTTTAAAAAAACAATCTTCACTAAGAGGCGGTTATTTTAGCTAAGAGATTACCATTTGTTTTAGGGTTCCGTAGCCGAATGGCAAAAAACGGAACCCTTATAGTTTAGTAAAGTTAATCTGTCTGTATGTCTGTCCGTATGTCACAGTCACTTTAGTCTGAAACAAGAAGAGTATTTTTTACCCGAACGAGATTGAACTACAAGTGTTTAAGATATAGCACATTTTCAACACCTGCAAACATAACTTTATTCTTCATACAAACACAAAAACACACACAAAAAAAAACATAAACCCATTGTGTGTGATATTTTTAAAAGGGCTTTTAAATGTGCTTCCGAAATTATAGCACATCATTTGATTTCAGTCATCTATATTTTATTGAACCAATTTTTTTAATGACACGCCTAGTTTAGGCTTCTCCTGATAAAATAGGCAGATTTTTTGTTTGTCTAATATTCTGCAAATGATGCTTAATATACTCGTGGTGTCGGGAGTCCACGACTCTAAAAGTCGTGGACTCCCGGCCCCATTATGGTTTATCAGAGGACGCAAGGGATGTCCTGAGGGCTTTGGTCCTCTGGGCGAGCTCGGCGTGCATTTGCCGTCGGGCGTGGATCGCCTCGTCGGGAGGGTCTCGGACAGACGGTGTGGGGACACTACTGTCCAATCACCAGGGACCCTCCTGAGGCGCCAGTGTGCCGTCTAGAGTGGGATGTGAGCTTCTCACCCCACTCAATGGAGATCCGCCCTCCTGATAGTGTGTGGACGTTGCTGCTGTCGTGGGTGGAAGTCCCAAGGGTCGTGGGACTGTTGAGACACCGCAGCCCCTGCTGTCACAGCCAACAAAAGCGGCGGGCGTCGTCAGGTTTTATTGGGTATACCCGAATCCGGTGGAGTCCCACACACGCCCCTCCGTTCCCCGACGGAGAGGTACGGTGCGTAATTAGCATTTCCTGACGTTAAAAAAAAAGGTATATTTCAGGAGCAATATAAATAATGGCTGGGACAAGCAAGTAGACCTTGAGGTGGCCATAATGCCTGTACAATTTTAGGACTTATTTAGGGATGATCGTTTTATTAGGAAATAATCAATGTTGACATCAATGTAAACATCGCAACAACAGAAGGTATCGATGTTGGATTTTATCGATTAAAAAACATCGATGTTTTTGGTAACAAAAAAATGTCTTTGAGATTAGGAATTGTTCTCTATTGAAAGGCGAAGAGAAAAAAATGCATGCCTAGTATTTTTTGGGCACACTGTAAATAATTCGCTTTGACAGATATTTAATGATGCTGGTACAGATGTTGATAGTGTCTTAAAGAAAAGTTGACGTTTCGATATTCTAATAATAATAATAATGATCCCCCTAGCCGATTTCGACTACGGTGACCAGTCTCAATGACTAACCGACTGACGCAGTCGGTTAGTCTAGAGTGCACAGGTGTGTGCGCAAACACATGTGTACTCTCTATTCCTTGCACTGTCGTAGCCCGATAGGACAGCAATCTAACACGACCGGAGTGATATCGGTAGCGGCTAGCGGCGGAGAGGTAAGGGTTTTATGTGCTTTCCGAGGCACGGGGGTAAAATACCTCCAACTTCCAAACTCCAGCCTACCCTGTGAATTTCTGAACAGAAAAACACAAGTTCATATTTTTGGCCCGACCCGGGGATTGAACCCGGGACCTCTATTTATAAAACATTTGTAGAAGAAGTCCCCCTAGCCGATTTCGACTACGGTGGCCAGTCCCAACGATTAACCGACTGCGCGGGACATATGTCATAGTGCACAAGTATGTGCGCAAACACAGGTGCACTCTCTTTTCCTTTCACTCTCATAGGCCGATGTGACAGCAATCTGACACGACCGGAGAAAGTTTAGGCGCAGGACCAACGGCTTTACGTGCTTTTCCGAGGCACGGGGGTGAAACACCGCCAACTACCAAACTCCGGGCTACCCTAAGAATTTCTGAACATTAAAACTCAGGTATATATTTTTGGCCCGACCCGGGGATCAACCCCGGGACCTCTGGCGCAGCCGTCGCTTTAAAATGCGACCCTAATGCGACCCTTCTACCGCCGCTGCGCCTCCGAGGCAGTTAGTTAAATGCATAGAATAAAACATTTATTCTATGCATAAATCATCGATGTATTGATAAATCTTAGTCAGCATCATTATTGTTAAGTATTGATCATCCCTCTACTTATTTTTAGGGTTCCGTAGCCGAATGGCAAAAAACGGAACCCTTATAGTTTCGTCAAGTCTGTTCTGTCTGTCTGTCTGTCCGTCCGTATGTCACAGCCATTTTATTCTGTAACTATAAGCATCACACTGTTGAAATTTAGTAGGAAGATGTATCCTGTTAACCGTTTTACGATTTGTATATAAAAAATAAAAGTTGAAAAAGTTGTAATCGTCATAATCGGACAACTCACGAAACAGTTTGTGGGCACTAGGTCCCCACGGTCCCAGCGTTAAAAAATAAAAAATAATGACGTTTAAGGGGGGCTCCCATACATGAAACTAACATCAAAAAATTTTTGTTAGTCAAACCTATGCGTGTGAGGTGTCTATGGATAGTTCTTTTAAAATGACTTGGAGGTTTCTAAAACCATTTTCTTTTAAAGTTTAATGTTTCATAGCTAGACGCTTCTAAAGTGGAAAATGAAAACTATCTACAACGATCGTCATAATATATATATATATATATATATATATATATATATATAGTAAATGTTGGTATATGTATGTATTATTAATGTATTTATTTTATTGCTTATGTTATGTATGTGTAATATTATGTAAGTATTAATTTATTTGGGACTTTTTTTTGTATATAATTAATTTCGTTTCTTTGTCGCACCGCCCACAATCATTTCTGCTTAGCCCAAAGGCATGACTGGTAGAGAACGCCATATGGCGTTAAGTCCACCTTTTGTACAAAATTTTATTATTGTGCAATAAAGTATAAATAAAAATGGGCGTCCCCTCCCATCTTACTTCTAAACTAAGCGAGCGTAAAATTTGAAAAAAAATATAATGTAGATGTTTACAAATAATTCCAATGAAAACTGTTTCGGACGAGATCGAACGAGTAGTTTTTGAGATATAGCACATTTTCAACAACCGCAAACATAACTTTGTACATCATACAAACACTATGAAAAACAAAGTTATATTTGCTGTCAACAAAACATTGTGGTATTTTACTTAGTGGATTCTTTAATGCAGTAGAAGTTGGCACGGAACCCTCAGTGCGTGAATCCGACTCGCACTTGGCCGGTTTTTTTTATTTTTCATAAATAAAGTCACGTTTATCGGTGATCCTGGGTTCGCAGTCTTGATTAGGAAATGCAATTCCATCAATTATTGATACTTTGTTTTGGCTTAGGATGGCAGAATATTGTTGTTGTGTTTATCAATGCTTACATTGTAATACGATATGTAAACAGTTTTAGTGTTTAATGTTTCTTTTTTCATTAGTTGTGCAATTGGCGGGCAAAAAATAATGCCTTAAAGCACACTCATATACAGTGGCGTAGCTACCTAGGGGCTCAGGGGGCCCTTGAATCCTTACTAGACAATCTCGATCGAATTGAACTTTTGAAAATTTCTCAAAATGTTAAATTTCATAACATTTTGAATATTTCTCATTTTCAAAATGTTATGACAGGTTGCAACCCGAATTTAATTATGGCAACTCAGTCAAAAGAAAAATTTCGAAAGTTATACCTAGGGATTTCCCCTAAATTCTTTCTGTTGGTTGGCAGTGTTGTTAATTTGACGGATAGCGATATGTGTGTTTTTTGTGAATTCGACTCATTATTTTTTTCGAGAACGGTTAAAAAATTAATGCTGTATCAGGAATAAGTGAACTGATGTTAATAAACTTTTAATACTGGTCAGTATAGTGGTTCAATTTTATTTGATTTTAATACCACTCATATTGATGTCTGTTACGTCAATCAATCATGTCAAATCTATGGATTTTGGCTACTTTATTGTAATTTATGTTGTTATTATTTAATATTTTTATTACCTGCCCTGCAGTAAAGAGCGAAAAAGAGCTGATGAGAAAGTAACTTAGCATTTTTAAAGTATTGTATATTTAATATTTTTACTTGATAAAATCTAACCAGTTTAGATGGAAGTGGGCCCTTTTTTTGATTTGCCCCCGGGCCCTTGGTTACTTAGCTACGCCACTGGGAGCCAGTCAACCGCTTGGGAAGGCAGAGAGTTCATTCAGTTGGGGAATATTTACAATCACTGAGAGTTTATTATTTAAATAATATTAAGTGCTTGGAAGTACTGGACACTATTTTCAGAAACCTCAATTTTTTTATGAATTCTACTTTCTCGACCGTGATTCGCAGAATGTGTGCTCACCCTACACCTAAAGCGGAGGCTTCTTACTTCGGGGCCTTGCACAGTATGTTGATATATAGTTTAGACTTTTAGTGCCTGAATTATGAAACGAACTCTATTCTGAACGCACTGGCGACAAAGTTTTGGCCATTAAAAGGAATGCAAATTCAAGGTTAAGTTTAATTGCTTGTCATTCTTTAAAACTGTTCAGCCACCAGTAAAATGCATAAAACCTATGATTGGCCTTTAGATATTTTCTTGGCTAAAGTTCATAGCCACAATTTCGTTCATTTATCTTCATTTCCTTGCATTCTAGTACCTACCTACCTATATATCTTCTTATACCTGTTGAACACTTAATCTATTCAATGCTAATAAAATAATATGAAAATCATGTGCTTTGGTTTCGTTATCATGATTTGTTTTAAAATAAACGCAAAAGCCACACATTCTGACAGACTTTGAGTGGAAGTTTTCGTGACACCACTTCATGTATAAAAATATGTAAGTATTGGTTTCTGATTTACACAATGATTGTAGAATCAAACACGGTGTTTAGATACGTTGCGCTTGTGAATTTCATTCGATTTTCATTTCAGACCATTATTGGTCAAAGTAAATAGGTAACTCTATTCTGTACTACTCATTATCGTAAGAATGGTGGAACATCATCATCATAAGATCATCATCGTAAGAATAAATAAAAACCTCTCAAACTTGTCACGTGCCTTCCGCTTCCCCTCTCTCTGACCCGCGTTCGTCCAATTTGTGAATTTGCGTTATTATAGTCCATTTTCTCTTTCTAAAATCTTGTACGTCCGAATATTCGGTATTGGCGTTATAGTCAATCACTGTACTAATTGATTAAATCGATTAAAGGGCTATGTTTATTTAAATGTATGATATCCTACTTGTTCTTGTTTCACCTTTGTTTTTCTACTCGTTTTCGACAGAATAATTAGTCAACGAGGTTAAAATAATAATTATGGTTTTTTATACTATAAGCTTAGCAAAGGATTATAATACACGCCAAGTAAAAAATATTACATATAAAAATAAATTTAGACAAATCAATTAGATCAATTTAAAAAATTAGACAAATTTAGACTTATCAATTCCTTTGCATGAATAATATCGGTTAAAGTTAATTGAGTTTTATCGCCAAAATTAACTTTAAAAAAAACTAAAAATTGCACTCCGGGAGTGCCGGCAGAAGTGAAAACTTTAATATCAACGTTGTGCATTTTTGATTTTTTGGAATAGTTAGGGAATAATTTTGAATGAATTGCTCTTATTATCAATATAAAAGTACTATCATTTTTGTGATAGAATACAATAATAATAATAATAATATTTTTATAGAATACAATATTTATTTATTGCGATATCGTACACAAACATTACAATTTAT
This sequence comes from Pyrausta purpuralis, assembly GCA_963924145.1. Taxonomy (NCBI): domain Eukaryota; kingdom Metazoa; phylum Arthropoda; class Insecta; order Lepidoptera; family Crambidae; genus Pyrausta; species Pyrausta purpuralis. The sequence continues at coordinate 6,491,000 of OZ001644.1, forward strand.
ATTATATTAAATTACATTAAAAAGTTTATCTCTCAGAAAAATCAACTTACATCCATAATTTCGCCAACCGTCTTACGGTTTTTCGATCAGCCCACGTGTCCTGACGCGAGTTTCACATTTTTCCCCCATCCCACAAAAGTGCTCAACGCTGCTAAAGAAGTTTTCACTTCAAAAAAAGTAAAAACAGACTTCAAACCAAAATTCACTAAAAAGTCTAAAATTTTTAGATTTTTAACATTTTTTTTTTTTTAATGATCATAGTAGAGGGACCGTTTTCACCTAATGACTCTGTTCTTTAAGGAACTACAAATTACCAATCATAAGTTATGTCATTTTAATCCGTCAACTCCTAAGCGTTAAGGAGTTCCACCATCAGCTTAGCAACAACACGTCAACATTATTATTCTATTTAAAAAAAAAACACTTTCCGTGCTTTTAAAATTTGAGGGTTTCCCTCGATTGCACTAAGATCCCATCGTCAGATCCCGACTCTGCAACAATGGTACCAACGAAAAGGTATAACATTTAGGTAGGCGAAAAAAAACGGTCGACAAATGACTGAGCTATGAGATAATAAAGATACAAAAAAAAACAGTCGAATTGATAACCTCCTCCTTTTCAGGGTTCCGTAGCCGAATGGCAAAGAACGGAAACCTTATAGTTTCGTCAAGTCTGTCTGTCTGTCTGTCCGTCCGTATGTCACAGCCATTTTATTCTGTAACTATAAGCATCACACTACTGAAATTTAGTAAGAGTATGTATCCTGTTAACCGCTTTACGATTCTTATACAAAAAATAAAATTTAATGACGTTTAAGGGGGGGCTCCCAAACATGAAACTAAAACCGAAAAAAAATTTTTTAGTCAAACCTATACGTATAACGTCTAACGTTTCTTAGCTAGACGCTTCCAAAAGACGGTAAAATGGGCGTCCCCCTATCTAACTTCTAAACTAAGCGAGTGTAAATTTTGTCAAAAATATATAATGTAGATCTTAACAGGAGTACGCCGGTGCCCACGGACTCAGATACAATGCGAAAAAGAGCGAACTACTAATGTTTAAGACCCGTGGTCATAAGATCACAACAGTACCTCAGGTTTGTGTTGGTGGTCTTGCTCTTAAGCAGGTGTCGCGGTTTAAGTATCTGGGTCACTGGGTTACTGAAGACCTCTCTGATAATGAGGACACTGAGAGGGAGCGCAGGGCATTGGCGGTAAGATGCAATATGCTGGCTCGCAGGTTCGCACGATGTACGGAACCCGTTAAGGTGATACTTTAGAGCAGCCTCGATGCTGAGCCGTATCCGTGGGAGTTCCAATAGCATTCTGCGCGTTATAGCTGGGCGTGTAGATTGTCCCTACATGAGGCAGTGGGTTCGGCTGCATGTGATGTAAAAGTGTGTTTTAGTGCTGTTACTTTATTTTATTTTGTTTTTATTCGTTCTGTGGTGTCTTAAGTGTTAATTGCTGGCTATATTTTCTATTTCAAATGTATGGACTGATGTCTGAAATAAAAATTTGAATTGAATTAACAAATACTTTCAACGAAAATTTGTTGAGACGAGATCGAACGAGAAGTTTTTGAGATATAGCACATTTTCAACAACCGCAAAAATAACTTTTTACTTTATACAAACACTATGAAAGTAATATTTGCTGTCAACAAAATATTGTGGTATTTTACTAAGTGGAAGTAAGTGGATTCCCAAATTCAGTTAAAGTTGGCACGGAACCCTCAGTGCGCGAGTCCGACTCGCTCTTGGCCGGTTTTTTGATACCGGTTATTAAAATCGAATTGGTCTACAAATGACTGTCATATGAGGTTACACAGCTACAAAAAAGAGAAAAAAACATAGAGTCGAATTGATAACCTTCTCCTTTTTTGAAGTCGGCTAAAAAATGACGAAATTACAACGTCTCCTTTAGCACAACTATTTTGAAATTAAATGTAGGCACCCTAATTAATGAAATCTGGCGTTACTTGCTTTGCGGAAATTCTTAATTTAATGAATCCTGACGGAAAAAAGCAAAATACATTACATTAATGATGTAAGTATTCAAATGCTTTCTCATAACAAATTGACATGTGGCAAATATTACTCGTATTGTTTAGTATTTAATTAAGATTTGAAAATCGTTGTCATGACAAGGGTTGCATTACGCAATTGATAAGAATTATTGTTGTTATTAATTAAATTACACATACTATGATTTTTAATAATTCAAACAAACATAAATAGACATAAAATAGTTACGTTGTACGTAGTATATTTCAGAATAACCTTTTTAGTTTATTATCGACCCGCCCCCTCTTTACGCGGCATAATTTTTTAGCATTAGTATTTTTAAATATGATATGTTATTTTGTTCATTATTATTTTGTGGCGTTTTAGTGCTTTTTGCTCAGTTGCGCAGGGAAAAGTTAACATCCAAATAAAATGTCTACCCGTTAACAGAAATTTACTGATAAGAAATTGTTTAACCTAAAGATTAATAGGCCCTTCTTAAAATATCATTTCATTTGCTGACTTAACTGATTCTTTTATTCTGGAACTGGTAACTGTAAATATACACTATTTATTATTCATTGGATAGAATTCTATGGTAGGTATGTTAATTAAACAAAAAACTAGGAATAGACAGATTTTATTATACGAAAATGAAATTTTCAAACAAGACATTTCATTTTACGCTGCACTTGCGCTAATCACAGTATTTAAATAAAAACAACATCATAATACAAGGAAAATTTTATTGGTTTTAATACAACCTTATCATTTATTTTGGACGGAACGCAATAACAACTATGTAAATTAAATATAACATTAGGAATAGGAATATAATTAGTAAAGACTTAATTGGGGTTATGTTGTAGTACTTACAAAATTTATACCTACTTAACTGAAATACAAGGATGACTAAACATTAAAACTAAAATCTAAAAGAAAAAAGGACTTCTCTATCTTCTGGTTTCAGGGCCAAGTTAAGTATTTCCATGACTTTACCATTAATCAATTTTGGAGCATCCTTAGCCCATAAGTAATCTATATGATTAAACTTAGGAAACGGCACTAAATACAACGATGACCTTGGTAACTTCTCATGCAGTTTAATAACATCCTTCTCGTTTGACAGCAAATCGTTTTTGGCCCAAAACAAGGTGACGTTTAAAGTCACTTTACTTAAATCGTACTCGGGGGGAACATCAGATCCGTACATCCTCCGATTCCGCTCAGCGTACCCGTAGTCGAACTGCTGAAACCTCTCCGACAAAACCATTTGAGACATGTGAAGAGCTGTTTTCCATGATGTGCCCGTCCCCAAGTTTGACAGGAAAAACGGTAGCAAAGTACGGTTGAACTGCTCCTCGTCAGCTCCGCAAATGTAAAACACAACATTATTGCACAAGTATGTGTCCATATTCTGAGCCTCACACATCCTATTCATTTGCCCCAAGAACGATTTCTTGGGCAGAAACTCATGAGCACCGTACACCATCTCAGTGTAAGCTAGATGACTTGTGACACTGGCTAAAGATTTCAAAGGTGACTGCATATTTGATAGAAACACTTCTGGCGCTAGAGCTATGCCTGCACTCAGCTTCTCGTTATACTCCGGCCGCACAGACAGCATTGTAAAGAGGACCGTGGTTCCCATAGAGTGGCCTATGTAAGCAATCTTCGCATCTTCCCCTTTGACTTTCCGAATGTAATCTATAACTGCGGGGATGTCATAATAAGCGACTTCGTGCCACGAGAAGTTCCAATACTCTTTGGTGTTCTCTTTCCACCAGGCATGTTCCTTTGAATATTTGTTACCTCTTATGTTGGTCATCCAAACATCGTATCCAGCGTCTGCCAAAACGTAACCGAGGGACTTTTCCGGTCCATTAAGGATCCAGTCGGCAGAGCTTGCAAACAGACCGTGCTGTAACAGTACGGTCTTTTTAGACACGTCTCCTCCATTTTTAGATCTCGGTATCCTATGGATATTCAGCAGAAAACCTTGAGACATGACTGTATGTGTCTCGCAAGTGTAACCATTCCGCGATATGATAGAAGGTACAGATAAAACTAGGTCCGGGTTCTCCAAGCGTGACTGCGGATCTTCCGTCGGCATGAAGGACCACGTGTCAGCAAAATTTCTCCCGTTTTCTTTGACTCTGTCCACGTAATTGTTGACATCGTCTGATATTTTCTTTTGTTGTTCATCTATGTAGTCTTTAACTTTAGTCTGCACTTTTACAGCTTCGTCGTATTTGGTATTCACTGCTTCTTCAACACGTTGAAACTGGTTCTTGAAAAAGGCGTTTACTAAGTTCGTTTGTTCTTCGAAGAAATTTTCTAATGCGTATCCTTCGTTAGGTATGGATTGTGTAAGGAGTATCACTAAAATACTAAGTCTTGTCGTAGCCATGTTCACTGTTTTAAAATTTGCGCTTAACTGATACTTAGCGCGAGCATTAACCGTAATATTACATTCCTGTTGACCCCTGGGATCAAGAAGACCAACGTCATATTCAGATAAAGCGTTTATTGTTGCCGGTAAATATAGATCGCTGAATAATCAGTCTCGTGAACGATTAATTAAGTAAACATCGAGAAACATACAAACAAACATGACATAATAAGAAACTGCACTGTTGTGTAAATAACTATCTATACCGTATGAGTAACAGGTAAAATCCCGTAGTTAAATTCGTTTAATTCTTCGATACAAAATGCTTGACATGTTTAATAACCAACTTACCCACATTTTTTTCAACTGCGTGGAACAACATAATTGTTTTCAAGAAATATTGATAAGGCCAATTATATTTACAAAACCGACAAAGTGTAAGTTTGACTCGCGCACCTTTGGAAGGGTTCCGTATAACTTTAAGGGGTCCGTAGCCAAATGGCAATAAATAGAACCCTTTTAGTTTCGTCAAGTCTGTCTGTCTGTCTGTCCGTCCGTATGTCACAGTGACTTTATTCTGTAACTATAGGCATCACACTTTTGAATGGTAGGAAGATGTATCATGTCACTCGGTTTACGATTCTTATACAAAAAATTAAAAAAATGATATTTAAGGGGGAGCTCGGAATACATGAAACTAAAACCGTATAATTTTTTTGTCAAACCTTTGCGTGTTTCTATGGATAAGTCTTTTAAAATGATATAGAGGTTCCTAAAACATTTTATTTTTAAGTGTAACGTTTGATAGATAGCCGCTTCCAAAGTGGTAACAAATAACTTTCAACGAAAATTGGTTTGGACGGAATCGATTTTTTATGTATAGCACGTTTTCAACAACCGCAAAAATAACTTTTCTTTTTACAAACACTATAAAAAACAAAGTTTTATTTAATGTCAACAAGTTGTTGTGCTATTTTAGCTAAGTGGAAGTAAGTGGATTCCCTAATTCAGTTAAAATTGGCATGGAACCCTCAGTGCACGAGTCTGATTTGCACTTAACCGGTAAATGAAAATGAAGGCGAAAAGTAACATCAGAGAAGACTTGATTGAGCTAACCTTATCTTAAACGATTGTTAAATATTAGTAAAAATATTTTCTTTGGATGTTGAGAGAGCAATCTCGTAACATTGATGACGTCAAGCCGCCAACGCGTTAAAGAAATCCCTTACAAAATTCAACAGGTTTGTCAATGTGTCGGTGGCCGAGTGGTATAGGCTTGCGCTCAGATAGCGTAAGACAAAGGGTTCGATTCACGTCTGACATAATTGCTTTTTACAAGTGCAATTTATGTCATTAAGTTTGTATAGTGACAAAACACTATAAAAACAAAAAATAATAATTATTTATTGACTTACTTCAACTTAACCGATTGTTGAAATTTTGTAAAAATATTTCCTTCGGATGTTGTCAGAGCAATCTCGCAACATTGATGACATCACGCCGCGTACGCGTTTACTTTTTAACAGCTGCCATCTTGAATTCCAAACGACATTGGCCGCGGAACGCCTCTCCCGACTCCGGTTAAAAAAACAAAAGTTAGCAATTGCAAAATTCAACAAGCTTGCCAGTTTGACTTTGATTACTTGTCTGACAGTTGCTTTTTTCGAGTGCAACTTATGATATTGGTTTTCATATTTTAATTATTTTAACTTAACGCATCCTCAAGACAAAGGGTCTTGGCAGACTGACGGGCAAGTAAAAGATAGAATAAGGGTTTAGTCTTTTTTATTTTCAGATACGGAACCCTATAACGCTTGTCATTCGGTTTAATAAACTGACGTAGATAAAGGTCAGGGTAAGCCCCGGATATTAATTATTTACAATAAACATAACAAAGAATCGATAAGCAGTTTTAAGTAAGTAAAGTGAATCCTACCAGAAACATTTTTATGTAAAATATTGCCAAGACAAGACCACAGCTCGTACTGATAAAAAACCGGCAAAGTGCGAGTCGGACTCGCGCACTGAGGGTTCCGTGCCAACGTTAATTGAATTAGGCAATCCACTTACTTCCACTTAGTAAAATACCACAATATTTTGTTGACAGTAAATATAACTTTGTTTTTCATAGTGTTTGTATGAAGAACAAAGTTATGTTTGCGGTTGTTGAAAAAGTGCTATATCCCAAAAACTTCTCGTTCTATCCCGTTCGAACCAATTTTCGTTGAAAGTATTTGTTATGATCTACATTATATATTTTTTTCAAAATTTACACTCGCTTAGTTTAGAAGTTAGATGGGGGGGAAGCCCATTTTTCCACTTGGATGCGTCTAACTAAGAAACGTTCGACTTTAAAAGAAAACGGTTTTAGGAACCTCTATGTCATTTTTAACCTATCTATAGACACCCCACACGCATAGGTTTGACTAAAAAAATTTTTTTCGGTTTTAGTTTCATGTATGGGAGCCCCCCCTTAAATATCATTATTTTTTATTTTTTGTATGCGAATCGTAAAGCGGTTAACAGGATACATCTCCCTACCAAATTTTGATAGTGTGATGCTTATAGTTTCAGAATAAATTGGGTGTGACATACGGACGGACAGACAGACAGGCAGACAGACAGACAGACAGACTTGACGAAACTATAAGGGTTCCGTTTTTTGCCATTCGGCTACGGAACCCTAAAAAGTAAGAAATTTGCATGTGGAAACCAGATTATAGCTCTACACTCCCGGCATTTAAATAAACCGCCTTCAAGAAACTGATTAGTCAGCCAGTTTTTAGTCAGTTTTATTGAAGCTTTTTTTATCATTATTTTTATTTTTTAGATATTACTCATATTTCAAAAACTACTAGGCCGATTCTGATAAAACTTACACTTTACCCTTAGTAGAACTACACTCCACCCGATTGAACTGAAAAATAATTATCTCGTTTTGACATCTCGATTCTGAGAAATCCTGAATCAAACATACAAATATGCAAACATACATACACTTACGGAATTTTGCACACGTGTTAGGAAGCCTAAATAGATAAAAAATACTAAAATTTTATCCAATTCTGACGATATTACATGCATGCAGGTTGAATTGAGTACTTCTTTTTTTTAAGTCGGTAAAAATATGTGACTTTGCCATTCGTTAGTTTTTGTTATTTATTAAAACACTTATTATACATCACAACAAAAGCCAACAACAAGCCAATTACTATGATAATTGTAATGAACGGACAAAAGCACGTCAAGGTAACTTGCAATATCTTATGCAGTCGCAATAAAGGTTATTTTGCCACAAAAGTAGTTACCTGATTTGCAGGAGACTGTATTTCAGTAAATATTTTTTCATACACTTCCGAATGTTTTGTGACGTCATTGACGATAACTAAACTCCATTTGACTAGCGATCTACCTATATAGGTATATATAAACTCAACTGTTAACTTAAATACAGAGATAGGTACTACAGAGAGACAACTTATTTTTTGCAGGTGTTTGTTTCACTATTTTTGAGAGCTGTATCCATTTTAGGGTTCTGTTAATTAAAGGAAAATAACTGATATGAATATTTACTTTATAATATAAATTGCACTTGTAATTATTTATTTTATCCTTAATTTTAACCGTTTGTTAAATATTTGTAAAAATATTTCCTTCGGGTATTGTGAGAGCAATCTCGCAACATTGATGATGTCACGCAGCCTACGCGGTAAAGTAAGCGCTTGCAAAATTCAACAGGCTTGCTAATGTGACGGTGGCCGAGTGGTATAGGTATACGCCCGGATGGCGTAAGACACGGGGTTCGTTGCCTCGTCTGTCACGGCCAAAGTTGCTTTTTACAAGTGTTATTTATATTATTGAGTTGGAACATTCTATAGTATAACCTAAATTTATTAATAAAATTAAGACATGCAACATAAAAAAAAACTTAAAGTGTTCCCATTCAAAAACGAAACCTTTCCTTGAGGCAAGGTGGCTATGATGCTGGCTGCGTTGCCGCGTTGAATAGCTATGCTAATCCTTTGAGCAATTCCTTTAATTTATTGAGTTTGTTTAGAGACAAAACAGTAAAAAAAAACTAAAATGTTATCAGGATAAATTTATTTTCCGTGTAATTGCCAAGAATGAACATTTCCTGCTCAAACACAGTTGTACAAAATGTTGACTTGGTTAAAAGGTGTAGTAGAAAATAATGAATACTAAAGCGAAACAAAAATAATTTTAATATGTAAAACGAATAAGACAACAAAAGCTAGTATATGGCATTCGTTTCAAATTGTCTGCCTTATTTTAAGACAACGTTTAGGTACTGTTACATGACAAACTCATCATACAACAGTAATGCCTTAGTTTTTTAGCAAACTGAAAAAAAAGAAGGTTCTCAGTTCAACCTGTATGTATCTATGTTTGTCCACGAATTTCTCGCGTTTGGCTGGACCGATTTTGATGCGGTTATCACTAAAATATTTGTTACACCGAGGAGAAGGTCTTAGTAACTATTTTTGGTCAATTAAGAACGTTGTAATTTAAACTTTTAATTTTATATAAAAATTGAACGGCACTTAATAAACCATTAGGCTAAAATAAAGCTGTGAAACAAACTCGGTGTGTAAGTCGGTGCATGATTTCAACCTTCGTAAAGGACAGCACCAGTCTACGTTCGTACGTACATCATGTACCGAATTGAAATGAGTTTGTTTCTCCTATTGGCTTTAATTTAGTCCCTTTAGTGTTTTTATAAGGCAGTTCATTTTTTATGTAAAAAAATGACACCTTTTTGTGGTTTATTTTCGGCTGCAATTCATTCAATTTTATTGTATTAATTATATTACTCTACGTCTCTTACAACTTACGAGTATCATATCTTAGAATCAAGTTTCTGTTTTATTGCTCCATCTAATATTTCCAAAACTTTGTCATTGACCAATCTCGGCGCATCTTTAGCCCACATGTAGTCTGCGTGATTGAAGTGATCGAAGGGCACCAAGTACATTGCAGTCGTGTTCGGAAGCGCGTCGTGGAGTTTCTGCACATCCTTCTCGCTCGACATCAAGTCGTTCTTAGCCCAGAAGAGAGTCGTGTTCACTTTCACCTCCTTCAAATCGTATTCAGGAGGAGTCTCAGAATTGTACACGGCTCTGTTCCTCTCGGGCGTCTCGTAATCGAACTGCTGGAACTTCCCGGACAAGCTCAACTGAGCCAGATGCAAAATGGTCTTCCAGGACGTACCTCCACCCTTCGAGAGGAACTGAAGCACACGAAAATTGTTCCATTGGTCCTCGTCATCACCGATAGTGTAAAAGACAAAAAGCTTACAATAATCGCTGGCTAACTCCATCTGGCATATCTTACTGACTGAGGCTAAGAAATCGATTTGCGCTACTTCATAGGAGCGCAGCCAAAGAGCCGCGTGCGCCGCCCTGCTGGTGCCGGCCGTCAGCGCGCGCAGCGGCGACTCCATGTTCGCTAGGAACACCGCCGGCGCCAGCGCAATACCCACACTCAGCTTCTCATTGTACTCCGGCCGCAGCGACAGCATCGCGAACATTATAGTCGTCCCCATCGAATGACCGATGTAACCGATCTTCGTCCCGCTCCCTTTTATTCTTAGTATATAATCAATAATTGCCGGCATATCGTACCGAGCAATTTCATCAAACGAAAAGTTCCAGAATTCTTTCGTATTAGTTTTGTACCGTAAGTGTTCTCGTGAATATCGGTTACCCCTCGCATTTGTAATCCACACGTCGTAGCCGGCGTCTGCTAGGACGTACCCGAGGGATTTGCCCGGTCCATTAATGATATAGTTGGCAGAACTATCGAACAATCCGTGTTGAAGGATTATTGTTTCTTTAGGCACTGGTCCGCCTATTTTGGATCTTGGAAGCCTGTGTACTGTCAAGACGTAGCCTTCGGAGACTACTGAGTGTGTCTCACAATCGTATCCGTGGCTGATTATCATCGCTGGTACTGACAGCACCAGCTCAGGGTGCTCCAATCTTGCTCTCGGATCATCTGTCTGCATATACGAAGTTCTGTCTTTGTAACTATCGATGTAGTCCTCAATTTGTGTTTGTAAACTTTGAGTACTAATTCTCGTGTAAGTGTTGAAGAGCTGCGTGACACGGTCTATTTGAGCTTGGAAGTATTCATTCGCTTTGTTGGTCTGATCGTTGACGTAGGCTTCCCACGTTAAATCGGCACTGTTTATGACATTTCTGGAAACCATCAGCAGCACACCGACACCGATAGTCAATAATTTTAACATGTTGACTGCTTTCAGCACTAACACAACACTGAGTGTGAGGTGCGTTCAGTGTTTCTCTTGACCTACAGGTCACGTAGAGACGTCACTTTTTGAACATGGTTATTGTTAACAAGTTTTAAAAATATGCAACAATGTGCTCGTAAATGATTTTTTGAATAGGTGATACTCGTATTAGCAAAATACAAAGTCCATGAAAAAGTCAATAACAACTACATCTTTCGAGCATCGAGGTGATCAGCGTTTTATTTTGATTTTTTTTCGTAGGTGGATATTGAAAGTCGATTTCGAACGTAAAAACGAAATGAAATTAGATAAAATTTATAAGCGCGAGAAAAAGATCACATATTTTATGGTGGAATTCAGAGGTTGAATTGCGTAAAGCAATCGTATTCATTTGACAGTTCAAAACGTACGATATAAATGAATATCCTTTAAATAAATAAATATCCTTTGGACATTCCCACACATCGCCATCTAGTCCCAAAGTAAGCTACTCAAAGCTTGTGTTATGGGTGCCAGACAACGGATATAATACTTCAATACTTTTCGTTTGTAAATACATACATGATAATATAGAAAAAATATGATCAAAGATATGATCTGACAAACGGCGAAGAACAAAGCGTGTGATAAATCATATTGTACGTTATGAACTGTCAAATGAATACGATTGGTTTACACAATTCCAGCACAGGTACAGTTATGTTCGTCTTTAAGATGCATAGGACTTAAAAGCAATAATATAAGATTTTTTGTTAGAATAGTGTAGGGACAATGTTTTGTCAGTTAAATAATTAAACTTGTCCAGTATATTGTTATTCTCGTAATTATTCATACAGTTTATAAACACATGTCAAAAGGTGTTTTCTATCTTAAATATTTTCTTCATTATCTGTCTGTCATTTCTAAGTTATCTTCAGTGTGAAATTATCTTCCCCGATTCAATATCTAAAAGTCAAAGCCGTTTAAACTCAAAAAATGACAAAGAAGTTGAAGCTGATGTTTGAGTTGATTCCTTAACGAGTTCCCAATTTCGTGTGACATCAAAGTTTGTAATTTGTAATTGGTAAGAAGACTGCCCGCTCGCTTTCACTGCCGTCCGTTCCAAATTAAGGTCTAATTAGATGAAACAAAAATAAAAGTCCTTTTAGGAGAACTTCAATATTTTAATCATCCATTTAGAGGCAAATTGACAGTTTTGACGATGAAAGATCTTTTTATGATTAATTCATTTCTTATTTGAAGGTTGATGCTAGTCTAGTGCTAAATTAAGTTTTGACTGGCAATCATACTTAGCAAGGAATTTAATACCTATATTTTAAAAATGTTCTATAGCTGAACAAGTGGCTAAAACGCTAACGGCTAACGTTACAAATGTTTTATGCAAATCGTACTTGCGATTGCGAACGAGACATGACAATGCAATGTCACTATGGTAAGGAGGTTTATTCGTTCTCGTGTTACATAGGTAACAATTTATTTTATACAACAAGATGATCTTGTATACTTTATATTGGTCGTCAATTTCGATGTAACAAAGTATCCACAAAACTAAAAACTACATCCCATTTGATCAAGTCGACTCTAGTCCCAAAAACTAACACCAGCGGTATTAGATTACACTCTTAAAAACCTTTCTATTCCTAACGAATACCGTTCATAAAAGAATACGAATATAGGTTGAACACCATTTATGTATGATAAAGAACAGTCAGTAAAATCTTTTTTGTATTTTATTATTTTCGCAAAGAATCTTCATAATATTCTGTTTTTTTACACCTAGGATACACCTTCCTATGAATCAAAATTATTGAAGCTCAATTTTAACTTCTTTGTAGCTATAAAAGTCAAAAACCTGCTAATAAACATTTTCCATACTAGAACTTTGGGAAGAATGAGAAAGCAAAATAAGTGTTTTTTTGTGACTGACTATGCCAAAACTTATGAATTGGTATTCGTTGGAAATCGATTTCTAACGGTTCTTTACTTTAAAAGGTTCCGGAGCCGTGTAATGTGCGCGTCATCTACATACATAAACACACACACATTTCCTCCCATAGTATAAAAGTTTCAACATTGTTAATAAACGGGCTCTTTGATTGCAGTCAGTCTTTTATTATACTGCCTCGGTGTCGCAGCGGAAAGAGGGTCGCACTTTAAAACGATGGCTGCGTCAGAGTTCCCGGGTTCGATCCCCGGGTCAGACCAAAAATATATACCAAGGACTATCTGTTCAGAAATTCTTAGGGTAGCCCGGAGATTGGAAGTTGGCAGTGTTTCACCCTCATGCCTCGGAAAAGCACGTAGAGCCGTTGGTTCTGCGCCTGATTTCTCTCGTGTCAGATTGCTGTCCCATCGGGCTATGAGAGTGAAAGGAATAGACAGTCCAACTGTGTTCGCGCTCACACTTGTGCACTGTAATATGTCCTGCGCAATCGGTTAGTCGTTGTGACTGGCCACCGTAGTCTAAATTGGCTTGCGGGACTACTATTATTATTCATTAAACGCTTTTCCAGCGGTACAATTCTACTTAAACAATAACTGTAAATAAACAATAACTTAAAATGACGAAACATAATTTTCCACACCTTCGTTGCTTTAAAAAAAAACTAAAATGTCTAAAATAACGCTAATAGGAGAAACAAACTCATTTAAAGTCTGTGCATGATGTGCTTACGTAGACTACTGCTATTTGTTAAATTTGACATCATGCAACCTTCAAATGAGTTTATTTCTACTATTACCGTTATTTTAGTGTTTTAAAGAATCTTTAATTGTGGTGGAAAAATATTTTTTGTCCTTTTTAGTGATTCTTTCAGTTACAATGTACCTGTTTTTTTCTAAAATAGTTACTATAACCCTCTCCTTAGTGTATCAAATACAAGTTTACTAAAAGTTACATCAAAATCTGTCGAGCCAAACGCGATATATTCGCGGACAAACATACAGGTTGAACCGGAAACCTACTCTTATTAAGTCGGTTAAAAATAATATAATATTTTTGTCCTCAAACCGCCAAGGTACTTTCCCTCCGAGTGAAATAAAAATAAATATATAATAATTGTACTACTCATATATTGTATCTTTATTGAGAAAATAAAATTGGCTAAATGCCTGGCTATTTACTCATACATTAAAAAAGAAGAATTTAGGAGACATTGCAATTAATTAAGAATAAGTTTAGCAATCCTCGCTCTTGCCAGTAATTTCACTTTCTTCATTTTTGAGCTGTCATGAAAGTGGAAGAACGAGGTTCTATCTCACATACGAAATTGAGCTCTTTGTCACACCACACGTCGTTCAAAATGCCGTGGTTGGTCCCTCCGTTCAGCCCCCCACACCTCTCGCCGGCCTCGGGAATGCTCGGTTCTCCCCAATTCCAGTTATCATATCCTGCATCTGCTAGAGATTGGCCTGAAAAGTCGAGTACCAGAATTTGAATAAAAATCTAAACGTATAGCATAAATTTTTCGGGTAGTATGGCAATTAAAGCAAAAAATTGAATCGATGTTTTTTAATAGAACCTTCACCTGGTAAAAATGCTTTATAATATTTAACTTAGAGATATAGCAATCCAAAGTTTTAATCCTTAATCAATGTATGTCAAAATAGCTTACTTGTTGTACGAAATGATAATGTCAAATTCTACGACTGGACATATGATAGCAATATATTACTGGATCTCTTTATTTTGTTAGAAAATAACGATTTATTTATTTTTCGTTACAATAAATAAGAATTATAAAGAATTGATTACTGATTACTTAAAAGGCGTATTTTTAAAATATTTGCTCGTATTACAGGAAAACCCTGTATAATATATTGTAGTCAATGGTGCGATCTGATTAAGGAAAAAGGTTAGAAGGATCATAAAGTTGCAACCTACCGCTATGAAAACCCAGTGGGTTAAGTTTGGCTTACGTCCTGCGGCTAATGTATTGATATTTACATAATTAATTTGTGTAATCGCAAGAAAGTACTAAAATAAATAAAATGTACCTTGCACAGTGATCCAGATGCGGGGTTCACCGAAGGCTCGGAATCCGATGAATGTTGAATATTCATTGAACTTTGCCAAGTCCCAAATTACCTACAAATGTTAAAAGCATACACATATATAACAGCGGCTTAGAAACATTTTTAAACCAGTTGACAAAAAATCTTGTATTGAACCGAATCTTTCAATTTTATGAACTCAATAAATCTACCTTAAGATATTTTCAGCAACTAAAGATAAGTATTTTTTCACAAGCATACATCATAAAGGCCATATTAAAGCTATTTTGACACCTGCTTTATAAAAAACTAAGGGTCATAAATTTTGATCATATTTAAATACAAGGTAGTTTTCCGAACACCTATATGAAGAATTAAGACCTCACCTCAGCTTCTTCTTGGCTGTTGATGACGGCCAAGTGTCCACTTTCAGCTCTGCAGACATTATACGCGCTCTCCCAGTCACGTTTAACCTGATGCATCTTGTAGCAGCTTCCAGTACGCAAATTTATATTATACTCTGCAAAAAATACAAAAATAAAACTGAAGGGTGCTTGACTTTTAACCGTTAGAGCGAAGCTACACTATCGTTGCGTCTCCGCATGCAATTTGTCGTCTTCCGTGTTGTAATGACTAAGCACGCTGGGTTTCAAGGCGGAGACGCCTTTCACAATTGCATTAGCTACTTACTTTGAGATCAGTCATATCAATGTATGTGATTGGTGTCCAATATTTAATGCATAGCAAGATACTGTGGAGAATGCCATTCATACGTAGGTATGTAAAATTACGGAGCTACACCGCTCTGACGTCGCATCGCACCACGCAACTCAACGCAATGGCAAAGTGGCTTTGCTCTGAGTGAACATGCTTAAACTGCTAATAAATATGTCTTAGAAACTTTACCTGGATCCAAGGTATCACACTGCGGCACTGCATTGCATATAAATCTGTCTGGCCTGTAACATACAAACAGATTGAACAACCGACTGGATTAGCATCTACTTTAACTCTTAATAATGGAGTAGTTCAAGAATGAATTACTCAGCCTTTGTTATTTATTGGTAAAATAATAGATGAATTTCTGGCTTTCACTTTGATTATTGAATGGATCACTTCCCTAAGTAACAGTGACTCATTGTCGATGTGGATAAAAAATATGTCAAAAATAATTTGTGAATGACGTTCAACATCCTAAGTAATAAGTACATATAAAACTAATTCCTATCGCCTTGATGGGTCAGTCCATTCCTAAAGTAATAAAACCGACTTCAAAACCAAAATGCACTAAAAAATCTTAAATAAACTCTTTACCATTGAAAGTAAAGGAAACCGTTTTAGGCAAACAATTTCTTTTTGGAGTCGGTGCTGTGATAGTTGATGCTTGATGGTCAAAGTGGTGACCAACTCCAAAACAGATTTTTTTTGCCTAAAACGGATTCCTTTCCTTTCAATGGTGAAGAGTTTATTCAAGACTTTTTAGTGCATTTTGGTTTTGAAGTCGGTTTTTACTTTTTTTTTTAAAGTTTATTTTATTTCTTCATTTTTAGTGATTACATAAGAGGGGGGGGGGGGGGAGTTGCACCTTATGATTCTATTTTTTAAGAAGCTACAAATTACTTATCGTAAGTTCTGTCATTATAATTACTGAACTCCTAAGCGTTAAGGAGTTCCACCATTAGCTCAGCCCCACAAGATGTTGACGATCAGACGTAACAACACGTCAACGTTAAGATTCTAGTAAAGAAACACAATACGTGCCTTTAAAATTTGAGGGTTTCCCTCGATTACACCAAGATCCCATCATCAGATCCCAAAATGGAAGAAAGAAACGGGACCAACTATAAGGTACGACCTCTAAGTAGGCGAAAATTTTTTTCGATTCGGTCGACAAACGACTGAGATATGAGGTAACATAGATACAAAAAAAAATATGATAAAAAAACATACAGTCGAATTGATAACCTCCTCCTTTTTTGAAGTCGGTTAAAAACGACTTAACCGATTTTAACCAGCTTGTCAGAAACAGTTTCTAAATTACTATATTTGGAAACAGTACATTGATTTGCAACTCACGTCATTGAGGTTGATTCTGTTTCCAGCAAGGTAGTAGATTCAGAATAATTGCCCATTACATTAGAAAAATCATAATCTTTATCCGCTTGCGATGTGATACTGGTACTTTCATAATCATCTGTTATTCTTTTATTCTCCCATCTCAGTGCTTGAGATTCCAATCGCGTGGCTATTTTGGGTTCAATCTCGCAGATGAACATCAAATCCATGGAGCAGGTGACGTCATTTAAAACACCATCCTCCTTGGATCCCCTAAAGATTACCGATCCACAGTTTTCATTCATGCTGTTTGGTTCCCCAGGAAACCATTTATCGTAGCCCGCTTCTTCTAGTGATTGGCCTGTAGAAAAAAACATTTAGTTATTCATCAACGAAAACAGGGTGAGTTTTCATTTTTGGGCTGATTGATTATTGAATCATCAAGCAGGGTTATCATAAGAGTGAAACCACTCAACGATGCTGCGACAGTTAGCGATGCAGTTCCGTAGTTCTACATCTAATGTGAACAGCATGCCACACGGTGCGTTAAAACAACGCGACGCAACGCGTATTGCTGTTAAGGTTTATATGCAGAACAACGAAGCTGCAACGCTCCGAAGATGCAACGTCGACGCAACGCCAGAGTGGCTTCTCTAACTTCGCAATGATCGCAACGATTGGAATCCGTGATGACCGGTGTTTGGGTTTGCACCATTTGCAAGTAATAGCATGCCTATTGCCAAGAGTGTCCGAGCAGATTGTTTGTTTGGGATATTGATTGGAAGTGCTTACTTCGGAGCGATGACGAATCTTTCCTTGACTCTAGTTGCTGTATTACTATTATAGCGACATTACCTTGCAAAGTAGTCCACGTTCGGTAGCGATAGTACTCCACATCATTGGCAGCACGGTATCCCAGAAACAGTGCGTATATGGATTTACTTTCTTTAGCTAGTTCCCAAATTACCTGAAAGCAAGACATGAGCTAGTTTAACAATGCAAATTTATTGAATTTAATGAATGTCAAGATATCGTTTACTGAAATCATCCTAGTTCAGGTTTCAACCCACCATTTTTAAAACTAGCGGACCCAGCGAACTTTGTTTCGACCCCGGCCCCGGTAAGTAATTAGGTACTCTGAAATTGTATAATTTTCCGCACAATTTTGCTTACTGTTTTCGGTCATACGTAAGATCCTCCTTCTGACAATAACAAATACAACAAAAAAGAATGAGACAAATCGATCTAGCTCTTTACGCCGTGACCAAGAAAAATATGGATTCATTTTTAATAGGAGTGTTGGATCTTGAAAATTGTAATTACAAGGATTATGGTGAGGTAATAAATTATTTGTATCATACTTTGTAGAAGAGCAGCCGTTTAAAGTGAGACAAATAATATTTATCGCAACAATATATATACAATAATAGCTAACTACGGCTTGGACAAACTAATTGTCAGCACCTATAGACCCTTCTCTTGGAGGCGGTATATTCAGTTGTACCACAGTTGTACGAACTCTATTCAGTTTTACCACAGCTATACGCATTCCATGTATTTATGGTAATAATGTATTTATGTCGAAACCACACAAGCCGATGCATAACGTCAACGCTGCAACTTTGGGGCGGGGGACGCTCCGTTGCTCTACATAAAATCTGAATGCCACACCCGCCTTACAAATACATGCGACTGTCAGGACGCGCGCGACAGGGAGACGAGCCAGAGAGGGATCTGCGTCACGATGATGGATGGACCGTTGCGACAACGCAGCGCTCGTGTGATACCCACTGCGTTGATCCGCCGCAACGCAACGAAAATGCCCGTGTGGTTTTGCTCAAGGCTCCACTCTCAAATTTACTCACCTCGGCCTCGGCTTGGCTGTTGATAATGGCCAAGTGGCCCCCTTGTGCTTGGCATATCGAAGACGCATCATCGAAGTTGTGTTGGTTTTGGTAGACCTTGTAACAGCTCCCGGTGCGGTTATCCAATACATACTCTAATGAAATGAAATAAATAAGATTTTTTTTTTCATTTTTAAAAATATAGTTAAAGGGTTTTTCATAATCGAAAAAAATAGAACTCTAATATGCAACGACATTAAGTAAAAAATTTGGACCGTTAACGCTTACATAAATTAGGACATTGTAAAACAGAACGTTTGTGTTTATTAGGTACGCCATTCTAAATTGAGAGTGGCGATAGCTACTTAGAATTGTCTAGTTTGCTTAATCTATTAAAGATTATTAAATTTTATTTATATATATGTTTTCTTGCTACTAACTTTCTACCCAATGAAGATGTATAGAAATAAAACACAATTTAAAAGTTGTACCTAAACTACAACTTACCAGTGTCTGAAGTACCGCATTCTGTGAGCTCCGTATCCTGTTTCTTTATATAACAGGCAAAAGGATGGTTTTCGAAACAGGATAAATCCACCTTGGTACCATTTGCGCTCAAGCCGACGCAGGATTCCAATGTGTGTGTGAATGTTTGGGAATCGGGGATACCTTGAACGTTTTAAAAATATATCAGGTCAAATCGTTTTAAGTTAAATATTTTAACTGTGTCTGTGCATAAATCATAGAAACACTTAACATTATTTAAATAGAGATTTTATTTTATTTATTCTTACTTGTATATCCAGGTGGTAATTATTTTTTTCGAAGAAAGAAAATATCATTTTTTGAAACAGCACCCTGATAATTTTAAAAGTTATTTACGTCATCGGCTTCGTTTCTCAAAATTCAATGCCAAATCCCTCTTTTTCTCTAATCTTAACCTTAATTATTAAAAAATCAATATCTGAATATTTTTTGATTTATTTATTTAAACTTTAATGGTACAATTAGCTGACTAAATGCCTTATGGTATTCTTTACCAGTCATCCGCTTGGGAAATGCAGAGAGTCAAATCAGTGGCGGAATATTTAAAAGTACTGAGAGGCACCAAAAAGTATATTTCAAAATGCAGTAACATAAACATACATACTAATATTACATAGATAAAAGAAATATATTAATATGTAAGCATGGCATTAATGAACGTACATAGAATACATATATTTAATAAAAAAATAATTACAGATAGGAAAATGTAGATATTGATGACATCTGTAAAGATATTAACGACAACAGTGAAAGCAATGTTGGTTAATTCTGAAGTGAACCAAGGTTAAGATAGTAGGTGTGGAGAGACTTCTTAAAAGAAAGTTTGTTTGAGGAAATTGTGATTTCCATGGGAAGAGAATTCCAAAGGCGAATCGCAGAGATGGTGAAAGAGTCCAACATAAAGCCGGACTTGTAAAGAGGAGTGTGAAGTGTGAGAATATGGGAAGATCGCAGGTTGCGCGAAGTTGTGGAAGCCAGATAGTTGAACCGCTGTGTCATATAGGTCGGAGAGTGAGGGTTATGAAGCATGTTGAAGAGTACACAGAATTCTTATTTCTCTGCGATGACGGATGGGAAGCCATTTAAGCTTGGAACGGTAAGCAGAAATGTGGTCGTACTTACGGAGACCGAAGTAGAAACGAATACCGTATTTTGAGGTGACGATCAAGTTTATTGAGAAAAGCTTTACTTATATTCGTACAACACACGTTGGCGTAGTCGAGACGAGGCTGAACGAAAGATTGGACAAGAAGAGTTT
The DNA here is from genome assembly GCA_963924145.1 of Pyrausta purpuralis. NCBI lineage: Eukaryota > Metazoa > Arthropoda > Insecta > Lepidoptera > Crambidae > Pyrausta > Pyrausta purpuralis. Next base: position 6,511,367 of record OZ001644.1, read on the forward strand.
TCATGTGAAGAGGGAGAAAGTTTTTGAATTTATAGAGTGCCCGTAAAGTGGCAGTTATCTTCCTGCTGACCCCGGCAATGTGTTTAGACGAGCTGAGGGTGCCTATACATAGCCCCAGGTTCTTAACTCACTCAGTGTATGGTATCACGGCTTTTTAAGTAAGATTGGAGCAGTGGAGTCCACGATGATCTTGGCCAGTTGCCGTGAGCTGTCAACAATGAAAGCCTGACATTTGGACGAGTTTGCTGATATATCGAATTTCTCTGACCAATCGACGATACAGGCGAGGTCACGAATCATGGCCAAAATGGCCGAGCCTATATCAGACATCTCTGCCTGAGCGTAAAGTTGAAGATCGTCTGCATATAGATGATAAGAGCAGTTAAGACGGCTAGTGAGTAGCGAAAACGGAAAAGAGGAGCGGAGAGATAATACCACCCTGAGGAATGCCAGTTGTGATATTGGACCAATGAGAAAACTTTTGGTCAAACCAAACAGCCTGGTGGCGTCCCTGAAGATATGCAGAGAACCATTCCAGTGCTACAGATGAGACCCGCAAGTGGGACATAATTGTAAGGAGCACATCATGGTCGACATTATTGAATGCATTAGAGAAGTTAGTTAAAACGAGAATGGCTTTTTTACTATCCTATATTTTTGAAGAGGGCATCTTTAATGTCCTCAATGACTTTAAGAAGTGCAGTGGTCGTGCTATGTCAGGGACAAAATCCAGACTGATAATTATTAAGGAGGCTATTTTTGAGTAAGAATGTAGACAGTTGCTTATGGACAACAGCTTCTAGGACTTTCAAAAGAAAGGGAAGAATGAAGATTGGACGAAAATGAGTGAGTTGTTAGAGTTGGATATTTTAGTAAGAGGAAGAACGTAGGCTTTACGCCAAACAGCAGGTGCCACCCCAGAGTAGAGAGAAAAAATAATTATGTGTGTGAGAATTGGGGTGATTTTTATGGCTTCATTTTCCAAACAGCAACAACAGTAAAAATTTGATTTGATTTGAAAATAGACCTAATATGGAACAAAGAAGTAAAATAAAATAAAAATACGTAGGTCTTATTTGTTTCATTTAAGGTCTACTTTCACCTCTTATCAGGATTGCACTTTTACACACTATATAGCGCTCACCTTCCACGTGCTTCTGTCGACTATTTGAGAAGAAGCTGACCATACCAGTGAAGACAAGTGTCCCTGTCACTCCATGCTCCATCATCAGACCTCGGATGGCCTGCTTGAGATCTTCATTGAGGGGTGAAGCTAAGACTGCTCCTAAAATGAATAAATATTACATAAACACACACACACACACACACACACACACACACACACACACACACACACACACGCGAGAGAGAGAAGTAAATAAAATGTAAATCCCTCATTGGCTGTAAGTCCGTTATCATCATTAAAAGATGTAGATTTTGTAACAAAAAAAAATAATTATATGAAAGTTTTTATTCATGGGACAGATTCTCGTGCAGTTCGTGTACGAAAAAAGTTCAACGATCGAATTTTCGTTTGTACGATAGTTTTTATTTACTTGTAAATAGATATTAGTTGATTTTTTAACGTAAAACGGTTAATATCGCAATCGAATACCCGCACGAAAAAAGTTAAATTGACGCGAGAATGTAGAGATATACCTAGTCTTGCCATAAATATTGTCACATAGTATTTTTTTTTTAATTTAATGCAAATAATATTTATTACTTTCACATTGTGTTAGTTTTATACATAAATATAAATCAATTTAAGATATAAAAAGCTTATTTGATGTTGTCTCCTTTGGCTGCAATACATTCCTTTAAACGTTGAGGCCAGTTATCAATAGAAGCACGCACTGTTTCCATGGGAAAATTCTTCACTGCCAATCGTACGGATAGTTTTAGAGACTCCAAATTACCACGGCGTTACGAGCAAGCCGTACTCTCTAAAACTGACCATAAATCATAATCCAGCCGATTAAGATCGGGACTAGACGACGACCAGTCTTCAGCTCTGATGAAGTCTGAAACGTTCGCTTCTAACCAAGACTTCGTGGACCGAGCTTTATGACCCGGTGCCGAGTCTTGTTGAAATGACCATGCTTGGTTATTGAACATTGTTTTGTTAAGGGGCTTTTAACTACCTTCTCAAGAATGGTATCTTGATACACTTGTGCCGATGTTTTGATACCTTTTTCCCAAAAATATGGCTTAGTCACTCCACTCCACACAAACCATCACTGAACTCGGGTAATGCCCACGTTGCACTCGGACGACTAATTGGGAAACTTCCTTAGAGGTTTAAGCATAAAAACGGTCATTTTGTTTGTTAAAATGTTGCTCAATTGTAAAGAGTTTCTCATCCGTAAACAAAATTTTTCGGTGATCTCCCTTCGCTTCAGTAGTTTTTTCGATTTTACCAACATAATCTTTTTTAAATTATCAGTTAAAAAATTACCAGTACGTCTTATAGGCTGCAAGTCCTTAGTCATCTTTTAAAATACGCGACATGGTTTTAGGTGCTATCTTCATCTCCCGAAATTAAATCTTTTGCTTTCGGACTGGATTTATGCGAATTCTTTCCCTTACTGCTTTGACCACCTTTTTCGTACGAACACTACGTGGACGGCCAAATCCTTTTCTGTCACAAACAGAGGAGGTCTCATTGTACCTATTGATAGCCCGGTACATTAACATTTGACTAATACCAAGCGTATGGAGAGTTTTAAAAATTGCATTTGGCTCCATACCAACTTTGTGTAATGCAATCACAGCGATTCGGTTCTCTTTATCACCCCACTCCATTTTAATATCGAAAAATATTATAAAATGTATTGGCACCAAAATTAGAAAACACATAATATAATCGTATAAAAATGTCAAATTCCAAATTCAAATGTTTACGAGTATGTATCTATAATATCTTTCTTATTTGTAACAGTACTTATGGCCAGACTGTGTAAATTTTTTGTCGGGATGTAAATTTCCACACAATAAAACATAAATTGTATTAATAATCAATGAGTACTATACGCATCTACTAAGTAACAAGTAGATAAAACTCTTCATTGCATAAATCACAGCTCAGTAGCAAAGCTTACAGAAAATGTTACATTCAAGTGGCTTATTAGATAAAAGCAATTTATTTAAAAAAGCACAGAGTGCAAGAGTCGTATTGCTAAAATAAATAACCTTGGCTAGCTTTAATGTACCTTCGTTTATGCACGTTAGATGAGCTTGCTCCCATATCTGGGGCAGGCGGTGGAACTTCAGCCAGCCCCCAGCTCTCTCGTTCAAGACGTAGTCAGGACGAAGCACATTGCCACCTTGGAATAACCAAAGTTAATAATTTGGTATTGCAAATGCAACAACAGAATTTCTACTACTAATACTAATTTCTACTAATAATGTTTTTTTTTATACTCTATGGTTGTAACAGCCTTGGTCACGAGCCAACTGTTAAGTTCTTATTGTAATGCAACGCGAAAGTTTAAAATCTAATAAAAGCTGTTGTGTGTAAATGATGAAAGAAGACCTCCGTGGTGTAGAGTCGAAGCACGCTGGTTTCAAGGCTTCGCCGCTCCGAGGTTCTGGTTTAGATTCCCGGTCGGGTCAATATAGAAATCAAAATTATCAAAATTTTAATATTGTCTCGGGTCTGGGTGTTGTGGTACCACCGTTGTGTCTGATTTCCATAACACAAGTGCAATTAGCTACTTATTTTGGGATCAGAGTAATGTGTGTGACTGGTATCCAATAGTTATATTTATTTATTTAAAGAAATCTTGCAGAAATCTTGGAATAAGCATGAGTGAGTATCGCAAATCAATTATTAAGATAAAATTTACAAAATATTTATGATATAACCCTTATTTTGAACTAGGTGCCTCGGTGGCGTAGCGGTAAGAGGGTAGTACTTTAAAGCGACGGCTGCGCCAGAGGTCCTGGGTTCGATCCCCGGGTCGGGCCAAAAATATATACCTGAGTTTTCCTGTTCAGAAATTCTGAGGGTAGCCCGGAGTTTGGAAGTTGGCGGTGTTTCACCCTCGTGCCTTGGAAAGCACGTAAAGCCGTTGTTCCTGCGCCTGATCTCTCTCCGGTCGTGGCAGATTGCTGTCCCATCGGGCTATGAGAGTGAAAGGAATAGAGAGTGCACCTGTGTTTGCGCACACACTTGTGCACTGTAATATGTCCCGCGCAGTCGGTTAGTTGTTGTGACTGGCCACCGCAGTCGAAATCGGCTAGGGTGACTATTATTACATTGAACCCACTATTAATATGGTTCTACTAAAATGTTAGCAAAGTAATGCTGCCCTCGGGAAATTGCGCAAGAGTGTCTTCTCGTGTCAAAAACCTCAGTGTGTGAAGTCGAAAGTCTTCAACCAGTGATGACATACGGATCCGAAACATGGTTTCTAACTATGGACCTTATAAACAAGCTCAAATTACACAACAAGCGATAGAGAGGGCTATGCTGGGAGTTTCTCTTCGGAGTCAGAAGATCTCTATTATTATTTTTGTACGTATCTATTATTTATGTAGACATTTTTTATATAAATAACTAGCGGTCCCCCGCGACTTCGTCCGCGCGTTTTGAGTTTGCTCCCTCCCCTTCCGTTGCAGCGTCATGTTTTATATCCTAAAGCCTTTCTCGATAAATAAGCTATCCAACACAGAAATATTTTTTCAAATCGGTCCAGCAGTTCCTGGGATAAGCGCGTTCAAACAAACAAACTCTTCAGCTTTATAATATACTAGCAGCCCGTCCCGGCTTCGCACGGGGTAGACAATTATTTATTTTTGTAAATTTGGATATAAAACACTTTTTTTCACAAATATTTTTATTTATAAAAAAAATATTATTTATTAATTATTTATTTTAAAAAATCCCACAGTTACATTTGTATGTAAGTCTATTTATGTTCAATTTCTTTGATGGTTCAAGTGGCGGGCACTTAAATAAGTAATATTTACATAGGATATTATGTACATTTTTACTATAGTTTTTTAAGTAATTAGAATAAAAGCAGAGTCGAATAAAATATATACAGTCTAAATGAAACGTTGACAACTTTCAACTAAAAATGTATCTACCTATACATCTAGGTATTTCAAAGAAATTTTTGTTCGTGTCGATAGAAACTTGCCTATCATTATAGTATTTTCCTTACAACTTTTTTTTTGTTTGGTTTTGTTGTTTGTGCTTATTATTTTGTTTTTTTTTGTGTATATTTTTTTGTTTTTTATTAAAAAGGGTTTGTCATTAATCATTTTCATTCTTATTATTACTTAATAATTTACATTTTTAGTATTTTTTATTTTACAGGTTTACTTTTACATTATTTACAGATATAATATTAAGGTGGATTTACGTTTTTTACTTTTATATTTGTCAGTTTTTATCTTAAAGCTTCACTGTGAACTACGTTGGCAGTGGTGTTTGTAGATGGCAATAAAATATATTGTTTTTCAGGAGATCCCACTCGAGGAAGGGCAACATATAGTTGTCCATGAGAAAAGCATTATTTTCTTACTAGGTCGATGCCAACCATCGAAAATGTTTGACCCTGGGACTTATTTATTGTGAGGGCAAATGATGTTTTAGAGGAAACTGTAACCTCTTAAAAGATATAGGCAAGTCCGTAGGAATCATGGGGATCCGCGGTATGTGGGCGAGCTGTCCGGCCGCGGCCCCGGTGATTATAGTGGCTACTATGACGTTCTCCCGCAATTCCTTCACCAGAAGTCTCGTGCCATTGCACATGCTGGGAGGGCATAGGTTCTTCAGCAGCATTAAGAGAGTGCCTACCTTTAATTGTAGTTCGTGGGACCGCAAGCCGGAAGGATTCAGGGAATTTAAAAATTCTTGTGGATAGTGCACTGTATCTTCGATGTTGCATACTGTGTCAATAGATTTGTAAGATTTAAATTTACCGGGCACTTTTTCCATAATAATTTTGTAAATCTCATTAACCGATTCATTTCGCGGGGACACTATCCGGAGCCAATTGAAATTTCTCTCCGTAAGATTTTGTATGTCCGGATATATTGTGTCCACAATAATTTCTAGACCCTGAACGATTTGACCCAATTCGTTATCCAACAATACCTGGGGACTGTTTGCAACTGGAGACGGTAATTTTCCGTGTCCAAGTTTTAGAAGTTTTTGTGAGAAATTATTATCGTCATTGTCACTTAAATGTGCTCTCATATTTATGCGCAGATTAAGAGTTTCAATCGATTGCCATAAAGTTGATGATTTAAGGCAAGCTCGAATAACGTCAGCTTGAGTACCTTTTGTTATAACTGGTAATGTTTGACGAAAGTCTCCAGCTAAAACAAACGTCACGCCCCCCATTATACGGTCTGAGCTTTGGATGTCTCACAGCGTGCGCTCCACGGCTTCCACGTACGCCCTGTGGCTCATGGTGCACTCGTTCCAGATGACCAGCAAAGTGTCTTGTAAGAGCTGCCCCAGCGGACCGTTTTTGCGGATCGAGCACACAGATTGTTGTTCCAAAGACACAGCCAATGGTAATTTAAATGTAGAGTGAGCAGTCTTTCCATCATTTAATAGGGTTGCAGTAATTCCGGACGATGCCACTGCGACAGCTTTTTTCCAGATTGACGTACTTTTGACAACACTAAATTGGCAAGGAAGGTTTTGCCTGTTCCACCCGCCGCGTCCAAAAAAAAAACAGTTTACCGCTGTGATTTTCAACACTCTGTACTATTGCATCGAATGCTATTTTTTGATCTGCCACTAACTTGGGTACATGCGTGTTGACAAATACAGACAACTCGTTAATATCATGCGGCACGGTACGGCACGGTATCGCATGGACGATGTTTTGTTGCCGATTCGGGGAAGGCAGTCCAAAATGTGCTAAATGCTTGTCGTTCAGTTCCAAAAGCTTGTTTTCTTTTTGTATCAAGCCTTCATTATGTACATCACAATCCTGATCTTGTTGTTGAGCTGCACGTCTGATGTCCTCACACAAATCGTATTTGAAAATTTCCCATAATTTGAGAGGTTCAGAGGGAAAAAGAATGACCACAAACAGCTCTCTCAACTTTAACGGGCAGTCAGAAACCGAAGTTTCTCTCAAAGTCATCTCCCATGGTTGTCATTTTCTAGTAAACCTAAATCTCTGCGAGCAGCTTAGTATGTTTCTTTAACAATGCCATCAACGGTTTTTAACCGACTTCAAAAAAGGAGGAGGTTATCAATTCGACTGTATGTTTTTTTTTTTTTTTTTTGTATGTTTGTTACCTCATATCTCAGCCGTTTGTCGACCGAATCGAAAAGTTTTTTCGCCTACTTAGAGGGTGTATCTTATAGTTGGTCCCATTTTTTTCATTTTGGGATCTGATGATGGGATCTTGGTGTAATCGAGGGAAATTCTCAAATTTTAAAGGCACGTATAGTGTTTTTTTACTAGAATCTTAATGTTGACGTGTTGTTATGTCTGATAGTCAACATCTTGTGGGGCTGAGCTGATGGTGGAACTCCTTAACGCTTAGGAGTTCAGTAATTATAATGACGGAACTTATGATAGGTAATTTGTAGCTTCTAAAAAAATAGAATCATAAGTTGCAATTCACTTCCCCTCGTCTAAGGTAATCACTAAAAATAAAGAAATAAAATAAACTTTTAAAAAAAGTAAAAACCGACTTCAAAACCAAAATGCACTAAAAAGTCTTAAATAAACTCTTCACCATTGAAAGGAAAGGAAAGGAATCCGTTTTAGGCAAACAATTTCTTTTTGGAGTCGGTGCCATCACTTTGACCATCAAGCATCAACTTTCACAGCACCGACTCCAAAAAGAAATTGTTTGCCTAAAACGGATTCCTTTCCTTTCCTTTCAATGGTGAAGAGTTTATTTAAGACTTTTTAGTGCATTTTGGTTTTGAAGTCGGTTTTTACTTTTTTTAAAAGTTTTTAAGTCTTGGGTCGATGTCGGGCCACGCACATGATGAAGTAATATCCTGAGATAAAAGCACTCGGATTGAGAAGGATGGACGCTGTACACTCGGCCCAACGCCGCATCTTTTTTACACCTGGATGACCGACTACGTCTTGGCCGCGTTTCCTTCTTGAGAATTTGTTATTGGCCCATGTGTAATAATGAGGTTGTATATTTTTAGCTGAAAAATATACCCGTTGCCCATTTTCTAAATGTACAGCCAAGTGAACAACGGTGGGGTGTCGATCGTGAATAGGAAACTCTGACAATCTCCACAATGCCTCCGATGTATTTCAGTGCCCCTTCCACCCCGCCCGCCGCGATGCCCGGCGCGCTTTTCAGACTGCATCGCAAACAACGGCCACGGCGCTATGGCGGTTTTGTTTACTGTTTGAATTGTTTAATTCGTAATATCTTTTGAAAGGAAAGTCCAATTTAAATAATTTAAAAACTATTCTATAGGTAGTTAAATGGTCTTGACCATAAAATAATTTATTTAGATAAGAATTAATATAAACACATAAATAGCATGGTTTGAATTTGGTTAGCATTTTCATTAATGTTTAAAATGAAAAAAGTTGTTGTAGTGACATAACTACAATAGTCGGATATATGCTACCGCGGAGTTTTTTGTAGACATTATGATGTTCTTCAATATTGTTGTACATTATTTTGTTCTATCGCTAATAGTTTCGGCAGCGCATTCGACGAAAGACATTTTAAGACTCATTTTTCTACACCTTCGGTTACATTGTTCAAATTTTACCAAGGATCCCTAATTTTTTTTTCAAAATGAAATGTAGCCCATGTCAAATGGGAAGAATGTAGCATTCTATTGGTGAAAGAATTTTTTAAATCGGCCCAGTACTTTTTGAGCCTATTCATTACAAACATACAAACATACAAAAATAGGTACAAATCTTTCCTCTTTATAATTATAGTGTAGATAGTGTAGATAGTGTAGATTAGCGCAAGCGCACGTTGTACTTAAGCTGCGAAATTATTTTGGTGCGGAGTTATGTTAAAACTGTGATAGCTCCTAAGATATTTATTGAAATCAAATGATATAAAGGGCAACTTTGTTCTAAATGAAATTCTCGTGATGATGAATGTATTTATTTTGATAAGAATAAATACGTGTGTGTATAATACACCTCTAAAAATAATGCATTATTTTTTTGCAAATTTATTAACATAAAAAAGGTTGTAGTAAGTCAACCATAAAAGATAGACATATGCTGTCGCGGACTTTATTATAGAACTCTTAATGTTGAACAATCCTGTCATACATGATTTTTGTGTAACTTAAGCGGTTTCCGCAGCGTACGCAGCGGAAGCCCTTAAAAGGAATATCTTTCTCCCGTTTTCGCAACATTTTTCATATCTGCTGTGGTTTTTTGAGTCGTATCTTTATGTTATATAGCCTAAAGCCTTCCTCGATAAATGGACTATCTAACGTAAAAATATTTTTTTAAATCGGGACAGTAGTTTTTGAGATTAGCGCGTTCAAACAAACAAACAAACTCTTCAGCTTTATAATATTAGTATAGATTAATTTTGTTTCTTTGTCGCACCGCCCACAATCATTTCTGCGTAGCCCAAAGGCATGACTGTTAGAGAACGCCATATGGCGTTAAGTCTACCTTTTGTGCAGAATTTTATTATTGTGCAATAAAGTATAAATAAATAAATTAATTTCTACGAATCAGAAATGAGGAGAAACGTAGACGAACTAAGGTAACGGACATAGCCTTGAGAATCAGTAAGCTCAAGTGGCAAACGGGCAGGGCACATAGCGCGAAGAACCGATTGCCGTTGAGGCAGTAAAGTTATGATTGGAGACCCTCCAACCAAAGACGCAGCGTATGACGTCCACCAATAAGATGACGATCTTGTAAAGATCGCAGGATCAAACTGGATGCAGACCGCTAGTGATCGGTCGCTGTGGAAAGCCGTGAGAGAGGCCAATGTTCAGCAGTTGACGTCCTTAGGCTGATATTGAAAACGCTAGGGGTGGGTAAAGTTATATCAAATAAATAAAAATTCAAAACTTACATGTAATCTCGAATATTATTGGTAATATAAGTAAAACTGCAACAGAAACTATCTTTCTCTCCATTCTTGATCACGATCAAAGTACTTAGTATAACGAATTAATTAATTTAATTAATTAGTAATATGCAGCCGTTTACGTATACTTAACTGATATTATTTTAATAACACTATCCCGGTACACTGCAAGAATTTATACTATCAGGGTTATCGATAAATTTGATGAACTATACGACGATATTGCATGAAGTTGACGAGAGACCGTTTACATCAAGTTGAAGAACTGACTTTGATATTAATAGTAAATTAAAACACACTGATCATGACGTCATGACTCATTTTTTTCCTTAACTAAATCTTATCGGTACTGTTCATAAAAACGGACGTACATTTTTACCGCCTTCAAAAAAAAAGGAGTTTATCAATTTGAGCTCTATGTATTATTTGTGTACCTATCGTGTATATATCGTCAAAATTTGATAAAGTATGTTGATCTATAAAGGCTTCCTAACGCATGTGCAAAATTTTGTAAGTGTATGTATGTTTTTATGATTGTATATTTGTAAGTTTTTCTCATGATTTTTCAAGAACAACAAGTAATAGCGAAATGAATATTTTTTACGTCAATTAAGTATGAATATGATCCGCCTTCAAAAAGCTTAAAATAACACATTCGTCTTTTATTTGGGAGAAACAAATTATTTTGGGGTCGGTCTATGACGTAGGTAGTGTAAACTGTTAGTGTAGGTAATCTTGATATGCACCAAATCCCAAAATATATGTTTTTCCTGAATAGGAGACAAAATATTTTAAAATTGTAATGCAGATTTTTGAAGGCGGTTTAATTTTTAAAATTATTTTTATACCACGACTATATAAAATCTTGCATGAGAGGAAGCTATATCCACTGGTATAGTTCACCAAATGTCAACATAGGTAAACTCCTGTAATAGAATCCACAATCAGTTGTTATTTCAACGTATTTTGTTATATTATTTTTAAATTTAACAAATTGTGCAGTAGTCATTTAATTGTGAAGTGCAGGAAATAACAAAGTGTTGCATATACAGGCTGAAGAAGGCAATAGAGAGCTGATTTTCAAAGGGAGATGATATCAAAAGATAATTGACGATTTGCATTATATTTCTTCATGTTGCACATAATAAAAAAATCAAGAAAACTAAGCCTGTAAGCTGAACACTACTCAGCAAAAGACTTACCTCAAGTATGAGTTTATGAAAACATTAAAATACGTATCATAATGATCAGTTGTCTCCCTTTCTTCAAAGAAAAAGAGGACGTGAGTTTATATTGTAAAATACGTTTATGACCTTTAGATTTGTTGAGATACTTATTTTTGTCATAAGAAAGCCCTTTATTTACTAGAAGTACATATTAATGTTATTTTATTGTCTTTAATTTACGTTTGCGAAATGTAATTACCCTCTGCTATACTACACACATCAAAAGTGTCTAGGGATCAACATATATTTTTGCAATAACTTTTCTCCTGATTGATATTAATTAAAATTTTATTTAAGGATTCATCAAATAAAGTGGTTTTCGTTTGTCTACCTACAGTAACGATAAACCAAGTCACCTTTGCATTAATAAAGAAATTTGCCATTTTCCTAATAAAGGGATTTTTGACATTTGAACCACTAACATTAAAGTTCGAAAAAAAGACTGAAATAACAGTTTTCTTTAAAATTTTATTGGGTAACTTAAACAATTAATAATACGTGTTTCTACCGCGAACACTAACAACACAAGAACATTGGTTTGGCATACTCAAAATGAGTTCATCCAAATCACGCTGTGGAATGGACGCCCATGTTCGTTGCAACAACAAAAAAAGGTCTTCTTGCGACTGGATACCCTCCATATTCGGCAGAGCTCTTCTCTATAGCATATCCCGTCTGCGTTTCCACCAGGTGAGCAGCTCCAGATTCAATTAAATGTATATTTATCATTTAGTTACAGGTTTAAAACAATTGTAAAAACAAGGTTTTCTTTTTGTAATGCGATTGAATGAAAAATATTTAGTTAAATGTGTGCTCACTCAGTCCTCACAAGCGGTCAGCCATATCTTCATACTGAAATAAGTTGGTCGAGTCATTCAGTGTTCTTTTTTTTGTTACAGCTCTATTTATTTGGAGCCTGTAATTTCAGATCGTCAAGTTTCGTATTAAAACATTTACTATTAATTTATTGTGCTCACTCCATCCACACGCTTTTGTATCTCTATAAACCAACTATAGATTCGCATTCAATCGTTTACATTGTATGAATTGGCTAGAAATAGGACTATTCAGCATAAAAACAAAACACTTTAAAACGGATGCCTGGTGCTCACTCCGTCCGCCATCGCTAAATACTTAAATATTTTTTGCTAAGTTAACTTAAAGGAAAGAGTGAACATATGATTTTTTTGTGCAAAAATACTATCAAATATTCGGTGGTACTCAGTTCAATATTACTTTTTACTTTTATAGATATACAAAACTAATTTTTTTTGGTTTAAATGACATATAATAGGGTGTCTCCACGTGACAATAATAAGAGGACATAAAGTAAGACTGAAAAATGAGACGGTTTAATCCTTAACCAATTTTCGCGCAATTCGTATACGAAAAAGTTCACCGATCAAATTTTCTTTGTCAAAGAAAAAATATTTTTACATTATAATTAGTTTTTGGTCGTGCGATAGTTTTTTTACATGGGTCTACATTCTTGATTTGATTTTTAGGTAAATAAGTCAAACTCGCAATCGAGGTACCTACCACATGAAAAAAGTTCGATTGCCACGAGACTCGGCCTCCAGGCCGCGGAAAACTGATGAAGGAAAATAAGAGTTGCATATAGATTTTGGTTTTGGATAATGCCTTGTTTATTTCCTCATCAACAGAGTCCAGAAAAAATACTAATAACCCTGAAAAATAAATGTGGGAAATAATCCCTGTGCCTGGGTAAGGATCTCCTTTTTTTGTCGCTACATATAATTCTTGTAAATTAATTTAAATTACGTTATATATATAAGGAGGCTATTTTGCTGAAGTGTTATAAGTATGCAATACATATAAATTTCAGGAAAAAGACCTAGTATTCAAAATAAAGTGATTGAATGTTGACATAAACAGGCAAAAGACGTATAGTTCCCACAAAACGCTTAGCTCCAACGGGCTAAGGTCATATGTTCCCCACATGTTTAATTTCCTTATTTCACAAAGTCCCGCAAGAAATTAACATTTATTTAGTAATTCTAATTAAAAAAACAGAATCTCCAACATACCTAAAAATCGAACGGCGTATCTTCCTTCGTTTAGCCATAACCGATAAGAATCACGCACATTGACCGAAAATCACTTGTCAGTTAAAACTCAAATGGCAGTTAGTGTCACACACGGTCTAATTCTTAACTTATTTTCTGTTCTAGTTCTTTCCTAATGTCCATATTTTACCATTCGGCTATAGAGCTAGTGTTGAAAATGACTATTAAATAGTCAAAAAACGGTCATTAACTGTCATAAATGGTAATTCATATTGATTCAGTAATATTTTATTACTTTTTCAGTTGTGCGTACGCGATTGGTCGAATTCGGTAGGTCACGTGACTTTCGCGCAGGTCCGTGAAACACCGTTCTTTACATCTGGTTTCAACCATATTTACAAAAAACAATAAAAAGTCATAATAAGTAATCAAAACTCATTCACACAACGACACAAAATGTGTTTTTCTTGCGAAAACTGAGTCAGGAAATTATATTTACGGTTCATCACATACGGTCAAATTGATTGGTATTGACCGTATTTGACCGGTCATGTATGGGTTCTGATAAATGTGACCGGCCAGATATATTCATTTTACATTTAGTACATAAAACCTCAAAATTTTAAACTAAACCCAAACCCCAGCCCAAACAAAGTACCTATTAAGAACCAAACCTTTTCCTTCAGGCAAGTAAGCGAGGATGACACGCAGTTAGCGTGAGCACGTGAAGTTTAGTCAGCCAAGTCCTGCTTTTTTATCACGTGTAGACACCCCATTCCATGTCCTTCATACAAAATATGAAATTTTGTTTTACTCTAAAAGTAAAAAGAAATATCAAACTGGATACTTTTGAATATTTTATAGTATTTTTGTACAAAAAAAATCATATGTTGACTTATTCTTTTAACTTAACTAAGCACAAAAGATTTAAGTATTTAGCGATGGCGGACGGAGTGAGCACCAGGCATCCGTTTTACTCATGAACGCACAGAATGGACTCGGTGTACTTTTTGTATATTGGGTTCCAAATAGGCACGGCGTACTCCAACTGAGACCGTACCGTTCACTGGTGAGGTCTCAGTTGGAGTACGCCGTGCCTATTTGGAACCCAATATACAAAAAGTACACCGAGTCCATTGAAAAAGTCCAGCGTAAATTTTTACGTCTAGTAAACTTCAAGTGTTATCGCTCCTGTGACCCTTATGAACAGCTGTTAGCAAAATTTAAATTCTTACGCCTTGAATCGCGCCGATCGCTCCTTTCTGTTATGTTTCTTTTTAACTTAATAAATAATAAAATCGATTGCATAAGTCTTAGTAACAAAATAAATTACAATATCCCCAGGCGCGCTGTGCTCAGAAGTACTCGCAGACATAGGACTTTTCATGTTAGCGTCTGTAAAACCAATGCAGGCAAGCGAGCCCCATTAAATAGAATGCTTTCCGATTTCAACGGGCAGTTTAATGAACTTGATTTTTCCCAGACTCCTTCTAAATTTAAAAAACTTGTTCTAGATATTCTGAAGGCCTAGCACAAATATGTATACCTCTTGTTTATTTTTACATGCCTATCTAAATATATTTTTTTTTCTTCCCAAAATTGTAGCTTTTGAGACATAAATTGTTACATAGATTTTAGACTATCCCATAATTAGCACGCATTTTACCTCGTATATTTTATTAATTTTGTATACTAATACGTGGATTACGCGGTGGGATGTGTTACCACTCATAGTTTATAAGTTTATATGTTTTAATTAATTGTTGTGACACATTTGTTTGTAATCCCTAAAATAAAAAAATTAAAAAAAAAAAAAAAAGTAAAAGTTTTTATATTCATAAAGATAAAATAAGAAACCAAAAATTTGCGCACGGGCGGGACTTGAACCAGCAACCTTTTGGCAAACCGGGCCAAAACGCTCTTACCAATTGAGCTACCGTGCTGTTAGTCCAACCCTGCGAAATTTGTGGTTTCTTATGAAAACGTCAATTGCGTGACGCTTAGCGCCATCTAGCCGTCTGTTTATGAAACAGATGGCCCAAGCAGTTATTCTTTACAGAATAAATTCAACTTGGAAATTGATGTCGCTTCGCTATCTAATGCTTTAGTATGTTTTTAACACTCACAGTGTCATATTTTATATTCATAAAGATGAAATAAGAAACCAAAAATTTGCGCACGGGCGGGACTTGAACCAGCAACCTTTTGGCAAACCGGGCCAAACGCTCTTACCAATTGAGCTACCGTGCTGTTAGTCCAACCCTGCGAAATTTGTGGTTTCTTATGAAAACGTCAATTGCGTGACGCTTAGCGCCATCTAGCCGTCTGTTTATGAAACAGATGGCCCAAACAGTTATTCTTTACAGAATAAATTCAAATTGGAAATTGATGTCGCTTCGCTATCTAATGCTTTAGTATGTTTTTAACACTCACAGTGTCATATTTTATATTCATAAAGATGAAATAAGAAACCAAAAATTTGCGCACGGGCGGGACTTGAACCAGCAACCTTTTGGCAAACCGGGCCAAACGCTCTTACCAATTGAGCTACCGTGCTGTTAGTCCAACCCTGCGAAATTTGTGGTTTCTTATGAAAACGTCAATTGCGTGACGCTTAGCGCCATCTAGCCGTCTGTTTATGAAACAGATGGCCCAAGATGACATCAATTTCCAAGTTGAATTTATTCTGTAAAGAATAACTGCTTGGGCCATCTGTTTCATAAACAGACGGCTAGATGGCGCTAAGCGTCACGCAATTGACGTTTTCATAAGAAACCACAAATTTCGCAGGGTTGGACTAACAGCACGGTAGCTCAATTGGTAAGAGCGTTTGGCCCGGTTTGCCAAAAGGTTGCTGGTTCAAGTCCCGCCCGTGCGCAAATTTTTGGTTTCTTATTTCATCTTTATGAATATAAAATATGACACTGTGAGTGTTAAAAACATACTAAAGCATTAGATAGCGAAGCGACATCAATTTCCAAGTTGAATTTATTCTGTAAAGAATAACTGCTTGGGCCATCTGTTTCATAAACAGACGGCTAGATGGCGCTAAGCGTCACGCAATTGACGTTTTCATAAGAAACCACAAATTTCGCAGGGTTGGACTAACAGCACGGTAGCTCAATTGGTAAGAGCGTTTGGCCCGGTTTGCCAAAAGGTTGCTGGTTCAAGTCCCGCCCGTGCGCAAATTTTTGGTTTCTTATTTCATCTTTATGAATATAAAATATGACACTGTGAGTGTTAAAAACATACTAAAGCATTAAAAGTGGTTTGTTTTTATACTGAATAGTCCTATTTCTAGCCAATTCATACAATGTAAACGATGGAATGCGAATCTATAGTTGGTTCATAGAGATACAATAGCGTGTGGATGGAGTGAGCACAATAAATGAATAGTAAATGATTTAATACAAAACTTGATGATCTGAAATTACAGGCTCCAATTAAACAGAGGTGTAACAAAAAAAAGAACACTGAATGACTCGACCAACTTATTTCAGTATGAAGATATAGCTGACCGCTTGTGTGGACTGAGTGAGCACACGTTTAACTAAATATCTTTCATTCAATCGCATTACAAAAATAAAACCTTGTTTTTACAATTGTTTTAAATCTTAAACTAAATGATAAATATACATTTAATTAAATCTGGAGCTGCTCACCTGGTGGAAACGCAGACGCATATCCCATGCATGCTCAATCGGGTTCAAGTCTGGCGACTGAGCAGGCGAGGGCAGGACATTGATGTTAGCTGCGGCGAGAGTCTGTCTTACAACTCTTGCGGTGTGCGGTCGTGCATTATCATGCATTAACTGAAATAAGGGACCGATTTGCACTTGTAGAGGAACGATGACGTCTGATACAATCGTCTCAGCATAAATTTGAGCCTTGAGGTTGCCTCTGATCCGAATCAAATCAGTTCTTCCGCCGATCTAAATACCCGCCCATACCATGATGATCCACCTCTATAAGGATGGACTTCCTTGCAGTGTCTGACTCACTGTCTCATACCAAAACGAGACTCATCAGAAAAGCACACGAAACGCCATTGTTCTTCTGCCCAATTTCTGTGTTCAAGAGCCCATTGATATCGAATCCTACGATTGTGCATTGCTATAGGTGGTACCCATAGCGGTCTTCGGGAATGAAGGTTCACTTCATGCAAGCGGTTTCTGACTGTTTGGTCGCCAATTAAGTTCCCTGAAGAGTGATGAAGCCTCACGGCTAACATCATGGTGGTTATTGTTGGAGCTCTTCGAGCTGTGATTTGAATGTATCGGTCTTGTCTCCGTGTGATGCAGCGATACCGTCCTCCATGGCGCTCAGCCACGGTACCAGTGCTTTAGTAACGTGTCCAAAGTCGACTGATAACTGTTATTATGGTAACAAAATTAATAAGACAACTAGCGCCATCTATACATGTACTGTTAGGTAGTGAAACTAAACGCAAATATATTCAGTCTGTGGAAAACCTTTTAACCGCGTTTTATTAGGTTAGGGCTCAGACCCATAATTAAGTGTAAAAACGACTGTGTGGTATAGTTAAAATGTCGACGAACTATATTGCGAGTGTTCCTAAACTGAAAGGTCGTGAGAACTATGATGATTGGTGTTTTGCGGCTCAAAATGTGTTGGTGTTGGAAGGCATGGAGTCCGCCATTGAAAAACAGCTACCGGCGGAGGCTACTGCGGAACAAAAATCCAACGACAACAAAGCAAAAGCGAAACTTATCTTGACAATAGATCCTTCTCTTTACACCCACATACGACATGCTGCAACTACTTACGATTTGTGGATTGAAAAACATGTTTTGATGATTCAGGTTATACACGAAAAATAAACCTGCTTCGAAATCTCATCAACATTCGCCTAGAAGGATGTGACTCAATGACCCACTACGTAACTCAAATCGTCGAAACCAGCCAACGATTAAGAGGAACTGGATTTGAGATTACAGATGAATGGGTAGGTGCATTGATGCTGGCAGGGCTAACAGAACGGTATGCACCGATGTTAATGGCTATAGTACACTCGGGAATTCAAATTAGTTCAGATGTCATAAAGACAAAGTTGTTAGACTCATGCGCGGATGCCGGCAGCAGCTCGGGTTCCCAGAATGCATTTTACACGAAGAAAGTTCATAATTCCAAAAATGGCAGCAACGCCAACTACAAAGGCGGCCATCCTAACCGAGCCGAAGAATACCCAAAGTCAAATGTTAAAATAACTAAGTGCTATAAGTGCAAACAGCAAGGGCATTATAAAAATCAATGTCCTTACACAGATGTGAGCAAGAAAAAGCAAACCAATGCATTCAATGCCATTTTTCTGAGCGGCAACTTTAATAGCACTCACTGGTATATTGACAGCGGGTCTAGTAGACACATGACGGCACGGCAAAAGTTAATAGTGAACCCTTCGGATAAACCAGATATCACAGAAGTTATTGTTGCAAACCAGACAAGCGTCCCTGTGCTGTGTTCAGGAAATTTGAATCTAGTCACAGTTGTAAATGGTGAATATATAGAAAACGGCAACAGTGTGATTTTTGAAGAGAATGCTTGCTTTATTTACAACGAAAAGAAAGAACTTGTTGGACAAGCAGAATTAACTGATGGGGTTTACAGATTATACACAAAAGAAGAACAGATTGCAGCATATGCCATGGTACCAAGTGAAACTTGGCATAGACGCTTAGGGCACATAAATAGTACAATCTTAAACAAAATGAAAAATGGAGCTGTTGAAGGAATATCATACCCAGAACAAGCAAACATAAGTCAATCTTCATGTACAGTATGTTGTGAAGGCAAACAGGCCAGATTACCCTTCCAGCAGAGCACATCTCACACACACAATGTGCTGGAGGTTATTCACTCAGACGTCTGTGGTCCGATGGAGAACCTTTCCATTGGAGGTTCCAGATATTATGTTTTATTTGTGGACGATTTCAGCAAAATGGCATTCTTTTATTTTATGAAGAATAAAAATGAAGTTTTCAAATACTTTCAAGAATTTAAGTCTATGGTTGAGTATCAGAAAGAAAGAAAAATAAAGAATTTTAGAACAGACAATGGGGGAGAATTCTGTAGCCAGGAATTCGAGGCCTTCTTGAAAAAGCATGGAGGCCAGACCCAGCGGTCCGTAGATCGCAACTACGCTCTTCTACCATATTAATAACACTCTGACTTGTATTCAGAGCTAAAGCCACAGTACGTTGCCGGGAACCAGCTTCTATCATTCCCACGGCTCTGAGCATTTCTTCCCTGCTTGAATGACGTCGCCGGTCCATAATAACGTTGGTTTTAATCAGTAGTAGGGAAACAGTAGCACTAATAATATCTTCAATGCGTTGTATGTTTTTATAGGGAAAATATTGACAGCTGATTTTCATCTTTTGCTCGAATTTGATTGACAGTTCCTGTTTCAAATTATGAAATGCACCAAAAAGGATCCATATAAATTTATAAAATCATAAATTTATTACAAAGCCACATCTCAATCTCAAGAAATCCGCATAAAAATGCTTGATCCCTAGACACTTTTGATGTGTGTACTTAAAACAAAGTTATTTTTTTTCCTTAAAGTTACGCTATCACCATCTCTCAATGATATAAACATCTAATTACAAGAAAACTTCTCATTGTAATCAATACATTACCTATCATAATATATATTTTTCGTTCCTGGTTGGGACTGGTCCGCAGTCCAGAAAGGCACTGCGCTTGCGCATAGTAGTGTGAAAGCAGGCCGTAGGGCAGCCCCACAAAAATCCTGAAAGCATTATTATATAAAATATTAAATTAGCTGACAGATTTTAGTGCATTCTAAGAAAACTCTTCAGCGTCTTACAAACATCTATCAAATAGTTAAAAATTTGGACAGCCTGTATATGGTTATTTTAATTAATAAATAGATTTATGTATGTGTTTTCCGCCTATTGAAATCAATCAAGAATAACCATGACAGCTACAAACAAAATTTCCAGTGTAATTCCTAATGTTTTTGATATAAACACTTGAGATAATTGAATTTTATTTATGGTTAGATGTGCGGAGTAAAGATCACAGATCACGTGTTGGTACATTGCATTATTTAATGCAAATCAATGTTTATAGAACTGTATAGTAAACAATCTGAGCATACCAAAAATTGTAGAACCTTTCAGTAAAACCTAGCTCTTCGTCAGTCTCGACCAGTAATCATTTCGAATAACTTAAAAACCGGCCAAATGCGAGTCAGACTCGCGTACGGAGGGTTCCGTATTTTCAGACGCGACCGGTTGTATTGATAACGATGACTCACAACTTTGTTTTTTTAACGGTTAAAAAAAAGTAAAATACGACTTCAAAAGCGAAATGCACTAAAAAGTCATAAGTAATTAAAGGAAAGGAATCCATTTTAGGCGAAAATTTTCTTTTTGGAGTCGGTGCTCTGATAGTTGATTCTTGAGATGGTCAAAATGATGGCACCGACTCCAAAAGAGTTTACTTGTGACTTTTTAGTGAATTTTGGATTTGAAGTCGGTTTTTCCTTTTTTTAAAGTTAATTTTGTTAGATGCTTTATTTTTAGTGATTACAGGACAGGGGAAGTGTTAAAGAATTCCACCATCAGCTCAGCTCCACACAATGGAGACTGTCAGACGTAACAACACGTAAACATTTAAATTCTAGAACAGAAATAGTATACGTGCCTTTTATATTTAAGGGTTTCCTTCGATTACACCTACATTCCAGCATCAGATCCCGACTTGGCAACAATGGGACCAACTAGAAGGTATAACCTCTAGTATAGACCCAAAAAAAAAACATACAGTCGAATAGATAACCTCCAACTTTTTTGAAGTCGATTAATAAGACGATAAATACCAATATTTATGTTCAGTTTCAATTTCGTATCTCAATGCGTTTTGGAGAAAAAATTCAAAACGACTTTATCAAAAAGTAATGTTAGCTAGCAACCTCACAATCATTAAAGACCTATTCAACGATACCCCACACGACACGATGGGTTTGGCAAGCGAAAAAAGTTATTCCCACGTTACGTGTATGATGTACCTCTCAATGAAAAAAAAATGATTTTCAAATTTCTATTTCACCACTTTGGCAGGGAGATAAAAATACATATCTATACCAAATTACAGTTTTCTAGCACTTCAGGTCTCTGCGATGGACTGCGGACGGGCAGACGGACAGACGGACATGGCGTAACTATAACGGTTCCTTGTTGGACTACGGAACTCTAAAAAATAACTTTACCGAAAATAAAAACACTTCAAAACAAACTCTTAAAAAGATGATACTTGAGATGGCCAATGCGATAGTACCGACTCAAAAAAGAAATGGTTTTGCCGAGAATAGAATTCATTCAAAACTTTTAGTTTATTTTTATTCTAAAAAAACCGCCCAAGTGCAAGTTGGACTCGCGCACTGAGGGTTCCGTGCCAACTTTAACTGAATTAGAGATTTCACTTACTTCCACTTAGTAAAATACCACAATATTTTGTTGACGGCAAATATAACTTTGTTTTTCATAGTGTTTGTATGAAAAACAAAGTTATGTTTGCGGTTGTTGAAAATGTACTATATCTCAAAAACAACAAGTTCGATCCCATCCAAACTAATTTTCGTGGAAAGTATTTGTCAAGGTCTACATTACGTATATTTTTTAAAATTTACACTCGCTCAGTTTAGAACTTAGATAGGGAAGAAGTTAGACACATTTTACCACTTTGGAAGCGTCTAGCTATGAAACGTTAGATTTAAAAGAAAATGGTTTTAAAAACGTCTATGTCATTTTATAAGACCTATCTATAGATACCCCACTTTTAGTTAGGTTTTAGTTTCATGTATGGGAGCGCCCTTAAAATAATTATTTTTTTATGTTTTGTGTAAGAATCGTAAAATGGTTAACAGGATACATCTTTCTACCCAATTTCATCAGTGTGATGCTTATAGTTATCGAATAAAGTGGCTGTGACATACGGACGAACAGACAGACAGACAGACAGACTTGATGAAACTATAAAGATACCGTTGCCTAAAAAGCAAAAACAGACTTCAAAAGCAATATGCACTTAAAAGTCTTAAATAAACTTATGACCAAGGACCCTTTCGGCTAGCTCGGCCTGAGTTCCTCGTCAGAATGCGGATACTTGGTTCTGCCCTTGCCTAACGGGAGGGAAAGATGTGTACCTAACAAGCGCAGGGAAACTGTGAATGAAATTACTTTTACGGTGAATACAGTGAATTCTGAATTCTGAATAGGTGCTAACAGCTTGGCATACAATTATTCCTACCTTAATAAACGTGCGCTCCTTATTATTCTAGCGTTACTGAACAATAACTTTTCTATGGAATTCTTTATCGAAAGAAACTTATGGTGTTATTACGGACGCTCTTGGCGTTAAAACGGGTCTGTCGACTTAATCGCAATATACTTAGTAATTGCGGGATGTGAGGTTCGGGAACGGGTTTCGTCTTCAAGATGAGGAGGTGGGGTAACCCTGGTTACCTAGTCCCTCCGAAAAGTCAGCGAAAACTCAACCGCCGACTTCCTCCGGTTAATACGAGTCTTGCTACGTGTCTTGTCTGGAGGTCAGCGAAAACTCAGCCGCTGACTTCATCCGTTTAACCCGAGCCTGACTACGTGCCCTACTTGCCTGGAGGTCAACGAAAAACTCGGTCGCCTTCTCCTCCTACTCCAGATCCCAGTAGGTTAGCGAGTACTCAGCCGCCGACTTGCCTTTGGCCTATCTTCTCGGATCCCCAGACCCTGGTTACGCAACTTGGGACTCTAAGAGGTCAGCGAACACTCAGCCGTCGACTTTCCCTTGGGTGAGGAAGGGACGTTAGAGGGGAAGGGGCAGCATTTGCCAGAGACCGAAGAGCAATACTTGCGCATCAACTTGTTGCCTCTACGGCCGGGCTCCGACGAATGCTGTTTCGTTCGGCTATAAAGTTCGCGGCCCGCGCGCGTGTGTGTCATGGTGGCGGTGCTCGGTTTTTGTGTGCGTTTTGACAAATAGTGCTGTCAAAACCGGTGTTTCGAGTTAGGATTGTTTTAAGTCAATTTAACAACTAGGCCATCCTACAGTCATCTTCGGCCCAAAGGTGGTCACGACCTTGATACAATCAGAAATCTCTGACTGTGAGCCCCGAGCGGCAAGTGTGACCCGTGCGGCAAGTAAGCCCCGAGTGGACTGGAATATAATTATTTATTCGTTAGCTGTATCAATACCATCATCATCAGATCAGCTGCAACATCTACTGCTATATTTGGATAGGGATAAATAATATAAATAAAGAATAATAATCATTCCAGAACATATACATAACAATGCAGAAGGCGGCCATACTGAACACCTGCGGCATTGTCAGAAAGTTTTTGCAGGACGACTTTACCATTAGCACTACTACAAACGCAGCTTTTTTGGCTTAGGCGCGTTAATTTGTCTTGATTATAATCAATTGCACTAAGATTTCGAAAATACTGTTCAAATGTAAAATAATAATAGAAGTCCCTCTAGCCGTCACAACGACTAACCGACTGCGCGGGATATATTAAAGTGCTTAATTGTGTGCGTAAACACAGGAGCACTTTCTATTCCTCTCACTCTCATAGCCCGATGGGACACTACCTAGTCTTGCCATAAATACTGATACAAAGAAAAAAATCTTTTTTTTAATGCAAATACTATTTATTACTTTTACAGTGTGTTAGTTTTATACATAAATATAAAACAATTAAAATATATAAAGCTTATTCGAAGTGGTCTCCCTTGGTTGCAATACAGTCCTTTAAACGTTGAGACCAGTTATCAATAGAAGCACGCTCTCTTTCCATAGGAAAATTTTTCACTGCCAATCGTATGGATTGTTTTAGGGACTCCAAATTAACATGGCGTTTAGAGCAAACCGTACTCTCTTAAACCAACCATAAATCATAATCCAGCAGATTAAGATCGGGACTAGACGACGGCCAGTCTTCAGCTCTGATGAAGTCGGAAACGTTCGCTTCTAACCAAGACTGCGTGGACCGAGCTTTATGACCCGGCGCCGAGTCTTGTTGGAGGACCGTCCTTGGTTATTGAACATGGTGTTGTTAAGGGGCTTAACTACCTTCACACTTACACTTGTGCCGATGTTTTGATACCTTTTTCACAAAAATATGGCTCAGTTACTCCTTCATAGCTAACACCCCACCAAACCATCACTGAAGTCGGGTAATGCCCACGTTGCACTCTGCCGACTAATCGGGAAGCTTTCTTAGATGTTTGAGCATAAATACGGTCATTTTGTTTGTTATAATGTTGCTCAATTGTAAAGATTTTCTCATCCGTAAACAATATTTTTCTGTGTCCTCCCTTTGCGACCGCTTCAGTAGTTTTTTCAATTTTACCACCCTATTCTTTTTTTAATTATCAGTTAAAAAATGACCAGTACGTCTCTTATAGGCTGCAAGTCCTTAGTCATCTTTTAAAATACGCGACATGGTTCTGGGTGCTATCTTCATCTCCCGAGATAAAATCTTTTGCTTTCGGACAGGATTTCTGCGAATTCTTTCCCTTACTGCTTTGACCACCTTTTTCGTACGAACACTACGTTAACGGCCAGATCTTTTTCTGTCACAAACAGAGGAGGTCTCATTGTACCTATTGATAGCCCGGTACACAAATATTTAAATAATACCAAGCGTATGGAGAGTTTTAAAAATTGCATTTGGCTCCATACTTTGTGTAATGCAATCACAGCGATTCGGTTCTCTTTATCACCCCACTCCATTTTAATATCGCAAAATATTATAAAATGTATTGGCGCTAAAATTAGAAAACACAATGAGCAATCGTATAAAAATGACAGATTCTAGATTCAAATGTAATATCTTTCTTATTTTTAATTGTAACAGTATTTTTGGCCAGACTGTGTATATACATTCAGGGCTCTGACTTTTGTATTTTTTTTTCTTTTGTTTCTTTTTATGATTTAATAAATTGCATGTGAAGC
Source organism: Pyrausta purpuralis (assembly GCA_963924145.1). Taxonomy (NCBI): domain Eukaryota; kingdom Metazoa; phylum Arthropoda; class Insecta; order Lepidoptera; family Crambidae; genus Pyrausta; species Pyrausta purpuralis. The sequence continues at coordinate 6,536,665 of OZ001644.1, forward strand.
ACACTCTTAACAGATAAGATTTTTTCAATTAAGAACAATGAAAAGACTCTGGGAAATATAGGCTGGCAGCATGTTGCCTAGCGTTCGCCATTGAGAGCGCTTCAAAAATATTGACAAAAAATAGTAGTATACGCGCGCACGCGTGCGCACATATTTGTTTTTAGACTGATGTTTAAGTTTCTTATGAAAACCAAGAAATTCCATTAGGTAGACGCTCAGGCGGGAATTCAAATGTATCGAATGCTTTGACTCCGAAAAATTAAGGGATGGTCTCAATAAAATAGATTGGGAGCCTGCTAAGAAAATTATATGTCCCTCTGAATTATATGAAATCATAGTGAATAGTATAAAAACGTGTTATGAGAATCATAAATAGAAATATCTTATAATGACAAACGTATTAATAACAATAACAATTGCATAAATAATAAAATCATAAAAGCTTGTAAATATCGTGATGATCTCTTTAAAAAGTGGATAGCGGACCCTTTTATTAAATTTTTAAAGCTATGGTACAACTCGTCAAGAAACTAAGCGAATAAATTAATTAAAAAATGCAAAAATAAAAAAAATAAGACAAGAAATCAGTAACTCCAATAAGAACCCTCGAAATTTATGGCTAATAATGAACAATCTAACTGGACTAAAGCACTAGCAGTTAATATAATAACAAATGCATTTATAAAAAATAATGTTTATATCTCTCATATAACCAATAACTTTGTTTTAACAATATATTTTAAAAACTTTGTTGTACAAATAATGCCAAAATGTAATTTGAAACTTTTGGATAAGGCTACTTATGCAAATGTCCCTCAGGTATCATGTCAATTCCAGAAAGTTACAGCTAAATCAGCCCTTAAAGTAATTAAATCTATAAATAGCAACAAAGCTCCGGGAACTGATAGTATCAGACCGCTGGACCTTAAGATACTTGGTTCTAAAATAGCAGACGTTATTGCACACCTTATTAATAAAACTGTAAGACAAGGTAACTTTCCTAAAGAACTCAAAACAAGTATAGTCAGGCCCATACACAAAAAGGGATGTCACAGTATTTATGATAATTATCGCCCAATAACTATTCTTTTTTCTATTGATAAAATTTTAAAAAGACTGTCTCGAAACAAATTCATACATTTTACAAAATTAACAACATAATAAATAATAAACAATATGGATTTTTACCTAACAAAAGTACTACACACCTTCTTTCACAATTCACTGGTAGCTTCTACAAGCATCTCAATGACACAAAAAATGTATTGATAGTTTTTATAGATTATAGCAAAGCCTTTGATGTATTAATTAAACCATAAAACGCTTATCGAAAAACTGAACGAATGTGGTATACAAGGTCCTCTGAACAAATGGTGTGAAAATTACCTTGAAGATCGGACGTATGTAGTCAAAATAGGTAATACTTACAGTTCGAAAGTAAAAATCTCTGAAGGAACCGCACAAGGCTCTGTTCTTGGACCACTTCACTACATCACGTACGTAAACGATGCTGTAAATACTGTTGAAAAATGTGAAATATACCAATTCGCTGATGACACATGTCTTATTGCTGCTGACAAGGACATAAATCTTGCACTTAAAAAACTACAAAGTGACTTTACGGAACTGGCAAAATGGTCACAAGACGCGGGTCTAATTCTTAATGTGAACAAGACAAAACTTATGTATATAAGTTCAAGTCCAAATAGAATAGCTGAAAGCCTCAAATTAATCGCTCATAACCATAATTGTCTACATATCGATCTGGACAACAGCTCTTGTGTTCCTGTAGAGATTGTAAAAAAACATAAATACCTACCTAGGTTTAATAATTGACGGTCGTCTTAAACGGACCGAACATATCAATTATATCTGTGATAAACTAAGGGCAATGTTGGCTACATTTTCACTCGTCAAGTATAAGGTACCATATCAATCACTGTTGCTTCTATACAAAGCCTTGGCAGAGACTGATATACAGTACGGTCTTAGTAGTTATGGCAGGACTAGTAAATAGGATCTCGATTCCATTTATAATATGCAAATAAGCCTTTTAAAACCCATTGTCCCTGAGAAAATATAAACGAAACATAAAAATAACTACCATCATCTTTTTTATCACTGTAATATTTTACCTATTCATGACAAAGTCAAATACATGTTGCTCTGTGATCACTTTTTTACCAACACCTTTAAAAAATTGTAGAACGCAGCAACAAAACAAGAAATACCGCAAACACCACGCTCAGATTACCTGCATATAACAACTTGTATGGGAAATCGTTATTACAATATCAAATACCTAAACTAATCAATGAATTACCTTCGACAATTAAGAGCCAAATTACCGAAACAAGCATAAAAAACAAACTAAAACAATGTAACTTATCTTCAGTTATATCAACAAGGTTTAAATATTAGTTGACGACCCGTCTGGTGTAGTGGTCGAGAAATCGCCTACTACGCAGCGGGTTGCGGGTTCGATCCCCGCACAATACAAACATTTGTGTGCATGAACATATCTGTTTGCATTGGTCTGGGTGTTTACTATGTATATCATGTATGTATTTACAAACAAAAAGTATTTAAGTATTATATCCGTTGTCTGGCACCCATAACACAAGCTTTGAGTAGCTTACCTTGGGACTAGATGGCGATGTGTGGGAATGTCCAAAGGATATTTATTAACAGAAAAAAAAAACTGCTTCGTGTGAATTCACAATAGCTCAAACGAGTTCTCCACTTACATAGATAGGCAATGTGTTGAACGGTCGGATGCGGAGCGCGCGCTTCGTACTGAGTCTAACTCTTACGGCCGGTTTCTGAAACGCTTGTCAAATAATGAATTCGTTAACAGTCAGTCAGAATTGACAATCTGTTAAACAACTGTGGGTTGCTGAAAAGCAATTCATCCTAAAATTAGCGAATCGCTTGTTAACAGGTGATTTTTTTTTTGGTCTGACCACCCTTGCTTAAATCAGTCACCTTCATTCAATCATTCATATTTTGTTTCTGTTTAACGTATACCTTTGTTTCTATTTTTTGACATCAACGTGTAATCTGTGGTGTCAATAAATTATGATTGACAGATCACAGAATTTTCAAACTTATGGCCAGCAGCACTTGTTCCGCAGCGCTGATGGCATGGTTACGTTGGGTCATGGGTTCCAGATGTGACAGTAATCCCATTAGTTCAAAGAAAACAATTTTTGAAATTCTGTAGCGGGCCCTAAATTCCAAATCATTATAGTGATCTATTGGATGCATTCGCTCTCTAAACAAGCGAGTTGGCATCAGATCTTCCTCGTCGCTTGTTATGGATATATCATCAGTAGATAAATCAGACGACATTGTATTTTTTCAATTCAGTTCATAAAAAGGAGTATGCAAAAGTCTTTTGACACTCTGTTAAGTGATCGATTTTCGCTAATTAGCTAATTTAGTACTAACAAGAAGTTGACATGCAAAAAACGTTTTCGGAAACCCAAATCTTCCATAATTGGCGATTAATGAGAGATTTGACATTTGCAATGACGACCTGTCAATTGGCAGGTTCAGAAACCCGAACTGCGTTTAAATAGAGATTAACACCTTGTTACGTAATTTTTACGATAACATGCGTTTCAGAAACCGGGCGTTAGTCTAATAAACTGACTAAGATTCAACTGAGTGACAGAAATCGCAGTGTGCGTTAAAACCAATGATATTGTATTTAGAAGTAGATGGCGCGAATTAAAAGAGTACACAAATATGGCACCGTCTGATAAATAGATGTCAATCCATTGACATCCATCACATCAGACATCAGTTTCGGAAGAGAGTCATAATAGAGTAGCTTTCTTATTATATTGTTAAAAGTATGTAGGTATATTACAATAGACTCGTTGACTGTAAAAACGTGTTCACAATTTACAGTCCTTTTTTTAATATTTCATTAATACAGCATAGTCATTTGCCATCATGTAAACGGGATGATTCCTTCAAATAACATGCTTCTAGTTAGTGTACATATTTTTTTCTACAATGGTGAGTATCATCCCTCACGGATGTGTTTATCAACAGTCTTTTGTTATACTTTTTTTTTCGCGAGCGCCGGCGACCTTTTGATCCATGAGCGTCTACACTGTCAGTTACTTTTAAAGAAATTAAAGGTGTACTTTATATTTATATAAAACTTTAACAACTTTATATGTGTTAGGGTCGTGCGGGCCGGATTTGTACCCACCCACCACACCCACCGCATCGCACGCACACGTAAAGCATCAATCACACAATGACGGTTGTTAAATTATTGTTAAAAAAAATATAGTACCAAACTACTCTATGTATGGTAAATAGAAAATCGACTAGTGCCAACAAAATATCAACCATGTTGGTGGGTGGATTGGCTAAGAAACAAATCTCGCTAATTTTCTTGAAAGTACTGCAATCATGAATGATAGTCAACATTAAATACAATTAACTTAACGAAAATATGATACTTGGTCTGGAACATTTTTATTTAGTTAGTTGTTTCTGCAGTTTTTAAAGGGCACTGAGGCATTGAGACACACATGAGCGCTGACGCCATCCGAAACAGACTAAGTCAAAGTTAACCTCACTTTGACGTGAGATGGTGATTGCTTGACATCTTTTAGCATCTCACCGGTGATCTAGTTCTTGATATAATATCATTGGGTAAAACTAATACTGGTTTATAATCACACTTGTATTAGTGTACCTAGATAAGGTTTTCCTGTTATGATTTTTCAATTAATAAAAAATTAAATAAATCCACGAAACATATAGATTTTTTCTTCCTGGCACTTCAACCGTCCAAAAAGATCTTCATTCCACTTTAAAAAAAACAAAGGTTATCGATTCAACCTGTGTGTATTATGTGGTATCGTTAGAATTTGTTTCATATTCGTTGTTATTCCTGAGTCAGGAATAAGATGATTGCTTAAAAGTCACATTGATTATAGTGTACAGATGTGTAAAAGGTTTATTAGCAACGCCACTATTCCACATGTCCGGTACAGGAGCAGGGCACGTCGAGAAGACTACTGCAAGGTGTGAATCTTGAAGACGTTATATCTTCTTAACTGTGCACAGTGGTGTAAGAAGACGCCTTCAACATAATCTTGGCAATGATATGCTCGAAGACCTTAACCGAGTCTCCCAGTTAATGGGTCTCAGGGTAAAGATGAAAATTATATTATATCAGTGTTGAAAATATTAGTATTTATAGTCTTAAGATACTATTAGAACTGATTTACGACAGACAGAATTAAAACAAAAGTTATGCATTTCGTATGTTCGTTTCTCAACGTAGCACATTTTATGTAATTGACTAGGACTTTTAAATTTTGTAAATTTTTAGTGACACTATAAAATGTAAGGCTGTGCATTGGGCAAGTTATTTGCTTGAGTTAAACCATTGTAGGTAAAACTTGCTCAATTCGAACTATCTAACGAAAATATAGAAAGCAGATTATTATCTTAAACCAGCATCAATTCCTGGAAAAAAATAGATATCTCCGATTTAATTTTGCATATTCGTACTATCATTTATTCTTAAAATATTATGAATGTTTCCACTGCCATGTTGGTGTGGTGGTTAGTTCGCTATGTCACTACCCAAGAGGTTCCGGGTTCGAATCCCGGGTCAGACCGAAATTTGTTTCTGAGTTTTTTTGTCTTGAAAATATTTGGAAACAGCTCGGAGTCAGGAAGTGATAATGCGCCTGAGCCTCTAAAAGCACGTTAAGCCGTTGGTTGTACTCCTGATCTTCCAATAGTCATGTCTGACTGCCGTCTCACCGAATCAATGAGAGAGAGATAAAACAAAGAGAGATGAAGTGAAAAAAATCAACCAAAGCTACCCTAATTTGTAATAAAATACTTGTAAAAGTAGAAACTAACGACAAATTTATTTCATATTTTACCGTGACATCGCGGCTAGAGTGGGGCTGTGACTGTGTTCAATCCCTTACGGCGTTGGTTATTGCAATTAATTGTTGGTGACAGATAGTTGAAGTACGTGAAAGGGTTTGTTTTTTTTTTAATAACTGGCCAATGTTATATCAAAGTCCATAGAAACGTGTGATCATTTCCCACGATTACCATGTTTTCACTCTAACATCCCCGCTGTGTATACTCCCGTGCAGCTGGATGAAGACTTACGTCTTATTGCATAAAAAAGTGAATGATGAATCGTAATCGTCAAAAAAAAATCCTGGCAAACAACATCTAATTTTCCTCTGAATGAGCCATCATCCAGATAACAGGCATTGAATTAAGAATTAAAGAATGAAATGACAGGATGGATGCCTAAACAGTAGTATAAAATTGGGAAAGCTGGCTCACGGTTCCCTGTGCAAGGATCTGGGGGTCTGAGTCTAGAGTTCTCAGGTACTCGAGTACCCCGGCAAACCAGATCCAGGAAGAGCGAAAAGGGCACACCAGAGCGCCTTTTTCGAGGCGCTGCTCTCGTGTGTTCGCTTTTCCTGGATGGAGCGTTGTAATAAGACTGACGAAATTTTGTGAACATTTCATATAAAATACTGTATTGATTATCTTGAAAATTAACGTTCATTGTTTCGTACGGATAACACTGAGAGTTTAAAAACAACGATATGTTAGATACATTACAGTGGTCAAATACTGAGTTGTCATTGACTTTGCTATTTTTTCTGTTTGTTTGGAAACCAACAATAACATATCGTGGTTTTTCTAACTGTGATGCAGTTTTGACTGACCAAGAATGTTTTGTAGTTTGAGGTAATAAGGGATATTCATACAAATCCCAATTTCTGAAAGCAATTTGTAGAGGCTTATCTTTTTCTAAGTGTCTGAGTAATTTAAGTCGATCTCAATCAGGGGGGTATTTATTATTATTGGTTGTTGGGCTCTAATGTTGCCATCTCGACCAGGTATGATCTATTGTGGCGCCCTTATATTTAAATTTCACTGCTTAGTCCCGTTGAGTCTATGAACTTCCAGATACTTTGGAGCGTGATATCTGCTATCTCATCCGGGTGCATGATATGCCGCCCGAGATGGATACTTCTTTTGCTCATAAGCGGTCCGCATGAGCAGAGAATATGCATGGCCGTTTCTTCTTCTGTATTACAGAATCTACATAGAGCGTCTTCGGTCATGTTTATATTGGCCAAATGTTTGTTCAGTTTGCAATGGCCAGTTAGTATTCTGGTTACTGCACAAGCTTTGTATCTTTCGAACTTTAACAGTTCTTTAGCTACTTTGTTGTTGTAACCTCGAATTAGTGCTTTTGAGTGTTCTTGTCCTTGTGTAGACTTCCACGACTCAATAGCCTCTTGCTTACAGAGGGTGGTTAGAAGCGTGGTGGCGCGTTGTTTAGTGATGCCACAGAAAGGTTCTACACCGATTTGAGGGTTGTCGGCTCCTTCTCTAGCAAGTTCATCTGCTATTTCGTTTCCTTCAATCTTTGAATGCCCTGGTACCCATGTAAGTGTGACTTTGTTGGTGTTTCCCAGTTCATTCAATGTCTCAGTACATATTTGCACCAGTTTTGACATTTGTTCGAAGGATTTTAGAGCCAGCAATGCAGCTTGGCTATCTGAGTTGATGTAGATGTGTTGGTTCCGGAGTCTCTTCTCAAGGTTTATCTCTGCACATTTGTTTATGGCAAAGACCTCGGCTTGGAAGATGGAGGTTTCAGTCCCCATGTTTACACTTACTTTGAGCTTAGGCCTCTCTCCGTAGACCCCACAACCTACATCATTTCCTTTTTTGGATCCGTCCGTGTACCAGACGTGGCTACCTTTCTTAAATGACATTTGGCCCTCAAGCCATTTGTCTCTAGAAGGTATATTTACGGAGTATAGCTTAGTAAAGTTACATTCCGTGTGCATGTCGTCACTAGGCATGCTTAGTAGTCGGTTTTCAAGTACTGATTCCTTGAGTCTTATCAGATTTTGAGAAGCCCATCTGACTTTCGTGCGGGAGCAGATTCTATAGGTGCTCTGCTTGGCCTCTTTTTGTACGTGTAAATGCAGAGGTGTTAGATCCAGCAGAGCGTTCAAAGCTGCCCCTGGTGTCGTAGACAGTGCTCCAGTTGCTGTAATGCAGGCAAACCTTTGCAGGCTGCTCAGTTTCTGTATTGTTGTCGCTTGGTTGACCTTGCTGTACCAGACGGCAGGTGCATATGTTATTACTGGTCTCACGACCGCTGTGTACAACCATAGGGCAATTTTGGGTTTTAGTCCCCATCTTGACCCCGCCATTCGACAGCAGCGCCACAGAGCCATTTTGGCTTTTTGAATGATATTATCTAGGTGCGAGTTCCAAGTAAGTTTTTGGTCAAACGTTACCCCTAGATACTTGGTTTCACTAGAATAAGGAAGAATTTTACCGTTTAACTTTGGATTCACCAGTTTTTCCAGTTTTCTCTTCCTTGTGAATGGGATTATCACTGTTTTATCTGCATTGATAGATAATTCGTTTTCTCCACACTACTTACTTATAGTGTTGAGAGCGCCTTGCATTGGACTAGAAATTGTGCTGAGGCAGGGACCTCTGATGATCACTACCAGATCATCAGCATAGCCTTGTGTATCATAGTCTTTTTCTGCCATCTTAACAAGTAGTTGGTCTACTGCTAGGGTCCATAGAAGTGGAGACAGTACTCCTCCTTGTGGACATCCTCTCGTGGCAAGGAATTCAAGCTTTGAAGCATTGAGGGTAATGTTTGCTACTCGATTTGAGAGCATGTTTTTACCCATCTGATGGTGCTTTCATCTATCCCTTTTGCCTCCATTCCATTAAGAATGGTTTCTATAGGGGTATTATCAAATGCACCTTCAACATCTAGAAAAGCACACAGGGCTGTTTGCTTATCCTCTAGGGATTTTTGCACCTTGTCCAGATCGAGGAGGGCTGTTTCAGTGGATTTTCCCTTTTGGTATGCATGTTGGTTGATACTTAATGGCCTGTCCACTAAGTATTTGGCCCTAATGTGCTGGTCTACAATCCTTTTCATGGTCTTCATTAGGAAGGATGTTAGACTTATGGGTCTGAAGGATTTGGGTTGTGAGTAGTCTCTCTTCCCTGTTTTTGGTATAAAACGTACTTTGACCCAATTCCATGGTTCTGGTATAGTACCCCAGGCGTAACTTGCTCTGAGTATTTTTACCAGATGTGGAAGAAGCAGGTCATTTCCTTTTTGCAGCAGAGCAGGAAAAATGCCATCTTCTCCCGCTGATTTAAATGGTTGGAATTTTTACCAAAGCCCATCTAATCTGGTTAGGCCTAAAGATATTAGCGGCCTAATTCCAGTCTGAGCATTTTGCCCTATGGAATTCATCATTCCTTTGGGTGTAGCTTTGTGTGTCGATTTGGTACGAACCCGGAAAGTGTGAAGACCTAAGGAGATCTAGAGTCTCCATCTCAGTGTTCGTAAATGTGTTATCTGGCTTTTTAAGTAGTCCAAGATATTTATTTGGGGTCTTAGCGAGTATTTTGTGAATTCTTGCTTCTTTATGGGTTTGGGCAATTTTTTCACAAAAGCGTCGCCAAGAAGCTCTTTTGGCTTTTCTGATTTGTTTGTTATATTCTGTAAGGGCCTTGCCGTACTGGTCCCAATTGCACGTTTTGGCCCGGTTGAATATACGGCGTGTGGTGGTTCTGAGCTTTTCCAGTTTTTTGTTCCACCACACGGGTGATTTGTTCGGCTTTATTTCTCTTTCAGGACAGCTCTGTTCATAGGCATCTATTATGCCATTGTTGAGCATCTTGACCGCGGCATTAAGAGAGTCAGGTGTTTTGATAGTTTTGGCTATGTCCTTTAGATTCTCGCTGAGTATGGTTCTATACATATCCCAGGAGGTGTCTTTTGGATTTCTCACTCTTATGTGTTGAGCTTCTGCTAACCCGGAAACATCAAAAAGTATGTGTCTATGGTCGGACATTGAATTCTCGCTGCTGACGTGCCATTTTGTTACACATTTTGACACATTTTTTGTTGCGAATATTAGGTCTAATACTTCTTGTCTATTTTTTGTTACGAATGTTGGCGTGTGGCCATTGTTCAGCACATGTAGACAATTAGTTAGTAGAAAATCGGATAGTAGCTCACCTCTTTTGTTCGTATCCGAGCTCCCCCAGATGGTATGGTGGGCGTTAGCATCGCATCCCACTATCAGCTCCGACTTTTGTCTTCTAGAATAATCAGGACTTTAGTCAGTTCTTCAGTGAGATCCTGCTTATCACCAGGAAGATATGCCGAGCAGAAAAGTACTTTGGACCTATTCGGCCCTTTGACTTCTACGTATGCGGTGACTGTATCTTCGCTGCAAAGTTCTGGAACAGGTAAGAAGTTAATATTTTTGTTAAATACGATGCAGGCCCTAGGTTTAAGGCCTTTTTCGTATACAAGGATCTTACCCGCATTGTTCAGACCGGCTACCACGGAATCGGCGTTTATCCATGGTTCTTGAATGAGAGCGATGTCCAGGCCACCTTCGCTGAAGATCTTCTCTACAACCGCAGAGGCTGCAATAGCGTGGTGTAGATTGGCCTGGAGCACCGCCAGCCCCTTTGGGCGTTGAGGTTGGTGGGGACTACTGGCTGTGGGAGCCGTGGCGCCCTTTTGTGCCCCGCCGTCCTCGGTTTGTACCCCTGCTGTGTCCCCTACCTCTGGACGGATGTGCGCCCCTAGTGGCCCCCCTATGGAGGGGAAACCGCGTACCTCTTCTCCTATAGGTCCCTGTCGAAGTGGAGGTGGAGGGAGTTGGAGGAGGGTTGTTCCGTTGTGGTCCTGCACGGACCTGCACGGTGCCCTCAGCGGGAGTGGTTGTAGGTATGGGGGTTGGGGTGGTGTTGGTTGCGGTGGAGGTCGAGGGTTCAGCGGGAGGTAGATCAATGGCCAAGGTGATAGGGCCTCAGATCCTGAACTGGACCTTTTTGAAGCCAACTGGAACTTTTCGACCTTCGTGTTGAGGACCTTCCAATGTTCGGTGTTCAGACCCTCATTCTGAGCACCGAAAAGTTCTAAGGCCCGCTTTGCGCAATCGGCCTCAGAGCTTGGGATAAATACCACCCCCACATTCGGTTTCCGGATGTCAGCCTCGTTCATGAGAACGAGCCTCGCCTCCGGCCACGGTCTGAGGGGGGGTAGTTTTCTCTCAAGCCATGCTTTAGACCGCTCATTCTCACATGTAATGAGAAGCCAGCCTGGCTTGAAGGAGCAGCCCTTAAATTTAGGCCCTTCACCCCTTCCGGATTGAGCGATGCTTTGCAGGATGGTATTGCGCAGCGACTCCAGTTGTGTGTCAGTCATCAAGGACTTGGAGTCTTTTATGCCAACCCGGATTGAGCGTACGGCCTTGCTGTAGGCTACGGTGGTTGGGATGTCTAAGTCCTCACTCACCTTTGGGGCTTTGGTGATATGTCCCTTTGGTGATTCTTCCTCTGAGCGAACCCGTTTGACCGGTTTGCGCGCAGATTCAGATTGTGAGGATTTAAACTTATACCCCATCTGCTTCAGCTCAGCGAAGCTCTTTAACGCTAGTGTTGAAGCCATACTCGGCTCCACTCCCAGCTGTCAGCCACGAAGCGCTTTTTGGCAGCACTTGACAGTTTCCTGTCACTACGTTTGGAGGCGGTGGATTCATCAGTCGGCGAGGGTGAGCCGCAAGCAGCCCTTTCCGCCGTGCTGATGGAGTCCTCTGTCTCCATGGAGAGTTGCTCCGATATTTGGGCAGGTTGCTCTGCGCCTTCTATCAGAGGCATAAGTTCCTGGCATAGGTCTTCCAGGTTACCGTCGTCTTTATTATTTAATTCTTTAAAGACATAGTGTCTCTCACTATTGAGCAAACAATTGAGATATCGTGTGCGGAGCTGGACGACTACATTATTGTCTGTGTTTATAGACCCCCAAGTGGAAACATTAAATTATTTGAATCTGTAATGGAAAATGTGTTAAACAAAATATGTAAAACTACAAAGAAAGTAGTTGTATGTGGAGATTTTAATGTGGACATTATAGATATTACGGAGGAAAATCGCGTTCGGTTTTTGAGCATTTTCAAATCATTTGACCTCACTCCGGTTTTCGCTGAGCCCACTAGAGTAACTCCTACAACAGCTACTTGCTTAGATAATATTCTCTGCAACTGTAAAATCATCAAACAATCTATTATTAATTTTGTAAAATCGGATCATTGTGGTCAGATAGTTACACTACAGAACCGTTTTATTCCACCCCGTCTAGAAATCAAATGCAGGCCGGTCACTGCATCTCGTAAGGACAAATTTAAAAACCTTGTAAGTGATAAAATACCGTCTATACCTTTTGATAAAAAAAATGCTAGTGACTTGTATGAACAATTATTTTAGGTAGTTAAAAAACAATTTGATATTACTTTCCATCAAAAGAAATTAGTTATCAATAACTGTAAACCGAAAGTCAGTGACTGGGCTACACGAGGAGTTTATACAAGTAGGAAAAAAATGTTTGAATTGTATAACAAAAAAGCATATAGAAAGGATCTATCGTTTCATGAGTACGTTAAGAGGTACTCAAAAAATTCCAAAAGAGTTTGCTATGTAGCTAAGTCGAATTACATACGCGATAAAATTAAAAAATATAGTAATAAAATCAAAGAAACATGGAATATTATAAATAAAGAACCAAACATGTAAAACGAAATTTCACGATAACAAATTTAGTCTAGAAATAAACAACAAGCTTATTAAATCTGATGACGAGGTAGCAAACGCTTTTGAGGATTACTTCTGTAACATTCCTATAGAGACGACTAAACAGTTGAGTTCTTGCTCAAGTCACGCGAAATCATTACTTGTGTCGAGTGTTCATAGGTGCGAATCCTCATTTAAATTTAGAAATATTAGTCCTTTAGACATCATAAAAACATTTAAAGAATTAAAACGAAAGAAAACAGAGGATAAATCGGGTATATCAATAGACACAATAAAACCCATTATACCTCTAATAGCTCCTTACTTATCTTATATCTTTAATGAATGTATTGACCAAAATCAGTTTCCAAATTTATTGGAACATAGTAAGGTTGTCCCTTTATTTAAATCGGGAGACAAAAGTGACCTCAGCAATTTTAGGCCTATTTCAATATTACCCACAATAAGTAAAATTTTTGAAAAACTAATTTATAATCAATTGCTTTCCCATTTTAAACTTAATAATTTACTACACGAAAAACAGTTTGGGTTCTCTAAAGGTAGAAATACAACTGATGCCGGAGTAGCACTCATCAGACACATTCTTGATGCTTATGAAGACAAACATGATGCCGTAGGTGTATTCTGTGATTTATCAAAGGCGTTTGATTGTGTAGACCATCAGACACTGCTCATTAAGTTAGAACACTATGGTGTCTCGGAAAACTCATCTAAGTTGTTAAGTTCGTACTTATCAGGTAGAATACAATCAGTTAACATAAATGGTACCTACTCTTCCGGAGCCCCTCTTCAAATGGGGGTCCCCCAGGGCTCAATATTGGGGCCTTTACTTTTCCTGATATATGTAAACGACCTGCCATTTTATTCCACAAATCTTTGTGAGATAGTTGTTTGCTGATGATACACTTCTTTGATTTTTAAAATGAAAAGACATGAAGAAACTTTTGACGAAGTAAACAATACTCTCTCCAAAGTATTGAATTGGTTCACCACCAATAACTTGTTGCTGAATGCTAGTAAAACTAAATGTGTAAAATTCACTTTGCCTAATGTAAAGCAACTTACACCAAATATTGTACTAAATGGTAATAATCTAGTTTTTATAGACTCCACTGTATTTCTGGGCATTACACTTGACTCAAAATTACAGTGGCTTCAATATGAGGTATATTGAAGCCCTAGCTAGGAGGCTAAGCTCGGCTGCCTTTGCAGTTAGAAAAATAAGGTATCTGACTGATGTTGAAACGGCGAGGCTTGTGTATTTTAGTTACTTCCACAGTATTATGTCTTACGGTCTTCTCTTGTGGGGTTCTGCTGCAGACATTGATACCATATTTATTTTGCAGAAAAGAGCCATTCGTGCTATTTATAAACTTAGTCCTCGTGACTCCCTGAGAGAGGTCTTTAAGAAAATCAACATATTAACTGTGGCTTCTCAATACATTTTTGACAATATAATGTACGTCCGTAAAAATTTAGATTATTTCATGAAGAAGAGCGACATTCACTCATATAACACAAGAAATAAACACAAGCTTGTCGTTCCTAACTTCAGATTAATTAAAACTAGTAATTCGTTCATGGGAAATTGTATAAAATTCTTTAATAATATACCACACAATCTTGTCGAATTGCCGGTTGATAAATTTAAGAAACACGTTCAAAACACGCTTATGTCTAAAGGCTATTATAAGGTTCAAGACTACCTGCACGACACGAATGTGTGGTCTGTCCAGCCTGCACCGACTGATGTACTTACCTTTGATGATTTTGATTTTACGGCAGCTAGTGGTGACTGAGTTTGTTCCGGCGTTTCTTCTCAGCACTTGCCTAATTGTCTGTGTTCTGTCTCGAAGCGCTGGTAGGGCCCAAAAGATAAGGAGACATGATTCGGCCCCTTCAGGGCACAATTATTTTTATTTTATTTTTCACTGTACATTTGACGTTCATAAGTGGCATATTGTGTCCTAAATTGAATAAATATTTTTTGATTTGATTTGATTTGATTTTATTCATGTTGGTCCCACGAGTAGCTAGGGAAAGTAGGTCCACTCCGGCAGAGCCTCGCATGCCGGAGTAAGGCTAGATGCACCTCGAGGTCGCCTGGTATCGAGGGCCCACCGTTAACGACTGAGCTCCCCCTCAGCCACGCAGCTCTCGGCACGGTACGGATAAAACCTTAGATTGGGGATGGTATCGAGTCTTTAGCCGCCAGATACCACGTCATTGAGATCCCAGAGTGGAATTTCAATGCCGCACTACCTGGCGTTGCCCAGGGTGAACCGCGACAGGCGCTACTGCTTCCCCTCTGACGAGTCAGAGTGGATTCAGTAACATCCCAGTCGTCACGTGGAGGTAACTCGAACTGACACTCCATCAGGGGTTAATTCAAGCTTGTAAACTCACAGCCACATGGCCGTGAAAGGTCGTCGCGGACTGCTCACCAATAGGGCGCCCAACATTTTGACATCCGCGATGGACACCGCTCCAGTGATGCGTAGTATTCACAACATCGTCGCTGCATGAAATTACAACTAGCAATGTCACGCGTTTTTACCCGCTGATGACTTTCAAGGACGCTGTTTGTCATCAATGTTTCAGCACTCGCGGATGCATAATTTCACGTGTTAATGTTTCTTAATAGGTACGAGGGTCAAACTGAAAGTTCTTAGAACTGGCCACTTATAAACAATATAATAAAAAAAATATTCTAAAATTTGAAAATAGAACTCTTTGCCAATATTACTGAGTATATATTTCATTCATTTGTCATTTGTTTTACGATTTGGCGGCAAATTGAAAATTGTCTGTGTCACGTCAACATGAATTTAACACGAGAAAATTTTCGTGCAATGATTTTTTATGACTTTCGATGTCATTTAAGTCAACAAGAAAGTTATGATAGACTACGATTGGCCTTTCACGATGAAGCCCCATCTCGTGCGACTGTTTACAACTGGTTTAATGAGTTTAAACGTGGTCGCACTAATCTCACTGATGATGTACGTGAGGGACGGCCTTCTACGGCGACGACTGAAAATAACATCTGTGTTGTGCGGCGTATGATAGAGACTGACAAAAGAGTGACCTATCAGCAGATTTGGACAAGCTTAGGCATCGGTATGAGTCAAGTGCACAAAATCCTCCACGAACATTTAGCGGTCAGGAAGCTTTGCGCCCGGTGGATACCTCATAATTTGACTAAGGCTCAAAAACTCCATCGTGTGGATTGGTGCCGTAAAATGATTGAAAGATTTAACGGAGGTGACTCAAATGCTGTGTTCGACATACTAACAGGTGACGAAAGCTGGATTTACTGTTATGATCCTGAAACCAAAAGACAATCTGCTCAGTGGGTGTTTCCTTTCGAGGAGTTGCCAACTAAAGTGAAGAGAGATCGAAGTGCGGGAAAAAAAATGGTGGCCTCGTTCTTTGGAAGGATAGGTCATTTCGCAACAATTGTGTTAGAGGATCAAAAAACAGTTTCTGCAGAATGGTACACTACCAATTGTTTGCCACTTGTCTTGGAAAAAGTTCGAGAGAAACGACCTCGCAGTAGGATCCTCCTTCACCACGACAACGCCTCGTCGCACACCGCCAAGCGAACGATCGACTATTTGGCGACATCAAACGTTGAATTACTGGGTCACCCGCCGTATAGCCCCGACCTCGCGCCTTGTGATTTTTATTTATTTCCAAAAATTAAAGAAAAACTTAAAGGAAAGCGGTTTATGAATGCTGAAGAAGCGGTGGCTGCGTATCGCGATGCCATTGAAGAGGACGAGTGGGCAAAGTGCTTTTCCGAGTGGTTCCATCGCATGCAGCGGTGTATTGACGTCAATGGACAATATTTTGAAAAGATATAATAAAACTAATAACTGGCTAATGTAATCAGTTTTTGATTTTCTAAGAACTTTCAGTTTGACCCTCGTAGAAAGTCATCATCAGCTGTATACTTATTGCGTAAAAACACAATTGTCTTTATTATTTATAACAAACAAACGTACATACTATAAGTAAGGATGCGAAGTTTTGTCTAACCATAGAGCATAAACTTGAAATGAAAAGTAAAATAATGTAAAATAAGGTTTAATGTGCTGATCTGAACCCTAAAACTGAAACAAAAAAACACCAGAATTATTTAGTTTTATTTATTTTAAACTCTTATAAATCAACAACACAATGTATTGAACCTAGTTTAATTTAAATTTGCCCACATAAATTTTAATGGTGTATTCACACCCCGACCAGCAGCGGCTTTGCCGCAGGCCTACGTCAAGATCTCATGCCGCCAGGCGGAGAGGATACACCACCAGAGACAAAAACCGTTAAAAAAGAAAATACGTTTGACACAAGTTTTGTGTCATGCCATGGTTTGTCAAGAAGCTTGTCATCATATATAAAAAAACAAATAAATGTAATTTGACAGAACAGTAAGCCACTGATCATGTAAGTAGGTAAACTTTTTTCAGTGAGCCCACGCTTATGTTCGATCGCCACCAACCAAAACAATAGTTATGTACATGTTGCATGCCTAAATAGTCACCAATGGACATGTTATATTCATTGTGATAGACGTGCATGTTAAATATCTGTCTTTACCTATAGTAAGCCGCCCAGAGATACTATTAGGTAGCAACCTACCTATGTACGTATTTATGTTTGTATTTTCTTTCAAGATTAAAGAAAGGTTCCTTATTCACATTACAGAAGATTCAAGATATTTGATATTAACATTCGAAAAATACATTCTCAAATGGTAATGAACACAAGTTAAAGAAATAACATGAATTTGCCTTTAGCAGCAAGGGAGTAGACACTTACTACATTTCAGCACAACATCAATGACAATCTGCACTGAACTAAAGTTTTTAAAATTTAGAAGGAATAAATACAATCATTAACATTGATAAATGTTTTTATTCATAAAAGCTTTTATATGCCTAAGCACTCACGCTATCTTTCTTTTTATGTGGCTGATCCTTTGTCATTATACTCATGGTTACTCATGCTTGATCTACCCGGTTTGTTAGGTTCTCTTATTCGCAGTCATCAGCTGTAATACAGATCACTTCCTCATATCAAGGAGCTACTCTCACAATGAATATCTCCCTCTGAAAATTCTTAACTGTTTAATGTCGTTTTGAATAGTTCAACGGACGTAACATAGAAAAATGAGACTCCTTTTGTTTTTCGATATATTAGGTGTTGGTTCTTCCTGCACAAGAGGTACAGACATTGATAATTGAACCATAGAGCAAAAACAGAGAGATAAAAATTAAATATTTTTATTGAAAAATAAGGTTTTGATCTGAATTAAAAAAAACGCGTTCTAATAACAATATCTTATTAAAAAATGCACTATCGGTGTCTTTAATCGCCAGGTCAAACCCTCAGCCTTACTACAAATACTAAAACATTGTTTCATGTCTTGCATTAAACAATATTCGAAATTATGTGCTAAATACTGTTTAGAAAAATAGACGGAGCTGCGATGAGGACCGTTATATCAAACTAAATGGTATGAACAGCAAACTTAATTAGAGATTTGAAATGAACTAAGTATGTTTAATGTTCGCTGCATGGCTTTAGACCTCGAAACCGTAAAATGAGAAAAAATATTTGTGCATATTTAGGTGTTTCCACACGGCCGGTGGCACTGTGGACGGATGTTCTGCTCATACCGAGAAAAATCTAATAATCTAGATATTATATCTATATAAATATATCTCGATATTATGGTATATGGATTGAAGTGAAAGTCAGGGCTTCGCTAATCAAAAACTTTTATTCACTTTACTTATAACAGAGTATCTAAGATGTTGTCGCTTACAAATCACAAGATCAAACTGACTGTCACTTAAAATCCATCGCACAAGAAACATTATTATAATAAAATAAAACTGAGTTTCCGACGACGTAGCATCATATAAATTACTTTCATATTATTAAAAATCATGCATTACATTAACAAATACGTTAAAATTAAGTAATAATAATATAATTGATTTAAAAAATATTACGTTTGTAAATGTTTCAAATAACGAATCACAACAGGATATCTGACATTCTTGACGTGTGGACGCCGGCTATGCTGCTGGGCGGTGTGGATACGACATTTTATTGACACAAATGTCTATATCTTTTGCTTTATGGATGAACCTTTAATTTGATTTAGCTCTAGCCCTCGCCCTAGCTATCCGCCTTTGTGATGTGACGGCTATGGTTAAGCAAAAATAAACTCTGCGATCATAACCACTAAGATACTTTCTGTATCCATAACCAGGACGTACTTCGCCCGATTCAGAACATCGCCTGAGCTAAAATACATTCGTGAGACGTCAAATAAATGTATACGTCTTAAGCTACTTTCAAGCATTTTTAAAGAATTTTTCAGCTCTGTATTCATCATTATTTCTTTAAGTCTAACCAGCAAAAGCCTAGAAATAATATATTTGATGTTACCTATCAAGTAAATGTTGCTGCGTCATCAAGACACTAAGGGCTGGTTTCAGGAGCATGTTGTGCTGCTCGTAGGCACGCGAGCCCTGGGTTTTAACCAGAAAACGGTCTGGGCAAGGAACGATTCCATAAACTTGCCATTTATATTATGTTACGGTATTATGGTTTAGTTTAACAAATAAGTATTTTTGATAAAATCTTGAATTAAATACCTAATTATTGTAATAAAATACAACAAAAGGAACGTGCATACACCAGGTCAAAAGTGCAAAACAAAAACACAGCATCTGGCATGTTTAGTAGACTGAATCATCCATCCATCATACGTATGTACGTATTAAATAAAAAATGCATTAAATGACTTTAATTTATTAAAAGATTTTTAGCAATAAACCTAAGCATTACACACTAGGGTTTTACATTCTCTCCATTTCTTGGGGTCAGTAGCCATACTGGATCTCTTTCTCAAACCTATAGGAGCTGCTCTACTTAGTTCAATCATCTAAATGAGATTTTCCCTCTAGCTCTTTTGCTCTTTACGTTGGCACAAATAATCGAGTTCATTTTGGAAGTGGATAACCGAAATAACAAAGTAAGAACGCGACATCTGCATATTGTGGACAAACGAAACGATATTTAAGCACTGTGCTGTATTTTCTACTCTACTCCGTCTCAGTAATGCTTAGATAAAAATATAGCTTTTCATAATTTTCAACATGTCTGATGTTGAGATGACATCAGACATGTTAAAAATACACTATACCTACATAGAATCTGAAACAACAGCAAACTATAAAATATAGGTTATATTTCGTATGCCTCCGGAATTTTATAAAATTGATTGATTACACGTATCGCGTGCTTAGCCAAAGCATTGTTATAGGCTACCTAGCCTTTCTATTCAGTACCTTTGGATAGTGTAGGACTGTAGTTTTAAAGTTGGATGAACGTATCTTCATTCTCTTTGAGAATCCGCACCACGAGTATCTTCCGTTAAAAAAAGTTCCAAGGTATTGCTCCGGCGTGTACTTGATACTCGCTCAGGCAGAAAATGTATATCTCGCAAAATTATGCTCCAAGATCCAGCTTATATTACTGTGGCGGCTCCAGGAGTCTTGACGACGCAGAGTATTACAAGCTTAATCGGATTCTTCAATAGCTCTATTTTTTGGTGTGTGATGGCCAAATTTGGTGAAATCATTTTTTGTTTTATTGAAAAAAATATAATATTTTATGCTAATAGGTATTGACGTCTTGATAATCTTGACATAACTTTTCACGAATATATGTCAGACGATGTTGTGAATAGGCGATGTCCGTATTCACAGTACACTTTAAAGTCAGTAGATACAGTGCAATGTTTTGAGTTTTTGAGCGGTATCAGTACATATATTTTTTTTTTAATTTAAATACCCATGTTATCATATAGTAGTAATGCCTACGGTATTATAAATATTTGACACTCACAGTATTATTCTTATTTTTATACAAGAGGAAATAAGATATTAAAAATTTGTTATTGTTCATTTTATTAAAATATCTAGTAGATACTGCATTGATTTTGATTCGATAGCAGAAAAACGTATGACTTTTTTGTGTCTGATACTTTTAGAGTTAGTTCTGTTAGCAAGTTGATGGATATTTTTTATGAGAAAAACCCTCATTCATACGGTCTCTTATCTTCATTACCTTCAAGGTCCCAAAAAAGAATATTAAAAGTTAGTTTCACAACTTTTTTTTCCTTCTAAATACTACGTATCATTTATTTACTGTGACATCGACTGAGGCGAGTCTGCAGCTTTGGCGATGCTATAGTTTTTCAGCTGCCAAACGCGTCAAAGTCCATAGAAACGTGTCAAATAATTCGCCCAGGCTCCGAAGTCTCGACATGGTTCCATGTGAAACCACCAGGTGGCGCTCGAAAAATGCTGAGACAAGATTGGTGTTTTCGTGTATTTATTGATTGAGAAGAATTTTTGAATGATGCTTAAAAAACTACAAATATTTTTTAAGATTTATTAAAGATATAGTTACGTAAGTTAAAAAGATATTTGATGAATTTGAAAATCATAAAATTGAAATTGTCGACGCGAAATGACAAAAATTATACATCAGACTACGCCCGCAGGATTAGTTTCAGATCAGTGTTACAAAAAACTATTTCATACTTAGTATTAAATGACTTCATCTCCTGCCATTCTGATTTAGAAAGAACAAAGTTCGCAAACAGTTCAAAATTTATTTTTAACGAGTCATATGTTTTTCATGAACGTTGTATTAACTGAATAATGACTTTAGAAACATCATATAAAAACTCTTCCGGGGCTAAATATTCTCTATTCTGGAGCGGATTAATTTTGTAAGTGATAATTCTATTTTTAAAGACAGTTGCAATTATATCTACGTTTTCTAACTCAGTTTTTAAGATACAGTTTTTCTTATGCAAATTAGTTCTCAAGTGATATTTGTAATTATTTCTGTTTAGATTTATATTGCATCTATCACAGTGGAAACTATTGTTAGTGTTCCGCTCTGAAAGGAGAAAAAAAAGTATTTTTAATATTAGTAAGTATATTTTATTATAAGTCTAAAGTAACATTATAATTATATGACTGTAGAAATATATGTTTATAACTCAATATGATATTAATAACAATATTTAAGAGTAAATATAGGCTTAACAGAGTACAAACTATTCAAAAAAAAAAACGTTAAACCAAATCAGGAATAGTTTGTG
The DNA here is from genome assembly GCA_963924145.1 of Pyrausta purpuralis. NCBI lineage: Eukaryota > Metazoa > Arthropoda > Insecta > Lepidoptera > Crambidae > Pyrausta > Pyrausta purpuralis. Next base: position 6,558,548 of record OZ001644.1, read on the forward strand.
CCTACAAAATTAATAGCAACGTCTTTAAATTCATTTTTAATTTCTTTTAGAAACTGTACCAAATGATGCCAACCTCGTGTGTTGTCATCACTTTTAGTTTTCAATGTTAAAATGGACTTGCGCCATCTCTGTTTTGGTTGAACGTTCTCCAACTCATTACACTTAAATATTTTTAAATCTATGTAATGGGTACCCCGCTGATTATTTTTATATTATTTTGTATACCCATTAGCTACCCTACGATAAATGTAAGAGCTTAACTCCTCGTTACCATAATTAGATTCTCGGGGCTCATCACTGTCACTACCCAGCAAATCACGTGCCGTTGTCCGCTTAATTTATTTCTCCTTTAAAGGCTTTAGTGACTCGGATTTGGTACTGAAACAAGAAACAACAAAATATTATCGATTAATTAACTAGTGTAACTAAGCAGTAACATTAAAGAGTAATTAACACAATAACTATGTTTTTAGAATCTGTACGCACATTTTGTTATAAAGTAAGGTTAAGTTTTAATGTTTTATGATCTAGTGTAAATTTAAAGACAACGGAATATCTTAAAAGTTACTACATATACTGCATAGGACAAATAAAACAGGTAATAAATCAGTTCACAGCTTACCTTTTTTTATTAATCTTGGTGTCAGTTTTAATATTAGACTTTGCTCTTGACTCCTCATATTTGACTCTGAAATATAAAAAAGATACTTATTAATTCAAAAGGTATTAGAAAATACTACAATTATTTAAAACAATAAGCAATGATGTATTTTTGTTAACACTACAAAAATATGATAGTACCTAGTAAAATAAGAAATAAGTATTGATAGATACCTTTTAGAATCTTCTTTAGCCGGAATATTAGTTTTCCTCTTGTTTCTTTTTGATTTATCTTGATGGGGGAGAGGAACAATAGTAGTGCAGTGAGACGGACCGGGCTCCGGAGTGACGGCACGCTGCTCGCGAACCGGCGACAGATGCGCTAGTGATAGAGCATTTGACGAACTCGAAGAACTGCTTGATGATGATGATGAAGAGGAATCGTATTATTCGTCAGACAATATATTGGTCTTAAACCTAAAAAGAAAACAACTGATTTTTGTTATAAAACAGTAATGAAAGCTTTATTAAACCGAGTAAGTAAGAGTAAGAGGTTTGGCACTGGATTGGTTTCGATCATATCTAGAAAATAGGTCCCAACATGCGGAAATTGAAACAACCAATTTTAGCACAGGACAATTTGGACATACAAGATCAGAGCTTATCCCTGTTACTGGCTCAATCCCTCAAGGGAGTGTCCTGGGCTGTATTCTCTTTCTTGTCTATGTAAACGACCTCCCTCATTGCATCCCATTTGAAAGTGTCTCCTTCGCGGATGATGTCTCTGTCATTTTACCGTGCAAAAACATTAATTCACTCGAGGGAGACTTAAAAGGCGTACTTGACTCTGTCACGGACTGGCTCAATAAACATAACCTCCAACTTAATCTCGATAAGACTAAATTGATCCAATTTAAACCCTACCAAAAAACACCTTTGAAAAAAAATTTAAATACAGGACAAAAACAATTACAACAGTAAATTCAGCTACTATGCTGGGCGTTGATGTTGACTCAAGTATTAGTTGGAAAGCACACATACAAAACCTAGAAGGCAGATTGACTTCATTCGTTTACGCCTTAGGTCGATTAAAACGTGCTACAAACTTGAGTATCGCTCTCTCCGCATACTACGCATATGTCCACTCGAATCTCTCCTATGGTATTGTGCTATGGGGAAATAGTAGCTCCATACAAGACATCTTCGTACTACAGAAAAAATGTATTAGAATATTAACCAACATAAATCAAATGGACTCTTGTAAACCCCAATTTAAAAAACTCCAAATTTTAACTTTAACGTGTATTTATATTTTTGAAGCATGTAAGTTTGTAAAAAAACACCCCAGTTTATTCTCTCCTGTGGACCTAAAGAGACGAAACGACCGTTACAAAAACAAACTTAAGGCACCATTTTCCAAATTAAAACTATACTCGTCGGCTCCACATTCAATGCTCATTAAAATATATAATCATATCCCAAATGATATCAAAAATATAGAAAAAACAAAAAGTTTTGAAATTGAATTGAAAAAACTACTTATCAAGAAATGTTATTATAGTATTTCCGAATTTTTTGAAGACACCACCTAAAAACTGCAATACTGTTTAATCTTAAAATACAATATAATGAATTCAAGATCTTTATATAAATATTTTTTTTGTAATTAAGTATTTCAATTTGTAATTAATATTGTCCATCTAATATTTTATAATTAATTAATATTGTATGTTGAATTAGTATAAGTTAAGTTAAGAATCTTTGCAATGCCCTTTCAGGGCGTCACATGCTACTTTATTTTGTAATTACGAACAGCTTACCACTATGTGACTTACAATAAAGATATTGAATTGAATTGAGTACTGTGGACGCTGGTCATAAGTGTCCATTCGACCTTTTATTTGTTTATTTAGATATTGACTTACTCTAGCTGTGCAGATACTAATGATTCAAAGTTATAATAAACTGAGTATTGCAGACCCTGAGTTCGGAAGTATCCATCCAATCTTGTATTAGTGCATTTGAATATTGAATTACTCTGGCTCTACAATACCCATCTAGTAAATAAATAAAATGAAAAAGGTTCTTACATTGTAATGTTCTTTTTTTAACAATCATTGACACTTAAATTCAAAACTGATGTTTGTGTACAACTGTAAAGATGTATCATGATCGGGCGACTAAAAAAATGTGACCATCAAGATATATTTATAGACTATTCCTTTACCAGTGTTCTTGTTGGTATACGTACACGAAGCCGCTGTCGCTGGCTCAGCATTAACACCAAATATATCCCACATCTGATATCAATGAAAACGATTATAGTTCGATGTATGTATGTGTTAAAATATCAATTCTGCTTGTGGATTAATCAATTGACTTTCTACCTTAACGACCAGAACATAGAAATTCAAATTATTTGTACTACCTGTCTTAAAAAAAATCATTTGAAAAGTTTCTTGGTAAGGTAAATTTCATCAAAAATGTCATTTCAGTTATTTTTATTTTATTTTTAAAGGCACAGTAACAATCAAACAACCAAAATAATACAATTAGAAATAATCATACAGTAAGAAAATGGCCGGTCGAGTGACCTGAAAAACCATGCACGACATAACAATATTATTATAAAACTATAACTAGGTGAAAGACGGTAACTGTAATTTTAATAAACAAGTTAGTTCATTTGTTGTTGAATACATTTTTTAAAAGTCCAGTAGCTCTGGTTAAACAGATCGAGGCTGGACTTCAAGTTGTTAAATTCCCGACACATTCTGTAAACAGGGTTATTCAAAGAAACATTGTTATTCGCGAGCGGAACATCGAAAAGCTTAGGGTTTCGAGTTCTTGACTTATTGGCCCTAAAACAAAGTAAACTTAGGAGTTCACTACTCATTTTCCCGTTAGCTATTTTATACAGTGACGTTAAATCGCTAATCATTCTCCTCTTTTGTAGCGTTGATAGACCGAATCTTGCTAATCTATCTTCGTAGGTAGGAAGTGATCTTCGTAAGCCCTGTTTCCTTGACAGAAATCTAAGGAACCGCTTTTGCACGGATTCCACTTTGTCAATGTGGACCGAATAGATTGGTGACCAAACTGATGAGCAGTACTCCAATATTGGTCTGACTAAAGTTGCGTAGAGTATAAGTTGGGACTCATATTTCTTGAAAGCTTTTGAATTTCTCCTAACAAATCCTAATATTTTATTGGCTCTACTTGTAATAGTATCGATGTGGTGCTGAAAAGAGAGTGTTGAATCGAATATGACTCCTAGATCCCTGACAGTGAAGACGCGTTTAAATCTGCTGCCCTGAATGCTGTAGTGAAAGTCTATGACGTTTTTATTTTTGGTGAATGTAATATATTGACATTTTTTAACATTCAGTGTCATTGCATTAGTCAGACACCATTCGTATATCAAGTCAACGTCGCTTTGTAACTCCAAACAATCACTCACATCTTTGACTCTGGCAAATATTTTTATGTCATCTGCGTACGCCAACGTCTCGCATGTTAATGATTGAAGGAGGTCGTTAATAAAAACAAGGAACAAGAGAGGTCCAAGATTTGACCCTTGTGGTACTCCTGAAGTAGGTACGACAGGACATGAATTATAACCACACAATGAGACTAGCTGAGATCGGTTCATTAAGTACGATCTAAACCACCGATGTAGGTCACCGTGAATACCTAGATGTTGAAGTTTCTTCAAAAGAATGTGATGGTTCACGCGATCGAATGCCTTGGCAAAATCGGTATAAGTAGCATCAACTTGAGTTTTGTCATTAAACGCTTTGCACAGATAATTACTGTATATAAGTAAATTAGAATTAGTTGATCGGCCAGACACAAATCCATGTTGTTTTGGGCTAAGTATATGGCTAAAGTGCCTATATAGATGCGTGTACATTAAGCTTTCAAAAATTTTTGCAAAACAATTTAAAACACTAATTGGCCTGTAATTTGTCACATCGCTTTTATCTCCTGTTTTGTGTATAGGTGTAACTTTAACGATTTTCCACAAGTCTGGGAATATACCTTCTCGTAGAGATTTATTGAAAACAATAGTGAGAGGTTTGGCTAAAACTGAAGCACAAAGACGCACAAAAACTGGAGGTATGCTGTCAGGCCCTGGGCCTTTTGTGATATTAAGATTTTTAAGTTGGGTAAGCACTTCATTCTCATTAAATAAAATGGTTGTTAGTGTGTAGTTTGACGGAGAAAACACAGGTGTGTAATCGGCCGTTTCTGATTTGCAATAAACGGAGGCAAAATATTCAGCAAACAGATTCACTGCACTGGAACCTGAGTCTGAGACTTTACTATTAAAACGTACTGTCTTAGGTACATCATTAGTAATATTTTTACTTTTAGTATATCTCCAGAAAGCCTTTATATTAGAAGATAGATCACTTTCGATAGATTTTATGTATTCCTTGAAACAAACACTCATTACCGACTTACATCGAGATCTCAATAAGGAATAAATATCATAGTCTCGTGGATTATTGTAAGTTCTATACCGGCGATGATATTTATTTTTGTCTGCAAGCAGTCTTATTAATGGCTTAGTAAACCAAATCGGATAACGTGATGTTCTGTTTTTCCGTGCTGGTGTAAATTTTATTATACAATCCCATAGAGTTTTATAAAATGTATGTAAAAAGTCATTACACGAAAGCATTTCAAACCCAACCCAGTCAATATCACCTAAATATTTTATACATTTTTCATAGTCCGTCTTACGAAAGTTATATCGTACAGCCTCTAAATTTTCGCTCAATCTTTTAGAACCAACCTCAATATAAAAATCTAAAGGAGGGTGCAAATCATCAACCCTACTAAGAGGTTGTGCAAGATGCACACTAAAACATGGTTGTATATTCGAAAGTACCAAATCGAGTGTTCTACTAAGGGTATTTTCAATATAGTTATGTTGATGTAACCCAGCTGTAGTGATGAAATCGAGAAGTGCGTAGGATCTCGAACTGTCGGGATAAGGAAGTTTATCACTACTCCAGTGTAAAGTGGGGAAGTTGAAATCACCTATTATTAGGTTTTTAGTATTATCTTGTGAGGACATAATTATTTGTTTACAACCTTTCAAGAACTGCGTCAATACTTCGTCAGAGATATAGGATGGAATATAAACAATACATAGATTTATAAACATACTCCCGAGCCTAAGTCGCACCCACAAGTCTTCCAACGAACTATGCCAAGCCGGGCGCAATTCAAAGTCGAGGTTCCTCGATATTGCTACCAACACTCCTCCGCCATGATCTTTGCTGTATCGAAGTTTAAATTCCGATTCCCTGTCTCGACGAATAACAACGTATCTTATGTCAAACAATTCTGAGGAAAAAACAGTGTCGTCCAACCAGGTCTCAGTTAAGCATATTAAATCATAATCGTTATTAAGTACATTATTCAAAATTTCATGCGTCTTTGATTTCGTACCTCTCATATTTTGATAAAAAACTTTTAGACCCATAAACAAAATACAAATTCCATCCCTCGCATTAGAGGGTTTTGTGTTAAATAAGAAAAATATATATATTAAACAAAAAAACGAGGCTATCTTATTAACTTTAAGGAGTCCATAGAATTAATAACGAAGTATCTTGACTGTTCATTCTTCCGGACGTGTATATGACCATTGTAGATCCAGACAAACTTATATTGCTGCTCTTTTGCTTTGAGTTGTGCTGCGGCGTGGAGCTTTTTATTATTCGGGGACAGGTGTTCGGATACGTAAATTGGTACGCTGGCACCTTCTCGCCCAATCATGGTTGAGTTCAGTTTATTCTTGGGATTAGCCTTATTATAGCGTGTAACTGCTGAGATCAGTCCGTTCCGACATTGGGGGCTGCGGAGTTTGACAACAATGGTTTTCGGCAGTTTGCTGTCCTTGTTAAGTTTAGCAACCCGTGTGCAGTTGAGCAGATCCTGGTCTTCTAGTTTAAAGGACAACGAGTCGGCCAGAGCTTTTATTGTCGTGAAGAGATTCTCACCTTTGACTTCACGAACGTTATGAACTTCAACATTACAATCTCGTATCTGTTGTTCTAGAGAGTTGATTTTTTCATTCAACTTTTCGATGTCGACCGTGATTTTCTGGTGGCCGCTTTCGAGATGAGAACAGTCCGAAATAACTTTATCAAGCTTAGGGCGAAACTCTTCATATTGCTCACTCAAAAAGCTGACCGAACTTTGCAGTTGTTGAAGTTGAGAGTTTATTGGAGCTAACTTCAAGATTAAACAAAGGTTCCTTATTCACATTACAGAAGATTCAAGATATTTGATATTAACATTCGAAAAATACATTCTCAAATGGTAATGAACACAAGTTAAAGAAATAACATGAATTTGCCTTTAGCAGCAAGGGAGTAGACACTTACTACATTTCAGCACAACATCAATGACAATCTGCACTGAACTAAAGTTTTTAAAATTTAGAAGGAATAAATACAATCATTAACATTGATAAATGTTTTTATTCATAAAAGCTTTTATATGCCTAAGCACTCACGCTATCTTTCTTTTTATGTGGCTGATCCTTTGTCATTATACTCATGGTTACTCATGCTTGATCTACCCGGTTTGTTAGGTTCTCTTATTCGCAGTCATCAGCTGTAATACAGATCACTTCCTCATATCAAGGAGTTACTCTCACAATGAATATCTCCTTCTGAAAATTCTTAACTGTTTAATGTCGTTTTGAATAGTTCAACGGACGTAACATAGAAAAATGAGACTCCTTTTGTTTTTCGATACATTAGGTGTTTGTTCTTCCTGCACAAGAGGTACAGACATTGATAATTGAACCATAGAGCAAAAACAGAGAGATAAAAATTAAATATTTTTATTGAAAAATAAGGTTTTGATCTGAATTAAAAAAAACGCGTTTTAATAACAATATCTTATTAAAAAATGCACTATCGGTGTCTTTAATCGCCAGGTCAAACCCTCAGCCTTACTACAAATACTAAAACATTGTTTCATGTCTTGCATTAAACAATATTCGAAATTATGTGCTAAATACTGTTTAGAAAAATAGACGGAGCTGCGATGAGGACCGTTATATCAAACTAAATGGTATGAACAGCAAACTTAATTAGAGATTTGAAATGAACTAAGTATGTTTAATGTTCGCTGCATGGCTTTAGACCTCGAAACCGTAAAATGAGAAAAAATATTTGTGCATATTTAGGTGTATCCACACGGCCGGTGGCACTGTGGACGGATGTTCTGCTCATACCGAGAAAAATCTAATAATCTAGATATTATATCTATATAAATATATCTCGATATTATGGTATATGGATTGAAGTGAAAGTCAGGGCTTCGCTAATCAAAAACTTTTATTCACTTTACTTATAACAGAGTATCTAAGATGTTGTCGCAAATCACAAGATCAAACTGACTGTCACTTAAAATCCATCGCACAAGAAACATTATAATAATAAAATAAAACTGAGTTTCCGGCGACGTAGCATCATATAAATTACTTTCATATTATTAAAAATCATGCATTACATTAACAAATACGTTAAAATTAAGTAATAATAATATAATTGATTTAAAAAATATTACGTTTGTAAATGTTTCAAATAACGAATCACAACAGGATATCTGACATTCTTGACGTGTGGACGCCGGCTATGCTGCTGGGCGGTGTGGATACGACATTTTATTGACACAAATGTCTATATCTTTTGCTTTATGGATGAACCTTTAATTTGATTTAGCTCTAGCCCTCGCCCTAGCTATCCGCCTTTGTGATGTGACGGCTATGGTTAAGCAAAAATAAACTCTGCGATCATAACCACTAAGATACTTTCTGTATCCATAACCAGGACGTACTTCGCCCGATTCAGAACATCGCCTGAGCTAAAATACATTCGTGAGACGTCAAATAAATGTATACGTCTTAAGCTACTTTCAAGCATTTTTAAAGAATTTTTCAGCTCTGTATTCATCATTATTTCTTTAAGTCTAACCAGCAAAAGCCTAGAAATAATATATTTGATGTTACCTATCAAGTAAATGTTGCTGCGTCATCAAGACACTAAGGGCTGGTTTCAGGAGCATGTTGTGCTGCTCGTAGGCACGCGAGCCCTGGGTTTTAACCAGAAAACGGTCTGGTTAAGGAACGATTCCATAAACTTGCCATTTATATTATGTTACGGTATTATGGTTTAGTTTAGCAAATAAGTATTTTTGATAAAATCTTGAATTAAATACCTAATTATTGTAATAAAATACAACAAAAGGAACGTGCATACACCAGGTCAAAAGTGCAAAACAAAAACACAGCATCTGGCATGTTTAGTAGACTGAATCATCCATCCATCATACGTATGTACGTATTAAATAAAAAATGCATTAAATGACTTTAATTTATTAAAAGATTTTTAGCAATAAACCTAAGCATTACACACTAGGGTTTTACATTCTCTCCATTTCTTGGGGTCAGTAGCAATACTGGATCTCTTTCTCAAACCTATAGGAGCTGCTCTACTTAGTTCAATCATCTAAATGAGATTTTCCCTCTAGCTCTTTTGCTCTTTACGTTGGCACAAATAATCGAGTTCATTTTGGAAGTGGATAACCGAAATAACAAAGTAAGAACGCGACATCTGCATATTGTGGACAAACGAAACGATATTTAAGCACTGTGCTGTATTTTCTACTCTACTCCGTCTCAGTAATGCTTAGATAAAAATATAGCTTTTCATAATTTTCAACATGTCTGATGTTGAGATGACATCAGACATGTTAAAAATACACTATACCTACATAGAATCTGAAACAACAGCAAACTATAAAATATAGGTTATATTTCGTATGCCTCCGGAATTTTATAAAATTGATTGATTACACGTATCGCGTGCTTAGCCAAAGCATTGTTATAGGCTACCTAGCCTTTCTATTCAGTACCTTTGGATAGTGTAGGACTGTAGTTTTAAAGTTGGATGAACGTATCTTCATTCTCTTTGAGAATCCGCACCACGAGTATCTTCCGTTAAAAAAAGTTCCAAGGTATTGCTCCGGCGTGTACTTGATACTCGCTCAGGCAGAAAATGTATATCTCGCAAAATTATGCTCCAAGATCCAGCTTATATTACTGTGGCGGCTCCAGGAGTCTTGACGACGCAGAGTATTACAAGCTTAATCGGATTCTTCAATAGCTCTATTTTTTGGTGTGTGATGGCCAAATTTGGTGAAATCATTTTTTGTTTTATTGAAAAAAATATAATATTTTATGCTCATAGGTATTGACGTCTTGATAATCTTGACATAACTTTTCACGAATATATGTCAGACGATGTTGTGAATAGGCGATGTCCGTATTCACAGTACACTTTAAAGTCAGTAGATACAGTGCAATGTTTTGAGTTTTTGAGCGGTATCAGTACATATATTTTTTTTTAAATTTAAATACCCATGTTATCATATAGTAGTAATGCCTACGGTATTATAAATATTTGACACTCACAGTATTATTCTTATTTTTATACAAGAGGAAATAAGATATTAAAAATTTGTTATTGTTCATTTTATTAAAATATCTAGTAGATACTGCATTGATTTTGATTCGATAGCAGAAAAACGTATGACTTTTTTGTGTCTGATACTTTTAGAGTTAGTTCTGTTAGCAAGTTGATGGATATTTTTTATGAGAAAAACCCTCATTCATACGGTCTCTTATCTTCATTACCTTCAAGGTCCCAAAAAAGAATATTAAAAGTTAGTTTCACAACTTTTTTTTCCTTCTAAATACTACGTATCATTTATTTACTGTGACATCGACTGAGGCGAGTCTGCAGCTTTGGCGATGCTATAGTTTTTCAGCTGCCAAACGCGTCAAAGTCCATAGAAACGTGTCAAATAATTCGCCCAGGCTCCGAAGTCTCGACATGGTTCCATGTGAAACCACCAGGTGGCGCTCGAAAAATGCTGAGACAAGATTGGTGTTTTCGTGTATTTATTGATTGAGAAGAATTTTTGAATGATGCTTAAAAAACTACAAATATTTTTTAAGATTTATTAAAGATATAGTTACGTAAGTTAAAAAGATATTTGATGAATTTGAAAATCATAAAATTGAAATTGTCGACGCGAAATGACAAAAATTATACATCAGACTACGCCCGCAGGATTAGTTTCAGATCAGTGTTACAAAAAACTATTTCATACTTAGTATTAAATGACTTCATCTCCTGCCATTCTGATTTAGAAAGAACAAAGTTCGCAAACAGTTCAAAATTTATTTTTAACGAGTCATATGTTTTTCATGAACGTTGTATTAACTGAATAATGACTTTAGAAACATCATATAAAAACTCTTCCGGGGCTAAATATTCTCTATTCTGGAGCGGATTAATTTTGTAAGTGATAATTCTATTTTTAAAGGCAGTTGCAATTATATCTACGTTTTCTAACTCAGTTTTTAAGATACAGTTTTTCTTATGCAAATTAGTTCTCAAGTGATATTTGTAATTATTTCTGTTTAGATTTATATTGCATCTATCACAGTGGAAACTATTGTTAGTGTTCCGCTCTGAAAGGAGAAAAAAAAGTATTTTTAATATTAGTAAGTATATTTTATTATAAGTCTAAAGTAACATTATAATTATATGACTGTAGAAATATATGTTTATAACTCAATATGATATTAATAACAATATTTAAGAGTAAATATAGGCTTAACAGAGTACAAACTATTCAAAAAAAAAAACGTTAAACCAAATCAGGAATAGTTTGTGCCTACAAAATTAATAGGAACGTCTTTAAATTCATTTTTAATTTCTTTTAGAAACTGTACCAAATGATGCCAACCTCGTGTGTTGTCATCACTTTTAGTTTTCAATGTTAAAATGGACTTGCGCCATCTCTGTTTTGGTTGAACGTTCTCCAACTCATTACACTTAAATATTTTTAAATCTATGTAATGGGTACCCCGCTGATTATTTTTATATTATTTTGTATACCCATTAGCTACCCTACGATAAATGTAAGAGCTTAACTCCTCGTTACCATAATTAGATTCTCGGGGCTCATCACTGTCACTACCCAGCAAATCACGTGCCGTTGTCCGCTTAATTTATTTCTCCTTTAAAGGCTTTAGTGACTCGGATTTGGTACTGAAACAAGAAACAACAAAATATTATCGATTAATTAACTAGTGTAACTAAGCAGTAACATTAAAGAGTAATTAACACAATAACTATGTTTTTAGAATCTGTACGCACATTTTATTATAAAGTATACGTGAGGTTAGGTTAGGTTTTAATGTTTTATGATCTAGTGTAAATTTAAAGACAACGGAATATCTTAAAAGTTACTACATATACTGCATAGGACAAATAAAACAGGTAATAAATCAGTTCACAGCTTACCTTTTTTTATTAATCTTGGTGTCAGTTTTAATATTAGACTTTGCTCTTGACTCCTCATATTTGACTCTGAAATATAAAAAAGATACTTATTAATTCAAAAGGTATTAGAAAATACTACAATTATTTAAAACAATAAGCAATGATGTATTTTTGTTAACACTACAAAAATATTATAGTACCTAGTAAAATAAGAAATAAGTATTGATAGATACCTTTTAGAATCTTCTTTAGCCGGAATATTAGTTTTCCTCTTGTTTCTTTTTGATTTATCTTGATGGGGGAGAGGAACAATAGTAGTGCAGTGAGACGGACCGGGCTCCGGAGTGACGGCACGCTGCTCGCGAACCGGCGACAGATGCGCTAGTGATAGAGCATTTGACGAACTCGAAGAACTGCTTTATGATGATGATGAAGAGGAATCGTATTATTCGTCAGACAATATAGTCTTAGACCTAAAAAGAAAACAACTGATTTTTGTTATAAAACAGTAATGAAAGCTTTATTAAACCGAGTAAGTAAGAGTAAGAGGTTTGGCACTGGATTGGTTTCGATCATATCTAGAAAATAGGTCCCAACATGTGGAAATTGAAACAACCAATTTTAGCACAGGACAATTTGGACATACAAGATCAGAGCTTATCCCTGTTACTGGCTCAATCCCTCAAGGGAGTGTCCTGGGCTGTATTCTCTTTCTTGTCTATGTAAACGACCTCCCTCATCTTGCATCCCATTTGAAAGTGTCTCCTTCGCGGATGATGTCTCTGTCATTTTACCGTGCAAAAACATTAATTCACTCGAGGGAGACTTAAAAGGCGTACTTGACTCTGTCACGGACTGGCTCAATAAACATAACCTCCAACTTAATCTCGATAAGACTAAATTGATCCAATTTAAACCCTACCAAAAAACACCTTTGAAAAAAAATTTAAATACAGGACAAAAACAATTACAACAGTAAATTCAGCTACTATGCTGGGCGTTGATGTTGACTCAAGTATTAGTTGGAAAGCACACATACAAAACCTAGAAGGCAGATTGACTTCATTCGTTTACGCCTTAGGTCGATTAAAACGTGCTACAAACTTGAGTATCGCTCTCTCCGCATACTACGCATATGTCCACTCGAATCTCTCCTATGGTATTGTGCTATGGGGAAATAGTAGCTCCATACAAGACATCTTCGTACTACAGAAAAAATGTATTAGAATATTAACCAACATAAATCAAATGAACTCTTGTAAACCCCAATTTAAAAAACTCCAAATTTTAACTTTAACGTGTATTTATATTTTTGAAGCATGTAAGTTTGTAAAAAAAACACCCCAGTTTATTCTCTCCTGTGGACCTAAAGAGACGAAACGACCGTTACAAAAACAAACTTAAGGCACCATTTTCCAAATTAAAACTATACTCGTCGGCTCCACATTCAATGCTCATTAAAAAATATAATCATATCCCAAATGATATCAAAAATATAGAAAAAACAAAAAGTTTTGAAATTGAATTGAAAAAACTACTTATCAAGAAATGTTATTATAGTATTTCCGAATTTTTTGAAGACACCACCTAAAAACTGCAATACTGTTTAATCTTAAAATACAATATAATGAATTCAAGATCTTTATATAAATATTTTTTTTGTAATTAAGTATTTCAATTTGTAATTAATATTGTCCATCTAATATTTTATAATTAATTAATATTGTATGTTGAATTAGTATAAGTTAAGTTAAGAATCTTTGCAATGCCCTTTCAGGGCGTCACATGCTACTTTATTTTGTAATTCCGAACAGCTTACCACTATGTGACTTGCAATAAAGATATTGAATTGAATTGAGTACTGTGGACGCTGGTCATAAGTGTCCATTCGACCTTTTATTTGTTTATTTAGATATTGACTTACTCTAGCTGTGCAGATACTAATGATTCAAAGTTATAATAAACTGAGTATTGCAGACCCTGAGTTCGGAAGTATCCATCCAATCTTGTATTAGTTCATTTGAATATTGAATTACTCTGGCTCTACAATACCCATCTAGTAAATAAATAAAATGAAAAAGGTACTTACATTGTAATGTTCTTTTTTTAACACTTATTGACACTTAAATTCAAAACTGATGTTTGTGTACTGTAAAGATGTATCATGATCGGGCGACTAAAAAAATGTGACCATCAAGATATATTTATAGACTATTCCTTTACCAGTGTTCTTGTTGGTATACGTACACGAAGCCGCTGTCGCTGGCTCAGCATTAACACCAAATATATCCCACATCTGATATCAATGAAAACGATTATAGTTCGATGTATGTATGTGTTAAAATATCAATTCTGCTTGTGGATTAATCAATTGACTTTCTACCTTAACGACCAGAACATAGAAATTCAAATTATTTGTTTGTACTACCTGTCTTAAAAAAATCATTTAAAAAGTTTCTTGGTAAGGTAAATTTCATCAAAAATGTCATTTCAGTTATGTTTCCATTGCGAGCGGTTTATTGTAACTTCAGCGAATTATGTCGGTAAGTAATACTAATATTTAAGTTCACTCATTGAGTTACCTGTGTAACTAAATACCTGTATTCTTGTGTATTTTAATCAAAACGTTTTGTTAGTTCCAGGAGGCTGAAGACCTCTTCCCATTCATTCCCAACATGCCGCTGGAACTAAGCAGTGACAGTCAAGGCCAGGATGATGCAGGGCCTCTCCGAAACAAGAGGAAAAATAAAAAACTCGTTTATTATACGAGCATCAAAAAGGCTTCTACGAGAGCTTCAAAAATAATTAAAATAGAAATCATCGATGGAAAATCCTTGGATAGTGACCATAAATCTTGTGAGCCCGAGATAAGTGTTCAATATGTCGCGCAAAGCATATTTGATAACGTTTATTGTGATACGAGGAATCATTAAAAATATACAAGACTCCATGTGTGACCTATGATGTAACGTACATACCTACATAAAAATAACAATGAATTACTTAATACAATATGAGTTTTATTTGTATTCCCCGATCGCTTATGTCATCATTAGATACCTATTTATTATGCTGTAATTCAAGTAATTGTAACTTAAGAGTTAAAATCATTTGTCTATACAGGAACTTTAGTACTCAGAGTAATGAACTTAAGTGTACTTAAGTATACACTATATATAGTGCATTAGTGCTGATGTATGCAACAAAAAAACTCATAAATAATGTAGAATTATAAAATTGGGAAAGTTGGCGCACGGTTCCCTGTGAAAGGATCTAGGGTCTGAGTCTAGAGTTGTCAGGTACTCGAGTACCCCGGCAAACCAGATCCAGGAAGAGCGAACACACGAGAGCAGCGCCTCGAAAAAGGCGCTCTGGTGTGCCCTTTTCACAGGGAACCGTGAGCCAGCTTTCCCAATTTTATACTACTCTAAACTAAAAAGACCTACAGGGTCACCTTGGTGAACGCCGACTGCAGAAACAATCGAATGTTCGTTGTTAATAATTTTGATTGATTTTTGTAACACTGAAAAACAAAAGGATAAAACGATGATTAATGGACGAATGATACGATCTGATTTATTTGATAAGTAAGGTAAAACTTCAAAGCTTTGGATTCAAAACATTTATTGGTGTTGAGGGAAGCCTTTGCCTACTTTGTGAAAGTGTCCATAATTAGATGACCAGGACTGTATATGATTAAACTACTAACTAACTAATAATTTTTCTTACAGATACTAAACAATTAACATGCTATTTTAACCAATGATTGTTTGTATTTTATGGTTTAGGATGTATCTCGCAAATATATTTGCGTTTCTGTTTACAGTTGCCATCGTTCAGAACGCCTTTTTTCACACTGTCACCAGTGTAAATGGTACCACATCGCTCCCAGGCGATATTTGGTTCATTTGGAGCCCATTTGGCGTAACCAGCGCCGCTCAAAGATTGACCTGAAACATATTCAATTATTTTTCCTCAATAATTTAAAAATCTTATTTTGTTGTTACCGACAAGGTGAAAATAGTTCTTTAAAAAAGTTTGTTGGCTGGAAGTAAAAAAAATATACTTTTTTTACGTTCGTTAGAAGTAAACGGATCACAAATTTTTTTTTGGTTTATTTTACATACCTTGAATAGTAATCCATGTCCTTGGATTATCACCCCATGCGAAGAACCCAATATGGAGGTATACGAACTTATCGACCGATTGTTCAGACTTTGGAACACTGTTTTTGCCTAGCTCCCAAAGGACCTGTGAAAATAATCGAAAACTATAAACCAGCAGAATGTTCTAGGATGCCATAGAATTTCCTTCTTTATCTTTCCAAAGGTTTGGCTGGTTCGTCATCATCTTCCAAAGGACGTTCGCTGCTGAAAATAGGCCTCCACCACGGTGTTCCACAGGGACCATTTGCAAGCGGTCCGCATCCAGTTAATCCTGCGATCCTAACAAGGTCATCAGTCCATTGTTGTGGACATCCTCTGGTTGAAGGGTCACCAATCTAGAACTCTTTTGCCCTAACGGCCGTCAGTTCTTGGCTGGTTAATCTTGCAGAAATTAAAATAACGTGGTTAGATACTTTCTAGATGTATCGATTCTAGAATGGAGACCCTTCAACCAAAGATGCAGCGTAGGAAGTCCACCGACAAGATGGACAGACGACCTTGTAAAGGTCGCGGGATCAAACTGGATACAGACCGCTTGTGATCACTGAAAACGATGGGCGAGGCCTATGTTCAGCAGTGGATGTCCTGTGACTGATAATGATGATGATGAAATATATACTAACTTGGGCTTCTTTGTCACTGTTGATGATAGCCAAGTGCGCCGCCTGTCTAGCGCAATCCTTGAATGCTTCCGACCATTCTACAAACTCGTCGACTAGTTTGTAGCAACTACCTGTCTCAGCGTTCAGTTTAAAACCTGTTACAAGATTGATATCATGATATCTACTGTTTTTTTGGGGTCCATATTGGCTCACCTAAAGTTATTTACCCGAAATTGTTCTTCCTAATGATTTGTAAACCGAATGATCACTCTTCCTAAAATTTTTCATCCTAAAGTTTTCATACATACTATTAGAACTGCTACCGGCTATGTGCATAGCACTCATGTTTCCGAAAATCGTAATTAATAATATCATTAATGTAAATATATTTAAACTCCTAATGTTTTTTTATCAAAACGCTTTTATCTCTAAACATAATTACCATAATATGTTCACTCATACTCAGAAAAACATTTATCAGGTGTAATAAAAAATGTAATGTAGGTAGAAGAGAAGATATGGTTATTATTAGGGGGTATGATTTGCAAAACGTACTGATTTGTGTCTATTGATAAGTTCATGTCGGTGTATTATCATTACGTGCATGTTTGTGTTAATAAGAGCGTTTTACCTTACAATAAAACGCTTATTAAATACCTACCTTATTTGAAGCTTAAACATATAATGAGATAGGCCTATCTGTTTTCCGCACGTCTTACCTCTCTGTCTACCCTAGTAGCCCCCTCTCGTTCGCACACTTTCCCACACTCCGCCACCAGCGCGGCCGCTCGGCTCGCTCTCGTCATTGTGTCGAATTATACCAGGCAGAGGGTAAAAGTTAAGCTTCAAATAAGGTAGGTATTTAATAAGCGTTTTATTGTAAGGTAAAACGCTCTTATTAAACACCGGACCGTTATTTGAAGCTTAAACATATAATGAGACCTGTTTGTTATCGCCTGGTGGAGGAGGACGCCAATGTGAAGGTATGCTGCACATCTTCACGCCGAAGGCGTTAAGGTAACAATGAAGGTTACAGAAGTAAATGTTTATAATTAAGCAAATAACACTAAAATTATAAGTGTGCGCAACTAAGTAAATTTATTCAATCAACTTATATATGTACATAGAAAACATAATTATCTATAAAAAACGAACAAAATGTATTTTAACTCCTTCTCCGTTTCATTTAAATTGGGTGGAAACAATTTGACATCCCAGAGCTAACAGGGGCCTGGACGACCTCACGCCTATAGAAGCGGCGGAATGTGTCACCAGACCTCCAATTACCTCGTGATAAAATTTCATCAACCGAGACATTATCGGCCCAACTTCTGGAGGCGACCGCTGAGCGGACGCTACCGGGAGCTGCGACAATACCAGCCTCTGATAGGAGAGATTTTACCCAACCCGCAATTATAGTACGTGATGCTGGCTTATGATCACCTCTTAAGTTAATAAACAATGAATAATCATTTGAGGAATCACGCTTTTGATTAAACAATTTGATACATTGCTTCACCCAAAACACTGGGTCGAGGTTTCTTGTATTCTCATTTTTTAGTAATTTCCAGCCCGATTGCCTGAAATCAGAACGGTCAGTTTTAGAACCAAATCTAGGCCACAGAATAATATGGTCAGTATTGTCAATATAATGCTCTTGATTGACTGCTAGAAGGGTCAAGTCATGGATACGTCTACCAGAAACTAAAAGCAGCAACATAGCAGTGTGTCTGGCGGTAGCAAAACAGTTATTTTCGTTAACTTCATATGCAGTCAAAAAAGAAATGAGTACGTTGACATCCCAAATAGTGTTCTTATGAGGCACAGGCTTCTTTAATGCAATGGATTTCATAACATGCTTAACCAGAACATGAGCACTTAAGACTCCGGATATTTCGGTATTACAGAGCGTAGACACCACTGATTTGTGTAGCAGTATGGTATTGTATGACAGGTTTTCTTTTAAATATAAATCGGCTAAAAATCTTGCTAGAATTGAACCGGTTGGGCCACATGGATCAGCTTTTTCTTTTTTACACCATTCTAGCCATCTTTGCCATGCGACTTTGTATGTATTACGTGTAGAGGGACGCCAAGATGATGAAAGTAGGTCCAGTTGAGAACTGTCCCAATCATTTAGGTTGTGAGACCACCCCCACATTTCCATACTTCTAGCGTCATTTCCTGAACTTTCGGAGGTGGAAGGCCCGTCGAGACGTCTACTAGAAAGCGGTGCAGATGCCTGATTGTGAAAGGAGCAGCTAGCGCTCGGGATTTTAGATCGGCTCTCCAAAAAACCCGTTCCCACCGTGGCACAACTAAAAGAAAGAGGCCCTTGGCCGAATTGAGATGGGTAAGGACCTTGGGGATCAAATATGGAGGAGGAAATATCCACGCTAGGTGGTAATTCCAAGTCTGGGAAAAGGCGTCGTGGAATAAGGCTTGGTCGTCGTTCTGGTCCAGAGACACATAGTTGGCCACCACATGCGCATCTTCCGACGCAAACAAGTCTATTACTGGAACCCCGAATCTGTTGAAAATCAGGTCTGTGCACACAGGCAAAAGGTGCCATTCTGGGGGAGATCGGTAGCGAGACAGATGATCTGCGTGGGAGTTGAATCTGCCGGGAATGTGATGAGCTGCTAGGTGAATTTGATAATGATCTAAAACCTCGAAAATATCTATTGTCAAGTCCAAGAGAGCTACTGACTTTGTGCCGCCTTCTTTGCGAATGAAAGCCACAGCTGTTCTGTTGTCGCACTGCCATAAGACCGTGGATTGACGCAGATACTGACCCTGGTCCTGTAATATCTTGAGTAATGCTAGAAGTTCCTTCTGGTTGCAATGTAACGGTTGTTCTTGTTCGTTCCACGGTCCCATGAACGAACGGTCGTCTAGTTGCGCTCCCCAAGCTAAGTCTGAGGCATCGGTCGCTAGGAAATGCGTTGGAGGTGCGAAGTGAATCGGAGACGGAGAAGGGTAGTTCTGTAACCACCAAGTTAACTCTTTCCGGGCCTAAACCGGAATCATGAACTGTTTGGCAACTGGCATCTTGGCGACCGTGTTCAGGAAAGAGAGGAGTGCTCGAAAGTGAAGCCTGCCCCTTGTCACAACAAAACTTGCAAAGTTTAATAGACCCACTAGGCTTTGTAAGGCCTTCAAATCGAGAGCTCTCTCTTCTAGGGCTGTCGATATCTTGGAAATTAGATTCAGGCACTTTTTCTGTGGAAGAGACTTTTCGTTGAATAGAGTGTCCCACTGAACACCCAAGTAGACTAGGCATTGACAAGGTGTGAGTATGGACTTTTCGAAATTCACCAACCAACCTAGATACTGCAACCTCTCTACTGTGATTTGGACATGATTCTGTAAAATTTGTGGGTTTTGATGCACAACCAGATAGTCGTCCAAAAAGACGATAATTCGAATCCCTTGATCCCTTAGTGTCTGAGCTACCCAATTGGACAGGGAGGCAAATACCTTGGGGGCCGTGCATAGACCGAATGGAAGACACGTCATTTCCATTAAATTTCCTTTGTAGATTAGACGTAGGAACCGTCTGTGGGATGGAGCTACGGGTAGGTGAAAATAGGCCTGTGACAGATCTATTTTGCACATCCAATCGTTTGGTTGAAGGAAGTCTGGGACCCGATAAACATTTATTAATCTGAACCTGTCGGTGATTACGTAATTGTTTAATGCTGCTAGGTTGAAGATGGGTCGGTGCGACTCGTCGCCCTTTGGCACAAGAAACATTGTGGACACAAAACTTGGCGAAACTTTGACAACATCTAATACACCCTGGAGTTGCATTTGGGTGATTACGGACGTCATTGCATCTGATGGGACCGTGCTGAACTGACTTCCGCTTAATAGAGGTACTACAAGTGGCGGTCGATGTGAAAAGGGTATGCGATACCCTTTTATTATCTTTAACAAATAACTCGGGGCGCCCAGTTCCTTCCACCGACGGTGAAACAAGGCCAGACGACCCGCTCTGAATGTTCGGGATTGATAGTCAATACTTACGTTTTTTGTTCCGGTTGTAATTCCCAGAGGGGGATGCGGCTCGCTTGCGGCTATTCTTGCTGTCTTGCTGCCTGTAGCCTTGCTGACCTCCTCTGCCTCGAAAGGAACCTCTTGAGCCGCCAGAGTATGATAGGCGATTATCGCTTTGATTAGACCCATAACCCTGCGAGGGTCGGGCATTGTAGCAACCCTGCGAGGGTTGATTGTAACCATGGGGAATATGCGCAGGCGCACAACATCCATGAGCAGTACCCTGCGAGGGTACGTTACGTAAAGCCTGCCCCTGCGAGGGGTGGCGTGCGGGCTTGCTTTGACCCGTTTGCGAAACGGAAGCAGTACTGCCCGGCTTTTGTAAAGGCAAGAAGGCTTTTCGAACACCACCTGCCTTCTCTAGTGCTGTGGCTAGTGACTCCGCATTAAACACGTGCTGACACGACGGAGGGATCTTACGTAAAGCGGCCTTGACAAGGGGATCTCGCACGTGGTTCGTAATTCCATCCCTTCTCATTTGAATTACTTCCGCTCGGTGACCGCAGGTTAATTGTAATAGGTCGGAAGAAACTTTATAAAAATCGCCCTTCATAAATAGCTCATTAACTTTTTCGTTTATACCTTCGTAAGATAAATCCGAACCATGCACCCACTGTAAAAAACTTCTGACGGCAGTTTGAAAAGCTTCGCGCTGTTTAAGAATGCAGAACGATAAGGCAGCGAAAGCCTTGTCAGCGTGAGCAAGATGGCGTAACGAATCATACGCCTTGATTTCTTCATTCATCTCCAAATCGACAAAACCGGGGGTAAAATTATAAAGTTTTTGGGTTTCCGCATAACGAACTTCGCACCAATCACTGCTATCCAAATGTTGCAAATCCTTTAACGTCTGAAGAAACTCCTGCGGGGTCTTTGGAATACTAGGTACTTTCAATTTCGTCTCAATTTCAAAAGTAAAATCTGACTGAGTAACAGGTGCCGGCACCTCGACCGAATTTGTAATCGAATCTTCGTAAAGTTCGCCACTAACATTTCCGTCAACTAGATTCTCGTTAAAGTGTACAGCGGAACAAGGCACAGAATTATTATTGCAAAAAGTTAATTGATTTCGAAGTTCATCTACCTGACGTGTTAATTTACGAAATTTCCGAGAATCCCGTCGCCGATGCCTGCGTTTGCCCCCCCTTTTTTTGTTGCTGTGACGCGACGCGGATTTTCGAGGAGTCGAGTCCGAAGACGACGAACTCGAGCTACTAGAGGAGGTAGATGAGTCACTACTCGACGAACGAGACCTAGTTCGCGACTGATGACGAATAGTCGATCGTTTTTTATTGGTACTATTAGCGGGAGCACTAGCATATGGGGCTGTTGAGGCCAGCTTTGAAACACTTTCGTCACTTTCCATGTTTTCGCGAGCTGAAAAATGTAGGGTAGAAAACCACACAAAATTATTCACAAAACAATCGCAATATAAACCAACATGAAAGATATGTAGGTGGTTACTAAAAACTTACGTACATAAAAGTACCGAACGGTAACACCGTTTGTATAAAATTTTTAAAGATAAAGGTAAGAAAAGCTTTTCAACACTTACGTGGAACAGGAACGGTATGAAAAATGAAATGAAGTTGCAAAATTATTTTACTGAGTCCTAAGCACGACCGTGCGCAGCGGAAAACAGGACGCCAATGACGAGAGCGAGCCGAGCGGCCGCGCTGGTGGCGGAGTGTGGGAAAGTGTGCGAACGAGAGGGGGCTACTAGGGTAGACAGAGAGGTAAGACGTGCGGAAAACAGATAGGCCTATCTCATTATATGTTTAAGCTTCAAATAACGGTCAGGTGTTTAATGCTTTATTAATATGGAGGAAAATTATTTAAAATCATTTAAAACCAGTCGCGGAGGATTAAAATTAGACGTACATGGATTTATATATGAAAAAAACCGAATAACAGTGGATAAGCAATATTGGGCGTGTGAATTAAGAAGCAACAAAAAGTATAAGTGTAAGGCGAGATTCATCACTACTTTCGATAAGGAAGTCAATAAGTATAAATAACTGGAAAGACCGCACCAAGAACATGAACCAGATGCTTTGAAGGAAAAGGTTTGTTTTTAAACTATTTCTTGTGATTACAAAACAACTTTTCACATTTTTACATTTAGCCATTTTATTTTTGGTTATTGTTGTTACATACTTATTTATTACTATAACTATACCCGAGATAATTATGTCTAAAAAACCAACTTTTTAAAATGATTAAATGGTCGTTTCACTGATTTTTGTCTTAAATGAATGAAATTCATAAAAAACGAATCAGTTACGGCTATGTTTATGGCCTGGGAGTTTATACCGCAGTTTTAACCGTACCTAAACCAAATACTAAAGGACCGATTCGGTTCTGGCACATCGCCGGCCGCTGCCGCGGCACGCGCGCTTCGCTCGCTCGGCTCTTGCGTTGTGTTCACTAATTATGAATTCAATATCAATGATTATAAATAGGAGTAAAGTTTCAAGCCTCGCCACCATTTCCCAGCATCGGCGCGCAGTAGTAGCGGGAGACCGGCGAGAGCTTCACTGTCGGTGATATTTTCAATTTCCTTGAATGTGTTGACACCAGACAGGAATGTTTCTACTACCCCCGAGTCCTTTTCACCGTCGTAATAGGCAGGACACGACGCAAGAGTGCGGCGTCGACTCGAACCAACTGATGACAGAAGTTGTTGGAGTTGCTCGGTGCTTAAGTTTACGGCCACGTTGTCTTGCATCTTCCCTGTCGTCCTGTTTTTCGTTGTAACCGTAGTAGTTCGACCAAACTTCGTCACGATGAATTTGGGTTGCATCATCTTTGCTTGAACGGGAAGCCACTTTGCTGATTGCTTGGTGATGTCGCGTAGAGGTAATGCCACTAAGTTGGAGCGCCAGTTGTAGAAGAAGTGAAAAAGTGGTACGATGACGTCGTTAGAGGTACGGCCGGTGAAGAGTCGGACGGAAATAAAACGCGACGTAGATATTACGTGTTGTATTTGACGTAGTAGTACATTTACTTATGTACGCGGTATAACTACTGAGCTACCTGACAATAGGCACAGTAGAGACATCCAAAGGTCGCAAGTAGTGAGAGCCAGTGGACATGCTGCTATTGAGCGCTAAAGCTAGTGAGAACAGAGTAAACTTACAATTTGCGTCTAGGGTTCTTATTCTAAAAGGCAATCGAATCGTAACCGCGAGTCAACTAGATGCAACACCATCTAGTGAGGTGTAGTGGAAGCTTCGTAATCTTGTCCAGTCGTCTAATGATGTTTGGGAAACGAAGTACCACCGTGAGTCAACTCAGTACAGCGCCATCAGTAAGGAGAGGATGTAGTCTTGTCTTTGTTTTGATAGCATATCGTACGTACGTTATGCTACAACCATTTACAACGATTTTTTAATCGCACAACACAAACAACCACTTCCACAATCGAAAATTCCAGTTTCTAAAATTTGACATAATATGTGATTTGGTGTGACATTGGCTTACCTGCGTCTAGAGGGCCGCATCTGTTCAGTTCTAACCCTCCCTTTCTGTAGCAGACAAAAGTTTTAAGATCGGAACAGGTTCCAGGCGTCACAGTGCCGTTCGTATTTATGGTGAAGCATTTCGTCGTTGAAAACAAAGTCACTGCGTCTGGTGTCACAGACCATTTGGCGTACGTATTTGATAAGGGCACACCTAAAAATAAATCAAGGAAAACATATGTAGAACGATAGTGCCTTTTCAGGTGTGATAAATGCTTGATAAAAATTATACTTATTTATGTAAAACGAATCCTACCAAACCATTGTCATGTTAAATGTTAAAAAATAATAAGAAATAAATAAATAAAATCCATTTATTTCAGACTGAGTCCATAAAGTATAAAATAATCAATTAGTATCAAAACATAAATAAATTTATAGACGAAAATTATAGTAAATTGCAATTAAATTAAATTAAAACAAATAAAATTAAAAGTAGAAGAATTAAATACAAGTAAGAATTAATTAATTATAATTAATTAAATAAATTATAATTAATTAATTGCAACTTTATTAAATTATAATCAATAAGCCGAAATTATAAAACGCCGATATCGTATGGTGTTCAGTGTAGAGCCAAACTTCGTACCCTACACGCCCTAATACATTCTGTGTACTAAGTATCGGGAATTTGTCAATAAAACAAAAAATACAAATTATTCATCTAAACTTATTTTATCGCCTTCTAAGTACCCATCGCTTGCAATACAACATTTCCACCGCTTCACCCAGTCTTCCATACATTTTTCTGAGGCTATTTGCGGTATGGCCTTTAGCTCATTCGGCGAATTTTCTTTTATGGCTTCTATCGACTCAAAACGTTTTCCTCGAAGTGGTAATTTTAACTTGGGCAATAAAAAAAAGTCAGACGGAGCCATATCAGGTGAATACAATGCTTGGTCGAGAACTTTTGTTGAATTTTTCGCTAAAAACTCTTTCACTATAATGGATGTGTGTGATGGTGCCTTATCATGGTGCAGCATCCGTGAGTTGTGTTGCCACAAATCTGGACGTTTTCGGTGAATAATCTCACGCAAACGCTTCATGACGCCTAAATAATATTCTTTTTTCACTGTTTCTCCCCCTGGAAGGAATTCGGAGTGAACCACACCACGGTAGTCAAAAAAAAACTGTCAGCATCACCTTGATTTTAGAGTGACTTTGACGCGGTTTTTTGGGTTCCGGCTCGTTTTCGAGACGCCTTCCTGAGGGCTGTTGGCTTGTTTGCATGTCGTACTCATAAACTCATGTCTCGTTGCCAGTTATTACACGTTTTATAAAGGTCGAATCCGTAGAAGCTCGAAAAATCATGTCTTCAGTGACATGCTTTCAAATTTTGCTTAATCAGTACAGTGCTATGCTACCAACATGCAGTAAAAAAATTAGAACGACCTCTTTTACGCGGGTCTTTTTATTGACATATTCCCGATACTTTTTACACAGAGTATTTCTTCACAAACCTACTCCAAAATAGGTCAAGTCGTAGTCTGGAAGTCTCATACAAAATTATAAATAAATAAAAAAAATAAAAAAAAACGTTAATTTCATTTTCTACAAAACAATTTCAGTGCTAAGGCTGAATCCTACCTAGTAAGTATGCATACCCTACTGTAACGGATTTTAGGGGCTAAATTCTAATTTGAGAATTATCTAGTTGTCTGTGGACCTAAACTAGCTAACATACCAAATTTCATTTTTATAGGACTTCAGGAAGTCGCTTGAACTTTTGATATCATCAGTCAAGGACAAAATCGGTGATTCTTGAATATCAATATAACCTAAAGATTAAAAGCTTTGCAATTGCAACATCGCACGTTTGATAACTTGTGGCGAGCTGCCACATAGATACTTTTTGATATGCAAAACTTTCTTATTTTTAAATATTTAATTCTTTTTATTGTGACATTGTCTATCTTTGAGCTGTCTTCAAAGACAATCAATAATTGCGACATTTAATTTTTACAAAGGAACTTTATAATTACTTAATTTTGCATCCTTGTTTTATGTCTTCATCCTTTTCGTCTTATGTAAATACACAGTCTGGCCATAAATTCTGTTACAATTAAAAATAAGAAAGATATTACATTTGAATTTGGAATCTGTCATTTTTACACGATTGCTCATTGTGCTTTCTAATTTTGGTGCCAATACATTTAATAATATTTTGCGATATTAAAATGGAGTGGGGTTATAAAGAGAACCGAATCTCTGTGATTGCATTACACAAAGTTCGTATGGAGCCAAATGCAATTTTTGAAATTCTCCATACGCTTGGTATTAGTCAAATGTTTGTGTACCGGGCTATCAAAAGGTACAACGAGACCTCCTCTGTTTGTGACAGAAAAAGATCTGGCCGTCCACGTAGCGTTCGTATGAAAAAGGTGGTCAAAGCAGTAAGGGAAAGAATTCGCAGAAATCCTGTCCGAAAGCAAAAGATTTTATTTAGGGAGATGAAGATGTCGCGTATTTTAAAAAATGACTTAAGATTGTAGCCTATAAGAGACGCACTGGTCATTTTTAAACTGATAATTAAAAAAGAATAGGGTGGTAAAATCGAGAAAAACTACTGAAGCGGTACGCAAAGGGAGGTCACAGAAAATTTTTGTTTACGGATGAGAAAATCTTTACAATTGAGCAACAATTTAACAAACAAAATGACTGTATGCTTAAACCTCTAAGAAAGCTTCCCAATTAGTCGGTAGAGTGCAACGTGGGCATTACCTGACTTCTATGATGGTTTGGTGAGGTGTTAGCTATGAATGAGTGACTCAGCAATATTTTTGTGTAAAAGGTATCAAAACATCGGCACAAGTGCATTAAGATACCATTCTTGAGAAGGTTGTTAAGCCCCTTAACAACACCATGTTCAATAACCAAGCATGGTCTTTCCAACAAGACTCGGCGCCGGGTCATAAACTCGGTCCACACTGTCTTGGTTAGAAGCGAACGTTTCGGACTTCATCAGAGCTAAAGACTAGCCGTCGTCTAGTCTCGATCTTAATCCACTGGATGATTTATGGTCAGTTTTTGAAAGTACGGCTTGCTCTAAACGCCATGATAATTTGGAGTCCCTAAAACAATCCATACGATTGGCAGTGAAGAATTTTGCCATGAAAAGAGTGCGTGCTTCTATTGATAACTGGCCTCAACGTTTAAAGGACTGTATTGCAGCCAATGGAAACCACTTCGAATAAGTTTTTAATATTTTCAATTGTTTGATATTTATGTATAAAACTAACACACTGTAAAAATAATTGGATGATCAAACGAACTTACCTTAAGTGAAGTTCGATCCAAATTGTCCTGACTTCGTCGAAGTGATTTATTTGACCATGTAGTATGCCCTGCTACGCGTCTATTCACTCGCACACAGGTTTAGCGCAAGAAAGAGAAAGTAAAAAACCTCACTTCCTCCCACGCCTCACAGCACTGCCAGCCGCCTGTCGCTCATTCATTTCAGAGCAAGGAGACCGATGTATGAGATGTACAACATTGATTATACTTAACGTACACGGGAATTGGGAAGGGTGGGACCTTAAATCACTTCGACGAAGTCAGGACAATTTGGATCGAACTTCACTTAAGGTAAGTTCGTTTGATCATCCAATTGTCCTGCCTTCGTCTCTGTGATTTAATTGACCAAAATCAATGTTGTTAAAACAGAATAAGTTGACATCTCTGTTGTTAGTGTTTGATCATTAGAACGATCATATTAAATAAAAAAAAATATTTCACGTCACCATCTTTGAGATTTAGATGTATCACTTTTACTAAAAAAGAATGGATGTATGATAACTATGATAAGTTATAACTTTCAACTATAAACAAATATATTTACTAGGAAGAAAGAAGATATTTGTTAGTTTTTATTTAATTTATTAGTGATTAACTTAAAATATATAATTTATTTGTTTTAGTAATCTGAAACTGAAATAGATTTTTATAATTATTATTGTGGCGTGTTATAAAAATTGCAAACAATACGGAATACGTATAGTTGAGCTGAGACGGTTTGCGAATATTATAGTTTTACACACTGAATTTGGCACGTAAAAAATGATAATTTTATTACGAGGATAGCTACATACAGAAAACACTTTTTAGTTAGCGAATTATCTTTGGTGAGGTAACGGGCTTGAAGGTAAGTCTGACAAATTGTTATCTTTGTCTTGAAGTTTTTAACATATTTTATAATTAAAGATTTGAAATACATATATGATATTCTATAGCTTTTAAGTATGGGATATTTAGGTAAGTATGCGACTGTTTTAAAGATATTCGTCCGAATACCGAATATATAAATAATATTTTATAGGTACATTTCAATTTCGAATACCTGAGAAAACATTTGGTTGTAAAAAGTGTTAGATGATTGGTATAAAAGCAATTGATTAATAAATTCATTTTAATGTAATTCTAATAAGATCGTAAAAATATTCATAGGTGTCTATCAATGCTATATGATTTAATGCTGAGTTACAAAAAAGAATACGATAATTCAATGGCTTTGAAATATTATCGTTATCAGAAATTGTAAGGCAAGTAAGTAGGTTTTTTTTTTAATTTATTTATATATAATTTAAAATTTAATAAGAATTTAAGTTATGTTTCTGAATAAGATTAAAAATCGGCTTCTGAGAAGTAACTTCTGAGTATCGAGTAAGGTTTGTGACTATATAAGGGCAAACGACCGCAAACGATTTCTCCGACAGAAGATTTGGTACTACCCGGCCCCGGCCAAATACGTTTATCTAATATTCGACTAATTGACCACGAATGTTCGCCGAGTATTCGATAGTCGGCACATGGTCAGATTTCCCGTTGTAAATTTACTCACAATTTTATTGCCTGGATAGATGTCTGGATTGCCTTTAAGGATTACAATAAATATCAATCCTATCTTTCGAGTTAGTTACTATTATGAGTAGTATTCAATATTATGAGTAGTGTCAAAAAATATCTGATTATGATTTAGAATTAGGGTACCTATTTGGACAAGAAATCTAAAAATGAACGGATATCGTATACAAGTGCCTTTGTCATATCGAGTACCCAAGGGGACTGGTTTCATACATATTTAAAAACATTCTTATATATGGTTCATAAAAAAAAACAAGAATTATTTGGTTTACAATAATTAATTGATTCAAATTTTATTGAATGGTTGTATCACATGACGTCCTCTGGCGTAAGAGTGAAGGGAAAGTCCTTTAAAAAAAAACATTTTGAAAATTAAATATATTTTTAACTAGGAGGCAGGCCGGACTATCGTGCCCCTAGACCTGTTTTGTTATTTATTTGAATTTTACAATTGTTCCACCATACCTTAGTAACTGGTGAATATTAAGATAAAATTTTCTTTGAAAATTTATTAAACACAGATTATCGAATACTATAAACATCAAACAATAAAATTCATATATAAGAATCTATTTTATTACTTATAGGAGAAACGTTTCCAAGGAATCGTTCCTTAGTAACTTAGTGGCTTTCTGAGGAAGATTATTGTGAAGTGGATGAATGAAATTGGGTGGAATAAACTGATGATTAAAGAAAATATTTACTTGATGTAGTTTATTCTTAAATCAGTAGTAGCAGTAATTTATTATTAGCATTAAAGCCCAATTGGCTGTAACTTCACTCAACGTTCCCCTTTTTTCGCAATGAAAATGAGGGTAGGATATTGGAAGCAACGCATACCAAAAGTCTCAGCTGAGATCAAAAATGATCTAGATAATTAGGACTGGCTGACATCGCGTGTCAGCTCGGCCGGTATTTGCTACAGATCAATATCGCGTATTGATTCGGAGCGGAAAATGCGGACTGGCTAGCATCGCGTGCTAGCTCGGCCGCGAAGCGTAAAGCATGCATGGTGGAGCCACGTTAGGTAGTGCGTTTTACTTCACATTCACTTTATGAATAAATACGTATCACTATAAGTTAAGTTTCGTTTAGCACGAAATAAAAACTTAACGATTATATACTGTGGTTACTGCGTGCGTTGTAACGGCGCGCGCACACGGACACGAATGAGCGACAGGCTGGCAGTGCTGTGAGGCGTGGGAGGAAGTGAGGTTTTTTACTCTCTCTTTCTTGCGCTAAACCTGTGTGCGAGTGAATAGACGCGTAGCAGGGCATACTACATGGTCAATTAACTCACAGAGACGAAGGCAGGACAATAAATATTATTTTCATATTATTTTTTTTTCTTTGTGACAATATTTATGGCAAGACTAGGTATTTCTTATTCTCTTATCTGTGTGTTGTGTATTGTGTGAGTGTATATATATGAACTGTTAATAAGCATCATGTAAAAAGCCTTCTACTTCTTTTGATACGAACATCCTTTTACATTCACTACCGACACGACACTATAAAGTCAACTACTGACATTATATCTAGAGAGGTTTTGTTTGTCAGGTAAAATAGGACCAAAGTTAAAAAAGATCGACGAGTGTTCGTGAAAAAGTGGGTTGGTATTGCCCTTACGTTACGCTTGACTTAGCTTTCCCCGGGCCCTCTTCCATGGAAATTGAGCCATTCGATTTCGAAGGTAGTCCCTTACCCATGTTGTGGTATTTGAACATCAAAATCACCTTAGAGAAGAAATACAGTTTTTGTTAGAACCTACTTTACCTACCATATTTTTTGCATGATATACTTATCTCCAGAAAAGATTTTGACACGAAACCTACCTTCCATGGATTGAAATTCGGTTTTAGAGTATACATTACTGATGCCTGTATACATAGATGGTATTTTGAGATTTCCCATGATATCGGTGAGAGCTGTGCTGATGTCTTCATCAAGCGGCGATGCTAAAATAGCTCCTGAAATTAAAATACGTAATTCATTTTTTTTATTTCATACATAAGCTGTTGATAGCCCTTATACATATCCCAACATTGACCCTACCACAGCTTCGGGACAGTTGTGGGCTAGTGCTGAGATGAAGCTGCGCAACAAACTCAGTCACTATTGTCAATGCCTTTCTTACCATTTTAATTTTTATGTTCGTACAAGCTAGACAATACATTGCTATCTTTCATAAAGTAATCGTTATATAATATCGTAAAGCGCTTAACAGGATACATCTTCCTACTTAATTTTAGCAGTGTGATGCTTATAGTTCCAGAATAAAGTGGCTATGACATACGGACGGACAGACAGACAGACAGACATACAGACAGACTTGACGAAACTATAAGGGTTCCGTTTTTTGACATTCGGCTACGGAACCCTAAAAACCGCCATCGTGCAAGGATTGACGTCACATCCTTTAGGCGTTTACGGTCACGTGACCAAATGTGTGATTTGGACAAACTTAACTTGAAACAATTATTTAAAATTTTAATAATTTTGGTATCTCCTTATCATAATTTATTCACTACAAACTTCCTACATTATAATTTGTTCTTGGTGGAAAATAATTAAAATAAACATTGTAAATATAACTAAAAATTGCACTTGTAAGAAGCAACCGTGTCAGACAAGGAACGCACCCTGTGTCTTCCCGCTATCCAGGCGCATGCAAATGACACAGTTGCTATATACAAGTGCAATTTATAATATTAAGTTTGTTTAGTAACAAAAAAATATTCAGGATGTGGCATTTAATAGGAGCATTAAAATATTTTTTTTAAGTACCCTTTTTCAGTCTAGTTATAGAACATGACGATGTCACCTACTTCTACGTGTTAGTGATTTTGATAAACATTGATTAGGGATTGTTACTTTGGATTGCTATATCTCTGAGTTAAAGCATTTTAGAGCACTATGAGCACTATGTATATAGTTGCCTAGACCTACTCGTGCTATGTAGAATTATTGATTATTTTTTTTCTCCTATTACAGGCCACACGCTGTTTAAACAAAATGAAAATATACGGATTTTTGTTTTGGTCAGTGACGCTCGCCTCAGCGATGGTTGTACTAACGATACTGATTCCAAATAAATTAAAAGAAAAAACCCACAATTGATTTTGTGGGTTTTTTATTTATTATTGCGATAATAGCGAGCGAGTCAAAACTAGCAATGCCAGGTCGCCTCTTCGTAGCTTACTAGCTATGGCGTAATATTTCGTAAGTACGCAAGAACTACGCTCGAGGGTGCGAGATTCCTCATTTGTTTTATTTTTAGAATGTTGTGAAGAGGTTTTCCGTAATAAAACCTGCATATAATTTCAAGTAATTATTTGTTATCATCCCTGATTTGGATGTCACTGACCCAAACAACACTCTGTATTTTAAATCACGCATAAAATACCGTTAAATGGTCACAAATAAATAGCTATTCATATGAACAGATTTTGTGTGTAAATAAACTCTTGTATTTAAAGAAATAAGCTAGCCTAGACGTTTTGAAACGACCAAAATTAAGAAATACCTTCTCTGTGACATGTCAGAACAGCTTCTTCCCATGTAGTAGGGATTAGATGATGTTTAAACCACCCATCTACACACTCGCTGTAAAAGTAATCGGAACGAAATATCTTTCCATCTGTAACATCAAAATAATACATGATAGATACTAGCAGTTCCCGCGACGTCGCCCGCGTAAAGGATTGACCAAAGCCGGGCCCAGATTGCGTCTTTGTAGTTCATACTTCAAAAATCTTGTTTGAATTATAATTGCACTGGTATTTTAAGGGTAACTAAGTAAGTAAGTAATGAATTACTTTAGTTAAATATAACAATTACCTTCTGAATTTATCAAAATATATGTAGGTGAGGTGCAATAACTCTGCAATCACAAAACATAACCACAAAATGTCTAATCTACCACTGAATTCCTTGTAAACCCCTAATTATTTTTTCAAAAATATTTTTGTCTTTATTCTTTTAAATATTTATATATTTTATCCGAATTTTTTGTTAAGACGCATGCAGATGCAAAGTGGGCCGAGTTTCTATAGTTTTGGTCAAGATCCTTTCGGATGTCTCGAAATATGTTTAAAAAAAACACGTATTTTCACAACAAGTACCTCAAAAAGGTCTGCTATCATAGCGGCTAGTAGAGGAAGAAAGAAATAATGGTTTTATTTTCTCATGAAAATGGGTACAATTAGGTGTCAAGTCTAAATTTCTGAAAAGCTATTTCGCTATAAATTAGTAAATATACATACGTGTATGTAAACATACATATTTTAAAAGTCAACAATTTACGTAGTCAGATTTTGTAATATTAATACACATAATAATAGTTAGACACATAATATTGCAAATTTTAATATAATAATAAAATTTGCAATATTAAATACTCTACAAAATTGTAGTGATGTCCGTGATTAATAAAAGCTTTTTCTTTCTTTTTTCATTATTTTGCTCTATTGTCAATAGTTTTCACACCTCCAATTACATTACCGAATTTTTATGCGGACCTAAAACTTTTTTGGAAATTTAAAATATCATAATATGTTTATCACAGCTACAGTAGGATTCCAATGATGAAAAATTTCTCAAGTCGATTCAGTAGCTGCGGAGCTCGATGCAAATAAACAAATAAACAAACAAACCATCAAATCTTTCCTCTTTATTATATTATAAGTAATAAGTATAGTAGGAATATAAAATACCTTTGATTTGTACCTTTATTTTGGAAACACAATTAAAATGATTGTACAAATGGTAAGGATGCTATTAAAGCTAAAATAAATAAAAATCTAAACTTACATGACATCCCGAATATTATTGGTAATACAACTAAAAATCCAGTAGAAACTATGTTTCTTTCCATATTTGATCACAATATTAATATACTTTACTATTAACAATAACGCAACCGTGTTCGTATATTAAACTGATATTATTTTTATAACAAAATTCTGGTACATTTCAAGAATTTATACTTTCATGGTTATCAATATCTTCGATGAACTATATGACGATATTGCATGAAGTGGACGGGACGGCTGTGCAAAGCATTTATCTCTATCGCAACCTATTCTACACATCGAGTTTCAGAAACAGACTATATCATTATTTAGCGAATTAAACACAAATTGATCATAATTTTCATAACACGTAATTTTTTGGGTCGTTCTTCTTTTTTACCGACAATAAATTGTCCCCAATAACACGAATGTATAATTATAAAAACAAAAATATGAGTACTTCAAACTATGAAAATATTCCTGATGTATGATAGATTAGGAATTATGTTATCATGTCGTAGGTACTTCTCTTAATTATTCAACTTACGAAAAAAGTTACATCGCGTGACGGAGGTGTAAGTAGTACTATTTTTGAAAACCGTGACGGAGGTGTACATTTTAATCGATATTGTTTGCTTATAAATTAATTTGACATCATAAGATAGACCATCTGAAAAATGATATCTCACACAACAATTTAGGCAATATTACCAATAATTACTAATATGAAATGTAAATGTAAAATATTGATTTATCAGTCATGTCCATTGTCTGTAAAAAAGAAGAACGACCCTTTTACCTTTTTCTTGACAATGTTCTTATAACGGGGATATACATTTTCATAATTAGATTTTTAACTTGCTGTAAAAGTTATATCCGCTGGTATAGTTTACCAACGGTCAAGACGTAAGTAAACTCCTGTAATCGAAATCATAATCAGTTGTTATTTTAACGCATTTTGTCATATTCTTTTTAATTATGACAAATTATGCAGTAGTAACCATTTCCTTGCGGCAAGGAGGCTATGATGCTGGCTGCGTTGCCGCGTTGGATAGCTATGCTAAACCTTAGAGCTAGGAACTAGCCAGCTTTATAAATGACCTAAAAAAATAAGGTTTGGAGCAATTTTTCTATACAATTATTTAACAGAAGCTTCCCTCGGTCCAAATGTTTCAACGCCAAACGGCGCAAACACATAGTCACTTGCAAGTGATACGTACTTGCGACGCTTGGCGTCTTCTGCCAACTCCGCTGCTGCTCCAGTTTTAAGGGCTGATTCTCTGTGATGGGAGGAGGTCAAAGTATTGACACAAGTGGCTCCAAACCCTTGGCTAAGGCCTAAGGCCTGACCCCGTTCCCAGGGAATGAGCGTGAGGCCATCGGGACTCTTACCATCATCACGGACCAAACCACATGGTTCCAACGTGGAAGGAAAATAAATGGTGGCAAGAGCTCTTCTGGTAACTTATTATATATATATTTTAATAAAAAAACACAAATGCAGATGATTTTTTTTCTTTTGAGTGATGCAGCGATAAATATTAGTTTGATCGACACAATCTTTTTTTAGACCTGTATCAGGCGCCAGCCTTTCGCATGTTAGGAACCTCATAAATTGTTAATTTATTATGTATGTGCTAGACAGAAATAAATGATTTATTTACTATAAATCTTACTCACTTCATACTTCTTGAAAATAAACTACGTTTTTACGCCTAAGCAATTATACATAACTTTTATCTACACCTATTTTTTCCTGTTACATAGCATTTACTAGCGGTGCACCGGGACTTTGCACGCGCGTTTTGATTTTATATCGTACCCGTAGGCCGTAGCGTGATATAATATTATTTCTCGATAAATAAACTTTATATAAATATAACATTTTTCAAAATGAACTAGCTGTTTCTGAGATTAGTGCGTCTAAACATTTTTTTCCACTTTGTTATAATATAAATATAGATTCAAAAACATCTATCAAATCATTGATATTTTTTTAACATTCTATATGAGTATATTTTATTTAATAATGTATGTTTTGACCAATTTAATCTAATCGCCAACAAAATCATGTCAGCTCTTAACAAATAAAATTTCCAGTTTATTCAGATGTCATAATGTCAGATAGGCACATGAGATAATTGCTTTTTATTTTTATTTAGATATGAGGAGGAAAGATCACAGATCACGTGTGGGTGCAATTTTTAACCCATATGTTTTATTATCATCTGCTCAGCAACGTTCAATTATACGTCATGTGTAAGGATAATGTTTGCTTAGAATAAAAATGTTACGTGTCATCTTCTGAACCGGCTGGTAGACATGAGTTTAAGCTGTTGGTAGACATGAGTTTAGGCTCCCAATACCCAGCGTATAATGATAATGACGACCTCCGTGGTATAGTGGCTAAGCACGCTGGTTTCAAGGCGGCGCCGCACCGAGGTCCCGGGTTCGATTCCCGGTCGGGTCAATGT
Organism: Pyrausta purpuralis; assembly: GCA_963924145.1. Classification (NCBI taxonomy): domain Eukaryota; kingdom Metazoa; phylum Arthropoda; class Insecta; order Lepidoptera; family Crambidae; genus Pyrausta; species Pyrausta purpuralis. The sequence continues at coordinate 6,595,010 of OZ001644.1, forward strand.
AGAAATCAAAGTTTTCTATATTGTCTCGGGTCTGGGTGTTCTGGTACCACCGTTGTGTCTGATTTCCATAACACAAGTGCAGTAGCTACTTACTTTGGAATCAAAACAATGTATGCGATTGGTGTCCAATATTTATATTTATATTTTAAAATGGAGGTCGAGACGGTGCAGTCTACATCACTGCAGGATGTAGACTCAGGGCGGCGGCGGAAGAATGTTTGACACATCAACGACGACAGAGCCTACAATCATAGTTAGTTTCTGACTTAGTTGGTCTACTGCACCCCCATCAACTCGCAATAGACAAGCGTGATGGATTAAGTGTCACGGCAGTTACAACCACAAACACCTATCCCAGTGCACGGCAACGCCAGCGGAGAAACTGAGTGACGGTGACTAGGACTAGATAGCTAGGTGACTAGCTATGACTTCCTGGAGCTACGGAAATTGCATCAAACTTCAAAACCAAACTGCACTAAAAGTCTGAAATAAATCCTTGACCCTTTAAGGAAAAGAAAAGAAATCAATTTTAGGCGAACAAATTATTTTTGGAGTCGGTGCTCTAATAGTAGATGGATGCTTGAGATGGTCAAAGTGATGGCACCGACTCCAAAAAAAAATTGTTCGCCTAAAATGGATTTGTTCCTCCTACTTGTCAAGAGAGTTAGGAATACAGGATTTCTTTAATAAAAATGTATTTTTTTTCCTGTACCTACTCTAGACTCGACTATTAACTACCCCCTTAAATCTTCTCTTTTTCTTTCTTATACAGGCCGTTAACAAGGACGAGTCAAATTCAAGGGGGTGGTTTAGAGTCAGAAAAAAAATCTCTCATTTTATCCTGTATTCCAAATTTTATTGACACATTCTAGCCTCGAATTTGGCTCATACTTTTTACCCCCGTATAAACGATAGTTTTATAGAAACATTCTTTACTCAGATCGTTTTGTGGCCCATGGCTTGCGTACATAGCACAATAAATGATCACGCTTCTACTTCCAGGAACGTAGTACGTATAAGTCAAACATGTCACTGAAAATAGGTGTAACATTTTATTTTGTGATAAATTATTTAAACATTAAGATGAGATAATATATATTTATTTATTCACAAAAAACATGTGTGCAGTTACATAGTATTCATATACACAGTAGCAGTAGAAGTTACCTTGAGTTATTAAATTCCATTGGTATCAACATGTCTGACCGGAATTTGGCATGTAAATGTATATGTCAACTTAAATATATAAATTTTAGCTAATAATAATTACAATAAGATAGTCAATAAAAATCAATTGTAATTTCATACTTATCACAGATAGCAAATTGTTATGTATTTAGTTACCTACTTTTGGGGGTGTTTGGGTTTTGGGTGTGCATTGTCATGACAATGCACACCCCAAACCTACCTACTTCAGAATGGTATGAGCTTTGAAACAATACACTCAACGTTAAAAAAAGTTTTAGATATAATATATTTCTTTTCTACCAGAGAAAAACCCCAATACAATACAACTAAAATAGTTTATCAGATATTCCTACTTCCTAATCTTCAGTCTGATCCAGTGACCTCCTTTAAGACGAAGGTTAAAGTTATCCGTGGCGAGCACAGCAGGGATGCAGGTCTTGGCTGCTGGAGACACCTCCATGTGTAACAAGAGCTGGTACAGCATCACTTTCACCTCGCAGAGAGCAAATCTTGACCCTGAATCGAAAGAAATAGTAATTACTATGAAAAACAGAAAATGGGACCAATAAAATAGTACCGCTTCTTCCTTCGTTCGCCTAGTATTCCCATACGTATTCATAATTGGTTATCGTGTAGGATTAAAGTTTTGCTTAATATATATTATGAGTTTAAAGGACTGGATAGAAGTCTAGGCAGATAATTCTTTAAATTATATGCATATTAGGTACTAGTTGTGTCTGCGACTTAGTCCGCGTGGAATAGTAAACTTTGGGTGGAATTTTTAATTACTTAGACTAATCAGTTTATAAATAAGATACATAATTATTTGTATTTAATTAAGAGAGAGCCTTACGTTGTGATAACGGTAATTCGGCACATAGTCCATTTTTCTGCAACTTAAGCTTATATTACATCCGATTTCTCCTCTTAATATTCAGTTATAATCAAATAAAATAAGTACCTATCATAAGCATGTACGGACAACAGCACGTCAAGGTAAACACTGCAATATCTTATGCTCTTGTAATAAGGGTTAGTTAAACAAAACCGGCCAAGTGCGAGTCGGACTCGCGCACTGAGGGTTCCGTGCCAATTTTAACTGAATTATGGGAATCCACTTAGACTTAGTAAAATACCACAATATTTTGTTGACAGCAAATATAACTTTGTTTTTTATTGTGTTTGTATAAAGAACAAAGTTATGTTTGCGGTTGTTGAAAATGTGATATATCTCAAAAACTACTTGTTCCATCCAGTCAAAACCAATGTTCATTGAAAGTAATTGTTAATTTGGTTTGACTTAAAAAAAAATGTTTTAGTTTCATGTATGCGAGTCCGACCCCCCTGTATAAGAATCGTAAAGCAATAAATAGGGTACCTCTTCGTGTTCGTTCGTAATCGTTTGATGCTTGCTTCTGTAACTGAATGAAGTGACTTACGGACGGTCAGACAGACGAGACAGACAGACTTGACGAAACTATAAGGATTCTGTTTTTTGCCATTCGGCTATGGAACCCTAAAAATGTCCTTATGTGCTGGCGACTGTACAATATGGTTTTAAAAGGGTCATACCGATGCAATTCCTAGGGCCATGTCCAAAAGGGAGGTAGGTGAACGGTTTGATGTTATGCTTGTTTTCTTCGGAGAACCTCTCTGGTATGAACTTGTCAGGATCAGGGAAGAACTCAGGGTCACGGTGGATGGACCACACGGGGATGGCGAGAACTTCACCTTTGCGAACCTGAGTACAAAATATTGTAGAGAACATGGAATCCACCATTTTGGTTAACGTAAAAATTCGAACTAAATAACCGACTTCAAAACCAAAATGCACTAAAAAGTCTTAAATAAACTCTTGACCATTAAAAGGAAAGGAATCCATTTTAGACAAACAATTTCTTTTTGGAGTCGGTGCTGTGATAATTGATGGTCAAAGTGATGGTTAAGTGCATTTTGGTTTTGAAGTCACTTTTTACTTTTTTTTAAATTAATTTTATTTCTTAATTTTTAGAGATTAAAGGAGGGTATTGCACCCTATGACTAAGTTCCTTAAGAAGCTACAAACTACTTATCATAAGTTCTGTCATTATAATTACTGAACTCCTAAGTGTTAAGGAGTTCCACCATCAGGTCAGCCCCATGAGATGTTGACTTTCAGACATAACAAAACGTTAACATTAAGATTCTAGTAAAAAAATACTGTAAGCGCCTCTAAAATTTGAGGGTTTCCCTCGATTAAACCAAGATCCCATCATCAGATTCCGAATTGGCAACAATGGGACCAACTAGAAGGGATACCTTCTAGGTAGGCGAAAAAAAAATTCGAATCGGTCGACAAACGACTGAGATATGAGGTACAAAAAAAAACATACCGTCAAATTAGTTAAAAAAATACGAGTCTTTTCTGTTTAGTTACTTACGCACCTTTTAACTGTAAAAAGGTACTTTGTCAGCTCAAGGTTTTGTTTTCTATTCCAAGGCTTTTAATTTTTTTCCTAAATCTTTTTACAGATATAGGTACTAGGGGTCCGCGGTTTAGAGTTTGCTTAGCGGGTGTTTTACAGCATAAGGCGTTTCCCGAGTATTAAGCCATTCAACACAAAAGTAAAAATCGCTCCAGTAGCTCCTAAGATTAGCGCGTTCAAACAAACAAACTCTTCAGCTTTATAATATAAGTATACAACAGGGAAACTTGTCAAAATATGAGATAGTATTCTACTTACGTAATAATCTTGTTTCGCTTGACTGTTGGGTTTTCCCAAATTGTAGTCCTTAATGCACAATCTGTCCGTAGCAATAGCTGGTGGCCAGAGCCTTAGAACCTCTGAAATACAAACAAATTAAATTGCACTTTTAAAAAGCAACTGTGTACAAGGAATCGAACTCTGTGTCTAAGCCTATATCACTCAACCACCGACAAATTGCCAAGCCTATTGAATTTAGCGAGTGCTTTCTTTAACGAGTAGGCTGCGTGATCTCTTCAATGTTGTGATGTTATGAGATTGGTCTCTAAACACACTATAGAATTAAAAAATAAAATTATATAAAAAAATGACTGAGTCCGCCTAACCAAAATAATTTACTAAAATATTCATTAAATACTTTCAGTAGGTAAATAGAAAGTGAAGTTCGTAATCAGAGACGATGTAAGCATAGAACATAAGAGAACTTCGTATTAAATCTATTAAACGATGGAAGAATATCGATAAGCTATAGTTGAAGTCTCTTTTTAAAGCAATCTAAATGTTCTAAACCTACCTCGAGAGTAGACTACAAGTACTAGTGGTATTAGTAGATTACTATTAAGTTATAATAATAGTAACAATTTATTTACCAAACTTTTAGCTCACCAACCTTAATCTACGTAATTAACTCATGCCTGAGTTTAAACTTAATTATGGGCAGATATACAATAGCCATTTAAGGAAAAACCTATTAATATTTGGTATTTATTCGTGTAGGAAAAAACATATTAATATTTGGTATCAGAAACAAGATGTGTTCCTATAGTTGTAATGCACCATTCTGTTACGGTCGCTTCGTCAAATTATGTATGTAATACGACGACGGTTTTACTCGCTAGCGACGAGGTAATTTTTTGTATGGAAAAGTTTGATTCTGTCAGTGACCGCCAGAGGCGCTGTGCAATTTTCATAGACTTTATTTACGTCTTCGCTAGCGAGTAAAACAGTCGTTTAATTCTAAAACTCATGGTACCGGTACTATATTTTCATAACATACCTGAGACAACCATATCCATATACGGCATGTTCTGAATGGAGTTGAAGTCGAATTTCCCGCCATTTTTCTCGTCGTGTTCCCTGATCTCTGTCGCTAACTTCTCCTGGACCTCAGGGTTGACAGCCAGTTCGTGCAGCGCGAAAGACATGGCTGATGAGACTGTCTCGAAGCCGGCGAAAAAGAACAGCACCGCTTGCGCTACCAGGTCGTTTTCTGTCCATGCTGTAACAAGATATGTATATTATATACGTAAATAAATACATCTTTCTTTCTTTCTTTCTTTATACATTCAGGCTTGCAACTTGTAGATCTTAGACATGATATTTATGTTAAGTTAAATTTTCAATGCTTGTCGAATATTGTAAGCGGTCTTGATATTCCTTATCGAAATTTGATTACCCTTTAACAAAATGAATCATCTGAATTCTAGAAAACTCGAAACTCATAACCTTGACAGGTGGACACTCAGATATTTTCAAATCAGATTGCTTATCAAGTTTATTTTAAACATTATTTTTAAATAAATAGATTGTTTACAAGATTCCAAAGAAAACGGACTTTACGCTGATCTCTGACGATACTATGCCGCTCCCGCGACAATCAATGTGGTGTGGAGACCAAAGGCCGTAGTAAGATGCGTTTGATCGAGTAAGTCTTGCTCCGACTCGCTCTATGGCCCTAGAAGTCCACACCACACACACATACTGAGTGGCAAGACCTGGCAGGCGCTAGGAGTTTTGTATTGACATTTACTGATAAGTAAAGCTTAATTAATCTGACTAGGCATCTGAAATATCAAAGTAACTTACTTTCAATCACTGGGTTAACTATGTTTGTCGTTATATTATAAGACTAGGCTGCGCCATTTTTTCTATACATAACAAAGTTATACAGGCTGTGGCGTAAATAGTGGTCCAAAGCAAAGGTGTGGATACACTGTACACTAAAGCACCACATACCAGTATTTAAAAAAATCTATGAACAGGGTTTCCAAAAAAATTTTTTTTTTTATCGTTACCTTGCCTTACAAATTTCAGTTAAATGTTTTTCAGTCACTAAAGTAAACTAAAATTTAAGAAAGAACTGAATAATAGGTCCAGTTAGGTACATTACAAGTGTTGTAAATTTTTTCTTTGTAAGGCAAGGTAACGATTTTTAAAAAAAATAAAATAATTTTTTTTTTGAAAACCCTGTACATAAAATTATTTAAATACTGGTATGTGGTGCTTCAGTGTACAGTGTATCCACACCTTTGCTTTGTACCACTATTTACGCCACACCCTGTATAAATAAAAACTTAGCTACCGAATAGAGTTAAAGATAGATGATGTGACTGAGCTTTAGAATTTACGGTAAGACTAGCGGCCCCCCGCGAATTTTTCCACGCGTTTTGAGTTGAGGGGGCAAACTCCCGTCACAGCGTGATGTTTTATAGCCTAAAGCCTTCTGCGATAAGTAAGGTATCCGACACAAAACTATTTTTTCAAATCGTTCAGTTCCTGAGATTAACGCGTTCAAACAAAGAAACACACTCTTCAGCTTTAAAGTATTAGTATAGATTGACGATCCCCAGTGAAGTTGTCCGGACGTTTTGAGTTTGCTCCCTCCCCTCTCGTTGCAGCGTGATATTTTATAATAATATTAGTATAAAAAATCTTGTAGTGAGCAAACCATAATATAAAATATATACAGGGTGTTGTTTTGGTCAGTGACATCCAACTCAGGAATGATAATATGAGTTATAATTATTCTAAAAAAAAAACTATTTTTTTTTTAAATTCTAAGCAAGTTTTATACAAGAGAACCTTTTCACAACATTCAAAATAATGACAAAACGAATGGAAAAGCTCTCCTTTGCACAAAGCAAGCGCATATCTACACAGTAGCTACTAAGCTACGAAGAGGCTACCTAGTTTTAGCAGTTTTGACTCGATCGCTATATCGCATCAAAAATTGATATTTTAGGTTTTTTCAATTTAAAAAAAATATATTTTTATATATATTTTTTGGCATCATTACATATCATTTGTACAGCCACCCCTAAGCCGCTCGTCGCTGACAAAAACAACACCATGTATATACATATGCTGCCACGGACTTTATTGCAGAACGGGTAACGCAGAATAATCTCGTTATGCAAAAGTAATATTATTCCCCCGTTTTCTCAAAATTTTTCGTTACGGCTCTAGACTTATGAGTCGTATCTCGATACTATATTATAGCTTAAATGGACTATCTAACGTAATTTTTTTTTCAAATCGGTCCAGTAGTTTTTAAAATTAGAGCATTCAAACAAACAAACTCTTCAGCTTTATAATATTAGTGTAGATTTCAAATAAATGGCTGTGTATCCAACTTAAAAACATTTTGAAGAAGTAATTAAAAGCTCTCACTTCTGTTAATATTTTTCTTCATCACTGTAGACTCTTCAACCGTCGCGAACCCAGCGTCAGCGTCCTGGGTGCTTTTTTCCTCATGCACTAGTTTTCCTGTAACCAAGCGATAAAACATTATATAAATGTAATTTTAATGCATTTTACATGAATTTTTTTACCATAGTTAGTCTTAATCTTCCGGTTATGTCAGAGTCGTCTCACCGAAGTATTTTTGATATTATTTTATTTTTCGCATTTTTATTACTTTTGCAGTATGAGATTGTGGGAATAGAGACTGCATCTAGAGTGCTGGACCTTAAAATATAAAATCAAGGGCGAGACAATATAAAATAACATAAGCTTATATTTCCAGGATATCTGCAAACAGTCAAGAGACTATTAATCAGATTATGTAGAATGTTTTTTTTTTGTCACTGCAAGCGCTGTTATTGATTTGGGTTTGCCCGTGACATACTTTGCACAACTAGTTTGCACTATTTTACTGCGCCAGAGGTCCCCAGTTCGATCCCTGGGTCGGGTCAAAATATGTAACTGAGTTTTACTGTTCAAAAATTCACAGTTTAGCCCGAAATTTGTAAGTTGGCGGTGTTTTACCCCCGCGCCTCGCGCCTGATCTCTCTCCGGTCGTGTCAGATTGCTGTCCTATCGGGCTATGAGAGTGAAAGAAATAAAGAGAGCACCTGTGTTTGTGCTCACACTTGTGCACTATAATATGTCCCGCGCATTCGGTTAGTAGTTGTAACTAGCTACCGTGGTTGAAATTGGCTAGGAATATTATTACCTACTCAGTGAACAGAAGCGAAGCGACACCTTGACAACCGCGCACAAACAACTCGCTCAGCCACAGTAGTCTTACTAACAAACAGACTTCACCTTTCTTGGCTTCCATCAGCAGATGGATCATGTCTGGTCTGAGGATGTTCCTCGTCTCCCGATCCTTCATGGTGTCCAACACCAATCGCGTGAAGAAATCCCCCACTTTTTTCGGGAACAACGTCAGTTTCAGTTTCTGGAAAAAGAAACAGTTATCATCTAGTATTTGTAGTAAGTAGTTGTTTGTTGTTGTCCTTATTTTTCATTTATCTTATTGTCAAAATCATATAAGTGTTTGGGATGTCGATTTATCCCAAGAAATAAATACGTTTCAATTAACACTTTTAGTACATTAAAAAAATACGAAGAAAATCTCAATTTTGAAACGATTACTTAAAATATAAAAACGCACTATTATTATAGTAAAAAAACATAGACTTTCGGCCCCGAGGTCACGCTGGTGGCCTAGCACTCGGATCCGAGTGCTATTGTATAAAATAACGTCAGCAAATGTCGTCACCGTACACTCGGGCCCGAGTGATCGGCACTAAATGTGTTAATGCATTCCCCATTAAAAAAACCGGCTAAGTGTGAGTCGGACTCGCGCACTGAGGGTTCCGTGCCAACTCTGACTGAATTAGGGAATCCACTTACTTCCACTTAGTTACACAACATTTTGTAGACACTAAATATAGCTTTGTTTTTCATAGTCTTTGTAAACAAATTTATGTTGCGGTTATTGAGAATGTGCTTTATCTTAAAAACTACTTGTTCAATCCCGTCCAAACCAATTTTTATTACCTAGGAATTGGTGATGAGTTTTTTCAAGTTACTTTTTTTAAGACTTAAAAAGAAAATGGTTTTAGAAACCTGTATGTCATTTAAAAAGACCTATCCATAGACACTCCATACGCATAGGTTTGTCAAAAAAAAAATCGGATTTAGTTTCATTTATGAGATCTCCTAAAATTTGGCACCACCTTGCAAAGTCACCCTGTATATTGTGTAAGGGCTACGTATCAAGTTTATTTATCTATATTTATTTGGAGGCTTTAACCAGTGTCTGGCTAGTCAGCCCCATCGTATCTCATACAATAAATAATGATAACCAAGAGAGAAAGGAGTCAATGGGGCAAAATTATGTTTACGAGGAGCGTTGCTGTCTCAATTGTTGGTTGTGCTAAAATATTGCTGAAGGCTCCGTGTGCGCTTTGTATTTTCGCATGCTTGACTCCCTTCTCTCTTGGAATTATCACATACTACAATAATGAGTTCATCACCATCATTATCAGCATCATCATTATCAGCCAAAAGACATCCACTGCTGAACATAGGCCTCCCCCACAGCTTTCCACGGCGACCGATCACTAGTGGTCTGCATCCAGTATGATCCTACGATCTTTACAAAGTCGTCTGTCCATCTTGTCGGTGAACTTCCAACGCTGCGTCTTTGGTCGAATGGTCTCCAATCTAGAACTTTCCTGCCCCAACGGCTGTCAGTTCTTCGCGCTATGTGCCCTGCCCATTGCCACTTGAGCTTACTGATTCTCAAAGCTATGTCAGTTACCTTAGTTCAGAAGAACTACGTAGAAACGTATCTCCTCATTTCTCCACATACATTGCAGTTTCGAGAATCCGGGAATCCTTTTTTTTTCCACATACATTGCAGTTTCGGGAATCGTGCTTCTTCATCAAAAAGCAAAATAATTACCAGGATAGTGACCAGACCGCAATCTATGCAAGTTGACAATATGGTGTCTACTTAATTTATAATGCTTTAGAATGTTTTTAACACTCACAGTGTCATATTTTATATTCATAAAGATGAAATAAGAAACCAAAAATTTGTGCACGGGCGGAACTTGAACCAGCAACCTTTTGGCAAACCGGGCCAAACGCTCTTACCAACTGAGCTACCGTGCTGTTAGTCCGACCCTGCGAAATTTGTGGTTTCTTATGAAAACGTCAATTGCGTGACGCTTAGCGCCATCTAGCCGTCTGTTTATGAAACAGATGGCCCAAGCAGTTATTCTTTACAGAATAAATTCAACTTGGAAATTGATGTCGCTTCGCTATCTAATGCTTAGAATGTTTTTAACACTCACAGTGTCATATTTTATATTCATAAAGATGAAATAAGAAACCAAAAATTTGCGCACGGGCGGGACTTGAACCAGCAACCTTTTGGCAAACCGGGCCAAACGCTCTTACCAATTGAGCTACCGTGCTGTTAGTCCGACCCTGCGAAATTTGTGGTTTCTTATGAAAACGTCAATTGCATGACGCTTAGCGCCATCTAGCCGTCTGTTTAAATTATTCATTAATTTATAGTTATGGTATACGCGGAGGCTCACATTGTATAGTTCTGTACCAAATAACTTTCTCTTTACTTCTTTCGTTGAAGTATTCTTGAAATTTATAATGACAAGCGACGGACATTCGCTTCATAAACAGACGGATTTCATAAACAGACGGGTAGTAGAGCGCTACCGTCACGCGTAATGACGGATCCATAAGAGACCAGAAATTTCGCGCGGTCAGACTGACAGCACGGTAGCTCAATTGGTAGAGCGTTTGGGCCCGCTAGCCAAGAAGTTGCTGGTTTGAATCCTGCCCGTGCACAAATATTTGGTTTGTTATTTCATCTTTACAACCAAACCAATTAAAAGGCATCCAAGTTCAAAGTTCGAAACTTCAATTTCATAGGTAAGGACCTAATATGTTCTTGAATTTAATTCAAGTAACTGAACATGAAGCATTAAAGCTATAGTAGTAAATAAAACAAAAAACTTTAAACTAAAATTTCAAAACGAGCCTGAGTCAGATTTTTCATTTGTAAGTTATTATCAACCTACAAATAAAAATCTGACCCAGGTCACCGTCCCGTGGAAAGGTGCCCATGAGGCTGGCCACATTGCCTCTTTGAATAGCCAAGCTTATACGCTGGCATTTATTTCATCTTTAAGAATGACAAGCAATTTTAAATTTAGTTAACACTTCGATATCATGAGATAAAATGGTATAACATGCACCCTCCTTTGGCGCCAATTAAGCAAGTTGGTCAGCCTATCTATCTAGTCTTCCTGGATACGTTGGCTATCTGTCCAAGTGGTTTACTCACCTTAGCCACTCTCGGGAAGCTCGCCATAATGACAATAATGATCATCTGGATGAACTTGAAGTTGGCAGCCACCTTCCCCATGGCGTAGAAGTCGTTGTTGACGTCAGTGAGGGAGTCAACTCTCAGCCCGAACGCGCAGGAGGCGATCACGTCGTTCGCGTACCGAGTCGTCAGGTCTTTGCAGTCGATGTCGATGTAGTCTTCTGCAGTAAGAAGTGAGAGGTATTTGGAGAGCTGGATTAAGGGATAACTCTTTTTGACTTGACTTCTTTTAGAAACTGGGGCAAAGAGAGAACTTTTCTCTAGACACGGATAGGTGCAACAAACACAGCCACATATACCTTTCTCATATTATACTAAAAATCATACTTAATTAAAATGCATGACGGGCCATGTAATTTCATTCCTTTTCGTAAATCGTTTGTTCATTTATACAGGTCAGATATGAAATTGTTTGTTTCTGTAAATATTTAGTTAAATAATTTCAATCATATGTTAATTATTACTTTATAATGAAAATAAATCATTTATTTCAGGTTACATACAATCCATACAATTTCGTTATTAACAATCAAATAAAAACTTAAATATATATTTGAGTAAATTACTAATTATTTTTTATTTCATTAATTTGTTTGAAAAACAAGTTTTTAGTTCCTTGAGCATGCAAGTTAACTTATTAGTGTCTGAACAAGGAACATAAGGGCCTTCTTTCATGGCCATCATGTTGTTGACGCTCCGCCGGAATCTGTTGAAGCCGTGGGCTCCCGAATGAAAGCATAAATTTATAGCGTTGCTGACTATGGTTTTAACATTGATATTCGAGCCATTGCTCACATTCGCAAGTAGGCCTTAGATATTGCTGAATTAGAGATTAATCAAATCCATAAACATTACCTTTAGCCTCCTTGATCTGCTTCTTCAGCGAGATGATCATCTGGTTCCCTACCTCCACCATGAAAGGCACCATGACTCGTATCTTCGAGCTGGTGAAGGCTGGGCTGAGGGTTGACCGCATGTCCTTCCATTCTTGACCTTGGCATCAAAATACACTATTTTTTTTAATGGACATTAGCAAGTCTATTTTTCAAACAGTATTATTTCAAAATGACAAAAGAGATATCTGATATAACGTTGATTTTATGTTTTTCCAAGATAGTGGTTATCTTTATCTAGTTGAAATCTCCGTGGTCCCAGGTTCGATCCCCAGGCTAGTAAATGTTGTTACAAAACATATACGTAGTGTAACATTTATATAAATCCATTAATACAAATGCGCAAAACCTGCAAATAGTTTGATTGGAATAACAAGAAGAATCAACTAAACCATTTTATAATATGAGTCACATTTTTTTTCAATAATGAAAATTTTGCCCTGTCTATTTATTCATAAGAGAAGCCATTACTTGCGGCAACTCGCAAAAATAGGTAAAGCAATGGTTAGTTCTTTATAAGCGCTGATAGCAATAATAATAATGTCAGCACTGTGCAGCGCAGTGGCCCGGTGATATACATATATCTACCTACCGTCTCCTCTCTCGACAGAGCGTCGTCCGCAGAGCAAGAAATTATCAGAGGTGCCAGTAAAAATTTAACACTACATAAAACCTTAAATGATTTTCAAATTACTTTTTTCCTTTCTGAAATAGGTTAGTTGAATTATAAATCATTTGGGGTGTCTGAGGTTTGGGCACTTAACATTACACGTTATATATCTACATTGACTCGGGTCTGGGTGCTATGGTGCCGTCGTTCATTCTTATTTCCATTACATAAGCTAAGAATAAGAGCAGTGTATGTTATGTAAACATTATTATTTAAACATCACCTTTGAGCGCAAACAGGTTCCTCCCAAAAAGAGGGTCTGTGTTTTCGTCGATCAAGCCGCGGTGGTCGAGGAAATACTCGAAGTCTTTAACTGTCACCTTCTTCAGCAGCTCAATGTCTCGGATCATTACCATCGGAGACAGGAACTCGAACCTCCCTGAGAATCTGAGGATAGCAGTATTTTAGACCTCCGAAAAACTGTATTTAGGCTCTACTAGGCCTAGAAAGCGTTCTGAAGGGGCGGATATTTTAGTAAAGTAGCATTTTTTTTTCTGAATAACATGCTGCAATAGTGTATCTTGGACATTTCGCACTTTATTACAACCTTAGTGGCTCATTTATTTGCTCGGTAATATTCATAGTCAACATCTCGGAGGTGCCGGGTAGGTATCGAACCCAGGTTAGTATTATATTTCTTCGACACTGTCTGGGGTCTGCGTGTATACCACCGTTGTAACAAGTGCTTTTAACAATTGTCATTATTATCATCCCTGAGTTGGATGTCAGTTGGATTAGAGTTATGCTTATTCCAAAAAAAAATTTAAATTATATGCAAATTTTTATATAGCTCTTTACAAAATGCTTAAAAAAATACATAGGGTATATTCATAAAAACGAATAGGGTAACTCGCACCCTCGGGCGTGTCTACGAAATACTACGCTGTAGTTAGTAAGCTACGAAGAGGCGACCTCGTTGGTAGTTGTGACTCGCTCGCTGGTATTGCAATAATAAATTGTTTTAGTGGGTTATTTCCATTGAACAAAAAAATTGCATCCGTATCGTTTGTACAACCACCTCTTAGTTAGTTAGTCTTAGACCCCGGGTCATAAGATCACAACAGTACCTCAGGTTTGTGTTGGTGGTCTTGCTCTTAATCAGGTGTCGCGGTTTAAGTATCTGGGTCACTGGTTACTGAAGACCTCTCTGATAATGAGGACATTGAGAGGGAGCGCAGGGCGTTGGCGGTAAGATGCAATATGCTGGCTCGCAGGTTCGCACGATGTACGGAACCCGTTAAGGTGATACTTCTTAAGGCTTTTTGTCGGTCATTTTACACGTGCAACCTGTGGGTCAGCTACACGCAGAAGGCCATCAACGCCTTGCGTGTGCAATTCAACAACATTCAGGGTGTTGTTGGGGCTGCCGCGGTGCTGCAGTGCATCGGGTATGTTCGCCGAAGGCCATACTGATGGCTTTTATGCTATCCTTCGGAAGAGAGCAGCCTCGATGCTGAGCCGTATCCGTGGGAGTTCCAATAGCACCCTGCGCGTTATATCTGGGCGTGTTGATTGTCCCTACATAAAGCAGTGGGTTCGACTGCATGTGTTGTAAAAGTGTGTTTAATGCTGTTATTTTATTGTTTATTCGTTCTGTGGTGTATTAAGTGATAATTGCTGGCTTTTTTTTCTATTTTCTTTATAATATTGCAAATGTATGGACTGATGTCTGAAATAAAAATTTGAATTGAATTGAATATAGTCGGGCGTCGCTAACCAAAACATCAGCCTGTCCATGGTGTTTCAAAATATTTTATGAGTAGCTATCATAATCGGATACGCTCGGTCCGCCGTTATGTGTAGGTTCTGTGCGAGTACAGAGAACTATAGTTTGCGGCTTTACGTGTAGCCACTACTGATTTGTGGTTAGATCGGATGTAAAGGTTAATGGTTAATATCAACATCTATAGTTGCAGAGAATACTCACATTTTGAATATTGCTTAATTGTTATCATCACCCCATCATCTCTTCATACTCGTCGATTTTTAGGGTTCCGTAGCCGAATGGCAAAAAACGGAACCCTTATAGTTTCGTCAAGTCTGTCTGTCCGTCCGTATGTCACAGCCACTTTATTCTGTAACTATAAGAATCACACTGTTGAAATCGGGTAGGAAGATGTATTTTGTTAACCGATTGACGATTCCTATACAAAAAATAAAAAAATATGATATTTAAGAGGGGAAACTAAAACGGTTTTTTTAGACAAACCTATGCGTGTGGGGTGTCTATAGATAGGTCTATTAAAATGACATAGAGTTTCCTAAAACAATTTTAAAGTCTAACGTTTCATAGATAGACGCTTCCAAAGTGGTAATATGGGCGCCCCCCCCCCCATCTAACTTCTAAACTAAGCGAGTGAAAATTTTGAAAAATAATAATGTAGATCTTAACAAATACTTTTAACGAAAATTGGTTTGGACGGGATCGAACTAGAAGTTTTTGAGATATAGCACATTTTCAATAACCGCAAACATAACTTTGTTCTTAATACAAACACTGTGAAAAACAGTTATATTTGCTGTCAATAAAATATTGTGTTATTTTACTAAGTGAAAGTAAGTGGATTCCCTAATTCAGTCAAAGTTCGCACGGAACTTTGAATGCGCGAGTCCGACTTTCACTTGGCCGGTTTTTTTTAAACAGTCCTTCGCTGCGTCAACGTCTGTTCGCTGTTCTCAATTAACCCATCTGCCCTGATTCTGATTTTCATTAAAATATATCGTTATAAAGTGTAAAATTTGTTTTAATTTTGAATTAGTAGAAATATAATAATAATTGTTGAAAGTGTCGGAGTCTTTTTTAGCAATATACATAAACCCATGCGAAGCCAGGACGCGTTGCTAGTTATCAAATATATCCGTCTCGGACAATGAAAATGAGTTAATACTTGTTTATAGATAAGATAAAAGCAAAATCTACTCACATTTGCTGGAATCATCGTAACAAAGAAACAATCTTAATTATTGATAAAATGCAATGCTTGTCCTTTCTGTGTGATTCAGTTGATGCGTGTAGATTTATGATAAAGTACCAACACAGAATTTAATGACTAAATTAAATAGACATTTTCGATAATGTTCCAAACAAACATTCCCTAAGACAGATGGCGTGACGAGCTGGACTCATTTAACAGGGCCTGGAAGGCAGTTGCCCAAAATCGTGGAGATTGGAAAAGGGGAAGGGAGGCCTTTGCCCTGCAGTGGGACACTATGGGCTCATAATAATAATAATAATTTACTTTACCCTATGAAAGACTTACTCAAACTTATTTTTAATACAAAATTGGCGTATTATAAAGATACATAGTAAACGAAATCTTTTTTGTTTGTTTTAATTAAATATCAGGCAACATCTCTCCGATCTCAAAGAATCAAAAACAACGATTTGGTATCACGACACCCAGGCCCGAGAGGATAATAGAGAGGACGGATAAGAAAGATAGGCTGCGAATAGAGCCCGTAAGCTCCACCGATGCTGACCACTTTGAAAACCAGCGTGCTAGCCACTCTACCACAGAGGTAATCAAACTAATAAGCTACAGGCGAGTATCATCATGATCATTATCAACTAAAGGACGTCCACTGCTGAACATAGGTCTCCCCTACGGTTTTCTACAGCGACCGATCACAAGCAGTGTGCATCCAGTGTGATCCTGCGATTTTAATAAGGTCCAATTGTCCATCTTATCGGTGAAGGTCCTACGCTGCGCTGCGCTTTTGGTCGATGCTATCCAATCTATATTTTTTCTGGCTCAACGGCCATCCGTTCTTCGCGCTATGAGCCCTACCCACTGCCATTTGAGCGTACCGATTCGTTCACAATTTTACAAGTGAATATAATCTAACTATACGAGGGTCAAACTGAAAGTTCTTAGAACTGGCCACTTATAAACAATATAATAAAAAAAATATTCTAAAATTTGAAAATAGAACTCTTTTCCAATATTACTGAGTATATATTTCATTCATTTGTCATTTGTTTTACGATTTGGCGGCAAATTGAAAATTGTCTGTGTCACGTCAACATGAATTTAACACGAGAAAATTTTCGTGCAAGGATTTTTTATGACTTTCGATGTCATTTAAGTCAACAAGAAAGTTATGATAGACTACGATTGGCCTTTCACGATGAAGCCCCATCTCGTGCGACTGTTTACAACTGGTTTAATGAGTTTAAACGTGGTCGCACTAATCTCACTGATGATGTACGTGAGGGACGGCCTTCTACGGCGACGACTGAAAATAACATCTGTGTTGTGCGGCGTATGATAGAGACTGACAAAAGAGTGACCTATCAGCAGATTCGGACAAGCTTAGGCATCGGTATGAGTCAAGTGCACAAAATCCTCCACGAACATTTAGCGGTCAGGAAGCTTTGCGCCCGGTGGATACCTCATAATTTGACTAAGGCTCAAAAACTCCATCGTGTGGATTGGTGCGGTAAAATGATTGAAAGATTTAACGGAGGTGACTCAAATGCTGTGTTCGACATACTAACAGGTGACGAAAGCTGGATTTACTGTTATGATCCTGAAACCAAAAGACAATCTGCTCAGTGGGTGTTTCCTTTCGAGGAGTTGCCAACTAAAGTGAAGAGAGATCGAAGTGCGGGAAAAAAAATGGTGGCCTCGTTCTTTGGAAGGATAGGTCATTTCGCAACAATTGTGTTAGAGGATCAAAAAACAGTTTCTGCAGAATGATACACTACCAATTGTTTGCCACTTGTCTTGGAAAAAGTTCGAGAGAAACGACCTCGCAGTAGGATCCTCTTTCACCACGACAACGCCTCGTCGCACACCGCCAAGCGAACGATCGACTATTTGGCGACATCAAACGTTGAATAACTGGGTCACCCGCCGTATAGCCCCGACCTCGCGCCTTGTGATTTTTATTTATTTCCATAAATTAAAGAAAAACTTAAAGGAAAGCTGTTTATGAATGCTGAACAAGCGGTGGCTGCGTATCGCGATGCCATTGAAGAGACCCCTAAGGACGAGTGGGCAAAGTGCTTTTCCCAGTGGTTCCATCGCATGCAGCGGTGTATTGACGTCAATGGACAATATTTTGAAAATATATAATAAAACTAATAACTGACTAATGTAATCAGTTTTTGATTTTCTAAGAACTTTCAGTTTGACCCTCGTATGTATCAAAACCATACCTTTCTTCAGGGAAGGCATTATACAGTTCCTCGATGGCATCCACGAAGTGTTTCCTCCGGAACAGCACGGGTGCCATGTTGCCCAGCACTGGCAGTGGGGTGATGTACTTAACGCCACTTTTGTCGAACTTCGAGTACACTTGCTTGCAATAAAGCAACACTGCTACCACCGCTACAGTCAGCCATAGCAGAATGTAGAAAATCATTTTCTGCACACAAAATAAACAGGTTTTAGGACGAAACGATCATATACTCGTATATTGGAACCCCGATAGTACGTTTCTGCCGGGACTCAGCCAAAACGCGGGGACGGGGAACATTAGGGGGACCTATGGAAACAAATTATTTTCATGCCAAACCATTTATGTGTATATATATAAACTCATTATAGTAGCTAAAACCATAAATATACTTAAGAATTCGTTGAATATTCCCTACTTGTTGCATTTCTATTCTTTAACAAACACATATTATATATTTGTTTGAATTAATACCTTCCTTCTGAGGTATTTTACAACGGCGGTACCACAACACCCAGACCCGAGACAATATAAAAAAAATGAGTTGTCCGTTGTCTGGCTCCCATAACACAAGCCTTGAGTAGCTTACTTTTGGACTAGATGGCGATGTGTGGGAATGTCCAAAGGATATATATTTATTTATTTCTATATTGACCCAACCGGGATCGAACCCGGGACCTCGGAGTAGTGACGCCTTAAAATCCAGTGTGCTTAGCCACTACACCGCGGAGGCCGTTACAATTAGTTACAATACAATACACAAGGAACCGTTAAACATACATTAAAATTACTTGACCTTTTATAGTTTTACGATAGACACTATGGCAAAAAACGGAACCCTCATAGTTTCGTCAAGTCTGTCATACGGACGGACGGACAAATCACACAGTCACAGCCACATTATTCTGTAACTAAAAGTTATTCTGTAACTAAAAGTATAACAAAGTTATATTTGCTGTCAAAAAAATATTGTGGTATTCTACTAAGTGGAAGTAAGTGGATTCCCAAATTCAGTTAAGCCAACTTTAACTGAATTAGGGAAACCTTAGTGCGCGAGTCCGACTCGCACTTGGCCGGTTTTTTTTGTTAGTTATATCAAGGTTATGAAACAGAATAGGTACAGTCGCCAGCACATCGGGTTACCTACTTTTGTTGCAAAGCCCTAGCCCGTTATTGTAAATACATAAAATACCACAGTGTTTACCTTGACGTGCTGTGGTTCGTACTAGGACTAAATCAATAGTGCACGCGGCATCTAAATTAAGTGGTCTTTCTCAAGGTCTTAGACAATTGACTAAATATCTTTGCCAAAGAGCAGGAGCTGTATTTTTGAATCGCTTGTATGAGCATGTCGTGTGATTTTCGTTCGAAAGCGAATTAAAAATCAATGAAAACTAAGGAATATATACGTGAATAGATACGTGATACTTACAAAAAACTAATCATATTAATTAATTACTTCTTTGTGCAATTTATCTGCTTTTCATTCGAAAATCGGACATTAATCACTGAATAGCACTAGCCATTTTGGTAAGAGTTATTCCAAAATAGGGCCTTGTTGTCACAGTATTTTTAGGCTTTCCGCTATGTAAAGTCGTCATCACTTTCTTTCAAAAGATGACAATTATCAGGCCATTGATAAAAAATATTTTCTGTCTTTAGGGCGCTTTCACATCGGATAAGAGTACCTTTTATGGTAGCTAAAGATACTGTTGGAAATATAAATATCGTCTTAGATAAGAAGTCTGATGATAACACTAAAATTATAAAGATAATAAAACACAAACAAAAGGCAGTTCACATTTTTAAATGATTTTCTGGACCTAAACATACTAATGAAGTAATAATAAATTAAAAATTTTCGAAAGTGTTCATGATTCAGATGTGTGACCGTTTATGGTTTTGTGTCAAGCCATTAGCCTCTTTTTAAAAACTATTTACGTTTTGATTATTCTTTATGTTATGCTTTAGAATGTTTTTAACACTCACAGTGTCATATTTTATATTCATAAAGATGAAATAAGAAACCAAAAATTTGCGCACGGGCGGGACTTGAACCAGCAACCTTTTGGCAAACCGGGCCAAACGCTCTTACCAATTGAGCTACCGTGCTGTTAGTCCGACCCTGCGAAATTTGTGGTTTCTTATGAAAACGTCAATTGCGTGACGCTTAGCGCCATCTAGCCGTCTGTTTATGAAACAGATGGCCCAAGCAGTTATTCTTTACAGAATAAATTCAACTTGGAAATTGATGTCGCTTCGCTATCTAATGCTTTAGAATGTTTTTAACACTCACAGTGTCATATTTTATATTCATAAAGATGAAATAAGAAACCAAAAATTTGCGCACGGGCGGGACTTGAACCAGCAACCTTTTGGCAAACCGGGCCAAACGCTCTTACCAATTGAGCTACCGTGCTGTTAGTCCGACCCTGCGAAATTTGTGGTTTCTTATGAAAACGTCAATTGCGTGACGCTTAGCGCCATCTAGCCGTCTGTTTATGAAACAGATGGCCCAAGCAGTTATTCTTTACAGAATAAATTCAACTTGGAAATTGATGTCGCTTCGCTATCTAATGCTTTAGAATGTTTTTAACACTCACAGTGTCATATTTTATATTCATAAAGATGAAATAAGAAACCAAAAATTTGCGCACGGGCGGGACTTGAACCAGCAACCTTTTGGCAAACCGGGCCAAACGCTCTTACCAATTGAGCTACCGTGCTGTTAGTCCGACCCTGCGAAATTTGTGGTTTCTTATGAAAACGTCAATTGCGTGACGCTTAGCGCCATCTAGCCGTCTGTTTATGAAACAGATGGCCCAAGCAGTTATTCTTTACAGAATAAATTCAACTTGGAAATTGATGTCGCTTCGCTATCTAATGCTTTAGAATGTTTTTAACACTCACAGTGTCATATTTTATATTCATAAAGATGAAATAAGAAACCAAAAATTTGCGCACGGGCGGGACTTGAACCAGCAACCTTTTGGCAAACCGGGCCAAACGCTCTTACCAATTGAGCTACCGTGCTGTTAGTCCGACCCTGCGAAATTTGTGGTTTCTTATGAAAACGTCAATTGCGTGACGCTTAGCGCCATCTAGCCGTCTGTTTATGAAACAGATGGCCCAAGCAGTTATTCTTTACAGAATAAATTCAACTTGGAAATTGATGTCGCTTCGCTATCTAATGCTTTAGAATGTTTTTAACACTCACAGTGTCATATTTTATATTCATAAAGATGAAATAAGAAACCAAAAATTTGCGCACGGGCGGGACTTGAACCAGCAACCTTTTGGCAAACCGGGCCAAACGCTCTTACCAATTGAGCTACCGTGCTGTTAGTCCGACCCTGCGAAATTTGTGGTTTCTTATGAAAACGTCAATTGCGTGACGCTTAGCGCCATCTAGCCGTCTGTTTATGAAACAGATGGCCCAAGCAGTTATTCTTTACAGAATAAATTCAACTTGGAAATTGATGTCGCTTCGCTATCTAATGCTTTAGAATGTTTTTAACACTCACAGTGTCATATTTTATATTCATAAAGATGAAATAAGAAACCAAAAATTTGCGCACGGGCGGGACTTGAACCAGCAACCTTTTGGCAAACCGGGCCAAACGCTCTTACCAATTGAGCTACCGTGCTGGTAGTCCGACCCTGCGAAATTTGTGGTTTCTTATGAAAACGTCAATTGCGTGACGCTTAGCGCCATCTAGCCGTCTGTTTATGAAACAGATGGCCCAAGCAGTTATTCTTTACAGAATAAATTCAACTTGGAAATTGATGTCGCTTCGCTATCTAATGCTTTAGAATGTTTTTAACACTCACAGTGTCATATTTTATATTCATAAAGATGAAATAAGAAACCAAAAATTTGCGCACGGGCGGGACTTGAACCAGCAACCTTTTGGCAAACCGGGCCAAACGCTCTTACCAATTGAGCTACCGTGCTGTTAGTCCGACCCTGCGAAATTTGTGGTTTCTTATGAAAACGTCAATTGCGTGACGCTTAGCGCCATCTAGCCGTCTGTTTATGAAACAGATGGCCCAAGCAGTTATTCTTTACAGAATAAATTCAACTTGGAAATTGATGTCGCTTCGCTATCTAATGCTTTAGAATGTTTTTAACACTCACAGTGTCATATTTTATATTCATAAAGATGAAATAAGAAACCAAAAATTTGCGCACGGGCGGGACTTGAACCAGCAACCTTTTGGCAAACCGGGCCAAACGCTCTTACCAATTGAGCTACCGTGCTGTTAGTCCGACCCTGCGAAATTTGTGGTTTCTTATGAAAACGTCAATTGCGTGACGCTTAGCGCCATCTAGCCGTCTGTTTATGAAACAGATGGCCCAAGCAGTTATTCTTTACAGAATAAATTCAACTTGGAAATTGATGTCGCTTCGCTATCTAATGCTTTAGAATGTTTTTAACACTCACAGTGTCATATTTTATATTCATAAAGATGAAATAAGAAACCAAAAATTTGCGCACGGGCGGGACTTGAACCAGCAACCTTTTGGCAAACCGGGCCAAACGCTCTTACCAATTGAGCTACCGTGCTGTTAGTCCGACCCTGCGAAATTTGTGGTTTCTTATGAAAACGTCAATTGCGTGACGCTTAGCGCCATCTAGCCGTCTGTTTATGAAACAGATGGCCCAAGCAGTTATTCTTTACAGAATAAATTCAACTTGGAAATTGATGTCGCTTCGCTATCTAATTCTGTAAAGAATAACTGCTTGGGCCATCTGTTTCATAAACAGACGGCTAGATGGCGCTAAGCGTCACGCAATTGACGTTTTCATAAGAAACCACAAATTTCGCAGGGTCGGACTAACAGCACGGTAGCTCAATTGGTAAGAGCGTTTGGCCCGGTTTGCCAAAAGGTTGCTGGTTCAAGTCCCGCCCGTGCGCAAATTTTTGGTTTCTTATTTCATCTTTATGAATATAAAATATGACACTGTGAGTGTTAAAAACATTCTAAAGCATTAGATAGCGAAGCGACATCAATTTCCAAGTTGAATTTATTCTGTAAAGAATAACTGCTTGGGCCATCTGTTTCATAAACAGACGGCTAGATGGCGCTAAGCGTCACGCAATTGACGTTTTCATAAGAAACCACAAATTTCGCAGGGTCGGACTAACAGCACGGTAGCTCAATTGGTAAGAGCGTTTGGCCCGGTTTGCCAAAAGGTTGCTGGTTCAAGTCCCGCCCGTGCGCAAATTTTTGGTTTCTTATTTCATCTTTATGAATATAAAATATGACACTGTGAGTGTTAAAAACATTCTAAAGCATTAGATAGCGAAGCGACATCAATTTCCAAGTTGAATTTATTCTGTAAAGAATAACTGCTTGGGCCATCTGTTTCATAAACAGACGGCTAGATGGCGCTAAGCGTCACGCAATTGACGTTTTCATAAGAAACCACAAATTTCGCAGGGTCGGACTAACAGCACGGTAGCTCAATTGGTAAGAGCGTTTGGCCCGGTTTGCCAAAAGGTTGCTGGTTCAAGTCCCGCCCGTGCGCAAATTTTTGGTTTCTTATTTCATCTTTATGAATATAAAATATGACACTGTGAGTGTTAAAAACATTCTAAAGCATTAGATAGCGAAGCGACATCAATTTCCAAGTTGAATTTATTCTGTAAAGAATAACTGCTTGGGCCATCTGTTTCATAAACAGACGGCTAGATGGCGCTAAGCGTCACGCAATTGACGTTTTCATAAGAAACCACAAATTTCGCAGGGTCGGACTAACAGCACGGTAGCTCAATTGGTAAGAGCGTTTGGCCCGGTTTGCCAAAAGGTTGCTGGTTCAAGTCCCGCCCGTGCGCAAATTTTTGGTTTCTTATTTCATCTTTATGAATATAAAATATGACACTGTGAGTGTTAAAAACATTCTAAAGCATTAGATAGCGAAGCGACATCAATTTCCAAGTTGAATTTATTCTGTAAAGAATAACTGCTTGGGCCATCTGTTTCATAAACAGACGGCTAGATGGCGCTAAGCGTCACGCAATTGACGTTTTCATAAGAAACCACAAATTTCGCAGGGTCGGACTAACAGCACGGTAGCTCAATTGGTAAGAGCGTTTGGCCCGGTTTGCCAAAAGGTTGCTGGTTCAAGTCCCGCCCGTGCGCAAATTTTTGGTTTCTTATTTCATCTTTATGAATATAAAATATGACACTGTGAGTGTTAAAAACATTCTAAAGCATTAGATAGCGAAGCGACATCAATTTCCAAGTTGAATTTATTCTGTAAAGAATAACTGCTTGGGCCATCTGTTTCATAAACAGACGGCTAGATGGCGCTAAGCGTCACGCAATTGACGTTTTCATAAGAAACCACAAATTTCGCAGGGTCGGACTAACAGCACGGTAGCTCAATTGGTAAGAGCGTTTGGCCCGGTTTGCCAAAAGGTTGCTGGTTCAAGTCCCGCCCGTGCGCAAATTTTTGGTTTCTTATTTCATCTTTATTCTTTATGTTAATTTTTTTCCAAGAAGTAGAAACTCTATGCAAAATTAATTACATTATTATACAAAAATACATTGGGAACACCTTATCATCATATTTATTATTTATTTATTTTAAACTCCATGCACAACTAACGGTACATATGGCGGACTTAATGCTTAAAACATAATATATTTCTTACATCTGCTCTTCTATTTTGACCGAAATTCCCCAAATAAAAAACTACTAATATGACATAATATCATTGTTTGTAAGCAGTAACTTACCCACACAGAGACAGTACAATAAACACAGAGTAGTAATACTAACGTACAACCAGTCGGTCGCCCGACTGTTGAATGCGCAAGCGACGGCGGATGAGCCTAGGTGACAGATATGTACCTGAGTAGATAACGCGACGCATGTACGACTCTATGTACAGATACGATAGATAATTCATATTCATATTGTAGCAACTCTATAAGCTATACATGCTCGTTCGATTTATAGCTTTTATATCAGGATCATAATACCACTGAAAAAAATATGAACGGTCATGCTATGCTAGTTCCAGTCAATTTCATCATATTATTATTATTAAATGTGATAAAGAACAGATGTGTATACGCCTGAAAAGGTAGATTTAAGAGATAGTCGTATGTGTCTATCTATAAGATCTTTTGTAACCTAGGTTCACAATAAAGACTTACTTACTTAATCCCTCAAGCGTATGTGAACGAGACACAATGCAAATTCTATTGTTATGCGGTTGCCTGCAACCGCTCGGGTGTTGAAGCATTAATAACGCGTTGAATCAGGAAATCTCTGAGCTTTCAGTTAATGCCAGCAATTTGACAAAACTAACTTTTATTGGATTGAACTCCTATGTAAACCATGCGTGCGTACGTTTCAATATTATAATAATATACAATATACGATACGATAATGGGATCTTGGTGCAAACAAGGTAAACCCTCAAATTTTAAAGGTACGTATAGTGTTTTTTACTAGAACCTTAATGTTGACGTGTTGTTACGTACGTCTGATAGTATATTGTGTGGAGCTGAGCTGATAATGGAACTCCTTAAGGCTTAATAGTTCAGTTATTTTAATGACAGAACTTATGATAGGTGATTTGTAGCTCTACCCCCCCTTCTGTAAACACTGTAACTTTACCTTCACCGACTTCAAAAGCAAAATGCATAAAAAGTCTTTAAAAAAACTAATAAACTTCTGTAAGAGCACTGACTCCAACTAAAGGATATATTTCGGTTCCTTCCTTTCCTTGAAAAGGTCATGAGTTAATTTGTTTACTTATTTAATATATATATCTTATTTTAATAACTTCTTTTATTGAACACTAATTGTTTCAAAAGTGTTATATGTAGAGCTAGTTAAAGTACCTTCACTCGCATCATCTAATCAGACATGTATTCTGTGAAGACGATTAATTGAAGACGTCACATGTGATAATGTGTATATAGGTAAATTGATAATATTTCAGTGCAAAGTAATTACTTTGATTAATTTACACTTCGTACGGACAACAGCACGTCAAAGTAAACACTGCGGTATCTTATGCAGTTGTAATAAGGACTAGTTTGCAACAATATTGTATCCTGAGGTCGAATTGTGTAAAGCAATCGTATTTAGTGATGAAAGAGACTCAGGCTTTTAAGGCTTTAACCAAAGACTCGCCTTATTTTTGACGCCTCGCGATTGACTCAGTCTTTTAGTCCCCAACCTTTAGTCCTAAGACTAGCCTTATTAGTCGAAGTCATTTAACTACATAATAAATAAATAAATAAAATGCGTTTATTGCTTCCCATACAAAAAAGAACTTATCTCTATCACAATTTCTTAAAATTATAGCTTAAACTAGGAGAGCAAATGGATGTGGCTCAGCTAGTGTTGGCAGAAGTCAACGCTGATTTTCAGCCACTCTCATCCCTCTTAGATCTTGTGCGAGGGTTGAAGTTACGAGGGCTTAAAATATACAAATAGCAACAAATTTAAATGAATTAGAAAACATAATATATATTTAAAAAAGAAAACAACCTATCCAAAAAAACACCTCACTAGCATCCTGTGTGCGTGGGTGCGTGTGTGTGTGTGTGTGTGTGTGTGTGTGTGTGTGTGTGTGTGTGTGTGTCAATAGCTTATACAGCTTCAATGACTTAAACAGCTTAAAAGACTTGCGACTCATCGCTTGAAGAGTCGAGAGTGGTAAGCCGGTTCACTATCCATTTGCATAAAAAAATAAACCCTAAAATATGGAGTACAGAGGTAATTTATACTAATGATATTTACACATAATAGTAATATCCATAACACATTTTGCATAATGGTTTTAAACATAATGACAATCAGCTTAATCATAATAATATTTAAGCACTAAAGTCTTAGAAGAACAAATTCGGCTGCAAGCTAATAATGAGATTTTTGGAAATTGCGCTTCTGCAATACATGATCGAAAAATTGCACGAATATAGTTTTTTTGGGATTACGATGTTGGTCCCATAAAAAAAATACTGAGCTTGGCGGTCAGAATAAACCTCAAGAATGAATGCATTTAATTTGATTGACCCTATGTGCACTGATTTTGCAAAATTTGCCGTCATATTAGATCCACGATTAAAAATATCTGATTTGCCGAACAAGGCTGCGAATGCGAAGATATTCTGCCGCGTTTTTAAACTTATTTTACGCGTTTTTAACTTTATTCAAGTATAGATCAAAGGTCTGGTTTTCGAGAAATCCGTGCACAAACATACAAATATACATACACTAAACAAATTTAATTTTATACAATTATTTTGTTTTAAATTTCCGCTAAGCGACGCCGGCGCAGGCAACTAACAACGCTAACCGTCACCACGTTGATTGAGTATTAGTTCAGGCAAATGCAGGATGCACCACCTCTTAATATGTGTGCTAAATTTCTTTGGAGTATAATTGCATTAGCTGTACCGCATGCGTATTGAGGGAGGGCGGGAGGTGCATCCTGCATTTGCCTGAACTAATACTCAACGTGGTGACGGTTAGTGTTGTTAGTTGCCTGCTGCGCCAGTGTCGCTTAGCCGAAAATTTTCAAGCATTTTTTTAATGTAAAATTTAACTTAATAATGGATTTTCGCAAAGTAACGCCTGATTCTTCTGATAATTATACTCCAAAGAAATTTAGCACACATATTAAGAGGCCTCAATAGAACAAAATACTCAACATACATTATAAAAAAGGCCAAATATATCACACACATACTCATTGAATTAATTTATCTCCTTCTTTTGAAGTCGGTAAAAAAAGTTTAGATAATAGGCTCTCAAACTTATTTTGTCTACTGCCCCACTTCAATATCGATCTCTTTTACTCTCCGATATTACTTCAAGGAAACCTATCCCATTTCATATTGCGTGCCTACTGTGTTATATTATGTCGTTTCCAGCCCTCGACATTTAGGCTGAGCTTTGTTTTATGCTTCTATTCTTCCCGATACATTTTTCTGCAGTAATTTTGTTTTACTTTACGTACAGGCATCATCGCAAACATGTTACACTATTGGCGTTTCGCCAACCTTGTCGCATGGTATTATTTGCCGAATGTGTGTTACATATTTTTTGGATGTGTGTTACTTATTTTTCCACGCAAAAATGTTCTAACTCATGAATTTTATGAGTTAGAATATTTTTGCTTTTCATGTATCTATTGCAAACCCCGTTTTCCACTTTATAGTTAGAAAAATTAACAGAATTCTCCTGACAACCTGTAAATACAGGGTGACTTTGTTATCAGTACCGAAATTTTGTGTAAAGACTCCACTGATGAATATGAACAACTTTTACTATGGGGGCAATAGTGAAATCGAGAAAAAAATCAGCTGTTCCATACATTTTGACCGCGCGCCAATTGAACTTTTGTATGGAACAGCTGTTTTTTTTTTCTCGATTTCACTATTGCCCCCATAATAAAAGTTGTTCATATGCATCAGTGGAGTCTTAACACAAAATTTCGGTAGTGATAACAAAGTCACCCTGTATATTTAAGTACAAGAATCGTAAGAAGGCGAGTCGAAAAGTTTAGCTGTAGTTCCAGTAGAAATGGAGTCAATTGGCACGCTACGAGATAATGCATCTGTTACAACGTTATCTTTTCCCCGACGGTGCTTAATTTCAAAGTTTAAAGAAGACAAACGAACTCCCCACCTGGCCAGACGGCCAGTTGGGTTTGTAAGAGAAAGAAACCATTTCAGTGATGAATGGTCAGTAAACTCAGTGAATTTTGTATTAGTTTCAAGGTAACATCGCCAATGCTCCAATGCCACAAGAACAGCAAATGCTTTTAACTGCCTTGGTGGCGCTGCGGTAAGAGGGTCGCACTTTATAGCGACGGCTGCGCCAGAGGTCCCGGGTTCGATCCCCGGGACGGGCAAAAAAATTTACCTACGTTTTTTTGTTCAGAAATTCTTAGGGTAGCCCGGAGTTTGGAAGTTGGCGGTGTTTCACCCCCGTGCCTCGGAAAAGCACGTGGCGCCGTTGGTCCTGCGCCTGATCTCTGTCCGGTCGTGACAGATTGCTGTCCCATCGGGCTATGAGAGTGAAAGGAATAGAGAGTGCACCTGTGTTTGCGCACACACTTGTGCACTATAATATGTCCCGCACAGTCGGTTAGTCGTTGTGACTGGCCACCGTAGTCGAAATCGGCTAGGCCGACTACTATTACATTTTTTTTATGGACACTGTACTTATGCAAGAAAGCGAGTCGTTTTTTTGTCACTTGTTCTGATATGGAGTTTAATACTAGTCTTCAATGCAAAGAAAACCCGTGAAAGGGATAGACTTTACAGGATGACTTAAAAGCGACGGCTGCGCCAGAGGTCAAGGGTTTGATCCCCGTGTCGGACCATAAATATGTACATGGATTTGTCTATGCAGAAATTCTCAGGGTAGCCGGAGTTTGGAAGTTGGCGGTGTTTCACCCCTGTGCCTCGGAAAGCACGTAAATCCGTTGGTCCTGCGCCTGATCTCTCTCCGGTCGTGTCAGATTGCCGTCCCATCGTGCTGTGAGAGTGAAAGGAATAGAGAGTGCACGTGTGTTTGGGCACTATAATTTATCCTGCACAGTCTGTTGGTCGTTGTGACTGGCCAGGGTAGTCGAACTCGGCTAGAGGCACTGTATTTGTATATTTTTAGTCAATTGTAATTAAAAAATATTATTATATGCGTCATGTTTATATCTGGTGATAGTAATTATGTCCAGTATTACTAAAACTTACCTTTACATTTATTATAGGTCGACACCTTAATACAGAAACTAATTCTATATTTCATCAGATATTAAAGTGCGCAATATACGAGTATAACCTTGGAATAGAAAAGCTACACTCACGGTACTTTCTGTTGAAATAAAAATGCTGAAAAGAAAATGTGTTCTTTTCCATACTATTGTTCAGAATTTCGGCTTGTCTTCTGAGATGTACAAATTGTGCTTTTTAATAACGCCCCAGGAGCTCTAGATTATCTGCAAGTCTGTATTGTTGGAAGAAAATAACATTTTTTATACTTTAACGGTCACTAGTATTATGATAAGCTTCTTACTATTTTTTATAAAAAAAATGTGTCTCGCTAATTAGTAAGCAGATATTATTTATTTAATCAAGTGCATCGTACGTTTAGTCTAGGTATAAATTATTTAGGATATTATTATTTATTTAGGATATTACTAGGTAACCAAATTCGACACATTACAAGTCTCATTAAAAGTTAAGTTTTTGAGTCTGGTATCAATTTAAATATAAGAAAACCATATAAGGGTACGAATTCGCTCACTTTTCGGTCCGCCATTTATATTTTGTTCGAAAGTAGCAGCCATCAATGTAACCGAACATTATTTTAGAATTAAACTGTTTACTCCATGACAATATCTCCAAAACCGTCACTTTTTGAAGGGCGATCGAATCTTCCAGTTTACATATTTAGCAGCTAATAATTTAAAAACGTGACACTTTAAGATGATTTTTTTAATTATATTTTCGATTTATATTGATACTAGCTGTGCCCGCGACTTCGTCTGCGTGGAATAGTGACTTTGGGTAGATTTTTAATCACATAGACTAATAATAATTTATAGTTAGGATACGTATTTATACGAGTATGGCACTTTGAAAATAATGATACTTCCATAAAAGCTTTCATCCCCATTTCAACTCCTTACAACCCTTTTTTTTTAATAAAAATGTAGCATATTTACTTTTCAGGCTCTAGATTATGTGTGTGCCAAGTTTGATTTATATCAGTTCAGAAGGTTTGTCGTGAAAGCGCGACAGAAAGACAGATAGACAGAGTTACTTTTACATTCATCTAATATATAAAATTCTCGTGTCACAGTTTTCGTTGCCATACTCCTCCGATTGGCTTGACCGATTTTGATGAAATTTTTTAACAATATACATCGGCACAAACAATTGGCCAACATTTATTTTTCATCCCCCTAAATGTTAGGGGTAGTTCACCCCTAATTGTATTTTTTATTTTTTTTTTGACAATTTTTTTTAATTTCTATTTTTTTATGATACAACATACAAAAATACATACAATCCTCAATTTTCACCCTTCTACGATCAACCCTTATTTTTTAATAGCCATTTTAGTAATATAAGGGTGATATAAAATTCGCTGGGAATGCTTAACTTTTAAAATTACGAGACTCGGCGGGACGGGGCTGGGGCGGGACGGGGCTGGGGGCGAAACAAAGTTCGCTGGGTCTGCTAGTTATATTACAAAATAAGTAAGGATGATCTATCGATTTTAGTTATTTTTAGCTGCCGTCATTTCAATAAAATCGAAGTACCAAGTGAACCAGGCTATGAAGTATAAATTCCAAGCCCATTTTATTTAGTCACTCGCCTGGTATAGGAAATACCACCCTATGCTCTATACATCTAAAAAAAAATTTCTCTCTTCGCTACTTACAATTTGCTCCACGTACGTTCCCCTAACAAACTGCAAGGGGTGATCACCGACGACTCCGGGTGTTCGTTAGCTGATCGCAAACTAATTAATCCTGAGCGAGAACCACTCTACCCAATTGACCTGGATTTCTTGTGATGCTTTTTCTATCCGATTGTGTACTTAAGAAGTTGGCACTGAAGAATGTTTGTGTTCTCCGTTTCTTTCGTTAAAGATATATAGCCTCACCACAAATAAGTAAGCTTGGTTTGAACAACCGTTTAAGGCCTGATTTTACCAAGGTCAGATAAGAAATATTCGTAGAATAAAATCCAGTACACCTAATTTGAAAACTTCACCTATTTGTCAGTTATCAACCCTAAATATGATATGACTAGTTCAAAATCAACGTCAATCAAGACAAATAACATGAGGCTGACATACAATTCACTTTAGCCGCATAACATTTAAAGATTTGGCACAATGGTTGCGGTCAGCGGTCCAGCTCATACTTAATTGCCCGCATGCGGTCAATATTATATAGAATGGTCAGTATCTGTGTGACGTCAACAATGTTGCGAGATTGCTTTCTCAACATCCGAAGGAAATATTTGTACAAATAATTAACAATTGGTTAAGATGATGCAAGCCAATTTATAATTTGTATTTTTTATTTTTAAAGTATTTTTCACTGTACAAACTTAATAACATAAATTGCACTTTCAAAAAACAACTGTGTCAGACAAGGAATCGAAACCTGTGTCTTACGCTATCCGAGCGCATGCTTATACCACCAGGCCAACGACACATTGGCAAGCCTTTTGAATATTGCAAATGCTTTCCAATGCTTTCTTTAACGCGTAGGCTGCATACATATACGAGTAAGTCTTTGCATCTCGGATCGAATTTCTTGGAGTAGTCCAACCCACTCCTCCAGCCATAATCCTCATACATTGCATTGGTACCGCGCACGCTGTTAAGACGATTAAGTTCTAAGCTCGATTTAGTTTCCTCATTATGAACATGTACCATTTTTATAATGTACTAGCGGTCCCCCGCGACTTCGTCCGCGCGTTTTGAGTTTGCTCCCTCTCCTCCCGTCGCAGCGTCATGTTTAATATCCTAAAGCCTTTCTCGATAAATAAGCTATCCAACACTGAAATATTTTTTCAAATCGGTCCAGCAGTTCCTGAGATAAGCGCGTTCAAACAAACAAACTCTTCAGCTTTATAATATATTAGCGCAAGCGCACGTTGTACTTAAGCTGCGAACATTATTTCGGTGCGGAGTTATGTTAAAACTGTGATAGCTCCTAAGATATTTATTGAAATCAAATGATATAAAGGGCAACTTGGTTCTAAACAAAATGCTAGTGATGATGAATGTATTTATTTTGATAAGAATAAATACCTGTGTGTATAATACACCTCTAAAAATAATGCATTATTTTTTTACAAATTTATTAACATAAAAAAGGTTGTAGTAAGTCAACCATAAAAGATAGACATATGCTGTCGCGGACTTTATTATAGAACTCTTAATGTTGAACAATCCTGTCATACATAATTTTTGTGTAACTTAAGCGGTTTCCGCAGCGTATGCAGCGGAAGCTCTCAAAAGGAATATCTATCTCCCGTTTTCGTAACATTTTTCATTTCTGCTGTGGTCTTATGAGTTGTATCTTTATGTTATATAGCCTAAAGCCTTCCTCGATAAATGGACTATCCAACGTAAAAATAATTTTTCAAATCGGGTCAGTAGTTTTTGAAATTAGCGCGTTCAAACAAACAAACAAACAAACTCTTCAGCTTTATAATATTAGTATAGATGAATTAAATTCTATCCGGAGAAGAAATCTAACCTTCTATCTTTTAAAAAATATATAAGCTTTTTCTATCTAAACAATAGTTTAGTATTTAGATAAGATAACATAAGATGCATTGATTTACTCAAAACTTACGCAGTCATGTACATAACAGGTGTTTTTAGTTGAAGTATCAACATTTCTTGTCGATAGCCGGCATGTAATATTAAATTGACATCAAATACAATAATAATAAAATATTCATTCCAGAGTTATGTCAGAATAATTATTATGATAAACTTATAAAATAATATTATTTGAAATTTATCATTTAAGAAGTAATTTATCGTGTAATAACATGTTACACGACGATTTCCGATCCTAGTCTGCCCCACATAATTACTTAGTTCTGTAATAGTATACTTGAGCACTAAACCACATACTCACTGCGTGTGACTTATGTAACCCCATTGTATTCACTAAATTACACATTCTCTTCGT
This sequence comes from Pyrausta purpuralis, assembly GCA_963924145.1. NCBI lineage: Eukaryota > Metazoa > Arthropoda > Insecta > Lepidoptera > Crambidae > Pyrausta > Pyrausta purpuralis. The sequence continues at coordinate 6,628,766 of OZ001644.1, forward strand.
CATAATATGTTCAATACATTACAATTCATATGCCTATATAGATTTGAAATATTATGATTAACATAAATGTCGGAAGTGTCCACCATGTTGAATGTCATTCGGCTATGATATAAGAATAACTTGGATTAATATTTAAATAATTTAATTATTAGAATTACATTTTATTTATTGTATATTAATTATTTAAAGATTATTGGGACACTTATTAGATTTTTATATCTGCCGTATAACAAATGTTCATTTTGGCGCCAAAAGGAAGTTGACTCTGATTGGTTGGTGGAGGTTAGATTTATTTCAAATATTGTAACTATTAAAATAACAATCTAAAAGGCTTACTAAATTCAGTACAATTAATAACTAAATAATTAATGAATTTACATATTTAATTAGCAGATTGTTTATCCCTACAACTAAATATATTAGTAAATGTTTAGATATGGAAACGGATGTCGTCCCCACTATTTTTTTACTGTTGTTCAGGGTTTTGATTTGTTTAAAAGCGAGCTTCATTCCAGAATTTAGTCTCTATTTGTACTTTCTCTGACTTTGTGCCTTATCTTTGTACTATTTTGCTGGAATAAAACTATTGGATAAGAACCTGAAGATTCATACTACGTGTTTATTATTCAAGCACCCTACACGCGGTCACAAACATTTATCTAGTACTTACTTACTTTACGAGTACTTACTTTGGGATCGGAGCAATGTATGTGATTGGTGCCCAATATTTAAATAATAATTTGAATTGATTGAGGATCTTATCAAAGATTTTTGTTGCCATACATAGAACTCTGATTGTTACTCTCGACAAAAACGTTTCAAACTAAAAAACTTTGTTAGTATTAGTACCTACATATTCTGTATTTTTATTGTTTAAACTTTTCTTATTTTTTGGATATTACTGGATATCATCGGTAAGCCTAATAATTAAATTAGATATAAAGTTTTTGAGAATATATCTAAACAAAATCAATGCAGAATTGCGGATATTCCTTCCTTCTCATAACATTTAAGCGAAGTCTGAAATGAGCGCGCTCCCAAAGTACAATAGCTACACTATTATTACTGATGAATGACAGAATTTCTGTGGGAAATAGTTCAAAGGCGATTCCGCCGTTCCACCACATCATTATAATGCGGAAGCCTTGTAGCTGCCACTGGAGTAAGGAAAATACACACATCAAAAGTGTCTAGGGATCAACATATATTTTTGCAATTTTCTCCTGATTGATATTAATTAAAATTTTCTTTAAGGATTCATCAAATAGTGTTTTCGTTTGTCTACAGTAACGATAAACCAAGTCACCTTTGCATTATTAAGAAACTTGCCATTTTCCTAATAAAGGGATTTTTGACATTAGAACCACTAACATTAAAGTTCGAAAAAAAGACTGAAATAACAGTTTTCTTTAAAATTTTATTGGGTAACTTAAACAATTAATAATCCGTGTTTCTACCGCGAACACTAACAACACAAGAACATCGGTTTGGCATACTCAAAATGAGATCATCCAAATCACGCTGTGGAATGGCCGCCCATGTTCGTTGCAACAACAAAAAAAGATCTTCTTGCGACTGGATACCCTCCATATTCGGCAGAGCTCTTTTCTGTAGCATATCCCATGCATGCTCAATCGGGTTCAAGTCTGGCGACTGAGCAGGCCAGGGCAGGACATTGATGTTAGCTGCGGCGAGAGTCTGTCTTACAACTCTTGCGGTGTGCGGTCGTGCATTATCATGCATTAACAAATAAGGGACCGATTTGCACTTGTAGAGGAACGAAGACGTCTGATACAATCGTCTCAGCATAAATTTGAGCGTTGAGGTTGCCTCTGATCCGAATCAAATCAGTTCTTCCGCCGATCCAAATACCCGCCCATACCATGATGGTTCCACCACTATAAGGATGGACTTCCTGGCAGGATTTTAATCGCTGTTGGCGTCCAGGGGTTTTTCAGTGTCGTATACGTCTTGTATCCAGTCTCATACCAAAGCGAGACTCATCAGAAAAGCACACGAAACGCCATTGTTCTTCTGCCCAATTTCTGTGTTCAAGAGCCCATTGATATCGAATCCTACGATTGTGCATTGCTATAGGTGGTACCCTTAGCGGTCTTCGGGAATGAAGGTTCACTTCATGCAAGCGGTTTCTGACTGTTTGGTCGCTAATTAAGTTCCCTGAAGAGTGATGAAGCCTCACGGCTATCATCATGGCGGTTATTGTTGGAGCTCTTCGAGCTGTGATTTGAATGTATCGGTCTTGTCTCCGTGTGGTGCAGCGATACCGTCCTCCATGGCGCTCAGCCACGGTACCAGTGCTTCGGTAACGTGTCCAAAGTCGACTGATAACACTCTGACTTGTATTCAGAGCTAAAGCCACAGTACGTTGCCGGGAACCAGCTTCTATCATTCCCACGGCTCTGAGCATTTGTTCCCTGCTTAAATGACGTCGCCGCTCCATAATAACGTTGGTTTTAATCAGTAGTAGGGAAACAGTAGCACTAATAATGTCTTTAATGCGTTGTATGTTTTTATAGGGAAAATATTGACAGCTGATTTTCATCTTTACTCGAATTTGATTGACAGTTCCTGTTTCAAATTATGAAATGCACCAAAAAGGATCCATATAAATTTATAAAATCATAAATTTAAAGCCACATCTCAATTTCAAGAAATCCGCATAAAAATGCTTGATCCCTAGACACTTTTGATGTGTGTAGATGGAGTCACTTGGAACTCAACTTTTGACTTTGTAACTTTGCTTGGACTAGTTTGGAGGTTAACCTTTTCAAAGTCCTAACCCGTACCTATTGAGCCGGGAGGAGGGGAGGGTTTGAAGGAGGAGGTTATCAATTCGACTGTATGTTTTTATTTTTTTTGTATGTATGTTACCTCATATCTCAGTCGTTTGTCAACCGAATCGAAAAAAAATTTCACCTACTTAGAGGGTACCTCCTAGTTGGTCCCATTTTTTCCATTTTGGGATCTGATGATGGAATCTTGGTGTAATCGAGGGAAACCCTCAAATTTTAAAGGCACGCAAAGTGTTTCTTAACTAGAATCTTAATGTTGTTGTTACGTCTGATAGTCAACATCTTGTGGGGCTGAGCTGATGGTGGAACTCCTTAACGCTTGGGAGTTCAGTAATTATAATGACAGAACTTATGATAGGTAATTTATAGCTTTTCCCCCCCCTTTTGTAATCACTAAAAATGAAGAAATAATCACTTTGACCATCAAGCATCAACTATCACAGCACCGACTCCAAAAAGAAATTGTTAGCCTAAAACGGGTTCCTTTCAATGGTGAAGAGTTTACTTAAAACTCTTTAGAGCATTTTGATTTTGAAGTCGGTTTTTACTTTTTTTTTCGCATAATTATCGGATTTTTTGTGACATGAGAACTTGAAACTAAAAATTGAAAGCTGATAAAATTTGCTACAAGTTTAACATGTATCAAGTTTAAAACCGACTTCAAAAAAGGAGGTTATTATTTTGACATGTATTCATATGACATATTTTAAATTTGATAATATTTGAGTATGTAAAAAAGAATAAAGATCATATAAAGGTTTCCAAAAACGTTCTTAATTTCGAAAAGTTTACTGTTTGTATATTTGTATATTCTTTTCACTGATATCTCGAATCCCATGTGGTGAATTAAGAATTTTCTTTTTTAATTCCTTGAAGCATACTTCAATTCAGTGCTCAGTGTAAATTACATCAAAATCGGATTAGTATTTATTGAGATATGTGCAAAAAGAAATACTATGCAATAAAAAAAATATGTTCGAACTTTTCAAACGCTTTCAAAAAACAGATTTCCTATGGATCCATTAAGGAATATAAAGTGGGTCAAAGGGAGACAAAATGGATCCACACAAAACATCACCGAATATGTGGTATCTATTTAACACCAGTGTGATTTAATGCCAACGCAAAAATCTACTGCTTAATCATCCCCTAGGAGGATTTAGGTGCTGGGCTGTATGTACGGACAACAGCACGTCAAGGTAAACACCGCGGGATCTTATGCAGTTGTTATAAGGGATAGTTTGCAACAAAAGTGGGTAACCTGATGTGCTGTCGACTGTACTTACGGGCGGTTTCACAATGTATTAGGAAGTTCTAGTGATTCTTGCCAGACCATTCATATAAATGTTCTATGTTTCAGTTGTTCATTCGATGATTTATGCATTAAACATGTCCATAATGTAATTTATTGTTTTGGTGATGAAAATTATATGTCTTTTTACAGAAGATTCGTTCATTTATTCGTTCCACACACATCGATAAAAAAATATCGACACTTACATGCACTAAATGTTAAAAATTTACTTGACAAGCTCCCCCCGCCCCGCAGAAATTGGCTAATGATGTTTTCATACATTCGCTCTTGCGTTTCATATCCAGTGGTTAATGCATCCAAGCTAAAAAGTCTTCCAATTTTGTATTAAGTAGAAAATTTTATAAGCTTTCATTTTCTAGAAGGTCTTATGTTGCTAAAACGCAAAGTGTCCGATAAATAAGCTAAAAACTTTTAAAAAAAATCCTTCAAACCTCTCCCCCCTTCCTCTCCCTCGTCCTGGCTCAAAAGATATGGGCTGGGACTTTTACTGTTTTGACCTCTTCACTAGTCTAAAAAAAGTTACGATGTTAAAAATCGTATTTCTAGGTTTAACGATACTCATTTGACTGGCCTATAGCGGTTGGTATACTGTGATTGGGGCGGATTCGGTCTATTTAATATATACTATTATCCATTATTTGGAATAGGTACGTTGGAAGCTTACTGTGAAGCTAAAGCTCTTTCCAAAGTTTAAGAGCGAATGGCTAATTAGGTACTAAATAAATCAGTAGGTTACAGTTTTTATTAAGTATTTCCTCCGCGAAAAAGGTATCTATTAAAAAATACGTCCTTAAATAATGCGTGAGTAAAGAAATAAGTGCCCACTACATTAATTCTTATAACGCCCTATAGTCTTTTGGACTTAGCATTTTGAGAACCGTTATCAAGTCACTATTTGTTATTCAGATTAAATCATAACTAAGTACCTAGGTACTTATTTAATAAGCTGTTACGTATTTCCATGTACTGTGTTATAAGTGATTATTTTCTTACGATTTTTTTTTTCATACAAAAAAATGGTATGTTTTACCACTAAAACAGACATGGAACTAGAGAGGGCATCAATATAAAATATGAGGGTTGCCTTCGATTGCACCAAGATCCAATCATCAGATCCCGACTTGGCAACAATTATTATTATTATTATTTATTTATTGAATGAGACAACAAAAGATCCAAGTAGGGTTAGTAAACAACGCATCTTACACACTATGTTAGTACCTAATAACTAATTTGGAGCATGTATTTTGACTTATATGCCACATTAAGGGACAGACATGTTGTCGACCAGCAATGACTTTCAGTATACTGTTGGAGCTGTCACGCACCCTTAACATCAGAGATGCTTGTTTTTTTCTGATGATGGCCGCGAAACTATTTGTACGCGCCTCTGCGAAAATGGCCGACGCACTACAAAAACGAGGCAGCCCCAGCAATATCCTGAAAGCATTGTTAAATTGGACTCGCAGAGCGCTGTACGATCTTTGAGTATATCTGACCCAAAGACTGCCAGTGTACAGTGAAGTGCAGTATGCTTTAAAAAGCGTTATTTTGACTGCATTCGTACTCTTAGCAAATCTTCGAGCCAGCATATTCGCTCTTATCGACAGCGCTCTGCGCTCCCGTTCGATGTCGACATCGTCTTTCAAGTCGTCGGTGACCCAGTACCCGAGGTATTTAAATTGAGAAACTCTGTCCATTTCATCGCCATTTAACGTAATGGGTGGTATAAAAGATGCGATCAACTACTCTATTACCTCCGGGGTGCCAATTTTTTTTTCAAATCGGTCCATAAATGACTGCAATATAAGGTAACACAATCACAAAAAACATACAGTTGAATATCATTTCGACTGTATGGTTTTTTCAGTTATTTAAAAAAATAGTAAGGCTATAGGTTTTTCAGTAATATAAAATAATAATAGATTGCTAACAGTAGGAACCCCTAAATGATTGCGAAACAGTGTTATTTATTAACTATTTGTTGAACAACAAATCTTGTCCAACTACTTAGATGTAATTTCTCTTTTCAATTTAGACAACTATAACCATTAATCTTGAGTTAAATGTAACAAATAGCTTTCTACATTTCTTATGATGCGCCGTATCCCGTAAAGCGTGCAAGGAACAGATAAATAATGGAATCTGTTATCGGCAACAAGAAACATTGTTGAAATATTTCTTACAGGGGATGGATAGAAGATTTAATTTTGCTTTTAGTTTGTTTAGTTGGCTTATGATAGCTTTGCCTGTGCTTTTTTTGCTAACTTTAAATTAAAATGTTACCTGTAACCTTTTTGCATCAGTGAAGTTTCGGCAGAAATGTTTGGGTATAATTTATGGACAAAAAAAGTAAAAACCGACTTCAAAACCAAAATGCACTAAAAAAATCTTAAACAAATTCTTGACCCTTGCAAGGAAAGGACCATTTTAGGCAATTAATTCCGTTTTGGAGTCGGAGAAGTTGCACCTTATGACTCTGTTCTTTAAGAAGCTATAAATCACTCATCATAGGTTCTGTTATTGTAATTACTGAACTCATAAGCGTTAAGGAGTTCCACCATCAGCTTAGCTCCACAAGATGTTGACTATTAGACGTAACAACACGTCAACATTAAGATACTTGTACAAAAGCAATATATGTGCCTTTAAAATTGAGGGTTTTCCTCGATTACACCGAGATCCGATTACCATCTGATCCCGAATTGGCACAAATGGGACCAACTAGAATGTATACCCTCTAGGTAGGCGATTTTTTTTTTCGAATCGTTCGACAAATGACGAATTGATAACCTCCTCCTTTTTTGAAGTTGGTTAAAAATACGCTTTATTTTAGAAATGGGGCATGTATCTCGAAATGAAATGGCTGATAGACAGGGGCAATTTAACTAACCTCCTTCCAGCCAGGTGCTGTAGACTGCTAAAAAATTAATTCAGATTTTTCTTTTTCCTGTCGTTTAACGGTGAATTATCGCCATTTCCAAAAAAAACTTAGTTTACTTTAAAAGCAGTGAAAGTAACAAAAAATATCTTTATATTTTCAACATCAAGATAGTAACAAGTTTTTTCGTAAACGAAAACATTATTCGCAAAGGAAAGAACTTACAAAAGTTTTAAACATACATATTTCTATGCCATATAAAAAAAAATACACGGATAGCACGCTCGCAGCCTCTCCCACCTAACCACCTCACGACTTTTCGTCGTTCGTTTTGTTCGTCTTTTGTTCGTCGTCGTCGTGTGTGCAAGCAATTTTCGTTGAAAAGTGATTAGGCACGAGAGACCACGATCGTACCTCCATTTTTAACCGACTTCAAAAAAGGAGGAGGTTATCAATTCGACTTTGTTTTTTTTGTATCTATGTACCTTATATCTCAGTCAATTGTCGACCGACTCTTTTTTTAATAGAATCTTAATTATGACGTGTTGTTGTCTGATAGTCATCATTTGTGGAGCTGAGCTGATGGTGGAACTCCTTAAGAGTAAGTTTAGGAGTTCAGTAATTATAATGACTGAAATTTTGACAGGTAATTTGTAGCTTCTTAAAGATCAGATTCATTAGGTGCAACTTCCCCTGTAATTATTAAAAGTGAAGAAATTAAATTAACTTTAAAAAAAGTAAAAACCGACTTCAAAACCAACTACCTAGCCAGCCATCACTTTGACCATCAAGCATCAACTATCAGATCACCGACTCCAAAAAGAAATTGTTTGCCTTAAATGGCACTTCCTTTCCTTTCACGGGCCAAAAGTTTATTTAAGACTTTTTAGTGCATTTTGGTTTTGAAGTCGGATTTACTTTTTATAAAGTTAATTTTTCACTGTTGTCACAGGTGCACAAATTGACGGTAGTTACTGAGTTAAAGGGAATATATTAAATCGTCAGTCTTAAGCTAAGTAGGTATTCAATACACCCATCGCAGAAATATCTGCTTCCATCCAAAATCACTCAGTCGTGTTCGACACACGTTCTTTGTTCCAATTTAGTCTGAAGTCTGATTCGGATGCTCTCCCGATCAAAGTGATAGCCAATATTCACGGCGCATCTTCGGGTAACTGAATACAAAGACCGTTTCTAATAAATTTCCATTTATGTACGGACAACAGCACGTCAAGGTAGACACTGTGGTATCTTATTTAGTTGTAATAAGGGCTAGTTTGCAACAAAAGTGGGTAACCTGATAAGCTGGCCACTGTACGTACTGCCTGGTTCTTGGTACCGTGGTTCTACTATCAGTTCAGATGAAGTTGTCTAAGGCTATTATTTATTGATCAGGAAATAACACTAGCATGCTCATTCACATTTTTTAAAGTTTAATAATTTGTAGACCCAAACGCATAAAGATGCGTAATTGCACAAACTTCACTAGACTTTTTGGTATCTTTTTAAAGTGGTTTAACACTATACAAAATTGAATCATGTTACACCACAATTTAATTTGGTCGAATGCTTCTTATCTACAAACTTACTTCTTCGTTTCTTCTTTTTATATATTACTAGCGGACCCAGCGAACTTTGCTTCGCCCCTAGCACCGTCGCGCCCCGTCCCCGTCTCGTCCAGCCTCGTAATTATAAAATTTAAGAAAAACACTATAAATGATCAGTTATCGAGCGGGATAAAAAATGACAAATTACTAAAATGGCTATAAAAAATAGGGGTTGGTGATAAAAAAGTAATAATTAAGGATTGTATGTATTTTTAATGCCACATTATAAAATAATAAAAACAAAAAATTTCGTCCAAATATTTTAAACAAAAAATAGTGTGAACATCCCTTATCTATGTGTATGTATATCTTATTAATTATGAAAAATAGATAGTAGCCGATTCTCAGACCTACTGAGTACGCATATAAAATTTGGTAAGAATCGGTAAAGCCGTTTCGAAGGAGTACGGGAACGAACATTGTGACACGAGAATTTTATATATAAGATGTATTTTATCGAAGTAACGTTAGATTACTATGTTGTTACCCATAATTTTATTTCCACGTAATTTTTTTATGCAGAATTGTTGTAACATTGAATTTTACTTCACGTCCGTAGTCCGGTTTCCTCAAGCCTTAGAGAGTTATAGCTAACATTTATTACGGCGTAGAACTTCGCTACGATACTTAACCAACGCGGCTACGGTATCTGGACTACGACGAGAAAAAAATGCTACGAAAAGCTAGCCGTAGTCGTGAAGACTACGGGAAGCTTTTTACCAAGCGTAGTAGCTGCACCCGACTACTAATTACTATGCGATTGCATAGTTGTAATTTATTGTTATTATGTATTTATTTTACAAGTTTTATACAAGTCCGTACTTAGGCAAAACTTTAAATGAGTAAGGAGGTAATAAAAGTTAAGCCTCTTAATTGCGAAGGTAAATGAATGAATAATTTATTTATAAAACACAGCTACGACTTTAAAAAAAAACCGCCTAAGTGCGAATCGGACTCGCACACTTAGGGTTCCGTGCCAACTTTATCCGAATTAGAGATCCACTCACTTTTTTTACGTAGCCAAAATACCAGAATATTTTGTTGAAAGCAATAATAACTTGATTTTTCATAGTATTTGTATAAAGAACAAAGTTATGTTTGCAGTTATTTAAAATGTGCGCTATCTCAAAAACTACGAGTTCGATGTCGTTTAAACATCATGTATTTTTTTCAAAATTTATACTCGCTTAATTTAAAAAATTTACCATTTTAGAAGCGTCTATCTCTCAAACGTTCAACTTTTAAACAAAATAGTTTATGGAACCTTGATGTCATGTTCAAAGACATATCCATGACAACCTACACGCATATGTTTGACAACAAAAAAAAGTTAGGTTTTAGTTTCATGGTTTCATCTATGGGAACCCCCAATTAAATATCATTATTTTTATTTTTTGTATGAGAATCGTAAAGCGGTTAACAGGATACATCTACCAACTAAGTTTCAACTGTGTAATACTAATAGTTTCAGAATAAAGTAGCGGTGACATAGGGACAGACAGACAGACTTGACGAAAATATAAGGGTTCAATTTTCTGCCATTCGGCTACGGAACCTTAAAAAAGAGGTTCTCAGTTCAAGTTGTATGTTTGCATGTATGTATGTTTGTCCGCAAATATCTCGCGTTTGGCTGGGACGATTTTGATGCAGTGAATTTTGTCCGACTATCGTATCAGGCTAGGCTTTTAGTTAAATCGGATACATTGTAACTTAAACAATATCTTTTTAGGTACCTTTCAAGTTGCTTGCTACGACGATAAACAATTTTTAATTACCCTTTAAAGCTTAACTTTATGTTACCACTAGCGGTCCCCCGCGACTTCATCCGCGCGTTTTGTGTTTGCTCCCTCCCCTCCCGTCGCAGCGTCATGTTTTATATCCTAAAGCCTTTCTCGATAAATAAGCTATCCAACACAGTTTTTTTTTTTTAAATCGGTCTAGCAGTTCCTGAGATAAGCGCGTTCAAACAAACAAACTCTTCAGCTTTATAATATATTAGCGCAAGCGCACGTTGTACTTAAGCTGCGAACATTATTTTGGTGCGGAGTTATGTTAAAACTGTGATAGCTCCTAAGATATTTATTGAAATCAAATGATATAAAGGGCAACTTGGTTCTAAATGAAATGTTCGTGATGATGAATGTATTTATTTTGATAAGAATAAATACCTGTGTGTATAATACACCTCTAAAAATAATGCATTATTTTTTTGCAAATTTATTAACATAAAAAAGGTTGTAGTAAGTCAACCATAAAAGATAGACATATGCTGTCGCGGACTTTATTATAGAACTCTTAATGCTGAACAATCCTGTCATACATGATTTTTGTGTAACTTAAGCGGTTTCCGCAGCGTATGCAGCGGAAGCTCTCAAAAGGAATATCTTTCTCCCGTTTTCGCAACATTTTTCATTTCTGCTGTGGTCTTATGAGTCGTATCTTTATGTTATATAGCCTAAAGCCTTCCTCGATAAATGGACTATCCAACGCAAAAAAAAATTTTCAAATCGGGCCAGTAGTTTTTGAGATTAGCGCGTTCAAACAAACAAACAAACAAACTCTTCAGCTTTATAATATTAGTATAGATGAATAGCTTGATTTGAAGTAAGGTACGTGATAAATTATTCACGCCCACGTGAAGTTAGATTAACGATGTTACTTTCGTTCTAATGTTATCTAGAAGTATGCAGAGATAAAATCCAATAACTCATTCCATCCAGTACACAAACGCTTCAAGTTAACCCTATAGATCGATATATGGTGCTCATTTATACCCATTACAAAAACTTTATTAATAACACACGGCTGCTCGACAACTAAACACAATCCCTCCCTTAATCTGAGCTCGGGGTGGATAAAATACCGTTCTATTATAATCCGAATGTTCGAGGAGGCGATCAATTTCATAACATCTTTTAGGCGAGAATTGTTGGTTGAAAAAGGATTCAAATAACATTTATTTTAAACTTGATCAGGCTCGAATATCTGCTTAGCCACACAGGCTGAAATTTTAATGAGTGACCAAATTTTGTGTATTAAAAAAATGTGCTGTTGACAGCAAATATAACTGTTTTTCATAGTGTTTGTATGAAGAACAAAGTTATGTTTGCAGTTGTTGTAAATGTGTTTTTCCTCAAAAACCTCAGATTTTTAATTAGATAGACTAAACTGACAGCTACAATCGTCCTTTTTCTTTTTTAATGTTGCTAGCGAAGTGCACTAGTGTTGTGATAATTGAATTTTAAGCGAGCAATTGAACTTGTTACATACATTTTCAACTGTGTAAGATTAATCATGAGTATATTATTCGTGTTAAATATTTAATAAATTTGCGTAATAGCTTAAGAAGGTAAAGGTCGCTGAGCTTCCACACTAGCACCAAAAATGATGAAAATAGTAATATGTCGTAAACGGAGACAGTTGAAAAAAAATACTCAGTCAGCTGACTTTAGAAGATGATGTTTTTATCGATTGGGGATGCTGTTCCGGCGTCAAGAGCCTTAAATAAAACATTTAATTGATAAAATATCAACAATAAAATACATGTTTGCAGAATTGATTTCAAACTGCATTTTTCTGCTATCGATTTGAGGTAAATCGTTAGAATGTAATTAGAAATAAAAAAGGCGGGTTTCCTTACAATGGCGATATTCTTATAGTAAAAATATTTTTTCTTTAAAATACATGTTCATAAATTATTGGAAATGATGATGACGATGACAGGTATCATGATTCTATGGTTTACTAACATGATCAGCTTAAAAAAAATCTATTTTTTTTTCTCTGTGGCAACACTTGATGGCATCCGCCATTTTGTGAATCACCTGCGTCGCGTCATTCGTCTTCCTTTTTCGCTTGCGATCGGTTGTACGAATATCTCTTGCACTCTTAACGCTAACTCAGTTTGTTATTTCCTGTTACGTTTTTGTTGTTATTTGCTGTTAAGTTTTTGTTACGTTTTTTGTTTGAGTTTCTATTCCCGTTTGTTGTTTTTTGTTAAAAATAAGACATAGGAGACCCTCAACCAAGCACCTCGGGTGCAGTTTTGTCTCCTAGAAAGAGGAGGCGCTCCGCTGGTTTAAGTGTCACAGAGAAGACAATGGTTCAAAACGTTCATATACGTGTTTAATGAAGAGGCAACTAAATTGGATTCCAAATTACATGAACACCCGAACAAGCGCATATGTGCTCAAAAAACAGCAGATATTTTGGGGATCGGAACTGCCACTGTTTTTAACGTTTTAAAAGACATTAAGGAAAATGCTTCGCCTACGCTGCTACAAAAAACTGGACCGAAGCAGACAATCAAAGATAAATTGGATGAATTCACTCTTTCGGCTATACGGCGTAAGGTGCACGGCTTTTTTTATAATAAAGAAGTTCCTACTATTACGAAGGTTAGTCGTTTTTTACTTACTAATTTCTAATAATTTGTTTTTCAATAATAGCAATAAAATAAGATTCTATGTAGACACTTAAAACTTGACACACAACATCTGAAAAAATATACCAGTGATGCAAGCGCTGACTGACAGATGAAAATGCTGAGTGGATTATAAACACGCTTACAGTCATCGTTTACATTCCGCTATTTTGCTCATCGCAGTTTGATAACAACAAACAGCAGGATTGCGATAGAAATGTGTCAATTGTAAATTCATGAACCTATAAAATCGCTTTAAATTTGTAAGATATGTTCATTTCAGCAATTCCTTCATTTAGTGTTCAATTCTGTTAACTTAAGAATCATCTGCCTTTTGTGCTACTTAAACGCATAAGTGGAAAGAGCTTTGTTTAACCTAAAAAATCAGGGTTTACCCTAACTTTCACATTCTAGTACATTAAGTAGATTTAAGATCCATTGTCAAATTTGTATATTTCTTGTATCTTTATCTAAATAAATTATTTTTATCTCATTGGTGCCATCCCGTGTGTAATATACCTTGAGTTAAAACTTGTGTTCGTCCGTCAATTGTTTGGACCAAACTTTGTCTAACTGAAACTCCTGCCAAATTGGTTGTAGCGAAATAATTAAATCATTGCGTCGAAGACGAATATTTTCGGTCAAACATTGTAGATTGTTAAGATTGCCCTTAATTACAAAATACTGAACAACTTTGTAGAAACAGTTTGACTGAACAGGAAGTATTGAATTGAGCGAAGAAAAGTTATACAGGATGTTGATTCACGAAAGGATTTTGTAATAAAAATATTCAGATTATAAACATCAATACTTAAATTATAGTCACTTATGATACATTTTCCCGCTATATCATTCACTATTAGGGCCGATCCGCACACATCTCGTAAGACGCTATCCACACTCGTCAGTGACAGTAACGTTCAGTTATCACTGACACCGGTTAGTGCGGGCAGCATCGTACAAAATTTATGCTACAATAGACGACCTCCGTGGTGTAGTGGCTAAGCAGGCTGGGTTTCAAGGCGTCGTCGCTCCGAGGTCCCGGGTTAGATTCCCGGTCGGGTCAGTAAATAAATCAAAATTTTCTACATTTTCTCGGGTCTGGGTGTTGTGGTACCACCATTGTGTCTGATTACCATTACACAAGTGCATTGGTGTCCAACATTTAAAAATAAAAGTTTTTCACTGAAACTGATGGATACGTTACAGATTGGCACATGTCGGCACTGTTGTGTGCGGAGAAGTCTTAAACTCGATCTACATCATGGCTAAAATCGTCAAACCCCATGAACGCAAGTTTTATTCCTAGGAAAAAGTGGTATGGAATAAGTTTACTATTAAAGGTGTTTGCCTAGTACACCGTAGCATACCATAAGCGAGCCATGAGGAATGTGGCCAGCAAAAAAATATCTCTTTAATTTCCGTATTAAAAACTATGACACCTTACCCACTAGACCGTACTGTCACCGACCAACACTGGACGTTGGTAGACCAACGAGCATACGGGGTGTAACCGCGTACGATGACCATTTTAAACGACGACCACAACGACGGCGTCGACGTAACATAGTCTGTGCATTGACAGTCCGTGGAAGTTATCTGTTGCAGAAGCAGCCACGGTAAGTCTTGCCAGAAACAGCCACAGTATGTGCGTTCGTTTATTTTACTTTTCAATATCCAAGCGGTTACAGGTAACCACATAACAATAAAATATCTATTGTGACTCGTTCACATACGCTTGAGGGGTTTATTTGCTACCGAACCATATTTACGACCCGTCTGGTGTAGTGGTCGAGAAATCGCCTACTACGGTAGCGGTTTGCGGGTTCGATCCCCGCACAATACAAACATTTGTGTGCATGAACATGTCTGTTTGTATTGGTCTGGGTGTTTCCTATGTATATCATGTATTTATTTACAAACAAAAAGTATTTAAGTATTATATCCGTTGTCTGGCACCCATAACACAAGCTTTGAGTAGCTTACTTTGGGACTAGATGGCGATGTGTGGGAATGTCCAAAGGAAAGGAAAAGGAAAGGATATTCAAAATTTGCCACTTAATATTTTTAAAAGAATTATTTTTGTATTGGTTGAGAACTCTGTGAAAGAGTTCACAAAATTTTGTCGTGATGGCCAATTCAAACGAATTGTAATTACCTAATACCTTAAATGTTATCTATTTATTCTCAATTTGACATCATATCTGTAATTTAATGACATTACTACGTTATTATTAATATGTTAATATTATTGACTTTTGAAATAGTATGTATTTGTTTTAAAATTATATCAAAAGGTAAATTGCATGACGAAGAAATGTTTGCCTATCGTTACATCGATGAAACATGATTGTTCAATTTTAATATTAAGACCTGATAATGTAATTCTTACCATGTTTCAATGCAAATAAATTAATATAGACGATACAGTACAGACTATCGGACTGATAACGACACTTCCGGGTCAGAGCTTTAGGTTGATCTTGCCACCAAAATATAATAGTACAATTTGATACAAGTGTGCTAAGTTGACCATTATATACAAGGCGATATTGTGTGCGCACGAGCGAAAGCGAGTGCGCTATAAGAAAACCGCGTATATAATGGTCACAGGCACACGTGTTTCATACGACGTTTTTCAACACACTTGCCATTAATCCAAACTTCGTCACACCACAGCCACCAACTATTTACGATAAATGGCGCGTTGATTTTTTTTTTGCCGCGAAACTGATGCGCGCGCATGGTTAAGGCGCGAACTAGATTGGCCAAAAGCCAAGATTAAAATTGTAATAATTCGTTATTTAAAACACAAATTATAGAAAATTTTAAATGAATTTGAGTTATTTTTAGTAATAAAGCTGGATTTACCATTTATTGAAATAACTATGTACGTACTGTTATTTTTCTCATAAATACTGTTTGTTGTGTAAGTTATAACCCGATTAAATTATATCGCTTCATCTTCTTACTTACTACTTGGTACTAGGGTACAAATGTAAATTGGTCGGGTTAATAAACAAAAGGCACTAGTGCAATAATATACAGAAAAAGCACGCGTGTTTAATATCTATGATTATGTGCCAAAAATCGGTGGAATAAAAACGTCATTTTGAGCAAGTGTGTTGAAAAAATCATTGCGGTTCGATTACTACCACCAAATTAGTACATTATGATACAAGTGTGCTAAGTTGACCATTATATACAAGGCGATATTGTGTGCGCACGAGCGAAAGCGAGTGCGCCATAAGAAAGCCGCGTATATAATGGTCACAGGCACACGCGTATCATACGACGTTTTTCAACACACTTGCGAGTAAGAAACAAGACTCTTCATTTACTAAGTTTTTAATTATTAAAACATTTCGTAAACATACATTTCACTCGACTTTTATGGCAAAAGACTATCGCACGCGTTTTTCGAGTTTACGTATGTCCGTCAGAGATAATAATAGGTTTTCTTCATTTTCTTTACTTAAAGTAGAAATTTTCGTTAATATTAAACTTTACAATTAATCTAAACTTCGTCACAGCCGAAAATTACCTATTTACGAAAAATGGCGCATTGTTTTTTTTTCTTGCCGTGATACCGATGCGCGCGCAAGGCTAAGGGCGAACTAGATCGGCCAAAGGCCAAGATTAAAAATCTAATAATTCTTGTTAAAAACACAAATTACAGAAAAAATCAAATGAAAAATCTGGATTCGCCATTTAATGAAATAAATACCTCCGTAGAACACTGTTATTTTTTGCATAAATAATGTTTTTTGCTAAAATAAAAGTTATGACCCGACTAAATTACATCGCTTCTTCTTCTTACTTACGACTCGGTACTAGGGTACAAACCTAAATTGGTCGGGTTAATAAACTAAAGGCACTAGTGCAATAATATACCGAAAAAGCACGTGTTTAATATCTAGGATTATGTGCCAAAAATCGATGGAATAAAAACGTCGTTTTGAGCAAGTGTGTTGAAATAGTACATTATGATACAAGTGTGCTAAGTTGACCATTATATACAAGGCGATATTGTGTGCGCACGAGCGAAAGCGAGTGCGCCATAAGAAAGCCGCGTATATAATGGTCACAGGCACACGTGTTTCATACGACGTTTTTCAACACACTTGCGAGGAAAAAACAAGACTCTTCATTTACTAAGTTATTAATTATTAAAACAGTAAAAATACATTTCACTCGATTTTGATGGCAAATTTCGCACGCGTTTTTCGCCTCGTTACGTAGGTCCGGCGGAGTTAATAACAGGTTTTCTTCATTTTCTTCACTTGAAGAAGACATTTTCATTAATATTAAACTTCATAATTAATCCAAACTTTGTCACAGCCGACAATTATTATTTACGAAAAATGGCGCGTTGTTTTTTTTTCTTGCCGCGATACCGATGCGCGCGCAAGGCTTAGGCGCGAACTAGATCGGCCAAAAGCCAAGATTAAAAATGTAATAATTCGTGTTTAAAACACAAATCACAGAAAATGTTAAATGAATTTGAGCTATTTTTCAGTAATAAATCTGGATTTACCATTTATTGAAATAAATATGTAGGTACTGTTATTTTTCGCATAAATACTGTTTGTTGCTAAAATAAAAGTATTGTATAACCCGACTAAATTATATCGCTTCTTCTTCTTACTTACGACTCGGTACTAGGGTACAAACCTAAATTGGTCGGGTTAATAAACTAAAGGCACTAGTGCAATAATATACCGAATTAGCACGCGTGTTTAATATCTAGGATTATGTGCCAAAAATCGATGGAATAAAAACGTCGTTTTGAGCAAGTGTGTTGAAAAAAAAATTACATACCTACGGGCATCACACGTGTTGCATACTGGCATCATACGAGTTCAGTTTGCAAGGTAGAACATATTCGTGCCTGACACGATCCTAGCATCTGTTACGCGATGATTTCCGATCCTAGTCTGCCCCACATATTTACTTAGTTCTGTAATAGTAGACTTATGCACTAAACCACATACTCACCGTGTGTGACTTAAGTTAAACCCCACTGTATTCACTAAATTACACATTCTCTTCGTAATATGTTCAATACTACAATATAATAATACAATTCATAATTTGAAAGAAAGAAAGAAAGAAAAGCTTTTATTGATTATTATTTAATTTATACACCACCTATCTTGGTTTGACATTTAACTTTGATGGAAATGCCGAAAGTGGCCAAAATCTTGAATGTAACTTGGCTATAATATAAGAATATTTTGGATGAATCTTTAGATTATCTTATTTTTATAATGATATTTTATTAATTGTAAATTGATAATTTAAAGATTATTGCGACACTAATTAGATTTTTATGTTTGCCGTAGGTATAACAAATGTTCATTTTGGCGCCAAAAGGAAGTTGACTCTGATTGGTTGATGGCTTTGCATATCTATCCCCTAAATTGAAGAAAGTGACTGGGGCACTGAGTCGAATCATGCCCAACCTAGGCGGACCGAATGCTGGGTGCCGGCGCCTTTTTGCAGGAGTTGTCCGTTCCATTGCCTTATACGAGGCCCCTGTTTGGATTTCAGCATTAGGGCGGAAAAACATTTCTGCACTGAGACGGCCGCAGCGCGCTCTTGCGATCCGGATATCGCGGGCATATTGTACAGTCTCTGGAGAGGCGGCATGTGCGCTAGCAGGAACTGCATCGTGGGAGCTTGAAGCTTGGATCCTGGCTGAAGTGTATCACCACGTTGCTTCAGTAAGGAGCACTGGCACTTTCCCGGAAAAAGAGGAGATAGAAAGATGGCGCAAAGAGGCTTGAGATATTGTGATGGATGAGTGGTTCGAACGGCTTCAAGAGCCGAGCGCGGGCCACCAAACCGTTGCCGCTCTGCAACCAGTCTTAAGCGACTGGGTGGAAAGATGCAGTGGTTCTCTCTCGTACTGAATGACACAGATGCTAACCGGACATGGTTGCTTCGGTAAGTATCTGTGCAGGATTGGTAGGGAGAGGACTGCTGAATGTCACCACTGCGGTTCGGCAGAGGATACAGCGCTGCACACACTGGAAGAGTGTCCTGCCTGGTCAAGAGAGAGGGCTACTCTAGTCGCCCAAATAGGAGCAGACCTTTCACTGCCAGTGGTGGTTAGATCTATCGTGAATGATGAAGATTTGTGGGGATACTTTAGAACGTTCTGCGAAGAGGTTCTTACCCAAAAAGAGGCAGCGGAGCGGGAGCGCGAGAACAATCCTCTGGCTGATCCCATGCGCTGCAAAAGACTTGGACGGAGACGGCGAGCTTTTGCTCGTCAACCCCACACCTACTAGCACCTAGTCATAGAGTTAGTGATAGGGCGCCAGCGGGCAGGTCCTATACACCTGCAAGCTGGCGCCTAGTGTAAATATATGAGAGAGATTTTATTTATTTATTATTTATACACATGAGCATCTTTTATGCCATAAATAAAATCAATTGAGAAGAAAGGTCGCTTTTAAAGACCCTATAGGTGGTGACGCATGGCCCGAGACGAGTTCGTTGATTGAACAAAACTGTGTGCAGGGGATGATTGGGGAAGGCCTAGCTACACCAGGTCCCCCACACACAGCGAGCTGGCACGGTGGTTATTTTAGTGGGTAGGCCTCTACCTTCTGGAGAGTAGAGCCCCACATAACCCTCCATCCGGCCATGTGGAGGATATGCAATTCAATGCATTTTTTCCACCTTAAAAAAAAAAGGTTAGATTTATTTGAAATAGGTATTGTAACTATTAAAATAATAAATTAAAAGGCTTACTAAATTCATTTATTTACATATTTTATTAGCAATTGTTTTTGATTGTACAAATAAAAATTATAGTAAATGTGCAGATATGGAAACACAGTTTTCTACAGTTGTTCAGGGTTTTGATTGGTATAAAAGCTAGCGGCATGCCCAGAACAGGGCCTCTATTTGTACTTTCTCTGACTTTGTGCCTTATCTTTGTGATATTTTGTTGGAATAAATATATTGAAGAACCTGATGATTTTTACTACCTACGTGTTTATTATTCAAGCACCCCACACGCGGTCACAAATTAAAAGACGGTCATGGTACAGTCCGGTGCAGTGGGAAAATAGCTTTACGTGGTATTTACACGGTCCACACCAAACATATTATCGACTGCGAGGGTACACAGTTTATTTTAAACTTTATGTACTAATAAACGGTACATATGGCGGACACAATGCCAAAAGCACCAGGTATGAACCAAGAAAAAAAAAACAGTTTCTCTATTTTATTGAAAAAACTATTCTTTATTAAAGTGCGTTTTCGCAGTTCCGACAGCGTCGGACAAATTCATTTGGTTTAAAACGATGATTAAAGAATGATATTAAATAAATATTGTCTATTTATATTTTCTAAACAAAATAAAACCACACACGAAAGGAGATAAAATACGTTTATTTCTTAAAATTTGTCAAATAATCAGACACGGATATCCGGAACAACCAATATCTCTCGGTAAGGGAACGGTTACCGCATTCTATTTTATATAGTATGCCATATACACAACAAAAATTATATATATAATTATGTATCGCGTACAAACTAGTTTACATTATTTAGACACAAAGTACCTATTAGCATTTTAAATGCCTTATAATCTATTATAAATCATTGTCGCCCCGACACGACGTAGATATACCAATCTCTCGACTTGTCCACTTTATACATCCCTTTAACTTGCCCTATTATGACGTCAGCTTTCATTCATTGCACAGCTCTTTTGATGATGTAAAGTTATAATTTTGTGTTCAATTCATTATGCTTTGACGATAGTTTTGGTTGAAATTTAAAGTAGATGATCATCAAAACAGCTGTCAATGTATTTGCACGAATGGAATAAGGAGATATCGAGTTTATATTTAAGTGTGCTTCATCAATTTAGGTTAACAACACATTTCTATAATTCGCAAGCACAATCATTATTTAGAAACGTGGAACGTGTATAATATATGGTCTACATGCAAAAAAAAAATTGAAGACCTTTGAAACAAAATAGGACACTGAAAATCTGTCATTAGAATCATTATCTCACATTGTTAAATCGTACTCTTATCTGGTAATTCCATGTTGACACTTCATAACAGGGCAATAATCAGACCCAAACGATACAGTTCATTCAAAAGAAGCCTCTTACTAAATATAATTCACAAATATAATATTTAAATGCTAAAATACATACTATGTGCTTCGTCGCGGTCACAGGACTATCTACCATATTATATAGCGTAACTACGAGTTATATTAGTTTACAATTTTATTTATTATCATTTTAAAGATATTAATTATATTTTTTTGTACACCTAAACCGAGTTATATGTTATGTGACGGGAGCTCTAAACTAAATCACAAGGTTTAAAACAGCTAATTTTTCGCTCGCTTATCAAACATGTCTTTTTATAATTTATAACTAGTTATTCAACTTTTATACATTTATACTACTTGAATTTTACGGTTTAATTATACAGTGTGAATATGAAATCGTTTTCTTTGACAAATGTACGTAGTCTACTTCTGATTGCTTTTATTGTGTGGTATAGCCGAATACAGGGTGTTGTTTTGGTCAATTAAATCCAAATCTGGGATGATGGTATGAGTTATGCTTAACTTCTTTTTTAAACGACATCCTGTATAACAAATGATGAGGCTTACAGGCTTTTAAATATTGATTTAATATTCACCCCATATTTGTTCTTCAAATTGGTTTAAATATCGGATATATATAGATTAAATTAATACAGATACGGTACTAAGAATATTGCGAATAACACACATTAAATTGTATACTACACAATCGCTTCGCATACAATTATTCGAGGTTTGTCCCATGTTTGGTAAACCAGCGAACTCGCTAAACGAATTTGATCGATATTATTGCATAAATAAAGCTTAAAATCCAACTTACTAACTAATTTAGGTATTAAGGCGTGTATACACTGCTAAAAGGCGAGTCGTTTTTGACGTCGACATCGAACTACATTTCGACATATTTTAAAGTCACTTGTGCTTTGTCTGTCAAATGTTATAAACAGCCCTTTTATAAAAGATGTTAGACGTGCTTAGATAAAAGTATTTAACGATAAATTACCTATGTAGATAGTATATTTTGTTTCAAATCAATAATTTGGTTAATAATGATTATCAAGATTGTTAACAACATGTGACAAGCAAAGAAAGTCGGACTTTATGCAAGTTTGCTGATGCAACTCAAGAGTAGGAACATCTCTTAAACAGTTATAGGTGCAGTAATATATAGAAAAAAGATCAAAATTTGTTTTTTTGACATTGGGTACTGTAGATACTAAAACGTATCCTTACAGATGTAAATTATTCAGTGTCATAGTCCATGCAATAAATGAAACGACACAGAAAGAGACAGGTATCGTGCATATAATATAAATTTTGATAGGCTAATGTAATTCCAGTCTATTGTTTTTGCATTGTATGATATTGAACCACAAAAATGTTTCTTAATGCGATGAACGCTTTTATTTATTTTTTCTTAGCATACTAAGGGTCTGTAATATCTTTTCATCTTAACCTTTATTAACATTATTGCAGTTTTTGACCTTCTATGTTGTTCTACATATATATAGAAACCCATAGAAATAATAGCAGTCAGGAAGTTTGACATCTTTCCATAAATTTAGTGTCTAAATTGTAAACGTCATAATAGCACTCTCTGAGTGGCTAAATTATAAATACCTACTAAGAATTTAATCGGTCACTTGCTGTGCGAGGAAATTATAATTTATTTATTAACTATTTTTACTATTAATAAAAAGTCTATGTAGTGACAATAAAGCGAAATTAGGTGTGATGCATCAACCTAAAGTTTACTATACTATAAAAAATGGTGTATCGGTTGCACAAACATTCTTTACAATAAAATAACTGATTTGACTTGATTTTCTTGTGGCATAGTTTGCGTCGGTACAATTAGTCGGAGATACTTCAAACTGGGTGTATTTATTTAATAGCCGCGTTGTTTGAAACGACTATCGTAAAATTATTGGGACTGTAGGACATAAGGTTATAAAAAAACCAGCCAAGTGCGAATCGGAACCTCCATGACATTTTAAAAGACCTATCCTTAAACACACGACCCAAACGCATTGGTTTGAGTTTTTATTATTATTATTTTAGTTCAATGTGGGATACATTACCTCCTCAACTGTCATATTTTATATATACTTTGTATGGAAATCGCAAAGCTGTTGTCATGATACACCTACCTACCAAGTTTCATCTGTGAAATGCTAATAGTTTTAGAATAAAGTGACTGTGGCATACGGACGGGCCAACAGACAGACTTGACGAAACTATAAGGGTTTTTTTCCGTTCGGCTTCGGAACCCTAACAAAGCCTTACACTTTCGTTTAACTTTCTTGAGTCGACGATATTTTTATATACAGCCCTATAACGTTGTAACAGGTCATTTCATTTTCCTTGACCGTGCGATTTCTTCCGCCATATTGCCGTCGTTACCTTTATCGTCCCAAACGGCGTGTGTTTTAGGCGTTGTTAGTGGGGCGTAAATATGAGTGCCTAAACAAGCAATGTGGCCAATATCACTTGTACAGGAATTGCTTTAAGTGACGTGTCACGCCGTAAAATAGACAGAATCCTTGTTATTTCTTTACGTTATAATGAGTGATCGGATAAAGTTGAGCTGTTGGCTATTAAGTAATGCACCTTTGAATCTAAAAATTCCAGGATTGCGGAATTGACAAATTTAGTTTTTTGTATTACATAATGAAATCGGATGTAGGTAAGAATATACACTACATAATGTATACTTATTTAAAGGTATTGGCTAACAAAAAATGCACTTTTAAATCGAAAATATATTTTGTTTTCATTATAGAACCGAATCGGGTGTACTATTGTTTTTATGTACTGTCTACTGCTCTTCTTACACTGAGCATACTTATAAATTGATAGCCCGGATAGCTGAAACTTCAAGTACATACAAATTAATAATATTATGTAATCCCAGAGTCATGCTTTGTTAAATATATACCGCATGCTTAAGGCGTCGTCTGTAAACCCGTTTTTTTAAATATGCATTCGATTACTGATTATAATAGGTTTCTCGTATATGACAATTCGTAAATGTTATTTTCGTACTTATACTGATATTCAATAATAGTAGTTCTTTTTTAAAAACTTAATTTAACTGTGAATTAGGAGATTTCTGAGAGAAACTATTCCACAAGAAAGTCACTTTCGCCAGTGTTTACTTACATTGAGCATTATTCTTACATTAATTGGTTTAAGTCATGGAAAATCAAATATTCCACTCAAAAACTATCGAAATAAAAAAACTGAGAAAGATACTATTTCCTATGTCATAATAATAAACACCAATTTCCTACTTACAACAAAGTTGATGTGGCAAATTAAAGGAACTATTGTCAAAAAGAACGAACATTCTATCTTGTCTCTGGACAAAACTATACACATTATTGGAACTCAAACCTCTTTCTTAGTAGATATAGTTGCTTGCATTTTACTTTATACAAACTTGACTTCTGTCTAGCTGTTTTGCGATTGATTAAATAGTATGTGTTTTATAAGACTTAAGGTTTTAAAATGATCTTTTTAGGTCAGATTTTTCCAACGGCAGTAAAGGAATATTCGTCGAATAAAATACAATACGCCAAATTTGAAAACGTCATCTATTTGTCAGCAATCGTTTATGAAAACATTATTTTAAAATCTTTCGTTTTATACTTATTAAACAGTCGAATAAGTCTTTTCAGACGTTGGTAAATCAGCCCTTAGAAATATGCATGGTAAAATTACAAAATGTGGATAGTAGTACAGAAGTCAAACTACATACAAAACGCTCTTGAGCAACGCACACATAGACACCGTTCACGGACACGAGACCTCGGAATATTTCGGAGCAGAGCGAGCGCGAGTGCCGCCCGCTTGAGACACGCGTCGAGGCAGGCTTTAGGTTAGGTGACTTCAGCTCATTTGTATAAACGAATTTATTTTTTCCCTTCATTTGGTCGAACTAGGTCTTTCGCTACCCCTTTTACATTCTACTTTTGCTTCCATTATATTCACTAAGAACCTGTCACATCGCATCAGGTGTCGTATCATGTTGCCTCGTCTATTTTTAATAATTTTCAAGATATTTCTTTTCTCATCTACAGTATTCGAAACTTCTTAATATTTTTTTGTCTTATCATACCAGAACAGGAGGTCAAGAAAAGGCAAACAAAGGAAATCAAACTTTAAGAATAAAAAACGAATAAACTTATTTTTGTGCGATAAATTAATTTATATTAAAAAATATGTCGTAAGAATGAAAAGATGTTTTTTTTAAATGTAGATATTGTGTAATTTTTATTGTCATTTAATGAGATTAGGTCAAAGGATTAGGTCTCCAACGGATAAGTCAAAAGAAATTACGTCAGAAGTAAACCGTTTAGAGGTAATTAGATTAATTTTGTAGTACAAAATTTTATCTTTAATTATATAATTCTTCTGTGAGTGTGTATGTCACTGAACTTCTCTCAAACGACTGGACCGATTTTGATGATTTTTTTTGTGTGTGTTCAAGGGGATCTGGGAATGGTTTAGATTCACTTTTTTTTTAATTTTCAAATTAAAGACGTGTTGACAGGACAACGTCTGTCGGGTCCGCTAGTATGTATATATAGTTATATATATTGTTGTGTTGTGTAAGCTGAGTTCCTTGGTTTATAGTTTTGTTACTTCTTCTTTTATTCTTAACAAAATATGAAACGACTGGATGTGAGTGCGACGACTACGAATAGTTAGATAATTCTTTTGTGTATAAGCAAAAGTTGACATCCCTAGCGCGACCAGCGAGTGTGTGTCAAAAGTTAAATAATGCAAGAGTTTGACTTCTGTTACCGTCCATTTTTGTGGTGTTTTAATTCGAAGTATATGTCTTCAATCATGTTTTGATTTGTTCTATATCTATATTTATAATGTTCAATTAGTAGGACTTGCCTTTTCATAAATAAGCATCTAATTAAATAGTGTTTTGGTGTTACTCAAACTTCTTATATTTCTTTTTTTCTTAGCACTAAATTATCTAATGCTCAAAGTAAATGAGGGTCAAACAACATTAACAGTACGATATATTTAGTTTTAATGTACATTTCTCTATAAATGTTCGCTCAAAAATGTTTTGTGTTGTACTCCAATATAAATTCGTTGGATACAAAACGCATTATCAGACTACGCATCTACAAAGGTTTCAAAATTCATTAGGAAATGTTCAATTCATGTAGAATTCTACGAAATTTTATTTAGACGACAATTCTTGATTTAACAATCACATTTGAACCAGTTATAACTCGAATTAAGAATGAATTAACTATCTCTAAAGTTGCTGTTATGTTTTAAATATAAATATTTAAGGACAAAGCAACAGTACGCCATTCGTTTATTGAACAAATAAATCTACTGTTTTATTCCATCGGTAACCGTACCGAAACGTAGCTCAACAATGGTGGATAAACAAAATCAAATTTTGTTTACCACAGATATCATAGACTCGTCTCAAATCTACATCGTCAACACGCACGAAAACCAAAACTTTACAAACTATACCATTTGGTCTACATATTCTCCGTTTGTCTATGGTCGCCCACAGAGCATAAATTGGAGTTTACATCTCAATATCCTGCAGCGTACAACTAGTGAGTTCTGTATTTAAGTAGTCTATAAAATAAGTAACAATGATCGGTTACATGTGTTTATTTTTAACTAAACTTATACATTTATTCATTGCACTTATAACTTCATTATAGAAATGTCGCCAGCTTCAAAAATATCCCTTAATACAAGTTAATTTTGAATTAATTCTTTCGAACTCTTCGATGATAAAATCAAAGTTAAAAAAACGGTTGTATTTTTAAAGCTAGCCATACATAGTCTGCAAGCGTACGATTAAAAACTCAATCTGTCAAAGTGACGTTTCGACGTCAAACGTGTCAGTTAACGCGCACTCTCGAGTCCACCGAGCTCGTGTGAGTTCGAAAAACAAAAACGAAAAAGAAATAGATCCTACTGCATTACTTATCGTAAAACTTAAAAGGTACCACTCGAAACAACACTTTATTCTTAGCACGTTACGGTTCAATTCGCGTCACGCGTAGACCTCGCGATGCGAGTCGTCTCACCATAGTTTTTCTCTTGTCCAATAGATCACACCTAACGAATTATTGCTAAGATTTAACACTTCCCTACTTTGACCCCCTGTTTCTATCATCTAAACAATTATCATGCATTGTTCAAGTGAATCATCACATTGTATGTAATTTATACAAATTAAAATACCAAAAAGTCACTTTGACTTTGACCATTACATATTCCGAAAGCTGTATATCATAAGGCTAGGCTCACACACAGTTTTGGTTACATTAGTAATTTAGAATTTTATTTATGTAAGTTTGACAGTCATTATTGAGATTCAGTTCTCTTGCACTACAGTATATCAAACGTAAATAAATGTTATCACACCATGTGAATCTTGGCTCTAACATTGAATATTTAACGTTGTTCAGAGTTTTTCAGTCCATCAACTATTAGATTTTTAAGAAAAAGTATTCCTTTGTGTTAAAAAGCCATTATTAAAATCGCAAATAATATCCTGTCTTTTAATGTCTATGACAGATTTTAATACCTATTTTTCTATTAATTTTCTTGTCTATGAATAGACAATATTGATAAAGGTTTTGACACACTATAATGCTTAGATGCATGACACACATCTGGTCTATGTATGTACCTCAAAGCTGAACGGCTTCAGTGTGACCTAACCTTAAAACTATAAGTCAAGGATATTACACAATATGTTTTCTATGTTAAAGCCTATTTCACCTCAGATTTGATTTGAAAGTAACTAAATACAATATTAAAAGGCGGTTAGCCTAGCAGCAGTTTACTAGCGTGTGTGTGCGGGTAGATCAGAAACAGAAACAGGGGGTAGTCGCGGAGCGCGTTTACCTGGCGACGCGGCGCGCGCGCGGCGCCTGTCAATACGCGCGCCGGTCCTCCAGCTCGGACATCTGGAAACAATGGCGATATATTATTACTTGAAATTTAAATAAATATTTATAAGACGTACCTTATACAAGGATTTACAATTGTTTAACCCATCGGTTGCGAGCAAATATTGAGTGGAGTCTGATGTCAGACTATATGTAGACATATAAATAAATTTTGATTAAAATAAATTTTCATACTTCAACTTTTAGAATGTCTGAATTGTGTCGCTGGCGGACAGGCCTTTTATACTTTCCGTCCACTAATGAGGTGACGTAATCGTTTTAACAGAAATTTGAAAATGAAGTTAATCCATTGATAGTTGACGGTTATTATTAAAACATTGTTGTTTTGAAAATATATTTAGAAGTGGAGAGGCGGTATAACTGACCTGTTCGTTTAACAATTCAAAACGGATAGTTTCAAGCCTTCTTACAAGTATGAAGGATAGAAAACGTATGGTTATCAGGAACACTATGTCTTGAATCTAAAAGATGTTTGGCGAAATGAGACCTCATAGAATGCTTGTTTCGGTAAGCGGAAATATGCTCTTTAAAACGTATCAACACACGCGAGGGCGGGTGATGCATCCTGCATTTGCCTGAACTAATACTCAACGCGGTGACGGTTCGTGTTGTTAGTTACCTGCGCCGGCGTCGCGCGCGCGGAAATTTAAAGCGAAATAATTTTATAAATTACAACTTAATAATGGATTTCCCCAAAGTAACGCCTGATTCCATTAATTAGCTCTCATTTTGGTCTATATAATTATAAATCAGAGAATACTATAACAATTAGGACAATTAGGACGTGCGTGTACTCACGTTGTGGTGCCGGTGCCGCTTGCTGGGCGGCTCGTCCTCCAGCTCGCCCGCGCCTCCGCCTCCGCCGTAGTTGCCGCTGCTGAGGATATACATATATATATATATAATATACTTCATAATACAACGCGAACAATAGTCACACGAGCTAATTGAGAGGCTCGACGCATGCGGCACCTCGTATTCGCGCGGCTTTGATGAAATAGATAGATGGATGGAGAGATAGATAGGATAATAATAATAGTTTAAAAAAACACGCCTTTTGTTTTTTTTTCGTATCCTAATGAGAAATCCCTTTAATTAAGATTTAGCAAACCCTTTCATGTGATACCCATATCAACCCTTTCATGTGATAATTGAAGACCGGGAAGTGGGTCATTACGATTCCAAGATTTTCTTACATACATAGTAACAAGGGAAGCTAATATGTATAACCGTGTTAAAAACAAATTCAAATTCTTCCATGGAGGCTTCTCTGTCTGCATATTTCGCCTGCTACGCTATGGCATAACTATGTGGGGCCATAGTTGTGATGCCTGTGACCTGTACCTCGTAGCGGAAAGAAAGTGCTTACGTATAATTTTAACATAAAACCAAGAACAAGTTGTAAACAATATTTCATCCGTGAGAAAGTTCTTACATTACCGTGTATATTTTAGAAATGGACATGTTTGTTCGGGAACAAATGTATCTATTTAAATTCGATAAAAACCCCAATCGCAAAATGATCATCATCATTATCAAAACAAAGG
This sequence comes from Pyrausta purpuralis, assembly GCA_963924145.1. Taxonomy (NCBI): domain Eukaryota; kingdom Metazoa; phylum Arthropoda; class Insecta; order Lepidoptera; family Crambidae; genus Pyrausta; species Pyrausta purpuralis. The sequence goes on from OZ001644.1 coordinate 6,658,426, forward strand.
CCAAAACAAAGGCCTCCCCACGGTATTCCACAGCTACCGATCACAAGCGATCTGTATACAGTTTGATCCTGCGATCTTTACAAGATCGTCTGACCATCTTGTAGGTGATAAAGGTTGACAATTTGCGACTGCATTCGATGCTCAAAGTGACAGTGTGCAAATAGTCTCAAGGCACAGTACTCACGCATAGTAGGGCTCGTGCTGGTGTATGACGACCGTGGGCTCGTCCTCCTGGATGGAGACCAGGTTGCCGCCGGTCGTCGTGCCCACCACGTACTTCTCTGTAAGGGGGAGAAACATTACATTTAGATAGGGTACAATAAAGCTATGAGAATGCTGATGCAAATATGAATAACGGGAGTAAATTAACGAGAAATTGACGTGTTAAAAACATGGTTGGGAGTCGACGATTCAATATCAAATTATAAGGGGACATGGAATCGGCGATTCAATACGAAATTGTAAGAGCACATTTATATATTAATTTACTGCGCGGTCATTGTAGTCTTTTCGGGTACATTATAGCAATCCAGGTGTTTTGTCTTGCGTTTAAAAATTCTACGTGTTCATTTCCTTGTCAGAATTTATTAGAGCGAATAACGGCAATAATTTTAGAGTTTACTTGATAGCATCACTCCCTGCGAACTAAGAAAAAGAAAAATAATGATGTTAAGGACATACTTGCTAAGATATAGCTCAATAACTCAGAAAATACACGAAAATTAACGAAAAAGTCATACTAATTTTTATAACTGGTTAATTATGTTCTCTAATGATAGAAAATTTTATTATTTTTAAAATAAGGCAATGAAAATTAAACGTGTTTTAGTTTAAAGTGCCTCTCACTAAGAGAGGCGATAGGGATGCTTTGGATACGCATCGCATGGTAGAATACGTAGGTGAAGTATTGTATGTCCGATCCAAAACATACTGTTTATACGTGGATTGCATTGCAAACATATGAAAATTGGTATAAAGATGCTATTTTTTATTTGAATCGGTTTATTTTAACCGAGGAAATTTTAAGTTTCATGAAAATCTGTTAAATAGTTTTCGAAGTATGTGTAAAGGACAAAAATAAAAAGTAATATAAAACATTAAACTGCCTTCAAAAACTTTCCAAAATTCTTCAAATAACGCAACACGTTTTCTATTTTGAAGAAGAAAAAAAAACATATTTTGTTTGCGGGTAGTTTTAATAAAAATGGTGACAGGTACCTTCCCGCTCGCCGCCCGCGCCGTTGGTGACGACGGTGATCTGGTGGCCCGCCATCACCAGCCCGCTGCTGCTCGCCGAGTACGACAGCCCCGCGCCTGCGCACATCGAAATCGGTCAAGCCAACATATATGCCACTGTCTTTACTTTAACTAAGCATCGACTAGTTATGGGAGTTTCTGAATTTAATAATTCGGAGAGCTGCGTTTTTATAGGAGTTTGATAAAAAAATAAAATTTGAAATTAAAATAATAATAATGTCGAGTTCCCTTGTTGTACCCACTCCAGTATCCATTGGGAACTAAACTCTCGATGTTGTCGACGAGTACGTCTACCTGGGACAAGTGATCCAATTGGGTAGGTCCAACTTCGAGAAAGAGGTCAATCGACGAATCCAACTCGGCTGGGCAGCGTTCGGGAAATTACGCAAGAGTGTCTTCTCGTCTCATCTACCTCAGTGTCTAAAGAAGAAAGTCTTCAACCAGTGTGTGTTACCAGTGATGACATACGAATCCGAAACATGGTCTCTAACTATGGGCCTCATAAAGAAGCTCAAAATCACACAACGAGCGATGGAGAGGGCTATGCTGGGTGTTTCTCTACGGGATCGAATCAGAAATGAGGAGATACGTAGGAGAACTAAGGTAACGGACATAGCCCTGAGAATCAGTAAGTTCAAGTGGCAATGGGCCGGGCACATAGCGCGACGAACTGATGGCCGTTGGCGCAGGAAAGTTCTAGATTGGAGACCCTTCGACCAAAGACGTAGCGTACGACGTCCACCAACAAGATGGACAGACGACCTTAAAAAGATCGCAGGATCAAACTGGATGCAGATCGCTAATGATCGGTCGCTGTGGAAAGCCGTGGGGGAGACCTATGTTCAGCAGTGGACATCCTTTGGCTGATAATGATGATGATGACTTTACCTTACTAGGGCATAGATAGGGTAATGTGAATACATTCAACATTCAAACTACCAGAACATATTGTAAACTTATAGGTTAATGAATTTAAAACTGTCATTAAAGAAACCCGAATGACGAAAGGGTATTAATTAGTAAATGATTATTTAAAAGATAGCATATGGATTTGCATGTTCACTACAAATATTGTAAACCTTTTGAAAAGGGGCATATTGAAATTAGTGACTGAGTTTTCTGCGCAACTTCTTCTCAGCACTAGCCCAGAACTGTCCCGAAGCTGTGGTAAGGTTTATATTGGGACGTGTAAAAGTACCCTCAATATATATGCGTAAATAAATTAGTTTGAGAGGTGCTCGTAGCGCAGTGGTAAGCAACCTACGGCGCGGTCGTGTTTGGATGGGTGACCATTCCGACCATATAAGTGACGTACATCACGAGCATCTCCGTGCTTCGGAAGGCACGTTGAGCCGTTGGTCCCGGGTAATATCGGTTGATATTAGTCGTTAAGCCTAATCAGAGGCCTTATGTGCGGCTTGATAACATCTGACAGCAGGGTTAGTCGCTTGCCTTGCAAACATCCCTCCACCAACCCGCACTGAATCCGCGAGCTGGAGTATGGCTCAAACTACTTCATAGTTGAGCTAAGGCGTTTGGCCAGCAGTGAGATGTTGCAGTCTAATATATATTTTTTAATTACTTTCATGACTTTTTATAAAGAATCTACCGTCCAATCAAACGCAAAATGCCATACTTGCATAAGATCCGGACTTATTCATCGCAGTCACCGCCTCCTTACCACCATAAGAGGCAAAATCGCTTGCATCTTGCATACTCATTTGTTCGAAACGACATCCGTTTTTGTATCGTGTGTGCAAGCGATTCCCGCACATATAGAGTACAGTACAGTGATGGAGGTTACCTGGCGATCCCGGCGCGCTCTGGCTGACGTGCGGGAAGAGGTACTGGTTCTGTCCACTGCCGCTCAGCCGCTGCTGTCCGCCCTGCAAAGACAATCACTACTTTATATATACTTCATTTTGGTATGTTTTTATTACCATCGGGTTGTGTGTTGACTCTTGAATCAAAGGCGGCAGAGGCAGGGTCAATGATGGATGGAGTCCACCTAGAAGAAATCTGTTACTTGTTCACTCTGACTTTGATTGAATGTTTGGAGCTAGGATTGTAATCACTACTGATTCGTTCGGCGCGTACGACTCGGATAAGATATCAACCGTCCGTGTTGATTCTCATTTCCCTCCGCTGCGGCCAAGACACCTTTAGCCGTCACTATGATCAGTCTGGTGAGCCTGCCAGACTGGCATCGGATCCACGCCACCTACCTACCGTCCTAACGCTGCTTCCCTGGGCAACTTGGGAGCAGCTATCCTACCTCAACATCCTTATTATATATACGTATCTATTGTTAGGCTGGGCTAGGGCTCTAGGGACTTAGTATCTTAGGCAAAGGGATATCTACGCCACTAGGGAGTTAGTTTCCATCTTAACCTTTTATATACTACGCAGACGGGACTTCTTCCCGCCTGTACATGCGCGTTCACCTTTAACGTGCTTTCGAGGTTTACACTACACTCATCTTCTTGACTCCGAGCTGTCAGTAAGTATTTTTAAACAAAAAAATCCTGAAATATTTGGTTCGACTCGGGGTTTGAACCCGGGACCTCTGGGTTGTGACCGACACTTCCCAGTAGCCTAAAGTAACAGATACACTAAGCGACAAATGTCCTGCAACAAGTGTCAAAAACATATCAAGCGATTTCGTCTGACACGCTAGGGATACGTGTCGTGAGACATTTGTCGTGAGATATTTGTCTTGGGATATTTGTCTTGAGATATTTATCTTGAGACAATTGTCGTGAGACATTTGTCGTGAGACATTTGTCGTGAGACATTTGTCGTGAGACATTTGTCTCGAGACCTTTGTCGTGTAGTGTGTAATGTCGTGGGCACCTGGTGGTCGTGGTCGTCGCTGGAGAGCAGGTCGGGCGTGGGCTCGCGCGACAGCTCCTCGGGCGTCACCAGCCCCGACACGCCCACCTGCGACGGCGACGTCGGCGCGCTCCTGCAACCGAACCGCTCACGTCAACACACGACAAACTTATGACAAATGAGTCAAAGTCAAAAATAGTTTATTCCATTTAGGACACAAAATGCCACTTATGAAAGTCTATAATTATACTCTGATTTTCAATTAGATAGACCACAATGACATTTGGTGGTATGCCACTTTTTTTATCATAATTTCTAATAGTGTACTTATAGAAAGTAGTAAATAGTCAAAATAGGTTGAAGTCATACAAAATATTGGTATTGCATGTGAAGGGACTTAATTTTTTACCTATTAGAAAAAATATATATGCATTACGTTTCTTTGTAATTGTGTTCAATGTTTTACTTGGATTATTCCTTATATCAAAATAAGTAGAATCACGAAATCACTACGCTTGCAATATTAAAAAATAAAAAGTGCTATTAAAAATCAGAGTATATTCAATTTAGAACACAAAATTCCACTTCTGAACGTCAATAATTAGTTTAATATCAATCAATTATGGCCCATATGGGGCTAGAACATGTCTCCTTATCTTTTGGGCCCTACTAGCGCTTCGAGACAAGACACAGACAATCTGGCCAGTGCCACTGGAAGAAACGCCGGAACAAACTCAGTGACCACTAGCTGTCACAAAAATGATACAAATAAATAAATACGAATGCCACTATAGGTAAACGTAACAATAGAGATCTAAGAACCCTTTGAACACTGCAACCTATAGCATCGATGCCGTCACAAATTATAAACTTTTAAAGGGGCTATACACATGCCTGTAAAACGGATCAGTAGCTGGCATGCCAGTTACTGACTTGGGAAAGTTTAGCAATATGCGTCATTGCAGGCCTATTTTGGCGACTGCATCGATACTAACTGGCGACTGCATCGATACTAACGCGCGACAGCATCGATACTAAGGGTCGCAGTTTGTAAGAGGTCTAAGACTACATATAAGATTACCAATACCAATAATATAATCATTTATAATTTCACCAATACTTTTTGGATAAATAACTATTTTAAAAAGGCTCCCAACATTTGTGACAGGTTTTTCCAATGAAAATGTTGAAGACGCACCGTGTAAATAGATCAATTTTTTCGTCACATGTTTTATTTTTTCGTGGTCTTCACTAGTATAGCCTCCGAGTAATGCTGTTGTTGTCCATTTCTTCTGGAATAAATAATTAACAATAATAAATCTTTTGATTCCAGGAAGTCAGGCAAGCAGGAACTGTATACAACATACAGTTTTCTAACTTTAGACTTATCTCGCACTCACTAGATGAGCTTGCCATAGGATTGCTGCGATCAGCTGCGGGTCGCTGCGACCAGTTGCAGGTCACTGCGACTAACTGCGACTAAATGCGACGAGTTGCAGGTCGCTGCCACTTAATGTGGTGAGCTGCAGGTCGCTGCAACTAGCTGCGGGTCACTGCGACTAAATGCGGCGAGCTGCAGGTCGCTGCGACTAGCTGCGAGTCACTGAGAGTAGCTGCGAGTCACTGCGAGTCACTGCGGGCCGCGTGGACACGCAGACATAGCCACAGACCTGGAGGAGAGGCCGAAGGGCGCGCGGAACTGCACGCCGCGCGGCCGCCGCGGACGGAAGGCGAGCTCGATGAGCTTGCCCTCGCTCTGCGGGTCGATGCGCCAGAAGCTGCCCTTGCCAGGCTCCTCTTGGCTGCGCGGCACTTTTATGAAGTATCTGGAAACAACGCATGACGTGTCATTACAAGTTGGAGTTTAACATAAGATTTAATAAGAAACCGAAAATGTACGAGTGGGATTTGAACCTCTGTCGAACCGTGCCGACGCTCATACCAACCGAGACACCGTCCGGTTAATCCCCTAGGGCGAAATTTCTGGTCTCTTAAGAATACGTCGTTACTCGTGACGTCAACGCCATCTATCCAAACTGTATTGCAACAGCGGGCTTACAACACTTATCGTAAAACACTGAGTGTTAAAAATATTCAAAACCATTTAGATTTCATATAATGGGGACCTCCTTCAAAGGACTTAGAGACCTGACTCTTGCTCTATGTACTTATGGATCTTCCATGGATTTCGTATGTTCACAAATGTCTTCGATATCATGCGAGTAGATGTAAAACTACAACAGAGGCTTAGATAACATCATGTACTGCCTTCTCCTACAATACGTTTCCAAATGTTTGCGGTTATTTGTCAAGTAAAAACATAGATGTGTGTGATTATGTATAAACAGAGAATCAACTTAGTCAAGGTCAAGGAAGAAGGACCAGCTTTTATGCATGTTTTTTTTTCCTATAGCTAGGAATAGGCTACTGGCTCGCATCAAGGTGATATCGAGGCAGATGTCTGGCTATTATTTTATAGTATGAGATGCAGTGATAACGACCACAACTGAAAATATAACACCAGCATACCTGTTGAGCGACAAATTATGCCGGATCGAGTTCTGCCATCCCTTATCCGCGGTCCGATAGTACGGATAATGCTTCGTTATATAACTGTAGATGCCGCTGAGAGTCAGCTGTTTATCAGCTGCCGAAGCTACAGCTTGCACAATGAGCTGCGCGTACGAATACGGCGGTTTCGCGTCGTCGCGCGCGTCGCGACTGTCGCGAGCGTCGCGAGAGTCGCGCGAATCGCGGACGTCGCGACTGCTGTACTCGGAGGTGGTTGATGACACCTGCAATGAGAGGAATTGGCTGTTATTCATGATGTGTGGATGCCTAAAAGGGTAGGAGGCAGTAGTGTGATGTTAGAGCTGGATACTGCAGCATATCAGACGTACAGTGAGTCAAGTAACACAAATTAATATAGCAAAGTTGAAAGGAGGTGTAAACTAGACCTCATCCAGAACATCTTCAGACTAGCCAAATTGTATAGCCATGACAAAGTCTGATATGAGCGGGTGACAGCAATCCACAAACAGGTTGTGCTAGTCGTAAGTGCGTAAAATACAATGACGAGTGTGATATAAGCTCTCACAATTGCAGTTGCTGTTAGGCCGCTGATGGACCGCGTGGGTTCCATACTGGGTAACCGGACCAAGGTTCAGATGAAATCAGACGTAACAGCATATATGCAATAGAGGAGATATGTTCCTCACCTGAGTGCCGTGTATTGAGCCACCATACCGAGGTCTGCGTGCCGACGGCCCGACGAGCTCATTCTAGCAGTGGTATAGACACACACACACATACACATGCACACACGCACGCGCGCGCGCATTAACAAACACACACAATCATTTTTAGAGTTGCCCCTATATTTAGTTTTAATATTTCTTATTTACCTAAATTCATACTTCTTACACCAATCCAAAAACTTTATATTAATCTTAATGTGTATCCGCCAAACTTGAGCTACCAAAAGATAGGATCACCTAGCTTAGGGATTACCAGCAATCCCATTAAATATGATATTTAAATTTCGCAGATGTCAAACTTGTTGTGTCACGGATTACTTTCGTAAATAAATTGCTTTCTTACTCTTATGTTAAATAAGGTACCCTTACCGCAGTGCCGTTGCTGTTGGGCCGCTGGTGATCAGCCAGTGCCGCGTACTGAGCCACCAATCCGAGGTCTGCGTGCCGCCGGCCCGACGATCCCGCGCCCCGCGGGGATGTCGGACAGCTGTTCGCCGCGCTTATTGTACCTGAAACATTCAAGTTCATATGAGGAGTTTAGGGACCTCGGAATAAAGCTGGATGGTGAGCTTAAATTTGTTCCTCACATTGATGAAGTCGTTAAAAAAGCCGCAAAAATGCTTGGTTTTCTTAAAAGGAACACCAAGCTATTCCGCCATCCATCAACGAAGATACTTCTTTACAACTCGCTCGTTCGTAGCCACTTAGAGTATTGTAGCCCGGTATGGAATCCCACTTAAAGTAACCACTCACAACGCATAGAGAGCATCCAAAGAGCCTTTACAAGGCACCTTGCCTTTAATTCTCGGAACTTTTCCCACAGATCTCCGTACTACCAAAGGGCAAGCTTTTATAAAATGAATCTGTTGAGTGATCGGCGACGTTTATTAGACATTATTTTCATTTATAAAATTGTTAACTCACGAATTGACTGCCCCCAACTTCTTTCCAAGGTGCCTCTGACGGTTCCACACTCGCTTCCCCGGTTTCCTATCACCAAAACATTTTGCCGTCCCAGTTTTCGCACCAACTTGGGAGCTTTTCCCCGCTCGCCAGAATGATAACAGAATATAACGAGCTGAACAAAAACAGCAACTTGGACATTTTTAGTGACTCATTGCATTATATCTTATCAAGGAGACGATGGAGAGGGGGTTTATTTGCGCTAGACCCTAGAGGGTAAATTTTGAAATTTGTTGCATCTTTGTAGTTTGTTGTTGTTGGAAATTTATATTGTTTGGTTGGATAGATATATACATACTTTTTGGATACATTTCTTTGTATTGTGACTCTCCTTTCACTGTTAAATGTTATGGCAAATGCTGTGTATATCTATAATTAGTGTAATGTACTAGAACGTAACTGTATATTAATCTAAGTAAGTGCTGTGTATGTTATACTGTTGATGTACCTAAATAAATATAAATAAATATGATAAAATCTACTCTGATAAGTTTGTAGACTTGACGGTAGTAGCAAAGAAGAGAAACGGGCTATAAAAATGATACTATAAATAGTTCCTTAACAGAAGGAAAAGGAGTAGGGCTGCGCGGGTCGTTCTCCTGCGGTATCGCGATGCGGAGGAAGGGACACCCTAAAGCTTTCGCTCATCAGCCTGATAACTCTTGAAGTAGATACCTAGTTTCCTTCCAGTTTCCACTGGTAAGAATGAGCAAGCAGTCATTCTCCATGGGTGAACTATTACAATGACCCCTGGTAGTGGTTGAATTCTCTCCTCGGCCAGTTTGATGGACTCCTAATGCAAGTAGTTAATTACCATTGGGCGAAGGAGCGGGGCTGCATGCATCGTTCTCCATGGTTACCGCGATGCGAGAGGGCACGAGTGCACCCCGGAGCCGCCACCTCCTCCTCCGCCTTTCCTCTACCAGCGATTGAAACTCTTCAGCTGGGACTGCCGTCGCTCCCCTACCAACGTTACAACCTGAAGATAGCTCCTGAAATACTTAGTACATAATTGCTTCTTACCAGTGGGAGAAGGCGCAGGGCATCGCACGTAGTTCTTCAATATATCGCAATAAAGAGAGGCTCCATGATTGTGATTAAGTCTGATGATGACTCCTGAAGAAATAAGTTGTTCCTTACCAGTGGGCGAAGGAGCAAGGGCACCTCGGAGCTGCCCCCCGCCCCGCTTTTCTCCACCAGCGATTGGAACTCTTCAGCTGGGGCTGCCCTTGCTTTTCACCAACTTTACAACCCGAAGATAGCTCCCGAAATACTAAGTTCAAATTATTTTATTACCATAGTTTTTCATGAGTATCGCAATAAAGAGAGGCTCCATGGTTATGGTGAAGCCTGATGATGACTGCTGAAGATATAAATAGATCCTTACCAGTGGGGGAAGGAGCAGGGCTTCGCGCGTCGTTCTCCATGGGTATCGCGATGCGGAGGGGCACGAGGGGGGCACCCGAGCTGCCCCCCGCCCCGCTCTCCTCCACCAGCGATTGAAACTCCAGACGGATGTTCGTAGAAGGGAATCTGAGCGTGCATCTGAAAGTGAGAAAAGGAGAAATCGTTAACAAAATATGGTCAAAAAAATTTGTACTGACGTTAGAATTGTAACTCTTTTTGTCGCGGGCGCGGCTTTTTGTTAGGCATTTGACAGTAAATAAGGGTAGTGAGGTTAGTAGGATTCATCATTACCATTAAATTTACTCTTTGTATTTTGATTGTATCTATGTATGTTTTTATGTCTATTAATAATAATATTTTATAAGGCAATGCTTTTGTAATATGTATCCTATTAAATTCTAAATGAATAAAAAGTAATGGTGAGTAACATAAATATTCTCTTATTTGCACAGACATTACTGAGCCATTCGTGTCAATATCATTTACAGACATTGACACGAATGTCTCAGTTTGATCAAAATATCTTTTACGAACAAAACATTTTCAGAACAAACAAAAGCAACTTCTTGCCAACAACTTGGCGCCCAACAAGTTGCTACTTTTAGCTTTAGGTACCAATCGTCCATCGCATCGGTTCATCGACCCACATATCGATTCACTATTGCACCGAATCGATTCATGCACGACGTCAACAATCGGCCGCAGCAACAATTCGCGGAAACGTCGTATCGGCCTGCACTGCAGTAAATTCAATAAGAAAATGCGAGACACAGGACGGTAACACATACTAAGAAAAGGAGCCAAGTCTCCTATTTAAATGATAACAACGCTTTAGCTGATATCAAAATTGGACAATGCAATGTTTTTGTAAAAAGAAAAATAGCAGAGTTAGGTCTCATGATCTTTACTCCTAAATTGCTATGTGATTTAATTTCACCTTTGGCAGCATCCATATATGATCAAACAAATAGATATATCATCTATTTTAAGACGCTCATTGTAATCCGTTTATATCTCTAGCCTCTTCCAAAACAACTACAGTTTAATCAAGACTTGCTCTTTTGTTTGCACTACGTCTAGACGCACTGATCGTCTGTAACGACCCGTTGCCATGGCGACGGTCCAAATGCATCTTCATTACGAGATCAGACGCCGGCCGGAACGCACGCTATGCGCACCAGCGTGGGCAGCCTGATAAATATTGGCAATAAACATTGGCAGGGAGGAATGGGTATTTATAGAGCTGTACCAACTAGTGCAAACTTACATCATGTTGGGGAACTCACGTGCTGTTCTTGGTAACTAGTTTAAATAGCACGTAAACATATTAGATTGATTACTAAGTCTTGTTCGACGAAGTCTGTTTTCATGTTAAGTAAACCAATTTTCATATTTGAATAAGAAAGGTAGTAAGTACCTACATTTTTTACTTTTATTAAAATCTAAAGAATAGAATAGAATAGAATATGTTTATTTGCTCAAAACATGGTAAATTTGATAACAGAATTTCATCTTAGTTTATCATTTTTTGCCACAGGCGGCATGCAAAATTAAAATATTTTAATAAAAATAAAAATTAAACAATTCATTAATTTAACTTAATCCCTCAAGCGTATGTGAACGAGACACAATAGGTATTCTATTGTTATGCGGTCGCATGCGACCGCTCGGGTGTTGAGGTATTAATACCTACTATACACATTTTTACTATTTCGACATTTCAGGTAACATAAATTTATTGACCTATTAAACAATACATTTCTATTTAATACACATAATTAATACAGTTCAATAATATTTATCCATGTCACAAACCGAAGGAGAACAAAGAACAAACCGAAGGATCATATTCCATCAAAGGATATAGGCAAAACAAGACATGTACTTATTCATCTCTACTATTATGTAAATAGAGATCAGAATGCAATCGCATTATTGACTAAAGTCGATCTCGACTTTCCTTATCGAATCAACGTTTGCTGCCGACATCGTTCTAGTAACTCTAGTTACTGAACTTAAATTTGATGTCAGAGACATTCTATTGCGAACGCGATAAAATGTAGGGCACAACATTGGTATAACTGCCCCGGTGGCGCATCAGTAAGAGGGTCACACTTTAAGCGACGGCTGCGCCAGAGGTCCGTGATCCCCGGGTAGGGCCAAAAATAAATACCTGGATTTTTCTGTTTAGAAATTCTTAGGGTTGCCCTGGGTCTGGAAGTCGGCGGTGTTTCACCCCCGTGCCTCGGAAAATCAAGTAAAACAGTTGGTCCTGCGCCTGATCTCTCTCCTGTCGTGTCAGATCAGGTTGCTGTCCCATCGGGCTATGAGAGTGAAAGGAATAGAGAGTGCACCTGTGTTTGCGCACACACTTATGCACTATAATATGACCCGCACAGTCGGTGAGTCGTTGTGACTGGCCACCGTAGACGAAATCGGCTAGAGGGACTAATATTTTAAAACTAGTCTGTGGGACATTAGCTGCTACACTTTCCAGGGAGAAAATAAGGGCGGCATTTAGGTGGTTTCACGTTTAGAGTTTTAAATGTACTTCCAACATATAGGTAGCACTTGCCCAGTTTTTGAAGGATTGAAATCTTCTTCTTCTTATCATGTCGATGGTAGAGCGACTTAAATTTGTTGAGCCTCGTAATAGACGACGTGGGTTGTCATGGCGTGAGCACTATCTCACTGATCACTCCAAAATTAGATGAAAACAATTGCTTTGCAAAAAAATGAGTTTTTTCCGTAAAAAAAATCCACGTGACTCCTTGGACTCTGCCGTCCCGAGATATTTATAAGCAAACAATGATGTAACCCGTTCTATTTCGAAACGTTTTTTCTTTTGTGTCATTCATTATAAACGCACCCCAACTTGTGAATTGTATGTTGAAATTAGAAGCCTTTTCGAGCTTCGTCTGGGGAGCCAAAAATAAACTCGGAATCAAAAGGAAGCGGACTGTTACCAACTTACCCCGTATTGCAAGTCGCGGCGAGACCCATATAACAATTTTAGTTTAAAAAGTATTACATAAACAACCCCAGTGTAAATTTATACCTAAACTGTTTATTTTACTGTTAAGGACTACAAAGTTTAATCATATCAGTACTGAGTTATGATTATAAATGATGAACTGTTTGTTAACTTAAAGCAGACAGGTATTTCTTAACTTCAGGTAAAACTCTTTTAAAAAAATCGGAGTGATATCAGTTTTGTGACGTACATACAGGTTGTTCATTTGGTCAGCGACGAGCGACTCAGCGGTGTTGCACACACGATACTGATGCCTAAAATGATATTTTTTTATGAAAAAACCTCATAATATCAATTTATTATTACGATGGTAGCGAGCAGGTCGCCTTTTCGTATTAGTATTATGTAGATACGCGCGAGCTGCGTGCGAGGTTGCGAGTTTCCCCATTCGTTTTATTATTTTAGAATGTTGTAGAGTTTTTCTTCATTAAAACTTCGATGTTTCTGAAATGAGTATAATCTACCAAATACACTTATGTCAAGCATGCCAACGCTTGAATTAAACTATAGTTTAAAAAAAAAAACTTCGCCTAAAAATTGTTGCATGCACATGAATAGATGTAGAAAGTTACCACAGTTTAGCATAAAATTGGCAGCGGTGGGCGGAGCGGCGGCCAACAACATGTATGTACGCTACGATATGAAGTGTAAACATGAACTTAGGAATAATATGGACGAGAAATATTTAAAAAAAGTAGATTTCACTCTTTCAGAAATCTACGAACTTTATTCTTAAAAATCAACTTTGCATCGGTTCTCTTTATATCCACGGGAAGAGAATTCCACAGTCGTGTTGCCGTCACTGTAAAAGACTTGGAAACGTACGAGGAAAGGTGGGCCAGCGTGCCTAGGCGGAGGTTGTCAGATGAACGGAGAGACCGATCATGGGATTGACAGAGAAATGGAAACATATCTTGAAGATAAGAAGGGGAATAGGGGTTATAAAGAATAGCGTGTAGAATGCAAAGAACTCGAGAGTCTCTACGTACTACGACGGATAGTAAGCCAATTCAGTTGTGCTCTGTAACTGGAGACATGATCGTATTTACGGAGGCCGAAGATGAATCTGATACAACTGTTGAGGAGATGTTCGAGTTTATTGATGATAAACCATATGCTCTCGCGGTCTTTATTGTAGAACTTTCAAAGCGGAACAATATCGTGATACATTATTTTTGTTGTTATAACAAAAGTCTAATGATTAGAGTAAAGAAGTCAGTCCTTGGCAACGGCGACCATTTAACACGAATTTTGGCATCCTACACAACGTCTATGATTACTAGAGATGCGCTGAGTAGCACTATTGCCGAGTAACGAGTACCGAGTTTTACTCGGTTCATTTTTTTCCAACCGAGTACTCAGCCGAGCAATCAAATTCAACAAATTCAATCAAATCAAACCGATTCGCGCAAAATAAGCTTAATCCATATACTAGGGCGGGACGATCATAATCCTAGCAAACAGGCTTCCCTTTGCTTTAGAATAAGCACACAAAAGACAGAGGCTGTTAACGTCTACGAAGAAAAAGGAATAGGCAGTTACCAGAACTTGTTAGAGATCTTTGTGTTACTGCATCATAATTTACTTCATAAAATTACAAATACTGTTTTTTTTTCGTTCACTAGTTCACCTCATTCTGTCTCATTACCACTCATTCATTATTATAATTGAGATTAGGTAGATACCATTATATCAATATACTGCTTTACTTGACCTAGTATACTCGGCACTAAAACCGAGTTACTCGGCCGAGTACGAGTATCAAAAAACCTGCCGAGTTCGCCGAGTACGGAGTATTAACCGAGTACTCGCCCATCTCTAATGATTACTAAGCTCAACGTGTAATGGTACTTTTATATCACACTAGTGGTCCCCCGCGACTTCGTCCGCGCGTATTTAATTTCGCCTTTTAAACCTTCCCTAGACCTTCACGAATATTTCAAGACTAAGATAAGATAAATCCGTTCAGCCGTTCTCGAGTTTTAGTAAGACTAACGAACAGACATTCATTTTTAATATATAGATTACTCTTAAGTCTATGAGTATGTTCTGTAGTCTAGTTATCTAGTACCTGCTTTTATGGCCGTGAGCAAATTTGATGCCGGCATGCGGTTACATCGTACGCCTTTACTTATTAACAGGAACAGTACAAGTGTAACAATTAAGCATGGTTACCTACGCTTAGGTTAAAATTAATGCGAGTAATTTAATTTGACTGTTTACGTTTCACAAAATGTAATTTACTAAGTTTGATAAAGATGAGCTTAATTCTTAAATATCAACCGTGACATTATTTATCTAGGCACCTTTGTCTGAAAAATGTGGTAGGTAGGAGTCGATCACCGTACACAAGACGGCGTTTTTTCGCCTTTTACTCTGCTACGCAAAATCTATACTAATCTTATAAAGCTTTGATAGAAATGTTTGTTTGTTAAAACGCGTTAATCTCAGGAACTATTGGACCGATTTGAAAAATGCTTTTTGTGTTCGATAGCTTATTTATTAAGAAAGGCTCTAGGCTACAAAACATCAAGCCGCGACGGGAAGGAAGCAAATTTAAAACGCAAAGACGAAGTCGTGGGGCACCGCTAGTACATAATAATACAACATTATATTTTTGGTTGAATGGCGCATGTACACAAAAATAAATCATAAAATCTGTATATGAAATTGCCAATAATGGTCACTTTCACTGCCAAAAAAATGTTCTATGCAGACGGTTCGATCAACAAAAAAAAATCATTTAAAATGCACTAACCAATAAGTTCCTAGTAACCGAGCTAGGGTTGACGTAATAAAATTACCCATCCCATCGTACTTATCGATCCCGTAATAAAAGCTGGATTCAAAGAAATACATTAATAGCTGGAATCGCGTGTCAATTCCCTTAATGTCCTATTGGAAACGACCATCAAACACAATTTACTACAAATAGTTTTTTTTTATTTCATTACGCAGGGTTCAGTTAACTATATATAATAACTTCTTTCGTTATGAAGTAGGATAAAAGTAATGAGAGGTGAAAACTTCCAGGAAACACTCCACTTCTAAGGAAGTATTCCTGAAAACTTCCGAAAACAACACTTGATACAATAATAAGTTTTATACATGGTATATAAATAGGCGAACTTGACGTTTTATATGAAAATAAGTAAAATAAAACAACGACGAAGCGATTTTTTGTACAAGAAATAAATAATATAGAGGAAATCTCTTTGAACACATCTTAAAATCGATTATAGTTATTTTTCTATTTACACCATTTATTAATTATTATTTTTTTACTTAAGGTACCGATTTTATTGTACATGCTTATAAGTAAATACTTTTTTTTTAAAGTCCAACCTTTCCGTAAGTTTTGGAAGTTTTCCCAAAAAAATCTGGAAGTATTCCTAAAATTTCGGAAACTCCAAAATGTTTCAGACATTCGGCAACTAACCACAGTCCAATAGTTACTGTCATTGTTTAATAGATATGCACGAACATATTATTATGATTTAAGTCCCGGGGAAAAAAAAATGTGTCGCAGAATCATCCGTTATCAAATTCGTGAAATTAATACAGGTAATACAAAACTACGCGGGAGAAGGCGCGGAGCAACGCTAGTGTTCAATAAATGACAAAGTGGCAAACATATAACTATTTATTATTTTTGCAAAATTGGACACAATCGGGCAACAGCACACGAACATTGTACAAAATTGCAGTTCGCTAAAGATCTCACACACAGATAGTATTGCAGTTGCATACGAGTAGTTTGCAGTTTTTGTGACAATGTTGTGTGCGGAACGGAACGGCGGAACCGAACTACTGGTTTATAAAATACACGAAACTAATTTCAATTTTGCGTGTCGCAAAGTTTTCAGACACATATTTTTATACCAAAACTCCTGGTAGCATAAATAGATTTAATAGTGTAATATCAGGTAATTTTACTAATCATTATCGTCTTATGAAAAGCAACAAAGATTATTATAAATAGAAAGCTCTATCCCAATATTGTATTCTTATTTTACACTACACACCTACAGCTGTACATAGATCCTCCAAACTGTTCTAACAGTAAAAAGGTACAGCTGGCTGAAATCAGTGTAAGTTTTAAGAAAATCTCCTTTCTTTGAAGCAAATTTTGCAACATTTGCGACAGAAAATACGATTGTTCCATAGAAATAAATATCCATTTTTAAATAGACACGCGGGGCAATCAGGCATTCGTAGAAGCACTAGGGCGAACCACCCCCATGAATGGTTGCCTAGGCACCAACTACCCACCGATGCGATCAATAGCTCTCCGGGACCGTGGGTAGGTACAAAAGATGTGTTATTTGAGCTGGATTTGATATTTTTATGTAGCTGTGTGGACTGTCTGGGAGGGGAGGTCCGGTGATGCATTTCCAGGCTGAGTTTGGGATGATATTGCTGAAAATACAATTTTGATCTTTCCAAGGAAGGTTAAGAAGATAGTGTTATTGCAAAAACCGACCTTTGCATTTGATTTTTTATATTGATTTTTTCATGAAAGAGGAACCATGGATCATTTAAGATTCATCAGTCGAGTATCGAACTTCCAGGATTCATAATGCTGATAATGATGATAATACGCAAAATTTACAAAACAAACTCTTGACAGGCGTAAAATTGCTTTTAACAGAATAGCTTTACTTATGTACTACTACTAGAGCTGACGAAGACGCTTAAATAAATCAGTTGTAAGCAACATAATATTCCGCCACGAAATTATCAAGACAGTAATTATGACGTTCATAACCCGCAAACTTACATCATGCATAGATGCAGCGTAATTAATACCGACTAGCTCGCCAAAGGGTTTCCCCTTCGCCCAGAGCGGTACTATTTAATGTCCTAGCTATCTGCCAGTGACTGGAGCCGGATACGGAACCCCGGACACCGCGGCACCGGACGCGTCCGGGTAGAACCACTAATGAGCACGCCGCAAAATCCCTACGGCATTGGGGTTTGTGTGGTGTAACTGGAAGATACGGTTTGCTATATCTAATACCATCGTTTTTTGTGTATTGATTACGTCATGTTATTCAAAAGTCCTGGCTCGAGTTCTACTTGTCATTCTATAATTTTCTCATTCATAATATTAACGAAATAAATATATTTCTAATATGTTTTTGTTAGCGTATTTGTATTTTGACCAGATGGGGTTCTGGGGGTAGAGGGGAGTTCTACTCTAAAACTGCTCATAATAAACATGCTATCCAATACATTACGAGACGGAAAAGATCAGAACCAGCAAGACCGTTACCATGAGTTTATGACGGTTTTACTCGCTAGCGACGACGTAAAAAAAAGTCTATGGTAAATAGCACAGCGCCTCTAGCGGTCACTGACAGAACTAAAATTTTCCATACAAAAAGTGACGTCGTCGCTAGCGAGTAAACTCATGGTACTGGTGCAGAAGTGAGATCAAACGCGAAGCTCAAGACCAAAAGCGATGGAGGATTGTTGAGTACGCCCTCTGCCCCATCTAGGGGCCATAGGACCTTACGTCAAGTAAGTCAATACATTTTTTATTTTAAATTAATTAGTGTCGCTACTAGTTTATCATCTCGATCATAATTAAGGCACGTTAAATTTAAATTGATGTCACGACACAATGTCCTTAGAACGGCGCCCGGCTGAACCGCCGACCCCAAACTGATGAATCAATTGAGAACGGGTCTATTAGACCAACCACGCCTTTTGATAAACACGTTCATTACAAACCATGTCATTTGTTTACGTTGCATTGTTAATACGCGTACTTTAGATAAATAGATAGAAACCACCTTTTAGGCGTAGAGTTATTTAATGTTTTTATTACCTTTGTTGGAATATACCTGATTGAACTAAAAAAGAATCATCTCGCAATAATAATAACATCACGTTTGAGAGAAATCCGTGATCAACATACTCAAATATAAAATGATAAGGATACATTATTTTTTGAATTGATTACTTCATTTTTAAAGGCAGTAAAAATGGATTCAATAGTTGTGACTTCTGCCTGAATGGCAGAGCACGTGAAGAAATAAATTGCAGAACAGAGATTATAAAAAAGCTCAGGTAATTCGCCAATCAATAGACAACGAACAACATAGTTTATTATCATTACTTAACATTAATAGAGCGTTCTAGATGTAAATAAGGCTCTACCGAGAATCAGCACCATCCATTTAAACTTCATAACCATTTTTTTAAATCGCATTGTGCAAACAAGCTAAACTGAAACAACAGTGAGTCGTCGAAAGTTTCGCGTTAGTGTGTCAGACTCGCAACAATGGCGACAACTTGAGACAGTTGACAATTTTCCGCAGATATTTTTGCATAGAGATTCTTATGTGTGACCGATAACAATCATGATAGCTGCGACGTACTGTTTAAGTAAGTTTAGTTATTTGATGAAGATTATCACAGCTGAGATCGATTGCCCGGATCTTTTAAGCAAAATCTACTTTAACACCCCTAAAAAGCGTGTTTTGCGTAATAATTCACCGCTATATTTGCCCGTTGTGGGCACTAACTATAGGCGGAATAGTTTTATTTGGCGGGCTAGTAGCGAGTTAAATACAAATTTTAAATGTGGAGATCTGGACATATTCCATTCTACCATTACTTTCACTAGACGGCTACTGGGCGAGCGCTTTTTTGATTGCAAGTTGCTTAAATAGTTTTAATTTTTTTTTCTTCCTTATTATATTATGTTGTTTTGTTGCTTGGCAGTATTTTTGACTGAATGTTTATGTTAATTCATACTATTTCTATTTGTGAGAACCTGTAAGAGGTTTATGAGTTAACCATACAATCTCATACCACCTATTTAAAAACCCTGGTTTTCCTGTAATAAAAATAAAAAGTAAGCTTACGAATCTATAGTACGAGTAATATTATAAAGCTAAAAAGTTTGTTTGATTGTTTGAACGCGCTTATCTCAGGAACTACTGGACCGATTAAAAAAATATATATATATTTTGGATTGTTTTATTTTTATCGATGAAGGCATAAGACTATAAAACATCACGCTGCGACGTGAGGGGAGTGAGTAAAACGCGCGGAAGAAGTGGGGAATGGGGTGGGGATTTTGAACACGCTGACCTCAGGAGTAACTGTACAGACTTGAAAAAATATTTTAGTGGTAGATAACTCATTTATCAACAAATGCTTTAGGCTATAGAAAATTAAGCTAAGACGAATATATACGCAGAGCAACAGTGAGATTCCTTCTTCCTCCTTTTGAGAGCTTTCGTTGCATACGTTAAGTAAATAAATTTTGTTTAAGTTACAAAATAATAATAATGTATGAAGATATTGTTCCACTTAAAAAGTGAAACGATAAAGTCCGCTACAGCCTATGCCTATCTTCTATGGTTAACTCATTACAACCATTTGTGTTAATAAATTTTCAATCGAGTTGTCATACGTGAATGAGAACGCGTCTCAATAGTACATTTATGGTATTGATTCTTAACAAAATAAATACATTCGTCACCACGAGCATGTCATTTTGAACAAAGTTTCCCTTAACAGCATGTGATTTCAATAAATATCTTAGAAGCTGTCACAGTTTCAGAATAACTCCGCGCTGGCCTCTGCGAGTTAGGGCCGTTCCTCACGGAGATATCCATACATTGCAAGTACTGTTTTCTGCAGGATGCGGTTTAGTAAGACACGCGTTTTAATACTAATATTCACACGGACATCCTTTTTGCATTGACCCGCAGAAAATCGATGCCTGTTTTTTTTCGTGGAATGTCATCGTGGGAAGCGCCCGTACTAACAATGAAAATATGTATTTTCTGGGGAAATCCGAACTTCATACGGACGACGCCGCGGGGGACCGCTAGTATTTTATACTACGAACGAATATTTTATCCACAAAAAACGAAAAAAAATATTATCAGATTTTCTGCGGCAATGTTTTAACGAGAACTTATTTTACAAACAATTCGTAATTAGACGAATAATTAGTTTGTTCAGCTCATGTTCAATACTCGTAGATTTCGAATATCAGAAATGAGAAAATTCAAGACAACAAAATTGATTGAAATATGATTTATTATAAAACTGGCTTTTCAGTCAACTTTATTAATATGGTAGTATTTACATAACGAATGATTCGATAATGAACTGCAGTACCGTTTCCATGAGTTTACAACGGTTTTACCGACGACGTAGAAAAAGTCTATGGAAAATTGCACAGCGCCTCTAGCGGTCACTGACGGAACTAACATTTCCCATACAAAAAGTGACGTTGTCGCTAGCGAGTAAAACCGTCGTCGCTAGCGAGTAAACTCATGGTAAGGGTACAGAATATGATTTGAAATTTTAAACTAAACACCGGATTAACGAACTGGGTGAAACTTCCTGTAGATTTACCGTGATGTATTATAATGGAATATGTCATCCTAAGTTCCAATTAAGCCGTTGGCATCTCACTCGGCGACCAAACAAGCTTCAAATTAATCAACTTCAATGGAATCTAGGGCGATCGAATGTCTAATTGAAAGGACTTCCGTCAAAACAGTCCATGATTGACACAATGCGAATTCCGAGACCCTGAAAACTGAAGGGACGTCAACAGAACGCTTCCAACAGGTCACGAGACATCTTAGCAGAGGAAAACCTTCCGTATTGGTAAACATGTACAGACTAGTGTTCCGTGTGCTGAAGCATCGGTTGGCGTAGATTGGGAAACTGATTCTTACTGGTGTGAGAATAAGAGGTATGTTTGTGTATGCTTCAGTGGCATGGTATCGATCGTTGGACGAAACGTGTCCTTCACCCCATGCCCTTTGAGGGTCTACAAAACAGTCCGGGTTCGAAGCTGAAATTCAGTCAGGTGCCCGGACTGTGATGAGGGTTATTTTTAGTCTATTAATTAATTCGCCGTAATAACATAACATCGAGGTTTAATTGATGTTACATCATCAAACTGAATTATTAATTTTGGTAATCGAGCTTTGCTAGGTAATTCATAAAAATGAAACTATTAAATTGTGGTCCTCGCTGGTTTCACTAATGAAAATGTTTATTTTTGCTTCGGCTAGGAATCATGAAACCTGCATTGAATCTTTTATATCAGTTCAACGTATATCAATATGACGTCCTACTTTAAAACTTCTTTTTATCATGGCATACGATAGAGTTAAAAACCTAGTTCTTAGAGAGCACGTGATAGTTTTAAGAAGCTTGCCTCCAAGTATCGTATAAAATTTTAATAAAATCGCTACCCGTGTTCCTTCTTGGATGTTACACAAACAGGTTCAGAACGTTAATAAGGCCTGTCAGTCAGTGATCTGGATATTTTTTTAAGATTCTACCGGGTAGGTAGGTTTAAGGGTATTATAGCAAGTTCATCCATCATTATCACCATTTTTGTTTGCTATTGTCATGCTCCACAAAGGCGGAGGCCACCATTATTGTAGCATGAGAGAAGAAAGCACAAGTACCTATCATGTCCTTCACTGAATGGGCGCTTTCCTATTTCGTCTCTTCTGGAAATTCAAAAGTGATATAGAATTAGGAAATCCACGGCCAGAAACCAGCTTAGTATCTATTTAAAAGAGTCTGAGAGAGGATAATTCAGAATCCCATATGAATAGCTTGTACTGTGGGTCCCAGAAGTCGCCGTCCTATTCAGAAGCGTGTTATTTGAGGAGCATTATGTTACAGTCAGTGTAAACAGTTTGCTCGGGGAGGGGGGAGGTGGGGGGGCTTATGAATAGGGCTGTGCCGGCACGTGTCGCTGGGATTTGTTACTCTGTAGCTGCTTTATGTACGCCATTATGTTATTTTATTGAGTTCAAAATTGTTCAAAGACACGAGGGGTTAGTAGGAGTTTCTTACCTCCATCTATGTTTTAAGACAAGTTGATCATATATTTGAAGAAAAGATGACGTCAAGCATTGTATGCCTTTAATTGTTTAACTTTTTTAAACTGCCAATATCTTCTCTTACTCTCAGCCCCCTCACCTGACTTTAATAGCGATGGATGAAATCATTTTACGTTTGCGAGAAATTTAAAATATAGATGTTATTTTATTGATTGTCGTTAGTTCTTTGCTCGTTTTGAGTGCTGACAATGCTTTAATGGTCTCTAATTCTTGACAGCCCTATGACAGCAGTTATTGAATTTTACAGAGGCGCGTGTCATTATTCTGACACAATGTTGTCATTTCATTTTGTTTTGCAGCGCTGTTTTGCTGTCGAGTAAGCTTCCACTACGCTACAAAAGTAAATGCGTGAATATGACCACACACATTTGAATATGTGTGATTAGACTGATGTTAGCATCAGCCTCATGACTTCCGTTTAAAACAACTTTTATTCCAAAATACTACTTCCTCCATCAATTTTTAAGACCACTGCCGTAAACTCTATCATTTGTAAAGAGTCAATTAATGTTTATTCAAAGAAAATTGATCAGTTGATTGCCGCAGCGCTACAATTTAAACGTCAACAATTAACCGGCAACCATAACCTGATATATTTACTTGATTAGCTTCATTACATACCACTTACCTGCTTACTCTGGTCAACAAAACGATTATTTATTATTACACATTAGTCTCATTAGTTGGAAAAGCGCTGGTAATAGCCGTAAGTAGCCGTCAAATTATCCTAATGGTCGAGTAATCCGAAACAGAAATAGGTAATTTATTACACAACAGAAGCACAAGAATAGAAATGGGTCAAAAGGCTAGTTCTGCTGACCTGAGCGTTGTAGTTGTCCCGAAATAATCGCTAGTAGCGCTTACGACGGCCGTGCCCTTTAGCTAAAAGCAGTTAGGGTTGGACTTAACATCTGTTAATTGATGATTGTCTTAAGTGATGCCTCGTTATTTCAGTATTAAAGACGCCCTCTGTTAAAAATTATGGCCAAATTATTAAGCTCCACGTTTAAAACGGTACAGAAGAGGTATGTTCTAGCTAGGCAGTGTTTCATAGACTGTTTTAACCCCCAATCATGATTACACTACTTAATCTAAAGTTACCGTAACTGGTCGCAAAGTCCGCACGAATAGTAGTAGCATTATTATTTATTTACCTGTAACAAAAAAATAACAAGTCTTTAGTTATGTGCACCATCTAGTAAGGCTAACAATAATTATTGTTGTTGAGATGACAATCTCGCAACATTGATGACGTCACGCAGCCTACGCAATAAACAAGCACTTGCAAAAATCAACTGGCTTGTCAATGTGTCGGTGGCCGAGTGATATAGGCATGCGACCGGATAGCGAAAGATTCAAGGCTCGATTCCTTGTCTGACACAGTTGCTTTTTAAAAGTGAAATCTATGTTACTAAGTTTTTATAGTGACAAAACAATATAAAAAATATATATATTAAGAATGTCTTATTTTGCGTCTACCTCCGAAAACTTTTCAACGCTTACGGGATGAAAAATCCGCAGAATTTTTGTATCTCTCATTTTATTTTTAGCGAAAGTGTAATATGGTGATGTGAAAGAATCTCCTTCAGGCTTGCTCAGCCTCCAAGGAGATTGATGAGTGATGAAATTAGAATAAGTACGGGAAAGACTAAAACTTGCCGCGATGTCGCTTCAGTTGCTACGTGACGCCATTTGCGTGGTTTTATGTATACGAGTAAATGGCGATGAAGAGAGTAGATCCAAATAAAATGGTAAAATTATCTTATATGATCATACATAGTAGTAGTCTTTGACGAGTGTAGACCTGAATTTGGAAGGAAGTAGAGTAGACAAAGCACCTTTAGACTAACGTATACAATATTGATATATCCGATAATGCCCCACTGGCAACTTAAATTATGTGAGTCCTAAAATGTATTGGTTTTTACATTCTTGGTTTCATGACGATGAAGTTTCTATATCTTCAAGTAGATAAATGACCCTCATTTTATGAACACACGCAGCAAATCCATAAAAATCATACTAAAATGACATTTCACATTTCCTGACGTGTTTCATCATATCGCGAGTCATAATATCGGTGACTAATGTCACAAATAAAAGGTTCAACGCTCCATCCACTTCCCCAAACAGGCTTATTCCCAAATATTGCGAGGGCGCTCGTAACATATAACCCAATCTGGAGGGCCCGGGGTGGGGTGGTGGCCCTGGCAACAGGGTGCTGACGTCACTTAGGTCGACGGCCTCCAAGGTCACAAGGATGTACAACCGTCCTTTGTAACGACACACTTCTATTTACATGGCGCTAAGACCTACAATTGTATGCGACAGAAAGCGGTAAAGTGATTCCTACTGTACCCGAGACCGCACACGCACTAGGCAGTTGGTATTTCAGTACTATCTTTGTAAAAGCTGGCAAGCACGAACTTTCTTAATCAGTGTTCTGTAGGTTGTAGGGTATAGTTACTTTTATATTCTGAGAAACCTTATGATATGATTATAGCCGGGTTATGTAATCAGTAAGTAACATGTTTCACCTGACGTATTTTGTCCAATAACAAAAGGAGGTATTTAATACGTTGTTTGCCGAAGCTAACTTTAATGACATAGAATTATAGATATCCATTGTGACTATTTTTGTTAGAAGATCGATACCAAACTGTTATTTGTTATTCTACGAAAAGGAGGACGCCGGCAAGGACCAATTTGAGCGGAATATTTTGCGTTAAAAGACACTTAGACTTCCTCAGTCTCAGCACTGGACAGCCAGACATCATTACTAATATAAGTCCGAAACGTAGCATACTAGTAAAGCAAGTTCTTTCATAATGCAACCCTAATCCGTCTATTATGGTCGGATCGGCTTTGAAATGCGCGTACATTTCTAAGTGAGTACTAAATCAAAGTTTATAGCGAGCGGAGACAAGATATGACCGGCTGAGCATTTCATACTGCCGCATTGCTCTTCTTTAAGACCTTAAACGAGGTTTATTTCAGTACAATACATGAAGGGCATGCAAATTCGTGGCTACAATTTGATAGCCGGTTTCATCCACCAAGGCCAGGCAAAGTCACTCTCTGGCTTTCATAGCAATCGATCACTTTATCGTCATATCAGAGAATATTGTACCTTATATTGATTAAATACGTAGAAGAACTTAGGTAACGGGCATACCCTGAGAAGAAGGCAAGGCACAGCGCGAACTACTGATAGCGTTGGGGCAAAAAAGGTCAGGATTGGAGACTCTTTGACCAAAGATGTAGGACGTCCACCGACAAGATGGAAAATGGAAATCTTATGAAAAGCGCTGGATCACCCTGGATGCACACCGCTTGTGATCGGTCGATGTGGAAAACCGGTATGGCCTGTGTTCAGCATGCCAGATAATGATGATGATGAGAAAATATTGTGGCACATTGATAATCAGTCAGACTCCTCCAATGTTATTTCAAAGCTTGAAAAATTTGGAATTTTCATACCGCGGTTTTGTAACTACATGTGCGCTTTACTTCTATCAGTATATGCAATCTACGAGTATCAAGCAGTCTCAATAGGTATAAAATAAACAGGAATGTTATTTGAAAGATAAAGGCCCCTTTTTGTCTCTACAGCTTCTAGAGAGCTCGTGCCCTCATACATTTGGAATATTCCTATTACCATTCGCAGTGTCGCAATACCAATTTTATCAGCACTCAACTAAATGCTGTAGAACAATCTAGAATCCGTCTAGTCCCGCATAGCCAAGTCCATGTAAATGTGCCCCACCACTGCCTCTCCCAAAGGAATGTTTACACGTCTAGCTGTTTACATCGCCTTACGTAACCTGTTTGTTTGCCATATCTGCATTCCGGGACACATTGCCTTTTATTTGTGTGCTATTTGCTGGAAGCAAGCGAGAAAGTATTTTAATGAATTATCCGTTTCATATTGTTACACTACAATCAAAGAATAAATATAAAGTTGCGCCAAACAACACACAAATTGTCGTGGTATCGTAGTAAGGAATTTTCTTCCTTGTGTAACGAAAACCAAACGATTATGACGGGGGCGTCTCCGATATATATATATAATAATCCATGATTTAGGTAAAAAATTTCGAGCTCATCACACAAACATTTGCAGGAATTGAACCCGCAACGACTGGAATAGTAGTCAGGAACGCTAAACACTACACCAAACACGTCGTCAAATAAATATCGAAAGTATCGCAAGTTAAAAAATATATACATATTCTCGTCATCTATAATGTTTAATGGGGAATTCTCGTATATTCGCTATTAAACATTATAAAGATGAGGCGTACCCCATTTTTCATAAAATGAAAAAGTTTTCGCAGGAAAATTCCTTAAAAACAAAACATTAAGGTACTGCGCTCAAATAACAAAAAAATTACGGACTGCGCTCAAATAACAATTTCTTTAAAATGTAAACAAATCCTGTCAGTTAGTTACATGCAGCCTTGGACAGTTCGTTGGACATTTAGACCTAACATATCATCAAATGCACGAGTGTTCCGTGGCTCAAAAACATGGTAGGAAAAAAACTCCGGTAAACAACACATTCGACGCATGTTTTTAACACGAACACTAATTGTTTATCATTGAGAAACGCCCGTTACACACAAGTACCAAATCAGACATAGTATTAATTTGACCAGGAAGGTCAGATTTGTTATTGTCTTTTTATGAATTAGCCTTATCGTGTCCACTGGTTATGTCAATGCTTTAATATGCTTTTTAATACATCGCTGTTTCAATGTAGCTTCATTCGAGTTGCTCGAACTATTCATACAAGCTCCAATAACATAGCTCACTCACAGAGCCAAATTAAAACAAGCTAGTCTGGATTTTAGGACAAAAAACGCTTGCCAAGTCTATATCTATTTTTGTAACTGGCAATTGCACACCAATTCGTTATTTGGACAAAGAAAAAGTTTCTGTAACAAAAATTGCAATATACTTATACAGACAGTAGTGCAAAAGAAAATAAAGAAACGCGCCCTATACTAGAGTATTTACGTATGATAACTTTTTTGTAGGGTTGAATAGGGTTAAACTTTGAATTAATTTTGAACTTGAGTTGACATGCCATGTGAAAGACCACAAGATACTTGGTTGAAATACCTATGTCAAATCAGCAAGTAAGAGCAAGAAAAGACACCCAGCAGTTAATTTCATTAAAAAAAACATTTGATAAGGTTTTTGCATTATGACTCGACACTAAACACATATTCATTTACGTCAGTTCTGTCTAGTCAGTCAACCAAAAAAATTACAATGTACCATGGTACCTAGCTAACTGATTTTGTGTATGATGAGTGATGACGCCTATATCTTCATCACTTCTCTCTCTCTTGACTAATGGTGTATGATTTATTTAAAATATTGATAAAACATGGTCTTTTACTATGGGTCTTATAAGGAAGCTCAAAAACACAGAGCGAGCGATGGTGAGGGCTATGCTTGGTGTTTCTGTACAAAATCGAATCAGAAATGAGGAGATACATAGAAGAACTGCGGTAACGGACAGAGCCCTGAGAATCACTAAGCTAAAGTAGCAATGGGCAGTGCCTATAGCGCGAAGAACTGATGGCCGTTGAGGCAGGAAATTTCAAAATTGGAGACCGTTCGACCAATGACGCAGCGAAGGACGTTACCGACAAGACGGACAGATGACCTTGTAAAGATCTCGAACTGGATGCAGACAGCTTGTGATCCGTCGCCGTGGAAAAACGTGGGGGAGGCCTATGTTCAGCAGTGGACGTCTTTAGTTGGAAATGATGATGACTATTAGTTGACGAAGCAGAAAGAAAGACCAATGATAATGATCCATAACAAAGTTTAGACGACATTTGCCGAAGGTCAGGCAATCGAAGTCGTCAACATAATTTCGTTGTGATGGAACTTAAAGTACACAACATGGTGGTTCTACGATGTAGCAGTCTATTAGGACACGAAAAGTCACGATATAACGTCTTTAATTAAATATCGTTTATGGGGATAAAACATGTATTTTATATTTTGTAATTAAGGATGTATTTCAGTCTTCACAATCACAAACGACAATAAAGAGTGTGAACAGGTTAATATCACACACCGACACCAATCACAAACATTGCTCTGATCCCAAAGTAAGTAGCTTATTGCACTTGTGTTATGGAAGTCAGGCACAAAGGTGGTGCCACAACACCCAGACCCGAGACAATATAGAAAATTTTATTTCTCGACCGGGAATCGAACTCGGGACCTCAAAGCGGCGACGCCTTGAATCCAGCGTGCTTAGCCACCACGGAGGTCGTCAAAAGGTTGAATGACAACAAGGTGCATGATGAATATGATGATTATTGAGCAAATATAGCTCAATGACACACACGGATTGAAAGGCAAAAAGTAATGGCGGAAAACAAACGCGGCTTAGCGGTGTGACGCAGCCTGTACGTCAGAGCATACGTGGCGTCGCATCGTGACGAGTCTCTTTAGAAACGTCCGTTTTCAAACATCAGCTAAGTAACAACGAGGCATCTTTATCTAGGGGAATAAAAATAAAGCTTCTCGACCGAGACCAAGAATACCGACTATGTAGTGTTTTTTCGTTAACCAAAATGCTCCAAAATTAGCAAGCGTTACCGGTTTACCAGGTAAGTTTCGTTAATCACCTAATAAATACAAAAAAGCTGAAACTTAAAATACTGAATGTTTAATTATCAATACTAATTAAAGCTAAAGAGTTTGTGTGTTTGTAATCTCAGGAACTACTGAACCGTTTTAAAAATGTATTATTGTGTTGGATAGCTTATTTATCAAGAAAGGCTTTAGGCTATAGTACTCACGCTGTGCCGGGAAGGGAGGGAGCAAACTCAAATAGCGCGGAGAAACGCGGGAGACCCCTAGTTATACATACACCTATTTTAAACAAACTCTCGAAGCTACATTAAATCTCATTACAACTACCGATGACTTGGTTGTAGCTAAAGTTTCGCAATCGCTGACAAGCCTCCTTTGAGTGAGCCTGCCTGGACTAATATCATAAAATCGTACCGACATTAGGGAACAAGCCACGTAAGCTTGTTTCGTGACCCGTTTCTGGGGCGGGATATTAAATACAGTATACAGAGCGTATCGGGAAATCTTTGACGTCAATTTAACTAGCGGTCCACCGCGACTTTTCAGACTTCCGCCCGTTTTGAGTTTGCTCCCTTTCCTCGCTGCGTGATATACTATAGCCTAAAGCGTTCCTCGATAAATAAGTTATCCAGCACAAAAATAATTTTTAAATATCGTTCCAGTAGTTCCTAGACGCGTTCAAACAAACAAACAAACTCTTCAGGTTAATAATATTAGTATATATAAGACTAATTATTTGTTTATGTCAGCCTGCGGCTAACAAAGAAATTGAATCAGAACCAATCATGAATTTAATAAAGACCTTACAGATGTTGAAAAGGTTTGTACAAATTTTCGTTTTTATTTATGTGATGTGGATTTTGGATGGAGAAGTTAACTACGAAATCGATACTAATACTATAAAGCTGAAGAGTTTGTTTGTTTGTTGATTTGAAAAAATATTCTTGTGTTGGATACCTAATTTATAAAGGAACGTTTACGGCTAAAAACATCACGCTGCGACGGGAGGGGAGGAAGCAAGCTCAAAACGTGCGGACGAAGACGCGGAGGATCGCTAGTAATTAATATGCAGCGAGCATTCAACCAACCAAGAATAAACACAAAGAAATTGTCTGATCACCTATAGTACTGGCAACATCCTTTATGAATGAATTGTGGTACACGCACAAATCACAATAGACTACATACAGTTGCCAGCACATCAGGTTACCCACTTTTGTTGCAAACTAGCCCTTATTACAACTACATAAGATACCGCAGTGTTTACCTCGACGTGCTGTTGTCCGTACATCTCAATGAATTTAATCAAATCGCAAGTGGAGCGGAAAGTCATTAGCATATGCGCAGGAGACACTAATATGACGTCACAGACGCCATGTCAGGTAAAGGGTATTTAATGCGTGATGAAGTGTTTCAAATTTAGAATGTCAAACGGTGGTGATGAGCTTTTCCCAACGGTTTATTTCGAACGATGAACGTGTGATCAATGAGGTAGAAAATGAAGCCCAGCATCGTATAGACAGACGTCTGGTAAGAAGTG
The DNA here is from genome assembly GCA_963924145.1 of Pyrausta purpuralis. Classification (NCBI taxonomy): domain Eukaryota; kingdom Metazoa; phylum Arthropoda; class Insecta; order Lepidoptera; family Crambidae; genus Pyrausta; species Pyrausta purpuralis. The sequence continues at coordinate 6,689,242 of OZ001644.1, forward strand.
AAGGTAAATGCATTATGGATTACGATAGAGATGCAAAAGAAAAAGCACATTTATATGCAGCAATCTTGAGAGTGCTTCCAGAATAATTGTACGCTTTTAATACTTTACGGCAAAGACCGTTGCAATCTGTAGGGCCTGGTTTCAGACAGCTAAGTTTTTATGGATTATCATTGAATCTAAATTAACGAATATCCGTTAATTTTATCTAATTCGGTGGCGGAGCGGTAAGTGGGTCGCACTTTAAAGCGGTCAGACCAAAAATTTGTGCCTGGATTTAACTTTTCAGATTTTTTTAGGGGAGTTTGGAAGTTGGTAATGTTTCACCCCCGTACCTCGGAAAGCACCTATGGCCGTAGGTCCCGCGCCTGATCTCGCTCCGGTCGTGTCAGAATGCTGTCCCATCGGGTTATAAGAGTGAAACGAATGGAGCGTGCACCATTGTTTGCGCACACACTTGTGCACTGTAATATGTCCCGCGCAGCCAGTTAGTTGTGACTGGTCTCCGTAGTCAAAATCGGCTAGGGGAACTAAAAATTACACATTCAAAATGACGACAAAAACTTTACAATGGGTGTTCCATCCTTTATGCTCAAGTGGGTTTGCACTTGACCCAAATCTGGCACAAGCGAGGGGTTCTGAGATGTGATCTACGATCGACAGTATGTACAGCTAGCCCCTTGATAGAGTTCTGACTAGGTGTCTTATTGATTCAAACGACCTTGCAATTAGGCTTTTTGTTAGTGGAGTTAGTCCTACCTTTAATATAATATTAAATTCTAAAACCTTGTTGGACTGAAGTTCACAGTGTCCGATATAGTTGAAAGCTATAGATATTTTCTTTCTGCACGCTTTTAATAAAAATTTGGGAAATTACTATTTGTCTTGAAAATACGAAGTTACGAGACGTTTTTTTAGAAGTCGTTTTCCATTTTACCCTATGGAAACGGATGTTATTTTAATCCAGATTCATCAAATACAATACTAGATAGGCAAAATATAATTGAGATGCATTATAACAACAGATTTTTTTACAACAAGATGAAAATATTTCCCTTATTCAATATTTTTCATAGTGACTCAGTGACACACGTCATAGTAACAACACAAAATTCACAAGTCACGCTTATCATGAAATTGTTTGATTAAATATGTAAATGAAATCGTGCGGTGCTGACGTCACGGCTATATTCGCACACTAAGTGAATACTAATGACGTCACAAAATGGCTACCACCATCACACACAAATAACCACTGCCTAGGGGTCGCTAAGAAATAGGCCGAGATATTTATTTTATTTTATTTATTCAGGCTTACAGAAAAAGTTACAGTTATATTATTAACAGAATAATTTTAAAAAATCAAGCATAGAACTTACTACGATTCTCAAATGTAGGTACAATATGTTCCAAATATAAAAGTGAAAGAGGGTTAAACTTGTGTGATAGTAATTTTTGCTCAGGAATATCATCTAATATTAGTATAGTAAGTACTAAATTGGAAAAAACTCCACCGACAAGAGCATAGCTCTTAATTAAAAAGAAGAAGTACTACAAAGAATTTAGTACTTCGGATCAGGATCCGAATTAATTTTAGTATGGAATTCTTACTAGGAAATGCTTAAGGTATGATTCCGAACTCGGCAACAAACAGCAGTGCTGTTGCTGCAGTGCTGCCGCGACACTACTGCTCCTCATACAATTTCTATAAGCTTATATGAGATTAAATTTCAAGCTAGGCAGCAATGTCGCGGCAGCAATGTAGCGGCAGCACCTCCAGTGGCAGCACTGCAGCAACAGCACTGCTGCTTGTTGCCGAGTTCGGAATCATAGGTTTAGCCCTGCAATGAATTAATTTGTTAAGGCGAACTTCCTAGCTGTTGAATTAATTTGTTAAGGCAAAGCAAATTGCTTGTAAAATGTCAAAAGGACTTTAGCACTACCTACTCCTCAAATTACAGATGATACCAGAAGTTGCGTAGTAAAAATTTTACCTATCTTCGTTTTAAAAACTGAAACTGTTTTCGTTTTAAAACCCGAGCCTAGTACTGACAACAGCACGTCAAAGTTAGCACTGCGGTATCTCATGCAGTTGTAATAAGGGATAATCTATAACAAAAATGTGTAACTTGATGTGCTAGTGACTGTACATGGAAATTTCTAGAAGTTCCAGCATAAAGGCAGCTTTGTCGCGTTTCCATTGACTCTACGATGTGAAAAGCCGCGAGAGGAAAATTCACGCTCTCCCTGCGACTCAGAGGCTCTCGGAGGCACTTATGAGGTGCCGGCAGGCAGGGTTGCCAGCATTACGAAAGATATATTTATACCCTATCAAGTACGAGGTGATGACGAGAACGGTTGCCAGCTTTTCACCTATTTAGATAATTGTATTTACCAAGTTCGATGAAACATGTGGTGAGAAGCAGAGAATGACTTATTACTTATGTTAAAATAATTTAATTGTATTACTTCACAAATAAAGTTGCTAGAACTTGTGCAGTTTCGAATTCGATTCGAATTTAATTAATAAAAACGAAATGTACGAGCACGCTACGCACGAATATAAATAAGGAATCGAACCGCGGACATTCGGATAATTACCAGGCGACGGGGGCCAAACAAGCCGCCATTTTGAGAGTCCCGCTTCCCAACAACATACGGAGCGACAGACGGACGATATTTGCACACAATATCGCGCCATGTTTGGATTAGGGTTACATGCAAGCAATGATTTTATAAAATAATAAAATAGCACTCTATCGTTTGTAAAGGAACATGCGTATTCAATTTGTTTGATTAAAATAAAATGAAACATGAGATAAGCAAATTAAAAGACGCACATCTTAAAAGTCAGAGTGAAAAATCTTCTTTTGGGTGTCTTCGCTCGATCATAGCGGAAGACGACATCTTGATATGCGACGCTTAGTACGTATTTTGGACTAGCTAGAATGATATATTGTTTTGAACGTAGCTAGGATGAACCTATTTCTCAAGTATTTTTATTAACTTATAATTTGTTTCAATATGATGTCAGCCCTATCAAATGACGCATGAATGGACGGAAGGCCGCCCATAAAAACTACTACCAGAGTATTCTAATCGTGACGTCAACGGTGAGTCAGTCTGCCCGTCTGTCCTTGGATGCTAATATCGCTAAATTGCCTGGAATGGCCGAAAATTGCTAACTACAGGTGGCATAAACCGGCTTTTTGGATGGAATAAAACACGACCGTAACGTGCTTCGAAATGTTATACCGACGATTCGACATTTCACTCTCAATTCCACTGGAAGGCACAGTGGAATTTAATGGTAAGAGTGAAAAATAGAGACACTTTCAAAACAAATATAGCTTGTACCTAGTCGTTTTCTTTTTAATATAAAAATATAAACTAGCCTTTCTCGAAGCTCCGAAATCGTAACATGTTTTGACGGAATCTATTTAGATTTCAGATTCCGAACGTTTAAAATATGATCAAAAAGTCCCAAACAAGCACCCTCCTTCGGGCTGTCACATCACAGTGTCTAACGATCATAAGGGTTCCATTTTGGTCATGGGGGTCCTTATCGGTCACGCATTAATTTCATCTTTGAATTTTAAACAATATAACGGCCGTATTGAGTTGGTGACAAAAATATTTTTTTACGAACTGCCAGAATTCAAATTTTGATACAAATGTTACTGCTTAACAAACAAGGATGTTATTGCGAATCAATATTGTCATTTATCAGTGTTTGAATCACTTTCGCATTTGATAAGATTCGTGAGTGTACAGATATTGGATATAAATTATTATCCAAGCGGGCAACTAAACGACTTTAACAAAAAAAAAAAAACTTTTTTATATACAGTATCGTCACTAATTCCGAAGGATCATCAATTCAATGAGACGATTTAACTACCAAACGCGTTTTTGACAGACAAACCTTCATTAAACTGGGCGAAGTGGGTTCTGCTCTAAAATGAGTTTTAATAACTTTAAAACTTTCCGAAAACTGTTCTTATGAACCTACGTCTAACTCTGGCCACTACAAACAAACTAGCAAGTGTAGTAGATTTGATTGATTTTTTACCAAAACCATTGAATCAATGATCATGAAGAATTAAAGACCGAATGGCCATGTGCCGAAAAGGCAAATAAACGACCGGTCTACCGGCTAAGAAAACTCGGCCGGCATCATACCACCAGACACGCCAAGATTGATAATAGGGCCTGTTGCCAAGCGGACTCTGACATACAAAACCCAACTTTAGGCTACAAAGCACAAGGGACAATTTCAAGAAACCCGTGTGCAGTTTACCTTTTGAAAGAGCGGAATTTTTGTCGAGAGAAAACCGAACTTACAGCGACAGATTTAAGAGTAAGGTGCGGCACAAATATGGTACATATGATCTACATCGCTCCACATGATTGAGCTTCGCGACAGGATGCTCGCAAACACGATGTAAAATAAAGGTTTCGGTAAACATGTCAGCTTTTTTTTTAATTTGTTTTCAACCACATACATACTCGAACCCGTCAATGTTTGCTGAACACTACCCTGCCCGGGGATTATGTACATAATGGACCTTCATTGGCCCATAGATTCAACTTTCATTCATTGATTGTCCTAATCTGAAATGTTCCGAAAAATATTGTTCCATTTGCTCAACTGATGAACGATTAATGATTAAAAATCGGCAATTGCACCTCAAAAGCAGTAGCAAACACGGAACTAGGCTGTTCGGCGAATGACTGCGCGATAGCACAGACGGTGGTATCCCATAGCGGAGGCCCATTAACGTCGGCCGCGTGGCTTTATGTTGTCTCAGGGGATCAGTGACCCCGTCATTCGCGAATACCGCGTGGGGAAAAGACGCTGGCCAGCGAAACACGGCGTGGAAAAAACGCTAAACGGACAAAATGGAACGGGGAAAAGACGCCCGAATAATTTGCGAATGTTTGTGGATGACGTGTTGACATTATTTGTTTTCAAAAACACATTCGTGGACCCTTTTTGTATCGCAACATGCAAGGCAAAAAAATCTTAATGAGCAAGGGCCTGTTATAATATGTTTAAGAAATGCAACAGCAAGTGCAATATTGCGTCACACACATTCACAATCCATAACTGCTTCGGCTGTTCGGCAAAAGGATACCAAATCTGGTTCATAACAATTTTTACGCTATATTATGTCATTTGTATATGCGTTTTTGTGAAGAAACCAAAACGCGACATTCACAAGTTATTAATATCAGTGTCGACGTCTCGTAAAAACCCGAGTAATGTCGCCATTTCATAAGATACAAATCGAGTGACGTCAGTTTGTTTTGCAACAACGAGCTATTTGATTTGCTAACGAATGGCAAATACCTACCGTTTTAACATCGTGTTGTCGTGTTTTCTGATTATGTTTCTGGCAAAAACAGGATGAGGAAAATATTATACAGTTATTTTTCGTATCAAGCCTGTCTACGCCTCTTATCTGCCGAATTCGACCGTAAACAAATCTTCAAAGCTTTAGTTATCAAAATTCTCCTCCAGTTATCCCCGTGTTCAGAAAACTTATAACCTCTTCCGATGGTTAAAGCCCTCATGGATGAGAGACAAGTGAAGTTAGTCTTTTGTGTCGTCGATCCCTTTGTAAACAAATTGGACAGTCGCGCGCAGAAATAGGTCGTCCCCCGCTGACGCCCGCTGTATTTTTGGCAATGCTACATGCCAGCGCGCAGCTTCACCGACGAAAAAATAGTCTGCAGATAGTCGCACGAATTTAACTGGCGTCTAATGGTGCTGGTGACACGGAATGCGAAGCAGTTCTGCTTAAGCCTGGTAGAGAAACAAATATTATATAGGACCGCGGTTTACGTTAAATTAATTTTACCTTTAGAAGAATTTAACTTCATCATACTTGCCTTACGGTAATTTTAGTTTTATTTTGCACCTGACTAGTTTCAAGAAAACAAAATCACTACAAAGGCATAAAAGGACTTCAATAAGGGCATAAATGATGCCTAACGTCAGGATAAATAGCCTTTATCAGATCACCAAAATGACCAATTAAAAGAAATTCATAATATGCAGCGACACCAAAGTCATACTTGTCTTGATCGGAGTTTTGTATTAGTATTTAATAACTTGTCCTTATCTTGGTTATTGTACAACGATCGCATAGTTGTTTACAAAGCGAAGTTATTATCGTAGTAAACACATCAGCTGAAACATGAATCAAGTCTTATCAATCAAGACGAGTATTTTCCATATATAAACATCACTTTCTTTTTTTATACGAAAATTGATTGAAATATAATTTAATTACTTAGTTCAGTGCAGTGTATCAGAATTATTATAAAGCATAGATATACCTGTGGTTCGGTCGAACTTTCAGTCAGACAAATCATAATATTCGTCAGTAAAAAAATTCGGTGTTTTTGAAATGTAATATCAAAGATCCATAATTTTCCTTGATGCAACAGCTAAAATGACTGTAGTTTTGTTCCCATCAGACATTTCTAGACGCAGACTGTTTATCGAAACGTTCGAGAGACTCCGCAATACGTAGATGACACAGTTGTTTGCCGTTTCTGAGTACAGTTGTGTTTACCATTTTCGGTCATCGTACTCAGGCGGCTAGTGTCTCGTCTGCCACCTCGCTTAATTAGTCTTTGTCTGTCAAGTGGCGTGTGTTAGCGTTAGCGCACCGTTTTACTGGACTATATTCTGGTCACGGATTGTGGTATTTAGTAATGCTAGGTCAAATCTATTCGTTCAATCAGGTTTGTTCTTGAATGTCATGCTTTTTGTTTTGTTTCAGAGGTTAACAATGATAGTTGATGCAGAGTTTTGAAAATTACAATTTCAAATGGTTTTCTATGAATTCTTGCGACATAATTAAACTAATAGTACTTGATAGCATGATATTCAAGTGATCTATATTTAAATTCGAATGAAGTTTTAGGCGCAGTAATTTCAGAGAATAATAAAATATTAAACTTACTTATTTCCAGTTAAGAAATCCATAATGCTTGGAATAAAATTATTTTATTTTATTAAGATAGAATACGTGTAGGCTAGAGTAGGGCGGCAAAAACAATAAAATCAATATTACATGTGTGCACGACTTAATTCATTGATTTTCAAAGTGACCTCTACATAAATCTATTTTCTTGGCTGGCAACAAAACAGTTCTTGAAATGCATCTGTAAATAAACACGAATATGACCCGTTCCATTTGCATGATTTATAATGTAAACAAAAGGTAAGTGCACTCCGCATCGTAAACAATTGTATTGTTTGCAGGAGTCGCGCGTGCGCTCTTTTGATGCGTTTCATGATTGTTTCCGAAGAAGGTGACATACATATCTAATTAACATGATCATCTTTTATTAGAGATTAACAATTTATTCGTGCCGTCCGGTGTTTCACTTTGTCAAATTAAAGACTTTGAAAAGTTACAAGATTGGATTGAAAATCTATATATTAATAAAATCTTCATCATTACATATTTTGAGAATGACTTTTATTTATTTTCTGCTACACAGCTAAAAATTATGCTACTACCACGCGCTGCGATCATTTAAATCTGGTTTTATTTCATACGGCAGCAATTAAAACAACTGTTTTAAAGAACTTACAGCAACTGTTGTGAATCTGAATAAAAAACCACCCATAGTTTCGATTGTCTGAAAGTCAAAGACAATTCTACAAGAATTGTTCGACACACACAAGACGAATTTAATATCCAACGACAAACAAAGATGTCGCCAACAACAGTGCGAGTGGAAAGCCCACACGTAGATGTTATCAAAATAACCAACACATGTGTCAATGCAGATCTAGGTCGGGCGAGATAAACTTTGTCACGGAAAAATTACCTGAGAGTGAGTACTTATACACGTCAATTAGAGAACAGTTTCCAACGTAGCCAAAAATTGAAACCAGGCTTACGATCAAATAAAATGTTAAGAAATGCAGCTTACAAAAGTAATAAAAACTTCATACTCGGAAGTGACACCTTTTTCTGTTCATGTGTCAAGAAACTAGCCAAGTAAGACATTAGAAGTGACTTGATCTGTTGCTATTTTGCGAATTTGTACGCTTTGCACTAAATAAAAATACATATTTTCGATTTGAAATGATACCATGACTTCAAGAGAAGAGAGTTTTGGAAATACGTGGTTCTAATTCTGGGTTAAACATCACACATCATGCTGTTGCTTTTTCTTCAACAGACAAGAAAAAGCAACAGCGTGATAGTACTGATAATTAAACCCTGAATGCTGTGTCGAGCTAGTTCGGAATCGTCAAATTGGGCGTTATCATAAGCAATGCGTAGATATTATACAGATTGCATGGTTACCAATTCAAAATGCTGTATTTTTTTTCTAATATTAATATTTGAGACTATCATGCGTATATTTTCAACCTTTCAAATACAAAAATATTTTTAACAATAGCCACTTTTTGTGCGAATAATACCATCGAGTCTGTTTGAGAACGCTTTACACGCTGCACAAATGTAGTTTTGGGGTATTATATTCAAGATGTCAAAGGTCTCATATTTTTTTGTCGATGCTTTTGCCACCAGAATGGACCAGATGAATATTTCATTAGAATTAATGCCGGTGAATATGGTGGCCATTGTGATGAACTGAAGCTGGAAACATTTTAATTAAAAAACCTATGGGGTTTACGACCTGCATGCGATGGTACTGAGTCTTGTTGAAATGTCCAGTGGTTTTTATTGAATTGATTTCGATCTTAAGGTAACAAAATATTATTTAAGATTTCCACGATGGAAGAGCAACCTTTACACCTTGTTCCATGAAAGGAAGCAGTGAGCGTTGTGTAGCAGTTACCACGGCCCAGACCATCAGTGGTACAGGTATTAGTTTTTATAAAGCAACTAGCGATTTCCGCGACTTTGTCAACGCGTTTTGAGTTTTCTTCCTTCTCTCCCATCGCAGCGTGATAGTTTATAGCCTAAAGCCTCCTCGATAAATAAGCAATCCAACACAAAATGATTTTTTCAAAACGGTCCAGTATTTCCTGAGTTTTCAGCTTTAATATATTGTTAATAACATGTTACTGATTGACAAAAAAATGGCGTGCTGTCGTAAACCGTTTTGTTCCTACAGCACTTTTAGCTACTAACACTACGAGTGCCGATCCCTGTATCGTTGTGACACAATACGACATAGCGACGACTAAGGCAAAGGTGTAAATAGTAATGGCGGATCTTTAATCGTATTACTCGGGCTTTGCGATGGGTTCGATGCGTAACTAGTTCAAGAGCGCGTTCACAACGGATAAATAAACAAAGCGAGCGTGTAGCGGCTCGTCTAAATATTTCAGCCGACAACAGCCGTTTGCCCGACTTTTCTGTGTTTCTTTCACGCTAAAGTTGCGTGCACATGGGGGATCACCGTGAACTTTTAATTATTCTAGACACCAAAACTTTCTACAACATACTACAGAAACGTTTACAAGATTACTCCTGCAGCCAGCAAAATAATAGTTTTTTTTATTTTCTTAAGTAAACCATCTTGTGTCCTATGATGATAACTTCCAACGACCATCGTGGTGTAGTGGCTAAGCACTCTGGTTTCAAGGCGTCCGATTTCCGGTAGGGTCAATAAATAAATCAAAAAATTCTATATTGTCTCGGGTCTAGGTGTTGTGGTACCATCGTTTGTGTCTGATTTCCATAACACAAGTGCAGCTACTTACTTTGGGATCAGAGCAATGTATGTGATTGGTGTCCAGTATTTTTATTATTTTTCAGCTTGGTAGGAATTTATGTAGCTTGGCTTCGAATGTCTAAATTGACCAGACTATTACTTTACTTTGAGCAATGTGTTTTTTTATATGTTTATACAATTATTTTTGTTTATCATCGTATAAATAGTATAATATTTTTACTACAAAATAGTTATCTTTATCGCTACACTCTTCTCTTTTCTTGCCTCTATAAATTTATTTGCACCGCCTGTACTTTTCTCCGTTCTGACCTATGGTTTACTGGTACAGAATGCTTTTGTCATCAAGTCCGCATTATGTACGAGTTTATGTTTTGTGCATAAAATTTAAAAATAATAATTGAATAAATGTGTGTTTTCTATTTAGAGGTGAGGCTAGAAAGGTGTGGTTCAAGTATTACGTAAGCACTTTAAGGGGGCGGGAGGTCTTTGCTTTGCTTATTTCTGATGACATTGCTTATTGTTGAGATAGTGATTTCGTCAGCATACCAACAGTAGTTAACTTACACATTGGCAACCCACACATTGTCATTGCTTGTTTTTTTTAACACCTATCACATACATTGCTCTGATCCCAAACTAAATAGCCAATGCACTTGAGTTATGGATATCTGACACAACGGTGGTACCACAATACCCAGACCCGAGACAATAAAGGAAATTATTATTTATACATTGACGCAACCAGGAATCGAACCCGGGACCTCAGAGCGGCGACGCCTTGAAACCCAGCGTACTTAGCCACTACACCACGCAGGTAATTGATTCAAATAATTATGAGTACGTTTAGATCAGGGATGCACAAACTGCGGCCCGCGAGCACTCTACGAGTAACTCGCCATCAAATATAATTCCTCAAACATTTGAAGAAAAATTATTTTTGCTGGTAAATGATGCCGAAAAAGTATCAAAGTAGCCAGATTTTTAGTGTAAAGATACTTACGCAACAATTTTAAACAATTGTTATGTGCTATTTGAGATCGCTTGTTCGTTCGTGTAGTAGCTGTTAATTTAAAAGATTATTTTCGCGCTCGCTTTGCTCAATTTTCGCTTATTTATTATTTTTAGGTGCAGTGTTTACGCAAGCAAGGGAGGGGGGGAGTAAGAGTAAATAATTGTTATAAATCTGCTTACGTAATATTTGAACGGTTTCCAAATACCTAAATAGAATCTAGTTAATATTATGACCTACGTTTCACGATCTACACATATATTTTGTCAGTAACAATTGTATTGAAAGCTTTCTATTTAACTTGTTAGCGCTGAGTTAGACTATTAGTAAATGACTTCCAACTTCACATTCTATGTGCAGAACGCACTCATTCCGTTAAGGGGCTACCCGGATTTTTAACGCGCACACTAGCGCCACTTTGTAGAAAAATCATAACTCGTTAAATAAAAGATCAATCAAAAATCTGGTAGACACGATTGTAGTACAGGTTCTATAGTTTATTTAGTACGTTTAAATCTTTTCTAAAGTAGTTTACTGTAGTAAGAGTTAGAAAAACTGCTAAATATGGCCACCATTGGCAATATTTCTAACTGTAACTGCAGATAACTCTGTTTTATTGAACTTAAACATTCTATCTAAACCGCATAACCAGAGCTACAATCGTGTCTACCAGATTTTTGATTGGTCTTTTATTTAAAGAGTTATGATTTTTCTAGTAAAGTGGCGCTAGTATGCGAGTTAAAAATCCGGGGAGCGCCTTAAGTTGTTTACTTCAGGGAATGGGGGAATTTAAATTACAGTGTTGACCATAGTAATGGCATAACAGCTAAGATATTTAAAAAATACCAGTATGGACGCGGCTCACCGCTTCCTCAATTTATGTGTTAGCATTAGCATACGTGCGGTAATCTCGGATTCATAGTAATAAATGACATCAGCCGGACATAATGCCGTTTGTTCTAATAAAATCCAGTGCGAAAGCCCAGAAACTGTGTTTGTTTATAAGCTGAACTAATTTTGGAGCTTTGAAGAAAGACTAGGTAACAAGAGTTTGTGCAGTATAATCTATAATATAAAAATGAATCGCAAAATGTGTTGGTAAGCGCATAACTCAACAACGACTAGACCAATTTGGCCAATCCTTTTTTAAAATGTTCGTTTAAGTTCAAGGATGGTTTTTACGGCGAGAAAAAAAATCGAATAATTGCCGGAAAAACACATAAACAGCCCTTTTCTTTTTCCCATATAAATGTTTTCTAACTAAAACGTAGTCAATTTGAGCTTGATTGCTATTTTTAGGAACTACAGGACCGATTTCAAAAATATTTTTGTGCTGGATAGCTTATTATATTATTGAAGAGAGCTTCAGGCTATAAAACATCACGCTGCAACGAGAAGGGAAGCTCAAAAAACGCGGACGCAGTCGCGGGGGACCGCTACTAAGCTACTATCAATATAAATAAAGGTAGAGCCAGACATTGTCGTCGCCTATATGAATTACTAGCGGTTCCCCGTAACTGCGTCTGCGCATTTTATGTTTGCTTTCTCCCCTCCCGTCGCAGCTTTATGTTTTATAAGCCTTCCTTGATAAATAAACTATCCAACACAAAAATATTTTTTTCGAATTGGTTTAAGGTCTGGTCACACAGCCGGCGGGGCGGGACGGCGACGCGACGCCGGCGGAAGGCCAGCGGGTTGGACGAGTTGTATAATATAGAAATATAGGAGACATGACAGACAGCGCCGCCACGCTCGGCGGGGCGGTAACTGGCGCGTCGCGTCGCCGTCGCGCCGAGCGCGAATACAAAACACAGCGCGGCGGGGCGGGCCACCGTCGCGCCGAGCGTGGCGTGAGCGGGACGGCGAGCGTTGTGTTATATGATGTTCGTATTTAGTAGCCACACAGACGGCGGAGCGTGGACGCGTCGCGCTCGGCGGGACGGAGTTTTGTATTTTTATACAACTTTTAGTACCAAATAAAAGATGTTGAAACAATTGAACGTCTGATAGAATGAGTCAGAGGTTACACATTGATAAACGACCTTAGCCACAAATAATATAAAAAAGATTCTCTGAAATCTGCCATTTCTTGCCTGCAATCTTGCCATCACGTCACACCGCGGGCGGAACGGCCGGCGCGACGCCAGCGGGACGGTCACGCCGGCAGTGTGACTGCCTCATAGCGCTGGCGTTCCGCCGGCGTCGCGTCGCCGTCCCGCCCCGCCGGCTGTGTGACCAGACCTTTAGTAGTCCCTGAGATTAGCGGGTTTAAACTAACAAACAAACAAACTCTGAAGCTTTATAATATAAGTATTAATTCTTTAAACTACAACCAGCGGCCGGTCTATTATCAACCAAGTTGACGAGCAACAAAGTCTTGTCAAAAATCGGAGAACATCTTTGAAAACGCCGTTTGTTTACCGTACTATCACCTTAAAAGAATCACTGTTTACTCTCGTTATACATTCTAGACGGCGTTCTGCCGTATCAGCAGTATCAGCGCTTATCACTTCGCCTGCACACTGTCTAATTTGTGGCGAACGATAAGAAAATATGATAGATTCGAGCGCTATCGCCAAGGCGACTGGGGAAATGATACTGCTAGTGTTATTGTGAAATATAACCAGAAATGTTATCGACTGATTCAAACTGGACGGGAAAATTCAAGGTATAAAATAAAAGATCAACTGTCAGGGGATTATAGAACATGATATAAATAATTATATCTACTATTATCTTACGTCTCAGTCAATTTCCTTTCATTTGACGTTGGTTTGTGTGAATGTATGATTTATATTGTGTTGGTATATACCATTTTTATTATTTATTAGGATTTTACTATACATAATATTTCTGTTTCACTTAGCTCTTCATGTTCTTTGCACAAAATACCCCTTCCTGTAAAACTCATTTCTTTACCCAAAGGTTGTCTGGAAGAGTTCACTAATACATTTCTTTTAAACGAATTTGTAATTTAAGTTATGTTATGTGCAATAAAGAGTTTATTTATGATAATAATAGAAGATTATTTGTATTTTGTGAGAAGGTCAAATCTTTCGATTTGAGTCACAAAAAAACGAAATGACGGTAAATAACCGCAAATAATAAGTAATATTAGTTATACATACTACTATGGTTTACGACGTTCACATAATTTTCATTATAAGCCAGCCAAGACGCTATACGTAGCGTCTTCTCTCGTCAAGCCCTCTGATTCTCACATAGCCAGCATTTCCCCATAATGGCTGGCTGTAAAAGACGATACTATGACTCCGGCAATAATCATTCAGACGACATGTTTGCCATCCCTTCGCATCATTTCAGGAACATTTTAGATCACACATCTAGAGACATTTACCCTGCTTCGAACTGATGTATTACGTATACGTTTTGAAGCACTTATCGCATGACCAGGCATCTAAGTTTTAAACCGTGAGGAGACAGTATTGACCAATAGCTTGGCACTATAACTGTTTGCTCATGGCATATGACAGCACAGTACTTCTACACAACTCAAAGAGTCCTTCCTTACAGACTGCGACTTTTAGCATCGATGCTAAAACGCGCTTCAGAACCGCGACTCACGCAATGCAGTCACGAGTTGACATCGATGCAGTCGCCAAAATATAGTCCTTATTTTGTTAATATCCAGGCACTGCATCGATGCTAATGCGCGTTAGCATCGAGACTGCATCAATGCTAAAAGACGCAGTATGTAAGGGGTCTAACAGTCACATAAACCACACGTAGCAATGGCCTAGCTAGACGGCCGCTCCATTATCACATAGTAGGTCGCCAAACCTGTATGCGATATGAATAGCATTAGATAACACCTGAACCGCAAATTGAACCTAATCGTAGGCGAAAAGTGGACCAATTTCGTTTGGCGCCGCATCAATTTGTGGTAACCTTCAATATACGCTCGCGATTAGGGAGCCGTCAAAACAAATAGAACTGAAAACAAATACTACGGGAGTGTATAATTTTAGATGTTCGGGAAAACGGAACGTGGAATGGAATGACAGGTACATTATTGTTAGATTTGTTAGCCGAATGACGCTCGTTCACGGCTCGAATCTGTTTGCACCGTCAACTCGAGATGATGAATGATTTTGAAGATGTTTCAGGTCAGCGGAAGACGAGATGGCATATAAAAACATCAGAAGATCAAAATGAGTTAGCAATCTTTGAACATGTATGCATTTATAAAAATCATAATCAAAAGACCTAATATTATCGAACGAATATGCTGATAATATGGTTCGCAATCAAAACGGCTAAATCAAGCAAGCATCGAAATCACTCGGTGAACGGCATTTCATTCGGAAAATGGACGCGAACAATGAGACCGTCTCAATAAGTAGTCTTAAAATAATTACCAGTTGTTTCTGCAGAAATGCTAATCAGTATGAATAGATGCTAAAATTAGATCAACTTGTTGGCAACTTATACCAATGTGATTCGTTTATAAATATAATTAATATAATTATGCTTAAGATAAGCAGTTTTGTTTTACCATACAATTTATCAAATAATCAAAGGGTCGGGTAATAATCTAACAGGAAAGTCACAAAATATCGCATTAGCTAACAGCCAATTCAACTAATAATTTTAATGCTTCATAAACAGACGCTATAACTATTGTTCCATATATGAATGAAATGAAATTGCCTTCCACAGAGAGGCTTGCCTTTCATAAGGCTTGCCAAGAGAATTCCCAGTGCTATTATGGACTATATTCATAGCACAACGAAAACAATGCAACATAGTTATTTAGTTAAAATTCACAATGCACATAACAATCACAGTTCAAAGCGAACATGTGTTTACCAACACTGCGCATTGCGCAACGCGCATCGTTGGCAAGTAACCCGTGTGTCGCCGAGGCGAGAAAACATACGGGCATGTTACATGTCTGTGCACGCCGTATATACGACGAAGAGCACGACTGTTTGTTACGAACCAGCATCGATAAGTAAATAATGCCGTCAATCAATCGTTATGGCCTTACGGTCTTGGGGAATACAAGTTGCATCCCTTGCAAGAAGCAAACGAACAGGTGACGTAAAATATCGACATGATTTGAACAGTATTCATGTTGGTTTACAAGAAAACTGCGCTAAGTTAACTCAGATATCCGACGGTTGCTGATAGATTTTCCACCTTTTTATGGAAAATAGCGTAATTGCATTCCAGATTAACGGCATATACGCATACAATTGTCTGGAAGATATACAATCGCTTTTTGAACAAAAACAAAAATGTGTCGCTTTCGTGAAAAATAGAGGACATGTCCCGTCAGCAAATCGGTCAGACATTCTTTAATTCTTGAGTAGTGTCAATGATGCTGGGAAAGATTACGTACGCATTATAATCAAAGAAAGCGTCATGGCACAACTGTTAGTCAAAATGTCGACACAATTCTCAGTATTTGGCCGCTTCTTTGCTTTAGACAAGTGAAGAATAGATAGATAAGTGTCATCAATCTAACCCATGCAATAAGCATGACACCTCAACATATAAACGCACCGTTCCTTGGTGCAATTTCCACCCGTATGGATCTCCGTGTTACGTAACAGACGCACAAACAAACATTCGTCACGCGGCGGCGTAAACACGAACTACTAGACACTACTTCTACGATTACCTTGTCACTATATGTAATACCGATGCAAGGGACTGCAGTGACCTGAATGAATCTGCCCGTTATTTAAAGAGTTAGCACATCATCACATACTGTTGGTGAAAGTTTATCGTCTAAGAGCTCTCACATTATAATTAAAGGACCTACTGTTTAAAAAAACATGATGACTGAGTATATAAATGCAGGTATAATGATGCAATCAAATCTCAATCTGGTTGAGGTCATTCAAACCAATCAATCAATGAATCACCTACACAATTACACGAGGAACAAATACAAAAATAGAAGGAAAACTAACAAGTATCATATAGCCGAACGATGATTCACACACTTTCACCTCTACACTGAACACACCTGTTAAGTATTTGTATGCTAGACTATTGCGATTTGACTTTCCGGTTGCACTGTTAAAGAATTGCTACTTAGTTTGACCTTTGGCTTTATAAAAAGTGGCTTGCAGCAAAACAATGAGTTCTTTAAAAATATTTTTGTTTGTGTCACTACGTTTAACGTTAAACGCGCAAAATCAGAAAAAAGGTTAATTGGAATAACGAGAAGAATCAATTGAACCACTTTTTAATATGGGTAACAATAAAAATATGTATCAAGTGTCAGTAAAACTAAAACCTTATATAATTTTCTAATTATTATTGTTTTCTTTTAGAATTAGTTCAATTGAATTAAACATTATTTGGGGTGTCTAAGGTTCTGCGCATTTAACATTGCATGTGTATAAGGGTTTTGTGATAGTGCTCCTATGAGGGCAAGACATGAAGCAAGGCCGGCTGAGCCACGACAGTGTGAGCAGGGCATGTGTGACACAGATTCAAGCACTAAACATGGTCTTGCTAACTTACTATAGGGTTGTCTGCATTGTAGATTAGATTATAGATTACTAGCGGAATGGCGAACTTCGTTTCAGCGGCTACATAACGCTATCATCCGATTTGGGACGATGAGGAATCTAATAAAGTGTTAATCATAAAAATCATCCACCCATTCTCAAGTATAAGTAGTGTAACTAACACAACTTTCATATATATAGATGATGTATTTAATGCTTTCTAATAAGCCTAAAATTACCTAGGACCCATACTTATGTCATGCAGCTTTTGTTCAATCTATTAAATGATATGAAGATACTATTAAGACACCAATCAAAGACACCTTATTTAGGTAACCACACCTTATTCAATCAGCAGCACTAAATGCTTGTTGCATGATTCATCCTTTCGCAATAGACTTGTGTGTCAATTTAAAAATACATGTTGACAAGACACATTCTTGTGTCACATACTGAATATCTCGGATATAGCAACCCTATGACTAATACAAACAAGACCTAAAGGTACTTGTCAAGTATTTTACAATGTAGTGTTAGGACTGGTTTAAGTGGTAAATGTTATATCAAACAATCAAGGGAGTATATGAGGTTCTACATATTGTGGTGCAATGTTGCCGGCAACATTCCCGGCAACATTCCATTGAAATTATGCCAAATTTCAGGGAACATTACAACTTTTATCATTCTTTCATTAAAATGTAAATATTTATGATAATTATTTTAGTGCAAAGATGATAAAATTTATATTGCTTCTAATTTTGTCAAATTTTCAGGCTGTTTATGCCGTATTGTTGAAATATTAGTTTATATGGTGTGGTAATGCTGTCAGCAATACATGATTGTAAATGATACCTTCAAGATCAACACAGGCTTGATAATTGTTATGAAAAACCGTACTGTATACAAGTATGTTAGTGATTGTTTATGCAAATTATGTATAATAGCAAATAACTACAATATTTATAAAATCTTTTCATGGAAATGTAAGAATATGCAAAAACAGGCCACTACACATGCACAAGACACATAAAAGCTTTAGGTGACACAGTTTTCCTCACAAATGATATAATTAGTGCTAAACAACCTCTACCCAAAGGGTCTTAGAGTGGGAGTACAGATTGTAACCAATCTCATAGTTTGAGTAACAGTGTGAAAGTGTTAGATATTTATGAAGTCAAAAAACAACAATTTCATAAATTTAAAAATTTTAGAATAACAATCTGTTTACAACAGTTTACATCAATGAGGCCCTTTAAACAGCAAAATCAAATAGAATACTGTACAATTTTGCGAGTACAAGTGTAACAGGAAAACTATAAAGTTTACACTGCACTTGATTGCAGTATGATTGCCTTGTGCAAATAGTTGAATGACCCAATCAATATGTATGTATATGAGTTCATGTTTACACTTTACTTACACTGATCACTCACAGTTATTAACGGAGGTGAAAGCAAATCTAAGATTTACGACCTAGAGATATGCAAGTATAAATTGTGCAAAGAATATTAACCTATCTATATAATTCGTGTAATTTTTAATAAGAAGGTAACTAGGATACATAAATAACTACAGGGAAATGAAATGGTTTAATTAATTAATCAGTTCTATTAAACAATACTGCATCATTTAGTAAAAATGAGTAGTTCGATCTAAATCAAGGTCAAATTAAATGATTTTTCTATGGTTTTTAAGTTGTAAAGATTTTCTAAGTAAGTAGGTCTGTTTGGTGATGCCAGAAGATGAGCTACTGAAAATTATATTATAGGACGCAAAATAAAGACAAATAATATGCATTGTTGTGACAGAGCAGCATAAAACAACTTAATGGTAAATATTGAAATAGTCTGTGGCCATGACTTGCTAATAACAGTCTTTCAATGTGTGCTATTTCTGAGTGTTGCATCATCCATAATGTTGAATGGCAGATTTGTTTTGAATTCTGTTATCATGCATGAAATAAGACTAAATACAAAAAAGAAGGCTGATATCAATAATTGTGTCCATGATACTTTAAGAGATAAAAATAGTGTAATGATGATTAATTTGCACAAAAATGTTTCAATGATAAAAATGGTTCAGTGTAAACAAAAGGCATAAAATTCAAGCAAATCAAAACTTAGAGATATCAGTTGTTTCCAGGTACTGATGACACCAATTATAATATTTCAATCAACATAATGTTTCTTTAGCAAACAATGCATCACTGAAGATGAAAAAATGGTAAAACCACATGTGTCAACAAACACCATTTACATTTCCCAACAATTTTAAAAACTACAGGTGGGTACATTGTAAACAAAAAAGTTTGTTTACAAACATAAAGCTAATGAACGAATGTAAATAGAGTAACGGCCGCAAACCCTTATCTATGAATAGGTAGGTGCAACTCACCTCTTAGGCAGCAGCATCGCGGCGGAGCCCTTCCGCTGGAAAACCCCGTCCACGAGGACGCCATTCTTGCTGTTGCACGTCAAGTAGAACTCCGGGTGGTCGTAGAACAACTCCAAGTGCCGGCGCGAGATGAAGCTCGAGTGTCCCATGTTCACGTCCACCTGTCCTCGGCTCGAGTTACGGCCGATCACCACGCGCTTCTGCCGGATGATGTACTCAAAGTCCCGGCCGTCCAGGCGCGCGATGGCAATCGGCGCCGGCTCCTGCGCCCATTGCACCTTCGACGGCGACGGGGGCGCCGACTTCAGCGACAGGAGCGCCCATGCGTCGCTCTCCGAGCTCCGCGTGAACTGAGTCTGGGCCATGTCAGCCACGCGCGTACTGTATCACCAACGCTGTCCGCTCACGGGGCGTGTACAGCTTGCACGAGGGCACATCACAAAACCGCCGACTCCGCGACGCAACCCGGATATCCGGAGCCTGCCGAATCCGTGCCTACTCTACAATTTGAGGTTACTGACGGGACGCACATGCGCAAAGTTTCGACTTGTGCGGTAAACAAGAATTATATAAACCACCACACCACCACGTGATAAAACTGTATACATATACCTACTCCGGAACTGCGGATCGATACAATTCTACACGATGGTGCCGTATATGAACAAAATATTATCCTTTCGGGAGTTGCACAACCGAATATTCGCAATTGGATCGAAATTAGACACTAAAGTAAACACGAGGCGAGAACAAAAATAACCAAAAACGTCAGTTCGGCATACGCAGTTTACAAGTTCGGTGCGCCATCTACACGCTAACAACAAATCAAATCATTTTGCATTCCGTTGCACAGAGCTCCTTGGAGGACATCGTTTTTCAGTTTTTTATATTATTTGTTTAGCGAAAGTTTGACAAGTTTACACTCTGAATATTACTTATTTAAAAAATAATAATCTTATCATAGTATTATTTCAGTGAACAGTACATTATAGCTATTTTTCTAATCCACGTGAAACCAAAGCCACGTGGAAAGAAACGCTCTTATAGTGATGTACATCCTGAAGTACAGTAAAAGCTATTAATCGAATTTAATCAATCGATATTGAATTATTACTCGAAAACCTAATAGAATAGGAAAATCATGTTTCATGATTTGTTGAACTTATATCGATGCATAATTTCCAGCTTACTTACACTAACAGAGTAAACTGTTGGTGGATATTATACACCGACGACGACTCCAAAAGAATTTGTCTAATCTAATACAAGACATGCGAGTTTTTGGAGGTTAAATAACTTTACCAATAAAAAAAATCGTAATAAAATAAATATTATTTCCCATTAAATTGCCAGCATTTCCTCTGTATATACCTATGGTTGTCTGGTAAAGAATTATAGCATTAAGTCTGCCTTATGCACCTTTTGTTTGTGCATGAAGTGTTTTTAATAAATAAATCAATGTTAAAAAGTGCCTGTTTACCTTGTAAATGAGACCTTACATGCGCCAGTCCGCTCGCACTTTTCAATCGTTATTAGCATTATTTATTATCGTTATAAGGACCTATTTACATTGATACATGATTTATCAAATTACACTTATACACACGTGTTTGTTCTCTAAAACATAAGCGACGGTTGAAACTTGCCCCAGGGTTGTTTCATGCTTGATTAAGGAGAACGCACATTTATCCGCGCCGAACGAAACGAATCGACCGCGTCGAAGAAATTATGAGATAGTGTTATGAGCGACATCTAAGGTGGCCGTGGAAGTGAGATAAAGATTTTATCCGGCAAGTCGTCTGAATCGTCTAGGATTTCTGGGGTTCTTCCAGATTCGGACGATTCGACGCGAATAAGTGTGCAGGGTTTCAATAGATTTCATATAAAAAATTCTAAAATTCGTTTCGTTCGGCGCGATCGAAAGGCTTGACTTCAGCAATTTGCAAAAACTGTATACAATCATAATATAAAATAATGCGTTTAGTGTTAGATCATTGTTTTTATCAAGTGGATAACTTTTATTCCGTAGCTGAATGGCAAAAAACGAAATCCTTACAGTTTCGTCAATTCTGCCGGTCTGTGTGTATGTAACAGCCACTTTATTCTGAAACTATTAGTATCACATAGATGAAACTTGGTAGGTAGAAGTATCTTGCCAACCGCTTTACGATTCATAAATAAAAAAACTATGACCTTTTTTAAAACAAATAAAAATAAATTTCTTATGTCTATGGATATCTCATATATTATCATGTCATGTTCTTATATCTATCGATAGGTCTCTTGATGACATTGAGTTTTCTAAAACGATTTTATCCGAAAGTCAAACGTTTGTATGACGGATTTGGCGCATCAGGGTAAAGAAGTCAAAGGGAAGCGCTTCCTACCGACCGGGTGATATGGCCGGGGACCAAGGTCCAATGATCACCGTCTTGGTTTATTCATATGTACTTAGTCCGCTCTAAATCTCTAATATCGCGGTTCAGTTTCCATACTTCGACTATAGCGCCATTTAGTCGCGTCGAGCCGAGTCAGCGTGTTGCTATGATTTGTAGTGACAGCGGTTGATCATAGATGTCGCTACAATGGAGGCTTCCAAAGTGGTAAAATGGGCGACCCATCCTAATTTTTGAACTAAGCTAGTATTTTTTAAAAAAATACAAGATGTAGATCATTATAAATACTTTCAAGGAAAATTGGTTTCAACGAGATCGAACTAGTACTGTATGAGGTATAGCACATTTTAACAACCACAAGTATAACTTTGTCAACAAATACTATGAATAACAAAGTTATTTTTGCTGTCATCAAAATATTGTGGAATTTTGGTTAAATTATAGTGGATCCCTAAAGCGGCGTATAGAGCCGAGATATAGATATTTTTGTACTTAGAGGCCGCGTCACATCAGATTAGATGAGTTTTCAGCTTCGTACAACACCTGGAAGTGGTAGAACCGGATGCTGGCTGTCTGAGCCAGCAGCTTTTTCTCAATTTCTCCAAAACGCGTGCGTCACGAAGGTTCAAATCTGGTCGAGAGCTGTCACTAACATCGTCACATCAGTAAATCTTAAAAACATTTGTTCGAAACATAACATTTCGTGAAATATAGAGAAATACAAGTTGGCTCAGACGACCGGATATCAGGCTGTCTGAGCCACACGTTTATCACGATTTCTCAAAAAGTACTGAATCAAAATGGATGTAACTACTTCGGATGACCGTCACTTACGCGTCACATCACATTTTATAAGAAACAGCGCTCTGAAACCCTCTGATAGTTGAAATCTGGAAAGTCAGAAAATGCGAAATTCTGGCTGTCTGAGCCTAGTTATTTTGATTTTCCAAGAAAACTATTGCGTCACAAACGATGAAACCTGGATATATCAGCGTCACTAATGATTCATTATCGCCCTAGATATGCTAGATCTCTATAGAAGCCTGGCTCAGACGGTCGGATGTACTCGTCTATTTGCCAGTTGGTTAGGGTGATTCACGAGCCGCTTTTTGTAATTGGCTGAGCTGTTTTTGATTTCTTCTCTAATCAAGTTGATGTCCAGTACGTCGTGCAGTTCCTTGTTTCTGATAAACCAGGGTGCGTTAGTGAGTTGCTTAAGGATACCATTTTGCGCTCTTTGCACTATGTTGATGTTGGAGTCACAAGCTGAGCCCCACAGCTGAATGCCAAAGAGCCAAATGGGCTTAAGAACTGTGTTATAAATGAGGAGTTTGTTGTCCAGGGACAGCTTTGAGTTTCGTCCGAGAAGCCAATAAAGCCCACCGTATCGAAGGTTTATGTTGTCTGTCTTCTTTTGAAGGTGTTCTTTCCATGTAAGTCTCCGATCCAGGTGAACTCCAAGGTACTTCACTGAGTCTCGTTGTAGAAGTTTGCTCTGACCTAATTTCACTGGTGGGCGATTCCCTCGTCTGAGAGTGAAAGTGACTTGTATTGATTTTGAGGCGCTAGCGTTTATTCGCCACATCGAGAGCCAGCTGTCGAGAGCGTTCAAACTTTCCTGGAGCAAATTTGACGCTTCTCGTGGACTTTTATGCGAGGCCAAAATAGCGGTGTCGTCTGCTAAGGTTGCAACAACCACTCCCGGGAGCACAGGTAGGTCAGATGTGAAGATAGTATACAATATGGGCCCCAAGACTGAGCCCTGTGGTACACCTGCCCGTATTTCCCGAAAAGCAGAAGTGCATTCTCCTTCTCTCACTTGGAATATTCGGTCAGTGAGGTATGACTATATGATACGATAAAATGGATGTGGCAGGAATTGTTTGACCTTGAACAAGAGCCCTTTGTGCCACACTCTGTCGAACGCTTGCTGCACGTCCAGGAATGTCGAGGAGCAATACTCCTTTTTCTCCAGGGCTGTTCTTATTGCTGCACAGACTCTATGGACCTGTTCGATTGTTCCATGTTCTTGCCTAAACCCGAATTGGTGATCAGGAATTGTGGATCTATCCTTCAGTGAAGTGAGCAATCTTTTTAAGAGGACCGTCTCTAGGACCTTGGAGGTGATTGGTAGTAGGCTGATCGGCCTGTAAGACGCAATCTCATGAGAGGGCTTCTCGGCCTTGTGTATCATAATAACTTGGGAGATTTTCCACAATGCAGGGAAGCATCCAATTCTGAGGGCACAATTGAAGAGAGTTGTTAAGAAGGTTACTGCTTTTTTGTATAATTCCTTAAGAACCTTTTTGTCAATCAAGTCGTACCCTGAGGCTTTTTTATCATCTAGCCTGTGGATTATTTTCCGCACTTCCCTAGGCGTCACCGGTCTAAGTGGCAGATCAAGCTGGAAGTCCTGGGCTATTATGTTATCAATAAAGCTTTCATCTGTCCCAGTAACAGGGTCGTTGGGTTTGAATACTTCAGCGAGATGACCTGCAAATACGTCTGCTTTTTCTTGTTTTGTTTTTGCCCAGTTATTTTCCGGTTGTTTAATTGGAGGCTTCGGAATCTTCGGAAAGGGTAAAGTTTTTGCAGGCCCTCCAGAGGGAGTAGTTGGTCTCACGAGTTGCACTTAATGACTCCAGATGGGCTTGGACTGTTGCATTGTTAGCTTCAGCTATCAGTTATCTTAGTTCTTTGGCTGCTTTATTATACGCTGTCTTGTCTGCCGGATGTCGGCTGATGTGCCACACTCTGCGGAGTCTGCGCTTCTCTAGGAGTTTGGATTTGGATGGCCCAGGGAATGCTTTTATTTAGCATGTTGGTTTTGGTTTCCATTTCCGGAGTGCTGTTCCAGCAGGCTGCCTGAACTGTGCTTGTAAAGTCTCTTACTGCGTCCTCAATTTCTTGTTCAGTTTTAGTGAGATTTTTAGTTTAAGATCTCGATCAATTAACTCTCTGAACGAATCCCAGTCTGTCTTTCTATTATAGAGGCAAGGTCTTCTTTCATATTCCAGCGCGGTGAAGCTGATGGTAAGGATTACTGGAGTATGGTCCGAGGAGCCATCTAAGCAGGACTCACACATTGAGTTCAGTCTTGAAAGCCCTTTCATCACGAAGAAGTCTATTAGGTCTGGAACCTTATTTTCATCTGACGGCCAATGCGTTGGCTCCGCTGTGGATAAAGTAGTGAGGTGATTTATCCGTTATGCATCTAAAGAGCGCTCTCCCCCTTGTAGAAGTGAGTCTAGATCGCCAGTGGACATGTTTCGCGTTCCAGTCTCCACCTGATATGAAACGTGGTCCTAGAGTTGTCGGATACTGGGAGAACATATCACTTGTGATTTTGTGTCTTGGTGGGCAATAGATATGATGCAGATGCTGTAACCACGAAGTTTCCACACTTATCTTCAACTCTTATTGCTGTTGACTGGATGTAGTCCATTTGGAATTGTGGTAATTCGTCGTGCCTGATAGATGACCTTTCAAATATAGCGGAGCCTCCATGGCCGATATATGAGATTGACAGGAAGACGCTAGCATTCAATCAGGGTAGCTGATACAAAAAGGGAATTCATAAAGCTGATCAGAAAACTAATATATTTTTTATCAAACCATGGCAAAGTCAAGGGTACTAATTTAAAAGATTGAGGAGATTTGGTCACATTAGATCTGACGACCGCATTAATTTTCGATAATGACAGCGTTAGTTCAGATTTTTCCGTCAGCCAAAAGATCGATGTCGCTCTGCATATCATCTAGTCAAAATAGGCTAATAATGGCTGAAAAAAATTATTTCACTGCCCGAAACTGTTTTTTTTTTATATCGACGCATAATCGATTTTGTCTAGTCTATGGCTTGATGCTACAGACATCACTATTTTATTTGTTTTTGCTGACGTCATAGCATTTGTACCAACCAGCCAGCCATCCTGATACCGATACTCTTTCATTTGTCATTGGTTTTGATAATATGCAAAAATGTACTGTAAAATAACAAAATTCAAATCGTAAATTCTCATCAAACGCCGAAAGTGAAAAATTGTAGGTTGTTTGTGCTGTATATTAAGAACCAAGATAATTATCAGCTTACTATTTTCTAATTAAAAAGGTGAGTGTATGATTAATAAATTGGGCGCCAATTTTAAACAAATATTTATTAAAATTACGAAAAAATACATGGTGTATGCTGTAGTAATATTTGATATTTATTTATGTTCTTTTCTGCTATTTAGGCAAGCAATTTTTTCTGCGCTAGCTTGTAGCCTATTTGTTTAGACTGTATCAACATATTTAAAAAAAATAGCCATGTGAATTTTATACCTCAATAGTAAATAAATAAAAGCCATTATTTATTGCACCATTTATTAGACTAGACAATTATCACAGACAAAGGTCCATACATACATTAAAAAGATTAAATTAGGCACTATGTATAATAAAAACAAAATTTTCAATAATACAAAGAAGTTAGTTAAAAACTACCAGTCAGTTAATCATCAAGCTGTGTCAAGCTAGCAACTCCTCTGTTGATCCAATGTTTCTGTGGTACATTTGAATTTAAGGTGACATACATGACAAAGTTGCTGGAGTGCCCCGTGGTGGCCAACACCCCCTTTCTCTCGCTGGTCTTATATATGGGGCAGAAGTAACAGGGTGGGGGGTTGAACTCTGCGATAAGAGCAGGTTGGAACCAAATGATGGGGATTGTGTCAAAGAGAATCTTGGGGTAGGACTCGTCAAGTTGCATCATCTCACGGTTCCATCGGGCACCTTCCAAGTACAGGCCCTGTGGGAATAAATAATAATAATAAGATTCAATAAATGGGGCATTTTACGTGAAGTGTGCAGTGAAAAAAAGAGTTAGGTCTGTGATTTTAGTTAAGTAGTTAATAAAAAAATATGAACTTCCAAAAATTTTTTTTTACAAATTTAACTAGAAAGTCAGAATTCATATTATAAGGGTAATAAGATTAGTAAATTTAGTTTTCAATTCGCTTATCAATTTATTTAAAAAATATCGTTTTTGACTGATAGTGACAATCAAAGTAGTGGATATCTTGCATTTTCTGAAAACTTTAAAGACCTCAATTTTTAAAACTAGGCTAAAAAATTCAAAAATAATTTATATCTGTATCGAGGGCATGTACAGGTGTAATATAGCAAAATTAAACTAAAGTTAGAAAATTTAACTGATTTTCTATCCATCCATTTTGTTTGGAAGGCCAAGGAATAAATAAATGGCTAGTAAATTCTAATATAATTTTATCAAGTTCATTAATAAAAGAAACAATGAATTTTCAAAACAATGAAATCACTCATAATAATACCATTGTATTAGCTTGAATCTATAGCACAATCAATTGTAAAACAAATTAGTTTTATTTGTCATAGCATAAACTTATAATATTTTTTTACTATCCCAGCTCTTAATTGATTATACCTACATAAATATTAAAGACAATTATCGATCCCTAAACAAAATGGTGTTTAATCCGAATATTTGGTTGCTTTTTCTATTCATGTGCTTTATCAAAGGGTGCTTAAAGCTAAAAAATTCAAAAAAAAACAGTGAGGTCCATTTTGTTATCAAACATCTATAACACACGCACATAATGAACCCTTAACTAAGTGCTCTAGAACAATAAAGGTGCGGTCCATTTTTGTCATCAAAATCTATTATACACACGCACACACACCCTAAACTCACCCACACAAACACGCTGTGTTCGTGTCCTTGCTTATCCACCGGCTGCGATTGCTGCTTGCGATTCAATACATCAATAAAACCGTTAAAAATAGCTGGAGATGTTGACAAGTGCATGCCGCGAGAGTGTGACATTTAAATGCTATGATCCGGTGAATAACACCGTATGCTGTTTATATAAGAATCAAATCTGACTGAATTGAGATATTTCGATAAATAAGTTATGGCCGGAGTACTTAATATGTAACAAGATCCATGTTTTCAAGTCTAGCAGTCCTTGTTACTTATACTAGAATGGGCGTGCGAGTGATAGAGAAGGCTATAACCGAAAACTCAATCAAAATCACAAGAATAGAACCTGTTGTGGCCTGATTGTGAAATACTGCTGGTTTTGGTGAACAAATGTCTTGTCTATCAAGTCACGTGGTTATGCTATTTTCGGACTGTCCAAATATATGTTATATTATCGATTTCGATATCATGGTATTTGTGTTGTTAACTGTTAGCCATATTCTTACATACTAGCGGTTTCCTGCGGCTTCATTCGCATAAATGTCAGATCTAAATATGTAATATCACAACGAATTCCGGCAAGTGCTATTCTGATGTATGAGCTTTATTATGAAAAGTTTTATCAAAATCCATTCAGCAGTTTTTGCGTAAACGAGTAACAAACATACATCCTCCCTTACAAACTTTCCTATAACATTAGTGAGATGATGTAATTCAAATAATGTGACTTTTACTTAACATGGTCTCATGGTTATTTCTGCTGCATATCCAATGTTAAGGTTGCACTTGATTTAAAATACACAACCATATCAGTAACAATAAGGTTATTGCTTGTGCGAGGTTGCGTCCATTATGAATGGCTCATACATTACTTCAGCTTATATTACTCTAAACAGAGTACTATATTGTTATAGTTACAAAGTGTCATTATTTGTAATGACCTCTGGAAATCATCATATGAAGTAGAATATTGTGGGTGCATCTTTAATAATCTGTCTAGTCGTAAACCATAATATTGCAGGCTGTCTTATTTCTGCCACCTTTTTAAACAATAGGTAATAGTGCAATTTTCCTTATGGTTTTGCCCTCTTAAAAATGTCTTCACCAATCTACTTGTCTTCAAAATTTTTTGATAGATAGCGATAAGACCGCCTAAATTGTACATTTCCTTAAACGAATTTGTAAATCAATTTATGTTATTTGCAATAAAGAGTTATCTATTTATTAATACTCGTATCTTAGAAAAGTTTGGGCGTAGTATTATTACATCATAGCCTTAACAAATTATGGAAGCAACCCATACTAAATAAATCATGAGTTCCGGCTTTTACCAAGTCTCGTTGTATTGCTCAGTTTTATTTTTATATGCGCCACACAACACATCAATTCATTTTCTAAGTAAGGATTTTTATTCTATGCGTTACAAATACCAGACAATGACGGAAGCGTCTCTCATTAATACTCAATTCTCTCTCATTAATACTTAAAAAAATATAACATACATGATTAAGATACCAATGTTCGTGCTAACAGACACATACAAGCATTTGCCCCTTGCGGGATTCGAACTCGCGAACGCTGGTTTCTTTAGCACCAGACGAGTCGTGCTTAGTAAACTGCGACAAAATCCGTTAAATTTTATTCCAAAATGGCAACATTTCTAAGTATCCATACCCTAAACATATAAATACATAGTACCTGAACACCGCTACATACCTTACAATACACCCCAAACTCGGGTGCCTCGACACACTCAGACTCCATGCTCGTGATGGTGAACTCGAAGTGGACCTGGTCGATGGGGATCTTGTTGTGCCGGGAGTAGTTCTGGAGAACTCCAGTGAGGAAGGACTGTGTGAAGTAGAAGCCAGAGATCCAGAAAACCATGGGTGGGCCCTCGTCTATCCAGTCTTGCAGGAATTTCAGCCTAGAAACAAAATGTAATCTAGCAAAGTCAAGTTAGCCTGTAACATCCCACTGCTAGGCACAGGGCCTTAACTTCACTATAAGGTAGTTTTAGGCACACTCCACCATGCGGGCTCAGTGCGGGTTGGTGGAGGGTTTGTTTTGTAAGGCAAGCGACTAACTTTGCCGTCAGATGTTATCAAGCCAACCGCCGACCAACGATTTAACATGCCTTCCGAATGGTTTCGAATGATTTTAACACTCACAGTGTCATATGTAATATTCATAAAGATGAAATAAGAAACCAAAAATTTGCGCACGGGCGGGACTCGAACCAGCAACTTCTGGCTTACCGGGTCAAACGCTCTACCGATAGAGCTACCGTGCTGTCAGTCCGACCTTGCGAAATTTGTGTTCTCTTATGGATACGTCAGCACGCGTGACGCTTAGCGCCATCTACCCGTCTGTTAACGCAGCAGTGGTCCAAGTAGTTATTCTTTACAGAATAAATTCAACTTGGAAATTGATGATGCTTCGCTATCTAATGGTTTAGAATGATTTTAACACTCACAGTGTCATATTTATATTCATAAAATGCATTTCAAATAGCCTGAGACACGATTTGAACCCGCATCCTGGTGAAGCGGGGAAACTCTATAAACTACTCGGGCTTTAAGATGCTGGCAGAACTGATGAAATTTTATGAGAATACTCGACAAACCACTGAGCCCAGCGATATATTTTAAGATGATTGATGTAGGCGTATGCATAACTAAGTGTGAATGTGCGTAAGCTACCCATGACTCAAAATAATTTTAGAATATGTTAATGCAACGATATTACAGTTATTTTAGACGCATACCCGCTTTTATCCTCCTGTTTACTTTCGTTTCAGAGAGCTTAGCACTAGAAATAGGCCAGTCTATTTACAACATGTTTAAAGTGCTCTTCTACCTCATAATGATGGTCCACTAACTGATGAAATATTGATATTGTTAATTATAGATTTGATAGCGTTTTCATACGCTAAGTAAAACCAAAACTTTAATAAATACATTTCAATATTGGAAACCACCTCCTAAAGATTAACTGCAGACAGTCGATACGATACGAAGTACTATGTGTATTCAGCCAGGATCAAAGCCTGATCCGGTAAAACCGGCACACCAAACAGCACGATTTTTAGAAGGAGGGACACGCTCCGGGATGGGAGATGAGACCGACTAGCCGGAGCCTATCGGCCACAACCAGCAATACATGCATCAAGTCTGGTCTAGGAATATAGGGAGAAAGAGGGTATCATAAGAGGGCTAAGCGTTGATGAGATGGGCGATCTCCCTTTGTGGATACGCGTAGGACTTCTTCTAGATCTACTTTGGTACTTTTGATTTGGTTATATGGTCGATGCAAAAAAAAAAACTTTTTTGTCTTTTCAGGAAACAATGACCGAACAGGTCTTGGGCAAGGAGACGTGGCCGGCGGAGGCAGAATCAGCGATCAACGACATCAAAAAGCATGTGAAGGCCGCCAACATCTCCCCCCAGCTCCAGAGCACCAATCAGCGCATCTTCATCAACCTTACCACCCTGGAGAACACCGATTACTGCATCGAAATGTCCGCGTCCGGCTTCCGTGTCGTCGGCAGAAAATACGACGACACCACACTCTCAGCCATAGAAAACATGAACTATGAGACACCATACGCGCTCCTCAACAGCATCAGCCAGAAATACAGGGAATCCTTCGGCGGAGAGCTCATGAACAAACTACTCGACCTCGCCAAGAACGCCGAAGGTTGAACGATTACTGAGCTTTAATGAAAAACTTAGTTTTAGACTTCGAACGTGTCAAGAAAACATGTCAGTATTCAACCGTGCTATAATTTAAGTTCCTCGATTGAGACACTATACAGATTTAGATTTTAGAATGCCGTTTGTACTTTCGCACAGGTTTTCGCTGCACAGAATTGTATTTTATTGTTAAGACTTTACAAGGAAACAATCCTGGACACAATATAATTTTTATTTTACGGCTATAGTCGTTCACTGTCACGAAAAGTGTTAACATTGTTAACTGGCGTGGCCTACTCAGATACTGAGGTCAATTTTTGGGGTCCATTGAGGTTGAAATTGGAATTTGACGAGGTGGTGACGGAATTGTATTAAGATTTATTATCTGTGTTAGGAACCTTTGTTTCTTTATATGACTGTCAAGCTGCGTAGTGTTAGTGATTTGTATCGTGCGACGTGCAGTAATGAAGCTTACGACGCCGTTTTACAGTACAATATCAGACTGAGTACAAAATGTATTTATAGTATACAAGTGTGTGGCAACATGCTATGTAGTAACTGTGTTGTGATAGTAAATTGAATTTTCAAAAAAGAAGTTTATTGTTTTCTAATTATATTTTCCGGTATAGTTCTTGTAGTAGAATATTGAAAGTCCATTCGAGTGAAGGCGTAATTGCATTTCTCTAGCTCCAGCCCCAAGCTCATGATGCACAGTTTATAAAACCTTACCGATCTGCGTACGTATTGCAACTTTGACATTTATACTCTGCTTTACTGTCAAATATGCCATTCGTATTGCGAATTCGCATTATACTGATAATAAATATAATAAAATATGAATAGTAATATCATTGCAGTATCTATACTCATATTATAAAGCTGAAGAGTTTGTTAACGCGCTAATCTCAGAAACTACTGGACCGATATGAAAAAATATTTTCTTGGGTTGGATAGCTTACCTATTTATCGAGGAAGGCTTTAGGCTTACAAACGCTGAAACATCACGCTGGGCGGGAGGAGAGGGAGCAAACTCAAAAGGCGCCGATGTAGTCGCGGGGGACCGCTAGTTATTATAATAAAGCTGCTCGAAATGGTTCGTGTAAATATACACACGGCGCTGAATCTTCTTTCGCTTAAACGGTCACAGATCGAAAGACCGGCGGTCGCGTAAACAAAAGAATGTTGATAAACACATCCGTGAGGGATTTAAACTTGTCTTGATACGATAGATAATATTATTTTATTGATAAACTGCATGGAAATTAAACAGATTAAGCTGGACTGCAATACGTCCCCTGGACAGTAAGTTTGGCATGTACGACGCTAGCTAGCGAGCGGCTTCATCGAAGGGCATCTAAGCAGCCCTTGACAAACGCGTTGTTGCACCCCAACAGCTCCGTGTTTATGCTGAACATCTACAGGCTGTAGAAAAAAAGAACAACCAAGTTCAAGGGTTGTCAATCGAGTTAAGAATACCTATTGAAAAAAAATTAGAAAAAAACATGATAATTTTTGATTTTTTCTTGTATTCTAGACTCGAGTAACTTAAGCAACCTGAATTTGGCTTGTACTTTTTACACCCTGTATAAAAATCTTGTTTTTTTATTTGCTTTGTCCTTTAGTCCAAACTCAATTGACAACCATCTCCTTGAATTTATCTCGTACTTTTTAACCTCTCGTATGCTTAGTCTCAGATCTGTGCAACCCCCGTCGACTGCTTTGTCTTAGATCTAAGACAAGATGACTTTGGTCATCTTTTACGCAAAAATAACTCTTACTATAAATCAATTACGAGTTTTATTCCTAATTTCCGCTTTCCAATAAAATAGTCAACCATAAACACCATTCATCCAGTCAAATTGAAACCATACTTTAGTCAAAAAGTGTTTTTAAAATTGCGAACCCGTTACGGTAAAGTACGATCACAGTACTCCGGAAAAAACTAAGTTATTTGTGGGAAATCTATAAAAAAAGATAAGTAAATGTAACTTTTTGTAATTCTTTATGTTTTCTGGAACCAATAAATAAAAAAATCTCCTATGACTTCTCTAAAATAATTATGGTAATGACGAATAAAGATTAGGTGTTCCCTATCAGATGTAAAGTACAATAATGTTCTCAGTGTTTTTACGCGTAATTGTAACATACTAACCAAAATGCTTTTGTAGTTTTGATCGATGTTTATTATAATTGTAATTTACACTAGTTTTCTTTGCAATAAGTACAAAATATTGTCAGAAATCGTTATTTTTTACGAAACTGGCATTGAATTGAGGACTGGCAGACTGGACTGGACTAGACTGGAGAACTGGCATTGATTTAATTGAGGGACGTAAGGGAGCTTAACCAAGACCCAAAGCTCCAAGCCAACCTCACCTTCACGCGGTGCGTCCTGTTTCAACAGACGAGGCTCTGGCGACCGACCGATGGCGGGATAACCATCCAACAAAAGGCGCAGTAAAATGTTGAGCTGTGATGGGCAGCAGCGTCACACTTAAAAGATACTGCGCCTCTGCGCTCGCCAACCCGCCTGCCAAGCGTGGCGAGTACTGGCAAATACCCCCCTATATGGTAGGACACAAAAAAACCAGGCCCCCAGTCTCCGGCAGCCCCGCTATTCCTGATTCCGGTAGCGGTCACGGTAACGGCGGGGCAGGGGGTGCTAAGAATCCCCGGAGGCGATCTCGCTACCACCCCCAACGACAACTGGCCCTGGTAACTTATAACGCGTGCACACTGAGGACAGACGAGAAGTTGCTCGAGCTGGAGGAAGAATTGAGCAGGTTACACTGGGACATAGTGGGTTTATCAGAAGTCCGTAGAGAGGGCGAGGACACGATAACTCTGAAGTCTGGCAACCTGCTCTTCTACCGGGAGGGTGACCAAAAGTCCCAAGGTGGTGTTGGGTTTCTTGTCCACAGGTCCCTCGTAAACAACATCGTAACCATCGAGAGTGTGTCGAACAGGGTGATATACCTTATACTCAGAATAACCGAAAGGTATTCGCTGAAGGTCATACAGGTATATGCACCGACCTCGAACCACCCGGATGAAGAGGTGGAGGAAATGTATGAGGACGTAAGTAGAGCCATACACACTTCCAAAACCTATTTCACTGTTGTTATGGGGGACTTCAACGCAAAACTCGGCAAGCGAGGCGAGGATGAGTTGAAAGTGGGACCTTTTGGATATGGTCAAAGGAACGCCAGGGGAAATAGGCTGGCCGACTTTCTGGAGAAGGAGGGACTCTTTGCGATGAACTCTTTCTTCCAGAAGCCGCCTCAAAGGAAATGGACCTGGCTGAGTCCGGATGGCAAGACGAGAAATGAGATAGACTTCATCATGACCACCAAGAGACGGTTATTCAATGATGTCTCCGTGATCAACAGGGTAAAAACCGGTAGTGATCACCGTATGGTCCGAGGCATATTGAATATAAATGTCAAATTGGAAAGGTCCCGCTTGATGAAGTCCACGCTCCGACCTACTCGTGCCCATATCCAAAATCCCGAGAGCTTTCAACTCGAGTTGTCAAACCGCTTTGATTGCCTAGAGAATTGCGTATCAGTGGACGAAATAAACAACGGGTTTGTGAAAACTGTCCAAACGGTCGGATCTAAGTTTTTTAGACCTGGCCGTAAAAATAGACCTCAAAAACTCTCGGTCCACACTCTCGACCTTATGGCAGAACGTCGATCTATGGCACTGCAGACCTCCGTTAATGCTCAAACCTACAGGCAGCTTAATAGACGAATAATGAAATCTCTGCGACATGACATTCGTTCCTTTAACACGAATAGTGTTAAAGAAACAATAGAGCGAAACCAAGGCTCCAAAGTGTTTGCAAGGGACATGTCTATTGGGCAAAGCCTGTTGACGAAGCTTAAGACGGAGGACGGCAGTGTAGCGTCGACGAAAGCAGAGGTTTTGAGGGAGATCGAAAGGTTCTATGGGCAGTTGTACACCTCAGTAGCCAAACCCGTTGATAGCTCGACCGGAGACCCACGAGCTATCCTGACCCGACACTACACTGAAGACATCCCGGACATCAGCCTCTACGAGATTAGGATGGCCCTGAAACAGCTAAAAAACAACAAGGCACCTGGCGAGGACGGAATCACAGCAGAGCTCCTGAAAGCGGGTGGAACACCGGTACTTAAAGTCCTTCAGAGACTCTTTAATTCCGTTCTGCTAGAGGGCATCACGCCTGAGGCATGGAACAGGAGTGTGGTGGTGTTGTTTTTCAAAAAAGGAGACAAAACCTTATTGAAGAACTATAGACCCATCTCACTCCTGAGCCATGTCTACAAGCTGTTTTCAAGGGTTATCACGAATCGTCTCGCACGTAGGTTTGATGACTTCCAGCCTCCCGAACAAGCCGGTTTCCGAAAAGGCTATAGTACCATAGACCACATTCATACGCTAAGGCAAATTATACAGAAGTCCGAGGAGTATAATATGCCTCTATGTTTAGCTTTTGTGGACTATGAGAAGGCCTTTGATTCGATCGAAACTTGGGCGGTGCTTCGGTCTCTTCAGCGGTGTCACATAGACTATAGGTATATAGAGGTGTTAAAGTGTCTATATAACAACGCCACCATGTCGGTCCGAGTACAGGAACAGAATACGAGGGCGATTCCATTGCGAAGAGGTGTAAGACAGGGCGATGTTATATCTCCGAAACTGTTTACAGCGGCATTGGAAGACGCCTTCAAGCTCCTGGAATGGGAAGGATTCGGCATCTCCGTCAATGGCGAATACATAACACACCTTCGGTTTGCCGATGACATAGTCGTTGTGGCAAAGACGCTGGATGATCTAGGCACTATGCTCGAAGACCTCGACCGAGTATCCCAACAAGTGGGTCTTAAAATGAACATGGAGAAGACGAAAATTATGTCGAGTTCCCTTGTTGTACCCACTCCAGTATCCATTGGGAACTCAACTCTCGAAGTTGTCGACGAGTACGTCTACCTGGGACAAGTGATCCAATTGGGTAGGTCCAACTTCGAGAAAGAGGTCAATCGACGAATCCAACTCGGCTGGGCAGCGTTCGGGAAACTGCGCAAGAGCGTCTTCTCGTCTCAATTACCTCAGTGTCTGAAGACGAAAGTCTTCAATCAGTGTGTGTTACCAGTGATGACATACGGATCCGAAACGTGGTCTCTTACTATGGGCCTTATAATGAAGCTCAGAATTACACAACGAGCGATGGAGCGGGCTATGCTCGGTGTTTCTCTACGAGATCGAATCAGAAACGAAGAGATACGTAGAAGAACCAATGTAACGGACATAGCCTTGAGAATCAGTAAGCTTAAGTGGCAGTGGGCAGGGCACATAGCGCGAAGAACTGATGGCCGTTGGGGCAGGAAAGTTCTAGATTGGAGACCCTTCGACCAAAGACGCAGCGTAGGACGTCCACCAACAAGATGGACAGACGACCTTAAAAAGATCGCAGGATCAAACTGGATGCAGACCGCTAGTGATCGGTCGCTGTGGAAAGCCGTGGGGGAGGCCTATGTTCAGCAGTGGACGTCCTTTGGCTGATTATGATGATGATGATGATGGCATTGAATTACACGCACACATGGAAACGAAGTCCGCCATTTTTTCTTGTATCGACACGACTTTTTGAAACTGACCGTTAGGGATCTATACAGGCTGGTTTTGGAATTCAAATTATACTCAACAAACACATATTTTTTTCAAGCTTTCGCGCTCCGTCTAGTAAGCTATATAATATGATTTGTGTCATGACCTGCTGCTGCAGCCAGGATTGTCTTCTCGCGAGGGAATTCCTCAACGGTGAACAGCTCCGACATAAAACTTTGTGATGCTTTCTGTATAGACAGTGGAACAGGATTTGTGTCACGACCTGCTGCTGCAGCCAGGATTGTCTTTTTGCGAGGGAACTCCTCAACGGTTTACAGCTCCGACATAAAACTTTGTGTATGCTTTCTGTATAGACAGTGGAACCGGATTTGTGTCATGACCTGCTGCTGCAGCTAGGATTGTCTTCTCGCGAGGGAACTCCTCAACGGTGAACAGCTCCGATATAAAACTTTGTGTATGCTTTCTGTATAGACAGTTAAACCGGATTTGTGTCATGACCTTCTGCTACAGTCAGGATAGCCTTTTTGTCAGGGAACTCAACGGTGAACAGCTCCGACATAAATCTAGCGATATTTTAATCATAGTTACTTGTGAAAAATACAGCATTATTTTTAACAGAACGGTTTTATTTCTAAATCTATATTTTAAAATCACGATAAATATAAACTTAAGCTATTTTTGTCCACCGAAAATATACCTGTCCCTATCTACTTCTTATAATGCGAATGAAACAGGTTTCCGGCGACAAAAATGATATTACGCTGTTCCGTGTCTTATTTTCTAAATGAATACCCTGTATACACCTGTAAGCCCAGATCTGCGCCAAAGCATACGGGCAAATACTCGCTATGCCCAGATCTGAGACAAAGCAAATTGGCAGCTACAAAAGGACGCCATCTTGGATTAGATCTGAGACTAAGTAGACGAGCTATGCAGACAAGCCACGCACACATGCACACAAAATCTAAATAAAATCTGATATTATTTTACCGATTCTCTATAATATTGTCTAAGAAACGTGTAGTAGTGTCATATATGATAGGAAAGCCCATTTTTCTAGCTTGCCATACAATCCACATACTACACCATAGACTTTAACGACACTGAGAAAAAAAACCGAAAAATAGTAGTGTCAAAATGCCTTCTCTTCAGTTTTTAGATTGTTTTTCTAATTAAATGCTATAAATTAGCACTTTTTACATGTTTTATGTGAATACCGATATATAATTATGAATCTAAAAGCATGTACGCAGTCTAGTTTTGAAAAAAATACGTACAAATAAAATTCCAAAGTACAGTCTTATGAAATGCAAAATGGTGAAATTGTGAATCTTATTTGCTATTTTCAAAGTGATATTATTTGGTCTTCTATAGATAGAAATCAGTAAAGGTTTTGATAAACGAATTACTTAGACCTTCTTGTATGTGAAACATAAAGTAAAACAAGAATTGGTTAGCACAGTTTATTGAAAATGGTTCCTGTTTGGTAATAGGTGAAATGTTGATCATAAGTTTGTGTTCAAAGGCCTGTAGAATATAAATAAAACCTATTTAATGATTAGCATACAAAGCATAGGATGTGGTATTTATTTAGCTTTAAGGAACACTAACTAGTTTGGAATGAGCCCTAACAATTATTTTGAAGAATTTGAATTTTTCGACGACAGTGCGCGCGCGTGCTATTGTGGCGCGAAACCCCAGCAGACAAGGGTGCATTTTTGCGCGGCTTGACAGCATACGAAAGGTTAACAGATACTTCCCAGTTATTGTAGGTAGTCTATTATACAGGGAAATAGACTACATACAATAATCCGAGACAATCAAATGGAAGACGCCCGGTTGGATGTCCTAGGTACCGCTGGAAAGACGTTGTAGCCCAAGACCTGCTTAACCCCGTCCATGTTATCGTAAGACCTAGATGCATGGCGTGATCTGGTGTCGGAGGCCAAGACTCACTTTGGGTCGTTGAGTCACTCTAGTATGTAAGTAAATAAGTATCGCTTGCCTATTTTCCGGCTGACTGACACCTACAACACTCATTTTAATGATAAAGATATTTTTGTGCTCAGTCCACATTCATTTAAAAAATCTGTTTTGGACAAGCTGCTCGAAACATACTATTAGCACACACTATAATCCTTCTCTTTCATATTTATGTAGCTGTTCTTATCGATTAGCATTACATTGTATGTAATTCAGATAGAATAGTTGTTCCGACTATCTTTTAACTTTTTAAGTAGGTAATTCGTGGTGATCGTGGTTGATGTCACAGTTAAGTAATACTTAAGTTTTCTTAAGTCATCAATTTATATTAACACTGTGATGTTCTCAAAAACTCAAACTAAAAACGTTAATTTGCCAGGAACACAGTAAACAAAGATTATATTTTAAAGTAGACGCACATGTGTTCAGTCTACTCGCAGACGTGCAAAAGTTCAATTACAGTTTATGTAAATTAAAATATCTTGATTTAATAACAATTATAGTTAAATTAAATATTAGAATTTTGTCACCAACTACAATATTCATTATTACTATAGAAGAATTTGTCCATAAGCCAGTTATTCAATTCCTTTTTAATTAACCCATAATTGCTTAAGAATGTTTTTAACACTCACAGTGTCATATTTTATATTCATAAAGATGAAATGAGAAACCAAAAACTTGCGCACGGGCGGGACTTGAACCAGCAACCTTTATTTTATTGGACTGACAGCACGGTAGCTCAATTGGTAAGAGCGTTTGGCCCGGTCTGCCAAAAGGTTGCTGGTTCAAGTCCCGCCCGTGCGCAAGTTTTTGGTTTCTTATTTCATCTTTATGAATATAAAATATGACACTGTGAGTGTTAAAAACATTCTAAAGCATTAGATAGCGAAGCGACATCAATTTCTAAGTTGGATTTATTCTGTAAAGAATAACTGCTTGGGCCATCTG
This sequence comes from Pyrausta purpuralis, assembly GCA_963924145.1. NCBI lineage: Eukaryota > Metazoa > Arthropoda > Insecta > Lepidoptera > Crambidae > Pyrausta > Pyrausta purpuralis. Next base: position 6,729,168 of record OZ001644.1, read on the forward strand.
TTCCATAAACAGACGGCTAGATGGCGCTAAGCGTCACGCAATTGACGTTTTCATAAGAAACCACAAATTTCGCAGGGTTGGACTGACAGCACGGTAGCTCAATTGGTAAGAGCGTTTGGCCCGGTCTGCCAAAAGGTTGCTGGTTCAAGTCCCGCCCGTGCGCAAGTTTTTGGTTTCTTATTTCATCTTTATGAATATAAAATATGACACTGTGAGTGTTAAAAACATTCTAAAGCATTAGATAGCGAAGCGACATCAATTTCTAAGTTGGATTTATTCTGTAAAGAACAACTGCTTGGGCCATCTGTTCCATAAATAGACGGCTAGATGGCGCTAAGCGTCACGCAATTGACGTTTTCATAAGAAACCACAAATTTCGCAGGGTTGGACTGACAGCACGGTAGCTCAATTGTTAAGAGCGTTTGGCCCGGTCTGCAAAAAGGTTGTTGGTTCAAATCCCGCCCGTGCGCAAGTTTTTGGTTTCTTATTTCATCTTTATGAATAACCCATAATTGAAACAAAAGCAATAGTTTGCTTAACCCAAATAAATGAAAAAACGTATATAGCCTGCTGACTGACCTTGACAACAAGTCAGCCACATATGACCCGAGCGGTTTCATCGAAGGGTACGACTTGGACATCCACGCAGCCGGCACGATGCCCTTCACGAACGCGTTGTGGCAGCCCTCCAGCTCCGCGCTCATGATGGCCAGCCCCTGCGCCGCTAGGTGCACGCCGTGAAGAGTTCGCGACACCACGGCTAGCAGCCGGTTGTAGCGGATCAGTTCCTGGAAAATAGCCAGCTACCGACCTGGACAACAAGTCAGCCACATAAGACCCGAGCGGCTTCATCGAAGGGTACGACTTGGACATCCACGCAGCAGGCACGATGCCCTTCACGAACGCGTTGTGGCAGCCCTCCAGCTCCGCGCTCATGATGTCCAGCCACTGCGCGGCTAGGTGCACGCCGTGAAGAGTTCGCGACACCACGGCTAGCAGCCGGTTGTAGCGGATCAGTTCCTGGAAAATAGCCAGCTACCGACCTGGACAACAAGTCAGCCACATAAGACCCGAGCGGCTTCATCGAAGGGTACGACTTGGACATCCACGCAGCAGGCACGATGCCCTTCACGAACGCGTTGTGGCAGCCCTCCAGCTCCGCGCTCATGATGGCCAGCCCCTGCGCGGCTAGGTGCACGCCGTGAAGAGTTCGCGACACCACGGCTAGCAGCCGGTTGTAGTGGATCAGTTCCTGGAAAATAGCCAGCTACCGACCTGGACAACAAGTCAGCCACATAAGACCCGAGCGGCTTCATCGAAGGGTACGACTTGGACATCCACGCAGCAGGCACGATGCCCTTCACGAACGCGTTGTGGCAGCCCTCCAGCTCCGCGCTCATGATGGCCAGCCCCTGCGCGGCTAGGTGCACGCCGTGAAGAGTTCGCGACACCACGGCTAGCAGCCGGTTGTAGCGGATCAGTTCCTGGAAAATAGCCAGCTACCGACCTGGACAACAAGTCAGCCACATAAGACCCGAGCGGCTTCATCGAAGGGTACGACTTGGACATCCACGCAGCAGGCACGATGCCCTTCACGAACGCGTTGTGGCAGCCCTCCAGCTCCGCGCTCATGATGGCCAGCCCCTGCGCGGCTAGGTGCACGCCGTGAAGAGTTCGCGACACCACGGCTAGCAGCCGGTTGTAGCGGATCAGTTCCTGGAAAATAGCCAGCTACCGACCTGGACAACAAGTCAGCCACATAAGACCCGAGCGGCTTCATCGAAGGGTACGACTTGGACATCCACGCAGCAGGCACGATGCCCTTCACGAACGCGTTGTGGCAGCCCTCCAGCTCCGCGCTCATGATGGCCAGCCCCTGCGCCGCTAGGTGCACGCCGTGAAGAGTTCGCGACACCACGGCTAGCAGCCGGTTGTAGCGGATCAGTTCCTGGGGTTTGGGGTGCAAATTATTTATTTTGTACTTGTTTCTGAAGTTTACGTGAATACTACGCATTACTTCAACACTATTTACGGTCATTTTTCGCGGATATTTAATACATTTTAAATCCCGACGTTTTGAACACTACAGCGTTCGCGGTCACGGGTAGACAAAGATGTTATTTGACAATTACAGACTTTAAAAAAAACCCGGCCAAGTGCAAGTCGGACTCGCGCACTGAGGGTTCCGTGCCAACTTTAACTGAATTAGGAAATCCACTTACTTCCACTTAGTAAAATACCACAATATTTTGTTGACAGCAAATATAACTTTGTTTTTCATAGTGTTTGTATTAAAAAACAAAGTTATGTTTGCGGTTGTTGTAAAGGTGCTATATCTCAAAAACTTCTCGATCGATCCCGTCCAAACCAATTTTCGTTGAAAGTATTTGTTAAGATGTACATTATATATTTTTTTCAAAATTTACACTCGTTTAGTTTAGAAATAAGATGAGGGGGGGGGGATACGCCCACTTTACCACTTTGGAAGCACCTATCTATCAAACGTTAGACTTTAAAAGACAATGGTTTTGGAACCTCTATGTCATTTTAAAAGACCTATCCGTAGACCTCACACGCATAGGTTTGACAAAAAAATTTTTTTTGGGTTTAGTTTCATGTATCCCTTTAATATGATATTTTTTTTATTTTTTGTTTGAGAACCATAAAGCGGTTACCAGAATACATCTTCCTACAAAATTTCAACAGTGTAATGCTTTTAGTTACAGAAAATGGCTGTGACATACGGACGGACAGACAGACAGAAAGACAGACTTGACGAAACAATAAAGGTTCCGTTTTTTGCCATTCAGCTACGGAACCCTAAAAAGTGCGATTCGTAACTGCTATTTAAAAACCTAAAGCGTATTCATCTCACCTGTTTAAGCACAGTGTTCATGCTGTTATAGTACTGCACGGGGTACTTGTCGGCCACGTCGATGACGTCGTAGGGGCGCGGCAGCCGCGACAGCATCTCGCGCGTCAGCTCCACCACGCCCCCGCCCTCGCGCGCCTCGCCGCCTCCGCCCAGCGTGAGCGACGTCTGCGTGAGCAGGCAGCCGAACAGCAGCTACGGGACCATGAGCGGAACTAAGGTTTAGCAAGGCATAAAGCCAGCGAAGATACATAAATATTAAATATTTGACAACATCACATACATAGCTCAACCCAAGCTAAATAGCTAAAGCACTTGTGTTATGGAAATCGGAAACAATGGTGGTACCACAACACCCAGACCCGAGACAATATAGTAAAGATCGTTTTCTACATTGACCCGACCGGGAATCGAACCCGAGACGAGATGGCGACGCTTGAAACCAGCGTGCTAGCCACTCGACTACGGAGGTTGTCAAAGAAGATGATGAAGATGATTGCGAGGAACGAGGATGCGTAGTTTATGTGTGAAAGCTGATTTCATATGTGGAACAAATATGAAACCCGAGCTGACTCTTCGAGTTACTCTAGAATCGACCATCTCGCTCTCGTCCTTTATTGAAAGTGACTAAAATAGCTAAAAGCGAAAGAGGCCGGAGAAGATTGCAAGGAACTAGGTTACGCAGCATCCTCCTAAGGCGCAATTGCGGTGGCGGTCGCGTTTCCGCGGTGGACTGCGTGCGCGTACGCAATTCGCGCGGTGTCAGGATACACGTTACGTAAACAGTTATAAAATCTTATTGAAACAAGCTATTATCATTCTGTAAAAAGCTTATTGTTACTGAATAAATAACCTATGCTTGTAATAAAAAAAAAATGTATTCAAAAATGAAAAAATAGAACCAAACAAATTCGTGGTAGGGTGACGACATATACGAAAAAAATTACGAGAAAAAAAATTTTTTATCAATAACTGACAGCAACCGGATCTGTTTGCGGTCTATGGTGTAGAAACATCTGTTTTTTTACTCATAAAGGTCAACATGCCCAAGGAATAAGCATTTAAACACCCATATTTTTTTTTGCAAAAAAGTAATTAAAAAGCGCCCACAGGTGGGTGCTTGGTAAAATCGCGAAACTCATGCTCAGCGCCCACCATCGGGCGCTCTGGCTATCCAAGGGTTATGTGTAAAAGTTGATTTCTCATGTAGAATAAAGAATAAACATGAAACCCGGGGTCACTCTTCGAGTTACTCTAGAATCTAACCATTTCGCTCTCGTCCTTTGTCGCAAGTGATTAAAATAGCTAAAGGCGAAAGAGAGAGAGAGAGCCTCAAGCGTTTATAAAGGCGCATCACACAAAAATATCTTCTTATATACAGACTTTATGTAACGAAAAGTTTATGTACATGTTAAGTCAGCCTAAATCCTTTAATACGTAGTAGTTTACATCATAATTCCTGACTGATTTGACTATGGAACCCCATATCCAAAACTGAACCGTTCTCAAGTTATTTTTTAAAATATAAATATTCCCTTTTTTGTCTATTACTATAAATTATATTTATCATAACGCCCAATAACAGCCGTTATGGTAATTGGTAATCCCATCTTGATCGAATTTCGACTTATCAGTCCACAAGATGCTTTTAAGAAACGGAGGCTCTACCAAATCTGTTTTGAGCATGAATTTGCAGAAGTCCAGCCTCCTTCTTCGATGACATGTACTGGCGTGTAGTGGCAGGGGTAAAGACCAGCAGTCTGCACCGTAAATCACCTTATCACTGTGAGAGGAGAGTCCAAGTTCTCGGGCAATAATATTGGTTGATGTAGTCGGATCCTGACGAAATCGTCGAAATATCTCAATAACTCGCTCTTCATCATCATCATTAACACGTGGTCTACTCAGGTTGGTTCGTCGCCTCGAAACAGAGCCAGTCTCTCTAAGTCGTCGGTAAACTCCGTCGAAGACACTAATATCCGGTAGTCGGAGGCCTTGATAACGTACTTTGTATTCTTCACGAGCTCGTAAAGATACACTTGCAGTACCAATAACATATCATAAATATCGTCATATTCCGCGTTCGTGAAGGTCATTTTCAACAGTTCCAAATCAGAATCACAAATCAAAGTCCAGTTAACAAGCACAGTCACGAATAGAAGCAAACAGTCTAAGTAAAACAAGCGAAATTAAATAAAAAACGAAGAGCAACAAGTATGGCATCTACTAAGGACGAATCGCGTAAGTAGAAAAAGAGAAAAAATATTTTCTAAACAACAAAAAAACATTTTTGACACAAAAATTAAACACGGCATTCGCCTGCCAGCACGACCAAATAGACCAATATCCGTTTTTCCGACTTCTTAAGCGGTTGCACAATAGGCACTGGTAGCAACATATCGAAATACAGTTATTTTTTCAAACCTGGGAGTCTTTCATTAAAGTTTTTATTGAGATCCCTTTGCATGTTATACCTTATCAGAAAGCTGAACCGTAGACATCTTAACGCACTTCTGCTGTACAATTGTCGTAGACTTTAAAAAAAAATATCTTACAAAGAAAAAGGACTTGTCACAAATTCATTATTTTTTTAAGATGATTCGATCGTGTAGGTACTACAACTCAGTTGATACGGTTTCTTGCAGTTTGAGTTTAAAATAATATACCAACTAATTTACTACGCAAAAATAATCCAAAAATTAGGTACTAAACATAAAAAAAGGACATAGACAATAAATCGGAAAAATTTATTTAAAAAAATCATAGACCAATAACTTACGAACGGTGAATTATATATCCCAAGATATAGGGTTCCATAGTCAAATCAGTTAGAAATGATGTAAACTACTACGAATAAAAGGATTTAGGTCGACTTAACCTGTAATCCTATAAATCCAACCATCTCACTCTTGCAACGTGCTGCGCTGGCTCAAGTGACAAGAACAACAAGACTACACGTTAGCCAGAGTATCAGCGTGTCACTCACAGCAGATGCCTCCTTATTGTCCTTCGTGATGTCCGCGTTCTCGTGCAGCCCGAACACCTCAGGCTTGGCGATCATGGGCAGCGCTCGAATGTGCTCGAGGACCGAGTTGTAGTCCATGCTGTGAGGCATGCGGTAGTTACCGCTCGGCGAGAAGGAGTAGCTGGAATAGTGGGCGGTGGTGAAATCATTCAAATAAAATAGTAAGGGTTATTCCGATTTTCCACACTAAAAATCCACACTAGTGTAGAAAATTTTACTTTTTTTCTATTTATCCATAACGGCGGGTTGGTGTGGAAAAATGGACAAATTGATCCACTTCACTAGAAACGTTATTTTATTATTTGATAAAACGTTAATAAATAAGTGTTTCGTGCAATTACGGCATATTTTTGGTAAATAAAAGATTTTTTGAAGATTCTGAAGTTTACGATAATACTCTACTACATACTTCTTATTGATCAATACACTATTGTTACAAATATTTGTTGCGGGGAGCTACAATTAAGAGCAAACACGTATTTTTTTTTATGTAAATTGTTTTTTATCAATAAATTTGTAGAGCCAGTAAGTGGAAGTACTAAAAATTAATAATTTCAATTTCCAATCTGAAGTTATCAGTTTCCACGATTCGTACTGATGTATAGGTGGAACATTAAGCCCGTCAGTGTGGATAAATGAACAAAAAGTCCTATTTTCTACACTAGTGTGTTTTTTTTATGTAAAATCGGAATAACCCAATAATAAAACTCGTAAAGTACGACAAGTCCGTACTGGATACAAAAATTGATCAAAAGCTAAACAAGTTTGCCAGGGCATTGGCAGAGCGTTGTTTTTGACTTTCAGTACCTGAACCTAATAGTTTCGGTTCATCTGCCTTCTGTCAACATACTAATTTAAATTGTGAAAAATTTTGTAGGTAGTTTTATTTTGATTTAATTATAAATCATTAAAATTTGAATTGAAATTAATTAAAAATCCCTTGTTAATTGAAATAAATAAATTATACATTTGTAGTTGCATACCTAAAAATGTAGTGTAATGTAACTTATCCATCTTCTAACACCTCCAAATAAATCTTTGTGAGTTAATTTATAGTAATTTGTTTTTCTCTTAGTTAATTCGAGGGCGCTAACAAGTGCTACGAAATGCTGTATATTTAATCCTACATTTCGTTATTGCGACCTTAATACCTTTTCTCTGTGTCAGTTTTGGGGAAAACACGTTTGTATAACAATGCAGTTTCATAAACAGACGGCTAGATGGCGCTAAGCGTCACGCAATGGCGTATTCATAAGAGACCACAAATTTCGCAGGGTCTGACTGACAGCACGGTAGCTCAATTGGTAAGAGCGTTTGGCTCGATCAGTCAAAAGGTTGCTGGTTCAAGTCCCGCCCGTGCGCAATTTTTGGTTTCTTATTTCATCTTTATGAATAGATAAGATTAATAAAACGCACGATATACACAATACACAAACAATTATAATACACATAAAAGATTATCAAAAGTTGGCTTGTGACCATACTATGGTGAAATATCTTGTGTAAAAAATGTAAAAATGTGGAGATTGACTTTTAGTTCCCTGGCCTGCTGATTTATATTGCGGTGATATAGACGATCTCGATAATGTATATGAAGTTAATCTTAAGCTAGGCGGTTCAACTATCTCCAGAACCAGATTTATTTATTCAAACTACATAAGAGTTTAATATTAGCAACAGAAACTGTGAAATCAATGTGACTTGTGTCATATAATGGTTTATCTGTATACTGGTATGGTAATAAGGCCTTGAAATATAACTCTCTACTGTAATAGAATAGATTAGATGTATTTACGAGTACCATTTAAAAACAATATATTCAATTTAAATTTTCATAGACCTTGCACATAAAATATCTTGTGTCACAATCGCAACCAGAATCTCTTATGTAATGTAATAACGGGTTTAAATTCATTTTTACATACACAAGGCTTTTTATTTATACGATGGAACATATTTTTTTTAATAAAGTCCATTTTCTTATATTTTTTTCAGTTTTACAACGGTTTTATCGAAAACTCGAATTTTACACATAGTAGGTATCAAGGTCGCAACGACGATTTTAAGGCGCTTCTAAAAATTAAAGTTTCATAAAAAGTTACTTGATTGCACTATAGAGAGTATACTCGGTTCAAACAACATCACACGACACATTTTCAATGTTATCAAAATGTACGCTCACTCAGGGTCAGTGGTGACCTCTTCGTTGTAGAATATGGACAGCAGCGACATGATGAGCCGCCGGTCTTTGTCGTCCGTCACGCGGCCGCCGTAGTTGCATTCGCCAGCGAGGTAGTTGAGCGCGTCGAATGGCGTCTCTGCGTATTCGGTTAGGAACATCTGTCAACAAAACAGATTCTAAAAACTGCTGAACGTGCGGACCTGTACAACGCCACTGATAACGCTGTGTCAGTCGCCGAGTATTGGTCCTCAAAAATATAACGCTAAAGTCGACACAAAAAGAAGAAGATCAGAAAGCCGTAGAATTAATTGGTAAGCTACCAGCTTAAAGACACTGACTGACTGCATCATTGGTGTAGCGGTTAGTTCGCTGGACTCTACCCAAGAGGTCCCGGGTTCGATCCCGGGTTGGGTCGAAATTTGTTTCTGGGTTAATCTGTCTTGTTAATACTCGGAGTTAGGAAGTTGGTGGTGATGACACCCCATGTTAGTATCGGAGCCGTTTCACCAAATAAATGAATGTAAGGGGCAGGGACTGCACTTGTGTATTGGACACACATCTGGGCACTATAATATCTTTCGTGTACCTGACATATCTCTATTGAGGTACCTCCATTACCAGAAATCGGTAGGAAAATATTATAAGACAACATCGATAAATATCTATATCTAATAAGTTTTTTTTTTGGTAATCGACTTAAGGTTTGTCGTATTCGCGTAGTAATAAGTAGTAACATATATAGAAAACTGCTGCTGGAACAGCACCAAATTCAGAAGTCAATAAAGCCCTCTTAAAGGGTCCCTTTTCAAGGTGAAACCGTCGCTGGTTAGGACACGTCCTTTATAAGACTGCAAATGATGAGTTGAACACCATATTTCTATATACCGGGACCTCAGCGACTTGTTTCAATTAATAACACAGATTGCTTGCAGCTTACAGCTGTACTATAGCATAAACTAGCCGTCTATGACGTCACACAATAACCTGGTAAAGATTCGTTTAGCTGGAGTAAAATGAAATAAATGGTTAAGAGCACTTGCCTGTAGCTGCATGACGCAGATGCGCAGGTCGCTCTCATTAAACTCGTACTGTATGTTCCAGCCGAGCGGGCCGAATGCGCGCCGCTCCTGAAATCAAATAACATGTTAATTTACTTTCTTTTGAAAAAGAGCACATGGGTGTTAGGTCGAATTCCCATTTAAGAAACGTGACGGCGTTGTACGACTGTCGTAACTAGCTGTTTCCATTAATCTGTTTGTCGCATTAAAATAGTCGCCGTGTCGACCTTAAAGTGAACACCTCCATTGAAATATACAACCAACGACGCTTTAGACAAACGACACGATAATCCGTCCCCATGACCTGACCTTTCTCTGGAGCTGGAGGTCCACACCGTGCAACCGCTTCGACCGGAACACACTCGCTATCCACCTGTTTGATAAGTCTCAATTTATACGGTAGAGGTCTCTGCCGCTTTACCACTTTCAAACGACGATGTGATTTGAAATTCTATAAAACGTGTATACACCTGAAAAGGTAGATCTAAGTGTAACCTGTAATAGTCATAAGATCTAAGGTTATACAATGACCTTGTTTCTATCATTATATATAAAAATGAATCCTTATTTACCTTGGTGTCAAGACCGATTTCGCTAATTCAGTTTTTTTTGTGTTTTTATGGTAAGGAGCAGGTTCTTGTAAAAGAAAAAAATAAGAAAATTTAGAAGGTGGACCTTTTTTATGATTTTTAATTTGTTAAATTAGTCACCGTCCGGAGGAAGTAAGAAAAAATATGGGGCCGGGGGCGAAACAAAGTTCGCTGGGACTGCTAGTACGCAATAAATTTAATTTCTCAATCGACACAATAACCGGCGTCCCAACGTGGGGTGCAAGTGGTTTTGGCCCCTAAGGTGGTAAGGCGGCGGTGACCCCGACATACCTGCACGATCGCGTGGAAGAAGCACAGCGCGAACAGCAGCCGGCGCCACTCCTCGGTGCGCGGGCACGAGATGTAGAACTCGGGGTCGCAGATCGGGTCCGAGATGTACGAGCGGTAGATGTTGTTCTTGAGACCTTTGGGCGCTTCGTTCGTCATCTTCACGCCTGCACAGTTTTATTGATGATATACAATTGTAGGTCATTCATTAGGTGAAACACAAGGCAAATAACAGTACAGTGATGTCAGGAGAGGTATAGCTTGCTTAGTGGCGTTTGATGGGGAACAGCACATGTACAACCATATACGGGGTCTAACGAAATCAACTATCGGCCTGAAATGAATACGATAACAAAATATTGACACGGTATGTTTTTTCGTATTTAAGGAGTGCTAATGTTATTTTGATTTTCTCAGAAACTAGCCTGTTTTTTATCTCAAATTTGGTAAGCGTGATCACTGATCAGGTGTGATACCCCCCATTGGCGGTCGATCAATGATTTTGTTAGACTCTATAGATGTGTCGGGATTGCGATTGCAATGGCGTTGGTATACTCAACTAATAAATTTAACGTCTATTAAACCTGTTTAGGTGTTAGGAGTTTTTTAGTAAATAAATAGCCAGTCAAATGGCTTTAAGCCGCAATCTCTACCAATAGTATGTAAACTGTCTTTTTTCTTCAGTTTTATCAAAAAAATTTAAAGTCGGAGTGATCAGCTTCTTCTTAACGAGTTCGCTCCATCGTCGACACTGTCTATGCAACATCTGGTCTTTTCAAAACTCACTTCATACAAAATTTCATGTTAATCGTTGAGCCGTTTCCGAGATCCAGTTTTACAATAAAACAGAAATTTGGCCACGATTGCACCAATGTTAAATGACAAAGAAGCCTATGATAAACCATGTCTGCCTAGTAGCAGCCTTATTCACTGTTTTCTTAAAAACGTCCTAATTGTAGTTAGGAGGGTAATTAGGAGGAGAGGAGTAGGAGGTAGGGAATTCCACTCTCTAGCGGTACGCAAAAGAAATGTGGACCGAAATCTTTGGGTGCGTATTGTTGAGATCAGATGTATACAAGAAATACTCGTTTATAGTATAGGATAAATATGTGAACAAATGATAATGACTCACTGACCCGTCTCATTGACATTAATTTATATATGTGTACCATATTATGTATATTTAAATGATGTGTATGTTTATATACTAAATACATATTTATTTATTTTTATATAATCGTATATAAGTAATTGGCAGTACGTATGTTTATCATTGTATTATAGTTATCTTTATCGCTATTTTCTTCTCTTTTCTTGGCTCCTACAACTTTACTTGCACCGCCTGTATGTATATATTTTACTCTGTTCTGACCTATGGTTATCTGGTAGAGAAGGCTCTTGGCATTAAGTCCGTCATATGTACAATTTTATAAATAAATAATAAATGAATATCCTTTGGTCATTCCCACACATCGCCATCTAGTCCCAAAACAAGCTACTCAAAGCTTGTGTTATGTGTGCCAGACGGATATTATACTTAAATACTTTTTCGTTTGTAAATACATACATGATATACATAGAAACACCCAGACCAATGCAAACAGACATGTTCATGCGCACACAAATGTTTGTATTGTGCGGGGATCGTACCCGCAATACGCTGCGTAGTAGGTAGTATTTCTCGACCACTACACCAGACGGGTCGTCAATATGTATGTTTATAGTTTATAGTATGTTTTGTGCATGAAGTTTTGAATATAAAAAAAATATAGCTTAAAAAAACTAAAAAAACTCGCTTTTATAGCTAACCGATTCAAAAAGTAGAAAACATTTCTTTGTTACAAAGAGTACGAGAATAATTCAATTCAGAGTAAAAGTTGCATTTTGCTACATTTTCAGAACTTTTTACTATGTTTTTTTCATAACTCTCAGCACATAGGTAGTTGCATGTAGAATAATTGTAACATTTAATATATCAAGCACCCCACGCTTTGTACTCTGAATTGAATTATTTTCTAACTCTTTGTAATTAAAAATTATTTTCTACTGTTTAGTTCGGTTAGCTATAAAAGCGTGGTTTTTTAGTTTTTTTAAACTATAATTTATTTTTCATTTTTTAGTTCGATGTTTCAATTAATTATTTGCGGACATGCGACACGCGATAGCTCTATCTTTCTTACTCCCTTACAGAGGATCCACGAAAGAATTTATTAATCCTGGCGGTCCTTATAAGGATATTGAGAAACTATTATTAAATTATTGCATTGTCATCGGTCCTTGATACGTGTGCAAAGTTTCAAATTAATCAAACTTCTGGAAATAGGTGAAAATTATGCTCAAAGATTCCATTACATACATACATAGATACAACCCAAGCTAATAAAAGCGTGGTAAAAAAATGGTTGTAAGTGACCGACCGTTCTGCAGTACGGTGACCGGGAACGCCTTGCTCGGATACGAGGTCAGCCAGCATCGGAAGTGGGTGTGCGTCGCGTGCGGCACGACCACCTCCGCGCAGATGCGCTCCAGCTCGCCCATCCACGACTCCATCACGTGGCAGTTCTGCAGCACCACCCACCCGCCCGTCTGGATGGCTTGGTTTATCATGTTCGCTGCGATCGGGCCCTGGGTAAAGGGGGTGATTTGGTTTGAACGGTCTTTTATTTCAATATGCCACACAAAAAAAGTTTGCAATCAATTTGAAAAATATAAATCTTTTTTGTTACGGTAAATAAAATCATAACATACTAATTGTATTGTTGTATTATTACAGAGATTTTATATTTCAAAAAAACACAACAAAATTTTTATCAAGTAAACAGTTACATTTAGGAAAATAAATCAGCTTATGCTTGTGATCACATTTTTTTTTGATTTTGTGCGTTGCGTCGTTCATGTTAGAGAAACAAAATAATGCATAGTCCTATATTTAAGAAATTACATACAACAAAATTTTAATAAAAATACATAAATTAGATACATTATAAATCTATTCATAATTTTTATAGCAGCATATTAAGTTGCATTATATTTACTAAAAGAAAAATAAATAGCCTAAGAAAACATGATGAATTCGGCATTTGATCAAGCTTAAAGAAGAAAAAAAACAAAGAAGTCGAAGTAAAAAGCAATTGACCAATCATACCCTAATTCAAAGAAGGTAGAAGGAGGCACATTTTTCTTATTTAGACTCATAATAAAACAACTGTAAAGATAAATTTAAAAGATTTTTTTTCCATAATTGAATTATAATAAGTAATATTTTCTTTCCATAAAGTTGAAAACGCTAAAGAGAAAAATGTGTATTTTTTAAATTCGAAAATTGTTCAAACCGGACTACAGATTATAACTCTTTTGGACAATAAAATACGCGTGCTTTTTGATTTGACGTTTGTCACAGCCAGTGTTGCCAATGTTAAAATAAAGCTGTAATCAGAAATTATCATGTTCAAATCTCCCCCTGTGCTAAGATGCCTACTTCCCTCTAAGAATTAAAGTATACCGCTCACCTGTCCCTGTCCCAGAGATATAGTCTCGAAGCTGACGACCTTCTTCTCCATTGAGAACTTCACTAGCCCCGACATGGGGTCTGACCCGGCCGACAGTATGAAGATGAGCGGGGAGCAGCAGTTGCTGTCATTGTACGACTTCTCAAGGTCGAAGGGCGGTGGCTCGATGTAGACCCGCCCCATCTCTTCGACCACGTATTGCTGGACGAGAGGGATCAGCTTGTCTGGACGGATACATCTGATGAAACAGAGTTGTTATCACGTTACGCGTTTGCAACTACTTTGGTGGTGCAGCGTTTAGAGTCGCACTTAAAAGAGACGGCTGCGAGTCACGGGATCGATCCCCGGATCGGGCCAAAAATATGTACCTCCCGGTCCCGTTTAGAGTAGCCCGGAGTTAGAAAGTTGGCGGTGATATTTAGGTATTTATCGTCATAATCGTTGTCTAGTAACACAAGCAAGAAAATACTAATAGAAAAAAAAAAGAAAATACTTCCAAACCAGACAATGAGCGAGTTGTGAGGCGATTTTTTCATATTTTATATCAGTAGCTACGGTGTGGGGGCATTAATAATATGAGATTTGGGTAAGTCATGTCAGACTATAGTATTAGTTGAAGACTTAGATATAGGAGACACGAGACTTTATTGTTTCCCTTCCTTCAGTCTACCTACAGGATCTATAGTGGTGTTATTGAAAACCACAGCCAGCAAATGCTGCATTTACAGGAAAGAAAAGCAGTCTTGAGTCTAGCTCAGCACCGAAAATCTGAGCTACATAGAATTCTGCTCAAGTTGTTGCCCCTAACCAGCGCTATGGGCACTCATAATATCATTAACAATAAGTTGGATCTGTTCATTTGTACCCTGAGTGAATTTAACCGAGTAGGACTAGTGGTTATTTGCTATAATAATTAATTTAACAGTTAGTTATACTGTGTAGTTAAATTAAGCATATGGACTGTACTGTCGCATTGGGTCAATCTTGTAATAATAGAATAAGTTAAATAAATACATGCAAATACAGATACAAAGTTGCTAAACTCCCGTAGACGAAATAAAACATGAATGTTGAAACGGCTATTGGGCGAGCGCTATTTTGATTGCGAGTTGCTGAAATATTTTTCTATTTGTTCTTCCTTATTATATTATTATGTTGTTTTGTTGCTTGGCAGTAGTTTTGACTGAATGTTCATGTTAATTCATACTATTTTTATATGTGACAACCTGTAAGAAGTTTATAAGTTAACTATAACATCTCATATGCTCTATGTCAAAACCCTGGTTTCCTGTAATAAAAAAAGTAGAAAAATAATTCCATATAACTAAGTTTCTGGTTTGAATGTGCTTACCTCAGTAGGATCAGCTTGGGTATTCCCCTGGTGTCTTCGTAAGGGGGCGGCAGTTTGTTTTCGTGGGGAGCTGATAGGTCGTAGAACGCTTTCCATTCCTTTATGTTACTCTCAAAGTTCTCTTTGAATCCATGAAGTCTGCGTACATATAAATCAAGTAAATAAGATTTAACGTCATTTTATTTCTTACCATGAGTGATACATTTTTTTTTTAATTATTCTTTTTTTAAAAGAGAATGGTACGATTACGGTATTAATTTAAATAAACGTACAGTATCAGATACATTGAAGCAAAGCAAGATACACAGCAGAAACTATGGCGGGCCAACACCTGAATTAGAAAAGCTCCTGTCGCTTAGGTTACTAACCCTCCATCTCGTATTAGGAGGCACTCAAGTGATAGAAGATAACAAATATTTAACTCTGCACATCTTATTGTGCTGTAAGTAAGTATTTTGGGGTTGTATTTTATTAAAAATACGAAGCCTATAGGTAAACCGCTTCGCATTCGCAACCTCAGGCGAGGTCTCAGAAGCGGTTTGCCTATACATATAAGATCACCGCGTTTTAAGTGATAATATTTAAAGGTCCAATTCAGCACTATAAATGAATTATATTTTGTACAAAACACTTTAGGTTTTTGTACGCTAGTTTTTGAGAAAATTATAGATTAAGGATTTTTCCCGTTTTTTTTTTAAAAAAATGGCTAAGATTAGAGAAAAATAAGGATGGGGCATTGAATTGAGGGAGGCGAAGCAGTAGATAACTTTTAAAATCGTCTGGGTGCAGTTTTAAAAAATGTCATTTTCTTTGTTAGACAAAATAAAAGCATTAAAATCTCGATTTTTCAAATAATAATAATAGTTTCCTGTTTCCAAGATGTATACAAAGACACAGTTAAAATATTATCATTTAAAACGATTTGATCTTGTATATAAAACAGTTGAGTAAATATGTATGCGAAGCTGGCGGTCCCTTACGCGGGCAGGTGGGTGGCGCGCACGATCTCCGACCAGGACTTGTCGGTGAGCCAGCCGGGCGCGGGGTTCTCGTAAGGGTTCTCCAGCGCCACGCCGCCGGTCAGCAGGAACGCTACCATCTCGTCGTCGAGATCACCCTGTACACGTAACGCAACACGCTAGTAGGGCCCAAAAGATAAGGAGACATGTTCTAGCCCCATACGGGCCATAATTGATTGATATTACACTAATATTGACGTTCATAAGTGGCATTTTGTGTCCTAAATTGAACAAATTATTTTTGACTTTGACTTTGCATTATTTTCCCACTGCATCATATCATATCAATGACCGTGCTAGGAACGTGTCGGGTACGAAAAGCAACGCGATACGCTTTACCTTGCCCACTGAACGGATTTACAGCGTTCTGTCACACCGTTATATGGAGCGAGAGCGAGCGAGAACGTATTAGAGCCGATGCGTTCCGTGCATGGCACGCTACGGTGTTGATCGGTGACGGAACGGTCTACTGGGCCAGGTGTCATATTACTTTCAATAAAACGAATATTTTTGGCCTGAAACGTTCCTAGCACGGTCATGGTACCTATGCTACAGTATACTGGGAAAAAACCTTTTGGTTTATGTTGGGGGCGCTTTCGAATTCTTTTGTGTTGGTCCTTTATATTTTATTAATGGCTTTATTCAGCATGTGGCCTGTGATAGAAGCAAAATTTAAATCGATGATTCTACAGAGTATTCATAGTTGCCTTGTCACAGTGCTTTAACTCAGAGATATAGTAATCCAAACCTGACCCCAAATAGGGAAAGAGCCAGGGGATTGATTGATACCTTGCGAATATACCTTAGCCCTCAATATGCCAAGCGTGAGCACGAGCGAGAAGATGAGCTTGTCCTTCTCGAAGAGACTCCGGCAGACGTTCTCGTAGATGCTCTTGGTGAAGTACGCGTTGAGGCCGGCGAGGCGCACGTTCAGGTCGTCGCTCTTCGCAGAGTTCATTATCGCCTGGTTGTACAGGTTTATGAACCTGGAAAAGGTGCTTTGATGTTGACAATACGGTGTTTAAGCCTATTACAGCAAAATAATAAGGTACTGTTATTGCACAAAAAGGTTTATCATTAGGAGGATTCACCAACACCGAAACGTTTTTTCAATTACGTTTTGTTTCGTGTCTATTTTAATAAAGATTGAATAACGGTCAAGTAGTAGACCAGTTTTTGTACAGTGCGATTAAAATATTATTGTATGCTTCTACGTACATGTTGATACTCGTCAGCAATTTTCAGACCCTTTTGGTAGCTAAATGTGTAGTAATTAGTGTAAAAATAATGTTTTCCTGCCGAATTTCGGTAATTTCGGGCTCGAATTAACAGACATGGATCAGGTATGCAGGAGATATTATAGTATCCAGATGTGTGTGCAAAACACAAATGCACGCTCGGGTCCTTCACACTCATAATTCAGTTAAACGGCTAGAATATGAGAGATCAGGCGCAGGACCAAAGGCTTAACGTGCGCACCGTGATACGAGGGTGTCATTAGCACCAACTTCCTGACTCCGAGCTATTTCCATGTATTTTCAAGACAGCGAAACCTAGGAACAAATTTAAGCCCGACCCGGGATTAGAACCCGGGACCTGTTGGGTAGCAACCAGCGAGCTAACCGCTACACCAACTAGGCAGTAATAGTGTTGTGTGTGTGTATAGGTTTCATGAAGAAAAAATAGAAGATCACCAGGTAATTGTGGAAACATTCTATATCAAAATATAATAATATAATGAAGCTGAAGGTATGTCTAAACTCACTTATCTTAGGAACCGTTGGGCCGATTTGAAACATTTTGTGTTGGATAGCTTATG
Organism: Pyrausta purpuralis; assembly: GCA_963924145.1. NCBI lineage: Eukaryota > Metazoa > Arthropoda > Insecta > Lepidoptera > Crambidae > Pyrausta > Pyrausta purpuralis. The sequence continues at coordinate 6,746,881 of OZ001644.1, forward strand.
TATCGAGGAAGACTTTAGGCTATAAAACATCGCGCTGCGACGGGAGGGGAAGGAGCAAACTCAAAACGCGCGGACGAAGTCGCGGGAGATCGGAGAACTTGTCCACAAAATTCAGAAAACTCACCAGTTGAGCGAATACTGGTACATCGGGTCGATGGCGCCCAGATCAGATATACAGAAGAACAAGACCGAGCTGTGTTTCGACACCGGCACGTACAGAAGTCTCGCTTCGTCGATCTCTTTCTCAGTGATCGCCGCCGCCGCTTGCTTCGATTCGATCTCGATTGACAGGATTTTGGAAGAGGAGAGGATTTTATTGGCTGATTCGTCTTCTAGGATGTTGCCCGCTGATGATAGCACCTGGTGAGAAAATGTGGTTTTAAATAAATATTGGACACCAATCACATACATTGCTCTGATCCCAAAGTAAGTAGCTAATCGCACTTGTGTTATGGAAATCAGACACAACGGTGCTCAACACCCAGACTCAAAACAATATAGAAAATTTTGATTTCTGTATTGACCCGACCGGGAATCGAACCCGGGACCTCGGAGCGGCGACGCCTTGAAACCAGCGTGCTTAGCCACTACACCACGGAGGTCGTCTTATGTTAGAACTAAACGTGTATTGTCGTGGTTATAGATTTTGTAGATACTTTGATCATCAAAGTAAGCAGATGTTTCTTTAATTATGTAGATACAAGAACCTCATCCATTGACCCATAAGGGTTTAATAATGGAATACGGTCTTACCTCATAACAAGAGAATAAAATACTACAATCTAACCTTTTTCTTTACACAACGGGCCAAGAAAGTCTGATGTTTAAATTAGATTTTTCCAAAATATTGCAAAACTTTTTTGTCAAAAAGGCCATGGCTTTTAGTGCTCAAATCATTGATGAGTTTAAAAAATAAAACATGTCTTTAAAAAGTCATTATTGTGGAGACGCCGTGATTTTTGATGAGCAAAAACGCAATTTTATTATAATCAAAGTGTAGGTATCTCAAAAAATAAGAAACTTAGAATAAAATGAGTGATTAGATTTTTGAACCACAGTATAAATCAATGTACCTCCAAAATCTTGTCCTCAATCTCCTTGAGCGTTCGCTTATTGTTAGCTCCCTCCACAATCAGCTGATTCTTCTTCAGCTCAAGTTCGGGCCGGTCCTGCGCCACCACGATGCCTAGAAGCTGGTCCTGCAGACCTTGTGGAGTTATCATGAAGTTCAGCATCGTTACCTAGAAACCCAAATATACAATTTAATAATTCTTAAACACATGATCATATAAACTGTATTAAAATAAGTAATATGACAGTTTTCAGTCATAAATGGTAGTACAATGCATCTATACCGCAACAGTTTCTCAGATGATTTCAAAGAAAATACATAAGCTCCTAATGTGTAAGGCACCAAGAGAGTTTTTTTTAAACAATGAATAAATAATTATGCGCCTGTCTACACACGAATTGACTTGACACCAATTGGAATTTTCTTTCTTGTAATAAATAATATTTGCGTTTAGTTCCATTCGATTTCTACTTAATTTTGTCTATCGACAAAATCTATTTAAAAGTATCGAATAAAAATAGAAGTAACCGATGCACAGCCATAATAATAACATTTAAATGACACTGAATCCCCCCCTTAAAGAATAATTTAATAATAAATAACCAAACATTAGTGAGGCCTCACTTTGACAGCGATTTCGGGCAAGTAGTGCGGGTTGCTGAGCCGCGTGGTGATATAGAAGCGGAAGCTGCTGTTGTACTCCAGCACGTTGTCGCCCAGCTTCAGGCAGTCTATGCCTCCCGATCTGAAACCAGTCGCATGGTGTTTCAAACCTCTGAGCACGAGGAAGAGTCAACTTAATAACTTTAATAGTAAAATAAGTAAGAAACCAGTCAACTTAATAACTTCAATAGTAAAATATGTGTAATATATAGCGTGTTTCGGCCTGTATTACAATGTCTTGATAATAGGTTCTGGTTAAAGCCATCTATTTTATTTCATTGACATGAAATAAATCTAATTATATCTTAGATTTGTAAGAGTCATGTACACTTCTGGACACATCTATTGGCCCACCTTAGAGCTTAGGTTTCGATGGCCCCTACCGAAATATGATTGCTAGTTTGAACAAAAACTGTTGATGCAGTTTTAAACCTGATACATTTTACCATCTTTTTCGATCGTATTGTTTTAAATTTGAATTCAGAATACCATACGACATGGAGCTACGCCTAACAAGTCGGATATGCGCCTTGTTAAAGGTAATTTAAAAAACATGTTTTATCAAATAAAAGTTTAATTTAATAACGCGTGTTGCCTCCATAACTGTGATGTTCACATCCCGAAGATATTCCCTGACGATGCCGGCCGCATGGGCTCTTGCATTATCATGCATAAAAAGGCGAATGTTCCTTTCAGCATTTAATGTTGGCAGTCGTGGTCCTGTAACAATCTCAAGTTGAGTTTTGCCGCTCGCAGATATACCGCCCCAGACAGTCCACGAACCACCGCCATAAGCAACCCCCTCTTCAAAGCAGCATTGTGCGAATTTATATAATTTTATATTCCGACATTTCGATCACTTTACAGCGTTCGAGATCACGGGTAGACTGTTATTTCTCATTTACAGAGTTGAAACTGCCATCACTCATTAATTAATATGAATCAACGTTCCTATCCACATAGACTAACGTGTCTTGTGACCTTGTAGTGACTGGTCTGGCTTGGCTCTTAAGTAGCACCGGATCCCATGCTGGTGGATTTTTTACTAATTGTGATATTTTCTAGATCCGAAGTAAATAAACACATTGTTCATTTTACCTGAAGACATTCCTTAACAGCACGGGCTACAACACATCATCGAGCTGTTCTCGTATACTCGCCAGTATGACGGGGAAACCCATCTGTATGGTGTTCTCGAGCTCTCTCGTGTAGTGTGGGTCGGTCAGCTTTATCATATGCATGAAGTTTTGGGTAAATAATTAAAATTGTTTAATTTACCTGAAGACATTCTTCAACAGCGCAGGCTCCAGCAATGCGTCAAGCTGTTCTCGAATATTCTCCAGTATGACAGGGAAACTCAGATGTATGGAATCCTAGAATACTCCCGGTCGGGTCGGTCAGGTTTATCATGAAGCTTTAATCCTACTTCCTACTAATTTAGTAATGCGAAAGTTAAATATCTTTGTTACTGCTTGACGCAAAAACTATACGATGGATTTTGATAAAATTTTACAATAATATAGCTCAAACATAGGAATAGCACATAGGCTGAAAATAATTGTGATATTTTGTAAGATGCGACATTTAAGCGGATGGAGGCGCTAATAAATAAATAAATTGTTTATTGTACCTGAAGACATTCCTCAACAGCACGGGCTCCAGCACAGCATCGAGCTGCTCTCGTATATTTTCTAGTATCACTGGGAAGCCCATCTGTATCGCGTTCTCGAGTACTCGCACGTAGTTCGGGTCGGTCAGCTTGATCACTTTCAGCTGGTTATCGCGCTCCATGTTCTTTATCCATTTGTTCGCTTGCTCTATTGATGAGAGGTTTAAGAAGGGTTAGTAAGTATGGACTTAATTTACCTAGGTTATTTTTCAAGCTATTAGTTATATTTTAAACAAGATAATTTGTTGATACATTGACAGTAGTTATATTTTATATCCAAAAATATTAACAGTGGTTTTTGTTCATATAAAAAGGCACGGAAGTGTACCTGAACTAAACAAAAACTAGCTTTAGGAAAAAAATATATGACAAATAAAACGCCTAAGTATATTCACAGTGTGTGAATGCACCTTGTTCTTAGCCGGTATAATAAAGCTGACCGAAGCCTAGTTAGTGAAGATAGAAGTCTAACCACATGTGACAGTCTTTTAAAGTTGAACCAAGGTCAACCAAGCATGAAGCAAATCATAGGAAACCCTTTTCCTTTCCTTTTTTATCGTTACTTAGTAGTTTTAATATTGCTTCCGAGAATTTTTGAATTTTCATAATGGTCACACTGACTTGTACCGGCAGTAATGACGTTTTCAAAGTGACAAATGTAGTTCCGTTCTTGGCCATTCTTCAAATAGATTGGGGGCCAAGGGCCTGACACGCTTTGATAGAAAAAGATAGTCTTATTGCGATTCCTACAAGAGAAAATAGAAAAGATGCAATGTTTTGTTCCTATCACCGACCGAGCATTTTTTCATGGTCGGGTTATAGGCACACTTCAAGTAAGCAAAACAAACATATGACAGTTTTCAAGAGTGCCATATTATTTATTGGATTTGTGAATTAATAATAAAATTATATTAGATACTTTACGTGCCAACGGGTGTATATTGTTTGTGCAAAGCTTATGAAATGGTTGGATGTTCAATACTTGGCTGCAAAAGCAACAGTCAACGAAAAGAAGTGGGTGTTACATTTCATGCGTAAGTACACCGATTTTTTGTATTTTGAGCTCATATTTCTTTCTCTTATGACACAGAAATTAAGTAACTGAGTTATGGAGCTAGTTATATCATATAAAAACTAAGTAAAATCGAAAATATTTGAAAATCATTTCTGAAGTAACCTCGAAACATTTGACAAGCAAACCGGTCAAATTGCGTAGCATAAATCTACGATAGAAGCCAGCTTTACATCAATGCCCATTAAAAAAGTCGGTTTATAATTCGATTTTGGGTTGCCTACAACTAGAAAAAATATCCCTAAACTTTACCTTATATTTCGGGGAATTTCAAAGCACTCTGATATTTCTAGATTTCCGACGGACGATGAAACGTGTAAAAAATGGATAGCTGGAACTGGGAAAAAGAATTGGATACCACACAAGTATTCGCGTAAATACGAAATATGTACACCAAGCTAATTTCATTCAAAGGTCAGTAGTTGTTGTGATACCTCGTAAACTAGGCAGGTAGCACCCCCTTCTGCTGTGCTTTGCCGATCCCAAGACTACTGTCGTAGAGCTGCAGATGGGGTTTTCGACTGCGGAGGATTATCACCATTAGAGTAAAGTCGAGAGTATTTAAATCTCTCATCTGTCTATCGACCATCTTGTTGCGTTTATCTATTGTACGATGTGTCTGATAGTTGGTGACATTTGACAGGGCAAGTGAAACTTTTGTTTTTAAGCAATTATTGTAAATATATGTTTTCAATAAAAAAATTACTTGTTTTATTTAACGCTTATCCTTTTATTGCAATCACACAATCTCATATCAATTCGCTGAGTTTTCCCTAGCTTATTCACTGAAAATGCCGCTTGATGAAACTATTACAACTTCATATAGGTCAGGTTATCACAAATGGTGGTCGGCTGGGATCACTCATTTTCGCAGTTTTTGAGTCTCTAAACTCTTCACTTCCAACCTAAATTCACTCATTACATAATGCGAGTACTTGCAAATCTAATTACTTGCAATGTTTTCAACTACATTTAGGGATATTTTTTTGCGATTATGGCAGCCCCATATTTTGACGTTAATGTATGTCTGTCTCTTACGCCCGGTCGCTCGGTGGCGAATCTATAACTTGTATATACTATATCTATGTTGGGGGCACTATATTTAAAATGTGTTTGCTCATGACACTAGACTAGACCTTATATGGCTCGATCGAGGATCGATTTTACCAATTTCAAATTAGACTTATCCTACGAAATAAGTAGGAAACGACCAATTTAAAAATTACAATTACATAAATAATTGCTGACAAATAAATAAATATTGGACACCAATCAAATATATTATAAATATAAACAAAATAATCTCTAAATCCCAAGAAAGTAACTAATGCACTTGTGTTATGGAAATCAGTCACAATGGTGGTACCACAACACCCAGACCAGAGACCATATTCTTATCTGACCATTATATACAAGGCGATATTGTGTGCGCACGAGCGAAAGCGAGTGCGCCATTAGAAGCCGCGTATATAATAGGTGATACGGCACACGTGTTTCATACGACGTTTTCAACACACTTGCCATTAATCAAAACTTCATCACACCACAGCCGACAATTATTTACGAAAAATGCACTTACTAGGGATGCTCGATGAACATCGATGTTCGATGATCATCGATGTTGAAAGCAAAAACATCGCTGTTTTAACATCGATATTGCTATACGAAAAATATCGTAACATCGATGTTAACGGCATCTGTCATCGATGTTAACTCACGGCCTCACGCACGACACGACCAATGCAACTTATGAAGTTACGAAACAAAATATGTCTTTTATGAACGCATCCACAACACAAATCAAGTTTATTTTGAACTTTGAACGCGTATTCATTCATTCAGGGCGCACCGGTCGTTCCTTTTATTCGTCGTACGTTCTTCGTCGTCTCCTCGCTCGCTCTCTCTCACTCCCCTGCTCCCATTCGTTTATTGATAAAAAAATTTGTTGTGCGTGCGTCGGCTGTTTTAATTTACTCATTTGATAGTATTCTATTATTGTGCATATAATATTACGTGAAATACAACAATATGTAAGTATTTATTGATTGACTTCTAAATATTGAATTCATCTGTTTGCTTTCTGTGCATGCTAAACGAAATTGTTATTTTCTATCATGTCAAATATTCTACTATCGCGACATCAACGCCATCCGAAAGACTGTTTTCAAAAGCTGGCTCTACTCTTTATCAACAAAGAAATAGATTAAAAGGTTCTTCTTTATCAAAATTACTCTTCCTGCAGTCAATTGATAAAAAATATTGGAATATGTAATCATTTGATCTCTTTCTTAATAAATTCCGAACTTTTACACTGTGTTTTATTTTTTTGTCAGTTATTATTGCATAAATCATCGATGATATCCAACATCGATGTTCAGTTTTCGATAAATATCGAATATCGATGTCGGGCTTTCGATTATGACATCGATGTCAACATCGATGTTTTTCGAATATCGATCATCCCTAGCACTTACTAATCTGTGGAAAAATGGCGCGTTGCTTTTTTTCTTGCCGCGAAACAGATGCGAGCGCAAGGTTAAGGCGCGAACTAGATCGGCCAACAGCCAAGATTAAAAATGTAACAATTCGTGTTTAAAACACAAATTACGTAAAATATTAAATGAATTTGAGTTATTTTTAGTTATAAAGCTGTATTTACCATTTCTTGAAATAAATAAGTACATACTGTTATTTTTCGAATATATATACATTTTGTTCCTAAAATAAAAGTTATAACCCGACTAAATTATATCGCTTCATCTTCGTACTTACTACTTGGTACTAGGGTACAAATGAAAATTGGTTGGGTTAATAAACAAAAGGCACTAGTGCAATAATGTACAGAAAAAGCACGCGTGTTTAATATCTATGATTATATGCCAAAAATCGGTGGAATAAAAACGTCATTTTGAGCAAGTGTGTTGAAATAGTGGTTTATGAAACTGGTACATAATGAGAGGTATTATACACGAGTGTATAATACCTAGTTATGTGCAGTTTCATACACTACTTTATCTACTCTCATTGAACACGAACATATCAAATAAAAGATAAAGATTTCCATGCTAAAAAGTCTTGATAACATTTATCGTATAATTTTCTTGACTTTACTGGTAGTAGATTAAGACAGACTGCTGTCGCAGTCTCTAAAATGTCGGGCGGCGTCAAATTTTCTGCACTTTCACTATCAGACATTTTAATAAACACTAGTAATTATCAACCGAAACACAAACGTACTATGACGCCAAAATTCCCGTTATCACCGCGCATGCGCCAAAGCGCGCGCAGCCACAGATAAAAAATTAAATAGATGTATCTATGATCTGTAATCTGTATCGTAATGAAAAAAAAATATTATAACATTATTTTGTTAGAGAAATAGTGTCATAATTATTTTTTTTAATTTCATTTCGATATACTATTTATAAAGTACGTCTATATAAACTCGTTTTGAGTTTTGTATTTTGAATTTAACGATATGAGAGTAGATAAAAGTTATTATTTATCACCTTGCGGGTCGATCATGAGCGCCCAGCGCCGCGACTTCTCCACGATGATGCCGTTCTCGATGGAGAAGGCGTCCACGGGCAGCCCGGCGATGTTCCAGGCGCGGATCACTACCGGCTCGCCGAGCGTCGTTATCAGCGAGAACGACTCCGAACACGGGATTTCTGCAGAAATTATAAGTTGTTATTATTTGTCACTACTTTAAAAAAAAGTCTTTCAACGTAAGACAATCAGGGAATGAATTTATAGTTCTTGTGCAGTGGTAACAAATGAATGAATTTTGTAACAGAAACCGAAAAACTGCTAAGATTCATAAAACATTCTTAAGTAGTATTTAATTGTATCTTCTAAATTATATAAGGTCAAATCGTTTTAATTGATAATATTTTAACTGTGTCTTTGTAAACATCATAGGAACAGAACACTGACATTATTTATTGGAAAATGGAGTTTTTTTTTCTCTTAGAAAAGAAATAACTTTTTTTTTCAATCAGCAAACCTGATGATTTTAATAGTTATCTACGTCATCGGCCGCTCTTTATTCAATGCCCAATCCTTCTTTTTCTCTAATCTTACCCTAAATAATAAAGATCTGAAAAAAAAAGTAATTACCATTATCTCAAATTTTCTCTAAAAACTAGCGCATAAAAACCCAAAGTATTTTCTACAAAAAATGATTTTTATTGTGCTGAATCATCCCCTTAAATATTATCACTTAAAACGAGGTGACCTTATATTGTTATTTCTTAATAGTATTAAATTAAAACATAATGCACTCACTTAGATCTATGGTCCTCGCGTTCCAAACTTGTATGATCTCTCTTCTATAATTTACGGTGTAAGGACCAAGGTACGCTATGAAGCCGGCTGATAAAAGCACGTCTCCTGAAACAACAACAATAGACAATATAACACACTTGCCTGATAACAATCACGATCAATCGTTTTTTTACAATCTCCAGGTATTAAAAGTAGGTAGTAGATGTATTCAGACTGCATGCAGGCGTGCAAATATTTATAATCATTTTTATTTATTTTAATTTTAATGGGTACCTACTCAAATGATTTCAAAACTGTTTAAGTCGCTAACGTCACTTTAAGAAATAACTTTTAAAACTTAATTCAACATTTAGGTTCAGCATTACAGCAGAGGGTAATTGCTTTTTGCCAACGTAAAAAAAATACAGTTAAACAATATTAATGTGTACTTTTAGTAAATACAGGACTTTGTAACGATTATTATAAGTATCATAATCATTTTAAGGGTCATTAACGCATTATTACAATATTTACTTACACACTTTTTTATTGTCTATGGTTTTCCTCCAAAGTGAAAAACTAAATGACCCTAAAGCTATCCCAACGCTATCTAGTAAGAACTATAAAGTAATGGGAGAAAACTGCTCATTGTGAAATAAGACGTAACCTAACAGGATTATTATTTCAAGTCTACCGGCGTGTTTGAACCATCCAATGACGAACCCTGGTCTTCCCACTGGTGGTCCCACAGCCCATTTTGCGACGTCGTCTTACCTATAATATTCCCCAGCAACTGCTCCAGCTCGGTCAAAGTACAAATCGACCTCGTCTTCGAGACCTTTCTTCTTGCAGGAGTCACTAAAGTGAATAGTGGTCACCTCCGTGCTTCGGAAAAATCCTGCTGGTCCTGCGCCTGATCTCTCTCCGGTCGTGTCAGATTGCTGTCCCATCGGGCTATGAGAGTAAAAGAAATAGAGAGTGCACCTGTGTTTGCGCACACACTTGTGCACTATAATATAGGGTCTAACAAAATTAACTGCATCCCTTCTAGGGGTCAATTCTGACTTTAAAATACAACAACTTTTTGCATGGGACCAAAATTGTAATCCCAAACAAATATTTCACTTTCGCATACTAGAGTGCCGATTAGCTGATTCTAGTTTGTATGGAGAAGTCAAAAAATTTCTTGGGACTTTAATGTTGGTCCCATACAAAAAGTTGTTGTATATTAGCAACAGAATCTCCACCGAGAAAGAATGCAGTTAATTTTATTCATCATCATTATCAGCCAACGGACGTCCACTGCTGAACATAGGCCTCCCCCACGGCTTTCCACAGCGACCGATCACTAGCGGTCTGCATCCAGTTTGATCCTGCGATCTTTATAAGGTCGTCTGTCCATCTTGTTGGTGGACGTCCTACGCTGCGTCTTTGCTCGAAGGGTCTCCAATCTAGAAATTTCCTGCCCCAACGGCCATCAGTTCTTCGCGCTATGTGCCCTGCCCATTGCCACTTGAGCTTACTGATTCTCAAGGCTTTGTTGATTATAGTATAGGTTGATTTTATTAAACCCTGTATATCCCGCGCAGACGGGACTGGCTTGTGACTGGCCACCGTAGTCGAAATCGGCTAGGAACTATTATAAAAAGTGTTACCTATAATATTCCCCAGCAACTGCTGAAGCTGGTGCGCCAGCTCGGTCCAGCGCGCCTTCTCGCCGCCAAGCCCGCCGATCAGCTGCTCCGCCCGCATCAGCTTCGTGGAGCACAGGTCGATCTCGTCCTCGAGACCTTTCTTCTTTCGCGTCATCTCCGCGAACTCGTCGTTTAGCGCCTATTGCAGAAACTAGTATATATTGCCACGCTTTAAGAATCGATGTACAGTTGACGTCTTTTGCGCCTAAACACCTGAAGAGGCAAAATGGCTTTCACCACTCGCCGACTTCGAAATAAGGAGGCAATAAATTAAATTTGTGTAATAAATAATAATAAAAAATACTTTATTGTACACCATTAACATAATAACAACACAGAGACATAAAATTACGTATCAATAAATAATGATAAAATACACAACATAATATAATGATGGTGTGTGTGTGTCATATCGTTTAAATTTTATTATATTTGAGTATGTTTATCTATACTCTGATTTTATAATTAGATAGACCAGAATGACAGCTTCAATCGAAGTTTTTAACCGCCTTCAAAAAGTAGGAGGTTTCCAATTCGACTGTATGTTATTCATAAAGATGAAATAAGAAACCAAAAATTTGCGCACGGGCGGGACTTGAACCAGCAACCTTTTGGCAAACCGGGCCAAACGCTCTCACCAATTGAGCTACCGCGCTGTTAGTCCGACCCTGCGAAATCTGTGGCTTCCTATGAAAACGTCAACTGCGTGACGCTTAGCGCCATCCAGCCGTCTGTTTATGAAACAGATGGCCCAAGCAGTTATTCTTTACAGAATAAATTCAACTTGGATTATTTCCAAGAGAGTGAGAGCGTTTGGCCCGGTTTGCCAAAAGGTTGCTGGTTCAAGTCCCGCCCGTGCGCAAATTTTTGGTTTCTTATTTCATCTTTATGAATATAAAATATGACACTGTGAGTGTTAAAAACATTCTAAAGCATTCGACTGTATGTTGTTTTTTTTGTGGCTGTGTTACCCCATATTACAGTCATTTGTGTAACGATTTCAAAAAAACGCTATCGTAGCATTATACATTCTAGTTGGTACCTTTGTAATCAAGTCGTGATCTGATGATAGGATCCTAGTGCAATCGAGGGAAAACCTCAAATTTTAAAGGCACGTACCTACAGTGTTTTCTACTAGAATCCTAATGTTGACGCGTTGTTAAGTCTGATAGTCAACATTGTGTGGAGCTGAGCTTATGGTGGAACTCCTTAACGCTTCGGAATTCAGTGATTTTAATGACAGAACTTATAATACGTCCCTCGGATGGCTTCTTAGCACGTGCGCCTATTCCAAGTGAATGTATGTTAGTCCACGGATTTCTCAAAAAACAGAAGGCATAGCGAGATTATTCTTTTAAAGTTCAATTAGATATATTGCAACTTAAGGTACAGTTAATAAAATAAGTTTCATCACAATCGGCCTAGTAGTTTTTGAGACACGGGTAATAACTAAAAACTATAAAATAATTTGTTATGTCTGCAAGCGTTTTTCGTTGAAATATGATAAGTTACCACAGAGTTCGACCGTTACTTACCTGCAGTATTCGTATATTTTAATGGCGTGAAAACCTCTTCGCCAAGAGTAAAACACTACTGGTTATTGCGTCGACGCAATTTTATGCTGTGGCACAACTCGGTTCAAACAGTAAGTTTCACCAATAGATTTTCGAATCAAGTCGTTGAAATAGGTGACTATATTCGAAAAAAAAAAACATTATAAAGTAGGATCTCTAATGTGGTTGTTTGCCAAAGCATAATCATTTATTAAGTAAAAAAGTGACAAAACTATCCCTTTTTTTTAAAGTAAAATCAATGGATTAAAGTGCATAATATGGTGACTTTTATATTTTATCTTTTTAAGGTTAAAATGTTACCTGCAGCTTATCGAGCACGCTCTGCAGCTGCGCTCGCTTCGCGTTGAGTGTGTTCATCTGCATTTGCAGCTCTGCCTCCGCTTCGCCTAAGGCAGCTTTTTTAGGCGCTACCACCTGCATAGCAACAGGATAATTAAATATTATTATCGGCCTATATACGAAACACCATTATTCTAATTCACCTACTATATCAGTATCTAATAAGAATCTTTATGCTATATTACCTATCAATTATCTTCAAATTGACCATAATCACTTTTATCAAATGATCCCTAATAAACTGCATAAGAGTATCAAGTTGAGTAATATTGAAACTGTTATATAAATATAGACCTTCATATAATATAGTCACATACAACGTTTTTTCTCTGTTTTCCGGAAAATGAAGGATATAAATCAGACATCATTTTTCAAAATTTCGCATATCCATATTTATTTCTAGTTTTATACTACCATTCCGCACTCGGTGTGTCTTTTGCGCGCCCATTCGCAGTTGTTGTAAAGTTGGCAACGTAGCGTGCGCTATGCTACGCGTATTACGAATGAAGTTATGTAAACTGGCAACGTCGCAAATAACACTGAGAACAAATAATGACAAACTGTTTTTGGAACAATATTACTCGTGTATTATACATTTGTTAGAATAAATTCTTTCTAGAAAATTGTTACTCGTACTTATAAGAATCTTTGATTTACTTTTTCGGAAAACAGAAAGAACACGTTGTATAAGCCCAGTGTTTTCGGGATTCTGGATCAGGTGACAGTAATGGGAAGTAATTTTTGAATATGCTAGACAAGTAATATTTTTTTCTGCATTTAAGTGTTACCTTTATAACTCGGTCGTACACGTCCATAGCGCGAACCCACCGGCACAAGCCCTCGCACGCTGAAGACACCTTGGCGATCACGGCGGGGTCAAACTCACGGTCCGGAATGTATCTAATTTGATAATAATAAATTTTATTATGTTACGGCAAATGATAAATCTGTCTGGGTCCTAGCCCAGATGATTAGCATAGCTACCTATCCAGCGCGGCAACGCAGCTAAGGGCCTTTCCACACGTGCCACAACCACAGCGCAGCGTCAAAATGTGGTCGAAAAGTAGTAAGTGTCGCTGCAGCTTTTTGTAATTGCATTGAGTTTCTGACTATGTCGATGTGGTTCTCGTTTCTTTCGCGGGCATTAGTTCTCGGTGTCGCTGGTGGTTGCGTTGTGATTGCGATTACGGTATCACACAAGAAGTCGATAACGACTGCAAAATGTGGTACTTGTAAACGGTCTTATTCATTTTTATCATAAAATATATTCCCGACTACGAGGCTTAGTGGAAACCCTTCTCAAGACTCAGACACATACATATTTTACACCAAATCATATTTTCGCAACGATTTAGTAAGTAATTATTTGAACCTCCGTAGCTACGAGTTAGGAGAGTGCTGGCGCTCTTTAATACAGGTTGATCAAATTCAAACCACAGTCTTTACCATCTAGCTTTGAGAACTTTCTGTAATAAACCCCCTGAAACCTTTTTGAGTAGACTTATTGAGATTATAGTGAGAAAAAAAGTTTCTTTTCGGTATTATTATTAAAGGATTTACTTATAATTTAGAGTTACATCCCACTGCTGGGCAAAGGCCTTACCTCAACTATGAGGTAGTGTGAGCCATAGTCCAACACGCGGGGTCAGTGGGGTGGAAAGGTTGTTTAGCAAGGCAAGCGAGTATCCTTGCTGGCAGATGTTATCAAGTCGCCCATACGGCGTCTTACTAGGCTTAGAGACTAATATCAACGTGTTTTCTGAAAAACGGAGATGCTCGTGATATACGTCGCTTATATAATCGGAATGGTCACCCATCCAAACACGACCGCGCCGTAGGTTGCTTAACTTCGGTATCACTACCAAAGCGATGCTACCATTGCGCTACGATCGCCTCTTTTCAATGATCTCACTAATAAGGTTTTTTCACACCATTGTGAGGTTCCACTGAAATTTAAATTTCAGGTTTAATTGGCTTGCCTATATTTCCAACAAGTGACCAATACTAACTTGTCTCTTATCTTCTTCATGACGGCAGGCGGTATGTTGTCCTTGTCATAATTCTTGAGGCTCTCCAGGAACTTCATGTCGCCCAACATCTTTTGCGATGGGCCCCAGTAGTCCTCATATGGTTTACCTGGGACACGAGTACACATTTTATCTATTTAGCAGACGAAGTTATGAACATTTGTGTTTTTTAACAATTACCTTTGAACGCTTTTTAGTTTAGAATGATGGATCATTATAACATGATCAAATCAGGATAAGACCTACTTGTAACTAACACTTATGGATGCAAATCGGAAATAAATGATTTTAATGTAATAAAGTTAAATTTAAAAAATCAACTTCAAAACCAAAATGCACTAAGTCTTAAATAAACTTTTTTCCCTTTTAAGGAAAGGAATTCATTTTAGGCGAACACTTTCATTATCGAGGGTTTTAAGACTTTTTAGTGCATTTTAATTTTGAAGTCGGTTTTTAATTTTTTTAAAGTTAATTTTATTTCATAATTTCATAAGTGATTACAGAAGGGCAGGGTGTGCACTTTAGGACTTCGTTCTTTAAGAAGCTACAAATAACATATCATAAGTTCTGTCATTAAAATCACTGAACTCCTGCGTGAAGGAGTTCCACTATCATTAATTATACTATTTAAATAATTTTCAAATCGGTCTAAAAATGACTGTGACATGAGGTAACATAGCCACAAAGAAAACCAAACAACATACAGTCGAATTATCAATTCGACTGTATTTCTATCCTCCATTATGATCTCCTTCTTTTTTAAAGTCCGTTAAAAAAAAATGGATATTGATCAGTATATAATGCACGTGACCAATGTAAGCGAAATACGAGTATTGCTTAGAAAAAAATGATAGCAGAGCAAACATTGAATGACTGGAATCTATTTTTTTAAATAAATAGACGTGTTAAATTATATTGCATACGAACTTACCATTGGCATCCATTTTTCTGTCTCCTTTGATCGACTTCATCACGCACACAGCTTCCATGACCAGCTTGACTCCAGCCGGTGGATTCTTCATGGACTTCACTAGCGTGATGTCTGCTGGTTTGAGGGTATTGAGCGCTGATAGGGCTGCTTCAAGAGCTGGGACGGCTTCAGCAAGGTCCGACTCACAGTCGTCTTTGATAGCCTGGGCTGCTGCAGCCGCTTCGTTGGCTAGGGCCTCGTCTGCACCAACGATCTAAAAAAAATGATTAGCTGTAGTCAGTTATAAGTGGACAGTATTTTATGTAAATACATGGTATTTTAAATCAATCTCTTGAAATATTACCATGGTATCTGTTGGTGTTGTATCTGTGTTGCGAAAATGCCACAATATATATGCTAACTGTAATTTTTTTGACATTTTAATTAAAGGACGAGAAAAATATCTTCCACTAAGTTATAGTTAAAAAAAAGGTTTGTGTGTCATCATAACAAAATCTTTTCACTTTCTACGTGTATAATACTGAAGTGTAATACATGAAACTAAAACCAAATAATTTTTTTTTTGTCAAACCTATGTGTGTCTATAGATAGGTCTTTTACAATAAAATAGGTTCCAAAAAATTTTTTTTTCATACAAACACTATGTAAAACAATGGTATATTTGCTGTCAACAAAATATTGTGGCATTTTAGCTTAGTGGAAGTAAGTGGATCCCTTATTCAGTTAAAGTTGGCACGGAGCCCCCAGTAGGCGAGTCCGACTCGCATTTAGCCGGTTTTACGTGTTCTCTTTACAACTAGCTAAACTCGAAAAAATAAAATAGCGTGAATATGTTTGGTTTTATTTCATTCTTTATCCTGCTATCGAAGCACTGTTTTTCTCAACTTCTTTAATGTGTACGACGACCTCCGTGGTGTCGCCGAGGTCCCGGGTTCGATTCCCAGTCAGGTCGATGTAGAAATTAAAACTATCTACATAGTATCGGGTCTGGGTGTTGTGGTACCATCGTTGTTTCTGATTTCCATAACACAGGTGCATAATACAGCTACTTACTTTGGGAACAGAGCAATGTATCTGTTTTATCTGTATCCGTTTTTATTATTATTAAATATTCTTACCTCCTTCTGTTTCTCCACAACCACAGTGTCCTGTTCGATCTTGATCATGAGCTTCTCGGTTTTGTCCGAGGTCTCGACGAGCAGCGGTTGCAGGTCCCGCAGCTGCTGCTGCATCACCGCCACCTGGCCCGCTGCGAAGTCTAGCTGTTCCAGACCGGTTTCGTATCTGACCAGTGCAAAACATTTGTATAAAGTGATCTTTGGTAAATGTTTGCATCGAAACTGCTATGGGCGAGTGCAAGAGCTCTACATCATCATGATCTAGTTTAAGAGCTAAGCTCTTGTCGTTGGAGTTTTTTCCATTCTTTACGCTCTTCAATAGCTCTACAGGCAGTGAAAAGTCATTTCATTCTTGTTTTTTTATTAAGACCGTGCCCGACGATAGCTTCACGAACTATTGGCGGACGTTGAAATGACAATTGGCTGGCTGTCATTACGAAAATAATTAATTAAACCAAAGTTATCTCAATGAAATATTGTATTGTTTATTTTTTCTATTCAAAAACGGTAATCTGTAGTGTTGGTTTTTATTTATTAAGAAAATATAATGCACAGCTACGTATGTACATTTTGGACTAAAATTGCTATAGAAATGGTGACAGACGTCCGCCAACGTTGTTTTTTTTTAATCACTGCGCTCACAGTCTCAACGATTTGGATAATAAAGCTACGACCTATTTCGCACACAACGAATAAGACAATAGATAATTTAAAATTATAGACCAAGTTTATTGTAATTTTAGGAGATTACCTGATTCTCGCTTTGGTTATCTGGTCCACTTTCAAAGAGTACAGTGTCATGAAAGCCTTGATTAGTTCCAAGTAGCTGGTGGGTGTCACGTACACTTTACGCTTCTGGTCCAAGTAGAATCTATATATAAAAATAATGTACATCAGGACAATTCGTTCAATGGTATTCTATTTAAATAACGCTTCTATTTTCTTTCCAAATGAAATGTTGTAATGTATTATCATTTTATTCTCGATATTGTAAAATAATACAAATACAAAAAAAAACAAAATAATTTATTTTTCAAAAGTTAACAATACAATTATGTTACACATCGGTCCCCGTACTAGGCTGTGAAGCCTGTATCACGGGCGGCCATTAAGATTTTACAATTGAGTTTTTAATATACGAACTAGCGGGCGGAACACAGATTAGCAGAATGCCAGATTAGAGAAAATCAAACAGAAGAATACACAAATAGGGGTTAAATAGTAATTGGGTAGGTAGGACACATTATTTAAATAAAGCAGAAAAAAAGAAGACAAAATTTTACAAAATATAAGAATTATCGGTAAAGTAGACAGAGAAAATAATTAGAAGATTTTTACGTGTGTGTGTGTATGTGTGTGTGTGTGTGTATATGTGTGTGTGTGTGTGTGTGTGTGTGTGTGTGACCCGGCCGCGTTTGTCCGTTTCGTGTCAGTACAGTCCAGCCAGACAGCACGGTTGCTCAATTGGTAGAGCGTTTGGCCCGGTTAGCCAGAAAGTTGCTGGTTCAAGTCCCGCCCGTGTGCAAATTTTTGGTGTATTATTTTATCCTTATAAAATATGACACTGTGAGTGTTAAAATCATTCGAAACCATTAGATAGCGAAGCGTCATCAATTTCCAAGTTAAATTTATTCTGTAAAGTGTAACTACTTGGCCAGTGTTAAAATCATTCTAAACCTGTCCATTTTTGTACACTTTTCCTTGCGCGCGGTGAAAGTGACAGGTCCATTCTTACGATAACCAGATTGAAGTGTTTTTTCAGCTTATTTATTTGATGTGCGTACGTCATGTGTTTGCGGAATGCTCACATTATGGTTTTAGTGAATGTTGCTATTTAGATTTGTTTTGTAAGAAAAGTTTTTTTTTAAATCAGGGAATGCTAGAATGCTCTTATGTTTTAGGTGCGATAAACAAAGACTTGCGACCTGTTTCACAATGTCATAGTAAGGTCTGGTTAGTACGATCTGCCAGATACTTCATACACAATGATATAATTATTTATTTGAATTATTCGTTGGTCAGTGTTACTTATCGGTTGTAAATCAGGTTCTCAATATGGATCTGTTATCGGGTCCCAAGAATAAGCTTTTTTTTTTTAAAAAAAAAGGAATTTATTCAAAACAAAAGGAAATACACGAAATTGAATGGGACCCAAGAGCGACCGCGCTCTAACACGGCTCGCGATAAACTCCCCGAGGGGTGCCGGGAAACTGGCTTGGGTGCAAAGTGCATAGACAACAATTGATATGATTGCTCAGCCCATCTCCAAGCATAGCATATAACAGATCGTCACCTGTCGCTCAGCTGCACCACGGTCATGTGGAACAGCTGGCACATCTCGACGCAGGCGGTGCCCAGCTCCTGCTCCACGCTCTCCATCCGCGATATGAACATGGACGCCACGCGCTCCAGCGCCTCTGGCGGCCACGCCGTGAACCTGTACATTATAATGTATAATGTAATAAACTTGTTTTTGCCATTGAGTTTTCTCTATGGTAATAAAACATAAAGAAGCTTTGCCAAGCAAAAATGAATCGTGCGAGTTGACGACAAGTGGCGTCCATTCAAAATCAAAATCAAATCAAAAATCAAAATCAAAAAATATTTATTCAATTTAGGACACAATATGCCACTTATGAACGTCAAATGTACAGTGAAAAATAAAATAAAAATAATTGTGCCCTGAAGGGGCCGAATCATGTCTCTTTATCTTTTGGGCCCTACCAGCGCTTCGAGACAGAACACAGACAATTAGGCAAGTGCTGAGAAGAAACGCCGGAACAAACTCAGTCACCACTAGCTGCCGTAAAATCAAAATCATCAAAGGTAAGTACATCAGTCGGTGCAGGCTGGACGGACCACACATTCGTGTCGTTCAGGTAGTCTTGAACCTTATATATTAATAGCCTTTAGACATAAGCGTGTTTTTAACGTGTTTCTTAAATTTATCAACAGGCAATTCGACAAGATTGTGTGGTATATTATTAAAGAATTTTATACAATTTCCCATGAACGAATTACTAGTTTTAACTAATCTGAAGTTAGGAACGACAAGCTTGTGTTTATTTCTTGTGTTATATGAGTGAATGTCGCTCTTCTTCATGAAATAATCTAAATTTTTACGGACGTACATTATATTGTCAAAAATGTATTGAGAAGCCACAGTTAATATGTTGATTTTCTTAAAGACCTCTCTCAGGGAGTCACGAGGACTAAGTTTATAAATAGCACGAATGGCTCTTTTCTGCAAAATAAATATGGTATCAATGTCTGCAGCAGAACCCCACAAGAGAAGACCGTAAGACATAATACTGTGGAAGTAACTAAAATACACAAGCCTCGCCGTTTCAACATCAGTCAGATACCTTATTTTTCTAACTGCAAAGGCAGCCGAGCTTAGCCTCCTAGCTAGGGCTTCAATATGAGGTCCCCACTGTAATTTTGAGTCAAGTGTAATTCCCAGAAATACAGTGGAGTCTATTTAAACTAGATTATTACCATTTAGTACAATATTTGGTGTAAGTTGCTTTACATTAGGCAAGTGAATTTTACACTTTTAGTTTTACTAGCATTCAGCAACAAGTTATTGGTGGTAAACCAATTCAATACTTTGGAGAGAGTATTGTTTACTTCGTCAAAATTTTCTTCATGTCTTTTCATTTAAAAAATCAAAGAAGTATCATCAGCAAACAGAACTACCTCACAAAGATTTGTGGAATAAAATGGCAGGTCGTTTACATATATCAGGAAAAGTAAAGGCCCCAATATTGAGCCCTGGGGGACCCCCATTTGAAGAGGGGCTCCGGAAGAGTAGGTACCATTTATGTTAACTGATTGTATTCTACCTGATAAGTACGAACTTAACAACTTAGATGAGTTTTCCGAGACACCATAGTGTTCTAACTTAATAAGCAGTGTCTGATGGTCTACACAATCAAACGCCTTTGATAAATCACAGAATACACCTACGGCATCATGTTTGACTTCATAAGCATCAAGAATGTGTCTGATGAGTGCTACTCCGGCATCAGTTGTATTTCTACCTTTAGAGAACCCAAACTGTTTTTCGTGTAGTAAATTATTAGGTTTAATTCATGGCATGACACGAGATTTGTTCGTGCTGTCAGTTCCATACGCTAGTAATATTAGATCAATAGTTTTCGCACACAAATTTGTGTATGAAATTAATAAAACTCGTGATGAAATGTCAGAGACCATGATCATTTGCTGGAGGCGAGATCGTATTTAATGTCGTTTCTCTGGCTATGAAAAATAAAAAGACGTTGATTTTGATAATAAGCATCCAAAGTGATTATGTTGTTGATGTGAGAAAGTAACTGATGCATGATGCAGGAGATATAGCCTGTGCAAGCGTGATTCAAACTAGGTAATAATGGTCAACATTATCATAAGCAATAGTGGTTCATCGTTTGTCACTCTAAACTCATATTTACTCCAAATATATAACGGGGAACATACTACGCAAGATTATAAAGCAGTAAATAGGCAAGATTTTGTTCGATGCACTTATTAACATCTAGCATGGAAAAAAGAGTAGGTAGCCACAATCCACCCTCATCTAGCATTAAGAAACAGGTCATCGCTTACAATTGGAGAGTTTCCTGCAATGACTAACAATTCGACTACCCCAATATTTAATGAAAATACAACATTTAAGGACAACCTTTCAATGATAATGCTTATTAATTTACACAATGTTTTTTTTTATAGTTCTGTTAATAAAAAGGGCGTCAGTTGAACACTCAAAACTAACAAGTACGGTCGTCATAGTTAAATTATAGAAGAGAATCGTGTTTTGACAATTAATAAAAAGAACGTCAACAATTCGTGGTGGCAACTATTCTCTGATTTTTAATTACATAGACCAAAATGACATTTAGTGAGTGGCCACTTTTGAAATCCAAAAAAAGTGTTGTTCCTTATTCATTAAAAATTTCAATTACATCAATTGTTGTTTTTAAAATATTCTAATAAAATTTGTTTATCAAAATCATGGCTCCTACAAAAGACATCATTATTACTAATAATGCAGTTATGGAAAGTACTAAAAATACAAAATAGGTAAAATCATACAACAATTCAATATTGTTATATCAATAGTTTGTACTTTTGCAAAAACTGTTTATGTATTATTGCCTTTTTTATAGCTTTATGTAACGTTTAACAGCCCAATAAGTAAAAACGTACCAAAAGTTCTAATTATCGGGTACGCTTGAATTTTTACAACTCTATTGTTCAACGTTTGCAACACAAAAATAAAAAAGTTCGATTAAAGTTGTCATTCTAGAAGATATACCTTATCAAAAATCAGAGTATAGCCACATTAAAAGTAGTGTATAGCCATATTCAAAGTAGAGAAAGTTATCGCAGCTCACCAGTCGATGGTGCAGCAGTTGATGAGCGAAGGGAACATGCGCAGGCGGTTGCGGAACGAGTCCCCTATAGGCGACATGGCCAAAACGATGCGAAGGTTAGCCTTCACGCGTTCCACGTAGAAACCGAACATCGCTAACGGGGTCGTCTCTATTTTTCTGCCCTGTTGTGTAGAATAAAAAGGAGGAGCTGTGTTAAGAATAGGGTAAGCTC
Source organism: Pyrausta purpuralis (assembly GCA_963924145.1). Classification (NCBI taxonomy): domain Eukaryota; kingdom Metazoa; phylum Arthropoda; class Insecta; order Lepidoptera; family Crambidae; genus Pyrausta; species Pyrausta purpuralis. Next base: position 6,768,913 of record OZ001644.1, read on the forward strand.
ACTTGATGAATAAAAAAGAGATTCGATAAGTTGTTAAAGTCGTTAGTATGTATATATGTTACAGTCAAAACTTATAGCCGGTCAAAACCACTTTTGACTGCAAAAATCAGTCATTATTGGTTTTGACCGATGTCTTTACTCAAAAACAGTTTTGACTGACTTTGACAGTCAAGTGATTTTAACCAAGGACATTGGTCAAAACCACTTATGACTGGAAAAATATTGGGTAATAGTTATTTTGACTAAGATGTATCAATCAAAAGTGGTTTTAACAAAGAATGTAGGTCAAAACTACTTGTAACTGATAATAGTAAATAAAAAAACTATAAATAATATAATCGAAATCGTTTATTAAAAAAAATGAACATTTTAAGTAATTATTAAGAATATTATCTTGAAATGAAACAAATTGGACAACGTTTTATTTGTCTACTACAATATGATTGGAGACTTAAATAACAAAAATAAAAAACTTAAACTTATAACTGCTGTATTTGGATCCTATTTGTTTGCTCATCCAGAACTGTTATGACACTTTGAATTGCACAGAAATCCTTTTTTCTTGCACAGACATCTGCTACTCTTACAACCCTTAGAACACACACATCGTGTAAATCCTTGCCCGGTTCCAGTAGCAGATTTCCTTGCAGCAGTTCTTAATGTGATGACGATGTTTGGCACTTGTTCCAGGCAGATGAATTTTTCAATACATCCATCAAATTCAGATCTGTAATAAGATATAAAATAATGTGCTTATACACATTTACTTACAACTCACTCAAATACCTACATACTGGCTCTCTCTCTCTCTCTCATGTACCCGCGACGAGCACCCGCACACACGATCACATGCACATACACATACTATCATCCACTTTGAAATAATAATAGGTAATTACTTGCAGTATATTTTATCTTTTGTTTTATATAGTTGCTCAGAAGTGACTTCTAACACACACACTCTCTCTCACACACACCCGCATACCTACCCACACATCCACACACGCATACTTACATCCACACACACACAACTGCACACCCACACACGCTTACAGTCACAAACACACACTATTGTATTGCCTTGATAGAAAAAAAGGTATTTACCTGCAGTATAATTTATCCAATATGTCGTCTCTTGTTCCAATTTTATAAAGTTGATCAGAAGTAACTTCTAGTACTACTCCGAGAATATTACGTAAATCAGCTTTGCCTTTAACTACATCTGGGATTGGCACGATGACACTATCTCCAACTTTTAACGGCGGATGTGACTGATTACTTATCTTTTTCATTTGTTTCGCCTGTTTTGCCAAATTATAATGCGCATTTTGTCTAGCGGTCAGTATCAACGATTCCTTGTTGTCAAGTATTTTTTCTCGGTCAACGCTATTATTTCCTTCATTTCTTTCTTTTCTTCTTCGAAATTTTCATTTTCATTTTTTTCTGCTTGATTTTCTTCATTTTTACCTTTTTTTGGATCGTTCTTCATTGTTGTTTTCGTTTTCATTTTGCTCTGAGTCACTTTGGTTTTCTCTTCTTCAAAATTTTGACGCATCTCTTTGATTGCTTTTTCCAAGTCTTCCTCATCATTTAATTTTGTTAGTTATTCAAATAGCAGATTCGATGTTGTCAACCCCACTTTTGGTTCAGCACCAAACATTGCTCGGTATGGAGATTGCTTTATTCCTGAGTGCAATGCTCTATTTTTCATAAATTGTACGAATCTTAAGCCATCGGACCACTTAGTTGTTTTAATGTCCTGCATCCAGGAAGCCAGCATCTTTTCCACGTCTTTACTTTTTATGAGCTTTGACCGATAGCCTAAACTTTAAGTCAGTCAAAACCACTTTTAATTAAAAATAGCTGTCAAAAGTACTTTTGACCAATAGCGTTAGCGTTAGCGTTTTGACCAGTTTTGACTGACTTCGGCAGTCAAATGTGGTTTTGACAAACGAAATCGGTCAAAACCATTATTGACTGATTATTGCAGTCAAAAGTGGTTTTGACCGGCTATGAGTTTTGACTGTAACATATACACATCGCATTAACATTTCTAATAAATTACAAAAAGTGAAACAGAAACAGAATTTTAATTGGTATTCACAGCGAGATGTTTTAAAGCCTTCCTCGATAAATAAGCTATCCATCAAAAAAAAATTTTTAATCGGTCCAGTAGTTCCTAAGATTAGCGCGTTCAAACAAACACTTTAGCTTTATAATATTAGTATAGATAAAAGCTTACTTGATGAGTAAAAAAGAGACACACTTGCTCAAAACGACGTTTTTATTCCACCGATTTTTGGCTCATAATCATAGATATTAAACACGCGTGCTTTTTCATTATATTATTGCACTAGTGCTTTTAGTTTATTACCCCGAACAATTTACATTTGTACCCTAGTACCAAGTCGTAAGTAAAAAGAAGAAGCGATTTAATTTAGTCGGGTTATACAATACTTTTATTTTAGCAACAAACAGTATTTATGCGAAAAATAACAGTATCTACATATTTATTTCAATAAATGGTAAATCCAGATTTATTATAAAAAAATAGCTCAAATTCATTTAACATTTTCTGTGATTTGTGTTTTAAACACGAATTATTACATTTTTAATCTTGGCTTTTGGCCGATCTAGTTCGCGCCTAAGCCTTGCGCGCGCATCGGTATCGCGGCAGAAAAAAAAACAACGCGCCATTTTTGGTAAATAATAATTGTCGGCTGTGACGAAGTTTGGATTAATTATGAAGTTTAATATTAATGAAAATGTCTACTTCAAGTGAAGAAAATGAAGAAAACCCTATTATTAACTCCGCCGGACATACGTAACAAGGCGAAAAACGCGTGCGAAAGTCTTTGCCATCAAAATCGAGTGAAATGTATTGTTACTATTTTAATAATAAAAAACTTAGTAAATGAAGAGTCTAGTTTTTTCCTCGCAAGTGTGTTGAAAAACGTCGTATGAAACACATGTGCCTGTGACCATTATATACGCGGCTTTCTTATGGTGCACTCGCTTTCGCTCGTGCGCACACAATATCGCCTTGTATATGATGGTCAACTTAGCACACTTGTATCATAATGTACTATTATATGTCGTTAGTATGGAAAGTAGAAAATAAATCATAATAAGCAACGAACAAAGATAGCTACCCTTCACACATCCCATTAACATTTCAATTTAATTACAAAAAGAGACAGAAAATTTTAAACGTAATTCACACTTCACACTAGGTTGTCTTGTATTTTAATATACTACTGTATTTTAATATACTACTATAGTATAAAAATGGATCGCAAAATGTGTTATAAAGCGCATAACTCAACAACGCCTAGACCAGTTTGGCCAATTCTTTTTTAAAATGTTCGTTGAAGTTCAAGGATGGTTTTTACGGCGAGAAAAATTCGAATAATTGTCGGAAAAATCATAAAAAACAGCCCTTTGCTTTTTCCCATATATATTTTTTGTAAATCAAACACTAGTAGTATTATATTCTCTGGGCTAAAACGTAATCAATAAAAAAATGAACTAAGACGGGAGGGGAAGCTCAAAAAACGCGGAAGCAGTCGCGGGGGACCGCCAGTTTAACAAAAAAACATGAGTACCTGACTCACGAAGTAAACTTACCGATTCTCTGACAGCGGTCTGCATTTTATCCAGAATCTCGACTTTTTCATCCATTCCGTACAGATTGGGAATGTCTCCCGTATTCAGCAGCATGTTTATGTCTTCCACCATACCTTCATACATTATCTACAAAATACAATAAAATTGTTTAGAAAAGCAAAAACATTTATTAAAGCTATCAACTAACAAGTCTATGATTACAAGACAAGACGACTTTGATTGCTTTGGCGATAGTAAAGATATCATATCTTAGCAACAGTTCATTAAAGATAGTTTCTGTATTGGCTTGAGAGATTTTACAAAAGAAACATATTTGTGATGGACTTACCTGGTTATCAGCAAACAAGAACACTAGCGGCTTGCCAATGATGCCGGCTTTCATCAAAAGTTTACGGATGTCGTCTCGCCATTCGTTCTGTCCGTACACTCGGGATATCTCTATCTGTTAACGAAAACATAAAGGAATTTTCCCACTGCACCGTACACCAAGACCATGCTAAGAATGAGACAGACAAGAAAAGCAACACGATGCGCTCAACCTTGCCCACTGAACGGATTGACACGACGTCGGGTTTCTTCGCCCTACTGGGCGGCTCGGGTTCTAGCCCTTGCTCCTTCCCCGAGCTTCTTCTCATGGGCCTACTGGCCAACGGTATTAGGTGCCGCTAGGCGGCCGCCTGGCGACGACAGATCTACACCTTCGTCTTCTGCCAGAGCCGGCTGCACAGTCACTGCGGACTGCCCATCAGGTGAGACCCCGTTCGGGGAGGCCCGATGAGCAGGGCAAGCTGGCTGCGGATGATTCTGGCTGGGGAGGGGTACGGATTGACAGCTTCTGTCATTCTGTCTCACCGTTATATGGAGCAAGAGCGAGAGCGAGCAAGATCGCATTTTGCTCGGGTGCCGACACGTTCCGTGCATGGCACGCTACGGTACGAGGGTCAAACTGAAAGTTCTTAGAACTGGCCACTTATAAACAATATAATAAAAAAAATATTCTAAAATTTGAAAATAGAACTCTTTGCCAATATTACTGAGTATATATTTCATTCATTTGTCATTTGTTTTACGATTTGGCGGCAAATTGAAAATTGTCTGTGTCACGTCAACATGAATTTAACACGAGAAAATTTTCGTGCAATGATTTTTTATGACTTTCGATGTCATTTAAGTCAACAAGAAAGTTATGATAGACTACGATTGGCCTTTCACGATGAAGCCCCATCTCGTGCGACTGTTTACAACTGGTTTAATGAGTTTAAACGTGGTCGCACTAATCTCACTGATGATGTACGTGAGGGACGGCCTTCTACGGCGACGACTGAAAATAACATCTGTGTTGTGCGGCGTATGATAGAGACTGACAAAAGAGTGACCTATCAGCAGATTCGGACAAGCTTAGGCATCGGTATGAGTCAAGTGCACAAAATCCTCCACGAACATTTAGCGGTCAGGAAGCTTTGCGCCCGGTGGATACCTCATAATTTGACTAAGGCTCAAAAACTCCATCGTGTGGATTGGTGCCGTAAAATGATTGAAAGATTTAACGGAGGTGACTCAAATGCTGTGGTCGACATACTTACAGGTGACGAAAGCTGGATTTACTGTTATGATCCTGAAACCAAAAGACAATCTGCTCAGTGGGTGTTTCCTTTCGAGGAGTTGCCAACTAAAGTGAAGAGAGATCGAAGTGCGGGAAAAAAAATGGTGGCCTCGTTCTTTGGAAGGATAGGTCATTTCGCAACAATTGTGTTAGAGGATCAAAAAACAGTTTCTGCAGAATGGTACACTACCAATTGTTTGCCACTTGTCTTGGAAAAAGTTCGAGAGAAACGACCTCGCAGTAGGATCCTCCTTCACCACGACAACGCCTCGTCGCACACCGCCAAGCGAACGATCGACTATTTGGCGACATCAAAAGTTGAATTACTGGGTCACCCGCCGTATAGCCCCAACCTCGCGCCTTGTTATTTTTATTTATTTCCAAAAATTAAAGAAAAACTTAAAGGAAAGCGGTTAATGAATGCTGAAGAAGCGGTGGCTGCGTATCGCGATGCCATTGAAGAGACCCCTAAGGACGAGTGGGCAAAGTGCTTTTCCCAGTGGTTCCATCGCATGCAGCGGTGTATTGACGTCAATGGACAATATTTTGAAAAGATATAATAAAACTAATAACTGGCTAATGTAATCAGTTTTTGATTTTCTAAGAACTTTCAGTTTGACCCTCGTATTGGTCGGTGACGGAATGGTCTAGTGGGCAAGGCGTCATAGTGTTCAACACAAAGAAATATATTTTTGTCGGACATGTTCCTAGCACAGTAATGGTAGCTACCGTGTAATAGTACCTTAAAACCTTAATAATTTACAGTTGTGTTCACTCATATATTTTCGTTCAGCCTTCTAACGAAGACAATGAATCATGAGATATTCTCACCTGAAAGACATTCATGTCTAGAATACTAGCAGCGAGTTTGACTGCACTGCTTCTGCCGCTGCCGCCCACACCGACCAATAGTAAGTTGCCTATGAATATGAATACGGTATATTATGTACTGTTTTGCGATTGTATTGACATTCGTTTATAATTTAGTTAAGTTGCAACTTCAATAAAAGTTAATCGTTTCTGATCTGCACGGTTTAACGTTTGTTTATATCTACAGACATTGAGCGTGTCAGACATGTGTCGTAACGTGACAGTCAAAAAAGTTTGTTTGAAGGCCAGTGTCTATCTGTGTCTACGGGACCTCGGCGGCGCAGTTAGAGGGTCGCACTTTAAAGCGACAGCTGTGCCAGAGATCCCGGGTTTGATCCCTGGGTCTGGCCAAAAATATGTACCTAGAGTTTTTCTGTTTAGAAATTCTCATGGTAGCTCGGAGTTTGGAAGTTGGTTATGTTTTTATTATTAATACACTTCTATATACGGGAATTAACGCGATCGCGATAAAACATAAATACCTTATGTTTTGGCCTGACGTTTCGATCGGGTTTCACCGATCGTGGTCACAGGCGAACTGATGATTTGCGATTTCTTAACTCCGTTTGCGGGGTAGAAGCGTCTTGTTCCACCCGCAAAGTATTTATTATTTGCGCACCACCGCCACACACTACACTGACAATGTTCCCTATTCTGGAGACCGCTCGACGCGTCCGTATTCTGGTGATTACTCGACTGCGAACTTATCTTAAACAAGGCTGTGTCATTCTAATCACGGGATTCCACGTCGAAGACAACTTAAAACCATCTTCCCTATTGAAATAGACAGTGGGTATGGAGTACTTTTTTAATAGGGAACCGACCTTGTCTGTTACCCCTTTCACATAGGGTAAATATGCAGGATGCCTGTTAACGCCTGGATTCTGCACTTCTTTATCGACGGCTTCAGTTGATGTGGTGACACTTTATATCCATTATTTTTTAGTACCTCCTGAACATGGTCTAGCTCTTGCTTTAAATGCTCAGGGTCATAAAGAGCATAGGCTCGGTTTTTTAGTAAAGCCATAACAGAAATCAAGTGTTTAGGATGGTGGTGTGAAGCAGAGTGTAGATACCTATCTGTATGTGTGGGCTTTCTATAGACACAGTGTGATAATGTGCCATCTGGTCTTGACGTAACACTCACTTCCAGAAATGACAATGATCTGCCTTACTCCAACTCACAAGTAAATTTCATCTTAGGATGAATGGAGTTAAGGTGTTCTAAATATTGATCCACTTCCGGCTTACCACCTACACATACTAGATTATATACAAAGCAAGACTCAGGAGATGATTTCGCTAGAAAGAGTAACAATGAAAGAGGACCGGCCTTATAATGCCTTTAAAGTAAATGTTTTAAAAAGTAGCGAGCATCGATACCTAGACACGGATATGTGGCCGGACGGTATAAAATTTAGACGTTTTATACAGTTTAGAAAGCGAAAAACGCTGAATTGAACACGTGCAAATAAACAAAGCTGCGTATGAGTAACAAAGAAAAAATCAGCAAAATAATCTCTTTTAACTGCAAAAACATAAAGCGAAGTGTGGATTGTGTTCGCGACCTATGTAAACATGCTGACGTTGTGGCATTACAAGAGACGTGGTTGCTGCCTCATGACCTGACTTTCCTTGGTGTTATACATCGGGACTTCAGCTACACAGGGAAGAGTGCTGTGGACCTGTCATCAGGAGTTCTGCGTGGTCGTCCCCATGGGGGTGTGGCGATCCTGTGGCGCAAAAGTGTATTTAGTGATGTGACGGTCATTAATTGTGAAAGTGAGCGTATAGTGGCAATAAAAGCTGTGACTCATGAAGCACGAGAAATATTGTTTATGAGTGTGTACATGCCCACTGACCAACCAGAAAATCTACCTATTTTCACTCAGTGTTTGAGTGAGCTTAATGCTATTCTAGATGTAAGTGATATTGAAGCTGTTTTTATGTTGGGCGATTTTAATGCTCACCCATTGACCCCTTTCTGTAACGAATTACTGAGTTTTTGTGATGAGCAGCTGTGGTTATGTGCAGATATTGTTAGGCTGGGCATATCTTCGGGGACGTGTACATATATAAGTGAGGCACATGGTTGTAAAAGGTGGCTAGACCATTGTTTAGTGACTTCATCGTCATGGCTTACAGTGACCAATGTGTATGTTCTTTATGATGTACTATGGTCAGACCATTTTCCCTTGGTGTTGGATTGTAATTTAGGTCTAATCAGAAAGAAAATTAATGTATGTAACCAGCCTTGTAATGGGATTAGGTGGGGTAACAGAAATCCAGAACAGGTAGCTAAATATCAAGAATATTGTAACAATCATCTGAAACATATAGATTTTCCAGATGAGTTTCGTGGTTGTGCAGATAAAATGTGTAATAGTATTGACCATCAGAGCAATATAGATAATTATTATCACAGTATTGTTAACATACTAGTTCAGGCATCAAAGTTTAGCTGGTCATGTAAACAGGGTGTGGATGTTAAAAGGAAAAAATGTGTAAAAGGATGGAATAAACATGTAGCAGAGGCTCATAGACAGGCCAGGTTTGATTTCCAATTGTATGTTCTGCATGGGAGGCCTGATTCTGGTCCTGTTTACGATAGGATGACCCTTAGTCGAAAAATCTTTAAGTCCAGACTAAAGTTTTGTCAGCGTAACCAGGAGCAGCTTGATATTATTGCAACTCAACACTCAACCAGGCAATTTGGTAAATTCTGGAAAAGTACTAAGAAACTAAGCGGTAGAGCTGACATGCCTGTTAGTGTTGACGGCAGAAGTGATGCAAAAACCATTGCAAATACTTTTAAAGACTTTTTTGCGCCCCATTGCCCGTCACCGCAAGTGAGTGTGCCTGTTAGGGTGCCCGATGCTGAGCCCAGTCGTGAGCCCATTAGGATTACCAGTAAGGAAGTTAATTCAGCCATAAGATATATGAAACGAGGTAAATCTCTTGGACATGATGGGCTCAGCATCGAGCATCTGCAGCATGCTGGATGCCACATAGGTAGAGTATTATCAATGCTATTTACTTTTTGTCTCAGACATAGCTACTTACCACCTGATTGCATGCGAACATTGGTAATACCACTTGTGAAAAATAGGACTGGTGATATAGCAGATAAGACTAACTATAGGCCCATATCACTGGCAACTATAGTTGCCAAGGTGCTGGACAGGATTTTAGACTCTCATTTAAGTAACCATATAAAACTATCAGATGCTCAGTTTGGTTTCCGTGAAGGTTTATCGACGGAAAGTGCAATATTGTCACTCAAGTACACGGTGAACTATTATACCAAGAGGAATACTCCTATTTATGCCTGTTTTTTAGACCTTTCTAAGGCTTTCGATCTTGTCTCATATGACATACTTTGGGACAAACTTAGGAACACTGGTATTTTTTCAGAAGTTGTAGACCTGCTATCATACTGGTACAAAAGTCAAAGAAATTTAGTGAAATGGGGTAATGCTTTCTCTGATGAGTATGGGTTGAGTAGGGGGGTGAGGCAGGGGGGTCTGTCCTCGCCTAGATTGTTTAATTTGTATATCAATCAGCTCATCGAGGGGCTTAGCAGCATGCATGTCGGTTGCCGCATTGATAACATAAGCGTAAACAACATCAGCTACGCTGACGACATGGTGCTGCTGAGCCCATCGATGAGCGGCATGAGAAAAATGTTATCTTATTGTGAATCTTATGCGTTTAGTCACGGCTTAAAATACAATGTAAAAAAGACAGAATTTATAGTTTTTAAGAGCTCTTGTAAACTGCCTAAAAAAGTCCCGCCTCTTCTACTTAATGGAGCACTGTTAAAACGTGTATTTCAGTTCAAATATCTAGGGCACATCGTAAACGAAAATCTAAGTGATGACCTTGATATAGAGCGCGAGCGCAGGTATTTGGCAGTGCGTGGTAACATGTTGGCACATCGTTTCGGGCGTTGTACTATAGGTGTAAAGCTCACTCTGTTTAAGGCCTTCTGTCAAAGCTATTACACCAGTGGTCTATGGACCAGTTTCACGCAGAGGGCCTATAATGCTCTCAGAGTGCAGTATAATAACATCCTTAGGGCCCTGTTGGGGCTCCCGCGGTACAGTAGCGCTTCGGGTATGTTTGCTGGAGCCAGTGTGGATGACTTCCACACCATTATGCGAAAAAAGACTGCCTCTGTTGTGTTGCATATCCGCGGGAGCACTAACAGGATCCTAAGGTTGATCGAGGGTAGAATGGATTCTGTATTCCTCAATAGGTTCACCGAGTTGCATGTTTCTAAATGTGCAAATCGGTGAACCTATCTTGCCTGGCCTTAATTTAATTAATTAAAAAATTGTACTACCTCACTAACATAGTTTTTAAGTATTTGTTGTAACTAACCCATATGGACACTGTTGGTCTGAAATATTTTTTTTTTTTTAATTTTATTTTATTTATAGAAAGCCCACACATACAGATAGGTATCTACACGCTGCTTCACACCACCATCCTAGACACTTGATTTCTGTTATGGCTTCACTATAAAAAACCGAGCCTATGCTCTTTGTGACCCTGAGCATTTAAAGCAAGGGCTAGACCATGTTCAGGAGGTACTAAAAAATAATGGATATAAAGTGTCACCACATCAACTGAAGCCGTCGATAAAGAAGTGCAGAAATCCAGGCGTTAACAGGCATCCTGCATATTTACCCTATGTGAAAGGGGTAACAGACAAGGTCGGTTCCCTATTAAAAAAGTACTCCATACCCACTGTCTATATTCCTGGATCAAAGGTAAATAATATTTTGCGCACATCTAAAGATGTCTGGCCCCTACATACACCGGGAGGCTATAAAATTAGTTGCAGCTGTGGTAGTTCCTATATAGGCCAAACGAAGCGGCCGTTGCGGAAAGGATCAAAGAACACATCGCAGCTGTGAAAAATCGACAAATTAACAAGTCAGCGATTGCTGAACATCTATTAGAAGCGGGCACCAATCATTGGATAGAATTCCACAAAACGCAAGTCCTCTCCACAGATCGCCATTTTCACTCGAGAGTTGTGCGTGAAGCTATTGAAATCCAAAAATATGTTAATTTCAATAGGGAAGATGGTTTTAAGTTGTCTCCGACGTGGAATCCCGTGATTAGAATGACACAGCTTTGTTTAAGATAAGTTCGCAGTCGAGTAATCACCAGAATACGGACGCGTCGAGCGGTCTCCAGAATAGGGAACATTGTCAGTGTAGTGTGTGGCGGTTGTGCGCAAATAATAAATACTTTGCGGGTGGAACAAGATGCTTCTACCCCGCAAATGGAGTTAAGAAATCGCAGATCATCAGTTCGCCTGTGACCACGATCGGTGAAACCCGATCGAAACGTCAGGCCAAAACATAAGGTATTTATGTTTTTATCGCGATTGCGTTAATTCCCGTATATAGAAGTGTATTTAAAATGCAACAAGTGTTTTTATTATTGTCCCGGACATCATCATCATCATCATCATTATTATCATTAACAGCCAAAAGACGACTTGCTGAATATAGGTCTCACCCTCGGGTTTCCACAGCGATCGGTTTTGAGCGGTCCAATGTGATCTTGCGATATTTACAAGTTCGTCTATCCATCTTGTCAGTTGACGTCCTAACGCAATGTGGGAGCGATATCAACGTGTCCGACACACTCCGTGTCTGTAGATATAAACGGACGTTAAGACACACTGCGACTTTTATCATCGCTGCAGTTGCACGTTTTTGAAACGCGCGACAGCGTCTCAACACCCAGCAACGAACAAATTTTGCATCGATGGTAACGCGCGTTAGTCATAGATGCAGTTGCAAAAAAAAAAGACAAATAAATTTGTCAGTACTGGCTATTGACAAATTTATTCTGCATCGTGACTGCATTGATACTAACGAGTGACAGCATCGCATCTGTATCGATGCTAAACGTAGCTGAATACTTTCAACTTTTTTAATTTTGATAATTATTAGCCGTGAGGAAATTTCGATTGATATTTATGATAAGGATTTTAATTGTTTTGCATATATTCGTGCCGTTACTCTTTCTAATCATGTTAGATATAAGTCTATTTGTCCTCGGTATGAATGAACGGAGAATTTATCATTCATTCCACTTAAAAAGACACAGGCCAAAAAGAATTGTAACACTATAATGTTGAGTTTTCATCTCTCGCAGAATAACCTCATCATGACATCAAGGTAAATTTAATCTCATCATAGGTAAATTCAATGTTTTCCTCACAGTCACAATTAAAATTTTGTATGCTTACATCGGTATCCATTTCACTCTCAAAATATCTCGGAGTGAATTGGGTTGCTTTCTCTCTCCCTATAACTTATAACAGTCTACTATAGTGTATACATACCGTTGTCCTGCAGCAGCACGCGTGTGCATCGCGATATGTGATCGAGCGCGTACCGGAACATCACAAGCGACATGGGAGAAGATGAAACTACGTTGTACTCCTCGAGGTAGTACTCCATCTTCACGGACATGTCGTCCAGATCCATCACCTGAGGATAATATACATAAAGAAGTGTTTTGCAATTTGAATTAAGTTATATATCTTAATATTATTATCGTGCTTTTTAAACTTCAACAAATAAAGAGCGGGGTTTCATAAGTTTAACGTGTCTGTTTGTGTATTTTTGTATTAGTCTGTGTCGGTATTGTACCGCCCAAACGGATGAACCGACTTTCGTTTATTTTGTTGTGTCATAAATAATTTTATCCGGAGTGTACTTGGCCATGTTTCATGAAAATCTGATCCACCGTTAGAAGATCGTCAGCTCTTTTTTAGTTTTTAGTCGTCCGATCGATTCGAAATTTGGTGCCGATGACATTAAATGTTAATGGTAAGGTATCCATGACCCGATAGGTAATTAGAAGATCATCAGCTTTTTAATAAATTGATGAGGGGATCTGGGTATCTTTCATATGTTCTATCGATTCGAGATTTGGTATCGAGCTATATTAACTATATTAAAATAACATGGTAAGATAACCATGGCTTTAAATATGATGTGACGGGTTTTTAAAAATTGTAAATTTGGATTATTTAATATATTTATTCCTACTCTATGAAGGGTCAGGAGCTTTAGAGGGAAACCTCAGTTCATGACGTAGGAATGAGACAGTACTTCAAACTAGTTTTTGAAATAGTTAGATACGGGATTGCTACCATGTGCTGACCGATATTCTGCCAATAACAACCCACCCGCAAATTATCTACAGTAACCTACTGAGTGCGAGATAATAGCGCTTGCCACGGTGCCGAAATAACGGAAGCTCATAAACAGTTTCATGATAGCAATCCCGTATTGAATCGAATTTTTGTGACTGGCCACCGTAGTCGAAATTAAATAATAATAATAATAATTAGTTTTTTACATAGGCTATTGTGAGCACTAACACACCTCCCAACTTTGGCCCTACCACAGCTTTGGGACAATTGTGGGCAAGTGATGAAAAGAAGCTGCGCAACAAACTCAGTCACTATTGTCAATGTCTCTTTTAAAAATATTACAATTTATATGTTCTTACAAGCTAGACCATACATTGTTGTCGTTCATATAATCATTAATTCTATAATAGCCTTTAGTCATTAAACATTGCTTAACACTCGATTTAAATTAATAATGGTAAAGGTAATCTATACTTAATATTATAAAGCTGAAGAGTTTGTTTGTTTGTTTGTTTGTTTGTTTGTTTGTTTGTTTGAACGCGCTAATCTCAAAAACTACTGGCCCGATTTAAAAAAATATTTTTACGTTGGATAGTCCATTTATCGAGGAAGGCTTTAAGCTATATAACATAAAGATACGACTCATAAGACCACAGCAGAAATGAAAAATGTTGCGAAAACGGGAGAAAGATATTCCTTTTGAGAGCTTCCGCTGCATACGCTGCAGAAACCGCTTAAGTTACACAAAAATCATGTATGACAGGATTGTTCAGCATTAAGAGTTCTATAATAAAGTCCGCAACAGCATATGTCTATCTTTTATGGTTGACTTACTACAACCTTTTATATGTTAATAAATTTGTTAAAAAAATATGCATTATTTTTAGAGGTGTATGTTACACACAGGTATTTATTCTTATCAAAAACAATAAATTCATCATCACGAGCATTTCATTTAGAACAAAGTTACCTTTTATGTTATTTGATTTCAATAAATATCTTAGGAGCTATCACAATTTAAACATAACTCCGCACCAAATAATGTTCGCAGCTTAAGTGGTACAACGTGCGCTTGCGCTAATCTATACTAGTATTATAAAGCTGAAGAGTTTGTTTGTTTGTTTGTTTGTTTGTTTGTTTGTTTGAACGCGCTAATCTCAAAAACTACTGGCCCGATTTGAAAAATTATTTTTACGTTGGATAGTCCATTTATCGAGGAAGGCTTTAAGCTATATAACATAAAGATACGACTCATAAGACCACAGCAGAAATGAAAAATGTTGCGAAAACGGGAGAAAGATATTCCTTTTGAGAGCTTCCGCTGCATACGCTGCGGAAACCGCTTAAGTTACACAAAAATCATGTATGACTGGATTGTTCAGCATTAAGAGTTCTATAATAAAGTCCGCGACAGCATATGTCTATCTTTTATGGTTGACTTACTACAACCTTTTTTATGTTAATAAATTTGTAAAAAAATAATGCATTATTTTTAGAGGTGTATTATACACACAGGTATTTATTCTTATCAAAATAAATACATTCATCATCACGAGCACTTCATTTAGAACAAAGTTGCCCTTTATATCATTTGATTTCAATAAATATCTTAGGAGCTATCACAGTTTTAACATAACTCCGCACCAAATAATGTTCGCAGCTTAAGTACAACGTGCGCTTGCGCTAATATATTATAAAGCTGAAGAGTTTGTTTGTATGAACGCGCTTATCTCAGGAACTGCTGGACCGATTTGAAAAAATATGTCTGTGTCGGATAGCTTATTTATCGAGAAAGGCTTAAGGATATAAAACATTACGCTGCGACGGGAGGCGAGGGAGCAAACTCAAAACGCGCGGACGAAGTCGCGGGGGACCGCTAGTTCAATTATATTTTGAAGCAATTCATTACAGAAAGTAATACATCTTCCAATAAACGAGTGATTAACCTTCTGAAGTCTGAAGTTTGGAACGGCAAGTTTATTCAAATTTAAATCAGCTTGAGGGACTATAATTACATACAAATACAAAATACAAATTCTGACATCGGTAAGACTAACCTGATCGTAGATCTTGGGGTCCGCGTCTGGCTCCATGTAGTTCCCGAAGAAGATGTTTGCGGCGTGCCTGTTGGCCAGCTTCTCGTCCTCCGGGATGTAGCCGGCCTCCTGCAGCACTTGGTCCATGTGCACGCGATAATGCGCGTATACGGCTTTGTACACTACTGCGAACAGTTTTTGTCTGTGGAAGAAATAAACTTGCATCAATATTGCTTCTAATCTTGGCGGCGCACTGTAGCAGACGAGGCGAAAAGAATAGGCAAGACGTGGAGTGAAATGAAGCGCGAAGCTCAAAACCGAACGCGATGGAGGACTGTTGTGGACGCCCTCTGCCCCATCTAGGGGACATAGGACCATAAGTCAATATTGCTGAGTAAAATAGGTTATATCTTTGTGTCACTGGATAATCCAGATAACCGCATAGGTTTTGCTGATGAATTCTCTTAAAGTGTGATATGGTGACATAATATTGATCAATGTATTTTCTGCCTACAAAGTTGGAATTTGACGCCGCGTTTGGTGTATTAATTATAGCTCCTGACTGTAACGTCGGCCGTTGCGGGTTTGAATCCCGCAAGGGGCAAATGTTTGTGTGATGAGCACGAATATTTGTACCTGAGTCATGGCTGTTTAATATCTATTTAAGTATTTATGGGAGAAGCCCCCGTCATACTTACTCGTTGTCTGGTATTTGTTACAAAAGGAATAAAAATTGCTTACTTCGAAACCACGACAACTGGTGTGAGCATGCACGGATAAGCAAGAGGCGTATCGTACACTTGCTACAGAATCCATGGATCTTACGACTTAGGCTTGGAGGCGTATTGCAATCCAACGGATTGGACCATTCAATTTCCATGCAGTTCAATTCCCACTCAGTGTAAATGAATATTATAATAATACTACAATGGTATGAATATTAATATTTATTTTATATTAATTATAATAGGAAATTGCAATAAGAATTGCTAATTTGACAGTAAAGCAGAGTTGCAACTGTCAAAGCTTCATCGCAATAGGCACCCTGTTTCGTATTAACAGATTCTTCGGGCTTTCCTATCACTGCACTGCAACTCTCTTTAAACTGGGGTCAGGGTAAAATAGACGTAATCTAAATCACATTTCTTTTTCGTAAAACTTAGAGACCATGGTGTGGTGGTATATTTCTTGCCTCCCACAGCGCAGTTTAAGAACCGGGATATCCCGCCTCTTAATACCCAGTCAAAAAACTTTCCTGATGCTAATATCATAAGCGTTCTCCTAGTGTTGGGTGGCAGCAACATCAGTACTGGCAAAAGGCTGAAGATAAAGTACATCAGGAAAAGCTTTTGTCTGGATTTTAAAAAAGAAACTACGCCTTTATTGTATAAAACTCTTACCGATCAGCATCATCCACCAGCCGGTCGTAAAACACCCTATAAGTCTCATGTATCCATAGCAGCACGAGCTTATTCAGCTCTTTCATATGAGAAGACGGCACCAGAAGTATCCCTTTGATGACTCGAGCAAAGTCGCGCAAGTTAAACAAATAATGACACTTGCTAGGCGTCGGTAGGAATTGAGACGCAACCGTTTTGTAAACCTCCATCGTCGATGATACTACGGCCTGGAAAGATAAATGAATGGAGTCAGGGGTCTGGGAATATTTATTATTGTACTAAACAATGTGTTTGCTTCAATGTTTTGTCGTATCCGCAGCGCAATAGTATGTAGAATAGCTGCTTTCCAAGTTTTTTTTATTAGCAACGAGGCAGACATTTGGCCTCAATCTCACCTGATGGTAAGTGATGACATAGGCCATAGCCTAAAATGCATCATGTCTGACTAGTAACAGTCTATTCACTCACTTCTTGGATTCAAACAAATTATAATGGCTAGGAAACACATCTGCCGGCAGTGAATTCCACTCCCTAGCCGTGCGCATGAGAAATGTAGATCGTAACCTATTATTGCGCATTGAATGAATAAAAGCTGGTCTAGACTGGAGACAAACCCATTTTATTTTTAAAATATATACATGATTTGTATTAAATTGACTGTTAAAATCAAGCTTTATATTCGTGCCTCTATAGCGCGCACTCGGTAAGAATAGTGCAGTACAGAAAATACCATAACATTATAATCCCTTTGGAATAGAACGACCAGAGCGAGATGTCACTAGCAGAAAACTGTGTGATAAAAAGAGATGCGAGATGCGATGTAGCAGAACCGTTTCAGCCGGCTGTCAGTCAGCTCAGAAGCTCATGAAGGCTCGCTAAAAATTTCTTTCAAATGATTTCTTAAAAATTTAAGTGAAATTGTGTATATTTTGAAAAAAAAATCTTCCTGAAACATGGTGAATTGATCGGTGATTTTTTGTTGTTCATTACAGCGAAATAACCCCAACAAATATTCATTCAACAGGTTAATTAGTCCAAATAATTAGCCTCTTAATATAAGACTTATATTTACCAACGCGCTTCAAATTTAAGATTATTCTATTCTATAAACGTTAATTTAAGTAAAAAGTTATGACAGAATAACACAGATAATGCATATCTACGAATATTTTGCATAAAGAAATAATATTTTGTTTTACACTAGAGCTGCATATTCGATATTTTGTTCGACTGTTTATCATGCGGTTAACTAATATGTTTACTTAGGAACATTGGAATAAATCACCTGAAAGAAAGGTAATCTAATTTTAAGTTATAAATGTTGTTTACTTAAGTTAGTTACTGATATCTTAAATCGGTTTCGTTTGACCGCTCTTACTTGTCCTTCTCTTCCGATAGGAATATTAATTTTATGGAAAATACAGTCTCTCAATTTGAATGGCATTAAAGTAAAAAACAAGTTTTTGACGGATTGAGAGCATGTGCTACCAATCAATTATGTCTCTAGCTACTTAAGACGTCTTTATGTCATTATTATTATGTTTTTCTTTTATCCTTATTGGAAAACACAACAGATTACATCGAGACTTAAAATTATGACACTCATGATTATAATAGAGTTATAGCTAAAAAATAATCTTAAAACGTGTTCGCACGGCATGCTCAGAGAAGATGAAGATGTTATGAAAATTATGAGCCAAGATGCCTGAAATATGATGTTTTTTTTATTATTTTTGCTATATTACTAACCTTACTCTGCCTCATGAGCGTTTCGGTAAATCCTTTAGCGAAGTGCCAGTCCATGATGGTGCAGAAGATCTTGCTGAGGGTGTTGTCTTCGAACGAGTCGAGGGTAATGAGCAGCATGTGGCGCGTCAGCCGAGAGGAGATCAGGTTGGACCCACCTCCAGGGGGTAGCATTGCGGATACTAGGAGCTGAAAATAATAATATTTAATTTAAGGATTTTCCTCATTGAAAATGACAACCAATGAATGCTGGGGAATTCCAGGAGACATTTAACTATCATGGAAGCAGCATGAAGTATCTTAGCAAAGTCCATCATTTAAAAAATAAAACTAACCCATAAGAAAATCAGACACCAACCGTTATCGCCGAGGTAAAACCAACCTTATTAAACAGTTAAGAGGGTCTTGAATATAGCGAGTTCATCACTACTTTTGCCTAAAAGGTATCTACTAAGATACATTTACAAGTGGAGAGAAAATGGCAACACTTACGACGTCGACAACTTCTTGCCGCACCATTTCTTTTAAATCGTACCAGTGTCCGTGGTCGATCCACTGTCGCAGCAGTTCTAAGGGGGGTTGAGCACCATATTGTTCTTTTTGGGGCATGCTGAGGTCGTCCACGAATAATACGCACTACAAAGAAAAATCTACTTTATTTTCATACAAAATGGATCCAAATGATAACGTAGCTGCTCAGAGAAAGCTATTTTGACGTTATTGATTTTTAAACAAAATGTATGGAAGAAATGTCCAAATTTCTGACTTTGTCGTTTTTCCTGAGTGGTTAAATTTTTAAGTAACGAAATGTGTCATGAAATGAATGTAAAAAAATATGTATGTCATTCACCTTTTTGCCCATAGAAGGGCCAAACACTCCTTTGCGGCGTCTATCAACTTTCGACATGATGATATCTTGGGTCTGCAACAGAAGGTAAGTTTGTGTTTATGGTCGCGTCTATTTTGAACGCATATTTTTTTCACGCATAGAACCCACACCGGGTTCGATTCCACTTTAACCATCAACTAAGAGTAATTTAAGCAATACGATTTGTCGGCGAAGCTTGTAAAAAATACCATTTACATTCTAAGTTCTTTTGGTTACATAAAAAAATAACGGAGGTTCTCAGTTGCACCTATATATTTGTGTGTATGTGTTTGTTTAGATGTTTACTCGAAGTACCACGAACCTGGTTAGCAGTGGTCCTAGCGGAGAAATTGATGGTGTTGGTGATGTACTTCTCCTTCGGCAGCGAGAGCAGGAAGTTGAGCACGAGCGACGACTTGCCCGTGCCGGTGGGGCCCACCAGCAGGATCGGGATCCGGTAGCGCACCATCTTGGTTACGAAGTACCGGAGGCATGCGTTCTCGTTTGTGAGGATTATCAGTTCGTTCACCTGATACAAGTGTGGATAATGAGTAAAGTAAACCTGCGAGTAAGCGTTCAAGATGATTTGTCCTCAAAGCATAACTGATTATAAAACGTTCTTTAAATTTGTTTTTATTAAAGAACTTATAGCTGATGTTAAACATAGACGGAACATAAAATCTGCAGAGTGAACATGCCTTACACAAAAACCCTACCACTTCATACGTTTTGACCAGCCCAAAGCACTGTCAAAAGAACGTAGGTGCGTTCCACGTATGCTACGCGAAGCTATAGAAATAAGAAAACATCCAAATTTCAACAGAGAAGATGGTCGGAAAATTCCACCAGCATGGGATCCAGTGCCAACGAGGACGCAAGCTAGACCACTCACTGCAAGATCACAAGACACAGTTAGCTCTTTCTGCGTGGATAGGAACGTTAATTAATATTATTGAGTGACGGTAGTGTAATTTTTGAAAACTCTGTAAATGATTAATAACATCTTAGTTAACACGTTGTAAACGTCGGGATAAATTTAATAAATTCGCGAAGAGTAAATCCGTAAAAAAGTGTTTCATTTCGATGAGTAATATTCGCGTTAACTTCTGAAACAAGTATACCTTCGCGTTACTCGCCAAAGGCACCTCCTTCTCCAGCTCAGCCCAGGGTATCCAGGTCCCATTGTTCCTCTTATCATAGACATAATCAAAGACGGTGTCTTTATCCTGGAACAGTTGGTTCTTGGTGAGCTTGAACGACTTCGGCTTCGGGTACGCCGCGTTGCTGCCCTCCAGGAGCTTGCGGAAGAACGAGTCGAATTGCTTGCGGCTGTCACCTTGTGGAACGTTTTAGAACATTTTAAAATTCAACGATAAAGGCAAATTTTTATTTAAGGTTTTTTTTAGTCTACCCATATCTCAAAAACTATCGAACCGTATATTATTTTGATGATACTTAATTTGTACCCTAAGTTGGTATATACCTGATTAAACTACAAAATAACTATCTCGCTATGACTTCTCGTTTTCGAGAAATCCCTGGACAAACATACATACACTTACGAAATTTTGCACACGTGTTTGAAAACCTTACTAGATCAACATATTCAAAATTATAATATCCCCACAACATCTCATACATAAACATAGAATTGATTACTTCCTTTTCTTTGAAGTCTGTAAAAGTCAGCGTTTGATTTTGATATCATTTTAAGAAGGCTTTCACACGAATCTATAACCGACTCGTATTCGATCAATGTCATTTGATCTAGTTTGGCTGTAAGTGTAGTAGTATAGTAGTTCATTAGATACGGACGGGTACAAAAACGCTACATAAGTGGCATTCGTTATTATAATTTAAATAAAACAATTGAATTGTAATTGATGCCGGTTATAATATTTAAAGAAATGAATATTTTACCGAATAAAAAGAATACCGAAATGTCTGGAAAATTTAAACCGGTTAATAATTAACTTACGTTAATGTATGTCTAATTTTAATATGCATCTTATTTATCTAGTTAGATGTTCATTTTGTATGTCACCTGTGAGTGTAGCGCACAGTCCCCACAGCAGACAGAACACGAAGGTGCACTGCAGCCACATCGTGCTGAACTGCGACTCACCCTCCAGCAAGCAGGTGAAGAGACGCGCGAACGACTGCGATGAAAACAACAAATCGAACGCCCTTTACACACTGCTACTTTTCAACATCGCGATACCAGCAATGAACAGCTTTATGCATCGATGTTGTCGCGCGTTAGAATCGATACTGTCGCAATTAACAAATACAGTCGTCAATGACCAGCTTCTGCACCGAGTCAGTATCGCGACTATATCGATACTAAAAATAACGCAAGTGCGTAAAGATGGATTTGCGTCTGCATCAATGCTGCATCGCGACAGCATCGCTGCTACAAGTCGCAGTGTGTATATGGTCTAAGTCGTGCTGCATTTCATAGGACGTCTTTTGTGGTCACTTGGCCAATTAATGTGAAGCCCTCTAGTCTAGGCCTCTGTTAGTAATAAAGACAGGACGAATAATAAAATGAGGTTTATTAAAAATACGTAGCCGTTACGATTGAGAAAATACGTTAAGCCTGTTTGAACCGATGGCGATTATATTTTACGGTTTTGGGAGCCTTACAGCTAGTACAACTACAAATAAAAAGAAGGCTATTTTTACATGGTTCAAAAGATGTCATGCAATCAAAATCATCTGTCAAAGTTCTATGGTTAACGATGGACACAAGGAGCAGAAACTCACATAGAACTGGTGTATCTCGCCCACCACGACGAAGTGATGGCACTTGTGCAGCATGAAGTCGAAGATGGGCGGCACGAGCCAGTCGATCAGCTCCTGGATCAGCTCGAACTGCTCCGGGATCAGCTTCTTGCTGAGATGCGTGTTGTAGGACGCGAGGAACGCTCGCCACCCTGGGGAGGAGAGTTTGTCATTCTAGTGAACTATTACTAGGAAGAAGTGACAATATTTATTTATTTATTTATAACACTTCATGCACAAACAAAATACACATATGGCAGATTTTATTTATTTATTAATCATTAGTTGGAAAACAAACAGCTATAAATAACACATTTGGCTTGATAGTAATGCATTGTTCTTAAGCAATACAGTTTTCAAAGCACATGGATATGTTGACGAGATCGTATTGTATTACAAATCTAAGGCAAGTTACACATTAATAATTTGAATTAATAAGTTATATAAAAAAAAAACAGTATTGATATAAGGGTTAAGTTACTTTTTAACTAAAAGTATTCCAACATATCCTTATGCCTTCTATGGAAAATGTCTTACACTGGAAAAACTACTAAAGTGCACCTAGATTGATTTGATGCTAAAAGC
This sequence comes from Pyrausta purpuralis, assembly GCA_963924145.1. NCBI lineage: Eukaryota > Metazoa > Arthropoda > Insecta > Lepidoptera > Crambidae > Pyrausta > Pyrausta purpuralis. The sequence continues at coordinate 6,791,621 of OZ001644.1, forward strand.
ATTATCTAACAGTCAACCATAGATCTATACAAAGAAAATGCTGGCGGTGCGAAGGAAGTGATAGAGGGGCAAAAGAAAGAGCTTCTTTAGTCTGTAGTCAAGCCTATGGAGTCATGAGAGACGTTTATTCACGTTGTGCCCTGTAATTGGAGCAAATATTTTAAATATATTCCAATTCTTTACCAGTAATCCATTCTAAATGGTTTTAATTTATTGAAACTATATATCTGAGTTAAAGCATTAAAGAGCATTATGACTAGTTCAAAGTAACTACGTATATTCTGTAGAATCTTTAGTAAAAGCGTCAACTAGATAGTGTATTTTTTTCACGCCTATAATCATACTTATAGCCATTAGTTGGTGGCTAAGTATTCCAAGTTCTAAGAGTGTTTATAGACATAATTTAACAAGTGTCTAGTTACAAGCTACAATACTTAAGTGGCTTTTGAATAAAACACATTACTTTACAATAGTAGTAAATAGAAACATTACAAACCTAACTGCTCGGGTTCCATGTAAATCATGCCGCAGCGGGAGACAGTGGCCGGCGACGCGAACTCCAGGTCAGCCGGTTCGAATATCAGGTTCATCTTGTTTGTCATCTACAAAAAATGCATGAGAGCTTTATAATGCGGACAATTATGACTTCAAACTATTTCCTAATGACAATGTGAACAGTGAAATAGTAGTAGGATCATATGTGGGAAGTCTATCTTCACTACGAGACTAATATATTTAACTACGAGTAATTTTGCGATAGCGTAATATTTCATAAGAACGAGATATAATTATATTTTTGTTGTTATACTGTTTTGTCACTACACAAACTAAATAATATGAATTGCACTTAAAAAAAGCAACTGTGTCAGACGAGGAATTAAACCTCGTGTCTTACGCTATTCGAGCGTATATGTATTGTGAGATTAATCTCGCAACATTAATGAGGCACGCAGTCTACGCGTTAAACAGAAAGCACTTGCAAAATTCAACAGGCTAGCCAATGTGTCGGTTGCCGAGTGGCGTAAGACACGGGGTCCGATTCCTCGTCTGACACAGTTGCTTTTTTCAAGTGCAATTCATAAAGTACGAGATAGTTGATAAAATGCAAGCGCTGAGCAAGGTATCGATACAGTACTGTCAACCGTGACATCATCATTTATAATAATAATACTAAGACATTTGATACCTGTTACTGAAAAGTTTAAGTGAGCTAGTGGAACCAAGTATATTACATATGTATAAGGTGTTAAAGACACCATGTAACACCATGTAACCTGTATGATCTCGCCACTCATGAGGCACAGCTTCTTATTGTCATCGAGCACGGTGTTCATGTTCTCGATCCATACGGCGTCGACCGGCCCGTCGAACAGGATCCACTTACGGTCGCGAGTGATCGACATCGCGTATTCACGGAACGCTATGGCCAGGACTCCATCGGACCTAAAAATGAAATTGAAAAGATGTTTATCGCTCTTTTGTCGATAAGTGATGATATTTTTAGTAATCAATAAAATATGCTAGTGTATTTAACAACAAATATGTGTTATATCAAACTTTAACGATTTCCGAAAACTCAAATTTCCCTTATCAAATTTTACTATCATTTTTTTCTTAATGGAAACCTAAAATATAATATGTTTTCCATCGCATCACAAAAGGTACTGCTTTGTTCTAAGATATTGCTGCAATTTATGCAATTTGCTTTTATGATTATTTATTTTTAGGTAAATACATTTTATTTTGATAGATTTTGATAGATATATTGTCATAAATAACAGTTGAAACTTGGGATCTTGTTGGAAGCACGTTTTTAACATCTCAGAGGATTGGAATCTCACCTGGTCTGTGTATATAGTTCACTCACCACTCATGAGAAGCCGGATCAAAGCACCCGTACAGCTGCCCCATGGTGATCGCCTTCGGGTTGATGATCCTGTAGACGGCTCCGAACTCCTTGTGCTTCGGCGGCGGCTTCATCAGCTGGAGGGCTCGGAGCGAGTCCGCCAGACACTGGTACGCTTGGGTCTTGCCGCCCATGGGCGGGCCGACTATCATGAACCCGTGGCGGACTAGCATCATCTCGTAGATCTGACGATAGAGATTTGTATCTAGGTAGAGCGTTTAATTTTGGATAAGCTTGAAGGGAAATTAATAGATGGTTGGTAGACAGATTACAAAGGGAACTGCAGTGCAGATGTTGTGAGTACAAAAATGGGTTATCCATCTTTATTTATTCCGTATTCAAATTATTGACGAATAAAATAAAGTCTGAATGTTACTCTTTAACAAACAGTACATTACCCTGATACACGAAAGAAAGCTGCTAAGTTCATTTAATCTTAAGGGTCTTAGCCGCCTTTTTTGTACCAGGGCAGTACATGTGAAATGTGCCCATTAGATTTGGTCCTTAAGACAAGGTGAAAAGGTTTATGTTTTCTTTTGATTGATGACTTCTACATTGCCGCTGCTCGAGAAGGTCTTATGTTATAATAATAACCTGTATAATCTTCTCCAGATACCACTCTGTCGGCTGGAGGTTGCGTTTCTCCAGATCCTTGGTGATGCACTTCAGGAGCTCCCTTCTGTCCGGCTGCGGTATCTCTACGCCGGGGAAAAGGTCCGAATAGATTCCCGCAAATAGGGGTACGTCCTGGAAAGGAAATGTTGTGAGTAATAAAATCATAGTTTCCGAGAATGACATTGTGAACCTAGTATATTTTCTTTTACCACTCGCGGTCCTGCGCGTTTGCGTCTGCACGTTATGATATTTGCTCCCTCCCCTTCCGTTGCCACGCGATGTTTAGCCTTCCTCGATAAATAAGCTGCAGTGGTGCCCCATCTATACTTACAAATGGGACCTATGACTATGCTGAAGATTGCCACCACTGCGCGCTAGGGGCGCGTCAACGGAAACGATCGGCAAGCTCCGCAGAACGTCGTGCTTCGTACGTCATCGGGTGACATCGGTTCTCCGATCGCGCCGGACTGAATCATCATCTCGTACAGAGGCCGCGCGCTCGCTGTAAAAATATTCTAGAACGTGCTTAGATTTGCTTGCGTTCAAATCTTCCTTCTATTTTCTTATCTTGTTTTCAGTTATATCCATTCCTCTCTGTTTCTAATCTGTTTTCTTATCTCTGTATCTTCCTTCTTATCGTAAAAAATAAAGTTGAACTAATTGAATTCTAACGGAAGTTTTTTTTATTCTTCGACGACCGTTAGGGCTTTAAATAGGTATACGTAAACTCAGTCTCACCTACACCTATAAAGAATCAACCACAAACACACTTTTTCAAATCGATCCAGTAGTTTCTGTGATTAGCGCGTTCAAAATAAACTTCAACTTTATCTTATATGTAAAATTCTCGTGTCACAATGTCCGTTCCCGTACTCCTCCGATACGGCTTTATCGATTCTTACAAAATTTTATATGCGTATTCAGTAGGTCTGAAAATCGGCTACTATCTATTTTTCATACATGTGATAAGGGTTGTAGGGTTGTTCACCCATAAATTTTTTTATTTATTTTTGGACGACATTTTTTGGTTTTATTTTTTTATAATGTGGCATTAAAAAATACATACAACCCTAAATTTTTACTTTTTTATCACCAACCCCTATTTTTTGATAGCCATTTTAGTAATTTGATCATTTTTCATCCCGCTCGACAACTGATCAATTAAAGTGTTTTTCTTAACTTTTAAAATTACGAGGCTAGGCGAGACGGGGTCGGGGCGGGACGGTGCTAGGGGCGAAGCAAAGTTCGCTGGGTCTGCTAGTCTAATATATAAAATTCTAGTGTCACAATGTTCGTTCCCGTACTCCTACGAAACGGCTTTACCGATTCTTACCAAATTTAATATGCGTATTCAGTAGGTCTGAGAATCAGGTACTACTTATTTTTCATACCCCTAAGTGATAAAGAAAAGGAAATGTGGCATAAAAAATACATTCAACCCAAAATTTTTACTCTTTTATCACCAACCCCTATTTTTTAATAGCCATTTTAGTAATTTAATCATTTTTCATCCCGCTCGATAACTGATAAATTATAGTGTTTTTCTTAACTTTTAAAATTACAAGGCTGGGCGGGACGGGGACCGGGCGTGACGGTGCAACAAAGTTCGCTGGGTCTGCTAGTAATATTATAACTGCAACGGGAGGGGAAGGAGCCAACTCTAAACGCACGTCCACAGTGGCGTGGGACAGCCAGTTTTCGACAGACCTGCGACAGGAACTTGGGCATGTTGACGTCGATAATGGCGCGCAGCACGAGCTGGGCCTCGTCCATCTCCGGGTAGTTCTTCTTGAGCGCGCCGGACGCCAGCAGCACGGACTTGACGGCGCGCATGCCGTAGTCGTAGTGGTTCTGCGACGACAGCTGCTCGGAACACAGCTTGTACGCTTGCACGATCTTGCGGGCGAGGCTGGTCGCGAGAAAATTATTATTAGTAGCTGCAGCTATGTTATGGTTAAAGATTGTTTATTTTCAAATCGAAAATAAGTGAATTACGAGAAACTTAAAAAAATACATAATATGTCTGAGCGACTTGAGCATCTAAAAAATAACAACTTGTGATGTGAATTTCCCATAGTCTGATTTTACTCATTTGGATAAAAAGTGCAACATTAATCAAACGTATAATACATAAAAATAGTCGTTCTAAAAAATAAAAATCAAAGTCATTTCCCTTGCAATAGCAATATTTTACCTATTTTGACTTATTACTACTTTCTATGTATAATATTTATATTTATATATTTGAAATATCACTTTGATTCATGCTTACATACTTGTGCATAATAAAAAATTAAACAGAAGTGATTGAATAAAAAATAATTCTGCTTTTATTTAGAAACATCACTTTTCTCAAATTACGAAAAAGTTGTCACCTACCAATTGTTATTATGGTCAAGTTAATTCAAAATCAGAGTATAATTCGCTGGCACACAAAGGCGAGCTCAAGCCGCTCGACCAAACAGATTTTGGCCGAACTAGTTGAAAATGCAACTACTATCTCAACAAGTATTAGGCCGCGTAATTTCTAGAGCCTTGTTAGTATGACCACTAACTTGTAAATTTTCTTCTGTTCAATGTGGAACGACTACAGGTAGCATGTAAAACTGCGATTTGGTGGCGAGTAACGGCCATTCCCTAAATGCAAACTATAGTTAAAGGTTAGATAGCTATCCTCGACCGGGGACAGGATTTTGTACTGCGAGAAGTTTTATAGGGAACATCAAAAGGTAGATAACCATTTTTATCTCTCGTAGGGCAAAGCCACGGATATAATGGATATAGGGAAAAGCCGTAAGTGGTTGTTGCCTAATGCAACCGAACACTCGCCTGATCATTTTTGAATAAAATTTGTGTTATAGACAAGTGACGATCTATATTTATCTCGCCACTTTACTCGCAACGTGTGCCTTTATGGGGATTCGTCCCTAAAAATTAAATTAATCAACGACTGTATTCAATCACAGGTCTTAGCAAGAGCTATTACAATATTTTTTTACATGCGAAAATTTAAGACTATGAGACTAAGAGACAACACCATTCCAACTTAAGAGACCAGAAATTGCGCCCGGTCGGACCAACAGCACGGCAGCCAATTGGAAGAGCGTTTGGCCCGATTAGCCAGCAAGTTGCAGGTTCCGCGCGTGCGCAATTTTTGGTTTCTTATTACATCTTTATGAAAACTTCACTTGCAAAAAAATAAATAAGGAGAGATGAAATGAGATAAAATACTCACGGCCCAGCGCAGACGAACCCGTTGGAGTAGAGCGTGATCTCGCCGATCATGGCGTAGTCCGGCACCATCATGGCCACAGTTCGGAACAGCACCTTCAAGTTATCCGGCAGCTCCGTACGTCCCGCGTAACTGGACAAATAAATTCAATGGTGCATATTTACCCAAAGTTCATTTTTTGCTAGAATATAATGGAGGCGGCGTCTGAAAATATATATTTTTAATATATTCTCGGGCTTCCAGAATTGGAGCACGCATAACTAGTCTGTTACATGGTGAAGAAACGACGTCTTTAGCATGTGGTTTTTATATAAATAACAGGCTTTCGGGAATATTTATGTATTAGTTCTCTCATGTTTTTTAAAAAAACACTAGATTTGTCTATTCATAAATGACGTTTTTTTTTAAATAAAGTTCATTCCATATTAGCGAACATCTTAAAATAAGTACCCACACCTGATTTGTATCTATACTAAAAAATACAATTCCGGGATTTTAAGTTCATTCCATAACAGCTAACACCTCAAATTTAGGTAAATTTGTATCCGGTTATCCGATCTCTAGTCATAAAGCACCGGCCAAAAGGAAAATATGTCAGCGATGCCCACGGGTCCACAAGTTGGCTGGATCATTGCCTGGTTACAGAGGCGGCATGGCGATCAGTTAAGCATGTCGATGTACTCTTTGACGTTTATTGGTCGGACCACCTCCCGTTGGTAGTACATGTAAATTTGGGGATGATCTGGCCGTCTGTTCGTAATTGTGTGGAAAACCAACCATTAAATAAGGTCGTATGGGGCGAAAGGGACTGTTCTCAAATTGAATATTATAGCAAACAATGTAACGAGTCTCTAAAAGAAATTGATTTCCCTGAGGAACTAAGTCTATGTTGTGATAGAATGTGTAATGATGTTAGTCATAGGATAGTGTTGGACCGGCTTTATAACAGTATTGTAACTGCGCTTGCGGCGGCGGCCGAGTCGAGCTGCTCAGGAAACAAGCCTAAAAAGCGCTTTTGTAAACTTGCTGGATGGAACAAATATGTAAAGGAATCGCACACTATTGCCAGACAGGCATTTTTGAACTGGGTATTGCACGGCAGGCCGCGTTCTGGAAGTCTATACCGCGACATGTGTGATTCTAGAAAAACATTCAAAGCTAAACTAAAATCATGTCAAATAAAGCAGGATCAAATAAAAATGGACTTATTAGCTTCGCAACACGAATGTAAAAACTTTCCCAAGTTCTGGAAACAAACTAAGAAGCTCAGCCCTCGACCGGCTGCCCCCGTGAGCGTAGGAGGTGTTAGCAAGCCTGAGGATATTGCCAACTTGTTTGGTGACCACTTTAGAGTTAAGCCGATTCATCTAGCGTCTGAAGTTGAGGGTGGGCTTCCCGAGAGCATCGTGTCAGGCACGCCTGTCAGAGTTACCCCCACTGAAGTGAGGGCGATAATCAAAGATATGAGTAGGGGAAAATCACCAGGACACGATGGTCTCAGCATAGAACACCTTCAATATGCTGGGTTTCACCTCCCAAGGGTTCTATCATTATTATATACTTTCTGTATAAGACACTCTTACTTACCATCCGAGTTGATGAGGACAATTGTAGTACCCATTATAAAAAACAAGACAGGAGATATATCTGATATGTCAAACTACAGACCTATATCGTTGGCCACCATATTGGCAAAGGTGCTTGATGGGGTGCTTGAGCGAAGGCTTGGTCAACACCTGGAACTAAATAATGCTCAATTTGGGTTTCGACCCGGTCTATCAACGGAAAGTGCTGTGTTTTCGCTTAAGCACACCGTCAAGTACTACAGCCAGAGGCGAACACCTGTATACGCTGCTTTCTTGGACCTTTCCAGGGCATTCGACCTGGTTAACTACAAATTGTTATGGTCAAAGCTAAATAAAATAGCGTTTCCGCCGGAGCTAGTGGGCACACTTCAGTACTGGTACAGTAACCAAATTAACCAGGTCAAATGGGCTGGGATATTGTCCGAGGAATACGTTCTGGAATGTGGAGTAAGGCAGGGAGGATTATCCTCTCCTGCACTTTTTAATTTGTACATAGACGAGCTAATCTCTCGACTCAGCAGCACCAGGGTTGGCTGTTCTGTTGACGGTCTGATGGTTAACAGTATAAGCTATGCGGATGACATGGTGCTGCTTTGTCCAACGGCTAATGGATTGTGCAAATTACTGTCAATGTGCGAAGAGTATGCCTCTGAACACGGGCTTGTGTATAATGTTAAGAAAAGTGAAATGATGGTTTTTAGATCGGGTACTAAAAAACCTCTGGATGGACCTCAGGTGACATTAATGGGAACTGAACTGAGGAGGGTATCGCAATTTAAATATCTGGGCCACATTGTCACTGAAAATCTTTCAGACAATTTCGATATTGAACGAGAAAGGAGGGCGTTAGCTGTCCGATGCAATATGCTTGCCCGCAGGTTTGCGCGGTGTACGAAGGAGGTAAAAATCACCCTTTTCAAGGCGTTCTGTCAAACATTCTACACCTGCAGCCTGTGGTGTAGCTATTCGCAGAAAACATATAACGCTCTCCGCGTACAATATAATAACGCCTTTAGGATGTTGATGGGGCTCCCCAGATTCTGTAGTGCATCGACAATGTTCGCGCAAGCGGGTGTTGATGACTTTTACGCCATTATTCGGAAGCGCACGGCTTCAATGCTAAACAGAGTCCGGCGGAGCGTCAACAGCATCCTGATGGCCATAAAGGATAGGCCCTCATGTTCCTTGTTCAGACACTGGGTTAACCTACACGCTCAAGGAACTAAAAACCTATTTTTCAATTAAATAAATGAAATCCAATTTAAATTGTAATTTACTAACATAGACATAGGTTTTTTTTAATTATTTTATTGTTACTAACATACTTGTATGGATTGGATGAAATCTGAAATAAATGATTTATTATTATTATTTATTATTTATTATAAAATAAATTATAACCACAAATGAGTGATAGAACATTAAGATATAGTCCACAGTTGTACAAAGACCTCTACCTCCAAATTCCATACCCTGATACGGAATTGATCGGATGCCTGAATTACAATCCAAAACGCAACAGCGTCGACCATTTCAAAATGTACATATTGTCCATTTCCAGTCGCAGACTTCTAAAACGATTCAGTTTAACACTTTTACGGTCCCGAGGCAATTGTCATTACAATTGCCACACGTCTAATAGTGCATTATATGCAATGCACGCACGAATGAACGCACGAATGAATGGAAAAAATAAGCTCACCCAGGGTTCATAGTAATGAAGACGGAGCACGTCGGGTTGAGACTGATCTCGGTGCCTTCGAAGACGAATCTCTTCTCCTTCCTCAAGATAGCGAGCTGGATGGACAGGATCTGCTGCGCCACCACGGACAACACCTCCAAGTCTATGCGGTTGAACTCGTCGAAGCACGCCCAAGCGCCGGACTGGGCTAGGCCCTGTTGGATTAAAAAAAACATTATTTGGTTAACCTCGGTGCTGCGAATGACTTAGTTATCTATACTAATATTATAAAGCTGAAGAGTTTGTTTGTTTGTTTGTTTGAACGCGCTAATCTCAAAAACTACTGGCCCGATTTGAAAATTTTTTTTTACGTTGGATAGTCCATTTATCGAGGAAGGCTTTAGGCTATATAACATAAAGATACGACTCATAAGACCAGAGCAGAAATGAAAAATGTTGCGAAAACGGGAGAAAGATATTCCTTTTGAGAGCTTCCGCTGCATACGCTGCGGAAACCGCTTAAGTTACACAAAAATAATGTATGACAGGATTGTTCAGCATTAAAAGTTCTATAAAAAAGTTCGCGACAGCATATGTCTATCTTTTATGGTTGACTTACTACAACCTTTTTTATGTTAATAAATTTGTAAAAAAATAATGCATTTGTTTTAGAGGTGTATTATACACACAGGTATCTATTCTTATCAAAATAAATACATTCATCATCACGAGCATTTTATTAAGAACCAAGTTGCCCTTTATATCATTTGATTTCAATAAATATATTAGGAGCTATCACAGTTTTAACATAACTCCGCACCAAAATAATGTTCGCAGCTTAAGTACAACGTGCGCTTGCGCTAATATATTATAAAGCTGAAGAGTTTGTTTGTTTGAACGCGCTTATCTCAGGAACTGCTGGACCGACTTGAAAAAATATTTCTGTGTTGGATAGCTTATTTATCGAGAAAGGCTAAAGGATAGAAAACATGACGCTGCGACGGGAGGGGAGGGAGCAAACTCAAAACGCGCGGACGAAGTCGCGGGGGACCGCTAGTATATTATAAGCTTGTCATTATGCGGTAACAAGTATTTATAGGTAGCAGGGGCACGGGATGCGAAGATACATCCATCCGCATCCCTCTCTCACGTCCTCCTGTGCCCTGCAAGTGGAGTCTCAATGAAGCGGTTTGCCAATAAATAAATATAAAATATAAATAAATATTGGACACCAATCAAATACATTGCTCTGGTCTCAAAGTAAGTAGCCAAAGCACTTATTTTATGGAAATCAGACACAACGGTGGTACCACAACACCCAGACCCGAGACAATATAGAAAAGATCGTTTTCTACATTGACCCGACCGGGAATCGAACCCGGAACCTCACGAGATGGCGACGCTTGAAACCAGCGTGCTAGCCACTCGACCAAGGGAGGTCATCTTATCGACCAATTGTTTACAATAGCGTTTCCGGATTAAAATAAAATATGTGCAAGCGAAATACACATAGGAAATGTTTATGACTCGACGACTCAGTTAATAACGCGCTAACTATCCTAATCATCTTGCTATGGCTCCTCGCCTTCAAGAAATACGTGGACATACATAGAAATATATTTGAAGACCTCCGAGGTGTACTGGCTTAGCACGCTAGGATTCAAGGCGTTGCCGCTCCGAGGTCCCGGGTTTGATTCCCAGTCGGTACAATGTAGAAATTAGAACTTTTTACCATTATCTCGGGTCTGGGTGCTGTGGTACCACTGTTGTTTCTAATTTCCATGACATAACTGCGTTGGCTTCTTACTTTGGGATCAAAGTGAATGTGATTGGTGTCCAATATTTATTATTTATTTATACATAGAAACATACATACAATTACGAATTTTGGCATACGTGATTAGAAGTCTGAATACATACTCAAATATTATCAAATTCTAACGATATCCAATACACACATCACCTTTATTTGAAGTCAGTAAAAATAATAGTGCATATGAAGGACTGAATGCCATTAGTATTCATTCATTGTTTTGTATGCCTAAGTAGGTCATTGTTCTATTTACTGATTGAAGATCACATTTTTATTTATGTACTTAATAACAAATAAAGATATTTGTATTTGTATTTGGACAAACGCCAGATCTCCTGCGCTCTTTGCTAATCCCTGTTGAGAAAAGTGCAACAAATTAACTGATTTGCAAAGCTAATCGCTGTGTCACCTTGAAGAACTTGCCGAGCGCCTTGTAGTCGAGCCCGTCGGAGCAGTTGAAGACGACGCACTTCTTGGCGACGGCCTTCGCGAGGTCCTTCGTCGTCTCCGTCTTGCCCGTGCCCGCCGGGCCCTCGGGCGCGCCGCCCAGGTTCAGCTTCAGCGCGCTCATCAGGGTTCTGAACTCAAACACAACATGTATTTTACTGAACCGATCTTGATGAAACTCACATGGTACACTGAGTTGAAATATACCTGATTGAAGTGAAAAAAGATCATCTCGGTATGGGTTTTCGTTTTCGCGAAATCCGTGGACAAGCAAATATACAAACATTAACGAGAATCAGCGCACGTGTTTGGAAACCTTACTAGATCAACACACTTAAAAATTATGAAAATAACGATATCACATAAATACACATTGGATTGATAACCTCCTATTTTTGAAGTCGGTAAAAACACATTTATTTGGTACACAAAACATTTTACAGGCATTATAATATCAAAACGATGTTACCGATTAATAAGTTCTAGACCGTTAAAGTTGACATGTTGCAGTAATGTTTAAGAGGTTAAATAGTAATTTAAGATTGAGACTACCTGAAATGTAGGCTACAAGATGTAAGTTTTTTTCGTGAACAGATCATAAACGGTGTGTATTGCACGAGCGCACGCAGAGCGCTTAGTTGTGTAGAATATAGCTTTGAGAATAGCGTAGACATGCTAAAATTAAGTTTTCTAGACTCGAACTGAGCTCAGATATCAACTAATAATTTAACGAAACAGCTCAGTTTCGCAGACGGGGGTCACCGCCACTTTATCAATTTCATCACTTGACCATATGACACAAAAACCATCGTAACTTTAAATAAAGACGATACAACGTGCAAGCAATTTTGACTCTTGAACTGGTAAGGCGACGGAGCCCTTCCATAGTACCTGAAGCAGCGGTCGGTGAGCGGCGTGGCGACGAGGCGGCCGGTGTTGCCCAGGTACTCGAACCCGTACTCCACCTGACACGACAGTATGAATGAATTAATGTGGGATATGGAAGTGACACGAAACGCAAAGGAATGCAGCGAGAACGGAGTAAATGTTTGATTTGAATTTGAATGAAGAATACGGAAGGTATCTTAATATGCTAGTCTAAGGAGGAGGTTGTTTTTATGCTGGTTGCAGAGTGGAAACAGATATTTTAGTTGGGTAAGTTATCGTGTATTGTATCGATTTGTTAATAAAGAAGTGTAAGATAAGACGAGTTCCCCAACTCAGTTTATTTTTCTACATGAATATAAAAAAGTCAGCTTGGCTTCTGCCACTACATAATCGTTATACAAAAATGAGATGGTTGCCTGTCTACATATAAACACTCAACTCGCTCGCATATATCAGCGAGTTCGGTAAAACATAAGGCCTACTTTAAATGTCACATATGATCACGCATTATAGGTTAGTAAGGTTCGCAGCCTCAGTAGGACGTCTTCTTCTTCGACAGACGACCATAACAAAGATCATAGGATCACACTGGCCACTCACACAATCACACAATCACACAAACCAGTGGCTATCGGATAACCGTGTGGAAAGCTTAAGTTCAGCTGTGGACGTCCTGTGACTAATATTAAAAGTTGACGCCAACAATATTTAAAGTACTTTATATTTAGTGTCAAAAAGCTACTCTTTTACACATTTATTATGGTGATTTAAAACTATACTTTACAGTTTTCTGTGCACAACTGATGCACTTACCTATAAATACTGGCCAAGTGCGAGTCGGACTCGCGCACTGAGGGTTCCGTGCTAACTGAATTAGGGAATCCACTTAGTAAAATACCACAATATTTTGTTAACAGCAAATATATCTTTGTTTTTCATAGTGTTTGTATGAAGAACAAAGTTATGTTTGCGGTTGTTGAAAATGTGCTATATCTCAAAAACTTTTCGTACGATCTCGTTCGAACTAATTTTCGTTGAAAGTATTTGGTAAGATCTACAAGATATATATTTTTCAAAATTTACACTCGCTTAGTTTAGAAGTTAGATGGGGGGGGGACGCCCATTTTACCACTTTGAAAGCGTCTAGCTATGAAACGTTAGACTTTAAAAGAAAATGGTTTTAGAAACCTCTATGTCATTTTAAAAGACCTATCTATAGACACCCCACACGCATAGTTTTGATTAAAAATATTTTTATTGGGTTTAGTATCATGTATGGGAGCCCCCCCCCCCCTTAAATGTCATATTTTTTTATTTTTTGTACGACAATTTTAAAGCGGTTAATAGGATACATCTTCGTACCAAATTTCAATAGTGTGATGCGGACGCGGATGCATACGGACGGACAGACAGACAGACAGACAGACAGACTTGACGAAACTATAAGGGTTCCGTTTTTTGCCATTCGGCTACGGAACCCTAAAAAGCCATGTAAATGAATAAGATTTTTTTCAATTAATCTTGGTCTTAAATTTTTTTGCACTGCACCATACCATATCATGACCGTGCGAAAATGTCAGGCACGAAAAGCAACACAATGCGCTCTACCTTGCCCACTGAACGGATTGACAGCGTTCTGTCTCATCGTTATATAAATCGAGAGCAAACGAAACCGTGTTTTTCCGGTGCCGAGACGCTCTGTACATGGCACGCTCCAGTGTTAGTCGGTTATGGAACGGTCTAATGAGCAAGGTGACATAGTTTGCAATGCAGTAAAAGTAAAGTAAAGTTAGCATATAACGTCCCACTGCTCTGCATTGGATTAGTGGCGGGGTGTTTGTAAGGAAAGCGCTTGCTTTACTTCATTAATTACTACCCAAGCGCTGCCACTGCGCTAAAGTTTTTTTTTGCCTGATACGTTCCTAGCCCGGTCACGGTATGCTACAGTGTAGTGGGCTAAAACCTTTAACATTGCATTTTCTTTTATTTATTTTCTTTTTATTTATACTTTATTTTGCTCAACCAAAAATTTGTACAACAGGTAGACTTAACGCCATATGGCATTCTCTACCAGTCATACCTTTAGGCTAAGCAGAAATGATTGTAAGCGGGGCGACAGACAAAAAGAAAATGAGTTACTATTAAAAGAAAAAAAACGATAAATTTCACACATAAAAAAATACATGTACATACATACAATTTACAATAAATACAATATGATCTAATAAAATATTACATATACATAACGCAAGCGATAAAATAAATACATATACTTGTACATACTATAATAATTATATACTATGACGATGTATTAGAAGTTTATGGATTCTTTCAAGGAATTCTCGGAATAAACTACGCAATCATGAGAACGCTCGTACCTCGGTAGTGATCATGGCGCAGGACATGCGCTCGCCGCGCCAGTAGTACCGCAGCTGCGAGATCCAGTTGAAGTCCGTCACGTCGCGCACGTCCTTGCTCACCATGTCTTCGAGGATCGAACGACCTGTGAATACGGTTATAGGTATAGATAGTGCCAACCACGGCGGCGCGCCCCGCCACTCGTTCAATTTGTTTATAGTACATGTGTGAAAGCTTTTTCCAACATTTGAATTGAATTTGGAACATCCTTATTACTTATGAATGCACACGCAAACTTTAAACTTAATGGGAAAGATGCTATTATTTAAGATATTATTTAAGGTAAGCTACTAGCTAGACGAATATTATATTTTCTTGAATTGCCTCAGGAATATTTTTACTATTGACGCAAAGGAAATATGTAAAAACTTGTAATAACATTAAAAAAATATTTTATTAATGATTATGATATCTTTAAAAGAGAATTGATAACATTTCATTTTTGTAAATGTATGAAAATTCGAAAACCAATTCAAGACTTAGCGATTCTACACCATCAAAATCTACACGTCACACATTTTTTCTGATATTGTTTGCGCTTTATTCTTTAAGTTGAATGAAAAAGACTGAAAAGAACATGGAAGTTGGCATTTTACAGGTTACGCCTTTGCAATGACATTTCATGGAGAAAAAAGTGCTTTTGAACTTTGACCTTGCTGCCACCCGTCACTTTGACACTTAGTGTTGTTGTTGTTTCCGGTGTTGTATTGGACATTATCGATAAATTACGATATGGTAAATTAAAGATTATTAAAAATATACATTTGGCATACAAATTATTTTTCAGTTCAGATACAAAATAATTCATAATTCCTTATTCGAAATATGATTGATATATTATAGTACACAGGTGTGTGCGCAAACACAGATGCACTCTCTATTCCTTTCACTGTCATAACCCTTAGGGACTGACGGGCAATATGACACGACCGGAGAGAGATCAAGCGCTGGATCAACGGCTTTACGCGCTTTCTGAGGCACGGGGATGAAACACCGCCAACTTCCAAACGGGCTACCCTAAGAATTTCTGAACAGAAAAACCGAGGTATATATTTTTCAAGCCCTTTCAGAGGAGTACGGGAACGAACATTGTGACACGAGAATATCATATATAAGATATAGGCATATTATTATAGCTATTAGCTAAGAGACGTTTAAGCTGCGAGAGCTGTGTGGTGTTGTTGCCTCACCGTGCACGTCTATAACGATGAGCGCCTCGACCGTGATGCGGCTGCCGGGCTCCAGCTCGCCCTGCACCAGGTACACCAGCCCGTTGATCTGCTCCGTGCTCCGCTCCACCAGCTGAGGCAGGGTGAACGACTCGATCGCTTCTATTGCCTGTCAAAACAACGTTTATTTAAAGAAAGAAAAGCTTTTATTGATTTGGGACATCACTAACACACACACACACACACACATATACAAAAACAAACAAAACGCTCAGAAACAAAGAAAAAGAAACAACAAGCATAAATTTATAAATATGTAAAAAAAACACTTATATAAATACAACAGACAGGCACACAAATGCCAGCCAGCAGTGCGTGTGCGTGTCGTGACGTCCGAACCAATAGGACCTCACTCATCATGAGCCAGGTCCCCTAGAGGACCTGACGCTGGTTTTCAGTGGGCCCTACCGAGTGAGGTAAAATAATAATAAACTTTAAATATATAACTTCAGTATAAGTGTGTAATACATACAAGTGTGCAATTTATCGGATATATATCAGACCAAAAACAAAAAACAATAAATAATGCGTGTGAACCATTCATCTTATTCATGCTCGTAACATAAACATAGCCCACCAGCCATTCTGAGCGCGGGCATTGCGCATGGCGTACCCACCGCGCTGCTAACGTAACAAAATCAAATATGTTCGGAAATTCAACCAAAATATTTTTGGAAAATCTCAGCATACATAAGCAATTAATCAATCAGGATACACACGACTGTAAGTACCCTACCCTCTTCAACTTCCGAGTATTTATTAGCGTCCACAATTTTTATAAGACTTTGATACGGTGAGATTTGCTTGTTGAACTTCCTGCAAAATCACGACGTGTCAGGCGACAGGTGGCAGCCCAAAAATAAACAAAATGGAGAACTTAATAGGCGCTAACATCTGTATAAATAACCATGACGATCGCCCTTACTGTAAACAAATATTCAGAAAGTGCATTTTGGCATACCCAGACGGATTGCATTAAGAACTAGTGAAAGAGATAACTAGGTGTGTTGATAAATATTCTTATTTCATAACAAAGTTACTAATTATACAATAATCAATGCAGTAAGTAAAATTACGCGGGAGAATTCCACAACAAACAAACTAATGTCAAACACACTCTATCTGACAGGTCTAGTACTGTCCATAAGTCCTAGTGTTGTTTATCATAGTAATTCTACAATCGATTATCCGTCTAACACTAGATACCACCTTCAAACATAATATATTATTGGTGTAGATTAATATGAGATCTTTGTACTGTAAGGTATTTAAAAAGATAGCTCCTTCCCCAGCTTGCGCGCGCATTCGCGCCAAAAGTGTGACATGTATCTTCTGTCTCTCTCTTGCGTCGTAAAATGGCGTCGCGCGTTGTTCTCTAAGAAATAAATGATTTACAAAAGTAACCCGTGTTTACCTGAGCTGCGTTAAATACCTCATAAATAGGGTCATCGTGGTGCTCGTAGCGCAGTGGTAGCAGCGCTTTGGTAGTGATACCGAAGTGAAGCAACATACAGCGTGGTCGTGTTTGGATGGGTGACCATTCCGACTATATAAGTGACGTAGATCACGAGCATCTCCATGCTTCGGAAGGCACGTTAAGCCGTTGATCCCGTCTAATATCGGTTGATATTAGTCGTTAAGCCTAGTCAGAGGCCTTATGGGCGGCTTGATAACATCTGACAGCAAGGTTAGTCGCTTGCCTTGCAAACACCCCTCCGCCAATCCGCACTCAGCCCGCGTGGTGCAGTATGGCTGGAACTACCTCATAGTTGGGGTAAGGCCTTTGCCCAGCAGTGGGATGTTACAGGCTAACTTTACTTTTTACTTTTAATTAGGGTCATACCTCAGCGGTATACTGCACACAAGACCCGGACTGCACGATCTGTCCGGGCCAAGTTAGCACCCATTCCTCTCGCTTAGTAATGGGGTACGCTGTGATGGCTTCTGAGGCCACGTCGCGGAGGCTGACGATCATCTGATGCTCCAACTGCTGGAGCCAACGTTCCACCATGCCCTGGACGAAGAATAATAAGATAAATAAGTATACTATACAAGGTGTTTCAAAAAAAACGAGTAAAGATTGAAGGGAGTTACTCAGAATCAGTATCTAAACAACTTTCTCCTAGAAACATGGGTCGAAATATGCCAAAAATTTATTGACTCTCCATAGGAATAAGACGGGTCACATGACCGATTTAGTATGGGAAGTCAAATTATTTTTGGCGTTATTTGACCTATGTTTATACGAGAAAGATGTTCAGTTACTGATTCTGAGTAGGTCCCTTCATTATTTACTCGTTGTTTTGAAACACCTTGTATAAGTTATACAACAAGTAATAATAGTATAATAATAACTTCTAATGTTGTCTGTTAGTCGAATGTTCAAAGGGACATAAAGTGCCTCGGACTTTTAAGACATGACAGCGATTTCCTTCATTTAGTCCACCTATCAGATACGACTGATAGAACCATGCTTATCGTTTAGCTACAGTTGCTTCTACTAAAAATATTCTTAACTATCTATCTAACAGAAGTTTTTGTTGACACACTCAAAAACATTGGAGCATCAAATCAGTTATTTTGGACTGTATATGATACAACACGAAAACACAAAACCACGTATATGGAACATAGATCGCCCATAAGTATTGCGAACGTGTTTAGTCTTACGAACTTGTCTGATACCAATAATTATGATTTTGTTTTTTATAGTTTTTTGTCACAATTAAAACTAAATTATTTAAAATGCAATAAAAAAGCAACAATGTCAGGAATCGAACCCCGTGTCTTACGCTATCCGGGCGTATGCCTATGACACTCGGCCACCAACACATTGGCAAGCCTGTTGATACCTGTGAAATCGGTAGAAGAGAATGCACACCTTAGCGTCAGCCGGCTGTATGCTGGTGGACAGCTTGACGACCTCGCCCTTGGCGGAGGCTATGCAGACGATCTCCCGGTTGTTGTTGAACTCGAGTGTGTAGATGTCCTTCTTAAGTTGCGGTTGCACCTTAAGCTAAACGCACACTTATCCGAGCCGAACGCGTCGAATGAGTCGAACGAAACGAATTTTAAAATTCTTTATATGAAATCTCATGCAACTTCGCACACTTGCTCGCGTCGATTCGTGGAAGAACCCTTGAAATCCCAAATAAATTCGGATGAAGTCAGCAGATTCGGTGCGGCTCACGCGAATACACTCGGACGACTCTGACGAGTCGCCGGGTGTATTCACTCCCTCCTTTGGCAGTCACTTATAGCGCTATGTCATGATTTCTTCAAAGCGGTCGATTCGACCGATGCAGGTATGTGTGCGAGGCATCTTGACTTCGATTCGTTCGACGCGTTCGGCTCAGATAAGTGTGCGTTCACCTTTAATCGGGTTCTTCGTCTCCGAGAGGATTTCTAGGATTTCATTGTTTTATACAGAAAGCAAGACCTGATATACATGCTCTTCTCTACGTACAATTTTTCTAAGATATCCACAAAGAATCCACCTGCATGTAGACAGAATATTGATCTGATATTCTGTGGTATACAAGTCATTGTGGCATAAAAAATAATACATGTTTGTACTATAGCGTCAAATCAGTCCTCTGGCTATCCTTGACATTATCTGTTTACGGTTATGTCAGATTGCTGTTTCGCCGTACTACAGGAGTAAGGAACACTCTAGTCTGGAAGGCTTGTACTCAATAATGACTTCGGCGAACTTTACTGAACGCTTCGATTAAAAGTGCAGCGTAGGACACTCGACCCACACTGAATGCAAGTCGCTTTCAGCTTACGTTCAGAAGCGGATGTCCTGAGGTTGGTTATGCTGATAATAATGACTAAGCTGGTCTCTGGGGAAGGGTATTACCTTGGCATCAGCCGTCTATATACACATCAACAGAATGCTAGTGCGTTATTATAGTATCTCGCGCTAAAATTTTCTTAGCTAATATACAGGGTGACTTTGTTATCAGTACTGAAATTTTGTGTAAAGGCTCCACTGATGAATAAGAACAACTTTTACTATGGGGGCAATAGTGAAATCGAGAAAAAAATCAGCTGTTCCATACAAAAGTTCAATTGGCGCGCGGTCAAAATGTATGGAACAGCTGATTTTTTTATCTAGATTTCACTATTGCCCCCATAGTAAAAGATGTTCACATTCATTCATTCACAAAATTTCGGTACTGATAACTAAGTCACCCTGTATGTAATATCGGTGGGAGAGTATACAAACCTTGGCGTCAGCCGGCTGTATGCTGGTGGACAGCTTGACGACCTCGCCCTCGGCGGAGGCCATGCCGACGATCTCCCGGTTGTTGTTGAACTCGAGCGTGTAGACGCCCTCGAAGCACTTCTTCAGGTGCGGCTGCACCTTCATCGGGTCCTTCGTCTCCGAGAGGATCTCCAGCAGCTCGTCGTTGGAGAGGAAGAAGAATCTAAAAATAACAAGCAGATTCAAAGAAAGGTTATAATATTTTTTGTTTCAATATTGTGTCAACTTCTGGTGAAATTTAGTCATTAGTTATGATAAGTTTGCTTAGTTTTAAAGTCAGAATGAGTCTTACAAAATTAATAAAAATTAAAAATCCACTGCAAAAAACCGCATGTCAATTGGTCAAGCTGTTCTGGAGGTAAATGGAAATATTTGATAGTGATTTTACGAAAAAACGAAATGGCAACTCCCGCTCCTAAAGGCGGATTAACACAAGAATATCTACCTAAGAACCATCGCTGATAAATCACAAGCCCACTGCAGATAACTGCATGTCAATTGGTCGTTCTGGAGTTACATGACAACATTCTTTTGCCAGCACACAAACCCACAAACGTCCTCCCACCCCAAACGCATTCACCTTCGCCATTCCATCGCGAGTAAAAACTATTCAGAAATACGTAATACGATGATTACCTATCAAATTAATATGATGTGATTTCGTTGGCGTTTAACAATCACAACATTAAGATGTTCACATTTATGAACTCATGAACAATCAAATACATGGAATTTCTACATAAAACATAATTTATGATGCGATAAAGGATCTTCAAATATCGAATCTATACTAATATTATAAAGCTGAAGAGTTTGTTTGTTTGTTTGTTTGAACGCGCTAATCTCAAAAACTACTGGCCCGATTTGAAAAAATATTTTTACGTTGGATAGTCCATTTATCGAGGAAGGCTTTAGGCTATATAACATAAAGATACGACTCATAAGACCAAAGCAGAAATGAAAAATGTTGCGAAAACGGGAGAAAGATATTCCTTTTGAGAGCTTCCGCTGCATACGCTGCGGAAACCGCTTAAGTTACACAAAAATTATGTATGACAGGATTGTTTAACATTAAGAGTTCTATAATAAAGTCCGCGACAGCATATGTCTATCTTTTATGGTTGACTTACTACAACCTTTTTTATGTTAATAAATTTGTAAAAAAATAATGCATTATTTTTAGAGGTGTATTATACACACAGGTCTTTATTCTTATCAAAATAAATACATTCATCATCACGAGCATTTCATTTAGAACCAAGTTGCCCTTTTTATCATTTGATTTCAATAAATATCTTAGGAGCTATCACAGTTTTAACATAACTCCGCACCGAAATAATGTTCGCAGCTTAAGTACAACGTGCGCTTGCGCTAATATATTATAAAGCTGAAGAGTTTGTTTGTTTGAACGCGCTTATCTCAGAAACTGCTGGACCGATTTGAAAAAAAAATTTGTGTAGGATAGCTTATTTATCGAGAAAGGTCTTAGGATATAAAACATGACGCTGCGACGGGAGGGGAGAGAGCAAACTCAAAACGCGCGGACGAAGTCGCGGGGGACCGCTAGTTAATTAATATAACAACTTATGGGCGGCTTGATAACATCTGACAGCAGGGTTAGTCGCTTGCCTTGCAAACACCCATCCACCAACCCGCACTGAGCCCGCGTGGTAGAGAATGGCTCAAACTACCTCATAGTTGAGGTAATGCCTTTGCCCATCAGTGGGATGTTACAGGCTAACTTTACTTTACTTTTACTTCAATATAACAAACATTTTAATGAGACAAAACACCGGAGTACCCAAAACAAATAAATAAAAATAAAATAAAAAGTGTATCAAAATTATGAGATTACGATATATAGCTTATTTCAAAACCAACCTCGGGAAGAACAGCCTCTTCTTCTCGAGATAATCATTCAATCCCCTCTGAATATCATCCAGCAGCGCGTTATTATACTTCAGTTTCTTCAGCAGGCCAGGGTAGTCCGTGGCCTGAAGCACCAGAGGCTCCTTCGTGGTCGCGCTCATGATGGCGCGCCACTCCTTGTCTACGTCGCGGAAGTTGCGCGCCTCGGTCGGCATCTGACGCATGATGTCCTCCGAGGAGAATATCGGTTCGAGGTACATCCATGTCGCCTGGCACTGGGGGACAATAGAGGTGGAAATAAGACGCTTTGTGATGTATTGTGGAGATAATGGCACAAACAAATCATACTTAAGTTTTATATCAAGTATTTAAGTATTATATCCGTTGTCTGGCACCCATAACACAAGCTTTGAGTAGCTTACTTTGGGACTAGATGGCGATGTGTGGGAATGTCCAAAGGATATTTATACTACGATTTGGTAGCAAGTTAAGGTTACTAATGCAAAATATGTATTCGCTACGATATTTTACAGACTTCAAAAAAAGGAGGTCATCAATTCGACCTGTATGTAAATGATATCGACAGAATTGTATGAAATTACATATATACTACAACATGTAATTTTGCAGTCAGTACAGCGAGTTAAATTTGGGCCGTGCGAAAGTTTGAATTCTTGATTGAATTTAAGTGTTATGGAATAAAGATTGAGGTAGTTGTATTTAAATTTTAAACAAACGTCGATAGGACAGCTATTCAAGCTTGCAATGCCAAAAACTGGACAAACTTAATATCAGTAGCCATAGTAGTCGACAAACCAATACAAAGTGTCAATTTTAAGTAAAAATTTTCAAAAATGGTTTTATCAATGTCATTTTAAAGACCCCCTAAAATATATAAAAAACTGTATGAGAATCGTAAAGTGTTTAACAGGATACCAAGTAAAGCAGCAAGTGTGAATCCAATAGTTTCAGACAAAAGTGTCTGTGTCATATGGACGGACGAACAGACAGACAGACAGACAGACAGATTGACGAAACTATATGGGATCTGTTTTTGCCATTCAGCTATGGAACCTTAAAAAGAAATCGAACACAAAACCCTAAATCTTTACAAATACCTGCAGCCACTGGTCCAGTATGTCCTGCATGCTGATGAGCTTCTCCTCCCAGGCGACCATGTCGGCCTCGAAGGCCTTCACGTAGGGCGAGCCGCGCATCGTCTGCGCCTTAAGGATGTGGTCGTCCAGCTGCTGCTGGATGTCGTCCAGGCCCGTCAGGATGCCGACGCCGGTGTCTCTGTGAGAATAACAAAGTAGTATGAGCATCTGTTTGGTCGAAAGTCGTTTGTAACGGCATTCTATTTTTGCAAAACCCCGCATGCGCAATTGCAAGGCTAGCTAGTATACTTCTACAAGTTCAACTCACGTACTTTAATAGAGTAATATAGTTTACGGATATTGAATATTGTATTTATAATAAAAAATATTCTTGCCTTATAGCCGTTAGCGGCTTAAGGTAACCTACACAGGCTTAGCTAATGTATCAAGTACCTGTAGTACTTGTCAAGTAATTAAAAATATATTCTTATTATGTCTTGCTGAAGTCTTAATAAGTACATCAGCATTCGGTGGAGTCATGAAGATCGAAATATGCAATCACCAATTAGGCAGAAGGCTACATGTTATGTAATTGCTCAGCTCCAAGTCATTTAATAAATTCAAAATCTACAGAGTCTGGTCTGATGACAGAGACTACGTTCAAGTAATTTCTTTATCCTCTGGGGGTTGGTACTGTAGGATTTAGACCCTTGGACTATCGATACAAAACCGAATGTCCCTCAAACAAAAGATGACGAGGTACAACTTATTTTGGCTCTTAAGGTGGTAAGGCGGCTATGACCTCGATAGTAAACCTCGTCCTATATCTTGCCGAGCGAGTCTCGAACATGTACTGCTCGATCTCCTCCAGCTGCGCCGCGTACAGCTAGCTACATCCAGGCTCACGACCCACCTGTAGGCCACGACCTCGAACTTGACGCCGCACCACTCGTCCTTCATCTTGTCGAGCGCCTTCTCGAGCGCGTACTCCTTGGACGCGTACTGCTCGATCTCCTCCAGTTGTGACGCGTACACGTGCACGCCCTGCTCCACCATGTCCGCGAGGGTCGCCTCGGGGCCGTGGGATACCTCTGTGCCGACCAGCTCGCTGATCTTGGCCCAGTGGCGGTCGCGCATGCCCTGATGGGATAAGAAACCTTTAATATGAGTTTGACTTTATTTTTAAAACCGCCTACATAAAACTTAAAATAACGCATATTTTGTCTTCGTTTGAGAAACAATTTAAGGTAAGTTTCGGTAAGTCTGCGTCTTTTGGCTACTTGAGACCTGTCTCAAGTAGGAAAAAGACGCAGACTTAACTAGCCAAGTCAAGCGGTATAAATGGTGAAGTTTGATGATTCAGTCATAAAGATAAAATAAGAAAACAAAAATTAGCGCACGGGTAGGACTTGAACCTGCAACTTCTTGGCTGACCGGGCCAAATTGAGCTACCGTGCTGTCAGTCCAATCTTGCGAAATTTGTGGTCTCTTACGGATACGACATTGCGTGATGCTTAGCGCCATCTAGCCGTCTGTTTATGAAACAGTGGGCCCAAGCAGTTATTCTTTACAGAATAAATTCAACTTGGAAATTGATGACGATTCACTATCTAAAGGTTTAGAATGTTTTTAACACTCACAGTGTGTGGCACTGGCTGACCGGGCCAAGAGGTTGCTGGTTCAAGTCCCGCCCGTGCGCAAATTTTTGGTTTCTTATTTCATCTTTATGAATATAAAATATGCCACTGTGAGTGTTAAAAACATTCTAAACCATTGACGATTTAGTGTCAAGTGATAGGATAGTGTGGAGGAGGTAAACACTGCGTCCCCTTGCGTGCGTATTCTCCTGTTTGCATCGTATTCCTCATTCCTGAGGAACGCGACGTAAGCGATTTACTGAGTTTGCTACGGATGATGGTCTTCCATCTGTTCCTGTCCTTTGCGTCATGGAGAGCGATGTGAAGATTCGCATCCCACAGTGCGAATCTGGTCGGAACATCTATTTGTGCACCCTATATGAACTGAAATTAGATTAAGAGAACAATTAGTTTCAATCATGTACCTTGTTGCAAATGGCGCAGAGAACGGGCAGCAGAACCTTGAACTTCTCCACTTTGTTCCGCACCATGTCGGCGATCCGCTTCGCGCCCGGATACTCGAACAGCTGCTTGCCGAGCTTGTACAGCAGCTTCCACCACGCCTCGACGTCTTCGGCTATCTGTTCCGCATTCAGACCCAGGAAGGGGCCGTGGTACCTGCGTCGTAAATTCACAATGATTTTAGGCGCAAACTAATGGTTGAGATATGACAAAAACTTAACCGTCACTTTTATTTGCTTATAATGTTGGCACTTCCCCGCTTCTGCAGTGCATCTGGCATGTTTGCGCAGACCCGAACTGACGGCTTTAATGTCGTAGTTCGGAAAAAAGTAGCGTCGCTGATGGGAAGAATACGGAGGAGCGACCACAGTATCCTGAGAACGGAGGCAGATGATCCGAATGCGCCTATTGTCAGGCATTTCGTGCGACTGATGACTCATAGAGTGGACGATAATTCTAGTTGTCAGCCACACGGAGTGCCTCTTAGGTACATAACAATTTTTTTTTGTATTTTTTTATTCCTGATTTGTTTAATTTAATTGATTTGTTTTTTGATTAAGATTGATTTGGTTTAATTTTATTTGTTTTAATTCGAATTTAATTTAATTTGATAGAATTTAATACACATGTCTTTAAGCGCTATTGTATTACCAATGGATTTCGTCCAGCAAGAAATGAATTTGAATTGAATTACATGGAAATGCAAGTTCTATCTTTTGTAAATGGAGTTAAGTTAATAAATAAGAAACCTCTAAGTAGCCCGTACGTTTTAATTTCCTTTGCAAGGCGTATGACAATAGGATGTATGTCATAAACAAATATGGTGTTATGAATATTTGACACTCAGTGTTATTTTCTAAAAAGATAAAATAGAAATAAAATTTGCACACGACTTGGATTTGAATCAACGATCTTTAGCTTACTTGACCAACGCTATTTCCAATCAAGCTACTACTAGCACTAGCACGAAATTTTATCTATACTATAATATTAATATAATATATAATATTATAATAAAGCTGAAGAGTTTGTTTGTTTGTTTAAACGCGCTTATCTCAGAAACTACTGGCCCGATTTGAAAAAATATTTTTACGTTGGATAGTCCATTTATCGAGGAAGGCATTAGGCTATATAACATAAAGATACGACTCATAAAACCACAGCAGTAATGAAAAATGTTGCGAAAACGGAAGAAAGACATTCCTTTTGAGAGCTTCCGCTGCGTACGCTGCGGAAACCGCTTAATTTACACAAAAATCATGTATTACAGGATTGTTCAGCATCAAGAGTTCTATAATAAAGTCCGCGACAGCATATGTCTATCTTTTATGGTTGACTTACTACAACCTATTTTATGTTAATAAATTTGTAAAAAAATAATGCATTATTTTTAGAGGTGTATTATACACACAGGTATTTATTCTTATCAAAATAAATTCATTCATCATCACGAGCATTTCATTTAGAACAAAGTTGCCCTTTATATCATTAAATTCAATAAATATCTTAGGAGCTATCACAGTTTTTACATAACTCCGCACCAAAATAATGTTCGCAGCTAAAGTACGACGTGCGCTTGCGCTAATAATATTATAAAGCTGAAGAGTTTGTTTGTTTGAACGCGCTTCTCTCAGGAACTGCTGGACCGATTTGAAAAAATATTTCTGTTTTGGATAGCTTATTTATCGAGAAAGGCTTTAGGGTATAAAACATCACGCTGCGACGGGAGGGGAGGGGGCAAACTCAAAACGCGCGGACAAAGTCGCGGGGGACCGCTAGTCTTGTTTAAAACTAACATATCCCGTGATTGCATAGATTGGCAGGTCTATTTTTTGAGCTTAGTAATAGGTTCCGTTTTAAGGGAGCCGTAGCCAAATGGCAAAAACAAAAAAACGGAACCCTTATAGTTTCGTTAAGTGTGTTTGTCCGCCTGTTCGTCTGTATGTCACAGCCACTTTATTCTGAAAATATTGGCATTACACAGTAGAAATTTAGTGAGTAGATAATTCCTGTTAAGCGCTTTAGGATTCTCATACAAAAAATAAAAAATAATACAAGGAACTAAAACAAAAAAAGTTAAAAAAGGGCTTTTAAAAATATATATTGTGTCTCGTTCCCATACGCTTGAGGAGTTTACAGGTTTTTTAAAAGTATGAAACTCTAAAAACGTTAATAATAAATAATGAGTGATAACCATTTCTCGTATCCGTCGTAGAAGTCGAAGGCGGTGTGCCACAGCTTGTGGAAGGGGTCTACGCCGGCGAGCATGCTCTGCAGGCTGTAGTACACCGACAGCTCCTGGTCTAGCAACTGCTCCTCGTTTATTATGTCGTCCGCTTCGTGCTTGTCTTCCTGTAGATGACGATAATTATGACAAATAGTCACATTTCTTAACAGGTTATTTATACCGCTACTTCAAGTATTACAACTTTGAATAAGTTAGTATTATAAGAATGGAACTGTCAAATATATCGAGTTCCGCCCGCCTTCTTGGTCACCCATCTACGTTCGTCCGCGTCGTGTCGGTACAGTTTATTTTTGCATACTTTTCTAACGGCGCAGTGACAGTAACAGGTCTATTCTCACAATAACCAAGTACTAAAACTAGGAAATGCTGCATAATCGATTGTTTATTCGCCATACACATGAACTTTAAAAAAATGTAGTGTGCATTTCGAATATTGTACCAAAAGATGCATGCTATCAAAAACGTATATAACGGGAATGTCAGTATTATATTGATATTTGAAGCCCTCGATTCGAACGCCTTCTAAGGCATCGCCTCTTAGGCTCATTTATCTAATGTTCATCAAAGTTCTAAACATTTTTTCCACATTTCATTTCTTCATATGCAGCGGCCGAATGCTGAAGCACCAGAAATGTTAATTTTTTGTAATTTTTCATAGATCGTTGTCAAATGTCTTATTTGCTACAGCATGAAATATCCTTTTAATTTTAGCAATATTTAATAAAAATGTATTTTTAACTGACTTCAAAAAAGGGGAAGTTATCAATTCAACTGTCTGTTTTTTCTATATTTTTTGTGGCTGTGTTTGCTCGTATCACAGTCGTTTGTAGATCGATTTGTTTTTTTTTTGCCTACCTAGAGGTTCGTTCCTTTTAAAAGGTCAAGAGTTTTTTTGAGACTTTTGAGTGCATTTTGGTTTTGAAGTCGGTTTTTACTTTTTTCAAAGATATTTTTAAGATAAGTTCATCAATAAATCTCTAAAAATACAAATATATTTAATTTGTCTCAACGTTTTTCGAGCGCCATCTCATTGCTCGACAGGAAAACTGTATCAAGACTTCAGTACGAAGATACAATAATTTCAAGTGTCAAAACTGTGACCTGCAACTAAAACTAGTATACTATATACTCGCTTCAACACCCGAGTGGTTGCAGGCAACCGCATAACAATAGAATATCTATTGTGTCTCGTTCACATCCGCTTGAGGGATGTAATTTATCTATGTGTACCATTTTATGTATATTTAAATGATGTGTATGTTTATATACTAAATACATATTTATTTATTTTTATAAAATTGTATATAAGTAATAGGCAGTATGTATGTTTATCATCGTATTATAGTTATCTTTATCGCTATTCCTTTCTCTTTTCTTGACTCTATAACTTTACTTGCACCGCATGTATATAGATTTTTTCTGTTCTGACCTATGGTTGACTGGTAGAGAATGCTTTTGGCATTAATTCCGCCATATGTACAATTTTATGTATTGTGCATGAAGGTTTTAAATAAATACATTTAAAATCAAACTCACCGTCAAATTCTTGTAAATCTCATCCACTTTCCCGACAACATCTTTCAACAGGTCCAGATTTAGCAGTGGCGGGTCGAACCTTCTAAATACTTCCAGGTCCTTCTCGTGTCTCTTTAGCTTCTCCTCAAAGATGGCCTTGCGACTGCGCAGCTTGTCTTCGGCCATGTTCTTTTTGGTGTTGAGCGTCTTCAGCGTCAGGTCGATGGTGTCCTCCATGTCGAGGGGCCAGAGGAACACGCGCGTGTTCAGGTTTATGTCTTCGACTGTTGGCAATATTGTTCTGAGTTGACTACGGTAAGACTTACATATTATCAGAAAGTTTTCATCGAATCAAAGTGACAAGAATAAGGTAAGTGGAGCCCTACTACGAATTTAGCATACTAAAGTACTACTATTGTCCTACTAAATATTAAACAGTACTGTACCGTTATTCGAAGCCTATATTATGAGAGAGTAGCATTTCCGTTTCCGTGTTGTGTACTAGCCATGACGTACGTTCTGCCCACGTGACCAGCTGTTTCCACTCCCCACCGCCGCCGTCATGCGACACTAGCGCCGCCTATGGCAGTTCGATCCGAGGTTCGATATTTTTGACATTGGCGTTTTAGTTCCCGACCGAGACGGTCACAAAATCAGCTTCGTTCATTTTAGACCGCCTCACCTGTACTAGTCGTGAACTGTGTGATTCGTAGTGAACACATTGGTAAAAATTTGGTAAAATATTATCACCAACAGACGTAAGTACCTCTAAGTAATTAAAAATTAGTAGAAATATTTCAAAAATATCGGCGATCGCTGTGATCTTTAGCGATTGCCGTTTCATTTAGTTCGAATATTAATGTTCATTCTTCAAACGGTGTTACCGTTCGCAGTTAGATTATTTTCAATCTACCTCACTTATTAAAGAAAAATATTGTTGTATCTTTAAATTAACGTTAGATTCTAGCGGTTTTTCCGTTAGACGTGTGACGTTTTCAGAATGAACAGTGAGAATATGCCCGCGTGTGAAGAGGACATAGTGGAAAACGCGATCAAGGAGGCAACAAAAAGGAAAAGAAAGCGCACGAGGTCGACAAGCTCCGAGTCGGATACCAGCACCTCGTCGAGCTCGGGCTCATCAAGTGACCACCACAAAAGACGAAAGAGACGTAAGATCCGCAAGGATAAAACAGTAAGTACAAGTTTACTTAAACAATTAATCAGTGATGTTAATGAGCTGAAACACCGAGTGGCTTCGTCCACACCACAAAGCTATGAAAACGATTACGTCGACACGAATGTCAGTGGCGATTTGTACGAGTGTAATGAGGCACCTGTCAGTGTTACTTTGCCATCTACCAGCAATGCCAAACTTAGTCTTGGTTTCAATACGATGACCAAAGAGCCTAAGATACCTAACACACCTGACATTATGCTTCAAAAACTAACGGAGCTTCAACGCTTCCAACTTGCTGATTGGAATAACGTACGTTATGCAGATGTACAGAAACGTTGTTTATTTTTCCCTGGCTTTACCAATTTGGAGTCGAATGACGAAGTTAAGCAGTTTGACAGTGCTAAGTTTACAGCTAATACGGAAAAAGCTTTCGCTAGTCTTACATACGCGCTGTTAAAGCAACGCGAAGCTTTACAAACCGAATTGAACGGCTTTTTATCGTAGGTTAGCGACAATGAGTCCTTAGCTTATCCAGACATTTATAACAGGCTAAACGACATTTTTACTAAAGGCGATTATAGCAATGCGGCTGATGACACTATGCAGCTAGTATGTGGACATAGAGCTGAGCTCATCCAACAAAGACGGGAGAGTATCCTTTTCGCGGTCAAGGACCCCGTCCATAAGACTGCTCTCCGTAAGATTCCCCCGTCAGCTACGAACCTGTTTGATGCAGAAAAATTCAGTTCCATATTGGAAAAAGCAGGCGGTGTCCGAAAAGTCTTTTGGCAGAAAAACAAAGATCGCAACTCTGCTCCGCAGAACGATCTAGGGACCTCGTCCCATACCCAGGCTCCGAAAAAAATTCAAAGTAAGCCCGCCCAGAAACGAAATGACGTATCAACACGATCAAGGCAACCAGCTTCTTTTCGTGGAAAAGGTAAGTCCTATAAAGGCCGCGATGACAAGAACAAAGGAGCTAGAGCCTACTCTCCCTCATCCCTCCGGGATAAGAGAGATCACTCAAAAAGAAACTGACTGGACTCGGTCATTTCGTGCCGGACAACTTCGCCTATTTTATTCGCACTGGGAGGACATGGGCGCACCGCCCTACATCCTCAAAATGTTAAAAGGATATCGAATCCCATTCGACACCAAACCGCCGCTTTGCGCGCCCGACTTTCAACATCAAACACCTCACTCAGAAGAACTCTCGAGTGTGATCAAAGATATGCTGTCACAAGGTGTGTTAGAAGCAGCGGAGAACACTCCCAGCTTCATCTCGACGATGTTTCTTCGTCCAAAAGGCGACGGCACGTCACGGCCGATATTCAATCTGAAAAATCTAAACGAATTCGTCTACCAAGGCAAATTCAGACTGATAAATGTTCAACGGGTCCCACAGTTTCTACAACCAAACGACTGGCTGGCAAAAATCGATTTTCACCAAGCCTACTTCCATCTGCCAGTATGCCAAACACACAGGCG
The DNA here is from genome assembly GCA_963924145.1 of Pyrausta purpuralis. Taxonomy (NCBI): domain Eukaryota; kingdom Metazoa; phylum Arthropoda; class Insecta; order Lepidoptera; family Crambidae; genus Pyrausta; species Pyrausta purpuralis. Next base: position 6,823,199 of record OZ001644.1, read on the forward strand.
ATTCCTGAGGCTAATCTATGGCGACCAACTGTTGCAAATGACCTGCTTACCCTTCGGGCTCAGTCCAGCTCCGAAAACATTCGCCTCTCTGACGAACTGGGTTGCTCGGCTGCTCAGAGATCACGGTATTCGGACCCTCGTTTACTTGGACGACTTCCTTCTGGTCAATCAGAACCCAGCCGTATTACAGAGCCAGATACATCACACCTTAGAGCTATTACAGCATCTAGGCTGGACAATAAACATAGGGAAGTCAACCCTCAGGCCCAAGCAGGCCATAGAATTCCTAGGCGTCATGTGGGACCCCTGGCGGAATATCAAATATCTACCGGACAGACTCTCTTCCAAAATAAAATACCTAACAGAGGCCTTATTGGAAAAAAGAAAAGCAAAAATAAACGAACTCCAGGCTTTAATCGGACTGCTGAATTTCGCGAGTTTTGTGATAATGAGAGGACGCTTGCACTACCGGGCCTTACAGACCGTGTGCAACAAAGCGTTGAGGTCACAGACAGTGAAACATGTTACCCTACCAGAGGAAACAAGACAAGAACTTGGATGGTGGGCTACCCATTGCAAAACATGCTCAAAAATTCATTTTCCACCACCATCTCACTACTTGACAACGGACGCCAGCGACGTTGGATGGGGTGCGAAACTGGACAATCTAGACTGGGCGGGAACGTGGCCCATAGATCAACAACATCTCCATTGCAACTACAAGGAAATGATGGCCATCATAAACGTCTTAGAAGATCAAGCTCAGCACCTAACCTCAGAGTCTTTGCCCATTCAATGCGACAACCGAACTGTTGTGTCCTACCTCCGCAACGAGGGAGGAACGAAATCCGATGCTCTGACGAAACTCGTTCAAAAAGCCTTACACATACTAGACCGGTTTCATATTCACATGACTGTTCAGCATATCCCTGGCAATTACAATTGCGACGCAGACCGGCTTTCCAGAAAAAAGCCATCACCAGAATGGCATCTCCAGCCGAAAATCACTCACAAGGTGTTCAACAAATGGGGAAGCCCGGTCATCGACCTATTTGCATCACGCAATGCTCACGTAGTTCAAACATACTGCACACTCGACTTGAAAGACCACAATGCGATTTATTACGACGCATTCAGCTTGAATTGGGACTTTCACCTCGCTTGGGTGTTTCCACCACCTCACCTCATACCGAGAGTACTAGCACATTTGAACAACGCCAAGGGGACTTTCCTAATAGTGGTCCCACGTTGGAAAAACGCATTTTGGAGACCCGACCTGAAACGTCGGTCGCTTGCCCCGCCATTCACAATTCGGGAGCTAGACCAAGTGCTAGTGGACGTGACAACGGGACACCCAAGGTGTCGGAAATGACAATAGAAATTTGGAAGTGTCATGGTGGGATGAATCCTTAACGAATTGGACGGAAGAACAAAGAGTTCTGCTATCGTCTAGTTGGCGGAAATCTTCTTTAAACACTTATCGTCCAGCATGGAAAAGATGGACATCATGGGCAGCAGCTAACAATACAGACATCCTGAAACCAAGTGGATCGGACTTAGCTCGTTTTCTTGCCGACCTTCACCAGAAAGAAAAGCTCTCTTTGAGTACTATCTTGGTGCACAAATCTGTGGTATCCACATTTACTAATCCCGATTGCCATGAAAGACTAAGCTCACATTATTTAGTTAAACAGATCCTTAAAGCAATTAGATTGGCTAAACCAAATCCCATCAAGCCACCTATCTGGGATACAGACATATTGATACGCTGCCTAAGTAACAAGGACCCAAATACTTGTAACTTATTCGAAATTTGTAAATGCACTGCGACTATACTATTACTCTGCTCGGGTAGACGAGTACACGACCTTACTCTTCTGAGAGTATCTTCAGAACATTACTCAGTCTGTGACGACCATATAATCCTAAGACCTGTGTTCGGGTCTAAAACCGACTCTTGTGACCACAGACAGTCTAACTGGAAACTGTTAGCACATGAAAGTAATAAATCCGTGTGCCCTGTTCACTGGACTAAGAAATTATGTCTACTATTGCAAGAGAGACGTCGACAAGCTAAATCTGACTGCCTTTTCATTACCCTGACTGGAAAACCAAAACCCGCCACCCGTACGATCATAGGCGGCTGGGTAAAGAAGATGCTCGAGGAAGCAAGTGTAGATGCTACGCCCGGTAGTATCAGATCTGCTGTCGCATCAAAAAGCTGGATTGAGAATTTTCAATTAGATGACATAATGTCCAGAGCAAACTGGAGATCTTCTAACACATTCATGAAATACTACAAACGTGAAATTGCACCCACACCAACAATCACTAGATCCGTAACGCGCTTATTTACCCCTGCAAATGATTAATAATGGATTGATAAATCTGTTATATCTGTTGATTACCTTTCGGTACCTTTTGTTAATCTGAGACTTTGTTCATATCATTAAGAGTGTATGATAAATAAATTGTGTTGCACATTAATTAACTGTGTAATGTACAGTACTGTTTAATAGCGACGTTTTACCTGAAAATAAAACGTTTATTAAACATACTTACCTTATTCGAAGCCTACTTTTAACCCTACCTGGTGTCATATCATAAAACATCCAATGTCAAAAATATCGAACCTCGGATCGAACTGCCATAGGCGGCGCTAGTGTCGCATGACGGCGGCGGTGGGGAGTGGAAACAGCTGGTCACGTGGGCAGAACGTACGTCATGGCTAGTACACAACACGGAAACGGAAATGCTACTCTCTCATAATATAGACTTCGAATAAGGTAAGTATGTTTAATAAACGTTTTATTTTCAGGTAAAACGTCGCAATTTTTTAGTTTATTATTTATTTATTTAGAATTACCCATACCTCAAAAATTACTAGACCGATTTTGATGGAACTTACACAGCACGTTAAGGTAAGCACTACGGTACCTTATGCAGTTTTAATATGGGCTAGTTTGGAACAAAAGTGGGTCACCTGATGTGCTGGCCACTGTACATTCACTTACATACTCAAATATTATGAAATTCTAACGATATTACATACATTCACATTGAGTTAATAAGCTCTTTTTTTTGAAGTGAGTAATAACATAACCCATCAATACAATAATCTTTTTGCGGATGCGTAGCATTTTGTTGTGCCTCCTTACTAAAAAAAAAAATTAAATGGAATAAACTATAATTTATTGACGGGTTTCGTTTACGATTGTAAAATGCGTCTACAGTTTTCATTATACATGTAGGTACTGAAGGTATGATGATGAAAAATATCAGAGGACGAGGACAGACAGGTTCAATTGCACGATTCCAGCTGTTCCGGACAGGCTAACGCTAGGTTGAAAAAAAAGTTAACAGAGACAAAAAGACAAGTTGTCAATTTAACCTAGAATTAAATGTTAACTATGAAAATTGTCCTTCAATCACATAGAACTCACAGTGCAAATGGGCGTGCTGCATCAGAAACAGCACGTACTCCGCCGTGGCGCGGGACTTATCTCGTAGGTCGAACATGGCGCAGTCGCGGCAGTCCTGAAATCAAACAAACAATACGATTTTAAACTTCGTTTGGCATTTTTAACTAAACCTCACAGCACACGGGGAGACTGGTGAAGTTCGGCGTCCGCGTCATCTGCCCGTGCGTGATGAAATATTTTCTTATACCATTTGAATATTTTTGCACATGTACAGTCATCTTGACAAACAGCACTGACACTTCAGAAGGTTAATCAATCATTTATTGGAAGATGTATAACTTTCTATAATAAATTACCCTAAACTACGATTGGATTACCCTTGGATAGATTCAAATCGATTGTTAAAGAGTTTTAATGACCAAAGGATATTATAAACTAGATGATTATATGAACGATAGCAATGTATGGTATACCTTGTACGAACATAAAGAATGAAATATTTTAAAAAGAGGCGTTGACAATAGTGACTGATTGCGCAGCTTCTTCTCAGTTCTAGCCTACAATTGTCCCGAAGCTGTGGTAGGGTCATTGTATAGGACGTGTATAAGTGCTAGCAATAATAGCCTATGTACAAAATAAATATTTTGTTGATTTTTAAGTATATGGGTTATTTACAGACGGCACACCGATTTGCACTTTTTGTTACTGGATTCCAGGTTGGTGAAAACCAACATCACGAATGTTTTTTATATATATTTTTAATTTCGATTGCTTTACGTACTAACCTAGTGTGGTAGTAACGATCAGTGAAGAGGATTTTTGGGTCATAAAAATTCATCCAACATGATTTGGGCCTGAATTAAGGAAGGTAAATACCACACTCACCTATTAAACAAATGAAAGTTTTATAAATAAATAAAATTTGCGTAGCGAATAGAAGTCTGCTTTAAAATTGACAAGTTTAATGCCAAAGTTGATTTGCCATGCACCTGGATGTAGTTTATCAGTTCAACCAGTTGCGCGGTCGTCTCGGGGCTCTCCGACGCGCGAGCTGCCATCTCTTCGTAAACGTTGCAGATGCTGCAACAAGATAAAGGAACTTAAACTTAAATCATAAAATCTTGTGGAAAACAGGTTAAAATGTTGAACAAAAGTTATAGATGATTCACGCTACAACGACTGTACTTATTCAATCAAATACAAAATTAACTTATACTTATATACTAAAGCTGAAATGTTAGTTTATTTGATTGAACGCGCTAATCTCAGGAACTACTGGACCGATTTGAAGAAATATTTTTGTATTGGATAGTTTATTTATCGAGGAAGGCTTAAGGCTATAGTACATCACGCTGCGACGGGAGGGGAGGAAACAAACTCAAAACGCTCAATTAATAAAGTCAGAAATTATCTGTCAAAAATCATTAACACTATACAAAAATGTTTGATTACAAATTCATGCTTTAATCTTCTCTCTGGTGGTTTTCGGAATTGTGTTGTAAATTCGAGGAGTATTACTTTATAAACTTTTAATTAATAGGCTAGATTTAGCACTGACTGAGAGCACAATTTATCCTTGTTCAACTTCTGAGCAAAACTTAACGACATGCTTATTTAAATTGAAAGCATAAAACATGGCTCGGTTATGTTATCATGAGTAGCAAGAGCTTATAAACCTAATGGAAGGTGTTGATGGGAAAAAGTGTTTTTTAATGTTATCTAAATGAAATGTTAAACGTGGTTTACACTCAAGGACAAAATAAGAAACGAATACATAAGAAAGAGGCAGTTTTAAGGTTGCACCCATGGGTAATATCATTTGTAAAGCAAGGCTCAGATGGTACGGTCACGTGATGAGAAGACCCGACGATCATATCGTAAAAAAGAGCCTTTCTATGGCTACGAGAAATAGAGGTAGGGAAAGACCTAAAAAGACCTGGCTGTCGAATGTCTAGGAAGACATGAAGCTCCTCAGGGTTACAGAAGAGGATACCAGCCATCGAACTAAATGGCACCGCATGATTATGAAAGCCTACCTCGTGTGGCGGGAAAAGTCGAGGGTGAAGAAGAAAGACCTGGTTTCCATGTGAATACAAAGATACACTCACGATCGGTTCCACTTCCTGTTAACACTGATAAAGTGATCAATGATGTACTGCCTCAGTCCGTCCACGATGGTCCACATGGCATCGTTGATGGGTCCACAGTCCAGCATCACCATGTTGAGGGGGATGTCTCGACGCTGGAACAGGATCTCGTCGCGGAGAGCTTCGTATGAGTAGATGCGAGCGGAAAAGTCCTAGGACGATAAATATTTACTGCATTTTTTAATTCAAGTAAGTAAAAATAATAATATGTAATGATATTGAACTAAGCTTAACAAATCGGTCGTATAAATTAGAAAACATTTACCAAATATAGTTAAATTATAACAGTCAACTTAACCCTCTTGAGATACGGAGCAGAATCCCAAAAACACAAGAGCAGACGGGCTGCATAGCATAGCAGCTCATACTAAACGTGATCGGCACTCGTCAGGGATCTGACATTCTACACGAAATTCTATCCTAGTACCCTGAAATACGGAGCAAGTTCCTTCTGAGAGATGCAGTAGAACTTGATGAGCTGTTACATCCAGATGTATTTATAGTAGCAGCTAAGGGCCGTCAAGTAGAAGGACCCGGCACTTAATTGGTGTCTTTGACAATAAAATACCTTATTAGCAACCAAGCACAAGAAGATTTGAATGTCTTGTCCGAGTGGTTCCAATATAATATTTTGACAGCCAATGTCTCAAAAACCTGCTACATTATATTTAAACCAAAAAAATAAAAGTCTTCCTTCTTATGAACCGTTACAAATTAATAACATCTTCATAGAACAAAAAACTTGTGAAAGATATCTTGGATTGAGAATGGACAGTTGTCTTACGTGGAACAAGCAAATCGATTTTATTAAAAGCAAACTCTCTGCACTTATCTGGTCGTTTCGTAGTATTAGTCAATGCATCCCTAGGAAATTACGCTCCAATATTTATAATTCTCTTGCTAAATCACATTTACTGTACCTAATTGAAATTTGGGGCACAGCCGGTAAAACAAGGCTACAGGAGCTTCAAATAATGCAAAATAAAGATTTTGCATTATTTGAAGCTCCTGTAGCCTTGTTTTACCGGCTGTGCCCCAAACATTTTTGAGACATTGACTGTCAAAATATTATATTGGAACCACTCGGACAAGACATTCAAATCTTCTTGTGCTTGGTTGCTAATAAGGTATTTTATTGTGTCAAAGACACCAAATAAGTGCCGGGTCCTTCTACTTGACGGCCCTTAGCTGCTACTATAAATACATCTGGATGTAACAGCTCATCAAGTTCTACTGCATCTCTCAGAAGGAACTTGCTCCGTATTTCAGGGTACTAGGATAGAATTTCGTGTAGAATGTCAGATCCCTGACGAGTGCCGATCACGTTTAGTATGAGCTGCTATGCCACGCAACCCATCTGCACATATGTTATTGGGACTCTGCTCCGTATCTCAAGGCGGTTAATTCAATAGGGGTAACGAATAAAATAAACTTTTAAAAAAAGTAAAAACCGACTTCAAAACCAAAATGCACTAAAAAGTCTTAAATAAACTCTTCACCATTGAAAGGAAAGGAATCCGTTTTAGGTAAACAATTTCTTTTTGGAGTCGGTGCTGTGATAGTTGATGCTTGATGGTCAAAGTGATGGCACCGACTCCAAAAAGAAATTGTTTGCCTAAAACGGATTCCTTTCCTTTCAATGGTGAAGAGTTTATTTAAGACTTTTTAGTGCATTTTGGTTTTGAAGTCGGTTTTTACTTTTTTTTAAAGTTTATTTTATTTCTTTATTTTTAGTGATTACATAAGAGGGGGGGGAGGGGTAGTTGCACCTTATGATTCAATTTTTTAAGAAGCTACAAATTACCTATCATAAGTTTCGTCATTACAATAACTGAACTCCTAAGCGTTAAGGAGTTCCACCATCAGCTCAGCCCCACAAGATGTTGACTATCAGACGTAACAACACGTCAACATTAAGATTCTAGTAAAGAAATACTATATGTGCCTTTAAAATTTGAGGGTTTCCCTCGATTACACCAAGATCCCATCATCAGATCCCAAAATGGAAAAAATGGGACCAACTAGAAAGTACACTCTCTAAGTAGGCGAAAAAATTTTTCGATTCGGTCGACAAACGACTGAGATATGAGGTAACATACATACAAAAAAAATGATAAAAAAAAACATACAGTCGAATTGATAACCTCCTCCTTTTTTGAAGTCGGTTAAAAAGTGCCTTTATAACTTTTTATAAAGGCACTTTTTCGTTACCCCTATCGAACACCTACCGAAAAAAATTTCAAGGAAACGAAATTTATGAACATAAAACAACTTTACAGTTATTATAGCACTTGTCTCGAAAAATAATTGATAAGAACATCCATTCCAACATAACTTTCACTAAAAAATCTCAGATTAACAAACGCAGTCTTCGTAGGCCAAGTTTACTAGTCCTGCCAAGGGCACTTACAAATTATGCTAAAAAAAACCATTACTTTTGAGGGAGCAAAACTTTACAATAACCTACCGTCGTATATAAAACATTTGAAATTGTATAATAGCTTTAAATCAAAACTATTCCATTATATAATTGAAAATTACGAACTTTACACATAAATTAAATTACATATACTTTTTCACAAATTTACACTGTTATAGTAGACAATGAGTTACGTAATATCATACTACGAACTGAATCATAGTTAAGGCTTGGTGATGATGATGCATGTTAAAACCTACTCTTATTTTATAAGTGTTTCATTTTCATGTAAGTGACTTAATTAAGTCTTTTATGAAAATAAAGTCTTTAAACATTAACATTATTACCTTGAGATACGGAGGAGGTTCCTGCGCAAAGAACTGCAGCAAATCTTGATGGGCTGTCCCATCCAGGATATAGTAGTAATCTTGGTAGCAGCTCAAATACTTGACGGGCCCAAAGCGGTTGACGCCGAAGTTCTGTATGCACTCATTAGTCACGTCCAACATGTATTGTTCGTCTGGGTACACTGTTATCAAGAAGGGTTTCGGACGCTGGACACCTGTAAACAGTTTTAGTCAAGATAGTTTTATGATTTTTCCAGTGTGGTTCTTGTTCATATTTGCGAATCCTCGTATATCCAAAACAATTCATATTGTTGTCTTTTAAGAGCAGCACAACATTTGGAGAATAAAATATGACACTATGAGTGTTAAAAAGATTCTAAACCATTAGATAGGGAAGCGTCATCAATTTCCAAATTGAATTTCTTCTGTAAAGAATAACTACTTGGCCCACTGTTGCATAAACAGACGGGTAGATGGCGCTAAACGTCACGCATAATGACGTATCCATAGAGACCACAAATTTCGCAAGGTCGAACCGACAGCACGGTAGCTCAATTGGTAGAGCGTTTGGCCCGGTTAGCCAGAAAGTTGTTGGTTCGAGTTCCGCCCGTGCGCAAAATTATTGGTTTTTTATTTAATCTTATAAATATCGTTTTCTGGCTTTCACGATTACTTAACCGGTGTTGAAACTAACCTGGGTACATGACGGTATCGACGCTGGTCAGCAGGTACAAATACAAAATACAAAATATTTTATTGGTAAAAATACATGTTACGTTAACACAAAAATAGGCCTTATCCAGTTAAGTTTGAGATTTTTAAATTTAAACTAAGTTAGATTTTATTGCAATTGAATAATTAGGACCAGAGATGGGACAATTACAAGTTGCAATTTGAATTATTTATCAGTAGATATGCGTTATTTTTCTTCTTTTACAAATCTAAGTTTAGTACCTTCTCTGTTTCAGTATAATTCATCTGTATTAACCAATTATGTAAAGTTTTTTTACAGTCGTTGTAGGTCATGTTATAAATATGCAGTATTATTTTTATTTTATTATATAAACTTATTGATTTAGAGTTAAATTGGTTGCGTGCGAAATTTGTATTGGTATTTTGATTTGCAATAACATTATATGGATTACGTTTAGCATTAATAATAGGATCGGGAATCGTCTTTTTATGGGTTTTAATGTAGATAAAAATATGTAAAGTTGTCTAATAGTCAGCACGTTACAATCTTCGTAGACTTTTACAGTACTGTAGGTTATTTTTTTCAGAAGTAAACTTTTAAGATACACCTTTGGGCGCGTTCAAGTGGAATCAGTTTCGTTTAATGAGTTCCACCCCAAATGGGCAGGCAATAAGAAATAATTGACTGCACCAATGTTTTATAAATTTGTATTAGAAGTGGTCTGTCAGAAACGTGTCTGAGATATTTAAACAGCCATATTAATTTTCTAACTCGAGCAATACAATTTTCAATCTGTTTGTGCCAGTTAAGTTGTTGGTCAATATAAACACCGAGATATTTCACTGAGGTTACTTTTTTAAGAGAAGAGCAGTTGCAAGGTGTCGTTGGAATTTTTTTACATTTGTGAGCCGTTAAGTGAAGGTTAGTTGGAGGTTGCAAGTGATTTAGAATGGAAAATGTAATGTAATTAGTTTTTTCTGTGTTTAATGTTAGTAAGTTATTTTTGAGCCATTTAATTACAGTTTGAAGACCCTTCTCCGCTTTGTTATAGGCTTCAGTCCAGTTATTACCATAAAAAAGAAGAGCCGTATCGTCAGCATATGAGATGATGGTGATGTGTTATCAAGCTTTAGTGTAGTAAGATCGTTTATATAAAGAAGAAACAATGTAGGGCCAAGGACGCTACCTTGTGGCACGCCATATAGCAGTGTAGGCTCTACTGAGCTAAATATATGTTTATCGAGCTTAACTTGTTGGGACCTATTGCTTAAATAATCGGAAAGGATGGTGTGGAAAGGCCCACGGATACCAAGCTTTTCAAGCTTTTTTAGAAGGATAGGGACAGAGACAGTATCAAACGCCTTTTTAAGATCTAGGAAGACGCATAGGGGTTTCCTTTTTTATCAATTAAATCAACTACTTTACTAGTCAACGACAATACTGCATCTTCAGTGTTTCTTCCTTCCCGAAAGCCAAATTGAGAATCAGAAATTATTTGATATTTATCAAGGAAATTTACGAGACGTTTATTGATTAATTTTTCTAATATTTTAGAAAGAGCACTGAGTACTGATATTGGTCTATAATTATTGATACTGCCCCTGTCCCCACTCTTATAAACGCAGCAGGTAGTTGATACCAACCTGGGTACATGATGCTATCGACGCTGGGCAGCTGGTAGTTGACGGCGATGATGGCGTGCAGCCACTTGACGATCTGCGCGCGCATCGCCTCGAGCGTCGGCTCGAACGTTATGTTGGCGGTGCCGGGCTGCGCGGACACTCGGATGCGCAGCAGCGGCCGCTTCGTGAACAGGTAGTCGCGGTACTGCCCCTCGTAGTTGTTGCCGTCCTGACGGATGTAGATGATAGGCAAACAAAATGAGCCTTTCACAACTTGATATACTTTTTGTCACGCGTAGCAAAGAGAAGATAAATTATTGAGCAGCACAAGTGATCGATTTCTTTGTCACATCGCCCACATGCTTACTGAGTGAAAATAGCTTAGCTCAAAGGCATGACTAGTCGAGAATGACATATGGCGTGAAGTCCACCTTTAGTACAAATTTCGGTTGTGTAGTATAAATAAATTGAAGTTCAAAATCACACAATGAGCGATGGAAAGGGCTAAGTAAGGGTGTTTCTCGACGAGATCGCATCAGAAATGAAAAAGTAAGAAGTACGTAGAAGAACTAAGGTAAAGCACATAGCCCTGAGAACTAGTAAACTTAAGTGGCAATGGGCAGGGCACATATCACGAAGAACTGATGGCCGTTGAGGCAGAACAGTGCTAGATTGGAGATCGTGTGGGACTCTGAGTTTGAATGTAAGAAATGCACAGGATAGGTAATACTTCTTATTTATTCAGTCCTCCATAATAATAAACACGTATTTACATCTTGCATACCCTCACACTCTTCTCCTCCTCCCGCGTCAATCATAACGTCAATTTCTGCAATCATCTTTCAAATTCAAACATTCTTTTCCTTTCTCACTCTCTCGTCATCTCTTACTTCTTACGTACCGTTCGACGTCCATATTATACACTTCTTTTCTTCGATTACACTTACCCAATAGTACTTGAAGTACTCTGCGAAATGATAAACGCTTCTCTCCACCAAGTCTCGGATTTGACGCGACATGAGCGCATGAATGCATCTGTAAAACAGAACATTCATAACTTTGGACTTATGAATAATAATAAATATTCTTTATTGCACACCATGAACAATAAAGGATGAGAGAAAACATTATAAATATAGCGTCCCACGTTATATTGTACATACTACGTTATATTGTGTTATACGTTCCTGCACAATTCAGGCTGTCTTTTTGCAGCAAACAATTTCTTCTAGACTAAATTCAGATGAGAAAAAGCGTAAAGAATGAGAGAAGTGGCATGGCGATGAAATATTTTAAACAATAAACAGTACATTATACACACATTCTTTTACTTTATATACCAACTAGCGGACTTGGCAAAATTCTAATTCCTCTCAGAAGGATTCCCTTTGTTATTGGTAGCGAAGACGAGTCCATAGTTCATACGAAGATAACACAAAAGTCATAAAAATTGCTCCATCCGCTCTCGAGTTTTAAGTTGTGTGAGTATCAAGACTTTCTTTTTGTAGCTGTCAAGCTGCTAGAACTCTACTTTATGGAATTTAAAAATTTAACCACATTTGAAAGCCCAAAATAATGCATCTATATGCTATTTAGGGGAAACAAATTCATTTGGAGTCGGGCATAATGTATGTAGACTATTATTTTGTACGTAACTATTTTTTACCTCTTAGGGCCGATTTTTCAAAAGTCTGATAAGACTTATCAGATTGAATAAGTGTAAAACGACCGATTTTAAAATGACAAATGATTGCTGACAAAAACGTGACGTATCCTTATCTGACATTGGCAAAATCAGGCCTTAATATACAGGTCAAAAAAAGTTTGTCAGTTTTTTGAAGGGGGTTAAATTGAAATTTTCATTCATTTATTTTTATCCATATCTTCACAACTACTGAACTGATTTTCATGAAACTTGTACTATTATCTAAGTTAGAATCAGGGCTTGAAACCCGGTTTTTTTTAACCGGTTTGACACAAATACAGGTGGAACTTTTTGAAAAAGGTTATGTTCCTTTAAACCGGTGTGGAAAAATATGGGTATTTTGCATTAACCGGTTCAACTTTTCGTTCAGGCAGGACAACCACTCTGAACTTCGTTAAGATCTGCAAGCGGTGATCGCATCTGACGTTTGTTTCTGAATCTGATAATTAGTTTAACATCTTTTGAACAATATTCAGTCTAAAAACAAGTCGCGTTGCGATCGTCGCGAGCGGCTACGAATTAACCGGTTTATTGAGGTTCACAGTATCGCTCTTATTTGGTTCCGCTCCGGAACGGAATTTTACGATAAAACCGGTTTAACCGTTATAATACCGGTAAATCTTGAACCGGTTTCAAGCCTTGGTTAGAATACACCAGACTGAACTAAAGATACTAAAGAACTGAACATTATTTCATCATCACAAACATATAGGTCAAATTGAATAACTCTTTTTAAGACTAAAAAAACAGAATTAAGATATCAAACCGAACCTAAAGAACGACTCCACCTGAAACGTAGACTCCTTCTTCTTCTTCGCCACGTAAACTGACCAATGCTTCCTCATCTTGATCATTGTGTCCGCTACATCGATCAGCCAGTTGTCGAGGAGCTCGGCTCGAGTCTCGGCGCACAGTTTGTTCAGTTTCTCCGTGAACTCAGGGATGTATTGCGGGAATTCGATCATGTCTTGCATCTTGTTCATGTCGCAGATCAGCATGTTTTGGTATCTGAAGTGTACACGAACAGGCTTTATTGATTTGTTATGCATTGCATAAACTCATGCAATAATCATGATGATCAATGTCCTTATATGGGCCAGACTAAGACTGACTATTATGACTCAAATCTCGGTGCAAAATCACAGACACCCCAAAATGATGTTAAATTAATTAATTTCAGATTTTATGTAGTGTTTTTGTTTTACCAGCAATAGGAGACGGTAGATACGGTAGTTATATCACCGGGCTAGCTGCGACGTGCTGACAAAATTATTATTACTGTCTACACTGTTTTAGAACTAGACATTACTTTAGTGTTTACGTATTTAGGCGGGTTTGTGCTTGTCCTATTAATAAAAAGCCTATATATTGCCTCGGTGGCGCAGCGGTAGGAGGGTCGCACTTTAAAGCGACAGCTGCGCCAGAGGTCTCGGGTTCGATCCCCGGGTCGGGCCAAAAATATATACCTGAGTTTTTCTGTTCAGAAATTCTAAGGGTAGCCCGGAGTTTGGAAGTTGGTGGTGTTTCACCCCCGTGCCTCGGAAAAGCACGTAAAGCCGTTGGTCCTGCGCCTGAACTCTCTCCGGTCGTGTCAGATTGCTGTCCCATCGGGCTTTGAGAGTGAAAGGAATAGAGACTGCACCTGTGTTTACGCACACACTTGTGCACTATAATATGTCCCGCGCAGTCGGTTAGTCGTTATGACTGGCCACCGTAGTCGAAATCGGCTAGGGGGACTATTATTAATAAAAAGATAGGGCTAATTTTTAATGAAGATTTTTTGAAAAATGTGACCCATATTTAAAAGTAGTTCAATTGATTCTGTTCGTTATTACAATCAAATAGTTTTTTTAAGGTTTTGCGCATTTAACGATACATGTCGTATAAGTAGTCAAATAATAACGAGACAAAACTACATATTTTTCAAGTTGGCAAATAAAGCAATTTCATGCACACTTTCCAGCTGACAGTGGTTATTAATTAATTTGAGGACACATTTGTAGACTAAGTTGTACAAAGGTGGACTTGAAGTATTATCTACCTGTGAAACCTTGAGGCCACACAGCGAGATGGCAACCGTTAAGATGAACCTAAAACCTAAAATCATGGCCAGGTTACAAATGCTTGAATTCTCGCAAATTCATGCAAGCGAGTGCAGCTTTATTGACTCACCTCTCCTGCCATATCCTTCTCAGCTCCAGCAGCACCGGGTTTCCCTGGTAAAACCGGTAGTGCATCGCTTGCTTAGCGCGCACGAACTCCGTGTGCCACGGCACCGGCGCGCGAACCACCAGGGCCGGCCACAGGGGTGGCAGGAACGCGATGCGGAGACGGGCGCACTCTGCTGGGTCTTCTAAGATGTAGGATAGAAGGCATCTGCGAAGAAAGTCTTAGATGTAAGGAAGAAGGCATCTGGAAAAAAAGTCGAAGTTGAAGGGTAGAAGGCATCTGCGAAGAAAGTCTTAGATGTAGGATAGAAGGCATGTGGGAAGGAAGTCTTAGATGTAGGGTAGAAGGTATCTGCGAAGAAAGTCTAAGATGTAGGATAGATAGAAGGTATCTGGGAAGAAAGTCTTAGATGTAGGGTAGAAGGCATCTAGGAAGAAAGTTTAAGATGTAGGGGATGGAAGGCATCTGGGAGGAGTCTAAGATGTAGGATAGAAGGCATCTAGGAAGAAAGTTTAAGATGTCGGGTAGAAGGCATCCGGGAGGAAAGTCTAAGATGTAGGATGGAAGGCATCTGGGAGGAAAGTCTAAGATGTAGGATAGAAGGCATCTAGGAAGAAAGTTTAAGATGTAGGGGATGGAAGGCATCTGGGAGGAAAGTCTAAGATGTAGGATGGAAGGCATCTGGGAGGAAAGTCTAAGATGTAGGATAGAAGGCATCTAGGAAGAAAGTTTAAGATGTAGGGGATGGAAGGCATCTGGGAGGAAAGTCTAAGATATAGGATAGAAGGCATCTAGGAAGAAAGTTTAAGATGTCGGGTAGAAGGCATCCGGGAGGAAAGTCTAAGATGTAGGATGGAAGGCACCTGGGAGGATAGTCTAAGATGTAGGATATAAGGCATCTGGGAGGAAAGTCTAAGAGTAGGATAGAAGGCATCTGGGAAAAAAGTCTAAGATGTGAGATAAAAGGCATCTGGATAAAAAGTCTAAGATGTTGGGTAGAAGGCAGCTGGGAAGAAAGTCTTAGATGCAGGATAGAAGGCATCGGGGAAAAAAGTCTTAGATGTCGGATAGAAGGCATCTGGGAAGAAAGTCTTAGATGTGGGATAGAAAGCATCCGGGAAGAAATTTGCACAGGGACAAGGTATAATAGATTTATTTATTTGCATAAGGACATGGTATAATAAGTGTAACAAATATATAAATGTGCACATACATGTCAAAAGTGCTAGCGAGCCAGAAGCGGCACGACTTAGTTGATAACACGCCGACTATAGCTTGTTAATCTATACTGATATTAAATAGCTAAAGAGTTTGTTTGAACTACTGGAACGATCTGCTAAAATATGTTTGTGTTGGATAGCTTATTTACCGAGGAAGGCTGTAGGCTGTAAAACATCACGCTGCAATGCGGGAAGGAGCAAACTCGATACGCGCAGAGGCAGTCGCGGGGGACTGCTAGTTAAAGATAAAAAAGAAACCCTGACCTCTTCATCGCCATCTGGAAAAACTCTAATATATCCGCCTCGCTCTGTCTCACGCAGGCCTGGTACGTAAGAATGAGAAGGCGCTTCTTGATAGACGCCGTCTGCTTGTCTACCGCTGCTTTGGCCTTCTTGTAGAGGTGGAGGGGGTATTCAGGAAGATGCTTGCCAACCAGCGACTGAAAGAGAGTTGATAGATAGTCATACCTTAGGTAATAAGGATTGAGGGTTCACATTGTGGTTTGTGGTGACTACTTGTTTTTACTGTTACTCACGCCGTTATTATGTACATACATGTTATTGAATTAGAATAATAATTGCAACTTATAAACTGATTTGTTTGGAAAACGAAACAAACATCTAACTATTTTTATATAGGTTTTTTCTAAATATCTAAATAAAGCATGAAATCGTACCTTCCTTGTTGACAATTTTGTGTTTCCTTGCACTACTTTGGATTAAACATAGTCCTTAATAAAATAAAAATTCTAAGGTAGATCAGTCGTTCAATAGATAAGACGCCAATACCGTGGTCAAATAGTAGTGGATCCTCTCCAAGTCTTTAGGGGGAATGGGCCTGTAGTGTTCCATTTCCGTAGTTTTAATCATCTCCTCTTTTTGCTGATCAGGGTCTCGCGGCAGCTCGAACTCTAACTTCGCTAGATGCCTGAAAGCACATTATTCATTATCATTATCATCATCATCATCATCATCATAATCATCATCATCATTATCAGCCAAAGGACGTCCACTGCTGAACATAGGCCTCTCCACAGTTTTCCACAGAGACCGATCACAAGGGGTCTGTAGCCAGATTGATCCTGCGAACTTTACAAGGTCGTCCGTCCATCATGCCGGTGGACGTCCTAAGCTGGTCGAATTTATATTATTATGTTTACATTACTAATTTTCTCCATTGTGGTAAGCAATGAGTACTATCACTTGTGACGCGGGCTTTAGCCAAGCAGAAATCCGTAGACAGGAGTGACTGGTATTTTAAACTCAGTGTTATTTATCAAAAAATATTAAAATTATTGACGACGCGTTTGGTGCATTGGTCAGCGCTCCTGACTATTACGCCGACCGTCGCGGGTTCGAATCCTGCAAGGGGCAAATGTTTGTGTGATGAGCACGAACATTTGTTGTACCGAAGTCATGGATGTTTATTATGTATTTAAGTATTTATGTGAGACGCCCCCGTCATAATCGTTGTCTGGTATTCGTAGCACAAGGATAAAAATTCCTTACTTCGAAACCACGACAATTACTGTGTTGTCTGGCGCATATTTATTTATTCAAAAATGTAACCTACGACGCCTCTGGTATATGGACCGCTCTTCCAATGGAACTTCCATCTATGATGGCTGTATTTTTCTGTCTTCGCGTAATGAAAATATACGAGTAATACGTAATACGAGTAAAGAGTATTGTATCGAAACACAAGACGCGAGCGCGGCTGCCACCCCTATGTCGAAGAGATCCCAACAATAAGCATTCAACGATTGCAGTCAACATTTCTTTTGCAGAAGAGTTCCCTGGTCACTACAATTTGGACGATACCAAGAAGAAAGGCCGCATTATCACTTAACATCAGGTCAAATCAACACCAAATTTCTGGTTTTCTAATAAATAAATAAATAAAGATATATTAAAAAGAGACAAGATTTTCCTTGCTACACAAAAATTATAAATACGTGACCTGTTTAAAAAAAGAACCATTTATAAGCGCGTTAAAAAACAAAGACGAACGATAAGCTACGTTACTTTTTCAACGCCTCCTTGGCAGCGATTTCCGCCGCCTCCTTCTCTTGTTTTCTCTTCTCTATCCTTCTGCGTTTTGCTTCCGCTTCTGCTGCCTTCTTTCTGTCGTAGGCTCCGGATACCAGGTCCTCGAGAAGTACCAGACCTAATACAGAGTCAGCATAAGATTAGTGCTTGCTGACAATAAGCTTATAAAAATTGTACCAAGATGAAATAATAATGAAATCAAAAACTTGCGCACCGATTTGAGCCTTTTGGCTAAATTTATAATTTCATCTTGTTTGAATTAAATAACAGTGCAACACATATATATATATTTATAAAAACAACAAATATTCATAAAAAAAATAGTAATTTATACGTTCCAAAACTAAATTTTAAATTAAAATGCATCGAATACATGCAAAGAGAGCAAGATGGTTCAGGAATTCAATAATAAAAATACAACTTAAATAGTGAGTATACAGTCGTCAGCACAGAAGGTTATGCACTTTTGTGGCTAACTAGCCCTTATTACAACTGAATAAGAGAGCGCAGTGTTTACCTTGACGTGCTGTTATCCGCGAGTAGGTAATCTATTTCTTTTTGTGTGCATATACCTTATACTATTTGACTTTAAAAAAAACTCACCCTTCTGCAATTTCTTCTTCTCCCTCTCTCTCTTCTCCTTCTCCAATCTCTCTTTCTCCCTCTCCGCCCACGACTTGAGGGGCGGGAACTGTAGCTCCCCGTTCGGTCCGATTGGCCCGTAGAGGTCCGGAGGGACCCGCCTCTTTGGGGGCATGTTGATCACGCGCATCGCTTTCGTCGCTGGGGTGTAGCAGTTGCCTGGATTCAACACAATACAACAGTTATTCGTTCATCAATCAATTTCACTTTGTACCCTATTTAATATGCTCGGCGTGTGCTCGAGATAGTCTCTGCATTCTAAACATATATAACAAAACAAGCGGTCTCCCGCTACTGTGTCCGCGCGTTTTGAATTTGCTCTCTCCTTCCGTCGCAGCGTGATGTTTAATAGCCTAAAGTCTACCTCTATTATTCTAGCTAAGCTAAGCTATCCAACACAATCATTTTTTCAAATCGCACAAGTAGTTTCTGAGATTAACGCTTTCAAACAAACAAACAAACTCTTTAGCTTTAGAGGTATAATATTAGTATACAATTATAAGTACACCGCTTCATTGAAACTTGGTCTGCGGGGCGGCGGAGCGCGCGGGGAAGCGAGCGCGCGGTTCGTGAGCGGCGCGAGCGGGTCCTGCAGGTCTCAATTTCGCAGTCTACCATAGTCTTTGACAGCAAATTCTTAGGTTGAAATTTATAAAATTAATTTGCTTTAAATTTCCGCTAAGCGACGCTAGCGCATTTTCTTATATTTTTTTTAAATTTGGAACCCAATCACATACGTTGATTGTGATTGATGTGCATTGGCTACTTACTCTGACCCCAAAGTAAGTATCCAATGCACTTGTGTTCAAATCAGACACAACGGTGGTACCACAACACCCAGACCCGAGCGAGACCGAAAAGAAAATATAATTTCTCCATTGATCCGACCGGTAATCGAACCGGAAACCTCGGAGCGGCGACGCCTTGAAGCCCAGAGTATAGCCATTACACCAAGGAGGTTCTCAATTTTATTTTTACACAAGATGATATCAGAATGGAACGTATAAAACCCGTGCTAGATTTCAACAGGTAACAAGTGTAATAGAGTCCGCTACTAACCGACAGAGTCCACGGGTTTGGCGTGGTCGAACCCGTCTCTGTACGGCACGCCCCTCGTCCAGGACTGACGCAGCATCAGCGGCGGGAACTCGCTGCAGCCTCCGTCACCTTCCCCTAGAATTATTAAGTAAAAAGTAAAGTAAAGTTAGCCTGTAACATCCCACTGATGGGCAAAGGCATTACCTCAACTATGAGGTAGTTTGAGCCATACTCCACCACGCGGGCTCAGTGCGGGTTGGTAGAGGGGTGTTTGCAAGGCAAGCGACTAACCCTGCTGTCAGATGTTATCAAGCCGCCCATAAGGCCTCTGACTTGGCTTAATGACTAATATCAACCGATATTAGCCGGGACCGCTGGCTTACCGTGCCTTCCGAAGCACGGAGATGCTCGTGATGTACGTCACTTTTAAGGTCAGAATGGTCACCCATCCAAACACGACCGCCGTAGGTTGCTTCACTTCGGTATCACTACCAAAGCGCTGCTACCACTGCGCTACGAGCACCGCACCGCACTCGAATTTTTTACTTAACATTAACTATAGTTTATGTGAGCGTAAACCATATCAATGATTGGAGCTCTTGTTTAATCGCTCATGTGTAGATTTTAACTGCTTTTGTTATTTGATGTATTTATATCTACTGGCGAACTTTCCAATTTTATAAATAAATAAAACAACCGGCCAAGTGCGAGTCAGACTCGCGCACTGAGGGTTCCGTGTCAACTTTAACTGAATTAGGGAATCCACTTACTTCTACTTAGTAAAATACCACAATATTTTGTTGACTGCAAATTTAACTTTGAATCATCCTTCTGGCAGAAACTTGGTTCAAGTCTGAAGAACAAGCCATGAAACACCAATTGCATAACTACACACACTACTTCAGCTATCGAACTGATAAAACTGGTGGTGGAGTTTCTACCTATATACATAATGATTTGAAGCATAACCTGATTGAATCCTCTTACGTCGGAGGCAACAACTATCTTTGGGTAAGATTAGAAAAACTCTCAATGGATATTGGGGTCGTATACTACCCGGGCGATACGAACTTCCAAGAATTTACATCTACACTAGAATCGCAAATAGATCAGCGAAAGAGAGCCATACTATTTGGCGATTTCAACATTGACCTCTTAGAAAAATCAACACACAAAAGAAGACAAACTTACACTAACATACTAAGCGCTGCAGGATTTAAAATATTGAATAAAATCACCAGAAAGTACTACACCAGAAAAAGTGATACAAAGCTATCTATATTAGATCATGTAAGCACCAGCATGAAGAAGGACCAATTTCATTTTTCCCTTGTCGAATCGTCCATGTCAGATCACCGACAGATCTACTTAAGCCTGAAAAAATTCAAACCACCACCCAAACAACGCTTTATGTACAGGGCCCTGAACTATGAAAAACTACATCAAATGGCTTCTACATTGCCACTGAATCAGATTTCTAACTTCACCATCTTGGAGAACCGACTCAGAGAGCTTGTAGATCAAAACAAAGTAACTAAGACTAAAATTTTAAATCGCCCCCAAGATGATTGGATTCATAAGAATATTATCGACGGAATTAATCAAAGGAACAAGTTGTGGGCTGAAACGCAAAAAAACTCACAAAATAAAGACCTAGAAGATAAATTCAGAAAACTGAGAGATGGTGTAGCCAATCTTATTAAGAAAAGCAAAGATTCTTACTATTATGCAAAATTTAGCAACTGTACAAAAAATCCAAAAAAAATGTGGGAACTCATTGACTATCTCTCTATAAATAAAATCAAAACTAAAACTACAATCCCTAAACTCATAATCAAAAATAGAACGATAACCGATTCTACCCAAATATGCAACGCGTTGAATCACTTTTTTTCCACCATCGGTGCCTTACTAGCTAGCGAAATATTACCACACTCTCACAACGCTCTCCCAAATTTACTTCTTCAATCACATATCTCTTCCAAACTCTCAGTATTTGAACAAACTACAATTGATGAAGTATCCAAAATAATAGACAATCTAGATCACAATTCAAGTACTGGCCTGGACGGCCTTAGCACTAAGGCTATTAAATGTATCAAACATTTTATATCTGAGGCACTTACTAATTGTATAAATAATTTGTTCTCAGAAGGTCTTTTTCCTCAAACTCTGAAAACTGCGAAAGTGAATCCAATCCATAAATCAGGATCCAAAACTGACCCAAGCAATTATAGGCCTATTTCAGTCCTCCCCGTCTTATCTAAAATAATAGAAAAAATATTACATAAGCGTCTAGAGACGTACCTAAACTCCATCACCTATATTTCAGATCGTCAATTCGGCTTTCGCCCTAAAAGCAATACACTTGCGGCAACCGCTGACCTTATTACTAAAATCAAAAAGAACATTGACAACAAAAACATAGCTCTGGGGGTATTTATTGATCTAAAAAAAGCCTTTGACACTGTTAGTCACGATTTGCTTCTCATGAAACTTAAAGCAATCGGTATCGAAGGCCAAGCCTTCAAAATGTTCGAATCTTACTTGACAGAAAGACAGCAAATAGTTAAAATGACAGTCCATCAAAGTAACGCTCTCCCAGTATATTTCGGTGTACCCCAGGGCTCAATATAAGCACCACTCCTATTTTCCCTTTATATCAACGATATACAAGAAATAGGTCTTCATGGACTTTTGACACTATACGCCGATGATACTTGTCTTTTTTACTTCGGGACCAGTATTAGTCACATTATTAGTTTGGCTCAAAGTGATCTTAACAATCTTTTAAATGGCTACAATGCAATCTTCTAACGGTCAACATTTCGAAAACTTCCTACATCATATTCAAAGCCAAAAATAAGATCATACCATCATACCAATCACTTACAATAAATAACATCCCAATAAAAGAGCAAAGTACCGAAAAATACCTTGGTTTACATGTTGACAATAGATTATCATGGAGTGTCCACATTGATCACATTAAAAAAAGCTAAGTTCTTTAATCGGCTCACTTCGCAACGTTGTACGTTGCCTACCACGCAAAATTCGAATGACCATATACAACTCATTAATCAAATCTCACTTAATCTATCTTATCGAGATCTGGGGCACCGCAACCAAAACAAAAATATCTGAACTTCAAATCATTCAAAATAAATTAGTCAAGATGCTCTTTCACTATCCTTACCTTATGCCTACGACATTGATCTACGCAGAAACTAACATAATGACAATTAAACAACTATACATTTACCACACATGCATACTAATTCGCAAAATTGTAAACAAAACCATTCACACCTCAATAACACTCACACAAGTAAAGCACACCACCACACGCTCATCCCGACGAGCCAGTTTTCTAGTATTGCCTAAGGTTCGCACACAATCCGGCAAAAATATGATAGCCTACGGAGGTGTACAATTATACAACCGTCTACCCACCGATATAAAAAAAAGTGAATCGCTCGAAACCTTTAAAAAAAAAATTGGCACATTATGTTAAAGAACATTTTTTTATTATTAATTTAGTGAGAGATACTCAATAATTTACCTACTTTTTTTTTCAATAACTGACTAATAACATAACCTACTTAGATTGTATACGTTTATTGCAATGGCTCAAACTAACGGATACCTACCTATTTATCGTAGCAGCGACTCGACATGCTTATCTTGTAAAATTAAATAAAGTATTATTATTAGTTTTAAGTTTCCATGTAAGTGACATGTAATGTCTTAATGGAAATAAAGATTCTTTAAACCCAACTTTGTTTTTCATAGTGTTTGTATGAAGTACAAAGTTATGTTTGCGGTTGTTGAAAATGTGCTATATTTAAAAAACTACTCGTCCGATCCCGTCTGAACCAATTTTCGTTGAAAGTATTTGTTAAAATCTACATTACATATTGTTTTCAAAATTTACACTTGCTTGGTTTAGAAATAAGATGAGGGGGGACGGCCATTTTATCACTTTGGAAACGTCTAGCTATGAAACGTTAGACTTTAAAAGAAAATGGTTTTAAGAACCTCATTGTCATTTTAAAAGACCTATCCATAGACACCCCACGCGCATAGGTTTGACTAAAATATTTTTTTTTTGTTTTAGTTTCATGTATGGGAGCCCCCCCCCCCCTAACAGTCATTATTTTTTATTTTTTGTATGAGAATCGGTAAGCGGTTAACAAGATACATCTTCCTACCAAATTTCAATTGTGTAATGCTTATAGTTACAGAATAAAATGGCTGTGACATACGGATGGACAGACAGACAGACAGACAGGCAGACAGACAGACAGACTTGACGAAACTATAAGGGTTCCGTTTTTTGCCATTCGGCTACGGAACCCTAACAATAGTCAACGTCTTATTACACGAGTAATATAAGAACCTAATACAGGCGTCACTACGAGACTGAGCGAAACTGCGAACTACCGCCGATCGGCGCTTTGTATTCTATCAAACGGATCTAACTGTATTCAAAGCTCTTAATGCTGTAGGGACATGAAGATAACTGCTACCTTCGGCCCTGCCATTTCGGAGTAAAGCTGTTTCGAAACCGTGTAAAAGACATTATCACTAAAACTACATTGGACTGAAATGACTTTTATTTTATTATGGTATAGATTCACATTTAATTACAAAATATGTAAAAAAATGTGTCATATATAAGGTGTAGGTAATTGTTTCTCATATTTATTACTAAAAATACTACTACATGCAAATCATGTATGAAAACTATTTAAGAGTATCACTTTAGTTAAATCAGTTATACGCTTTTTTACATATATGTTTTGAATCAAATAAAATAAATAAAATCTAAGAGTGAATAGAGTCAAAATGTTCCGATTCTTTAAAATAAAGATGAAAAAGTGCACCTTCAGGGTAATAATTCCTAGCAGCCCGGACCAGCACGCTGTCTGTATCCAACTCCGGGTCGTAACCGGCACGTCGTAGGGGGGGCACGGCGGGCTGAGCGCGGGGCCCCCCTGTGAACCGCGGGGGGCACCGCTCGGCCCCGCTGGCGTCGCCGCGACCCCCACGAGGGCGCTTGCGGGCTCCGCTCGACATTAGGCTGTCAGTAAATGGTGAAACAGGAGATAAATGTTTGAAAAAATATATATTGGACACCAATCACATACATTGCTTTTATCCCGAAATAGCTAATGCGCCGGTATTGTAGAAATCAAAAATAATGGTGGTACCCCAACCCAACCAACCCCCAGACAACTTAGAAAAAACATGACCCGACCGGCAATTGAGCCCGGAACCTCAGAGTATCGAAGCCATGAAACCCAGCGTGCGATTAAGCACTACACCTCTAAGGTCGTCAAGTGTTAAAAATTGTATTGATGCTGCATCGCTCTGTATCGCGTTTATAAATCATAGTAGAAAGGTTAGATGAGTCATATTTTTACATCATACCTATTCTATATAAATGCACCCTGTTTATCGCAGTGTGAAACCAACCTCAAAATATGACAAGGCAATAAGCACTAATTAAGTATCCACGCAGCACTAGGTTGATAGCAAGTATAACGTAAGATAAGTCTCGAAACGACAAGCTATAAAATGATATACATAGCACAGTATGTCTGTCTATGGTTACAAAGTCAAAAGATAGAATATCTAGGCAGAAACCTATCAAGAATGAGATCTTACAATTAACCAGCGAATAAACACTTGCTTATGAAACAACTGACTTTTTAGTCAGTAGAGGGCAAATGCGTTATTCAAGCTAAAAAGCTTGAATAACGCATTTGCCCTCTACTTAGCAGAAAACAAACACATTTGAAGTCGGTGCATGATGTCAAGCTTACCTATCCCAATAGTCTGCACTCGTATGCCTTTTTAGTCAGTTTTTGTCGACGGTGTTTTTTTTATTTTATTTCATGATTTTTAGTTATTTACCCATATCTCAAAAACTACTGGACAGGCTTTGATGAAACTTAAACTGTAGTGTGTTTAAATATTCCTAACCGAAATAAAATAAATCATCTTGCTATGATTTCTTGTTTTCGAAAAATCCGTGGACAAATATACAAACACACATACAAACAATTACGAAATTTTGTACACATGTTCGGAAGCCTTTATATCAAATCAAATATTATCAAATTACAACAAAACAAAACCCCTGAAGCCGGAAAAGGGAGGTTTGTCGCGGGCCGTGGGTTACCCCATTATTATTATCAAATCCAAGATCTATCGTGCAGTTAACGAAGTAGGAAACCTACGGTACCTACCTTCTTGACGTATTCGAAAGCTAGTCGGATAACTTATATTAGCAATAAATAATATTCCTAGATAAAAAACTGACTGAGAACCTGAAGAGCACTCATTTCTGGAACTTATACCTAACTCTTTAACTTTTATACAGACAGCATTTTAAATAAGATAGCAAACACGGTACCTTCTCAATTCAATATTATTATTATCTTCTTTTGAATACTTTTTACATGATATTTATTAATCACCAACTTTTATAACACTTGTGGAGTTATCAATAATTGTTTGACGTAAATAAATCAAAATGACGCGTCGCTATGACGCCGTCACGCCGTTTGCGTTCCTATGGAAACGTTGGTATTAAAAACTCATTACGAATTCGATGATAATAGTACCTACATTATGATACAAGTGTGCTAAGTTGACCATTATATACAAGGCGATATTGTGTGCGCACGAGCGTAAGCGAGTGCGCCATAAGAAAGCCGCGTATATTATGGTCACAGGCACACGTGTTTCATACGAAGTTTTTCAACACACTTGCCACATTAATCCAAACTTCGTCACAACACAGCCGCCAACTATTTACGAAAAATGGCGCGTTGTTTTTTTTTTTCTTGCCGCGATACTGATGCGCGCGCAAGGTTAAGGCGCGAACTAGATCGGCCAACAGCCAAGATTAAAAATGTAATATTTCGTTATTTAAAACACAAATTACAGAAAATTTTAAATTAAAATGAGTTATTTTTAGTAATAAAGCTGGATTTACCATTTATTGAAATAAATATGTACATACTGTTATTTTTCGCATAAATACTGTTTGTTGTGTAAGTTATAACCCGACTAAATTAAATCGCTTCATCTTCTTACTTACTACTTGGTACTAGGGTACAAATGTAAATTGGTCGGGTTAATAAACAAAAGGCACTAGTGCAATAATATACTGAAAAAGCACGCGTGTTTAATATCTATGATTATGTGCCAAAAATCGGTGGAATAAAAACGACATTTTGAGCAAGTGTGTTGAAAAAATTATTAAAATTGTAGCGGCCAGAATCAATGTCCTGTTTTTTTTTCTTTGTCGCTGTGTGGCAATAATATTCATTGCTATGTCCGAAGTAGGTGATGTGTCTTGAATGCTGCACTTTCTGATCATAAAACAAAAGACATGTCAGTACCGTTACCAAGACTTTACGCGATAGCGACGACGGTTTTACTCGCTGTCGACGACTTAACTTTTTGTATGGAAAATTTTAAGGTTAAAATTACACAACGAGCGATGGAGCGGGCTATGCTCGGTGTTTATCTACGAGATTGAATCAGAAATGAGGAGATACGTAGAAGAACTAAGGTTACGGACATATCGCTACGAATCAGTAAGCTCAAGTGACAGTGGGCAGGGCACATAGCGCGAAGAACTGATGGCCGTTGGGGCAGAAATATCTAGATTTCGAACAAAAGCTCAGCGTGGGACGTCCACCGACAAGATGGACGGACGACCTTGTTAAGATCGCGGGATCACACTGGATGCAGACTGCTTGTGATCGGTCGCTGTGGAAAACCGTGGTGGAGGCCTATGTTCAGCAGTGGACGTCCTTTGGCTGAAAATGATGATGCTGAGGCCATTGATCATTAGTTTACATTGATTTTTAATTAGATAAATGAAAATAAATTATTTCATTATAACTGGGCGAAATTTATTATGATAGAAAAGATTATTTATTTCATTCATCACATTAGATACCGATTAGAGGGTTGCTTGGTGCGGGAATCTGCGGTAGGTTTCGAAAAGGTTTACTTGACTAGGCAAATTTGAGGTTAGCCAAGATTTTAGTTCCGATGGGTAGAGATTTTCAGGCTGTGGCTGTTGCAGAGATAGCTTTTAGAATGTGTTTGATAAAGAAATCGTATTTAAGGTATTCTTTAGGTGAGCCTGGGGTTAGTATAACGATTTGTGTACAGTGGCCAGCACATCAGGTTACCCACTTTTATTGCAATCTAGCCCTTATTACAAGCGAATAAGATACCGCAGTGTTTACCATGACGTGCTGTTGTCCGTACAAGAAATGTTGAGTAAAGCATTTTTTCTTTTAGGTGTAAATGTGCTAGGTATTTTGCAACTGAGCTTCCCGTCGGGTGTTTAAAATTATAATTATTGTCACTTACCCAGCGTGTCCACGACAGTTTGTTAGTTTTAAGAATTGAGTCTCGCCAGCTGCATTTAAAAAGCATCTTTTAATTTTTTTTTTCGAATCGCTTAGCCCTTCTGCCCTCCCCCAACTTCCATAACAAAAGTTTCATGGGTTTTACCTGTGGAGTACGGAGTCCTGTTGTCTGGTCTATGAGGATTTGATGGATGGTTTTGGGCTCTGTTGAAGTTCCGGAAGCCAGTAAGCTCGGTCCCAGAGAGGCGCTACCAGAAGAAACGTACCTTGAGCTGTGTTCAGGAGATGTTGCACTCTGGGGATTAGTGACGGGGGAGACCGGAGTCGTGCGAGTGTCGGTATGCCTTGTTTATGCTGAAGGTGTTGCAGAAAGCTGCTGACGAGTCCTATGAATCTCTCAATGCATAGGTTTGTATTACTTTTGAACTTTTTGAGGCAGAAAGATATATTTCCGTTGTTCCGAATCTCTGAAATATTTATCCTACGGCTGTTTCTAGGAGATGCCACTCCGACAGAGTCTTGCCCCGCGAGAGGAAGTCCGCGATTTGATAGAATCTCCCCGGTGGATAATCCGCTGTCATGGTTATATTCCAGAGGTATAGTTGGTATCAGTAATAGTTTTGATTGGGTCCCCCCCTCGTTCCAAACATAGGCCTCTACTGTTCTCTTTTCGGATCGGAGCATCACATGAGAATCTTTTAGGAGGTGTTTGAATTTTTTCACTGCTGATAGTATCGCGAACATTTCTTTGTGGTTGCAGAGCCATCTCTTCTGGTCCGGGGTCCAACTGCCTGATATTTTGTGGTCGTCTAGGTGGGCTCCCCAGCCGTAATCTGCCGCATCTGTCGTAAGAAAGTGTTGAACTGGAAGCTCGTGCCCCCTAGGCTGCCCGAAGGCTGTTGAAGCGCCGAGAGCCACCAGTTGCGGTCCGTCCTTGTCTCGTCTGTTATTGGGGCTCGCTGTGCCAGAGGTAAAATTCTTATTCCGCGGCAAAGCCATCTAAGTCTCCGTATGGGATCACGAAGTTGGCGAAATTCAGGGAGCCGAGCAGTTGCTGACACTCCTTTGTATTTATGGTGCCCGCTTTGAGTATTCTTTCTAGCTTCTAGCTTGACGACCCGTCTGGTGTAGTGGTCGAGAAATCGCCTACTACGCAGCGGGTTGCGGGTTCGATCTCCGCACAATACAAACATTTGAGTGCATGAACATGTCTGTTTGTATTGGTCTGGGTGTTTTCTATGTATATCATGTATGTATTTACAAACAAAAAGTATTTAAGTATTATATCCGTTGTCTGGCACCCATAACACAAGCTTTGAGTAGCTTACTTTAGGACTAGATGGCGATGTGTGGGAATGTCCAAAGGATATTTATTTATTATTATTATTACTTCTCCTGTGTTGAAATTTTGCTCTTTTGAGGTAGTTTTAATATTTATTGCCGTGTTCCATTTGATTCCCAGATATTCCTGTGCCAGCCGACTTTTCGTAGTTGACTGACCAGCCCAACGGTTTCAGAAATTGAATGGCTGTCGATGTGTCCTTTTCTAGTTGGCGTTGCGATTGATTAACCAGGATGAAATCATCGAGATATACCAGTATGATAAGTTATTATTTTAAGAGCAAATTTCTGAATTTCTGTGAGTTTGTTGTTGTAGATCCCGATGAGTTGTTCTCAGGTTTTACAGGCCTCGGGCCTAGTCTACAAATTGCTGAAGATATTCTTGAAGTTGTTCATTTTGAGCTAGCAGCGCGTTTGAGAGGGCAGCGTATGAGCGTTCGAAAGGGGTGATGAAATGCTTCCTTTTTATAAATTGACGAAGCTTACCGTAAATTCCTAGCTCTATAAATCTGGACTGGGCTCAGTAAATTTTTAACGTTTCGCGTAACGCACCTCTTTCTCTAATTTGTCTTCTTAAATTTTTTGCAGTTCTTGCAGTCATTTCGGTCAGTCGGACTGCTTGAGGAGTTTTTCAAGGTTGAAATTAAATTGCCGAGATCAAGTTTAAGGTTTTTTTCAGCGATCGCAGCAGGTCGTTGTAAAAAAGACTGCATGCTATTTTTTTGGGTTTGTTTAAACCCACGGTTACGGTGAGGGTATGTCAGACTCGATAAAGAGGGTAAGTAAACGCAGGCATGGGCACTTCGGAGATGACCGCGTTCGTATTAGATTGAGGTGCGTTTTGCGGGTTGTTCATGAAAAGATCGGATAAAAGTTTCATGTGGTTAGATCACAGGAGTAGTCATGCTTTCAAGATTTCACGTACCTTTTTCAAAGCGCTTTGCTTCGATGTCTGAGGGCTCGCCGGCCACCGATTTTCTTTTTTTTTTGCTCCTAGTTTTCGGTGTTACTGGGTAAGTTTTCTTCGATAGCTTCGCCGGCGTTTTCTTGGTTAACCACACAGAAAAAACAGACTTATTAAAACAAGACATATTTTTTTCGCCCAAAGTAATTTTCTTTAATCTAAGAATACCGTTTCCTCCCTATAGACGTGAGACAATATTTTCTTGCTTACAGAAATATATTATCTTAAATATATTTTCTTAAAACAAGATTTTAGTTTTCAAGCCAAGTAAAAAACAAATTGTCTTAAGAAATAATATTTAATTAAACCAAGCGTATTTTTTGACTTGACGATTTAGATATAATGAGTTTAAGAAAAAGCCTACACTTAAATTAAATAAATATTTTCTAAATATTAAAACGACAATGTCTTGTACTAAGATATAAAAATCTTGTTTTAAGAAAAAATAGTTTAATAACAACAGCTTTATTTTGTAGACTTAAAGTAATGTTGTAATTGGGTTAAGAATATGTAATATAGATTGAATAAAATAAATAACCTTAATTTTAAATGATGTTTTCTTATTTCAAGAATGTAGTGTTCTACGACTGATGCTGTTATATTTTTAATTTGAGACTGGAATTTCATATTATTTCCAATTAAAAAATTGTGTTTTCTCATTCTTAGAAAATTTTTATCTTGTTTGAATAGTGTTTTCTTAAGATTAGGTTCTGTTCTACTCTGCACAGATTGTAGTTTCGCACTAGTCCGCGAAATTATTGCATTCCCATTAATTTTCAATGGATAATCAAGCTGTCACTCGCCTTAACACACCCCATTTACCAACTCACACTAGGCCGGCGTGGTGGAGTAAGGCCCAAATCCACCTCATAGTTGAGGTGAGGCCTGTGCCCAACAGTGCGACGTTATAGTCTTAATTTTACAGTCAAGCTGTAATTAGCTAAATCGAAAGAATATTTTGCTTTTCGCTGTCTAGTGCAGAAGAACTAACTATGCCCATCAAAAAATTAGCGGCATGTTTGTTGTAGCAAATAGTTGATTCCAAGCAATTTTAAATGATGAAGTATGTAAAATGAATAAATACTTAATATTAAAACTACATATATCAGTCAGCAAGCGCACACGAGGGACTTTTATTCCGCGAAAACTATACCCAATTCACATCAACTTCTTATGTTGTATTGTCCGTTCCTCTTTGGTTGTTGAATTTTATAAACAATCTTAACATTCTTTTTTTTACGAAATAATTCACAAAAAATAAGATAAACACAAAACTCACCAATTATGTACATAGATAATTCATCGTTTAGTAACGATATCTTTTTAAATCAATTAGTTAATGAATTTTATTCACTGGTATTACCAAAAAAGTAGTAAAAAGATTGTTTACATTATTCGACTAGCAAAGAAAAACAGACTTTAAAGCAGTTTTGTCCCCCGCGGTCAAAAGTCCGTCGTCTGCGCCGGCTATAATCTACAACGAACAACAAACAATGTGCGTGTTATTTAAAAGAACCTTTTCTTCTTAAATAAAAATGCGAAGTAAGGTTGTGAACTCAGTTATATTATTCCAGAAATAATCATCTATATAATATATTTTTTGGAATTAACTTATTCATGAAAATAAAATCAGCTGTTTTATTTTATAAATTTAGGTACAATAGCTAAGGTATTTATTACAGTTTTATGTTTAGGCAAGGACTCCAAAAATTATTTAACAAAAAACTTTTCTTGTACATAAACATAACATTAAAAGTCAAGTTTTACATATAAAAGTGAATTCACTTTATGAATTACAGAAACTAAATTTGTGTACAAATCACTATAAGCAATAGTTTTATGCTGCGTTGATAGATTTAAATTATAAGATCTTAAATGATTAACAGTGAATCTCCAAGTAAAAACAATTTAATTTAATTTCATTATTCAATTGGTTAACTGATATATTATTTATTACATAATATTTAATATAAAAACTACATATAACATACACACAACAACATAACTACATAGATTATATAATATTAAATAATATTAAATATTAAATATAACTACAATGTCAATGATGTTGTGTTGTTAGATTTACATTATAGGATCTTAAATGATTGCTGTAACAGTGAATCTCCAAGCAAAAACAATTGAATTTAATTTCGTTATTCAATTGGTTAACTGATATATTATTTATTATATAATATTTAATATTTATTAATATTAAAATAATAATATTATTTAATATTAATAATATTTAATATTAATAAATTATATATTTATTTATTAATATAAATATTAAAATAATAATAATATTAAATATTATATAATAAATAATATATCAGTTAACCAATTGAATAAGGAAATTAAATTAAATTGTTTTTACTTGGAGATTCACTGTTACAGCAATCATTTAAGATCCTATAATGTAAATCTAACAACACAACATCATTGACATTGTAGTTTATACCATTCACCTCGCACCCATCAACGATAAAATTTCCACTATTGTCATTATTCAATATAAATTTTCCATATAAAGTATTATTTACTAACCCTTTTTAGTAGCAAAACGAAAACATTGTTTCAGCTGAGACCTTACTTTTAAACTTACCATTAAACAATATGAGTGTAAATATGTTTAACCATTAAATCAGTTAGCTGGTTTCTTTTATTAGCATTTAGATGCCCGTGGGTTTCATAAAATTTTAGTATACTGCTACCATCTGCAGTGAAGTGAAGTTTGCAACAAAATTTCCAAATCAAAATTTGGAAAACTTTTAGATTCACTAGTTGTTTGATTGGATCAGACTGGAGTTTGATTCTTGACTCTTTTTTGTTGTTGCAATGGATTCTGTTGGAGCCTGTACGTAAACAATAATAATACATATATTAATAAAATATGTGTTGGCATCACCTTATTACATTTTAGTATTGTTAAGTACTCACATGTGCAGTAATAAGTTCGGCGACCTTTTCTTGTAACAGTATTCTTGTCCCTAAATGTGGGCACAGTTCCCTAAAGTTTTCTGAATTAAGCTTTGGTAACAACTCGATTGTAAATCCGTTTTCTGAAAAAATATAGCATTTATCAGCCACAAATTAGTATGCGAAACGATAAAATAAAAGCTAGGTATCTCAGACTTACAAGGTATTGAATAATACATTACCGATAAATGCATTTGTTATATCCGGAGGAATACACCACTCTTTGAAAAGATCTTTGAATGCTCTCCATCTGACCAAGTGTAGTAGGTAACTATTATCACAAAATCACAAGTACCTAACACATTAAATTCGGTCGCGGTAAAAACAGTAAAAATCACGAAATGAAGTAAAACTCAGTAGCAACTTCTGTCTGTGGCGATAGGTTTGGTCGGAGGTCCGGGAATGGGATATCCGGCCGGCGCGAATGCGTTTTGATATTGCGGTAGAACAAGATTATATTATCTTCCTCGAAGAATATATATTTTTTAAATAAGTAATCTTTTACTTAAATTTAATTACCGAAAAAGCAAACATTTTGTCGTCTCGATCTAAGAAAATATTTATTTGACACTTAATTTATGAAATTTTTTTTGCTTGATTTAAGGAAATATATTTTAATTAGTCTAAGGAATCGTACATCATAGATGAAGTATAATGTTTTTTTAAAGAAGATCATTTTTTATCAAAACAAAAAAACTATAGTGTTTAAATTAAGATTGTTAATTATTCTAAAATCAAATAAAACAAATTCTTGAACAAACAATTTTCTCTTGTTTTTAGATTATGTTTTGAGAAAAAACTAGTCTTTGACCAAGAGTTGCTTTATTTCATTTTGAGATCCATTTTGTTACACCAAATTAATATTTTATTGGATTTACCAAAAATCGTAAGAAATTTGATTTGCTTGATTCAACCAATCCTTTTTTTCTGTGCACCATTAAGTAAATATCGTGGTCGCAACGTTCAAATTCACTCACTGTACTCGTAACTATTTCTTAATTTCAAGATGAGAATGCAAGAAATGCAAGGAAAGAATTTAATTTTATTTGAACAGAGTTACTACTAGAGGTGATGCTAGACCAAAAATTAACGACGCTGAGAGGAAACTCGAGCTGACTTAGTCCATGTGGCTCTGGATGAGGTGAAAATGGATACGGAAGTAATTAAAATTTAACCATTAATTATTTATTCATCAGGATATGGAAATGACAT
Organism: Pyrausta purpuralis; assembly: GCA_963924145.1. NCBI lineage: Eukaryota > Metazoa > Arthropoda > Insecta > Lepidoptera > Crambidae > Pyrausta > Pyrausta purpuralis. The sequence goes on from OZ001644.1 coordinate 6,857,568, forward strand.
CAAACATACGCTAGCCGGAAATAGACGACTCTCACAGGATGCTGTGCATCGTCACATGCCGAATCTATACCAATATTATAAAGCTGACTCTTCAGCTTGTTTTGTCTTCAGCCAGTCTTGTTTGTTTGTTTGAACGCACTAATCTCAAGAAACTACTGGACCGTTTTTTTTTACGGTAGATAGCCCATTTATCGAGGAAGGCTTTAAGCTAATATAATCAAGATACAACTCATAAGTCCAGCGACGAATCGAAAAATGTTGCGATAACGGGGGGAAAATATTCCTTTTGAGAACTTCCGCTGCGTACGCTGCATAAACCGTTTAGGTTACACAAAAATCATGTATGACGAGATTCGAAGGTAATTTATACACACGGGTATTAATTCATTGATAAGAAGTGACGACCCGTCTGGTGTAGTGGTCGAGAAATCGCCTACTACGCAGCGGGTCGCGGGTTCGATCCCCGCACAATACAAACATTTGTGTGCATGAACATGTCTGTTTGTATTGGTCTGGGTGTTTTCTATGTATATCATGTATGTATTTACAAACAAAAAGTATTTAAGTATTATATCCGTTGTCTGGCATCCATAACACAAGCTATGAGTAGCTTACTTTGGGACTAGATGGCGATGTGTGGGAATGTCCAAAGGATATTAATTAATATTAATTATTCATCATCACGAGCATTTTATTTTGAACAAAGTTGCCCTTCACATCATTTGATTTCAATAAATATCTTAGAAGCTATCACAGTTTTGAAATAACCCTGCATGAAAATAATACTTGCAGCCTAAGTAACAACAACGCAAGATTGCGCTGAATGTGGTTGCTGGCCTCTCACTTACATCTATACTAATATTATATAGCTGAAGAGTTTGTTTGTTTGAACGTGTTAATCTCAGGAACTACTGGACCGATTTGAAAAAATATTTTTGTGTTGGATAGATTATTTATTAAGGAAGGCTTTATCAGGCTGCGACGGGAGAGGGAAAGCAAATTCAAAACGCGCGGACGAAGTCGCGGGGGCACATCAAGACACACGCAAGCGACGACCGACCGAGACGAGACGCGGGAAGGAAGGGGGGGTGTCATCGACTGCCATAGACAACGCAAAAAAGGACGTTCAGTTTTCGTTGGGCTAACAGTACATTGTGAAACAGGTCGTAAACAAACCGGTTAAATCTTAAATAAAACACTTATTCAATTTCATATAAATATATTGTTTAAATTGTAAAAAAAAAGCCTCGGATCAGTTAGGAATATCACTTACCATTTTAAATGCACAGAATACTGTTTAAATGCATCAAGCTCAATACCCTTCATGATACAAATATTAAATAACAAAACATTTTATTTTATAGCAATAGGCAAATTCCTTAGTTTATAAATGAAATATATTTGTTTAAATATGCCTTACTTCTAAAAGGCTAAAAACCATCGACTTATTATATTACATTTGCATTTTTGTGAACATACCATAAAGTTTTTAAAGTCGAGTGAGCTTTGTATAGTTTTGATCACAATGACAAATCATAGCTATCCTTATAAAATTACCTATATTTTATAACTTTATAACAATAAAATTGGGTAAAATAGCACCAAGAGTAGAAAATATAAGTTACAAGTTACGCTTAAATTAGCGTCATTATTAGTTAACAGTCAATTGTTTAAGTATATATTTATGCAGGGTGTGGCCTATAATAGGTGCAAAAACTTAAATATATGCCCTTTGAGTAACCAGTAATCAATTTTATTTTTTTAAGATTGAAAATATATTTTTTATTATTTTCTAACGAAATAAATCGAACCAGCAATGTATCGCCATATGTCCAGTCATAGAACTTGACATTGTCATTTATAATCCCTCAAGCGTATGTAAACAAGATACAATAGAAATTCCATTATTATGCGGTCTAATGCGACCGCTTGGGTGTTGAAACGAGTTAGCGATTTTGATATACATTGATTAGGGATTATAACTTTGGATTACTATAACTATGAGTTTAAGCAATTTAGAGAACTATGACCAGGTCAAGGTAGCAATGAATACTCCGTAGATTATTGATTCAAATTTTTGCTCCTATGACAGGTCTAACGCTGTATAATGAAGACTGGGAATTTTGTGTTTGGCTACCGAGTTTTATCATATAATTTAAAGTTGGCTTATATAGAAATTGGAAGACAATATTCACATACAACCTATGATAGGGGCTCAATTCACAATCGGAAAAGAAGCCCTAAGCAATTGTAAATAAATTAAAGAATGTCATTTCGTAAGAAACTTCTAACTTTTTTGGTCAGTGACTACCAACTCAGGGATGATGGTTTTAGGTATACTTATTCAACAAAATCATTTTTTTTTAAATTATATGCAAGTTTAATAAAAGAAAACCTCATCACAACATTCTAAAAAAAATAAAAACGAATGTGAAACTCCTCGCGTTGAGATACGAAATAGCTAGTAAGCTATAAAGAGGCGACCTGGCGTTGGTAGTTTTTACTTACTCGCTAGTATCGCAATAATAAATTGTTGTTGTGGGTGTTTATTTAAAAAAAAAATATCTTATATTTTTGGCATCAGGACCGCTTGTTTGTACACCTGAGTCGGACATCGCTGACCAAAACAACGCACTGTATAAACGCTAACCGAATCTTAGTTGGAGATTGCGAAACAGGCCCGAAGTGAATTAATAATATATCACCCGAAGCAATGCGATTTTTGCTCATTAGGTATTTGGGTAAAATACAAAGCGTTCTTAATCAAGAGATCAAGAGAATTATACTGTTTCAAACTCATAAATCTCAATACAACCACAAAATTAATATTTAAGTAACAGTATAGTCGACGTGTTATCAAGTGAGTCGGGTCAGTGTCATGTTTATCTCTCTTGCATTTACTGAAAAAGTAGCGTGCTGCATATTTCAATATCTATCGGCATTATTGTCGCACAACTCAGCAGCTAACGCGTTGATTATAGTGTCTATAGTACCCAAAAGCAATCAACACAAGTAAAAAGTTTAAATAATAATTTAATTTGAGCCACTTTTGGTACGATTCTGAATTTTGCCAAATAGATTGTATTATATGTGCGTCTCAAGCCACAGACGGTTCGCAAGTGAGTCACGCCTCGCACGCCGCGCCTTCCTCAATCAAAAATCTGTGGGGCGCGCTTTCGTGTATGACACTTTCTATATGAAAGACTTGAAAAAGATATTCGGATAAGTGGCTCGCTGCTTAAGACAGTAAAGCAATGAAACATCATTATTTACGCACGCGGCAGTTTTGACATTCCGTCCTTGAGTGCGAGAGGAGTCGAAGTGGTACCTCACGTTGGAGGGCTTGCGGACCTCGTCCTCGTCTGTTGTGCGAGTGTTGTATATTAAGAGTCGATTTTACCAACGTCAGATAAGCTGATTTGATTCTGGTCCCCTCGCTGGTTAAGACAGTTGCTCGAGCCCTGCCAACTAAACGAACTACCAATGTCACGGTCATCATGCACGCTCGCGACAGTTTTCACATTTCGACCTTCAAGATGCAAGTAGGAGAGGCGCGACACGTCGAAATAACTTGATATTAAACTCTTATCAGATAATCACAAGGATGGAATTCAAGTGACTATCATTTTCTTGGCTACTATGCGGTCTAAAGCCACTGCTTCTGGTTCTGGCCCCCTCGCTGGTTCAGACAGTTGCTCGAGCCCTGCCAGCTGAACGAGCTGTCAGTGTCACCGTCATCATGTACGCTCGCGGCAGTCCTCACGTGCCGTCCTTCCAGGTGCGAGTTCGAGAGGCGCGACGTCGAAGTGGTAGCCCGCGTTGGAGGGCTTGCGCACCTCGTCCAAATACTTGTGTGTGTGATGAGCCAGTGTTGCTTACTTAGACCCAATTTTACCAGCGTCAGGTAAGACTTATCTGACCAAATAAGTATAAAACGACCGATTTCAAAATTTTGTTTTCATAAATAATTGTGACAAATAGATGACGTTTTCAGATTAGGCGTTTTGTATTATTTTAACGAATATTCCATATCTGACGTTGATAAAATCGAGTCTTAGTCGAGCAATATCAAGATTTATCTAAGCACTAGACTAGACTTGGATGAAGAGTGTTGGCACATTAAGTGACAAAATGGTGATAGTGAAAAGAAATGCTACGCGTTTTATTTGACAAAAGTGGAGTATCCTTTATCGTTTGAGTGTCTCGCGTCATTGACTAAGATTCTGATTCTGCATCATCTTATTTGACCTTTGACTCACTCCAAAACAAGTTCCATACGAAATTAGACATGACTGGCTGACTGACTGACTTCGACATGACTTTTGGTAGTAGCGTTGGCTTATACAGATACTGTATCCCTACCAGCTGAAATAACTGTCTGTCCATCCATTTTCATTCAATATTGAGATCTTATTACATAACCTTACAGATGGGATTCCATTGAATGTTAATCCGTCTAAAGCCACTGCTTCTGGTTCTGGTCTCCGCGCTGGTTCAGACAGTTGCTCGAGCCCTGCCAGCTGAAGGAACTGTCAGTGTCACCGTCATCATGCACGCTCGCAGCAGTCCTCACGTTCCGTCCCTCCAGGTGCGAGTGCGAGAGGCGCGACGCGTCGAAGTGGTAGCCCGCGTTGGAGGGCTTGCGCACCTCGTTCAGGTACTTCCACGTGTGGCTGTCCGCGCCTTGCGTGGGCGTGCGCGGACTGTACTGCCATTCTGAAATGTTACATTGTACATTGTATTTGGGTATATAGATTGGTACGGACACGACTTGGGAGTGCTTAGTGCGGATAAAACTAAGTTGAATTTCTTTAGCACCGCATTAAGCGAACGCGTTCACTAGTTTTCTTTCGATATTTTTCTATAACGTAAGAGTTAACTTTATGAACTCGCAACATGTTTTTTAATGTACAAGATAGCCACTAGATGGCACTGTTTCAATCCCATATAAATTCAATTAAAAAGCATAACTCGCACAAAGCACTCAGAAGCGTTGGCTAGCTATGATTGTTATTATCATGACTAAATAAACAAGCATTGAACATGCGCATCTAAATATGAGAATCCCATTTTGAAAAGTCAGTGTGCAAAGATTGAAATGTGTCTTTAATGTTTTTTTTTAAGTTATAAATCAGTATATTTTTGTAATGAAAAGTAAAGTTAGCCTTTTATAACTAAGAATAAGCCAACTACATCGTTTATTACTATGTACTATCTACTACTATCTACATAATGTATAATCTACCTACAAATCTTACTAACCACATACATATTGCTATCGTTGATCGTGTTTATAAATTAATAAATAAAAATAGCTTTCATGCAATTCAATAACCTTTATTTTTATATATTATGTTATAATATCATCAGATAGAATTAAGACCCAGAACCTACATCCGTAATCATTTTTCAATTCTATGAGCATTCGGATCGATCAAGTATATTTAAAAAAATAACGAATAAAATGTACTCATCCCACTAGACGACATTCATTTTTTAATATAGAAATAACTATAACATCTTTTCAAGTTATACGTATAAGTTATTTGTCTCAGGACACACTCAAGGTCATGAAAATCTTAAATTTTGCATAAAGACCTACAGAAGGTACTTAGACTTCTTTACCTTTAAACACTTGCGGCAATTTAGACACCGATACAGTCGCGATGTAGAAGCTAGCCGTTGACGATTGTTTGTATCAAGGAATGATAAATGTGAGTTAAACTTATTGTAAAAAAAAAACATTTTTTTTTAAATTATATGCAAGTTTTATTAAAGAAAACTTCTTTACAACATACGCTCGCTGTATCGCAATAATAAATTGTTTTGTGGGTTTTAGCCATTTTTTGGCATGAGTATCGTTTGTACAACCACCCCCGTGTCGCTCGTCGCATCTGTATCGATACTAACGCGCGACAGCATCGATCCCGAAATCTGTTTGTTGCTGGAGTCGCGCGTTTTCAAATCTCGATCAAAATGTCCCTATGTGTGAGTAAAGGGTCTGTCTGTGTAAAGAGTGATGGGACCATAGAGCCGTAACTGTAGTTAATAAGGATGTGTCCCTTGACTCCCGAATGAAGACATCATAATAATAATAGTCCCCCCAGCCGATTTCGACTACGGTGGCCAGTCACAACGACTAACCGACTGTGTTTTTGTTTTACTAGTGCTTCTGATTATTCTTGCGGACGACGCTCTGACGATGAGTCGATCAGATGAGGAGTCGGTAGGTATGTTTAGATAGGTATATCACCCTTCGGCGCAATGACGTTATGATTACCTTTTACTAGCTACGCTCATAAAGAACTAACTATTGTTTGATCACTTATTTTGCGTTGTGTTTTTTTCTTTTTGAGTTCTGCTCGTAATTTTGATTTAAACTATTTTCAGGTTTAGCGTTGGAGACGTTGGCGATGGCGCGCAGCAGGAACTCCTTGTCGCGGCTCTGCAGCAGCAGCATCTGCCGCAGCAGCCGCACCGTGCCGCGCACGTCACGTACCTCCGTTGGACACGTTGGCGATGGCGCGCAGCAGGAACTCCTTGTCGCGGCTCTGCAGCAGCAGCATCTGCCGCAGCAGCCGCACCGTGCCGCGCACGTCACGTACCTCCGTTGGACACGTTGGCGATGGCGCGCAGCAGGAACTCCTTGTCGCGGCTCTGCAGCAGCAGCATCTGCCGCAGCAGCCGCACCGTGCCGCGCACGTCACGTACCTCCGTTGGACACGTTGGCGATGGCGCGCAGCAGGAACTCCTTGTCGCGGCTCTGCAGCAGCAGCATCTGCCGCAGCAGCCGCACCGTGCCGCGCACGTCACGTACCTCCGTTGGACACGTTGGCGATGGCGCGCAGCAGGAACTCCTTGTCGCGGCTCTGCAGCAGCAGCATCTGCCGCAGCAGCCGCACCGTGCCGCGCACGTCACGTACCTCCGTTGGACACGTTGGCGATGGCGCGCAGCAGGAACTCCTTGTCGCGGCTCTGCAGCAGCAGCATCTGCCGCAGCAGCCGCACCGTGCCGCGCACGTCACGTACCTCCGTTGGACACGTTGGCGATGGCGCGCAGCAGGAACTCCTTGTCGCGGCTCTGCAGCAGCAGCATCTGCCGCAGCAGCCGCACCGTGCCGCGCACGTCACGTACCTCCGTTGGACACGTTGGCGATGGCGCGCAGCAGGAACTCCTTGTCGCGGCTCTGCAGCAGCAGCATCTGCCGCAGCAGCCGCACCGTGCCGCGCACGTCACGTACCTCCGTTGGACACGTTGGCGATGGCGCGCAGCAGGAACTCCTTGTCGCGGCTCTGCAGCAGCAGCATCTGCCGCAGCAGCCGCACCGTGCCGCGCACGTCACGTACCTCCGTTGGACACGTTGGCGATGGCGCGCAGCAGGAACTCCTTGTCGCGGCTCTGCAGCAGCAGCATCTGCCGCAGCAGCCGCACCGTGCCGCGCACGTCACGTACCTCCGTTGGACACGTTGGCGATGGCGCGCAGCAGGAACTCCTTGTCGCGGCTCTGCAGCAGCAGCATCTGCCGCAGCAGCCGCACCGTGCCGCGCACGTCACGTACCTCCGTTGGACACGTTGGCGATGGCGCGCAGCAGGAACTCCTTGTCGCGGCTCTGCAGCAGCAGCATCTGCCGCAGCAACCGCACCGTGCCGCGCTGCGCACGAGCACGCGCGCGCACGTAGTACACGCACACGCTGCAATTATAAGTAAAAAATAAATATATTTATTATTATTAATAAACAAAATGTATTTATGGTAACAAAAAGGACTTATACTAAGAGACTTATTATTTCATTATTGGTTGTTGGGCTCTATTGTTGCCAGCTCGACCAGGTATGATCTATTCTGGCGCCCTTATATTTAAATTTCACTGCTTAGTCACGTTGAGTCTATAAATTGCCAGATTCTTTGGATCGGGTGCATGATGTGCCGCCCGAAATGGATACTTCTTTTGCCCATAAGCTGCATGAGCAGAGAATTTATGCATGGTCGTTTCTTCTTCTATATTACAGAATCAACATAGAGCGTCTTCGGTCATGTTCATATTGGCCAAATGTTTATTCATTTTGAAATGGTCAGTTAGTATTCTGGTCACTGCTCAAGCTTTGTATCTTTCGAACTTAACCAGTTCTTTTTTTGTCGGAATTAGGTTGGACCTGTGTTTTAGACTATAAAAGAACTATGTTACCAAATCACAATAAACTTACTAAAATAACACAAACAAACCTATTAGCTAACTATAAATATACCCTACCAACCACTGGATGATGACAAACAGGTGTTCAGTCTCATTATATGACAGTTTATAATTACATTTTTGTTTTAATAGTGTTTTGTCACTATACAAACTTAATAACATAAATTGCACTTGTAAAAAGCAACTTTGGCTGTGTGACAGACAGGGAATCGAACCCGTGTATATTATATACGTTATATACGCTATCAGGGCGTATGCCTATACCACTCGGACACCGTCACAGAACTTACTTTAACGCGTAGGCTGCATGACGTCATCAATGTTGCGAGATTGCTCTCACAATATCCAGAGGAAATATTTTTACAAATATTTAACAATCGGTTAAGATGAAGGAAGCCAATTTATATTTAATTTGGAAGTGCAATTTATATAATTAAGTTTGTATAGTGACAAAACACTATAAAAACAGAAATTAAATTATAAATTGGCTTCCTTCAATCTCAATTGAGATTGGCCATCGGCGCGAGACATTGTTTATAGTGCTCAAGTGTGTGCAAAACACACAGGGGCACTCCCTTTAGACAGACTCGACATGACCGGTGAGAGATCAAGCGCAGAACCAACTGCTTAACGCACGGACGGGGGTGTCGTCACCACCGACTTCCTGACTCCGAGCTACACAGCTATAAGGGTTATTTCTGATCAAAAATGTAGCAGCTACCGCATCGGACCGATGTGGTGCTCATAGAATCACTGTCCGCGTCATAGCAGCACTGACCGTTTCCTAACGACACCGACCGCTTAGTAGCTAGATGCTCGAACGCTTTGTAGCGCTTGGCTACCAAAGAATGCAGTAGCATTCCGGTACACTACGATAGACTACTAGAATCTGAATTTAAAAATAATCATGGTCTTTTTCCTTAAATAGTGACTTTTAATTTACTTTTAGTTAAATAAGTTTCATTTTTAATCCTAAAATAATAAAAAAATATTATTTATAGAAATAGTCACAGCAAAAAAAGGAATAAATACATAGAGTAAATAAGATTTTCTTTCAAATTAAAACGATTGCGAGAAAAGAAAATTAAATTCTTTAACAGCCAATAATAAAGCTGGCTGGTTCCTAGCTCAAAGAATCAGCATAGCTATCGAACGCGGCAACGCAGCCAGCATCATAGCCTCCTTGCCGCAAGGAAATGGTTTCGTTTTTGAATAGGTAGATATTAAGTTATTTTTTTATGTTGCATGTCTTAGTTTTTTTTTTCTTGTTTGTTTTCATTAAAGCCTATAACTGCGAGACTTGGTATGTCACATTTGGTACTTTTCTAAATGTACTCCAATTTCTTTCATATGCTTCGGCCGATGCGGGTACGCTAAGAATTCTACTAGCAATTGGATGCAAAATTCGTTTTTAGGAAAACCGTATTTTAACCATTATTTATTGTGATAGCTTGCCGATTCCTTAATTAAAGTAATCTACGAAAGCTACGTAGCATACCGTATCCTACCGGAAGGATTCTACTACTTTCGACGACCTCCATGGTGTAGTGGCTAAGCACGCTGGTTTCAAGGCGTCGCCGCTCCGAGGTCCCGCGTCCGAGTCGGTCGGGTAAATAAAGAAATCAAAATTTTGTCTCGGGTCTGGGTGTTGTGGTACCACCGTTGTGTCTGATTTTCATAACACAAGTGCAATAGCTACTTACTTTGGGATCAGAGCAATGTATGTGATTGTTGTCCAATATGTAATAGTCAGACTGATATATTTTTTCACAAAATATTCTATAATTAGTGAGGAACAATTTGGATTTCGCAAGGGAAGATCGACAGCGCTCGCTTGTTACTCTCTAATAAAGAACATAATCAATATACATGGGAAGGAGAGTTCCAGTTTCTACTGTTTTATTTGACATGAGTAAGGCTTTTGATTTTGTCAATCACAAAACACTTTTAGCTAAGTTAGAACGTTATGGTGTGCGAGGACCGGCATATGATTGGATTAAAAGCTATCTCAAGGAAAGAACACAATTTGTGCAAATATCAAAGCTCGATGATAAGTCCCATAATGTATTGTGCAAATCGGGAAATAGGCAAAACGGCTCTGGTGTGCCCCAGGGTAGTATATTGGGACCATTACTCTTTATCGTATACATAAATGACCTCCCCAATTGTACGAAATATCCAGTCACACTTTTTGCTGATGACATCTCTATCACAATACACAAAAAACCTAAAATCGACTATAATAATGAAATAAATAATGAAATTAAAAATGTTACAGATTGGCTTAGTGATAATGACTTAAAGATAAATACAGCTAAAACAAAATACATACAATTCTTCAACAAAAATGGAAAACCCGAAAACTTCTCGGTTAAACGGTTAAACATGGCGAAGATCCCATTGCCCTTACTTTATCAGACACTTTTCTAGGTATCGTTATCGATTCCGAACTCACTTGGCGGAATCATGTCGACACAGTATGTCAAAGAATACATAGGTTTATATACGCTCTACATCGTCTGACCAAATTGTCAAATCTTCAGACAGCTCTGATAGCATACCACGGATATGTTGGTTCCATTTTGAGGTATGGGCTGATTCTATGGGGAAATTCGACACACCTCAACAGAGTCTTCATTTTGCAGAAGAAATGTGTTAGATCCATTTGCGATGTTGGACTGATGGAATCATGTAGGCCTCTTTTTAAAAAATTAAGCATTCTTGCATTGCCATCTTTGTATATTTTTGAAATATTGCTATTTACGAAGAAAAATCATTATCTTTTTTCAAAAACACAAGACAATTGTAGTCGAGGTGGTTCAAGGAGGTATCCGTGGAAGTTATTTGTACCTGTATCAGCAACAACATGTGTTGCCAGAAACAGTCACAGTATGTGCGTTCGACTATATAATCTGCTACCAAACCACATTCAAAATTTGCCATTCAATATTTATAAAAGAATAATTTTTAGAGTGCTGGTTGAGAACTGTTTCTATAGCGTAGACGAGTTTACAAGATTTTGCCGTGACGGACACTTAAAGCGAATTGTAATTTGTACAGGACGGCGTCTAAATGTTAAATAGTATACATTTGTTGTTAGATCTATAATTTGTAAAATCGTTTATTTGTTAGTTTTGTTTAAAACTTATTGTGAATATTTGTATGTTAATAAATAAAGTAACAGCCGGGGGTATAGGAAACACATTTAGTAGGCACACACCCTCGTATAGGCTAGCGAGGACTAGAAGAATCATAGGGAAATAGGACGCGGCTCTCTTTACGGTATTGCCTTTTTAAATCAAAATATAAGCCCGCTCTATTTCCTTCTCAGACAGACACACAGTTCGTTCGGATTCGCCGCCGCGTTCGGTCGTATGCGCATGCTCCGCCAGTAGCGTCGAGCTTACCGCACGTATCGCGCGCCGGCGCGCTCCGCCGCGCTCCCGTTTTCGCCGCGCGTGTACCCTGCCTCCGCAAAAAGGACACACTATACCGCCGGCCGGAAATTATTAGTCTACCCGCACTTATTATTATAAATAAGTTGAGGGTAGAACTGTTTTATATGTACCTCTCTGTGTCTACTTCCGTGTGTGACAGTTGTTGTGTGTCCCTTTTCTTCGTTTGTACGTGCACCCTCTTCTTTTTGTGTTTTGTTTTGTTTTGTGCGCCGCGAAATGACCGGGCGCGCCCCGCCGGTCCCCGCGCCGAGGAGGTTCTCCCCTCGATCGCCATCGCTGCACACCCCCACGTCGTACAGCCTGACACCCGAAAACCTGGCTGCTTGGAACGCTGCACCGAGCGACTCCGGAGAAGGGGCTGAACGGGTTCATGACGAACCCGAGTTCTCCCCGGTCTACCGGCCGATGGATCGGGCGGCGCTCTTTAGCAGCCCAGGTTCCACCTCATCGACGGAAGGCGTAGCCAAGCGCCCGCGCTGCGACTCCCCTGGCATGGAGCCAAGGGTCGAGACGCCACAGACGCCGGCCTCGCCTGCACCACTACCGGCCATGACACCACCACCAGCCATCCCGAACAGCAGCAACATGGACGTTGCACTAAGGTATGGCCTCCACCCACATTCCTCTACCCCTACACCGACGCCCAGGACCAAGACGCCCCCATTAACGACGGACAGACCGACGTACGCAGCCAAGGCTGCGTCGCCTTCCCAGCCGAGGGGACTAACCTCGCCCCCTCCAACCACATGCCCATCTCCGCCAGCCCAGTCTGCGCCACAGGCGGTCCGACAGCAACAGCGCAGCTACCCGCCTATTGTAGTCGAGTGCCTGCCGGACTGGGTAGCCCACTTTGGACGACTGCACAACCTCCTAGGCCACGCGCCAAATGCACGTCCGTACAAAGCCGGAGTGAGGTTTTTACCCCACTCCGAAACCGAGTTCCGCATCGTCCAGCGCTACTTGGTGGACCTCACGAGAGAGGATAGTAGTGTGCAGTGGCACTGCTATAGCCCTACCCACGAGAGGCCAACCAAAGTGGCAGTACTGGGCCTCCCGTCCATCACTCCCGTTGCCGACATAAAAACCGCCCTAGAAGAACTAGGGTTCAAGGTCGAACATGTCCGGCACATTCCACCTAGACGCGACAGGGCCGGCTGTGTCCACCACGTGGTGCTCTCGCGCCTGACAGAGGAGGAGCAGTCAAGGCTTTACGCCATTGACGAGCTCCTCTATATGCCGGGCGTGAAGGTGGTCGCGTGGAGGGGACGCCAGGGCCCCAGCCAGTGCCACAGATGCCAGGCATTTGGGCACTCGTCGGCTAACTGCCACCGAGTGCCGAAATGCGTTCGGTGTTCAGGAGAGCACGTGGTCGCGGACTGCCCTCGACCCCGGGAAGCAACCCCGACTTGCGCCAACTGTGGCGGTGCACACGCGGCGAGCGATCGACGTTGTGTGCACTTCCGCAAGGAGGCTCGAAGGAGGGGGATTGCTATCCCGCCTCCCGTCCCTAAACCCACCACCGTCCGCCCTCCACCTCAGGCCCCAGTGCCCCCGACGGTGGAGATGCCCGAGCCAACGCCCGGTCAGACCCTGGCCCCACCCGCCAACAATCCGTTGGACAAGGGGGCCCGCAGAGGAGGCCGCCGCCGTCGCGGACGCAAGGGGAAAGGCCGCAAGGCAGCCCCCGCGCCGCCCACCTCGGAGCCCCCGCGCCCACTAACCAACCAAACCCCCCCAGAGCGCTCAACTACACAACATGTAGTCGTACAAGCCCCACCACCAACCACAAGTCAGGACTCACTCATGGGTCCCATTAAGCGTGCCAGCACTGCACCGGCCGCGGCGACCCAAACCACCGGACACACACGTTCCATCGACATCCCAAACACGGAACGTGCACATTCTCGCAGCCGCCACGAACCAGATGACACAACACTCTCGCAGGTGATGTGTGATCTGGAGGATATGTTCACCAGGATTTTGTACGAAATCCTGGATACGATCGCACGTGGTGACGACCCCACAATCACAATTTACGCAGCACTCGGCCGGCTAGCGGTCGCGCGAGCGGCCAGGTCAAATTCAAGGCGCTAAATATCATATACTGGAACCCGGGTGGGATTTCGACCCGGGTAAACGAACTCCGCCTTCTCGCCCAGTCGTATAAGCCCCAAATTATATTGCTGGGTGAAACCCTCCTGTCTCCCAGACAAACACTTAAAGTTCCCAACTACCACGTGTACAGGCGGGACGAGCTGCCGGGGACCGGTCGCTCCTGCCGGGGTGTTGCCGTCCTTGTCAGACGTGACGTCGTACACGATGTACTTGCGGAACCGATGTTTGCCAGCATCCGTTCTATAGGAGTCCGCATAAACGCGGGTGCTCATGAGCTCCACGTCTATGCGGCTTACCGACCACCATCCTGTGCCTTCCGGGAGGGTGACCTCGACAACATATTCGGCGGTAACACGTCGACACTGCTGGTCGGAGATTTGAATGCGAAACACCCCTCTTGGGGCTCGCATTCAATATCGAAGGCCGGGAGAGCGCTGTACGAGGCTACCCTCGCGAGAGACATAGAGGTTCTAGGACCCGACTCTCCCACCCACTTCCCTACCAATCCGGCCCACAGGCCTGACGTGCTGGACATCGTACTCACGCACAATGTGCGGCACCCTACCACGGTAGAGGTGTTGTACGATACGAACACCCAGCACGCGCCGATTTGGGTCGCGATTGATATGGAAGCTATCACCGCCCCTTCCCGCCCTCAGCGCCCCAGGATAAACTGGGATACCTACTCACAGGCGCTCTGTGACGTGACTCTGAGCGGCCCCCTCGACTCCCCGGAGTCGGTGGAGGCAGCTACGGAGTACCTAACCGAGCGCTTATCCCAGGCCCGTGCTCGGGCCGAGACCCCACCCGCTACAAACACCAACGGCCACAACACTTCACCTAATACTGCACACAAACGGGACGATTTGCCAGTAAAACTGCGAGATTTACTGACCAAAAAGCGGAGACTACGCAGACTGTGGCAGGAAACCCGCTGCCCCGCGGTCAAGCGCGAGCTAAATCAGCTGTCTGCGAAGCTGTCTGATGATATGCGGACATGGCGCGGGGAACAGTGGGAGGCCCGGATAGACCAGGCCTCCGACTACCCCGTCAGCCTGTCAGCTCTCAACAGACAGCTTTCAAAGTCGCCCGCCCCCGTCTGCCCCCTGATCAACGCTGCCGGCAGTCTCTGCTATGCAGCGAGTGACAGGGCGGAAATTCTTGCCGACCACCTCTCGGTCCAGTTTACCCCCCACCCCATACCACCCTCCACCCCCGCTCACATACTAGAGCACCATTCACAGGTCGAAGATCACGTTGCCGGATACCTGTCACAACCAGTGCCTGTGCTCGGAGGAGACGAGTTCGTTTCCCCGTCCGAGTTGCGCAAGGCCATACTTCGCTTACCCAAGCGGAAGGCCCCTGGTGACGACAAAATAACGACAATGATGATCAAGCACATGCCCAGAAAGTGTATGGTAGCGTTGGCCAGACTGTTTAACAGTATCCTACGCACCAGACACTTTCCGGAGTCATGGAAAACCGGTAGGGTCATTGTCATTCCCAAGCCTGGGAAGGACCGTAGAGCCGCCTGTAGCTATCGGCCAATCACTCTACTTTCTCACCTAGCAAAGTTGTTCGAGCGTATGTTCCTACGGAGACTAAGACCATTCGTTCACCTTCGGGACGAACAGTTCGGTTTCCGTAGTGACCACTCTACCACGCTCCAACTTACTAGAGTTCTCCACCACCTGGCTGATGCAAGGAACCGGGAGCTAGTCTCTGGCGGAGTCTTTCTCGACATAGAGAAGGCCTTTGACAGAGTATGGCACCCGGGATTATTGTACAAGCTCATCCAACTAGAGCCCTCACCACCCCCCGCTCTCATCCATCTCATCCACTCTTTTCTACAAAACCGTAGGTTTTATGTTACGGTAGAGAATGCGGATTCCCCCATCTATTCCATCCAGGCCGGCGTGCCGCAAGGCAGCTGTGTTAGCCCAATCCTGTACGCGGCCTACACTAATGACATTCCAACATTGGAGGGTCACTTGAGGGAGGGAGAGCGAGATGTAATGCTCGCCCTTTTCGCTGATGACAGCGCCTTCTTCGCGACCTCTCGAAAGTTGGAAGTAACACTCAACCGACTACAGAGGGTTTTAGACCTGCTCCCGGAATGGCTAGATAAGTGGCGCATGGCGGTCAATGTGGGTAAGACCGTAGCACTACTTATCGGCCGCAGGGTAGCGGTGCCGCCACTCAGACTCCGCGGGCAGGAGATTGAGTGGAAAACCCATATCACCTACTTAGGGTGTCGTATTGATCGGTCGCTGCGTATGGTGCCCCAGGCCAACCACGCCATTAATATGGCGAAGGCGGCACGCGCGGTGTTGCAACCGGTCCTTACGTCACGACTCCCACTTCGCACAAAACTTGCTGTATACAAGACATACATCCGCAGTAGGCTAACATATGCCATGCCGGCCTGGTATGGCTTATGTTCACAACACACACGCCGACGCATACAAGTCCAGCAGCACATTTCCCTTCGCGTCCTCACAGGGGCGGGTCGCTACGTCAGGAATGACGTCATCGCCCGGGACGTGAAGCTGCAATCGATAGAGGACTTTGTGGTTCATACCGCGCGTCGCATGTACGACAAAGCGGATCATGGCCCGCAAGGTCACCTATGGAATATCGCGCCACTCCACGCCCGGCCGCCGGACAGATCCGGTCGCGCCCTGCCCCGGGAGTTACTACTCCCACAGCACGCGGAGGATGTTGCCTCACAACACACCTCACGACATGCCACAGACACTGACACAACACGCTCACAGCCCAGTTCTTGTCCCGAACCTCGTCCCGGACCCCTCCCAAGGGTCAGGTTAGTCCCTGGCGACCCCAGGACCTGTCTGCTGCGCTCGGATCTCGATCCGGCGCGTAGATAGGCCCTGGGTTTACGCTACCATAGACAGACAGACGCCGACAAGGACATACAGGAATTGAACAAACATTGACACCTCTGACATGATACGTCCTCCCCCCTCCCTTGCTTCCGCATATAAGCCGTAGCCCGCTCGCTGGCGCTCACTGGGCCTCCTCCCACGAGGTCTCACCCGGTGGGCTGACCGCGCCGAGGGCAGCGCCTTGCACCAAGGGAGGGTATCCTGAACAAGGAGGCCATATACCTTCTGCTGGTGAGCAGAAGAGCTCCGCCCGGGTAAGGGGCAATAGCCCGAAGCCCGAACCGCCCCACTCAGGTGGGTCGAAGACCAGATAGCATTTCCTTCTCTTTCTAATCATGAGATGGCACGCGGCTTTCCTTACGGTAACGCCTTTTGACCGCGAATATCACGCGCGGCCATCTCCCCTCTCTTTCTGATCATGAGATGGCACGCGGCTTTCCTTACGGTAATGCTTTTTGACTGCGAATATCACGCGCATGCTATCTCACCTCTCGCTCCCACTGACTTCCTGCTCGCACATTTGAACACAAAATTGTATAAAAGACGGGCAGGAACACGTAGAAAATGAGTTCGACGAGTCCACGAGCCCCACCAGCCGCAGCTAGAAGAACCATCTCTCCTAAGGAACAGGAAGAGCCCTAGAACACAGAAGAAAGAACATTCAAGAAAGAACATTCTAGGAAGAACACATTGGAGTTCGATCCAGCAGCGGCTAGAAGAAACATCTCTCCTGAGCAACATAGGAAGAGCACACAAGAAAGAATATTCAAGAAAGAACATTCAAGAAAGAACACTCAAGAAAGAACATTGAAGAAAACACTTGGAACAATTAACGGCCACCTCACCGCACACAATACAGTCCACATTCGAACATTGGGTTGGCTGTTACTCTGAAACCTGACATAGGAGTTTCTCATTTACGCGTCCAACATCAAGACACAAACGGGCTACCGACCGTCTGACTTCGCACCAGAAACTCCAATGTCAGGTTTCAGAGTAACAGCCAACCCAATGTTCTAATGTGGACTGTATTGTGTGCGGTGAGGTGGCCGTTAATTGTTCCAAGTGTTTTCTTCAATGTTCTTTCTTCAGTGTTCTTTCTTGAACGTTCTTTCTTGAATGTTCTTTCTTGAATATTCTTTCTTGTGTGCTCTTCCTATGTTGCTCAGGAGAGATGTTTCTTCTAGCCGCCGCTGGATCGAACTCCAATGTGTTCTTCCTAGAATGTTCTTTCTTGAATGTTCTTTCTTCTGTGTTCTAGGGCTCTTCCTGTTCCTTAGGAGAGATGGTTCTTCTAGCTGCGGCTGGTGGGGCTCGTGGGACTCGTCGAACTCGTCGAACTCGAACTCATTTTCTACGTGTTCCTGCCCGTCTTATATACAATTTTGTGTCCAAATGTGCGAGCAGGAAGTCAGTGGGAGCGAGAGATGAGATGACACGCGCGTGATATTCGCGGTCAAAAGGCGTTACCGTATGGAAAGCCGCGTGCCATCTCATGATTAGAAAGAGAGGGGAGATGGCCGCGCGTGATATTCGCGGTCAAAAGGCGTTACCGTAAGGAAAGCCGCGTGCCATCTCATGATTAGAAAGAGAAGGAAATAGAGCTGGCTTATATTTTGATTTAAAAAGGCAATACCGTAAAGAGAGCCGCGTCCTATTTCCCTATGATTCTTCTAGTCCTCGCTAGCCTATACGAGGGTGTGTGCCTACTAAATGTGTTTCCTATACCCCCGGCTGTTACTTTATTTATTAACATACAAATATTCACAATAAGTTTTAAACAAAACTAACAAATAAACGATTTTACAAACTATACATAAAACAACAAATGTATACTATTTTACATAAAGACGCCGTCCTGTACATAATTGATAACTGACATTCTTTTTATTTATGAATTTTCAACGTGACAAAAGAATTAAGTAATTTGTACTATATTATTATTAATACTATAATTTTAATGACTCTTAAATTTATATAATAATTTCAATGTTGACATGATTGTATCAATAAATTTATAATTTTACTTTCGAATTGTATGACAGATAGTTTTGCATGACGACGAAATGTTTGCATATCGATAAATCGATGAAACACGCATGTTCACTTTTAATTTTTAAGAACCTGACATATGTACCGTGTTTTATGCAAATAAATAATTATTCTATTCTATTCTATGTTACTTTACTTTCAGTACTCACCACAGAGCCAGCAGCAGGAACGCCACGGCGCCCGGCCGCGTCACGAAGGCCAACACGCGTCTCGTAGCGGGCCGCTCCGATAGCCGTAACACGCCCTCACTGACCACTTCGTACACGAACGCGTACGAACGGAACGGGCCGCATTCTTGAGAAGGTTTCCTGCGACACAACAAGTGAGTTAAAGCACTAGTAAAACGAATTATCACGATTAAAAATGATTGTTACCGCACACATAAAAAGTAAAAGTAAAGTTAGCCTGCAACGACCGTTTGCTGGGCAAAGGCCTTACCTCAACCACAGAAAATATAATTGTACTACGTACAGAAGGATCAGTGTGATAAGAAAGATAAAGTAAAAGCCACTTTCACTGCAACGCAATAAAGTGCAATTCACTTCGCCGACTCATTCAGTATTTGTTTCATCTTCCGATTAAGCGTGTCTCTTTCTAACGCGTAACGCTATCGCTGTTTCGTGGCGTGAATGTGCCAGGGTTGCGAGCGGCGCGTGGCTCGAACATACGCGTAGGTAACAACGCGTTAACCAAATAAAATAATATAGTCGAGGAGCTAGCACATTTCTTGACTGTGTTCTATCGGAGAAAGTAATTGATAGTTCAGATTTTCAGCGTTCATTAAATATTAAAATAAGAGTTTACTCTGTCCGAGTATTTCATTTAAAATTACTAAACTCGGAGAAATGAAAGTTCAAACCAAACACACATAGTATGTACATCACACCTAACCATATACAATTGTAATACGGACAACTACGCGTCTAGGTAAACACTGCAGTATCTTATGCAGTTGTAATAAAGGCTAGTTTGCAAAAGTGGGTAACCTCCCTGCCTCGACTATGAGGTAGATGGAGCCATACTCCACCACGCGGGCTAAGTGCGGATTGGCAGAGTGTTTGCAAGGCAAACGACTAACCTTACTGTCAAAGGTTTCGCGAATACTTGGATATATCTTACCAGAAGAAAAGCGAGCCAATGCCGAAGAGCGTGGTGAACAACGAGAGCGTCACCAGCATGTAGAACACCGTCTGCGTCTGCGCCGCGCGCCACACCTGCGGGAAAACGACTTTATTTTATCAAGTGAGATTATATATATAGAAAAGAAAGTCGTGTCAGTTACACGATATATAACTCAAGAACAGCCGAACTGATTTGGTGGGGAGGACGCTTAGAATCGGGAGAAGGACATAGGATACTTTTTAACCCGTGAGAGGGGCCGAAGCGAAATGATGGGGAAGTACCTTAGAACCAGGTTTTCCTGGTCTTTCTAGACATAGGACACTTTCACCCATTCGACGGGGCAGGGGTGGGACGGGGCCGAGGCGAAACGGTGGGGAGGTAGCGTAGAACTAGGTTCCACTAGTCCTTCCACACATAGGACACTTTTCTACCCGTTCGACGGGGCAGAGCGAATAAACTTTCGTTGGGATCGCTTAACTTTTTATATTACAGGGCTGGGCGGGACGGGGCTGGGGGCAATTCGAAGTTCGCTGGATTCGCCAGTATGAAATAAATAAAAAATAATAAAGAAAGGGCCACTTCACTATGCACAAGCCTGTTCACAGGGGTAAGAAGCTTTCAAATTATGTATGTACTTTAGAATTGAAATGATTTCAAATTTCAAATTCAGGCCCGATATTGGGCAAGAAAATCAGGCCGCGAAAATGGCGGAAAATTGAGCACAGTGGAAAATTCGTCACAGACAAGAACCAAGCTCTTGATTATGATAAAAGTACGTAAGCTGTCAAATAAATCTTCATCTGACGCGGACTCTCTTCGGTCATATGACACTGACATCTCCGTTTATAAATATGACGATAATGGAAGAGGTATAGGGATTAGCTAAGGAGATGAATTAAACCAACGAATGCTGTCATGATACTGCCCATTTATTAATAGAAAACGTGATTATATACGAGTTCATGATTAACCTACTAGGCATAATAAGTATACTCTCACACCTTCCCTCTTAAGGAAAAAAAATAATGGTATATTTTTTTTTTAACACTTGGTATAGCGTGTTATAAAACAAACAATACATTGCACTACTGTTAAAGTGCTATCCTAGTAATTACAATAAGTATAAAATATTGATTACATGTTTAACATTAAAGTACGGTGACTAAAACTATTAATTGATATACAATATTTTTTTTTTTGAAAAAGCTAACAAGTTACAAAAAAAAAGTATTATTTTGAAACATAAGGTTTTGTGCGATTTTTATGTACAATATCCTCCTTTCCATTTTTATAAATTTTGACATTACAGCTTAAATCTTCTAAAACTAAATAAGGTCCTAAGTAAATTGGATCCATTTTATTTTGAGATGGATTTCTTAATAATAACAAATCACCTTTGTTGTAATATACTGGGTTTACATTACCATCATAGTTTATCTTTCTTTTTGTTTTACTGAGAAGTAAATTGTCACGTGCTTCTTTTTGGGCTAATTGAAGCCGATACTTCATCTCTAACGCGTAATTATCATGAGCGTATAAAGGTTCTACCACACTATTTGTAAGGTTACCTGGTAAAATACACTTTTTACCGAATACTAATTCGTGTGGTGTGAATTTAGTTTCGGTGTGTACAGTATTATTATATGAAAAACACCAATATGGTAACCAGCTGCTCCACATATTCGTTTTATTTTCGCAATTAATTCGTAAATACGCACCTAGGCTTTTGTGAGAATTCTCCAGCGCTCCAATGCTCTCGTGGTGGTAAGCAGTTGAAGTGAGTTGATTTATTTTTAAGAGTTGGCATATCTCTTTCATTGTATTTGAAATAAACTCTGAACCTCGATCGGTAGCAATTTCACGAGGTATGCCAAATCTTAAAATAAAATTATCAACGAAGGCTTTCGCTACACTTACCGCATCTTTACTGTGTAATGGATACGCTTCGGTGAACTTAGTCAGCTCACATTGCAAGGTAAGTATGTAAACATAATTATTATCAACCTTAGGAAGCGGTCCTACTATGTCTAAAAATAACTTTTCGAAAGCTGAATTAGCTGTTGTTGTAATTTCCATTTGCTGTTTTTTACCTACTGAATACTTTTGTTTTTGACATTGCTCACATTTACTAACGTAATTAGTTATATCTTTCTGCATACTAGGCCAGTAATAAAACTTTTTTATGTTATTTGTCATTCTCCTTATGCCCGCGTGGCCACTAGTGGGCAAAAGGTGAAAATCATTAAGTATGACCCGTACGTCGTCTACATTATTTATTCTTTGCGCCTTATTTAATACACATATGCGTGGTCCGGACCACTTGTCATATTTTTTGACTTCATCAATAAATCCTGCAATAAACTCTCTATTATTTTCATTTCTAAGTATGCATACTTCTTCAATTTTTTCATCCTTACATAAGTAATACAAATCCCTCACCAATCCGGCTCGCGTCATTGGCGATCGGGAACTTGTATTAAGGTATATAATAGATTTACTTGGCGCATATATAAAGTAATTGTATCTTTTCAAGTCCTTCTCTTATCAACTTATTTAATTCTCTATTTGTAATAAATGAAATTTCGGTTAAATGACTTGGCTTCTTAATGATTTCCACAACTCTCGGTTGATCAGGCCTCGAGCTCGTGTCAATATTATCCGCAGACTCATTTGAACCGTAATTGTTGTTTTGACAAATCTGCGCTTTCCTATGTTGTCCTCTAGTCATAACGTCAATTTCCACTTGTTCGCTCATGTCTTTCAAATCTTTAGAAGTTAAACGAATGCGTGATAGTGCATCAGCAACAGAATTATTTTTCCCTTTTAAATATTCAACAGTAAAATTATATTCCTCTAGTTGTAATCTAAACTTAAGTAGTCTGCTCGATGGATCTCGCATACCGAATAAATAAATAAGTGGTCTGTGATCAGTCTGTATTTTGAAACGTCTTCCATATAAATAAGGTCGGAAATATTTTACACTCCATACTATTGCTAAGAGTTCCTTTTCAATAGTAGGATAATTTATTTCCGCTTTATTTAAACTTCGACTTGCATACGCTACTGGTCGACCGTCATTATTGCATAATACTGAACCAATTGCTTGGCCGGATGCATCCGTTTGCAATATAAATTGTTTTCGGAAAAATCTGGATATTGTAATACGGGTGGGGTTGTTAACGCCAATTTTAATTTTTGAAAAGATTTTTCGCATTCGGGTGACCAAAAATAAGTCGCATTTTTACGAGACATTTTATTAAGGGGTAATGCTATTTCGGCAAAGTTTGGAATAAATTTTCTGTAGTAATTAGCAAAGGCCACAAAGCGTTTGACGTCATCCACACTTTGCGGTCTTGGATAATTCACTAAAACTTTAATTTTGTCTCAATCAGGTTGAATGCCATCTTTTGAAATAATATGACCTAAGTAAAGTACTTGTTTTTGTAAGAAATTGCATTTAGGTGGATTTAACTTTAAATTTACACTTCGTAACCTACTAAAAACATGCATTAAATTTGTATTATGAGAAATGAGATTTCGACCTATAACTATTAAATCATCTTGGTATATAAGGCATTTATCATAATTTAACCCTGACATTGCTATTGTCATCATTCTTGAAAAAATATTCGGACTTGATTTTAATCCCATCGGCATTCGCGTCATCTGATATTGATTTTTACCTGTAGTGAAGGCAGTGCATGGTCTACTATCTTTATGTAATTTTGTTTGAAAAAAACCTTGATATAAATCTAAATGTGTAAAATATACTGCACCCGATAACGAATCTAGAATTTCCGTGATGTTGGGTAATGGGAACTTGTCATCCTTGATTTGATCATTTAATTTTCTATAATCTATTACGACGCGCCATTTCTTCTCATTATTGGAATCAATTCTCTTTGGCACTAACAGTAAAGGACTAGACCATGGACTCCTGGCTTCTTCTATAATACCAGTATCTAACATATTTTTTATTTGTTTATCTAATTCCGATTTTTGTGCGTGCGGTAAGCGATATTGCTTGGTATAAATAGGGGTAGTTTGTGGTTTCAATTCGATAGTTTGTTCATATACGGATGTTGTACTTAATTTATCGCCTGGTAAATGAAAAATATCTGGAAACTTAGCACAAATATTTTCTATTGATTTTTGTTCTTCGTCGTTTAAATGTTTTTAATTTAACAAAGAAAATAATAATTTAACTCGATCAGAATTAATTTTTGGTGTATCAAACTGACAAATGAAATAATCATCTAGTGAACTAGTGTTGAGTTGTAAATAATTTAATTTTACATCTGTTTCTCTAGTATTTAAAATACGTATAGCTAACTTTCCATTATTAGGCCGTGACAATGTATTATCAACAAAAACTCCTTCGCATAATTCCTGTGCCGCTATCACGCAATCGTTCTCTAAATATGTGTCAATAAAATGTACTGATTCACATCGCGCAGGTAAAGTGATATAAGAATTAAAGTTAGTGGTCAAAAAATCCAATTGTAATGATATTTCCTGTCCTTCAGTACTAGTTAAACATAACTTATGTAACTTAAAGTCTAAGATAGCTTTATACGTTCTCAAAAAATCTTGTCCTAAAATACCGTTGGTTTTGCAAGGTTTGCTTCATGACTAAAAACTTGTGCTTGAAAATGTGACCATTATAATTTAAATTCAAATAAACGTAACCTTCCGAGAAAACGTCTCCTCCAACGCCTTTAACTTTAACTCGCTCATTATGGAATGGAATTCGTAAATATGCCAAACACTCTTGCTTAATCGCAGAAACCGATGCTCCCGTATCTATTAGTAAGTCATGTTCGTATTTGTCGATCAAAAATGATACTTTGTTTAAGCTGTTACACGATAACATGTATTCATGCACGAAAAAAGTGACTCAGGGATTCCGTATTAGGATCGTTTGTCGTGCCGTTATTGGTATCCGTCGACATAGTATTTACGTTGCTATGTGCGGGAAAATTACTGCCTCTATTACTCGAAAACCTACCTCGACCACGGAAATTATTTCCACGATAATTATTGCCGCGATAATTACCTCTCTGATATGGGGATTGAAAACTTGGATTTCGTCTGTTGTTATTCGGTGTACGCCCTCTATAACCGTTGTTATAACTGCGTTGAGGCCTTAAGTGTCCTCGACGTCCTCGTTGTCCTGCAAATCGATTATTATAGGATTTGTACGTACCTATCACTTCTACCGAAGTGGTCTGGACTTCCTCATCTTGTGCCGCCTGTATTGCATCCGTCAGCGAATTAAAATTACGAGCTGCAATGATAGTACTTAATCGGCGGTCCCGTAAGCCATCTGCAATTTTTTTGATAGCTAATCCTTCATTAAGGGGTCGTAAAACCTCATATTTTTTAGTGTCTCCAGCGGCTTGCGAAACCGTCAAATTCACAAATATTTCTGATATATCTTTACCGAAATCTGTAACAGTCCTATTATTCTGTCTGCATGTTTGTAATTTGGTCTGCAATGCCGTGTAACTTTTTATTGGCAATAGCAGCCTTCGCATGTCCATAATAAGGTCCTCAGTTTTATCATATTTTGGTAACATACTTAACTTGGCTCGCTGTGACAATCTACTTTTCAGCACAAAACATATTAATTTATTTTTACATTCTGGTTTAGTAAGGACAGAGTCATAATATTCTATATTTTCAATTAATTGTTTCGTATTTTCTTCTGTATCGTTCATAATAGGTAACAGATTCAAAGCAATTTTTAAATCAAACGTATCTACCGCCATCGTGTCTGATTCTTCACTACTACACAATGAACAAATTTCTGTATATAAGTTATTGAATTTTAAACAAATTTGGTTTATCAAAGTTATTTCTTCACTAGAATACTTATCGAAATTGCACTTAAAAGTTTCTAAATATTCATTATACTTTAATAAGATATTGTTCGCCTCTTGACTTTTTATTTGTAATATTTTTCCTACTCGACGACTTGGACCAATTTTTATTAAATAATTTCTTATAGATTTTAATTCCTCTAATAATTCTGTAAATATCTCTGCCATAACAAGTTACGTATAAAAGAATATAGACGCACAATACAGCGAACATAAAGCATACCTAATTAAAAAATGAAATTGTTTACATATCTATAATAAATGCGATTACATACTTATTACTTACAGTTTTTTTTTCTTTATCACGAGCACATAACACTTTTTCACTTCACTTCACTAGGGGGAAAGGGGGACTATACGCACGCACATGGGGGGACGCTGATTAGACGATGTTGTCCATTTTATGCTCGCGACGCCTCAGAATGCTGGAATACCGCATTAGTTTTTCCTCGTTCATCCTCGTTTGAATTTGTTTGTCGTGGCACCTTTTAGAAAGCTTATAGGTCATAACCAGTACGCCGAACATCAGGGCTGTGCAGATAATTATTAGAAGCACGTTAGTAGTCTCATGCTGCTGGCGCTGCAGCGTGTTGGCGAAATTTTGACCGGCTCCACTAGAAGTCTGCGCAATGATCACTTCTTCTTTAGAAGCTTGGCCGCCCATTTTCTGTATCTTTACTGAAGTTTTCGGTCAACGAAGAAACTTCGGAACACAACCGATGCAGCGGAATGTCTTTTGTAGATGAAATCATGTTGGTTGCAATTTCACGCACTTGAAATTAGTAAACTTGCACTTTGTACCGTGTTTATAATAACTGTTCCTTATACGGCCGCACGTGGCAATCCCGAGCGATACCGAGTGGCAGGGTCGCCATATAGGGATTAGCTAAGGAGATGAATTAAACCAACGAATGCTGTCATGATACTGCCCATTTATTAATAGAAAACGCGATTATATACGAGTTCATGATTAACCTACTAGGCATAATAAGTATACTCTCACAGAGGGAAGAAAAAAATTAAGTTAGTATGTAACGTCCCAATACTGGGTAAAGACCTTACCTCAACTACAAGGTAGTTCGAGCTATACTCCACACCACGCGAACTCAGTGCGGATTGGTGGAGGGGTGTTTGCAAGGCTAGCGACTAACCTTAACGTCAGATGTTATCAAGCCACCTATAGGGCCTCTGACTAGGCTTAGTAGCTGGTTATACTTGGCCGCTGGTTTGCCAGAAGCAAATATTAATAAGTACATATTACTAAATTATTCTAAAAATTTTGAATACATTTGTTTAATGTTTTATTTCTAATTTAATTTCAATTTATTCAAATTTTTATTTTTAACTAATGTAATGTTTTATCCAATTATAACTTATTTTTTAATTGTACTGTCAACATTTTTATTAAGGTTATTATTATGATTGACGCTCACTTTTATGGCCCAACCTCCAAAGTCATAAAACGCAACAGTCTAATAAACCTGTTTTAACTATTTCATTGTTTAGTCTCGTTCTTTATTGGCGCTGTCATCTTTTGACAGAAAGTGACAAAACAGTGTAATAGCTAAAGTACTTTTATTGGACTGTTTAAGTTATCATGAAAAGGCTGTAAAAGTGTGTAATACATGTTTCATTACCTTCCTAGCCGGGCGGCAGGCCCTCAGCGCCGTGCAGCGCTTCACGTAGAACAGGCAAAGCAGCTTCGCGCACACGCACGCGCACAGCAGCGGCGCGAACACGGCGCCGAACCACAGCGCAGACTGGTTGTAGA
Organism: Pyrausta purpuralis; assembly: GCA_963924145.1. Lineage (NCBI taxonomy): Eukaryota > Metazoa > Arthropoda > Insecta > Lepidoptera > Crambidae > Pyrausta > Pyrausta purpuralis. The sequence continues at coordinate 6,885,070 of OZ001644.1, forward strand.
TGATAGTCAGCGAGTTGTACGCGATGTTAAACTCTGGCGCCTTGCCTGTTAGGTTTAATCTGTGGAATGGATGACAGTAAAATAGTCACCCTGGCCGATTTCGACTACGGTGGCCAGTCACAACGACTACCCGACTGCGCGGTACTTATTATATTCCACAAGTGTAAACACAGGTGCACTCTCTGTTCCTTTCACGCTCATAGCCCTAAGGGACAGCAATCTGACACGACCGGAGAGAGATCAGGTGCAGGCCCAACGGCTTTACGTGCTTTCCGAGGCACGGGGGTGAAACACCGCCAACTACGAAACCCGGAGTTTCGAATTACCCTAAGAATTTCTGAATAGAAAAACTCACGTACATATTTTGGGCCCGACCCGGGATCGAACCCAGGACCTCTGGCGCAGCCGTCGCTTTAAAGTGCGACCCTCTTACCCTGCGCCCCCGAGGCAGATAGCAGATCGGAGACGCTACGACCGAAAACGCAGAGTAGGACGTCCACTGACGAGATGGACAGACGACCTTGTAAAGATCACAGGATCAAACTGGACACATGCCACTTGTGATCGGTCGCTGTGAAAAGCCGTGGGAGATGTGGTGTCACTTGGAAGTTTAGGTACGTTCAAACGACTCGATACGCCGAGCATAAACGAGCACGAGGCTGCCGCTCTAGTCACTACTATTACACTAACTATAAAGCAGCCACTACTACTACACTAACTATAAAGCATATTATTTTTCGTTATTTATAGTTTAAATACAACCTAGGCGGGTGGAACACCGGGACTTAAAGTCCTTCAGAGACTTTTTAATTCCGTTCTGCTGGAAGGCATCACGCCCGAGGCGTGGAACAGGAGTGTGGTGGTGTTGTTCTAGTGCGAACCGGACTCGCGCACTGAGGGTTCCGTGCCAACGTTGACTGAATTAGGGAATCCACTGTCTTCCACTTGGTAAAATACCACAATATTTTCTTGTCAGCAAATATAACTTTGTTTTTCATAGTGTTTGTATGAAGAACAAAGTTATGTTTGCGGTTGTTGAAAATGTGTTATAACTCAAAAACTACTAGTTCGATCTTGTTCAAACCAATTTTCGTTGAAAGTATTTGTTTAGACCTACATAATGTTTTTTTTTTCAAAATCTACACTTACTTAGTTTAGAAATTAGAGAGGGGGGGACGCCCATTTTACCACTTTGGAAGCGTCTATCTTGCAAACGTTAGACTTTTAGAGAAAATGGTTTCATTTTCAAAGAGAGTCAATTTAAAAGACCTATTCATAGACACCCTACACGCATAGTTTAGACTAAAAATACATTTTCGGTTTTAGTTTCATGTATGGGAGCCCCCCTTAAATATCATTTTTTTTTATTTTTTGTGTAAGAATCGTAAAGCGGTTAACAGGATACATCTTTCTACCAAGTTTCAACAATGTGATGATTATAGTTACAGAATAATTTGGCTGTGACATACGGAAGGACAGACAGACAGACAGACAGACTTGACGAAAGTATAAGGGTTCCGTTTTTTGCCATTCGGCTACGGAACCTTAAAAAGGAGACAAAACCTTATTGAAGAGCTATAGACCCATCTCACTCCTGAGCCATGTCTACAAGCTGCTTCCAAGGGTCATCCCAAATCGTCTCGCACGTAGGTTTGATGACTTCCAGCCTCCCGAACAAGCCGGTTTCCGAAAAGGCTGTAGTACCATAGACCACATCCATACGCTTAGGCAAATTATACAGAAGTCAAAGGAGTATAATATGCCTTTATGTTTAGCTTTTGTGGACTATGAGAAGGCTTTTGATTCGACCGAAACTTGGGCGGTGCTTCAGTCTCTGCAGCGGTGCCACATAGACTATAGGTATATAGAGGTGTTAAAGTGCCTTTACAATAACGCCACCATGTCGGTCCGAGTACAGGAGCAGAATACGAGGGCGATTCCACTGCGAAAAGGTGTGAGACAGGGAGATGTTATATCTCCGAAACTGTTCACAGCGGCATTGGAAGACGCCTTCAAACTTCTGGAATGGGAAGGAATCGGCATCAATGTCAATGGCGAATACATCACACACCTCCGATTTGCCGATGATAATATAGTCGTTGTGGCAAAGACGCTGGACGATCTTGGCACTATGCTCGAAGACCTTGACCGAGTCTCCCAACAAGTGGGTCTTAAAATGAACAAGGAGAAGACGAAAATTATGTCGAGTTCCCTTGTTGTACCCACTCCAGTATCCATTGCGAACTCAACTCTCGAAGTTGTCGACGAGTACGTCTACCTGGGATAAGTAATCCAATTGGGTAGGTCCAACTTCGAGAAAGAGGTCAATAGACGAATCCAACTCGGCTGGGCAGCGTTCGGGAAATTACGCAAGAGTGTCTTCTCATCTCATTTACCTCGGTGTCTAAAGACGAAAGTCTTCAACCAGTGTGTGTTAGCAGTGATGACATACGGATCCGAAACATGGTCTCTAACTATGGGCCTTATAAAGAAGCTCAAATTCACACAACGAGCGATGGAGAGGGCTATGCTGGGTGTTTCTCTACGTGATCGAATCAGAAATGAGGAGATACGTAGAAGAACTAAGGTAACGGGCATAGCCTTGAGAATCAGTAAGCTCAAGTGGCAATGGGCAGGGCACATAGCGCGAAGAACTGATGACCGTTGGGGCAGGAAAGTTCTAGATTGGAGACCCTTCGACCAAAGACGCAGCGTAGGACGTCCAACAACAAGATGGACAGACGACCTTATAAAGATTGCAGGATCAAACTGGATGCAGACCGCTAGTAATCGGTCGCTGTGGAAAGCCGTGGGGGCGGCCTATGTTCAGCAGTGGACATCCTTTGGTTGATAATCATGACACAACCCACATTTTATAAACAACTAGCGGTCCTCGCGACTTCGTCCGCGCGTTTTGAGTTTCCTCCCTCCCCTCCCGTCGCAGCGTAATTTTTTATGGCCTAACGCCTTCCTCGATAAATAAGCTATCCAACACGAAAATATTTTTTCAAATCGGTCCAATAGTTCCTGAGATTAGCGCGTTCAAACAAAAAAAACTCCTTCGCTTTATAATATAAGTATAGATAAGAATCAATACCCGTGTGTATAAAACACCTTCGAAAATAATGATCGAATAAAAATAGTAAAATATTTTAACGCAAAACATACGCAGTTTTATTGTAACTAAGAAGCCAGCAACCATAGCAATTAGCGCAAGCGCACGTTGTACTTAAGCTGCGAACATTATTTTGGTGCGGAGTTATGTTAAAACTGTGATAGCTCCTAGGATATATATTGAAATCTATATTAATATTATAAAGCTGAAGAGTTTGTTTGTTTGTTTGTTTGTTTGTTTGTTTGTTTGTTTGTTTGAACGCGCTAATCTCAAAAACTACTGGCCCGATTTGAAAAAATTTTTTTACGTTGGATAGTCCAATTATTGAGGAAGGCTTTAGGCTATATAACATTAAGATACGACTCATAAAACCACAGCAGAAATGAAAAATGTTGCGAAAACGGGAGAAAAATATTCCTTTTGAGAGCTTCCGCTGCATACGCTGCGGAAACCGCTTAAGTTACACAAAAATCATGTATGACAGGATTGTTCAGCATTAAGAGTTCTATAATAAAGTCCGCGACAGCATATGTCTATCTTTTATGGTTGACTTACTACAACCTTTTTTATGTTTATAAATTTGTAAAAAAATAATGCATTATTTTAAGAGGTGTATTATACACACAGGTATTTATTCTTATCAAAATAAATACATTCATCATCACGAACATTTCATTTAGAACCAAGTTGCCCTTTATATCATATGATTCCAATAAATAGCTTAGGAGCTAAATAATGTTCGCAGCTTAAGTACAACGTGCGCTTGCGCTAATATATTATAAAGCTGAAGAGTTTGTTTGTTTGAACGCGCTTATCTCAGGAACTGCTGGACCGATTTGAAAAAATATTTCTGTGTTGGATAGCTTATTTATCGAGAAAGGCTTTAAGATATAAAACATGACGCTGCGACGGGAGGGGAGGGAGCAAACTCAAAACGCGCGGACGAAGTCGCGGGGGACCGCTAGTCAAATGATATAAAGAGCAACTTTGTTCTAAGTGAAATGCTCGTGATGATGTATGTATTTATTTTAATAAGAATAAATACATGTGTGTATAATACAGCTCTAAAAATAATGCATTATTTTTTACAAATTTATTAACAAAAAAAAGGTTGTAGTAAGTCAACCATAAAAGATAGACATATGCTGTCGCAGACTTTATTATAGAACTTTTAATGCTGAACAATCCTGTCATACATGATTTTTGTGTAACTTAAGCGGTTTCCGCAGCGTACGCAGCGGAAGCTCTCAAAAGGAATATCTTTCTCCCGTTTTCGCAACATTTTTCATCGCTGCTGTGGTCTTATGAGTTGTATCTTTATGTTATATAGCCTAAAGCCTTCCTTGATAAATGGACTATCCAACGTAAAAATATTTTTTCAAATCAGGCCAGTAGTTTCTGAGATTAGCGCGTTCAAACAAACAAACAAACAAACTCTTCAGCTTTATAATATTAGTATAGATTCACAAGCACCCATAACACAAGCTTTGAATAGCTTACTTTGGGGCGAGATGGCGATGTGTAGGAATGTCCAAAGGATATTATTAAAATAAAAAATAATGACATTTAAGGGGGGCTCCCATACATGAAACTAAAACCAAATAAATTTTTTTTAGTCAAACCTAGGCGTGTGGGGTCTATGGTAGGTCTTTTAAAATGACACTGAGGTTCCTTAAACCATTTTCTTTTAAAGTGTAACGTTTCATAGCTAGACGCTCCTAAGTGGTAAAATGGGCGTCCCCCCCCCCCCATCTAACTTCTAAACCAAGCAAGTGTAAATTTTGAAAAAAGCATGGAATGTAGATCTTAACAAATACTTTTAACGAAACTTGGTTCGTTTTGAGATATAGCACATTTTCAACAACCGCAAACATAACTTTGTACTTCATACAAACACCATGAAAAACAAAGTTATATTTGCAGTCAACAAAATATTGTGGTATTTTGCTAAGTAGAAGTAAGTGGTTTCTCTAATTCAGTTAAAGTTGGCACGGAACCCTCAGTGCGCGAGTCCGACTCGCACTTGGCCGGTTTTTTAAAAAAAAGCTTAATTTTTTCTCCGATTTTGTGATCTCAGTACCATTTTTTAAATTTTAGTTAGCAGTTTTGGATTATGTATGTTGAATTGCGTGATAAAGTAACTCTTAAGCTTTAAGAAACAACAAAGAAAACTGAAATCGAGCTTATAACATCGGAGATAGGGTACAAAATGTAAAACAAGGTAACGGACTCTACCCAAAAAATTAAAAAATCAATAACTTAAAAAAAAATCTCGATAATTATCATGTATATTCAAAATATTTCAGGCGGTCACTTGCGCCCGGGCGTCATTGTATTTTTGATTTACTTATGCACTGATTGGCATGCTGGCAATTTGTTTTTTCCTCTCGTTTTCACTTCTATGTTTTATTTTGTTTTTTCTTTGTTTGTTATTTATGTGTAATATTGTGTATGCGTGTGTTTGTGATTCCAATAAACACTTTTTTTTCTTCCTTTATTACCATCGCAAACGTGTTTTCTAGCGGAACTTAATAGGGAAACAAATCAAATAAAAAAAAAGAACTCACTTATTATAAAACAGCGCTCGCAGCATCTCTACAACGGGTATAGCGATCAGTGACACGAGCGCGTCAAGCAACACCAGACGATATATTTCTTGCCCGAAGGAAGTCTCCCAACACTAGGAAACGAAAACAAAAAATACTAAAGATAAGCTAAAAAAATGTTTATCTTAAGCTTATTTGTTTTGCTCGCTTGCTCCAACGGCGATTTAAATAAAAACTGTCAAAAAAGCTCAAAATAACACATTTGCCATGATATGCTTAGACTATTGATGTACCTAAGCTTGAGATCATGCAACGACTCCAAATGAATTTGTTTTACCAAAACAAAGGGCAAATGAGGTATTTAAAGCTTTTCAGTCAGTTTTTTAAAGGCGGTTAAACGTTTTCATTTATGTTTTTATTTTATGATTTTTAGTTCTTACGCATATCTCAAAAACTACTTGACCTATTTCGATGAAACTAACATTGTACCCGAAGTAAAAATGTATCCGATTGAATTAAAATAACCCATCAAAAACAATACTTGTCAAAAAAAACCAAGTCTCGCAAGTCAGTTGTTCTGCGGTAAAAAGTTGTGAGATCCATGTAATACCAAGTCAGTTATTAATTTATTCAGTCTCTACTTAAGCGACTTTCTGTCTTAATACGTCCAGTCTCTAAGACCACGATTGTGGTCCATAACAATTGAAAATAAATTGTGTCTGGAATCTCCGTACTCGAAGCATTAAGTTGTTACGTAATAATTAACAGCATCTTATAGTGACGCATATCAATATTAAAATTCTTTAATGTTTTATAAAAATATATTGAGACTTGGCCATCGCCTGAAAACACGTGTAAATTCATTCATTTAGTGCGATGGCCAAGTCTCAATATATTAATATAAAACATTAAAGAATTTTAATATTGATATGCGTCACTATAAGATGCTGTTAATTATTACGTAACAACTTAATGCTTCGAGTACGGAGATTCCAGACACAATTTATTTTCAATTGTTATGGACCACGATCGTGGTTTTAGAGACTGGACGTATTAAGACAGAAAGTCGCTTAAGTAGAGACTGAATAAATTAATAACTGACTTGGTATTACATGGATCTCACAACTTTTTACCGCAGAACAACTGAGTTGCGAGACTTGATTTTTTTTGACAAGTATTGTTTTTGATGGGATCTCGTTTCTTTTTGTATATTTTTTAGACAGTTCTACTTTTTTCCTTTTCGGTACCTAAAGCCCTCTCTCTGACTTATGAACTTTTCGCCTCGCGCTAGCACCGCGACAGCTCGCTCGGCGACATTCACCTTTCCGCGCGCCCCGCCACTGTCCCCGCCCCGCGCCCTCGCGCTTGCACCGCGCAGCGCATAGTAACGGCCCGCGCTCACTCGCTAGCATCGCAGCGCGTGGTATAATAATTAATTTACAACCTTACGCACTCGTAATAAGTACGAATACGCACGTAGGTACGTTTTTTTTCATTAAATAATTTAATTTACACGTATTTTCATGACGGGAATACCCATATTTTGCTCGATTTGGCAGGGGCACTACTATGCGCCTATATTTATATGGGACTAGCTTAAACCCGCGACTTCGCACGCAATAATAATAACTGCCGTAAAACATCGTTACGAATAGAGCCAATATTGAAAAATGTAACTGAAGACTTGGCTGTATGGGCTTAATTTTCTTTGCGGTCTTTTCTACATTTTTTAGTTTTTCCTTAATTCATACATCAAACAATACTTATATTCCAAATTTGAAGCTTCTAGGTCTGCTAGAAGTGCCTTAGAATTTTGATGATCGGTGAGTCAGTGAGTAAAAAATTAAGAAATTTGACCCGTTATAATTCTTAAAATACTGGTTCAAATTGAATGAAATTTGAAATATACCGTGTCTTTACAATGCCTGCATGGTTACTCAAAATTTCAGTCTTCTAGTTTTATCCACAACGAAGTTACAGGGGGTCGAAAATGGTCTGAATTGTTTCGAGAAAAGGATGGTACGGCCGTGACGCTTTTTTGCTCGACTTGGTGGGGGCACTGTCGTGCCCCCAGATATAATCTCGCTATGACTTCTCGTTTTCGAGAAATCCATGGACAAGCATACAAACATTTACGGAATTCAGCCACACATGTTTTGAAGCCTTAATTGACGAACATAATTAAATATTATCAAATTCTAACGATATTATATACCAACACATTGAATTACTTATCTCTTTTTTTTTGAAAAAAGGAGAAATAATTTTATTTAGAAATAATAATAATAAAAATTCAAAATAAAAATTTTATATTTTTGTATATATAGGAAGAAATGATTTTTATTTTCCATAATATCACTGATAAATAAATCTAGTAGGTACTTACAGATTTCCCGGATGTTGCCCAGTATACGAACAGAATTATCAGCGTCCCCACATCTAGCAGCCAGGTCCTCGCCAGCGTCACGTACACCGCTGTACGGGGATTGTAGTACTCTAGCCTAACAGAGATAACAAATCAATTTAAATCATGTTACAAGACAGAGTAAAAAAACTATCCCATGTTTTTTTAACTTCAAGTAATCTTTAGGTAAAAATGTATCTTTAGTTCCGTTCGCACAAAATTCAACAACTTTGTCATGAAAGGGTTACAGATAGCTATTTATTTTTTTGCATTTCAAGTAACGATTAAGTAAAATACTCTCATTTAAAAAAACAAATCACAAATGGTTGTGTACATGAGTATTGATAATGTTATTCTAGACTAAAATCATAATCATCAGCGCAGTCAAATGTAATTGCAAAACTCAAATTATTTCGAGCGGAAAAAATAATACTTACTGGATTTCTGGGGTTATAGGTCCAAGTATGTTTGCAAAAAACAAAAATCATACTTTAGTAAAATGAAATGTCAATCAAATCACTGTCATTTGTAATGACAGTGATTTAACGTGTTATAAAGTATATAGATAATAGTGTAAAAAACGAAAAAACACGCTTTTTTATTTATTTTGTATCCCATTTAGCAAACATTTAATACCCATTTCATGGAGGAGCATTGCAAATAGCCAATCCGCCATCTTGGATATCCGCCATGTTGGATTTAAGTCACATGACTATTTTTTTCGTATATCTAACAGCACACCTTTTCATTTGATACCCATACCATGGGGATATATTTCAAATAGCCTGTTCGCTATCTTGTGGAGGCCGCCATATTGGATCTGTACTTATATATTTGACGTTTCTTAGCTAGTTATGTATTGTCATCAGAACTCAGAGCGTTTGCTAAATTTCATCCTAATCGAAGACCGGGATGTGGGTCAAATTAAGTTTCCAAGATTTTCTTACATACCTAGTTAGTTACAAGTTAAACTTGTAATAGCGTGTTAAAAAAATAAAAAAAGAACTTACTTGACAATAAGATTAAAAATCAGCGGGCACAAAGCGACCCCAGCGGTTATAATCACGGATATAACCACTTCCCAGTTCGCTATATCCACATCGGCACTCAAAAGCAGCCAGAGGCCATACTCGAGCGCGACTATAGCCCCTATCACTAAGGCCGTAACGATGACATTCGCTAGCGTCTGCCCTATGCGAGTGCTGAGCGACGCTGATTCTTTGTTCTTGTTCTGCTCGCTGAGTAGTTCCTGACAAAGTAACACATTTTTTTCTTAACTTTAATACTCGTAGTCAAAATTTATAAAAATATTTATTGTAAAAAAGTTGAACAAAAGCAAAGGTCTGCCTCAAGCTAGGGAGTACAATGATAAAAGCACAGTTACTATTAAGGGACATTATATTTTTTATTTCTTTATAGACTTTATTGCACAAATCATGGTGTACAAAGGTGGACTTAATGCTAAAAGCGTTTTCTGCCAGTCAAACCTTAAAGTTCACATGCAATCACAAAATGTCTCGAAATAAAACCAAAGAAAAGTCAGAGAACTAAACAGTAAACAAATTAGGTAATCGACACCTTGTTTTTAACTAAAGAAAATAATAAATAGAGTAGAATAGAAATATTTATTGCCTTCGTTATAATTGATATTCACAAAGGAAAGCATATGGCGAATGGCTCAGCTTGTGCTGAAATGGGATGTGATCCCACTCAGCGCTGGTTTTCAGCAACTCCCATCTCTCCATCCATAGGTGTTAGGTGAGAATTAGGTCATTAGTGGTTACAGTTCTAGGTCATATGAGTTTGACAGAAAAATAAATAAAATAAAATTATATTGCTGTGTGCGAGCAAGGGCGAGAAATAATTGAGCAGCACTGTAGTATCTGTATTCGTCGCGCGTGCGTGCGTGCGTGCGTGCGTGCGTGTGTGCGTGCGTGCGTGTGTGTGTGTGTGTGTGTGTGTGTGTGTGTGGTGTGTGTGTTGGTGGGTGGGTGTGAGAGAGAGAGAGAGAGGGAGAGCTTTTGTGGGTATGTGTGGGTGGGTATGCGTTGTGTTTGTGTGCGAAGTTCAAGGCGTTATAGCGAAGACGGGAAACATTCAAAATGATACGTCTCGTGCATACCTTAAACTCGTTATAAATGCTGTTGGCATTCAGAGCGGCGGCTTGCGACGAGACGATGCCGAAGTCCCACCCGCAAAACAGTTTGTTTGCGAACGCGTGGCTCACCCCGCCCGCCGTCTCGATGAAGTTGCGTCGGTACGAGTACGCCGTTCTGTGACCACATAGTTGTAAAGTTTGTGTTGCTTTAGTTTTCGTTTTTCAATCTTGAATTTTTTTTACGAGATAATTCGTTTTAAAATAGATAAGCACGGAATTCGCTACCTACAAAGTTGTCTTCGTCGTTCAACACTGAGATCTTTTTAAAACAAATCTTAAAAAATTAAATAAATTCTTGATAGTTACACTATTTATAACTCAAGAACAGCTAAAACGATTTGGCTGGAAATTGGTGGGGAGGTAAATTAAAACCAGGAGGAGTATATAGGATACTTTTTATCGACGGGGCCGGGGCGTAACAATGTTCGCTGGGTCGGCTAGTAATTAATCTTAATTTGGAAATAAATTTTATAAACTGATACTATTTTAAATTTTATAAAAAGATTGTTTAAAATATTCGACTAGCAAATAAAAACTGATTATAATTTGGGGTCTAATTGGACATGAATGGACGTTTACTGTGTTAAATTATGGTGGTCCATTATTTACACAATCTCCACTTATACCTGGAAATCTAGTGCGGACGATATGCCACTCCAATGGCTAGGAAGATTATGGCTTGGGCCACACTTGACGGAAAATCTGCTGCGGATCTACGTGACGAAACGCCAAAACATGCTATTGCATATAAATTACTCCGCGACGGGATGACCGATCTTCCGCGTAGTGTGCCCACTGTTGCAAGTGCTATGGTCACGGCGTAACTGAAGTTGTTGCGGGTAAGCTGTTATTGGCAGACATATTGGTCTACCCTCCTTCGAAGTCTTTTATTGCGATCACTTGTAGTACCATTGTTCACAAACTCACTATTTTCTCGCACCTGTTCTCGACACACAACACTCACAGTATCCACACGCGAAACAACATTTTGCCGAAAAATATGGTTTTTGCATCTTCGAATCACTGGATTCCAGACATTAGACAATTTAAACCCATCCTCACGATTGTAATTTTTGTTCTTCGTGATTTCGATCGCTTCCCTAACCAATCTTGGTATGTAATGGCGTTCTCTCGAAATTATATTAGGGTTATGGAACTCAATCCAGTGATTTGGACCCGATTCTAACAAATGTTCCGCAATTGCTGACTTCTGTTTGTCATTGTTTTTGACCGCTTTTATATGTTCCTTTATTCGACATGTAATAGTGCGTTTAGTTACATGGTAGCAATCCCGTTACAATCAATTCTAATGTTAATGACCATGTAAGTTAAAATCAATATAGTGTGCCCACTGTTTGTAAATTATTGCAATACGGCGGACTTTCCGTCAAGTGTGGCAAGGCGCTTATACTTTGTTTGTGAGAAGGGATCTGCCACAGCGCGGTGACGCAAGGAAAAGAATGCAAAAATGAACTGTATTAACACGATACGGACGCACGGGAACAGGCTATTCTCAGCAGCTACTGGACCTAGTTGATAAAATATTTTTGTGTTGGATAGCTTATTTATCGAGGAAGGCTTTGAAACATAACGCTGCGACGAGAGGGAGCAAACTAAAATGCCCGGGCGAAGTCGCGAGGGATCGCTAGTGAAAAAAAAAGAATGAAACTCACTTGTAGCACAGTACGGCAAAGAAGACGAAGTACAGGCAGATCATGGTGAAGAAGTAAGCGAAGGGCATGTTGTAGGTCAGCGGGCCGCTCGTAGAGATGTCACCGTCATGATAGTGTCCGTAGAATAGAAGAGTGTCTTCAAAACCCTAAAACAAAAACATTTTTTTTAAACGTGCATACCACTTGGTCGAAATAGCTTATCCTAGGCCGTCCTCTCTCCCTCTTTCCTTCTATTTTTCCTTCTATGATATTCTTTAAAAATCTGTCTTGTTGTATCAAGTGTCCTATCATATTGCCTCGTCGATTTTCTATTGTATGCAAAATATTCCTTCCTTCGTCTTCGTATCAGGAAGTCAAAATAAAAGCAGGCGGGAGAGCAGAATGGTCAATACTTCACCAACAAGAGAACGGTTCTTAAATTAAATGAATAAATTCTCATTTCCTCTATCTTTTTTTGTGTAGTTTCATTTAAACGAATATTAAAATAAGAGAGAATATATGTAATTCTATGAATTTTGATCCAATTATCTAAAAGTTATTGTATAGTCTGATGTCTACCACACGTCAGCACGAGATGAACATCCTGCGTAATTTATTATCAATTATACATTTGCAGTCAGGTCGGTGGCCCTTGGGGAAGACCTATGTTCGGCAGTGAACGATTTGGCTGATTATGATTATGTATAATACTATAAAATGCACTTGAAAAATCAACTGTGTCAGACGAGGAATCGAAGCCCGTGTCTTACGCTATCCGACGTACCCAACAAACATTAATTAGCTGAATAATATTTGCATAAAAGAAATTCGACTGACTTTAAGTCGCTTAAGTTGCGGACATAACGTCTGTGTAAGCGCTTATACAGACAATATTCAAGCGGTTTGGGCACAGATTAACTAGCTTTAATTTGGATAACCGCTGAATAATGGCCACATAGTATCTGAATAAGTGTACAAGAAGATGGATATCTTCTGAATAAATGCTGAATTACTTTTAAAACAGCAGTTATAACAATCTTATTCAGTTAGTAATATTTGAGCTAAGCTATTCAGTTTTTATTCAAATTGCAGGTCTAAATCGTAATTTAATTAAGAAATAATTCAAATAAAATCATAAAATGAGACATTTTGTTTTGTACGACCAGTGTCAACGTTGGATGTCAGAAATATTAAGAAGAAATTGGTAGTATCGACTTTACATACTTATTTCACGATTTAGAAGTGTTTTTTTTAAACGCACGCTACTTAACTGTGAAAACATATATATATTTGATTGTTAATTTTCACGCGCCACACGATTAACTACAATTTCGTTAATATTTGGTCTTTAATATTTTTACAAGTGAAATATTTTCTATGCATTTTAAGTACTATAAGGCAGTAAAATACTGAAGATAAAACATTTTGATCATATAAAGCATTTTTCGACGTAAAAATGGTGCTTTTGATACGTGATTTTTCTTTTACTTTTATAAAAAATAGTTTAGACAATGGCGTCATGTTTATCTTGATTAAGAGCGCGCTTGCCCAGCATTTTGTTGCTTAATTCTGCATAAAAGTGTGTATGTGACTTCCCATTCAGATCTTATATGGATAAAAGTACATTTCATTACTCATTTTTGAATAACAGTTCCAATATTACTCAACTTGATACTCTTAAGTTACTAGTTTATTAGGGTTCATTAGATAAAAGTGATTATGGTCAATTTGGAGATAATTGATAGATGACATATAAGCAATAAGATTCTTATTACCAATATAGTAGGTGAATTAGAATAATGGTGTTTCGTAGCGGCCTAAAAATAATAAGGTTTCATGACAAACATTTTAAGAACAAAAAAAACAAAAAACAGAATTAATATTATTTAACACTTAAAACTGAATAAAAGGGTATTTGTGCTCTACTATCTGTGTAAGTTAGGTATAAGACCGTCTCACTTACAATTTAGACAATCGTTTTCTGTTTAATAGCTAAAAATTCTGCAATATTCAGCTTCTGGCGAGTAAAAATAATTTGATGTGCTAAGCAACTTAAAGTGAAAATGAAACAGATTATTCAGAAATAATCTGTATGATTGGAAGTAATGTCAAAGTTATACAGAGCAATGCTGAATCTTCAGCTACTATACAGCTGTTAGCATTCTCATTTGCTTTAATTTGAATATGGTTTACTTTAAAGTACTACTTACGACTATTATTCAGCTTGGAGAAAGGTAATCAACTGAATACAGAAGTTATCAAGCTTATAGAAATATAATATTTCAAAAACTCTATTATTCAACATAAAGTTCTCACGTCAGCCGTTATACAAATATTATGAAGCTTTAAACTGCTTATTTCCAGCACAAGTTGCTGTTATGTGACTTAAATGTTAGTTGGGTAGTCCTATGCTACTCGGCAACATTGGCAAGCCTGTTGAATTTTGCTACTGACCTCGTCTGACACTTTTTTTTCTGCCGCTTTTTTTTTTCAAGTGCATTTTATATTATTTAGTTTGTATAGTGACAAAACACTATCTTCATCATCATTATCAGCCAAAGGACGTCCACTGCTGAACATAGGCCTCCCCCACGGCTTTCCACGGCGACCGATCACTAGCGATCTGCATCCAGTTTGATCCTGCGATCTTTCTAAGATTGTCTGTCCATCTTGTCGGTGGACGTCCTACGCTGCGACTTTAGTCGAAGGGTCTCCAATCTAGAACATTCCTGCCCCAATGGCCATCAGTTCTTCGCGCTATGTGTCCTGCCCATTGCCACCTGAGCTTACTGATTCTCAAGGCAATGTCCGATACTTTAGTTCTTAAACGTATCTCCTTTTTTCAGATTCGATCCCGTATCGAAACACCCAGCATAGCCATCTCCATCGCTCGTTGTGTGATTTTGAGCTTTTTTTGTAAGGCCCATAGTTAGAGACCATGTTTCGGATCCGTATGTCATCACTGGTAACACACACTGGTTAAAGACTTTCGAATTCAGACACTGAGGTAGTTGAGATGAGAAGACACTCTTGCGCAGTTTCCCGAACGCTGCCCAGCCGAGTTGGATTCGTCGATTGACAAAGTAAAGGCCGTGGTTCATTCCGCTCGCAATTTCCTCTCCTGTGACGAATCTGAAGTTTTTTTGAAAGTTGATGTGAAGAATGCTTTCAATTCTCTTGACAGGTCTGTCTTGCTGAATGAAGTTCAGACTCACACTCCACAGATTTATCCCTTTGTTTTTCAGTGTTACAATAATCAATCAAAATTACTTTACAATGAACATTCAATTGTTTCTGCAGTCGGTGTTCACCAAGGCGACCCTTTAGGTCCAGCCCTTTTTAGTTTAGGCATCCATCCTGTCATTTCAACCTTAAATTCTAAATTTAATGCCTGGTATCTGGATGACGGGTCCTTTGGAGGCAAAGCAGATGTTGTTTTCCAAGACCTTGTCCAGATTATAGAAGGATTTAAGAAATTAGGCCTCGAACTGAACCTTTCAAAATGTGAACTTTTTATTAATGATCACGTTTCGTCTGGTTCCCGTCAGGCAATCATTGATAAATTCAATTCCCTTGCTCCTAACATCAAAATTCTGAATTCTGAATCGCTTTGCCTCCTGGGTGCCCCTCTTCTTGATGCCAGCATCGAACCTTTTCTAGATAAAAAATTGAATGATTTCACCCTTTCAGCCCCTAGATTAGAACACCTAAATTCACACATTGCATTTACTATTCTTAAATCGTGTCTTTTTGTGCCTAAATTTACATATTTCTTACGTGCTAGTCCTATCTGGAAAAAAAATAATTATTTAAAACTATTTGACACCACACTTAAAAATAGTTTGGAAAAAAATTTAAATTTACATTTCGATAATAATTCTTGGGCTCAGGCTTCGCTTCCTATTCGTTTTGGTGGTATCGGAATTCGCCAAATTTCTAGTATAGCCCTCCCCGCTTTTCTCTCCTCTTTGCATAGCACTTCCGTTTTAGCCGGAAAAATCTTTGAACATCCTTGCCAACTTTCTGAGGTGAGAGAGGCGGAGGAGTTTTGGCAAGGCCTCTGTCCTAGAGAAGACATCCCAAAGGAACGTCACCAGCAAAAACTTTGGGATGTCCCTCTTGCGAGAGAGACCTTCAATTATTTACTTCAAAATTCCGTCAGTGACAGTGGTCGCGCAAGGCTCTTGGCAGTTTCCTGCAAAGATTCTGGTCATTGGCTTCATGCTTTACCGTCGAAAAATTTGGGCACTCTTTTCGATAGTGAGTCTTTCCGGGTGTGTGTGGGTCTCCGCCTTGGTACCCCTATATGTGAAATTTTTACGTGTCCATGTGGCAAGGAGGTTGATAAATTTGGTCTCCACTGCCTTTGTTGCCAGCAAAGCGCTGGGCGTTTTGCCCGTCACGCTACCCTTAATGACGCCATCAGAAGAGCTCTTGCGACCATTAATGTTCCTTCCACGTTGGAACCACGTGGTTTGGTCCGTGATGATGGCAAGAGACCCGATGGCCTAACGCTTATTCCCTGGGAACGGGGTCGGGCCTTAGTTTGGGATGCAACTTGTGTCGATACTTTGGCCCCTTCCCATCTCAGAGAATCAGCCCTTAAAGCTGGAGCAGCAGCGGAGTTGGCTGTAAACGCCAAGCCTCGCAAGTACGTTTCACTTGCAAGTGATTATGTGTTTGCGCCGTTTGGCGTTGAAACATTTGGGCCGTGGGGACCCTCTGCTAAATTACTGTTTAGAAAAATTGCGCCAAAATTAAATTCTTTAACAGCCAATAATAAAGCTGGCTGGTTCCTAGCCCAAAGGATCAGCATAGCTATCCAACGCGGCAACGCAGCCAGCATCATAGCCTCCTTGCCGCAAGGAAATGGTTTCGTGTTTGAATAGGTATTAATATTAAGTATTTTTTTTATGTTGCATGTCTTAGTTTAATTTTTTCTTGTTTGTTATTAATAAAGAGATATTTATTGACAAAACACTATAAAAAGAAAATCTAATGATGGATGGTACATCAATCAATATATTTTAATGAATCAATATATTTATTCATAGCAAAAAAACGCATTGCGTTGAACATTTTCAGAAAAAAAAACACAAATTAAAATACAATAAAATAAAAATAAACACAAAAACTTACCTACGTAATATGACGAAAAAAAAGGATTAATGAACAATGTCAAGATTTGTAAGTAATAAAGAATAACATGCCACAGAAAATTAAAATAAATAATTAATCTTAAAATTAATCAAAAATGTCACTTTTATCACAATATTTGCTTCTAGATAACTTAGATAACTACCATTTATCTGATCCATCTCTAAGCTATTCCCCCACAGAATAATAACATTTTTTACAAGTAATGACTTAAGTTTTCTTTTAAAGATTGATAGTTTGTTTATGGTCTTTAATTCTAAGGGGAGCCTATTATACAGACGTGCCGCCTGGAAGCGAGCACTGTGATATAAATGTTCAGTTTTGGCCGGTCTGTGTTACCTTTAAAGGGAATATCTACATTAGCAAATATATACATTAGCACTAGCGGACCCAGCGAACTTTGCTTCGCCCCTAGCACCGTCCCGCCCCGGTCCCGTCTCGCCCAGCCCCGTAATTTTAAAAGTTAATAAAAACACTATAATAGATCGAGCGGGATGAAAAATGATCAAATTACTACAATGGCTATAAACAAATAGGGGTTGGTAATAAAAAAAATAGGGTTGTATGTATTTTTAATGCCACATTATAAAAAAATAAAAACAAAAAATTTCGTCCAAATTTTTTTTAAAAATTTTTAAGGGTGAACAACCCTTATCACTTAGGGGTATGAAAAATAGATAGTAGCCGATTCTAAGACCTACTGAATACGCATATAAAATTTGGTAAGAATCGGTAAAGCCGTTTCGGAGGAGTACGGGAACTAACATTGTGACACGAGAATTTTATATATAAGAAATACCTTTCCCGAGATGAAGTCGAGTGCGCTCCAAGTCCCGCCCGTGGCGTTTTGCCTCGCGTCGTGCAGCGCTTGCGGCGCCACTATGAAGGCCAGCGCGAGCGCGCACAGCGCCAGGTCCGCGGCGAACAGCCAGCGCAGCAGGTAGAAGTACGAGCCCACTGCTGAACCGAAGTGGCCCTCTATGCCGCGGATCGCCTCATACCATAGTTCGATCGAGAATGTGAAGTCGCGGAGACGCTCGCGAAACTACGGATAAAGGATGTTTGTTACACTCCTTATAACTCGAGAACGGGTGGACGGATTTATATGATTTTTTATTCTTTGTCTTTTTTTTTTGACTCAACTCCGGAATATGGAGGGTATGCAATGCGGTGACATCTACTGCTGTCGCGTTCATTGCAACAAACCGCATCATATGATTTAGAATGATTGACACTCACAGTGTTATTTTTAATGTTAGTGTCACGCGTTATGACGGTCGGATCGTCGGCACGGTGTGCCAGAGTTATAATCCCGCCCGTGCGCAAGTTTTGGTTTCCCATTTTATCTTATAAGAAACCGCATTATAGCTACGCAGCTAGCCAACGGCTAGGTGGCGCTGTTAGTCCGAATGACAATCGTAAATCGCGTGATCAATGATTAAGAATTTAAGATCGGTTCCATAGTCTCCCGCAAAGGCACCCGGTCATAGCCATCTTTTTTACATGATAAAATAAAATTAAGGCGTATAAATGAGTCTAAAAAGATTTCTTACAGTGAAACTTTTTGTTTATATGCAAAGGAAATCTAAATTTACTTATTTAAATTTATTTTAACTATTTATTTACTACCTATGTTACAGATACTAGCTTACCTAAACCTTTTGAAAAGAAGCACTGATAATACGAGTAGTGACTGAATTTGTAGCACTGCTTCTTTCAGCACAAGCCCACAATTGTCCCGAAGCTATGGTAGGAATTATATTAGGTCGTGTATAACTGCCCCCAGTGGGTCTTTATATAGAAATAAATTACTTTTATGAGTTTTCTAATGACTGAATTTTACCCTTTTAGCAGCGAATCCTATCCTGTACTTGAGTCGCTTGGTCATTGACAGCGGCCGCCTCTTAGACCGGAGGCTGACTGAGGCAGACAGTTTGGCGCGAACGTGCCGCTTCATCGTCAATCCTTGGGGCAGGTCTCGGAGGGCTTCCCTGCAAAGAATGGTAAAGAACATCAGAATTTCTCTGCCAAACAATGAAGCAAAAGAGTTTGTAAAAACTGTTAATTCATGAAAAAAAAGAAAATGTATAAATAAATTGGTTTGTAAGTAGTTAATGCACTTGTGTTATGGAAATCAGACACAACGGTGGTACCACAACAGCCAGACCCGAGACAATATAAAAAAATGATTTCTACATTGACCCGACCAGTGTCGGAAGTCTCGACATAGTTTCCTGTAAAACCACCAGGTGGCGCACGAAAAATGCCGTAACAAAATTAGTGTTTTCGTGTATTTATTGATCGAGAAGAATTTTCGAATGAAGCTTAAAAATTACAATTATTTTTTTAAGATTTATTGACCATACAAGCTAAATAATTTAAAATGATATTCAATGAATTACTTACTTACTTACTTCGCTGGCTCAGCGACCCGAAGTGGATCTTGGCCTCCGACATTAAAGTGCGCCATTCTTCCCTATTATGTGCCAAATCCGACCAGTCGGACACTTCTAGCTCTTTCAGGTCTTTGGCGACTTCATCCTTCCAGCGATATCTTGGGCGCCCCACCGGTCGGCGCCCGGAAGGTTGACCAAGATACGCTCTCTTTACGGCTCGATCCTCTCCCATCCTCTCCACATGTTCTAGCCAGCGAAGTCGGGAAGATTTTATTTCTCCGATGATGTTCGGCTCAGACACTAGCTCCTCTATCTCTCGGTTGTACCTCCGCCTCCATGCGCCATCTTCTCCTCTTGTTGGTCCCAGAATCTTCCGCAATATCTTACGTTCCGCCACTAAGAGTTTGTTCTCCTCCTTCAAAGTTAGCGTCCAGGTTTCGCACCAGTACATTAAAATCGGCCCAACGACTGTTTTATAAATCCGAATTTTAGTAGTTCTGCTTATCAACTTGGACACTAACACTTTGTGAAGGGCTGCTGTACATCTTAGGGCCTTGACTATGCGGATGTCGATTTCGTCCTCCCTCTGATTTGTGTCAGTAATCGTACACCCGAGATATTTGAACTTGTCGACACCTTTATAAGTTGTATTATTCACATGAAGATCTTTTCTCCTGGCCCTGATGTCTTTGTACCGCTTCATGTGAAGATATTCAGTCTTCTCACGGCTGATTCTGAGACCCACACGCTTTCCTTCCTCCTCCAGTTTCTCAGTCATTTTGACTTCCTGTTCACATTGTCCAAGGATCGCAAGGTCGTCGGCATATCCCACAATTTTATGCTTTCCGTTCAATTCTACTCCCCCATCAATCAGTAGGACTTTTCGGATGATGTGTTCGAGAGCCAAATTGAACAGAACAGGCGAAAGGGCGTCCCCTTGCTTTAGCCCGGTAACCACTTCAAACTCTTCAGTCAGTTCCCCTCCAATTCTAACCCGCATTTTACTTGTTCCCGTAGGTAGCTTGATCATTCTCACAAGCTTTTTCGGTACTCGGAAAGATGTTATTATCTGGTAACGCCTTGAAAACAGCGTGCTTAGCCACTTCACCACGGAGGCAAAGTATTTATTGAAAGGACATCATAAACACACACATATACAAAAGTAAAGTTAGCCTGTAACGTCCCACTGCTGGGCCTTGCAGTGGGACGTTACAGTATCGGCTTAACTTGGGTCCACGTTGCATCTGCTGCAAAGTGTAGCCATTGGCACTTATCCGGCGCTGTTACTGACCATCTCCTATCTCCCATCCTCAATCTTAAGGTTGTCCTCAATGAGCCGCTGGTGCTGTTCCATCTCCCTCACGATCAGGTCGACGAAACTGTCTTCACTCTGAATTTGAAGTACTTTTAAGTAACCTACTGATACTTCATCATTACAAAATCTAACATCTCTCACTGAGACCTCAGCAGCTCTCTCGGACTGCTGTATAAGTGACGTATCCTTTATCTGGACACAGACCATCAGTTCCAGATCTTGTTCTGCAAACTGCCAAGAGCGATCTGAGTGCAGGTCCTCCCTAAGGTGTAGATAACACCAGCTATTAGTGAGATCGACTAACTAACGCGGTTGAGCGCGGTCAACCACCGAATTTCTGTTGGTTAGTTCAGCTTATTTCACTGACCTGCGCATCTCCTCAGCCTGCGGGTTGTCCTCCATGAGCCGCTGGTGCTGTTCCATCTCCCTCACGATCAGGTCGGCGCGCTTTTCTTCGCTTTGACCCTCTGGGGCGTCGCCCACGTCTTCAAGTAACGCATTATGCTCGGGGTTAGCGCGACGAAGACGCAGGGTGTCTGGGGAAGGTATAGTCAACGTTTTAGCAAATGAGTCCCTACTGTTAATAGAGATAGGAATATACAGGGCGACGGTTTATAGGTAAGTGTAAGTGAGATAGAAATGACACTGAATGTGTTGAAAAAACGCCGAGTATTTGTTTACTTGGTGTATAGTAGGTGGCGTATCGTTTTGGAATAAACTTATCGAATACTTAGTACGAAAACATCTATTAAATTTGAATTTTGGACATCACATACATTTCTCTGATCCCAAAGTAAGTAGCCAATGCACTTGTGTTATGGAAATCAGACACATCGGTGTTACCAAACACCAAGACCCGAGACAATTTAGAAAATTATGTACATCGACCAGACCGGAAATCGAACCCGAGACTTCGGTGCGGCGACGCCCTGAAACCCAGCTTGCTTCGCCACTACACCACGGTGCTCGTCTTTAATGCCAGTGCGGATGCAGAACTGACATTATTTTCTAATACATGCATTTATTGAAATGACGCAAGTCATATTATGTGTGATTCTAGTATTCAAACGTTATTCAAATCATAAAAGTAGGTACTACTGATTCAAACACAACAACTTTTTGTATGAGGATTAAATCACAATCTCTGTAGTAGTACATATTTAAAATAATCATGTTCTTATTTATTGTTTTATTCCTGAACATTCAAATATACAGGTCACAGGCTGTCTATATATGACCACTAATTACCTGAATAAATGCCCTGCAGTACAATATCATCCATAATAATAGCATTGGGCACAAAGCTAGCACAAAAAATAGATAACTTTTCAAAGTATGATACTACAAAATAAAATACAAGAAAATATTTAATGCAACCATGTTGCAAGGACCAAGGTGGATACAGAACTGAGGATCTGATTCATACGAGAGCACGAATATAATTAAACTGGTACTAACTTAATTAGAGGTCGTTAGGAACTCGTTGTACTAATAAACTGCAGCTCATGTGTTACTAACCCTTGAGGTAAATTACTTAATTGATGCTTTAATAGCTTTGAATAATAAATTGTGGCAACAAGCTAAACATGTACAAAAACCAATACAACACATAAAATCACACTAAAAGCAATCTACACATGAAACTCAATTTGACGATATTTTTTACGGTGTGCTGAGCGGTCAGTGCAGTGGATAAAAACACGAGTATAAAATCATTTAACACGAGAAATTGTATTACCCCTTATAGTTAGGGTGGCGAATAGGGGAATTTTCGGTAATACTCGAGCGTAGCAGTTTAAGATATGAGAGATACCTTGGACCTAATAGAACAACCTTGTAAAGTATTTAGCTCTATATGTAGTGACGCGCGCCTAGGATAGACGATCAGATTAGTAAAAAAAAATCGATAGTCTGTAATACTCGAGCGCGTCAGATTAAGATATTGGGGGTTGATTTTAGTGTTTTAAGACTAAATTTAACTAATCTGACTATAAGTCCTTGACGCCGCCGAGTTATAGGGTCGCGAACTTGTAAAAAAAACGTTAATCCGGCATTCTTGAGCGCGATTTTTTTTATTTTGAAGAATATAATCTAAAACGTACTAAAAATACAAAATATGCCGGTTTCCGCATGACCAGGAGTGTGGAGGAGCCATTTCGTCTTCCGAAAAACGGGTTGCGGCATATAAGTCGCGAACGATACATTTTACAAAAAAAAAAGTTTAAATAAACAAAAAAGGTAATTTTATTTTACACAAAAAAGGTCTCTTTACATTTTTGTCCAAAATTAAAACTTTTTGACTTGAAGCTTCATAAAAACTCAAACTTCCGGTTTTTTGAGTATATCTTGAAAACTGAGGGTGTTAAAAAAAATGATATGAAATAACGATGATTAAATTATGTTACTTTAATCTCAAAAAAAAATTTTTTTCTAAAGCTTCTCGACAATTTTCGTGGACTTGGAAAAGGTTACGCGTATCTGTATACAAAAGTATTATTAACATGTACAGTTTCATGTATGTATATTATTCAATAGCCTGTTGATCCTCAAATTGTTTTTTGGACGTACCGTCAGCAAAACGAAGTGAAGAATTATTAAAAAGCAAGAAGAAAGGAAAAAACAAGAAAACAAAAAACCTTTCCGGTCAGATTAAGAGAACCCACCAACATTTTTGTCAGATTAAGAAAATATGATTTCAGGATACCGAGATTAACCTCCCCTATGAAAATCTGACGCGCTCGAGTATTTCAAAAAAACTATTTTTTTTTGCATTTTCAAAAATTCATCGTAACTTATGGTCACGCCAAAATCGTCAGTTTTTTTAAGGGAGCTTCCTTGGGGCCTACTTAACACCCCTTCCAAAAATCTGACGCGCTCGACTAATTTTTTTTTTTGCATTTTTGACTACTTTATATGCCTACCCCCACCACGCAAACCGGCAGATTAGTATACCGTTGTTATCAGAGGCACTTGGGGCATACGTAGTATGAATATCTGACGCGCTCGAGAATGCCCAAGTAACTGTTTTTTTTTTACATTTTTGAAAAACCGTACACGCCAAACCCACCGCTAAAATGGTTTTTACCATACGAGCTTTTCTTTTCGAAATTATTTTATCTTTCGATTTTGATAGGTCTCGACGGCGCCGTTGAATTACGCCATTTAGCTACCTCGCCTCCCTAACTATTATGTTAAAACGTCTATCTGGCCGTATCCAACCATAGATATAGTATATACAAGTTACATAGATATAGTGTATCCAACGCATACGTCAATTACAAGTCGTCACTTCGCGATTAACCATCGCGGGAGACATGACGCAACTCATATTTCTTAGAGATGTTTGAGAGTAATTTAAAATGAGTAATGACGAAAGATTTTCTTTTCACATTAATGTTATACAGTTACTGTACGTTAGTCACACCTAGTGAGTTGCTATTACAATGTACGGAGAAGCTATGCCAAGCGAAAAATGTGTCGCAAATAAGACGGCAAGACTGTGATATTTGACTGTGGTATTCCTTGAAATTTTAGTTTCGAATATAAAATCACTTGTACTCGTATGAGCTGATGAAAAGTGGCGTAATTTCATGTGTCACGAGATTTGTTCGTGGTGTCAGTTCCATTCGCTAGTAATAGTATCAATATAAATAAATATTAATATTGGACAACAATCACATACTCTGATCCCAAAGTAAGTAACCAATGCACTTGTGTTATGGATATCAGACACAACGGTGCTACCACAACACCCAGACCAGAGACAATATAGAAAATTTTAATTTCTATATTGAAGGAATCGAACCCAGGACCTCGGAGCGGCGAAGTCTTGAAACCAGCGTGCTTAGCCACTACACCACAGAGGTCGTCAAAGTGATGTAATAGTAGTAATTTTTATGATTTTAACTTTGTGAGATTAATCTTTGCCCCGAATAGCTATTAAAATATCATAGCATGATGGCTGGAGGATATGAAGTTCCCTGGGTCCGCTAGTCTACAAATAGAAGTTTTTTTAAAAAAAATAATGAGACACGTATGTTTATTTTTTGTTTTAAATGCCTTTTGTAATTTTTATCGTTAAGCTCTTTCTTTTACCCCTCTATCACTTCCTTCGCGCCGCCTGTATTTTCTCTGTATAGATCTATGGTCGACTGGTAGAGCTTGCATTAAAGGTACATATGGCCTTTCATTATACCTTATTATTATATTATCATATGTACCTTTTGTTTGTGCAGGAAGTGTTTTAAAAAAATAAAAAGTAATTACTGTAGGAAAGTTGGCGTGAAGGCATGAAGTTAACGGCAACCTGCCTGGCTGCTCCGTTGCGCAGGGTGAAAGTCCTGCGTGCGCTTGGTGGACGCTCTTCTTCTTCGTTTTCCATTGTAAACTACTAGACACAGAAATAAATACAATTTAAATAATAAATATATAAATATTGGACACCAATCACACACATTGCTCTGATCCCAAAGTAGCCAATGCACTTGTGTTATGGAAATCAGACACAATGATGGTACCACAACACCCAGACCCGAGACAATATAGAAAAGGTCGTTTTCAACATTGACCCGACCGGGAATCGAACCCGGAACCTCACGAGATGGCGACGCTTGTAACCAGCGTGCTAGCCACTCGACCACGGAGGACGTCGAATATAAAATCATGAAGCTATTACAAATGCAACTATCTAGGAATACAGTAGGGTCTTAAACTTTTGTCCCACTTTTCACGCCTCCTAAATTTGCAATATCTGCACGTGCGAGATTGGACAGTTATTTTGTTATGCTCAGCAAGAGAGCGGCTTCACTACCAGAACAGATTGACAGAAGGAGCTGACAGTTTGTTTTCCACTTAAAAGATATCAATCCAATCTTCTGCAGAATATATAAGTACTTACTCAGGTAAAATTTTACAAAAAATAATGAGACATTGATAGGTGAAACTTTGATAACTAATCAATTAAAGATTGCAGGTTTATCACTACTGATATTTGTGGTAAATCATTTCATTGAACCTAAAATCAGAACGCACTTTAGAATAAGTAATTACTTTAATGATAACTGACAACTAATAAAAACAGAAATATTTTATTTACTGAGAATAATTGAATATACCTAATAATAATTAATAGAATAGTTTACTGGTAGAGAATACTTTTAGCATTAAGTCCGCCATATGTGTACAACATTATGTTTGTGCATGAAGTTTTAAAAAAACTAAAAAATACTAAATTTTCCCTTATCTTGATAAATATTATTATCTTATTACTAGTGATCCAGTAATCAGATGCATATTAATTTAACAATATATTTACCTAAAGTTGAGGAGATGGCTATTATGGAAAGCACTTTTGAATCATAAAAATCCCAGTATTCCAGAATTGTAAAATTTTGTTTTTTATACCAATTTTCTTCTATATAAATATATTTATTATAAATTTATATAGAATAAAATTGGGATTTACCTTATTCAAGGTGTTGGATAATATCTGTAATGCACTTTTATATTGAAACAAAATCCCGGGATTTCTGATTGACAAATCTAGAGTGTTTATTATGGAACTAAATCGGGTGTATCACTCTTTACTAACAGGTATGTATTTGTTTATTGATCTTCTGTGACTGTGCGACTAAACTAATGGTTATTTTGTATGAATATTCTTACGGTTTTGTATTGCTATATGGATGCTCAACGAATTAATACTGAGAACAACTGAAATCTTAAGACAAACTTACAAAATGATTTATTCAGCATCTGTAATGCATATTCTATTAAGCAAATATGTGCATATTTTTTTTATTGATAATAATAAATAAAAATACCAGACGTTTTAGGACATCTTCATGTTTTAGATATGTGATTTTTCTTAGATAAATAATAATTCCCCCAACCCTTGGTAACCTTAAACCAGAACTATTACAAATAAATAAAAATATTGGATACTCACATACATTGCTCTGATCCCAAAGTAATGAAGCTTAAGCCCGTGTTTGTTATGGAAATCAGTAACAACAGTGGTACCACCACACCCAGATTATTGCAGTAATTTGAACTCACTGGAGCCATATTATCATTTTTGTTGCTTTGTCCAAAAGCAGATTTAAACCAGAATAGTTACTGTTTTTAATACTTTACTGCTAAGATCAAATTTATGATTTTTACTTACTTTACTTAAAAACTTAGTAAAATTTTTAAGTACCTACCTACATGATTATTATTTTTAAACAACTAAATGGTTATTATTTTTAAGGAACTCTCTTCAAAATAATTTGAATTTGATTTTGAAATATTTTAATGGAATGAGTTGAACATGAATCATGGGCTTGAATGGACACAACAGTAGGCAGGAAGAAACAATAAACATTGTTTAAAATAGGTAGACTTCATAAACATTTAAATTGGTTTCAAAAGTCTGACTCGTTGTTTTTGCTATTGCTTAAAATATAATTCTTGAACATATAAATTGGTTTCGCTATAGTCTGAATGTGTTTTTTTTTTTGCTATTTTAGAGGTATTTCTTCGCAGAAAAATCCAAGAAAGGTGAGGGAATTCTTGATTTATATGTTGGATTACATACCTGTACACTGTTCGCTGATATTTCTCAATTTATAAACTGTAAAACACAGTTGGACAATTTTAAAGCTGCAGACAATACATTTTAAGATTTTTAACTTAATCAAAACAAAAGGTGATCAACGAAAAAACTTTAGACATAATCTTACTAATCTGTGGAAAAAAATAAAAGTAAACTTTGTTTCGGACGTCCGAAGCACAGATTAAGAGTGAAAAAAAAACCACAGATTAATAAATTACCTTTGCACTGATTGAGGTATTTAATATTTGCAGTTGTCAGGTATGGTGAGTAGTAAAGGTGAAAAAAAATAAAAATACTTTGTTTTGTGCGGTGTGGTGGAAAAGAAACATTTTTAGGGTTCCGTAGCCTAATGGCAAAAATTGGAACCCTTACAGTTTCGTCAAGTCTGTCTGTCTGTCCGTCCGTATATCACAGCCATTTTATTCTGTAACTATAAGCATTAAACTGTTGAAATTTGGTAGAAAGATCTCCTGATAACCGCTTACCAATTCTCATACAAAAAATAAAAAATAATGACAACTAGGGGGGGCTCCCATACATGAAACTACATATAACCAAAAAAAATTTTTTTAGTCAAACCTATGTGTGTGTCTATGGATAGGTCTTTTAAAATGACATGAGGTTTCTAACACCATTTTCTTTTAAAGTCTAACGTTTCATAGCTAGACGCTTCCAAAGTGGTAAAATGGGCGTCCCGCCTGTCTAACTTCTAAGTGTAAATTTTGAAAAAAATATATAATGTAGATCTTAACAAATACTTTCAATGAAAATTGGTTTGGACGAGATCGAAGTCGAACTAGTAGTTTTTGAGATATAGCATGTTTTCAACAACCGCAAACATAATTTTGTACTTCATACAAACACTATGAAAAACAAAGTTATATTTGCAGTCAAAAATGTTGTGGTATTTTACTAAGTAGAAGTTAGTGGATTCCCTAATTCAGTTAAAGTTGGCACGGAACCCTCAGTGCGCGAGTCCGACTCGCACTTGGCCTGTTTTTTTTATGTCGCAAGTATATTGCACGATTCTGCCGTTTACATTCAGCGTTGTTGTCTGTTTAAAAACCCGCTTGATGCCGCAGCTTTTTTTATATTTTATACAATAGTATAATTTTTCATTTACATCAAATTAAGCTGCTTACATACGAGTAATGCACGGCATATTGAAGAACATAGTGCTGGTTTCTGCCACGGGACAGGTCTCACTCGTATGTGCTCATTTAACATCATCGATCAGGTATTATGAGTGACTAAAGTTGGGCAGGGTAAGTAATAAAACGGTAAGTAATAAAAAAACGAAAATTCATGGTAAAAATCTCTTTTTTTACGAAATGGCGGTAAAATACTCAGTTGCTATTTTAATTATTTTAACTTTAATTCAAACGGTTGTTGGCGGTG
The DNA here is from genome assembly GCA_963924145.1 of Pyrausta purpuralis. Classification (NCBI taxonomy): domain Eukaryota; kingdom Metazoa; phylum Arthropoda; class Insecta; order Lepidoptera; family Crambidae; genus Pyrausta; species Pyrausta purpuralis. The sequence goes on from OZ001644.1 coordinate 6,913,806, forward strand.
CTGATGGTAGAAAAAACTTAAAAAATGATTATTTTTTACGTTACTTGGGTAACCATATAAAACAGGAAACAAATATTCGTGCGCGTTGCGTGAACTTTTAAACGGCATTTACCCATTCGCGCTCGCTTCTCGCCTCGTCATTGACGAAATATTCGTGCACGAGAGCTGACGTGAGCTTGCTGTTTACACATTATCATCATCATCATTATCAGCCAAAAGACTTTCACTGCTGAACATAGACCTCCCCTACGGCTTTCCTCAGCGACTGGTTGTGAGCGGTCTGCATCCAGTTTGATCTTGCGAACTTTACAAGGCCGCCCAGTGCCACTTGAGCTTACTGATTCGAAGGGATATGTCCGTTACCTTAGCTCTTCTACGTATCTCCTCGTTTCTGATTCGATCTCGTAGAGAAACACTGAGCATAGCCCGCTCCATCGCTCATTGTGTGATTTTGAGTTTATTTATGAGGCCCATAATTAGAGACCATGCTTCGGACCCGTATGTCATCACTGGTAACACACACTGGTTGAAGACTTTTGTCTTCAGACACCGAGGTGATTGAGATGTGAAGACGCTCTTGCGCAGTTTCCCTAACGCTACCCAGCCGAGTTGGATTCGTCGATTGACCACTTTCTCAAAGTTTGACCTACTTAATTGGATCCGAGGTAGACATATTCGACGAAAATCTCGAGAGTTGATTTCCCAACAGATATGGAGTAGAAACAACACGGGAACTTGACATAATTTTCGTCTTTTCCATGTTCATTTTAAGACCTACTTGTTGGGTTACTCGGTCAAGCTCTTCGATCATAGTGACAAAATCATCCAGCGTGTTTGCCACAACGACTAATCATCGGCAAATGGGAGGTGTGTTATATATTCCCCATTGACGCAGATGCCGGATTCTTCCCATTCAAGATTTACGACGCCTTCAAGAGGCGTATAAGTAATCTGTGATGGGAGTGCCCCAATGATCGATATTGGGACCGTTGTTGTTTCTGATATATATGTTACGGCTAATAGCCGAAGGGCGGCTACACCTAGTTTTAGCCGGCTAAAACTAGGTGCAGCCCGCCACATGCGGTTAAACTTAGGTATATCCTACTTACCTTCGGTCACAACTAGGTTTAGCCTTCATTATAGCGGCTAGAACTAGGTACTGCCGCACACTGGTGGTTATACTTAGGTGTATCCTATTTATCATCGGCTAGAATAAGGTTTTCAGTTCAGTTGTTTTAAGATTATAATATTGCGTTTCCCAATTGATTCGATTACATGGAATAAAAAAAACACAGGGATGTTTAAGTGTCATTTATTATTTGACAGGCAAAATATATCTTTTAACAAAAAACTAACAGAAATAAACATAAAAAAATAAAGTTTTACTTTTTAACTATGAAAAAATCAACTAAGTCTTTGTTCTTTTCTCTCATATTTTTATGTTAAAACAAATAGGATAAGTTTTTTACTCAGTTTTATTTATACAAAAATTAACAAACTCTCAAATATGTTAGTATCACTTATTTGAACACTTAGAGACATTTAGAGTTACACAAAATACTATAATAATTATATCATAACTTTAGAGAATTATTGGAAAATATTTTACATATTTTCGTATCTCGCTGGAAAATATCTTTTAAGGAAAAAAGACGTTATTTTAAGTAATTGAAACACAAAATATTATAAATCTTCTCTTCATAAACTAACAGAACAAGACATCTTTGGCGCAAAGATAAAAAAATAAACATAAGAAATAAAGTTTTACTACTTAACTAAAAATCTAATCAATCAGGAAACGCAAGATACGAATCTCAAAATAAAACCAAAATCCTTAAATGAACTGAAAACCTAGTTCTAGCCGATAATAAATAGGACGCACCTAAGTTTAACCACCAGTGTGCGGATGTACCTAGTTCTAGCCGCTATAATGAAGGCTAAACCTAGTTGTGACCGAAGGTAAGTAGGATACACCTAAGTTTAACCGCATGTGGCGGGCTGCACCTAGTTTTAGCCGGCTAAAACTAGGTGTAGCCGCACTTCGGCTATTAGCCGTAACATATATAAATGACCTTCCGTACTTTGTCGATGATGTATGTGAAATAGTACTGTTTGCAGATGATACTTCCCTAATTTTTAAGACTCCAAGGGCCAAAGAATCTTTCGACGATGTAAATGGAGCTTTTTCACAGGTGCTTCATTGGTTTACCGTTAATAATTTAGTGAAAACCAAATGCATAAAATTTATCTCTTTTATAATATTCTCTCTAATCTCTTTAATAAAATTTCTTCTCTTCAAAAAAGTCTCAACGCAGATCATGGTCATATCCACTAAAGCAATTAAGTGTATCAAAAATGTAATAGCTGAGAAATTACATTGTTCTGTTGCGATGACTCGCAATTCATCCACCATCGTCTGCATCAACGTTTCTTTTCCGCTTTCTTACGTAAGATATTAAATTATTTGAACAAACTAACGAGGTACAGAGCGCAAGCTGTAGCTAATATAACGTTCGGCATGTTCATTTGCAACAGTGCCTATATATTATACTAGCGGTCCCCCGCGACTCCCCTCCCGTCGCAGCGTCATGTTTTATATCCTTAAGCCTTTCTCGATAAATAAGCTATACAACACAGAAATATTTTTTCAAATCGGTCCAGCAGTTCCTGTGCTAAGCGCGTTCAAACAAACAAACTCTTCAGCTTTATAATATATTAGCGCAAGCGCACGTTGTACTTAAGCTGCGAACATTATTTTGGTGCGGAGTTATGTTAAAACTGTCATAGCTCCTAAGATATTTATTGAAATCAAATGATATAAAGGGCAACTTGGTTCTAAATGAAATGCTCGTGATGATGAATGTATTTATTTTGATAAGAATAATACCTGTGTGTATAATACACCTCTAAAAATGGTGCATTATTTTTTTACAAATTTATTAACATAAAAAAGGTTGTAGTAAGTCAACCATAAAAGATAGACATATGCTGTCGCGGACTTTATTATAGAACTTTTAATGTTGAACAATCCTGTCATACATGATTTTTGTGTAACTTAAGCGGTTTCCGCCATAGGTTTCCGCAGCGTATGCAGCGGAAGCTCTCAAAAGGAATATCTTTCTCCCGTTTTCGCAACATTTGTCATTTCTGCTGTGGTCTTATGAGTCGTATCTTTATGTTATATAGCCTAAAGCCTTCCTCGATAAATGGACTATCCAACGTAAAAAAATTTTTCAAATCGGGCCAGTAGTTTTTGACATTAGCGCGTTCAAAAGCGTTATAGTATTAGTATAGATGATTATTGTCGTGAATTGTGAACAGCAAGCTCGCGGCAGCACTCGTGCGCGAGTGTTTCGTCGAACGTCTCGTCGAGCGACAAGCGAGTCGCGATCGCACATGTCTAAATCACGGTAATGTTATCTATACAGTATTGTAAATCGGCCGACTCTTTGTAATAAATACCTACAGCCGCGCGGTACCCAAACGTGCGATAGAGCTGCCTGCCCGTCTCCAGCATTTTCATTACAATTGCCTACTTTGTGTTTCCATTTAGTTTTGTGATTGTAAATATACTTTTTTTTATATAAACAAAATATTTTGTGGATTGAATAGGAAGTATTCAATAAAATGCGTGTTATTTTTTAATTGGTAGATTTAATTAAAAAACATTTTTATGTTTAAATGACAAATCGGTCTTTTAAATTAATTACCGAAAATTATTTGCGCCTCGACTGAGACGTACGGAATGCTTTATTATTAAATGTTAAAGTATTAAAGAAACATTCTAATATAAAGCTTCAACAAAAAATCATACAACTCAAAACAGCACAATATATCCTATTCATCATATTAAATTGTACTTGAACATATTTTTCGAGAAAGTAATCGCGCGGCTATTGTTAAAAATAACGCACCGTCCGTTCGTCACTGACTGTGGCACAGTCAGCCATACTCTTACTAATCTGTGGCACAGTCGCAACTGTCTGCGTGCCGATAGAGGTGGACGTTCAAACGAAAAGCGCTTAATTAAGCATGCTTATTTTAATAAGTGGAAAAGCATGCTTTCAATTTAAGTCGAAACATGCTTTTTACTTTTTGTTAATAAGCAAGTTGTATGTCCTGCCATCTATCGTGATCTGGAATGAACTTACTAAAAGCAATGTTCCATTTCATTTTGGCGTGTTACGTGCGTTGTTGTGGCGGCATTTTCTACAGCAACTAAAATGTATAGCAAGCAACCCATACAACTTTATTTGTTTGGTTATGCTTTTAAAAATTTTAAACGTAACGAAACTTAAAAAAGCAGTTTAATTAAGCAGTGCGCTTTTTCCTTTTGCAGAGTAAACTTGTGTCGCTCAATTTGTTCGTTTGTTATGTAAAGTGCACAACTTTTGCTTCTTCTGCTTTTTTCGTTGTAAACTACTATACATTGTTGATATAAATACGGTTTTGGTGGTGGTTTGTGTAAATAAAACTTTGTCAATTTAATATTGAACTATAAATTTTAGGGTTGTATATGTAAATATAGAAATGTCGAGAAATAGTAATAATATGATTTGGGACTACTTCCACAGACATGTAGAGAACAAAATTTGAGAATGTAATATGTGTAAAACAACATTTATTTTAAATCTACAATTACAAATCTGAAACAACATTTGAAAATAAAACAAAGTGTACCTATATAATGAGTATTTATCGCGTAGTTTAGCGCGGCCCGGCAGCAGCTCTGACCGCTTTTAGCAAACACAACGCAACACACACAACGCAGCAAGCATTTCACTTCAACGATTTCCAAACGTGACAAACAAAAAGCGTTTTTTTAAGCACGCTTATTTAAATAAGTACACCGTTTAAACGTTTAAAATTTTTAAGCAGTTTTTTCCACCTCGCCGCCGAACGGTGCCGAAATCGAGGCGCGTAGGTATAGCTCGCGTTTCGTGTGTTTGTATGAAGTTGAAATACTGTCAAATCAAATCAAAAAATATTTATTCAATTTAGGACCCAATATGCCACTTATGAACGTCAAATGTACAGTGAAAAATAAAATAAAAATAATTGTGCCCTGAAGGAGCCGAATCATGTCTCCTTATCTTTTGGGCCCTACCAGCGCTTCGAGACAGAACACAGACAATTAGGCAAGTATAGATAACATTACCGCCATTACCGTGTCTAAATGCCGGGGTAGAATAATGAATACACTTTAGTAGGCAGAGAAATAATATATGATTAATTGAAATAGAAATAGACTAGCGAGCCAACACAGAGAAAATCAAGGTCATATGTCGGTCGGTAGACAGTACCTACAATGAGATTGTACGTACTTACGGAGTGACAGATTGATTCCTATGAGTCAGATAAAAAAAACTATGTCAAAAAAATAGAAGCAGGCAGCGGCTTCTACGCGATTTTTCCCTCAAAATTATTTTTGTACAATAAATACCTACGTGGATCATACGGAAATTCGATTTCTACATAATATCAGATGGTATTTATACTTATGTTACAGTAATTCTAATTTTACTGAAACTGTACTTATTGGCTTGATACAGGAACAGGTTACATCCTTTTTATATCAAACATTCCTTGACTGTCAGTTTTCGATCTTTCTATTTTCTGGTATTACTCTTGAATCAGAGAGTTGGAATAGGTAAAATTATTTTTACTGATGTATTGGCGATTACTATTTCACAGATCCTCAATGAATGAGCATAAGTTACTATGGCGTTTCCTCAAAGTTTGTCCGTGGAGCAAGTCCGTCAGATTTTGAACGAGGTGATCGAAGCCCTGGAGAGTTCTGATTACGCGCCGAAACTTGACGAGGCTAAGGAGGCGGCTGGCAATGAGATGTTGAAGATGATGCAGATTGTCTTCCCCATTGTGGCGCAGATTGAAATGGAGACTATCAAACATCACGGATTTAGCAATACTAGAGAAGGTAAATATTGAAATCAACAAAATGTTATTAGCTTGGTACATGCTGAAAGTGCACACACTGCTAACTAGGCCCTATAGGGTAGGGTGTATACACAAATAATCATTATTATTTTTATCCTTAATGCTTCAACACCCAAGCGGTTGCAGGCAACCACATAACAATAGAATATCTATTATGTCTCGTTTACATACGCTTGAGGAATTTACTAGCAGTACCATCAAACTTTGTTTATCCCCGACCTCATTGTTTAAATAGATATTTAATATATTATTCAGGACAGTGACAAACCTAACAAAGTAATAAACCATTAAAATCTGATAATTGATCCAGCTGTTCATGCATGATGTGTTGAAGAAGGAAAAAAGTATTTATTTTATGCATCCTTAATAATATGAAAAGTCCATTATTATAAGGTTTGTTCTTTTCTTCTAGTTATGAATACAGTGTTTTGTATGTCATAGAATTTTGCTTCATATTATATGAAACAACAATGGTGGTAATGAACTTGAATTTTTTCTGTTGTGAACACTTTGAACAAATAAGCCAAAACATAAGGGATATAAAGATAAAACATAGGTATAGAAAGCAAACAGCTTTACAAATATTGTGAAATATAAATCATAATTGTTTCTGTAGGTCTGGTACAGTTCACTCAGTTGATCCGCAAAATGGAGAGTGTTGACGGTGAGGTTGCCCGACTCCACAGCCAGATCCGGAGCCACTACCTGCCTCCTGTCTCCATTAGCTCTACAGTGGATACTTCACTTTAGGTAATAAGATGGGATTTTCATTATTAGAAAATAGTGTGTAAATAACATACCTATTTAATGTCTTACTTTAATTTCAATTATACATTTAGAATCATCATATTTTGAGATAATTTTTCATTTTTATAGTTATAATGGTCTTCCCAAATTGTGCACCTTTGTAAAAGTTGTTTTTGGCTCTCCTGTAAGACCATGGTTTGCCCGTTATGTACTCTATACTTCTGGAATTGATATGTGGAGTGAACAAGTTAATTCAGAGAAAGTAACTAAGGTTTGATCCACTGTCTTCTGATTTCTGTAATAAAAAATTAGCATATCTCAACGGTAACAAAAAATTTTGATAAAATATTTCTAAATCTTTTCTTCTTACAATGGTAATTCTGCATTAGTTTACTATTTCAGTGGTGTATAAATATTGTCTGTACATAATTTAAACTTTGCCCATCTTCATGAATATATCATCTTTGCATATTTTATAGATACAGCGTAAACTGAAGGAGACCAAAAACAAAAACCATACCGTAGTGTTCTCACTTAAACATGTATTTATGTTAATTGTATAATTTGTAGTCAATTTCTTAGATGAGTGAGTGAAATGATAAAAAAATCATGTAAGTGATAGTTTTGTAGGCAATTATTTTAAAACTATTGGTCCCTCGCGACTGTCGCGCGAAAATTTGTGCAGTGCCTAATACCTGTTTTAAAACTAGTGGTCCCTCACAACAGTCTATGCGTTTTGAGTTTGCCACTTCAAAAAAAAGATTTTTAATTTGTGCAGTGCCTAAATCCTGAGATAAGCACATTCAAACAAACAAACTCTTCAGCTTTATAATATTAGTATAGATGTATAATCTTGGTTATGGGTTGGACTGACTTTCAACAGAATTTCCTTGTTCTTGTATCTAGTGATAGAGTTCTTATATTTTGGTAACCTTGCATGCATTTATGTAACACTTCGAAAGTATTAATATAATAATAAAATATTTTCTAAAAACACTTTCTTTTGCCAAATTACCTGCTTAATTAGATTCATGAATTGTTTCTCATATAAAAACTACCAATTCAATTTGATTTAATGAACATAAATTCCTTATTATCCTAATACATAGGGCATTGGGCCTCCAGGGAGTACATGACCTATTTACTTAATGATAGTCACATTACTTTATTATTGAAAATAAGGCTTTTACTAAAAGAACTGCCAACTGCACATGTAGTACCTTGGTATGTATGATTATATCAAAATGTTAACATTAGATAAGATAAAGGTAAGTAGACATTCTAGTTTAATACATCTCACCTCCGCAGGTGTCTCATCTCAAGAGAATGACTTTAATTTCATTAAGTTATAAATTTATTTAATGATCTAAAACAAATCACTAAATGAAATTATTTCTCAAACTCAACTGTATAATGTAAATTTTTGTTAGAATATCAAATCATTGTATTTATGTTAGTTTAATAGGCTAAATAACCTTTCTGTATTATGTTTTTCACCCATAATATTTAAATATAGCATTTAAATAAATGGTTCCTTTTATTTAAAACTTTTTCAGGTCTACATCCAGTGATGACAAGAATCTCAAGATCATCTCAAAGATGTTACATAGGAGAAAGATATATAAACTCATACTGTGCGCGTGTGTTGTGTTAGCCGTGTGCTATTTCTTTGGAATAAACGATTATTTAAACACGAGGGACTTCGAAGATAACTTTGACTACCCGCTCAACGTTGACATCAAACCACTGACGCAAGAAGTGCTTGCGGGGAGGAAACCAAACGTGCAACCGATCAACTATTACCCATACAGGTTCCTCACCAACACAGGAAAATGCAACACTATAGAAAAGCTGGACCTATTCATCGTAGTCAAATCCGCACTAGACCACTTCGGCCACAGGAACGCCATCCGTGCCACTTACGGCCAAGAGAATGCCATACCGGGTCGCATCATCAAAACCTTGTTTTTCCTAGGCATTGATGATAAGTATCCGAAATCGGAAACGCAGAGGAAAATCGACGGAGAGATGCAAATGTATAAAGACATCATCCAGATAGACTTTCGCGATGATTACTACAATAACACGATAAAAACCATGATGTCTTTTCGGTGGTTGTATGAGCATTGCAACACGGCCGATTACTATCTGTTTACGGATGACGATATGTACATATCAGTGAATAATGTGTTCGATTATGTTAATGAAGAGGCATTTCCTACGAGCGTTGCACCTGGTGAGACAGATCTGTACACTGGGTACGTATTCCAGAGTACTCCGCAGAGGTTTCGTACGAGCAAATGGCGTGTGACGTTGGAGGAGTACCCGTGGAACAGATGGCCGGCTTATGTGACCGCCGGAGCTTACCTCGTCTCTAACAAGTCAATGAAGAAGATGTACGCGGGTAGTTTGTTTGTAAAGCACTTCAGGTTCGATGATATCTACTTGGGGATTCTGGCGAAGAAGGTGGGGATAGTTCCGAAGCATTGTAATCGTTTCTATTTTTATAAAAAGAAGTATGTTAAAGAAAGCTATAAAGACGTGATCGCGTCACATGGATACGACGATCATGATGAGTTGATCCGTGTGTGGATCGAACAGAATAATATATCCAGGGGTTGATTTAAAATGTAATTTAATTTAGGTAAGAATATCAGGATGAATAGATCTTTTGTTACAACTGGGATGAAATAGCTATAGAATTTGTATTAACTTACTTACTGTATGAATACCTACAAATAATGCTGTTTCATATGTCATTGATTTTTTCCAGTGATTTTGTTCTAATTTTGCTCAATAAGGCTAGGTATTGTATTATTTATTTCCAACCTAAAAGACTGACTCTTGTAAACAGGATGGAGTCTTGCAATATTAAGTTAGCAATATAATACTAATTGTAATGATTGATCAGTAATAGTACCGTTTATGAAACTATGTAGGGTCTAACAAAATTAACTGCATTCCTTCCTGGGGCTAATTCTGACCCTCAAATACAACAACTTTTTGTATTGGAACAACATCGTAATTCCAAAAATTGTTTTCACTTACCCATACTAGAGTGCCGATCAGCTGATTGTAGTTTGTATGGAGAAGTAAAAAAAACTGGTTTTCGATGTTGGTCCCATACAAAAAGTTGTTTTATTTTAGCAACAGAATCACCACCGTGAAGAAATTAATCCCTGTTTTTCGCAATTAGTGTATGTGGATGATGAATCCATTGAATTCAGATATTTTAGTTAAAGATGATGATTGCATTTTGATTTCAGGTGATTGTGTTAAATCATTTTATATTGAAAGACTAACTGATTGTGTGCATATTAAGTTTCTTCAAGTTTCATAGATAACATTCAAAGTTACAGTTTAACGATTGTTTTTTTCTGCAGGCAGAGGTTCCAAATCGTACCATTGAAAAATCTATGTAAATTTGTATGAAAATATTTCTTACGTGAATTTTGTCAATATCTTTTATGATGACACTTTTAAGAAAGATAAGGTATAAGCATTATAGTATGTCTGGTAATGATTTCCTATTACGTACTTATTTATAAAAAAAAAAACTAACATATTGGTAATACAATAATTGGTACAACTTTATAGGTGTATAAAGATTTATTTGGTAATCTCAACAATTGTACAGGTACTATAATAAAGGTAACTTTTGTATACATATACCGTCTTTTGTCATAATATTATAATACACTTATCCCTAAAACTAAAAATTGTACACATGCAAATGTACAATCAACACATCTTCTTAATTCATAGTGGAGTTAAAATATTCGGGTTGCACACAACTTGTTAAATTAATTCAAATAATATTATTTATTTTTCGTCTAAAATATTGCAATTGTCAACTCATAGCCGTTTCCGCTATATTTATTTGTAAACACTTAACTAAATGACATGGATGAAAATGGTCCCTAAAGGTGAACGCACACTTATCCGAGTCGAACGAAACGAATTTTAGATTTCCTCATGAAACCTCGCACACTTCCCCGCGTCGAATCGCCCTTATCTGGAGAGAAGAAATCCCAGATAAATTCGGATGACCAGATTCGGTGCGGCTGATGCGGTCGACTTGGACGACTCGCCGGGTTTTAAATGTAAAATCTTCATTCTCACTCCTACCTTAACTGTCACACATAGTCATATCTCATGATTGTTTCGACGCGTTCAGCTCGGATAAGTGTGCGTTCACCCTAAAACTTTTGTCCTACATTCAAACATGACTAATAAAATACGTATTTGTCAAACTGTTCAACTTAGAGTGCCAGTTTTCCTTGCACTAAAACTTATGATTACATAATCAACTACCCAACAATTGTGATAATAGAGAGAAACCAAACACAGAAAAATTCTCCATATTACAATGTGTTCTTTAATTGTTATCATTTTCTCAGTGTACGAGAAATTGAGGATTAACTTATTGCTAATAATATACCAAATGCAGACTTTCCTTGAGCAAATAGGTAATCCATGGAATTATTTCGTGAAAGATTATTACTAACACAACTAGCATCACTGAGTGTAATTTCATCCATAGAGTATTGGTTATTTTGGTCCCAAAGCCTTCGAGTGGATGTTCACATTTCAGACTAACCAAGCTTCTCGCCCATGCCAGCACGATGGTATATGTGATAGGAACGAAAAGCTAGAAAAATAAAAGCAACGTTTACTCACACAATTTTGTTTTGGACTACCAAGATTCTATAAAAAGACATTGACGAGGACATAAATTTCTGAATCTTATATTCATTCAAATAAGGTCTTTTTTATTGAGGTGGATGTGCAACTTGTTCACCAATCTTCAGTGTAGAGTCCTTTACATTTGCCATCTTGTTCACAATTAGATACGGGCCTGAATCGGCGCCTAGCTCTTTCTTTCTGTGTATCTACTTAAAGTGCGCCATGCATCTTTTGGCCGACTGTGACAAACAGAACTAACACTGTCATCTTCAAAAATGAGGTTGCTAGATCTACTGAAGCAATCTCCCCAATCTTCCAGGCGATTTTCCAATTGTTTCTGTTTTATTTTCACATTTTTTTGTGTGAACTTTAAAAATACCGTAGTTCAAATAAACTCTTTCAATAAAGTTATAACTCTCAATGGTTTTTATTGATTATACAATTGCTTTGCGTTGAAAATCAGTGGAACATTCATGATACAAACGTACATACCTACTTATGCTGCTTTAAATTAGTACCCTGTTCTTTAATTTTGCCGGTAATAAAATCGTTAAACAGCTTTCTAAACTCCTTAAATCAAGGGAAATTTTTATATTGGCTATCCTGATTAAATGCTAGTTCCCTGTCAACTGTCAATGTCATCTATCGGCCAGAAGAGAATCGCTAGTCTAGAGTAGCTTAGAAGAAGGAACGTCACAGTACAATTACCTTACTTATTCGCCGCGTCCAACTCCTTGAAAACATAAGTGATCTTCATGATGGCGAGCCACAGCGCTTCGTCGTCGATGTCATGGTGGAGCGTGAACCGAATCGTCTTGCTGTTGAACGATATGCCTTTCACTATGACACCTTCGTCGTCGGGCGTCTTGCAGTCGCCCTGAAACAGAAGATATTCAAGGAACATAGATTACAAAAGTGAAATGTTTTACATTATATTTTATCAGGGGCGTAGCGTGCTTTAGTGGGGCCCTGTATAAAAACTTGTTATGGGGAAGGGCCCCCCCATAACAAGTTTTTATACAGGGCCATCATCAGCATCATGTATCCGCAAACGCAGAATAAAATACACTTCTTCAGAACAATGGCCGTTTTATTCACTGATTCATAAGTACACACCAATAATTACACAGAGTTTCAGCTTATCCTCTATTTTATCTCAAATCAAAAGACACACTGAGCCTCGAAACATTCGTTTTTATCTAGGTTAGGCCCTTCCACCGACCACATATTTTCATATCCGTTTCCTATTTTAAAATATTTTATTCATTTAATTTAAGTTCAAACATCCGTTTCCTCAGACTAAAACATTTTTAAAATTAATCTTGCAAGTTCCGGTTAAAAATAGATTGATCTACTTAATTTAAACAAAACACAATTTTGCCGACATTTCCGTTTCCAAACCAAAATTGCTAAAATATTTTAGCTGCAATTTCAACATCCGTTTCCTTGATGAATAGAATTAATTTAAATAATATAAATACACTTACTTTTAACGGCACTTCCGTTTCAAATGAATTACTAAAATATCAATACATTGAGACCACGAAATAAATCAATATTTTAGGGTATTTGTTACAACTGCTTACCTTCATATACTAATTTACAAAATAATCTTACATTCGGCCTTTCCTGACATAAGTTTGTCCTCAAACTTTAAGCTTACGTTCTTAACTTAATTAAAATCTCTAACCTAAGATTAACACTTCCATAAAATACATATATCTTGATTATTAACAATGTAACATACTTGCATACAAGTAAAATTGATTTTAGTAGTTAGTAGCTCTACAGGAAAAAAAAAACAACATTTTAATCAAACCATAACAATAACAAGGTACCTTATAACACGACAAATTTTTTTTTGATTATCTCAATGATTGGTGGTTCTATCGACACCTTCAAAATAAGTCTAAGTGGATCTATCGACACTTAGAATCGAATATCACCTTCTGTTCAGTGGGTCTATCGACACTCAACAGAATGGGAGTGAACACTTATAGTCACCTTTGAGTGGATCTGTCGACACTCAATCTCAAGAGGTGGATCTATCAACACCTAATATTATATCTTAAGTGGGTCTATCAACACTTAATCGCTGTAACCATTCAAAGGTGGATCTATCGACACCTGCTTTTCTATATACACTTATATAACAATAAATTTTCAATTATACTATATAATGTAATCACGCTACAATATTCCTTTTTATTATTCCTAATCTGATCCATCTCTTAAACCAATGCAACATAACCTTCATGACAACATAGTGACAATATAAACAATTGTTAAACTGGTACTTCAGTCAGATTTATCAGAATCAGAGGAAGTTTGGAAAGCAATACTAATCCAAGGTTTCATTCTGTCTGCCGCCCACACATTACAATAATGCCTTTGCGTGATAGAAGAGCCCTTTATGCTAGATACCTCGTACCTATCGTTTTCCAAAACCTTGGTTACTTTGAATGGTCCTGAAAATTTTGGCAAAAGCTTTTTACTTTTGCCATCATTATGTGGTGTTGGTTTAAGTATCTTAACGAGGTCTCCTACCTTATATTCCCTTGCTTTGATTTTGTTTTTGTCATACCTATGTTTTTGTAAAATTTGGTCTTTCTCAATATGTGCACTTGTCTCCTCCCTAATTTGTTGTATATCATTTAAAGAACGCGTGTCGTCTAGAATATTAGCAAATAAATTATCTCCCCTACTAAGCAATTGTATGCCAAATAACACCTCTGACGGCGCCTTACCTATTCCTTTGTTGAGCGTGTTGTTAAGCCCCCATTGTAGTTTCCCTATAGCCTTATCCCAGTTTCTTTCACCTAATTTATCTGTATATGCTGTTAAACTATCAAGTATTGTCCTATTATACCTTTCGACCTGGCCGTTGGCGCGAGGTGATGAAACGGCATTTAAAATGTGGCGTATTTTATTGTTACTACAGAAAGTTTTGAATTCGTACGAGGTAAATGAAGTCCCTTGATCAGATATAAGTCTATTTGGAAAACCGAATGTTGAAAATATTTCTTCTAAGGAATTGATAGTCTGTCGTGTTTTAAGATTTTGAAGTGGCTTTATCAAACAGAACTTGGTAAATGAGTCAACTAACACCAGAAGATATGAATAGCCTTTACTGCTCTTAACGAAGGGACCTAAGTGGTCGATATGTACAGTATCAAATGGCCTGTCCACCTTGTGAATTGGGTGCAATAACCCCTCTTTGGGTCCAGCTGGTTCCTTACTATATGCGCACTCAATACACGATCTTACATATTTGGTAATGAAGCGCCTCATTTTAGGAAACCAAAAATCTTTCTGTATTTTTGCTAGAGTTTTCTCGACACTGAAATGACCAATATCATCATGATTAAGTTTACAAATTTGAAACCTCGCACTCTTGGGTACCACCCATTTGAGTTGGTCATTAATTTTACGGTACAACCTATTGTTTTTAATTTGATAATTATTTTTAATATCTATTACATCAGAAAGATTTTTGTCTTCCAAAATAGCTCGGATGCGTTTCATTTCAGTGTCATCTAATTGTATACTCAAAAGCCAGTCCTCTTGTGATATGTGCAGAACCATGGGATTGATTCGACTCAGGGCGTCGACATGGGCCATAGTATTCCCGGGTTTATAGACAATATCGAAATTGTATTCTTGTAATATGATCCACCAACGTGCGATTCGAGGGATAAGATCCCTTTTAGTAAAAGAAGCCCTCAATGCATTGCAGTCCGTAACTAATGTAAATTTAACGCCTAAAAGGTATACGCGAAATCGTTGCAAGGCAGCTACTACGGCTAGCGTTTCAAGCTCGTAAGCGTGATAATTTTGTTCATCATGCGTAGTTTTCCTACTAAAATATGCAATGGGCTTCAGTGGGGATTCCTCGTCATCTTTCTGCATAAGAATTCCACCCAGCCCATGCTTGCTAGCGTCAGTGTGTAAGACTGTAATTTTCATAGGGTCGTATATTCCTAACAAAGGTCTTTGTATTAATGAGTCTTTGAGGTCTTTAAATGAATTTTCCTGTTCCGGCCCCCATTGCCATGGAACATTTTTCCGAGTCAGATCAGTAAGTGGCCTTGCAATAGTCGCGAAGTCTTTAATAAATTTCCTAAAATAGCTTGCCAGTCCGATGAACTGACGAACTTCATGGGGATTTTTCGGTATCGGAAACCTACTTACGGCGTCTATCTTTGATTTACCCGGTTTAATTCCACTTTGGCTTATTTCATATCCTAAGTATTCTAAGTTTTCTTTAAAAAAATTACATTTTTTAATATTTAAAGTCAAACCCGCTTTTTCAAATAGTTCAAATGTTTTCTCTAATCTGTCATATTCTTCATCAAAATCTTTTCCCGGTATTAATATATCATCCATGTAAGCCAAAGCGGATTTAAAACGAGTATTCCCTAGAACTTTGTTAATTGTGCGTTGAAGAAACACAGAGGGAGAATTTACTAATCCGAAAGGCATCTTTTTAAATCGGTATAATCCATCGGGAGTAATGAAAGCAGTTAGGTGTCTACAGTCTTCTTGCACTGGTATTTGATAATAACCACTAGCTAAATCTAGACTGGAAAAGTATTTATTACCGCTCAAAAGATCCAACTGATCGTCAATACGAGGCATAGGAAAGTGGTCTTTTACAGTTTTTCTATTCAAAGCTCTGAAATCAACGCATAACCGACTACCACCGTCCTTTTTTGATACCAAGATTATTGGACTAGCGTAGGAAGACGCAGATTCCTCAACTACATCATTATCGATAAGATCCTGCACCATTTCGCGAACCTTTTCTCTTTCCGAATTGCTCAAGCGATATGGCCTGTATACGACTGGGGATGGATCAGAAAGAACGATCTCCATTTGTGAGACATCTGTACATCCTAATTCCCTTAGATCTTTAGCAAAACATTTCCTATGTTTATTTATTAAATCAACGACAGAATCTTTTTGCATTTGACTAAGTGACTCATTAATATTAACCTCGTCAATAGTAATAGGTTCAAGTTCAGCATTTGATATCTTTTTGACCCTACAGATTTTATCATTGTCGTGTAAATCGCGATCTATCACTGTACGAGCTCGAGCTAGGGTAGTATGTGATTTCAAGTATAAGGGCTCGTTAGACATATTACGAACCATTACATGACATGTTCCTTCTTGCAAACTGTAAACTCCCCCTACTACACAATAACTTTTACTCCCAGTACACCTCACACTATCTTCAATTAATACCGAGCATGATATATCTTTAGATTCGTCAGAACAGGCTACTAAGTCAACACTATCTATTGAAGCATCAGAAGTAATACGTAACACAACTTTATTACTTTCAAGGTTTTGAACTTCTAGATTAGTAAATTCAGATGGAGTTTCCCGTTTAAGGAACTCCAACCTATCGCAAGTCTTAAGTACAAGCAAATCTTCACGCTCGGTAAAGTTTTGCCCTATAAGTAAAGTCTTGGATAAAAGAGAATCATCAACAACGTATGCTTCTATATCAGCGCTCACTTCACCTATACGTAAATTAAACGTAGTCCTACCAACCGGTACATATACACTATTACCAAAACCCTTAATGGTTGGCAAATTTTCTTTGTTTATTATTAAGGAACTTTTTTCGGCAAAATCTTTTCGCACTAGCGTACAGTCACTTCCAAAGTCAACAAAAGCTTCAGTTCTAATATTGTTATTAATGAGTATAGTTTTATGATATTTTAAATCAGGTTTACTAGATTCGGTAAATAGGGTTCGTTTTTCAGTATTGTTGTTATTATTATTATGATTAGTATTACGCTGTCGACATTCTGTGCTATTGTGCCCTATACGATTGCATATGCTACATTTTGTTATAGGTTTTGGACACTTAGTAGAAATGTGTCCTTTCTCTTTGCAATTATAGCAAATTATATCAGTATTGCTACGATTAGAATTTGGATTACTACGAAATCCACTTTTGTTGTCATTGGAAGTGGCAGGAGTTGATCTAGGCCTAAACTTAAAGTTAGTTTCCCTACATAAATCTTTCATAAATTTCAAGAGATCTTCTGGTTCTTGAAAACGTGCTGACGAAGCACTCGCCCTAATCATCCTATCATCTATGCCATGTATAAGGCAGTCTACTGCCTTTTTTTTATCAATACCGCAAGAGTTTAATAATATCATTTTGTCATAGTAATATTCATCAAAAGGCTCTCCCATTTTCATACGTCGCTCTAGCATATCTGTTAATAACGCTCCAAAATTGCTTTCGGACGGGAACGCTCGTATGAGTCTTTCCTGCCATTCAGACCAAGTCATCACAATAGATTGTAGCCCCTCATACCATTTCCTAGCATTCCCACCTAATTTAGGTAACGCGTAATGAGCAGTTTGTTCATCTGACCAATGATAAATCTGAGCACACTGGTTAACTTTCGCTAGCCAGTTTTCTATTCTTTGGTTTTTTTGTGATGGATCAAATATAGGTATAATATTTCTATCATAATTGACCTGACTACTACACTTAGTTAAGTTCTGTAATAGCTGAGAGAAATCATGTACATTCAAAGACATATTAATATTATGTGGGTTTACATTACTTGCATTTGCTTGATTGTTGTCAATTTTCCCTGGTCCGGCTGACGACTCCGCTGCAGCTGTCCCGCCTGAAGTGTGATGTCCTTGCGCTGACAGTTGCAGCTCGGAGGCTCCTGCCGGCATTGCAGCTGGCTCGGCTACCACAGGAACTTCAATGTCAGCGATGAAAGTCCTTTGTTCCTGGAATTGTCGGGTGATCATATCATTATCTTTAAATATTATTATATAGGAGACCAATTAATGATGAAGACTTGTTAGACTTTATAAGGTATA
The DNA here is from genome assembly GCA_963924145.1 of Pyrausta purpuralis. NCBI lineage: Eukaryota > Metazoa > Arthropoda > Insecta > Lepidoptera > Crambidae > Pyrausta > Pyrausta purpuralis. The sequence continues at coordinate 6,932,061 of OZ001644.1, forward strand.
GAATAGAGAAAAGTAAATTGAACAAAAGTGAAAAAGATTTCTTTTAAACGCAAAATAAATGGTTAAATTAAACTTTTAAATTATACTAAAACAAGCGACTATGAAAAGAAAGAATAAGTTTTGTATACCACTGTTTGTACAAATAAGAGGGACAGAAAGAAAAAAAAAACTTTTTGTAATAAGTTAGGCAGGTACATACCTACAAATAGATTTAAGCAAAATTACTTAACTAGCCAGGCATAGATATTCACCAACGTTGATCAATTGCAGACCAAAATACTGAGTCATGATTGTTTTCAAATACATTTAGGAACAAAATAAGAAAAGATATATGTGTAATGGGTTATTAAGGAGAAAAAAAAATCCTTAGATTAAAATATTACATTTATCTCATTGTTAGCTTTCATGGAACAAACTTTTTTTTTTGTAAAATAGAAATAATAATTAGTAGCTGAACATGCCTTCACCAAAAGTGTGTGTGATTACTCAAAGTTTTAAGAATGCATGATACTCGCCTGGTTTAAGATTCTGCCATCTCTTGTCACTGATGTACTGGTACGATGAATGCTCTCCTGGCTTCGACTGCTCCTTTTTCTGTGCTCCACAGACTTCTTATGACGTCGTTGGTGCTCACGACGCCTGCGGCGCTTCTTTTGATGGTGCAAGATGTACTCGCAGATGAATCACTGTTCGACGAACTGATACTTGAACTTCTGCGACTTTTCTTGCGTCTCCGCTTCGATGCCTGCTGAATTTCAGCACTGGAAGGCGATTCAGAGTTCATCGTCGCACTTCTGATATCCGCAAACGCAGAATAAAATACACTTCTTCAGAACAATGGCCGTTTTATTCACTGATTCATAAGTACACACCAATAATTACACAGAGTTTCAGCTTATCCTCTATTTTATCTCAAATCAAAAGACACACTGAGCCTCGAAACATTCGTTTTTATCTAGGTTAGGCCCTTCCACCGACCACATATTTTCATATCCGTTTCCTATTTTAAAATATTTTATTCATTTAATTTAAGTTCAAACATCCGTTTCCTCAGACTAAAACATTTTTAAAATTAATCTTGCAAGTTCCGGTTAAAAATAGATTGATCTACTTAATTTAAACAAAACACAATTTTGCCGACATTTCCGTTTCCAAACCAAAATTGCTAAAATATTTTAGCTGCAATTTCAACATCCGTTTCCTTGATGAATAGAATTAATTTAAATAATATAAATACACTTACTTTTAACGGCACTTCCGTTTCAAATGAATTACTAAAATATCAATACATTGAGACCACGAAATAAATCAATATTTTAGGGTATTTGTTACAACTGCTTACCTTCATATACTAATTTACAAAATAATCTTACACATGGGTAAAGATTTCTCTCAAAAGAAAAAAGAAATGTTTTTATTTTATTTTATACATTTATCCAGATTTTTAGGGTTCCGTAGCCAAATGGCAAAAAACGGAACCCTTATAGTTTCGTCAAGTCTGTCTGTCTGTCTGTCTGTCTGTCTGTCCGTCCGTATGTCACATCCATTTTATTCTGTGACTATAAGCATTACACAATTGAAATTTGGTATATTAGGAAGATGTATCTTGTTAACCGCTTACCGATTCTCATACAAAAAATAAAAAATAATGACAGTGAAGGGGGGCTCTCATACATGAAACTAAAACAAAAAAAAAAAAAATTGTCAAACCTATGCGCGTGGGGTGTCTATGGATAGTTCTTTTGAAATAACATAGAGGTTTCTAAAACCATTTTCTTTTAAAGTCAAACGTTTCATAGCTAGACGCTTCCAAAGTGGTAAAATGGGCGTCCCCCCCATCTAATTTCTAAACCAAGCCAGTGTACATTTTGAAAAAAATATATGATGTAGATCTTAATAAATACTTTCAACGAAAATTAGTTCGGACGGGATCGAACCAGTAGTTTTTGAGATATAGCACATTTTCAACAACCGCAAACAACTTTGTACTTCATACAAACACTATAAAAACAAAGTTATGTTTGCAGTCAACAAAATATTGTGGTATTTTACTAAGTAGAAGTAAATTGATTCCCTAATTCAGTTAAAAGTTGGCACGGAACCCTCAGTGCGCGAGTCCGACTCGCACTTGGCCAGTTTTTTACGCTAGATTTACATTCGCGGCGCGGCTCGTTACTTATGAGGTTCCTTATCTCATTAGGTAAGCGACCCCTTTGAAAATCTATTTTTCCAATATAGTTTGACCTTCAAAACCTCAATAGCATTACAATTTGAACAAACAAGAAAATCACAAACGTTGATGCCGATGTTAATGTTGACGGCGCTTATGATTGTTGGTATGCCACTAGTGTCCCATCAAAATTCTTAAGTTATTCTTATTAGTTATTAGTTTCTATTAATTATTGTTTACGCACTTCGGGGGCCCCGTATAATTGATACGGCAGATACGGCGCTAGCTACGCCTCTGTATTTTATCGTAAAAAATCTGAACGAGTATGGTTCTCGATTTGCGCTATCTGGTGATGTTAAAGACACTATTAATTTCGCGAGGTGTTGTTACAGTTTATTTAGCCGCTTAGAGAATGCTATTTTGAAGTTTTAAACTTTGACAGAAATGTATAGGAAAATTGACAAAGTCAGGAAGTTTGAAATTCATTTGATACATATTGTGTCACACGTCAAAATAGCGTTGTCTGAGCGGACAAAATTATAGTGTTAGTGTAAACATGGTATGATGTTCTTTTCCAGAAAATATTATTGTATGAGAGTTCTCAGGTTGTAATGATTTATTCTTCTTAGAGAGAGAGATATCTCTCTCTCTCTCTCTCTCTCTCTCTCTCTCACTCACTTTTTTTACCGTAATGTTCAGAAGTAGGTACCGTAATGTTAAGAGTTTAATTAGGCATACAAATCACGCGCGGTCCCAGACGAAATTTGAGGTATCCCAATATGCTTTTTCACGGATCTAAACCATGGAATGGTGCGTATCGCACGTATACGTGATTAGATGAGGTTGCAAATTGACAGTAATAATATAATAATAACTAAACCTGTACCTTGGTCTCAGCCAGGCAGACCTGTTCCAACCGCTGCAGCACTTTATCTGATGTGAGGTGGCTCTCAGGCGAAATGCGGACCAGAACTATGTTCGTGTGTTGGTTCTCCACGTTAACCGTGAAGGATTTTAGGAACAGCCCTTGGATCACTGTTGTGGAAAGAGTTAGATTAAAAACACTGCTATAGTTAATAATATATAATAATAAAAAAAACAGTTGTATCGTAGGTTTTAATTGACCTTGGAGAAGATACCGCTATAAGTCTTGTTAATTAGTTAACAAATATGATTTTCTGATGGCTATAGGTAGATGGTTTTAGCTCAAACATTAGCGATGGTGACACACTCAGCACACTCGTAGGTGCTACTCTTGATCTCTCTCCAGACTCAGCTCATATCAAGCTGCCATCTCACTGGTTTATGAGCGTAAAGGAACAGAGAGTACCTACTGTGCACATATGTAATAACATTGTAGTTCGAATTACCAGGTCACCCGGCCTGGCGTGTGTGAGCAGTGAGACATATTAAAACGCTCACATGACAGTAGATATTTTATTTGTATAGAATGATGTTTGTCTACCGTTTTTGGATTAACGCTCGCATACATCAGGCGGTCATTAGCTGGATAAGTTAGCCCTTAAGCCGTTGTTACGGAAGCATCGAAAAGGCTTGCCCGCAACCTCATCCGATTACCAAAAAACAAACAACGCTTATCCATAGGCACCATTACTGGTCATAGTCTCTTAAACAAACACCTTTTCACAATAGGTGTCACAGACAGCCCCCTGTGCAGAGGGCGCATGGGGGCAGAAGAAACACCACATCATGTGCTCATGGAGTGCACAAGTGTGGTAGAACAACGGGCAAATAAATAAAATATAAATATCCTTTGGACATTCCCACACATCGCCATCTAGCCCCAAAGTAAGCTACTCAAAGCTTGTGTTATGGGTGCCAGACAACGGATACAATACTTAAATACTTTTTGTTTGTAAATACATACATGATATACATAGAAAACACCCAGACCAATACAAACAGACATGTTCATGCACACAAATGTTTGTATTGTGCGGGGATCGAACCCGCAACCCGCTGCGTAGTAGGCGATTTGTCGACCACTACACCAGACGGGTCGTCGAAATAATCTCAAATCATCAGCAAATATTCTCAAATCTCCAGCTTCTTTCCCAGAGGCCATTTGTAATCTGAACAGGTGTTTGTAATCACTTGTAACACACAATGGTCGAAGACTCTAGTCTTCAGACACAGGTAATTGAGACTGTTATTCTGGTAGTGCAAGAGACCCGATGGCCTCACGCTTATTCCCTGGGAACGGGGTCGGGCCTTAGTTTGGGATGCAACTTGTGTCGATACTTTGGCCCCCTCCCATCTCAGAGAATCAGCCCTTAAAGCTGGAGCTGCAGCGGAGTTGGCTGAAAACGCCAAGCGTCGCAAGTACGTCTCACTTGCAAGTGATTATGTGTTTGCGCCGTTTGGCGTTGAACATTTGGGCCGTGGGGATCCTCAGCTAAATTGCTGTTTCGAAACATTGCGCCAAAATTAAATTCCGTTACAGCCAATAATAAAGCTGGCTGGTTCTTAGCTCAAAGGATTAGCATAGTTATCTAACGCGGCAACGCAGCCAGCATCATAGCCTCCTTGCCGCAAGGAAATGGTTTCGTTTTTGAATAGGTAGATTTTAAGTTTTTTTTTTATGTTGCATGACTTAGTTTTATTTTTTCTTGTTTAAATAAATATATTTATATGCGTAGTAAATAAATATTATTAACTGACCCATGGCGAGCCTGTGCGCGCGCTTGTGGTCCATGGCCAGCGCCGGCGCAAGCTCGTCGAGCGCCACGAGCGCGGCGGCCGCCAGCACGCCCGCCTGCCGCATGCCGCCGCCCAGCATCTTGCGCACGCGCCGCGCTCTGCAAATAGAATATAGACTAATTTTTTACGAGCGCAATTAATTAAGTTTGTATTGTGAAAATTACAAGCGGCGGAAAGGGCTATGCTGGGTGTTTCTCTACGGGATCGAATCAGAAATGAGGAGATACGTAGAAGAACTAAAGTAACGGACATAGCCATGAGAATCAGTAAGCTCAAGTGGCAATGGGCAGGACACATAGCGCGAAGAACTGATGGCCGTTGGGGCAAGAAAGTTCTAGATTGGAGACCCTTCAACCAGACGCAGCGTGGGACGTCCACCAACAAGATGGACAGACCTTATAAAGATCGCAGGATCAAACTGGATGCAGACCGCTAGTGATCGGTCACTGTGGAAAGCCGTTCAGCAATGGACGTCCTTTGGCTGATAATGATGATGATGTGAAAATTACTATGAACAATGAAATTATAAATTGGCTTTATTAATCTTAACCGAATGTTAAAGGATATTGACGAAAGCCGGCCCCAAATGCATCTTTGTAGTTTAATATTTCAAAAATCTTGTTTGAATTATAATTGTACTGGTATTTTAAGGGTAACTAAGTAAGTAAAATATAATAATTACCTTCTGAATGTATCAAAATGAATGTAGGTGAGGTGCATTAACTCTGCAATCACAAAAAATAACCTCTAAGTGCCTAATCTGTCATTAAATTCCTCGTACACCACTGATTATTATTCAAAAATATTTTTTGTATGTAATCTTTCAAATATTTATATATTTCATCCGAACATTTTGTAAAGACGCATGTTGACGCACAGTGGACCGAGTTTCTATAGATAGAGTTTTGGTCAATATCCTTTTTGTAAAAATATTTCCTTTGGATATTGTGAGAGCAATCCCGAACATTGATGAGGTCACGCAGCTAAAGCGTTTATGCAACCACTCGCAAAATTCGACATGCTTGCCAAGGTGTCGGTGGCAGAGTGTTACAGACATGCGCCCGGATAGCGTTGGACACGGGGTTCGATTCCTCGTCTGACACAGTTGCTTTTAACAAGTGCAATTTAAATATAGTGTCAAAACACTATAAAAATAAATGAAATTGTAGATAACCATTTCTATCTCTAGCTGGGCAAAGCCACAGTTAGAATGATGTATGGAATGGCCTTAACAGGAACTCGAGCTACTGATCCATTTTACAGGCGTGTGTATCGCTCTCCTGCCTTGAAGCGCTTTGTTAGTATGTGAATAAAGATTTGGATAAACAACATTTTCCTTCCTTACTAGCTTCAACTTAACAACATTCAAACTGAAAACTTAGGAAATGCATAAGTCTGTTTTCTAACAGTGTTTCTATTACGATAAGTGTGGATGTAGCTTACTGCTCTATAAAATGGCAGGAGCCTACGAGCGCGGAGCCGACCGGCGCGGACAGGCCCTTGCTGAAGCAGACGGAGACGCTTGCGCAGGCGCGGACCACGCGCGCCGGGCTCTCGCCCAGGTATGCGCACGCGTTGAACAGCCGAGCGCCGTCCATGTGGATCGGTAGAGAGTGCTTCTTGCAGAGGGCTTCGAACTCGTCGATCCATTTTAGGGGTAGCACCTATTAAAAAAACCGGCCAATTGCGGGTCGGACTCGCGCACTGAGGGTTCCGTGCCAACTTTAACTGAATTAGCAAATCCACTTAGTAAAATACCACAATATTTTGTTGACAGCAAACATAACTTTGTTTTTAATAGTATTTGTATGAAGAACAAAGTTATGTTTGCGGTTGTTGAAAATATTCTATAATATCACAAAAACTTCTTGTTCGATCCCGTCTAAACCAATTTTCGTTGAAAGTATTTGATAAGATCTACATTACATTTTTTTTTCAAAATTTACACTTGCTTAGTTTAAAAGTTATATGGGGGGGGACGCCCATTTTACCACTTTTGAAGCGTCTAGCTATAAAATGGTAGACTTTAAAAGAAAATAGTGTAAGGAACCTCTGTCATTTTGAAAGACCTATCCATAGACGTGCATAGGTTGTCAAAAAAAATGTTTTCGGTTTTAGTTCCATGTATGGGTACACCCCCCTTAAATATCATTAGTTTTAATTTTTTGTATAAGAATTGTAAAGCGGTTAACAGGATACATCTTCCTACTGAATTTCAACAGTGTGATGTGTATAGTTACAGAATAAAATGGCTGCGACATACGGACGGACAGACAGACAGACTTGACGAAACTCTAAGGTTCCGTTTTTTGCCATTCGGTTACGGAAACCTAAAAACTCGCCAACGAGTCTAACTATACATCTATAGTATGTTATAAGGTCGGTTTTTCTTTGCTTGTCGAATATTGTAAACAATCTTGAAATTTCTTTTTGACAAAATAAATAATTCATTATAAAATAATTTAGACCCAAAACTCACAACCAACATAGGTAATTTATTGACTAACACACAGATCTGGTGAAATCTATACTAATATTATAAAGCTGAAGAGTTTGTTTGTTTGAACGCGCTAATCTCAGAAACTACTGGCCCGATTTGAAAAAATATTTTTACGTTGGATAGTCCATTTATCGAGGAAGGCTTTAGGCTATATAACATAAAGATACGACTCATAAGACCACAGCAGAAATGAAAAATGTTGCGAAAACGGGAGAAAGATATTCCTTTTGAGAGCTTCCGCTGCGTACGCTGCGGAAACCGCTAAAGTTACACAAAAATCATGTATGACAGGATTGTTCAGCATTAAGAGTTCTATAATAAAGTCCGCGACAGCATATGTCTATCTTTTATAGTTGACTTACTACAACCTTATTTATGTTAATAAATTTGTAAAAAAATAATGCATTATTTTTAGAGGTGTATTATACACACAGGTATTTATTCCTATCAAAATTTATACATTCATCATCACGAGCATTTCATTTAGAACCAAGTTGCCCTTTATATCATTTGATTTCAATAAATATCTTAGGAGCTATCACAGTTTTAACATAACTCCGCACCAAAATAATGTTCGCAGCTTAAGTACAACGTGCGCTTGCGCTAATATATTATAAAGCTGAAGAGTTTGTTTGTTTGAACGCGCTTATCTCAGGAAATGCTGGACTGATTTGAAAAAATATTTCTGTGTTGAATAGCTTATTTATCGAGAAACGCTTTAGGATATAAAACATGACGCTGCGACGGGAGGGGAGGGAGCAAACTCAAAACGCGCGGACGAAGTCGCGGGGGACCGCTAGTCATATATAAAAATATAAATAAATAATTAAATTCACTAATATTTTACAATTTACAAACTGTTTTAAATTTTAGACTAGCAAAGAAAAACAAACTAATAATGTTGCTTTATTTTTAAGTGATGTTTAAAAGTATCTTCTGATAATTTATAGTGCATGAAAGGCATATTGAATGATCATGAAACAACTAATTAACCAGATATTTATTAAAAGATAACTTCTTAGCATTACATAATTAATCTATACCTTTCCTCCACAATAATTGTGTGTGTTCTCAATGCAAACAAGCGAGGTGACTGGCTCGTGAATATCTGAGCCTCGAATCCTGGCCTCTAGTGCTGCTAGAGAGAATGTACCATCTGGCTGATTGGGTAAAGTTGACAGCATCACACCACCCAGGTGACATGCGCCACCTGTCATATTAAATTCACCTTTAACCTGCAGCCATGGCTTAAAACTGGAACACTGAGGAGATTGGAATAAACAGAAAAAGATTATGAGATGGGTACTACAATAAAACAAATAAACAATTATGCCTTCACCATACCTAAAACTAGCAAGTAAAAAATGGGCAAGAAGAGAGCAGGAAAATGATATAAGTCAGGGAAAATTTAGTAAAAGAGTCAGTAGATATAGATATTTTGACATGGAAATTGTTAAAACTAACAAAAACAAGTAACTTCAAGTGTGTGTTATACACTTAAAATAGATATACTATCAAAATTACTGGTAAAAAAATTCACTCAGTAGTGATAATAAATAAAACTTACCTTGTTCATACTTGAAGATGTGAGTCAGGTCACCTACAATTGCTTCAGAACCTCTCTTGTTGCAGTGCACCATAACTGAAACAATAAATATCAAATTTAAGGTTGGTCCAATCAACAAAACAGGCAGAGGGATGAAAACTTTAGAAGGTAGATTTTTCAAATCTTTTGAAATGTTGGTACTGTAAATTCATTTCGAATTTATTCTTCAAACATTGTTATAAGTGGAAGAGCATACTATTTTAACATTTCGGAATGTGCTTCTCACATAAAGTTGTTAATCTATGCCTTTAGTAACTGTTTAATTTTTCACAGATGTGTTTATCACAAGTCTTTCGTTTATGCGACTGCCGACGGCCTTTTGATCTGTGAGCGTTTAAAAAGTTTTGCGTTATTTCATACACAACCCTGATAACTTACCGGCTATAAGGTTTGACATAGTCCCCGAAGGAACGAAAAGGGCTGCCTGCTTGCCCAACAAACTCGCGATCTTGCTCTCTAGCGCGTTCACTGTAGGATCTTCACCGAACACATCGTCACCCAGCGCAGAGTTCACCATCGCGTGCTTCATCGCCTTCGTTGGCTTCGTTACCGTGTCCGAACGCAAATCTACGATATACGCCATGGTCAAGTCTGAAATACACCGGGAAAATGATTTTATAACCACTAAAAATGTGTCTCCAACTAGAGTAACAGGAATGAAGGAGTGGTGAAATAACTGAATGGACTACGATAACACTTGAGCATTAGCAAATTATTAAATAAAGTAGCCTTGAACTATGAAGTCAAGCAGCAAGATAAACGAAAAAGTAAACAGAAAACGTTGACCTGTAATATAAGCGCGACTATTTATTAAATGCTTAACTGTCACTATTCATTCTTCTTTGATAATATTCTGTGAGAATGAAAAATTTACATTTCATTGAAAATTATTATAATTATCTATTTTTGAGTAAGATAATTAGATCCATAACTTTGTTGAACATAAGAACCAAAATCGAATAATCGCATTATCGCAATGCATTATCAAAATATACGCGGTGACAGTTTACTTCGTAAAACTGTGCTATTCACAGATTAGTAAGAGGTGCTATTTTGCAATGACGTGATCTCCTCTGGTAATCGCACACTTATCCGAGCCGAACGAATCGATTGAAACTATGTTAGAATTCCGTATAATGTGAAATCTCATGAAACCTCACACACTCCCGCGTTAAATCGGCTGAATCTAGAAGGCTAATCTAAATGTCAGATAAATTCAAATGACGTCATCAGATTCGGTGCGGCTTATGCGGTCAACGCGGACGACTCGTCGGATGTTAATTATAAAATCTTCTTACTCACACCTTTATCTGTCATCACATTTCTATCATGCATGATTGAATCTGCAATTTTACATAATCATTGGTTGGCGCCGAACTTGCCGAAAGAAACGAATTTTAGAATTCTTTATATGAAATCTCATGAAAACTCGCACACTTATCCGCGTCGAATCGTCCGAATCTGGAAGAACCCTAGAAATCCCAGATAAATTCAGATGACGTCATCAGATTCGATGCGGCTAATGCCGATTCGGACGACTCGCCGGATAAAATCTTCATACTCACTCGGTAGCTCCCACCTTAGATGTCGCTCATTGCGCTATCTGATGATTTCTTCAACACGAGGTGGAATTGTGTAAAGCAATCGTATTCATTAGACAGTTCCAAACTAGCGGTATGATCTGTCAAATGGCAAAGAACATAGAGTTTGACAGATCATACCGTACGTGGTTGTGCGTGGTCTATTTTAATGTATTTTACTAGCGACATTTGCCATCCAAGGCACGCACTACGGGCACTGCCTTATCATCTGATTCTAGTGTCCCTTAAAATACATAGAGGGCGCTAAATCGTCATAATTTGAAATAAGTACATTCCTAAAAAACAAATTCTTCAGTAATTGTCACCCTTCAAAAATCTCTTTAAAATTTTTCACCATAATTATAAAATTACATGATCGTGTACAACTGATGTGCTGCACCAGATTTCATTATTACACCTCACCAATCAATTCACCGCGCGGTGCATCGCTGCTTCTCTTCACCGGAGTTTTGGTAAGTGCCCACCTTAGTGTGTTTTAATTTGTCGTATGGTAGAATATATTACTGTGGACCGCCTCACCTGTACAGCCCCGCTAAGGAAGTACTCCGAATTCTCCACCCTCGAGAATTAATTCCTCCTCCTCCTGAAGGTGTAGTCTTTACACGTACGTCTTTACCAGTACGTTTTAAACTGTCAAATTAATACGATTTCTTTACACAATTCCACCTGCGGTTGATTCGGCCGAATCGGATGTGTGCGAGGCCTCCTCGATTTCGATTCATTCGGCGCGTTCGGCTCGGATAAGTGTCCGTTCACCTTAAGTTTGCGTTCATTCCATAAAATTATTATCCCTTTAAGAATATTAATTTTATGGTTCATTCACGGGTGTGTAGTAAAAGATATAGAAATATTCATTTATAGACATACTCTTACTAATCTGTGATATAAAGTTCAAAACACATACAGTCACAAGATATAATATTGTTTTACATCATAACACTTTATAATATTATGATGGAATGATAAAATTTTAAATTATATAATTTTGAATCGTGTAACAGACGATTGGCTTAATATTGATTAATATAACACCATTTAATATAATATTTACGTGATATAATAATGGAAACAACTTTACTCAGTATAACAAACCGACTGTCTAAAATCTGCCGTCAAAAAGTTGCGACAGGAAAACTGCATCAGTGTGAAACGGAATGAAACTAATGATAAAGCTTGTTTCCTTTTATCATATTGGAAAGACTGATGACAGCTGTCTATAAATTAGACGTATCTGATTGGTCAGTGATTCAATAAATTTGTACATTCAAACCGTCAACCAATCACAAATCACAATGCGTAACCGCCATTGCTATTAATCTGAAAATGGAAACAAACTTTATCGACAAGAAGTTAAGAAGTTTCGGCAGATCTTGTGCCCTTAATTTCGCTTTTTTCCATTTTTAAAGCGTTAATTTCACTTTTTCTTTGTAGTTATTAAGTCTAGAGCATGTACATTATATAGTTATTAAAAGTACTTTTCGTCTGTATCGTTTAAACTGTAAAAACTGGTACCAAATTCGGCTAAATCCAACGCAAATTCGGGCGTCAACCGGTCCATCCCTCCTACCCGTAATAACCGTTGCTGTTCTGTCAGTCGGCCGCTATCGTCATTTTGTACTTATCATCGCCGTGCACAGTCACGCCTTACGCGGTAAGAGGAACAGCGAGTTAAGGTGATATTTTAAAGGATCTTGAGTGTTGTGAGGTGCAGTGTCGGTCGTCGTGACCGTTTAATGTGGTATCCAGTGCCGGTTTTAGGTTATCGGTTGTCGGGCCGCGCGGCGTGATTGGGCGGCACGATGGGGGACATGGATAGGAATGATCCGGAACTCCGGTACCTGTCGGTGGATAGGAACAGTTTCAACGACCCTGCTACTCAGGCGGAATGGACGCAGAAGCGTTTGGTATGGGTTCCCCACGAGACGCAGGGCTTCGTGGCCGCCGGGATAAAGGGCGAGCGAGGGGACGACGTGGAGGTGGAGATTGCCGAGTCGGGCAAAAGGATGTTCGTTCCCATAGATGATATCCAAAAGATGAACCCTCCCAAGTTTGATAAAGTTGAGGACATGGCCGAGCTGACCTGTCTGAACGAAGCATCGGTGCTGCACAACATCAAGGACAGATATTACTCAGGGCTCATTTATGTAAGTATATTACTTCTCATTTGTTTTATTTTTCTCTAAGTTATTTTCATTCATGCCAATGCCATGAACATCCCTATTTTCACAACCTCATAGCTCTCAATAAATCTCAGCCTGACTGAATAAACCAATCAGGATGATGAATTTAACAGTAGCAATCTTATAGTTTAGAGTATGGTATGGCAATCAATAATTGTATCTAATTTACAACTCAAAAGCCTTACCACAATGCTTTTGTTACATCTACCTAGGTGATACAACTCATCAAGGTTTTTGCTACATTCCATTTAATTCCTCCTAAAGCATTCTAAAAGCCAAGCAAGCCAATGCTAAGTAGGTATGCCATTAAGCTTACATGCCTCTAATGATATTTTTTGGCCATGAACAGGAATGTTGGAGATGACTCACACTAACATGAAGTCATAAATATGTTAAGTTTTTTTGTTTCGACTGTTTACCACCTCTTATATTTAGCTAGGTGTTTAATGTTAATTTACTCTTTAATTGAATTTATGGTGTTGTTTAAACCCATGATAGTTTAAAAAAAAACCCCTTTGTACTCTATTACTATGTGTATCAATGGTCATTTATTTGACTATTGTCTTATAACACATCCTATTGAGACATTTATAATATAAAATTATAAATATATCAATTGTTTCTTTAAAAAATAGCTGCTAATGTAGGTAAACAAGATAAAGTTTGTGACTAAACTTACTTTTTTCATTATTAATTACATGCTGAATAGCAAACAAAAATAACATCTGATTCTCTATCACTTGGCTTATCAGACTGATAAGGACATCCTGAATGACAACATTACTGCCTGTCATACTTATCTCTGCCCTCTAGAATTTTTCTGGACTTTAACAGTACTGTTGTTCTCTGATTGAAGAAACTCATCAAGACATTATCTTGATGATTTTCTTATCTATCTTTATATTATAAAGCTGAAGACTTTGTTTATCTGAGTGTGCTAATCTCAGGACTGGACTACATACTGGACCCATTCAAAAAATATTTTTGGGTTCAATAGCTTTTTTTTAAGGTAATCTATAGGCTATAAAACATCACCCTACAACTGGAGGGGGAAGCTAACCCAAAAATAAACCTAGAAGCTAAACTTTAAAAAATAATGTGAATATTAATATTTTTAGACTTTTCATTTTTTTTTGTGATATTATACATGCTAAATTCTGGAGTTCTCTCCGCCTTGTGTGATCCTTTTAATGCATCTCTGCCACTTGCTTACCATAATATGGCAACATATTATCCATTCTCTCTTTTTAACAACTTCGTGGCACTAAAAGAAAACATGTATTTAATATCATAAAATAAGATATTTCCCCCATGAAACTAGACCAACTGTTTGTGTTGTTGTTACCTACGATAGTACATGTAACAGAAATGTGACACAGCAACAGTTTACCGAGAAAAGATTGAACGCCTAATAAGCCTGGCTTGTATCATGCGCATGTCCTTACCATTCAGAGAGTGTTACCAATTTAACCAGACATATACGGCAAAGAATGGCTGATTAATCTTTGTGAACTTAGGCATGAGCGGTCGAATGTTACCTTTGCTGTGCAAAATTAAATAATTTTCAAGATTGCTGTTGTCTGTTATGAAATTTAATTATTATATTAATCTGAATTCTCCCTTGACCTCTTTTGATTTGTAGTTGAAGCTCAGTGACTTAATGATTCTTGCAAAAGTATACTCCTACATATAGCCTCAACATAAAAGTGCTGTTACTGTCCAAAAATATTATTGCACAACATTTTGACCAATTACAACACTTAAAAATAATTTAATTGCAAGTATTTTTATTAGCTGACACTTCTCATCAAAACATTTGATACCTAGTTTTTAAATTTTGCTGTAAATTTCAACACTTGATAATAAAGATCTGCTCTATGATCTTCACCATCTCATACAGCTAGCTTAGCCTTTGTGACCCGTATCCCTTTGAAGACGACGGTAAACAACCTGCATGTCTTTAAAAATGTAGATCCAAAGCAGTCAATAGTTGACAGCAAGGGTCGAAGGGGCGTCATCGTCAGTCGGCGGCCATAATGAAATTGTATGCAAGCCTTTGTTGCTGTAATGAAAGGATTTCACGTGCCATTAACTTCGCGAGCGTTGATTAATAGGTCACACCATTGCATGGCTCGCAAGGATGTTGTCAGGCTTCACAAAGTCAATAATAATCGTATTTAACCTTCTGTCCTGTTTACCTGATGCGTTGACTATAAGTTTCGGCCAGACAGCTAGGTACGAGCTGTCTATTAATACTTGATGCTAATTATTATCTCATCTTTTCATTCTTTTGTTGGTAAGAACTTTTGAAAAGTGATATGGTGTGATGATCTCAACACATACACTCAAACGACTAAAAGTTTGGATTTGCTTAATCATAAAAATACTCAAAGTATGCTCAAACGGAGATTCAAAACTTCTGAGAATTTAGTTTTAAAATAAATGTATTACCTAAGAGGATTTGTGAATTATATTATTTACTTAGGACTTACTTAGCCATGCAATATAACAACCATATAATTATAGCATTCATGATCTCACCCAGACCATCGTCGAAGGCGCTTTTCCTTTATAGAAGTGTTATGCACCCATGAACGTCCCTAAAAATGACTCAGTGCATACAGAAACAATGGCAACTCAAAAGTGTTGGAATCGGATTATATTCCGCATCCTTTTTAGTATCAGTTTTAAAACTAAACCAGTTTTGAAATGGTTTTGGAGAGAGCCTTGACGTCAATTATGTTCCATAATATCAACGCGCTCTAGATTTTTTGTTTTGTAATCCTGTTTTGCTGACGTCAAAACATTCGAAGACCAACACACTATAAGGCCATAAGCAGTCGCTTGTGCATCCAAATTCAATGATCGGAATGTTTTGTCCCTTTCTGAGAATTTTGGAGAAATAGCGACTGTTATCTGTCGACATAGTTGTCAAGTTAATCTGGAGCTAAATGATGGATGTGGTAGGTATGTTTTATGTTCTAGTTTGTTGCAAACAAGCCATGCGAGCAAATGTGGGATTGTTGACCTCTGCCAGATTGGGATATCGTAGTTCGGCTAGCCGTTTACGGATTAGTGACGTCGGTAACCAATCCGAGACTTAGCTCTACCCTTGAGAGTCGTTCGGATTGGACGCTTTGTGTGATTTATAATTAAATAAAGTCTCGTAAGTCAAGGTTTTGTAAGGTTAATTTTAACTTTGATCCATCCATAGAATCAGAGGTCGTAACTATGTCTCTGTAAAGATTAGGTGTCATCTTCTCTGAGAAGTAAAATTTCTACTTTACGATTACAGTGACAACAGAATAGGCAATGTTTCAAAACCCTTTTTTTGTCTTGGTTTATTCGTGAGGGAGTAGCTCAGTAAAAAACCTACTAACTAGTCATTGACATAGTAGTAGCATCGTACTACTAAGACAACAAAATCCCTGTTCCACCTTGTATCACCTGCAACCTAGCTTCTTTACCGTCTAGGTTTGTATCTTTGGAAGGTAAAAGGTTAGGGGTTGTTCCTTGCCCGGATTATCAAAGACTTTAGCTTTGGCCGTCGCTTACCCAAAGCGTTGTGCTTGAGATGAATGTCAAGGTGAGGCGCGCCGCCGGCCGAAACGGCCGCGTGTCGATGACCCCGGAGGGGGGAGGAGGGCGGCCCACGCGAATACACTACGTGCGTTTGAACTCCACTAAACTTCTGCTCTCCTGGTACTTTGGATGAACTGCGACAGCGGCTATTGTTTGTCCGATTAGTCCATTTGTTGGAAGAAAAAAAAAACAAATATCCAAAATCCATTTCATTCAGCAGGATGCCCCATGTGCCATATAGAAACACAGATGTCTTTGGTATATCGTATTAGGCAGTAACAAATATCAAATTACCTACCTAATACCTGCAAGAAGTGTTGTTGATGCATTGTATTGCATCTAGGTTTCTTTTGAGTCACGACATTAAAAAGTTTGTTGTAGTACCAAGCTTCTTATGATTTTTGATTGCGGGAATAAAGAATTTGCTTCATACGATGTTGTCACGTTAGCCTGTCGCTTCTTCAGTTACTTATCGTGGCCGAGCCATGGCCGCTGGCAACTAGTGACTAAACCACAATCGCTAAAGTTTTATTAGCAGCGCGCATGTTTGATTAAACTCGACGTTAATGTGCTGTGGGAGACATTATCATATTAAATTGTGTTTGTCATCTCCAGGGCGTCCACGTACGCCTGGGTGTGAATAGAATTATTTATAGGTCTTGGGTTAAATTATTCTGCTCTACATGCTTAGTTCAAAATTACAATATGCGTTGGTCCTCTGAAATAGCATCCCATCGATAACATTACCTGTACTGTAATCTTTATTGCGTTCAGCGGTTGAAATTAAACAATCGAATATAATCTCGATACCTACAATTTTATCGTCGAGAAAGGTGTTATCATCATCAATGTTGTCAAGGTCTTCTTCGACCAGAAAAATAATCTTGAATTGTGAAATGTTAATTTTAGATCTTGTAATAAATTTGGTCGGCTTTATCACTGTCAGTATGGCCGAGATTACAAAAGAAACCCAGGTAGAGTTAGAACGTGTTATCGCTTGGTTACATTCGATAATCTCGTGTGTCCATTACATGATTTATCTTGGATTCGAGTAACGTTTGGGTTTACCAGATTTACGAATTAAAATACCGTTCTTATAATCGTAAATGTACGTGCCGAGTAAAATATTTCTTTATGAGCGCAGATGTTATTTTGTAAATAGGAATTCAGTATCTCTACGATGATGTTGATAGGTAGTGTTATACAATAACGTGTTATTGAGATCTAGCGATCATGTCAGAGCAGAAGAGCTTGAACGTAGTTAGATAATTGTTTAGGAGCCGTAATAAGTAACCTGAAAGAGCCGAGAGTGATCCTCCTAACTATCTAAGTTCAGTCAAAAATAATTATTAAACAGTTTAGTCCAGAGGCGAAAGCATAATTTATCGTGGCCTACCTAAATAAACTAAACTGCCTTAAAGAACCTTACTAAAAAGCTCAAAATAACGCATTTGCCCTGTTTAGAAAAAAACAAATTCATTTAGAGTCGGTGCATGATCGATCATGAATAACTCACATCATGTAGAATTTTAAAATCATGAATCCATATCATGATCGTGGCCGGCAGTTATTTATTAAAAATATTTTTTTCTTTCATGATTTTTAATTACTACCCATATCTCAAAAACTACTGGACCGATTTTGATGAAACATACATTGTACCCTAAGTTGAAATATACCTACTTAAACAAAAAATATTTATCTCGCTGTGGCGAGAAATCCGCGGACAAACTTACATACACCTACGAAATTCAGCGCACGTGTTTGGAAGCCATAATAGATCAACATACTCAATCAAATTCTAACGATATCACATACACATTGAATTTATTACCTCCTTTTCTTGAAGTCGGTTAAAACTCCACCAAACTACAATACACGTGCTGAAAATTAAAATCCAAATTATATTTCTGTATGCGGAGCCAACCGTAAAATTTGATCGGTTCTAATTAGTTGAAGTGTACAAAGGCTTGTTTTCGCGTTGAGTACAGTTTTCATCGGGTCTACCCTTCAATCCAGACTGGGTGGGGTAGGCGGTAGACGCAGGGCGCAGGGGTTATGAAACTTTCAGTCGGATAGATTTCGGATGTCGTAGGACTCGTAGGATGATCTGAAAAACTGCAATTTTGCAAAAACTCTGTGAAGATATTTAAAATTCTGCTATTTGGAATAGCTTTTATCGTACCAAGTTTAGATTTTTTGAAAAATTAACCATTTCGTCAATCTTACATTATATGAACGCTGACTTTCTGATTCCACCACCGTTAAAATATACAGTCCTTAATACAACTTCTTCATCATGTTTTGCAAATACGTGCTGCTGACTTTTTTTCTGACTATTTGTCGACACGGAAATAACGCCTGACGTATCGGTTGTAATTTTTAAGGATTAGAGGAGACATTTTGCGGTATAGTACGCGATTGCAATTTCAGTTGTTGAGCCCTTTCGGAGATTGATTTTGCGCGGTATGTCACTGCCCGAATTTTTCAATGAACTTTGAGAAGATGACGTTATGGTTTTTGTTTCTACGTGCGCGTAAACATTCACCGTTTAAAAATACGTTGTTGACTCTCTTTTAATAACAGGAATTATTGATATGGGCTTTTTTGTAAGAGTAAATAAAATACGCTATTAATGTCATTATAGATTTTCTTCGTATCCAAAGACGTCGAGAAATATCATCCAGTTGGTCTTGATGTAATGCGGTCGACCACAAACATGTGTTGACGGGTGATGGAATCAGGTATATTTGTTTTGGCATGGAACATGGTGTAAATGTGTTGAAACCAGGGTTGGAAAGAATCATGATTATAAAAAAAATCGAATAAAGCACGAAATAAAAAAATATCTTAATTATTCACGGTTTTTTTTTTCATTACTTAATTTAACTATATTTCTGCGCAAAACGGAACGCGCCTTCAAGGGATTGCGCCGCGGACGCTGCGCGGGGATTTCCCTTTTGTCTGACATGTGAATGTCAAGCAAAAGGAAAATCCCCGCGCAGTGTTTTGTATATTTCGCTTGCAAATACGATCTTACTTTCGTTCTTCATTATTTTTTATTGAAAGAATCATTTGATTTAAATCATGATTTCAATCATAATGATTTAATCGTGCCAACCCTGGCTGAAGCGTTATACAGGACAGGACTGTGCGGACGTCGTAGTCAACATTTTATAGCGACAACGGATTTTTAAATTATTTACTATCGGACCCTACTCGGTTAAATATTGAATTGATGATAATGTCACTTATTAGTTAAATTATGATTAGAAAATTATATTCATATTTTTAGATGCAGTCAACGCCTGTTTCTTTCAAGAAGCAAACTTAATATTAATAACTACAATTTATTATTTTTATTTTCAAATCAATCCCATAATCCTACCTTGTCCCTAATAAGACATGAAGAAAACGCATTCAATATACGACTGTTCAAAGTCTCAAAGAGTAGCAGTTTTAACATCAAGTCTTTTCTCCCACAATGCACCGTTCTGAGCGCAGGACTCATCTGCAATGCGGTGCATCGCATCTGCCCGCAGTGGCAATTCGATGGATGCATGCTTTATGGCTTTCAGAGCGGTCCTCATTCAAACGCAGTTAAAACGCATTAACATTCATGGATTTTGCGTCTGCTGTACAGGAAAATAAACTGAAACGTTATAATTTTCCGTTCGTTGGTTTGGGAGCGCATCATGCGAAAACAAATATGGATAAGTGAGCATTTGAAAAGGTTTTAATAATTCTGTTTGTTGGGGATCTTTGGAAACAAAAGCTTCGGCATCGTCCTTCCATATTATAATTAATTCATAATGTACTACTAACCCAATGAATATGACATTATGAAACAAACCAGTTTGATTGTTTGAACGCGCTAATCTCAGGAACTACTGGACCGTTTTACAGAAAAAGTTTTGGATAGTTTATTTATAAATAATAGAGAAAGGCTTTCGGTAATAAAACATCACGCTGCGCGGGGAGGGAACAAACCTAAAACGTACGGACGCAGTCGGAGGGACCTCTAGTAACTAATGCCTAAGACGTTCCAACATTTTACTGTATGCTATGTTGCACCAATACCTGTTTATTATACTTGACACATGTCGAATTCCGACTAAAATCAATACGTTTGAAATTACTTCCCCCAGAATGCCCCAGTAACGATTTATTGAGGTTACACATTATTTATGCATTTACAATAGTCCAGAAGCGTGTTTGAAGCCAAAAGGTGATGTAATGAAGTTTTTTAGTGAAATCCAATGAATGTAATTTTTGTGAGTGAGATAATATAGTACTATGTGTTTTGCTATTTACTTTCTCAGTTTATAAGCGAGTAGAAAATCAAAATAATTTCAATTAAAGTCCGTTTTTCTTTGCTAGTCGAATATTGTAAACAATCTTGACTTTCTTTTTTAACGAAATGATTAATTTTAAAATAAGATATAAACCAAATCTCGAATCTACATTGGCAATTAATTGTAAAACACTGAGATCTTTTTTAATTAAATAGTAATTAGTTTTATTCACTGATATGATTATAAAATATACCAAAAGATTGTTTTAAAAAACGGACTGAATATTATCACGATTCTCTTGATTTATTTGAAATTAACACCATGCCACTGAAAGTATGTGAAACGTTGCCAAGACGTAACTATAATATGACTCGCACTGTCAAAAACGTGTCGAATCCCATGTAGAGCCCCGCTTCTAACTTCACGCCCTAACTATACAACCATACCCATTAGTCAAAATACGCGGCTTGGCTAATTGATTAAAATTTAATAGGACCGAGAATGTTTTACTTCGATGATATTCTACTATCGATACAAACCTTATAATAATCCGAGAGCTTGGAACAATTGTGACAATTATATCGCCAAGTTTATGCAGGCATCCCAAAAAACAGAAATTCTCTTGACTTTCAGTAAAGGTTCAAGAATTGCGTAATCGCCTCAAGAATTTCGTGAATGCGAGGTCGCCTGACCTGCTTGCCATATAAAGTTATTATTATTTTGTCAGTAATATGAATGCCTTGTAATTTTGGGATATGTTACGTTCAGCTCGCATAAATTATTCGTCGAGAACTGTGAGGTAATTATTCTAACGGTTTATAGCTGACACTTTACAATGAACGACATAAATAGGCTATTTCATTTTAATGTACCCTCAAGCGCTGTGTTACCTTTTTTTCAAAACCAAACACCATTCCACCTATATAGAGTGTTGTTTTGTTCAGCGACGAGCGACTCAGGGGTGGTTGTACAAACGATATTGTATTGGTGAAAAGAAAAAAGATATTTTTTAAGGAAAAAAAACACAAAATCTATTTATTATTCCGATACTAGCGAGCGAATCAAAACTACCAACACTAAGTCTCCACTAGCTACGGCGTAGTATTTTGAAGCTACGCACTAGCTATGCGCGAGGGTGCAAGTTAGTTACCCCATTTCTTTATTTAATGTTGTGAAGAGGTTTTCTTTTATAAAACTTTCATATAATTTAAAGTTTTTTTAGAATAAGCATAACTTATATGATTATCCCTGAGTTGGATGTCACTGGTCAACACACTAATACCTATTTCCTTTTTTCCCTTGTGTCCTTTCCCCATATTTGTACAATGTCCCTTACCCTATGTCCTGTGTTGCGTGTAGATGTTTATGCCGTCTAGACGCCTGGGCCGTAAAATTCCAGACCTAGGGGTGCCTTAGGCTTCACTCTAGCTAGTCTAATGGCGGCTCTTAAACGTCGATGTTTGAATGGAGTTGTGAGTTAGTAACGATATCCTAATAGACTTCGAAATTCGAATGGTATTAAGGTTTAACGGCGAATTTATTACTTTAGTCACAATTCTTCGGATCGTTAAGAAAATTGAATTGTAAGGATCGTAATCTTGTGTTTCTTATTGGACTTTCAAAACAACATTATCTATTACTTTACTTATTCCAATTTTATTATAATGCGCCAATAGGTTTACTTGAATAATGCATGTATCACATTAAGAATACGAAGTCACTTACTCCTTGTTTCTTCCCCAAAATAAGGGAGATCATGGATAAAACGGAAACAAGCAAAAAAAAAAAACAGATAATATGTGATTAACTATGGTTAAACCACGCAAATATCATTGCGCCAAGTCAATCAACAGTATAATTGTCGGTATACAATTGACATCTATTCGTGCAGTTTATTCTCAATAAATCAGCGCAAATCTAAGACGAAGTCGGCTGTGCCATGACAAGGAGAACTGTAATTGATATTGACTTGGGAGCAGATCAAAGCTCTTATTAAGCTGAGTACTTTTGACGTCTTGCAGATTTAGACGGGAACCAGAGGAGTCTAGAATATAGCCAAACGATCTGGAGCACTTATTAGAATGGTATTTTATTAACATCGCAAACGAGTCTCAAGGTGAATTTGAAAATAAGCTCCTCGGGTCACTAATGGCAACATGATCTGCTTAGTAAGCCCTCAATTCATGACCTAACTCTCACATAACATCTATGGAGAGATGGGTGTGGCTGACAACCATCGCCGAGTGCGATCACATCCCATATCAGCGCAAGCTGAGCCATTTGCTTTCCTTTACAATTCTCAATTGCTTACGTTTTTGCACCATTATTTTTTTGTAACGAAGGCAATAAATGTTTCTATTTCTAGTTTCTTTCTAACTTGTTAAATGAAATTGTTATTATTAAGGCTCACTATCCATCAAATTCTCAGATTGTTTCGTATTTCTAAGATCATGGTCTTTTGCGTCAATTAATTACCCTTGCAACAAATGCTGAATTATATCAACACGTTACCGTCAGTAGGTACTCTTATCGTCTTTATTTACTTCCAATTTGCATTTCGTTTTAGCGCGCGGGCAACCTCCACGAGCTCGATAAATTGAGCGCGTTGCAAAAACAGTAATCTTACGCGCGGCCGGTTATCGCTTACTACTACTCGAAGTAGGTACGCAAATTTATCTTTCTCAGTAGTGTGTCAATGACATCTGCACACAACCCTTCGTTATTGCGAATATTTTTCAACGCACGACGCGGGTGGTTGGCCTCATCGCGCACATGTATCCTTTGTATCATCATGACCCGACAACTATTATCACCTGCCCACACGATTCTCACGTTTATCTTCAACGAGAAAAGGATCACTTTCGACTGCAGCTCTGGGAGCAAAATTTAAAGCGCACTTTTCATAATCAGTACTTCTTTGTCCAACGTATCCTTCGAGTTCTTTAATTATGAAGTTTTATTGCGGTTTGGACGTGAGTCAATAGTAATCTGCATTATGATTGTTCAGTGACACATGATCGGGTTATCCTCAAATATTTGATAAAACCTCTCAAAGTTTTAAAGACAATAGGTCCATTTGAAAGGATTGTTGAAAGGCAAACAAAAGTCACGAAAAGGTTATTCAATGTCGCCATATGTCCATCAGACATAGGCAAACATGTCATGTCGTTTTTCATCGTTTCTGAACGCACGGTTTCAAATGGCGTGACTAAATTCAACGAATGCTATCATAGCGACCCTTGTCCATATGGCTAGGCCTTATAAGGAGATGTTTTAGCTGCCATATGCCAGATTGTAATTTGTTGAGAAACTTGCGCGGTACAGATGGTGTAGCATTGATTAACTGTAAACGGCTTTGGAGTAGTAATCAACACTCGTTTGAGAATACTCTTTTGGTCGGGCACAGCTTGATATCCCACTAAAAGACTTATTCTAACATTCTTGATCGAGTCGAACACTCAACCTTATTATGGTTGTGCAATTCGATTTTTCTCACCGTCTATCGCTCCATCGATCTAGCTTAATTGCTCTGTAAAAGGAGTTTCAATATCTTTTTCAATGAAGCTTCGTTTTTTGCATTATGCGACATGGAAGAGGGAATTTGAACAATAGGTAGTTACCGTCATTTAACACAGAATAAGTCGGCTTGCGTAACCCTGCAATGCCTTACATGGTATAAGACACGCCGGCCGGTCGGACCTTCGCGAAGTGGGTCGCCATTAATGCCATCTGGCCGGACAGGACAGGACACGATGTAACGAAGACGTGGTGTAATCGCTCTGTAACGGTACTCGAATGTCTCGTGCCGTCAAAGAGTGCTTTTGATGCATGACCATTTGAGGAGCAAAAGTTTTGGTACAACCGTTAACAAAAGGTCTCATCTCATCTAAGTCCAAAGAATAAAGCCTGGCTTGTGTTCGACGTTCGTACGAAAATGATGAATGGTGTCTGAATGAGAACAACCAAAATAAACCACTCGTTACGTTCGTGGCAACAAAATGATTACAAACATCAATTTGTGAGAATCGATTGCTGAATCAAGTTGATGATTCATCATTTCAATGAATTTGTTCTATTAATTGTTGAAGTCATATTGGTAATTCCTTGGAATTGTAGAATTTCCCTAATAAATAAGGAATTCTTAAATTGATATTATCTGTTGTTCAATATTAATTAATGATCAAGCATTTAGTCACTGCTCTTTTAAAGGTAATACAAAGTTATACTGGTACTTACAACAATGATTGCTTAAACTTAATTCTTGGGAACGAACGGACATTGATTTATTCTAGAAATCCTAAGCATCTCAGGACATCCTTCGCCAATTGAAGTGCACAACCGTTCACGACCTTTCCTTATAATAATTCTACTTCCCATTTATAGTTAGCACAATAGTTATTGTCTAAAGTGAACGCTCGATGACATCACAAGTGGCACGCGTTAATCTCGTTCCCATGATGTGCTGGCGCACGCTACGTACGATACATCTGTATATTGCATTGCATCTATTGTAATTGATCCACTATCACTCTCTCTTGTAAGCTGTAGTTCGACTTTTCTTTTACTCTGCACTTCCTGTTGTGACATTTTTACAGCATTGTCACTAACAGCTAGCTAGCACGTGATTCAGTGATCCGTGACTGCAATGAGACTGCATTTTTTTTTGGAATTCCTGATTAATTAATCAATTATTTCATTTTGTACTCTACTATTCTTACTAAGTCATTACTAAATTAGACGACCTCCAGGGTTGAGTGGCTACACACGCTGGGTTTCTAAGCGTCGCCGCCCTGAGGTTCTGGATTCAATTCCTGGTCGGATCAATGAAGAAATCATAATTTTCTATATTGTCTCGGGTTTGGGAGTTGTGACTTGTGGTACCACCGTTGTCTGATTTCCATAACACATGTGCATTGGCTAGTTACTTTGGGATCAGAGCAATGTATGTGATTGATGAAGAAAAAATGTTAGTTTAGAAAGATTTACTGAATTTTCTTTTTTCAGGTAAGTAACGGAATTCTCACCACTGCATCATCAACAGTATAAGTATGCACTTTTGGATCTTTATTTTGTTAAAAACACTGTAGCATTATTTTGTGATTACGCTAAGGAACAATGGGCCCAATTATACAGAACTATTACCTCAACGTTACCTTCAACCGGTTCCAGCTTACGCCCAACAATATCAATGGAAAGCTACCCCGGGTCGTCAACAGGCCGTATTTATTTTATATCATCGGCTCAAGATTCTTCAATTACGCCCGAACCGGTCTGTGTACCGTTGCCTCTGGCATTTAGATTATGGGTCACAGGTTCGACTCCAGTAGCTATCAGATTTTTAGTTTGACACCCCACAGTTTTTTAACACACTCATCAGTTTTTGTTATGTATGTGTGTTGATTACTTACTCTAATGAAGTGCGTTTTAAGAACATTATTTGGCTATTCATCATGTCATCTGTCGATGTAATGGAATTTTAAAATGATCAAGATATTTTCTTCGTTGCGCTGTCTGCATATAAAGTGCATATCTTTAGTATCCTCATTATGTAATTGCTTAACTGCAGCATTTCCAATTAATATAAGCTCGATATTAATGCTTACAACTTCATCATATCCGCCTCCAGCATGATTTAATGGGCTCTGTAATGAGTTACTGATATTCGGCCACCGTTTGTTATTTAGTTTTAATAGGACTGAACTCTCATTAGGTACATGGTTTATATTCTCAGGCTTAGTCTTTTGCCTCATCTATATTATAAAGCTGGAGAGTTTGTTTGTTTAAACGGGCTAATCTCAGTAACTATTAGACCTATTTGAAAGTTTATTTTTGCGTTAAATAGCTTTTTTAACGAAGAAGGCTTTAAGTTGTAAAACATCACGCTGCGACGGGGAGGTAGGGAGCAAACGCGTGGACGAAGTCACGGGGGACCGCTAGTTTAAAATAACTAAAGACTGATGACCTCATAAGAATGGTACGTAGCCAAAACGTGACGATACTGTGGTCGTAAGTTTCAAAACATCTACACAATCAGGGCGGTAACATTATGGTTTACTTTCTCGTCGAAAATTTTTGAGCATATTTTTATTTTTCTGGCCGAATACCCCATTGTCTGCGCTCGCGCAGCCCCGGTCATTGTCGCCGTGTTACGAAACGCTCGGGTCGGAGGTTGGGACGCAGTGGGACCCCTCCTTGGCTGCTTTGTTTTTGTTTTTTGTTGTCGGTCCGGTTTGGACTTCCTTAAACCTGTAATGCATTGGTCACTCTGTATGAGTGTTTTTTTACGATTGAATTTAATAGGATGTAGAATATAATTTCGTTTTGGTAATAGATTAGCATTAGTTAGTCGTTGACGCGTATATTTTAGAGTTTTACAGTTTGTATCACCGTAGGTAGTCTGTATCTCTGTCCGCATAATTCGATGACTTATTTATACCTGCATATGCGAGCTTATGTGCTTGTTATCAAAGCACTTACTCAGTAATATACCGTATTTCCTGTTTTTGTCACCATTTTGCATTTGACGTTCAATTATTATTATAACTGTTGAAAATTGGCAAATTACCTCGTCTAGATCAGCCTACAGATCCAGGTCCCGCTTATTATTTATTTAAATTTATTCAATCCCACGAAATTATATTAAATTATACGGTGGGTTTCCTATTGGATTTTGGACCTAATACGGTCACAATAAGACCGTGTCGGTGGGTACGGTAGTTGTAACTGGAACAGGCAAGGTGCGTCAAGGACACGAGCGTCTGGCTGTTTCAACGTTTTTTTCGGCCGGTTCGTGAGGTCCTGCGGAGTTCGGTCACTGATTCACAGTGAACTCTCAATACAGTAGTACTTTTGACTTGGAGTCCATTAGATTAATTACTTTGACTTCTGGTTAAGTAAGTCTGGTTCTTACCTTCTGGTAGTACGTAATACTATTATATTTTCTGTGCTTGTATATCTGTGTGGTTTTTCTCGATTCTCAATTTTCAATCTTTCTTTCGATATCTTCTCAATTAGAGCTGTACATTTTGCCTACCAGCAACGATTGGATCCACAAGAACATACGTTTTGTTTTAAGAACCTCATGTCATCCTACCTAACCCCAATCCGTGGTAACTTAGATCTCGGATATGGAAGTGGATAGTTCAAACTCAATAAAGTTGATACAGAGGAAGTAAACCAACTCTATCTTCTTCTACTGTGGTGTAGTATCCCTCCCCCCTGCCCCCCTCAAGAGGTCGCACGCGCTCGTTCCTCGAATTTTCAATTGTAATTCGAATGACAATATAGTTTTTGTTACCGGATGCGCGATGGCGAATCAGTTTGGGTGTGATGTGTGGTTTCTTGCGTATTCTTTACGTGTCCGATTTTGAATTAACGGTTCTTATTTCCTAACTTGTGCAATTTTTCATTCGTTGTTTGATTGCTTGTGTTTTTTCACTTTCTACTAGTACTTATTTTTTTAGTCACATGCTATTTGAACAAGCTTTTCATCTGAATTGTTAAAAAGAGTCAAAGTTAATATCTGTAATATTTATTGGGAGCTACGATTCTTGGTTTTCAACAGTGCATAAAGTTACTTTTTGAGAAACGAAATTCAAAATAATGTACTTAGGTTTGGTTAGAAAGAAAAAAATATAATAATACTAACGTCTAAAGACCACAGCGCTTACTCGTCGCCAGGTCAATGACTATATTTTATCATCAACTAATTAAATACCGAGACGGCCAGTATTAATTAGTAACATGTAATTAAACCGTCGCTTGTTCTAATGTCATAATAATGTACCCAACTAATTAATAACTTGTTTGTGCTTCTTATCCCAATTTACACAGGATATTGAATTTGAACATTTGATTTGTAATTAATGAAACATTATCGTCGTTCATCATAAATAAG
The DNA here is from genome assembly GCA_963924145.1 of Pyrausta purpuralis. Classification (NCBI taxonomy): domain Eukaryota; kingdom Metazoa; phylum Arthropoda; class Insecta; order Lepidoptera; family Crambidae; genus Pyrausta; species Pyrausta purpuralis. The sequence goes on from OZ001644.1 coordinate 6,960,613, forward strand.
TTGTCATTTTTGAGGGTTAAGATATTTTGTATTGTTGTTAGGGTTCCGTAGCCGAAAGACAAAAAACGGAACCCTTATAGATTCGTAAAGTCGGTCGGTCTGTCCGTCCGTATGTCACAGCCACTTTATTCTGTAACTATAAGCATCACACTGGAAGATGTATCCTGTTAACCGCTTTACGATTTTCATACAAAAAGTAAAAAATAATGGTATTCAGGGGGGGGGGGGGCTCCCATACATGAAACTAAAACTTTTTTAAGTCTAACCTATGCGTGTGAGGTGTCTAATTTTCTTTTAAAGTCTAACGTTTGATAGGTAGACGCTTCCTAAGTGGTAAAATGGGCGTCCCCTCACCCTCTAACTTCAGCAGCTAAATTAAGTGAGTCACAGCATAGTAATCTCATCCCCCTTACTTTATTCTGTCATCTAAATATGCCTAGGCGTCCATCTGCATGTCAAGTGTAGCTTAGCTCTGGGTTAGATCATAATTCTTTGTCTTTACAGATCAGACCAAACATCATCATCACAGTTGACAGCAACAAAACAATGATTGTACGTACCCAGAGTTCAGCTAATGACCGAGGGAGCTTAAAGCATACCTAAGTTTAATTATATCTTTCCGTAACACAGATGTAACTTACTTTTAATGACAGGTACCTCAACTAAGTAGGTTAAAGTTTCAAGTATGAAACTTTAACCTACCTACCTTACGTAAAGACAGTTTGAATGCAAAAATAGTATTTTTTGCATTCAAACTGTCTTTAAATAGACTTTATTGTTTGTCAGTTGCTTACGTTACTTGCACCGCCAAAACCCTTAGTCACCAACCTAGTGACATACTTCTAAGTTTCCAAGTATGGTGCGATTAGGCAGAATTAACGCAACGCGCGCACAACTCGTTAACCATTAACTTGGACGTCACGTGTCTAAGTATTTAATTGAAATTAGCCTTAATTAAATTACAATTACGAATGCGCTCTAATGATGCCATTGAAATTGCAAATGTTGGATTCTTAATACCTCTTACTAGTCAAGGTATCCTCTGAACTGCCATCAATTTTGGCTTTGCTTAATTTAGTGTACTACAAATACTACAATTTATGTTTTATTTTCTTTTTTGGTTCCTCTCAATGGATTAACTGCCAATTGAACTCGTCTCATTTCAATTTTCTCTTCTATGCCTTTTTCTTCTCTCCCTGAAATTATATGACCTTAAAAGTCCTAAATATGTTTCCATAAGTGACTTGCCACATTAAATGGCGTTTTAACTCCGTGTGGCCAAGTCGAGTACATGACTGGGCAATTAACAGCTTGCAAACTGTCCCTAAATAACTCCCTGTCTATAATTAACACCGTAAGAGTACTTACACGACGTGTGGACGAGCGGCTATTGCATTGCAATATGGGGACGTATTTAGGGTATATTAGATGGTAGGGTTTGGACTTTGAAGATGTATTGGATATCAACCTAGGTAATAAAAAACATGACGTCTGGAGTCCATGTTTACTGTTGTTATGGTCCGTTTTTCTTTGCTTGTTGAATATTGTAAACAATCTTTAAGCTTTTTAACGAAATTATTAATGCTTTAGAATGTTTTTAACACTCACATTGTCATATTTTAAATTCATAAAGATGAAATAAGAAACCAAAAATTTGCGCACGGGCGGGACTTGTTTCATAAACAGTCGGCTAGATGGCGCTAAGCGTCACGCAATTGACGTTTTCATAAGAAACCACAAATTTCGCAGGGTCGGACTAACAGCACGGTAGCTCAATTGGTAAGAGCGTTTGGCCCGGTTTGCCAAAAGGTTGCTAGTTCAAGTCCCGCCCGTGCGCAAAGTTTTGGTTTCTTATTTCATCTTTATGAAATTATTAATTTTAAAATAAGATTAAAACAAAACTTACAAGTTACATAGGTAGTTCATCGCTGAATATTGAGATCTTTTTAGATCAAATAGTTTGTTCATTTTATTCAGTGATATTATTTTAAAAATATTGTTTTCATTGTTGGACTAGCAAACAAAAACGGACTTTAAGCTGATGTTGATAGTTTTTTTTATTGTTATACGCACTTTGTCCATATTTGGAACCTCTCGTAATTCACAAATACTGTGTATCATTTTACTGAAGTTCAGAAAGAGGCCGAAAAGCCCCGTCATCTTATTTGACTTGAGGTTTGCCTGAAATATGATTGAAATATTTCACTTTCTAAATCAATTTTTAAATTCAAAATATTGAGAAGAAAAATTTAAAAATATATTGATTTATTTCTTTTCGTATTAAACATTCCGATCTGCCCTTACTACCTGCCTGTCTCCAAAGTACATTGACCAGAGAAAACATACTTGTTTGTTTCAATGCCCGCCGTCCAAATCGACGCAGGGCTGCCAGCCAAAGCTTCAGGCTAAACACAATTTGCAACACGCATACATTAAATACTTTTCAATTTACTCAGCATGTTTTTGTTACAAGTGTCGAGGCTATTATCAAGAGTTCAATACCCAAAATGCAAATACCCTTTCATTCGTTGCAGAAATCGGTTCAAGTGTTATTCGAGGTTGAAACTGTCTTTTGTATTTCCGGCCGAGAATTTGGAACAGATTGCATTTAAAGATTTTTCTTTTTTGGTATGAACTGCACTTTTTGAGAGTTATGCCTTTTCTGCGTATATGTAAGTGGGTTTATGGCTGTAGGTAGGGTAATATCAGTGAGGTGATCAAGATTGGCCTCAAAATTGCAAAAATTTAATTACCTCGAGACTTTCGCCATTACTTGCAGTGATATATTATTTAATTTCTTTGATAAATGATCTTCAATAAAACTTAAAACTAATAGCCAGGCATACCGCCACTCATTGTGTCAGTCACTCGTGAAATGACTTCTTCAACCATTCTGGTGGTATGTGGTCATACCATAATGACGTGAACATCACTTATAGTTTTATATTTATATTATTACATTTTTCGTGGGGCAGCGGTGTAAACTGACGGCCACCTAAGCATTTGATTTGTATTATTTTCTTTTTCAACTATTCTTGTCTCTTAAAACCTTTTACTACCAACCCTATTGGTGCCGAAGCGCGCATTGTACGTTGACTCCTATGTTTATGGTATTTACCGCTAAACAATATACAATTTGCATATTGAAGATAGAAATAATATTCTTTGCCAATAACTTGTGATTCATTTTAAGAGTTACTAAATGCTTAGCCACTTCCTTGTTAGCACCAAAGTCAACATGTAACTATTTCTGAACGTAAGGGATTGATGACAAGTACTATCGTATCTAAGAGCTTTTAACTGCCTTGCTAGTTTAAATGTTTTCTCTATTATCAGCTATGTGAAATTAATAATGCATATTTTGATGAAAATTTGTCAAAAAGCAGTGTCCAACTGTATATTTTCTATGAACAAGGAAAATCACAAAAGTGACAGGCATTTGAAAATATTTCAAAAACATGATTCATAAAGTCAACAGTGAACGAAGACACACGTTCGCAAAAACCTGCCATCAAGCCACCGTCGGTTGGCATGACTCATAATAACGAGCGGTTATAGTAATTCTATTTGGTGCGCGCGCGCATTTGGTAAACGCCCGTTAGTTCAAAAAGGGTAATTAAGTTTGCGCGTGTAATTCGTATGATTTTGATAATTTAATCTGGTAGGTCGTTGATTGTTCATTGTCGGTCTACGCTTAGGGATATTGTAAGATAAATAGCTTTTGTGTTTGTTCATGTGAGCTGTCTCGAATTGATGAATATGTACGATTTGATGAATTTTTGATTTAGCATCCAACAAATCTTTCGATGCAATTAACATTTAAAACTTAAACCTACAATTTATTCACAATCAACAAAACTGTTGAATGATCACAGTGTGTTGTTTATCAGAACAGTAAACTTGCCATCTTGATCTCGCGTAAAAATGTTTATTCGCGTTGTCAAGATTATGCAGGTCTGATAAACATTTCAAGAAATCGAGATTACAGTTTTCAAAAACAACATGGAAATCTTTTTTTACAATATTGTAAACGCTTTCTCTGCTTGTTAGCTGGTTGCAGAGGTTGAAAACATTTCCATTGTTTTTATAATCCAGTAAATAGAAGATCAGAGCTTGCTAAAGTCACAACACAAAATATTACAATATCACAGTAGCATTAAGTCCGCTGCAATACTTCACGGCGCCAAAAGAAATCAAAACTCTATATCTCTCTTTGGCGAGGAGTGGGTGGGTCTAAGATCGTTTACCGTTCCCATAAACAGTCGAAACAATGGTTGCCTAAAGCTTAAGGGATCAGCAGTTATGGCTTGCTGCCAGACAGAATGGATTGTCAAATAAATTTTACATCTACTACTTTTGACTAAGCCATTGCAAGACAGTTAATGTGTTAGTATCAGCCAATATTTTATCGTATTGCAACTGTTGCTGAAGGATCGTATTCGTAAAATTTCCTTAAACTTTTAACACTAACTTAGCACCTAAAGGAAAAACAAAAAAGATTATATCACTAACTAACTTAGCACCTAAAGGAAAAACAAAAAAGATTATATCACTAAGAGTCGATTTTACCAACGTCAGATAAGGAATATTCGCCGAGTACATTACAAAACGTTACCTATTTGTCAGCAATCATTTACGTAATTTCATTTTAAAATCGCTCCTTTTATACTTATTTGATCGGATAAGTCCTATCTGATGTCTTAAGTACACTTAATGCTTCAACACCCGAGCGGTTGCAGGCAACCGCATAACAATAGAATTTGCATTGTGTCTCGTTCACATACGCTTGAGGGATTAAGTTCAGTAAACGAAACCGAAATATAAGACATCCTATTCAGAACGTTGGTCTTGAAATGCATCATGCGTAGGGAATTCCGCTGTCTGCCTATTTCCTAGTTAATGTGTGTAAATCGCATGCAAAATTTATGACCGACCTTCGTCGTTGATCCTCAACGCACCACTACGGCGGCTTTTAATATGCCGAGCTTATAGGAAAGGCATTGGCGGAATGCGATATGCACATTTCACAAACAGGATCGTCTTAGTTCTTATGTTCATGAGCTTCATGTATGATGAATATATTAATATTGACTAGCGTAATCTTTCCATTGTTGTGAATGCTGTTATATGTTGCGTAATATTCTTAAACCCTCAAGCGTATGTAAACGAGAACCAATAGTTATTCTATTATTATGCGGTTGCCTGCAACCGCTCAGGTGTTGAAGCGATATTATCTGTGCAGTATGTATGAAGCTAATGGCATCTATGAAAATTTAGCTTCATGAATATTTTTGACGATATGATAGGAAATTATTTAAGGCTTAGCCAATAATAAAGCTGCCTGGTTCCTAGCTCATTGGATTAGCATAGCTATCCAACGCGGCAACGCAGCCAGCATCAGCCAACTTGCCGCAAAAAAATGGTTTCGTTTTTGATTAGATAGATTTTAAGTTAATTGTTTATGTTGCATGTCTTAGTTTTATTTTTTTCTTGTTCGTTATTTATTTTTCCTGTAAGGATTTGTGAAGTAGAAAATTAGTGACTAGAGAAGTTAACAATTTATTAAACGTGACATTAAACAATGTGAAGAGGAGAGCATCATTATCTACGCTTCTTTTACATAACAACGATTGTATAAATATTACATATCAAGTTTCTTGCGTCTGATAAGAAAAGTATCGCGAATGCATAACTAGACAAATACAATTGTGATCGTGACTAATGTGAATAATTGAATAGGGAAGTTTATTATCGCACCGATGAAACAAAGGATAGTTTACCAATTTTACCATCTTCGCATATAAAACAGTGCATAACTGTTGTCAAGAGTGACGCCACGGAACATGGATTCTCACAGTTTGCTCGCGTGTAGTTACGTGGGCGTGTGTGATCGTAAATATTGTCAAACAGAGTTATAAATTACTTGTACTCGGTATTGTGTTTAAAAAATGTGATGGTACTATAACAACTCATTTCCCCTCCAAGGAAAAGGAATTGAAAAAAGCGTCATTGAAGTGATAGAAATTCTGCTCTGTTCAATTTATGTAGTTCCTTGTGATAATTATGACATCATCCACATAGCTACATTTTGCGCTTGGTGCCGAGTTGAGGTCCGACACTCTTATCTAGCTGTTCTTGTCACTCATACTAGCCTGCCTATGCAATTGGATGGCTGTATCCGTAAATATTGGCAAGTTTTGACATAGTGGGGCCTCAGATCATATTCAGCTACAACCTATCTTTAACGAGACACATTAAACAAAGGGTCTTTACCGATATATTCTATGCGGCTTTCTCAATAATGATTAGTTTGAAATCTAAGACAATACCAGCGGCGCCATGACCTCAATCCTTGCGGCGGCGCACACAACAATTATTACAACTGTTCTGACCGCGCATCTGCATTCAGTCGATACAATAATGTGTACTTAGTATGATAAATAGACATTGAAATAAAAGCGCACGAACTAGCGAAGTCTATATTAGGAATGAATGACGACATTAAAGATAAGATTGGTTGTATCTGACTAGTAGAAGACCTGGTGAGCCTGAACCAGTTAAATTCTAAATCAATTAAAGCAGAAAAGTCCTTGTGGTCATGAATATTAATTGTCATCTATTGCCTGAATAGTTTTAAGCTAAATAATGCTTCTCAGGTTAAAAGGCGTAGGACTAGCCCCAACTGTCATTACGCAAACCGAAATGGAAAGTTGATGACTAATGAATTGATGTGATTGCTACGTAGATGCCGGCTTCCTCGTCCGTTTCCAATTCTGAGTTGAGCGGATTCTGAGGTGAGTTGTGCGGATCTTTCGAATGGCGAATTATCTCTTCTGAGAAGTTGTTTGATATGCCAATGGCTCATGGCCCCCCGGGCAAGCACGCTGGTTGTATATTCGTTTGTTTTTGTTATGAAATCCTTTAAATAATTTTTTAACCTTACCTGGGTATTCTGTTTTTAATTTCACTAATCTATGATGACTTCCTCTTACATTTAAAGTTATCAGAATGATGCAATTTGTAGTGAAGTTTGTCACTCAAGAATTGCAAACACAGCAGGCAGACTAAATACGCAACACAAGGTTCCGGCATACTCCAAGGGCATATAAACAGCAAATTATACTATGAGTTTTTGCAAATTTAACCCTATCTTGTTATTTCTAGGGAATAGAGGTATCCGAAATCTCCAAATGGTTGAAATGAAATGATCGTGTAGGTGGTGCTATTTGCTTTAAATACTCAATTGAAAAAATAAAAGCTCATCAAAGAATCTGATCAATACAACATGGTAACTCGCAGTCAATTATCCTGTTACTCTTATGTCGGTCCACAATGACATTCGCACATTTCGCGCCGGTTATTCAACTCTCATACCTGTGCGGTGGGTGGCTCCGTTAAAATTAAATTATACAGATTAATCTCATTCAGATTCGCCATTGTGTTCGGGTTTATTATTAAAGAACCATAACACATTAATGATTATAACCCAAACTTCATCTAAGAACTTATCGTCGACTTGCTTTGCTTAGCCAAGAGCTCTACCAAATTGTAGAATGTGCTTGTAAATATCCCACTGGGCTTGAACAATAGGTCTCACCTCAACTAAATGGAGTGGTATGAGCCATACTCTCCTTCTTCTTCTTCCTCTTTGTCCTCGCCAGTTCCCCTTACACGGGGTCTGCTTTCCTTATCTTCAGGTGCTACTTTGTTCGCTGGTTAGCGTCGTCACTACCATATGAGCCATACTCCACCACCAAAATAAGTTGATTTTGAGAAATCCTTTGATGACGTTACTGCAAATATTAAAAACAGTTTTTCGGAACAGTAAAAGCCTCATTCCGCCTTCCGAATGCGGTGACTCAATGGCCCCTGATGTTGACCCAAATGATACACAGATAATTTATATATGAATCACCTGATTACGTTGTTATTATAATGATATCGAGTCAAGGAAAACGTGTGGTGGAAAATGGTTATCATTTTGGTCTCGCACTGTTATCGTGATAACTTTCCTAACTTTCTGAGAATCGATGAGAACTACGTAACCAATGCACGAGTAATAAAAAAGTATCTTACTGATAACATTAATGAACTGGGTCTTAAAAAAGGTTCGCGGGAAATGCAGGATTAATATTTTCAAGTATTATAGTTTCAAGGCGACGCCACTCCGAGGTCCCGAAATCGATTACCGGCCGGGTCAATAAAGATTGTTTATATAATTTTTGCGGGTCTGGGTTTTGTGGTTCCACGGTTGTGTCTGATTTCCATAACACTAGTACATTAGCTACTTACTTTGCGATCAGAGAAAAAAAAACCATTACCTTTATTTATTTCACTGTCTTTTTGGGTTCTTGACTATAATGCTTTCACCTTCTTTAGTTTGACTACAGTCGGATCTATCAATTTCTATTGTTCATTAATATTAACACTGTTTTTGATTCGTATGTCGTGTAATACCTGAATATGTTACGAATACTCAATATACTAGGTCACATTTCGCAATCAGTTGTATGTGCAACAAATCACAGATGCAGCTATTATGCAAGCGTCAGGTCAAATACCAATTGACTTTGTCGCTTTCTAACTCCAGGCGACTTGTGTGGTCCTCCCGATGGCCACTAAAGATTTTATGATTACATTTTATTGGTGGACAACATAGTCTTGAATACCGATGCGTTGAAATATTTTTAGAGGTCAGAAGATGTAGTCGCTGGCGGTCTCTGGTAATTTAAAACTTGTGTCAGTTCTTTTGTTCTTTTAATTGGTGCTATATTAAAAACCTATCGATTTTTTTAAATTTGTAATACCAATTTCAATCGCTAATATAAGGTCATGTCAATATTAGCACGATATCCGTCAAAACTTGATAGAGTCATCGCAGTTGGACGGTTTATTCTGAATCATCAGCACTTTCGTTTATTTATGTTTGTGTGACGCATTAACTTTACCACTATTATTGTCATGCAATGTGCTAACCATGTTTGAGTGTCAGAGATACGTAAAAAATTCTGGAAAAAATAATGTAGATTACAAATGGCAGCAAATAAATATACGAGTATCTCAGCAATTTAACCAAAAGCTCGATCGGATTGCTCTATCATTCGTTTGTGCTTCATTGAGCCAAGTTTTAGCCATCAGTGCCTACTGGTTACTGCGGTTAGTGGCTGTGCTTCACGTATTTGCGGTGGATTCATCGACGAAATGAGTTGTCAGTCGATTTGCTGTCAACATTACCGCACGAAATTCGAATTATTGCTGTATTAGAGCTAAATGGATGTGCCAGCCAATTTTACGTTTTGACGAATTTATCAATCTTGTTATTTGATGAAAATTGCTCGGTGCAATCTAATGATAATGACTTTATTATTACTCGTAACTTTCTGTTCCGATTCACAGAGAGGGTATTTGCAACTGCAATACTACTAGTTCGTCGCAGCTCTCTTAATAGTAACAGTACTTTCTGCGCAGTTTAAGAATACTTAGGATTTGAATCCGTTACCGCTATCCGGTTTCAATTAGCAACAAATTGGAAAGTTTCACCAACCGACGGCACGGACTCGCGCAAGAAATATTTATATATTTATATCAAATTATCTAAGTGCAGTGCAAAGAAAACTTCAAGTGCACAGGGCGCAAGGGCACGGGACCGGTTTCGCGACAGACCGGAAAATTGTTCGCGACACAACGACGCCGTCGCGACGTTGAGGATCCTATCGAGGAAAGTGCAAATTACGGTGACGCATCTTCCCGGAGATCCCTCAGGCAATGCTGGGGTGAAATTATAGATTAATGGTCTAGAGATGAAATAGTTATGCAGCTTTGCTACACGTGCCTTTGGAAGCATAAATAGATTGCTTTGCTAAGATTTAAGTTCCTTTGTTGAAGCAATCTGAAACACTCGTGTAGATACAGCTCGGAGAGAGTGTAATAATAACTACTATGACTTCAACGCGAAAACAAAGTATTCAAAATAATCCCTTTCACGAGTTTGCTTACACAATTACTTTCTCATTTTTCACTTCTGTTATTGTCCACTTAACGTATTTTGTTGATGATGTCATTCATGGTATCGCCACTACATAATCCCATAAAATCCATATCAGCAGTCACGCCAATCCTTACTATCTTACTTTAGCGTCATTATAATCTGTCACGGTATATCGCTCAGCTTCCTAGACTCCTTGTTAGAATTCGCTCCAGCTATCACCAGTGATTGTGTTATTTAAAATGACAATGATCGTTGTTTCTAACCGAATGTCACCTGACTGCTAGGCCGGTCGGCCGGCCAGTCTAAAACCAGATTCCGATTGTCGTCAAAATGGGATAAAGGCATTTAAGCGTTTGATAAAATAAACACATTGCTCTCTGTGACTTTTGTTTCTATTTGGAATTCTTTGAAATTATTTCTGACTCTGTATCAGTGTCGGATTCCATAATCGTATTTTTATTTATTGTGTGTTGTCTTCAAATCACCTTTGTACGTTTACTGGCTATTGGATACGTTCGTGTTTAGCGACATGCTACCTTCCGAATTATAAATGAAAACACTCCCCTCAAACAAAGTCGACAGGTGTATTCCCTTCCGACCCGCTGCTTTCCCCTCAAAAGGTGCAACGGCCTCCCAAACTGAGTTCGTCTGTCTGTAGAAAATACGACAACACAATTCATTGGTATTCCCCAGGATATAAAAGTATAACGTCCACTTGTTCGACTAGCGAAGGTCAAAGGACGTTAACTTTTTCTCAGCAATTTCCTGCTAGTTTGCCGTCGTCTGGAAACAACTAGGAGATTAAAATAGAAACTCCGTAAACGGATGCAAAGGTGTTATTGGATTCGCGAGCTTTCCGTCTGTTAGATCCATGTTTCTTTCTCGTTCATATTGCTTCGTAAATCGGCGCTATTTGAAAATAAATTACTGAACTGAACATCTCTTTGTGTATCTAGTTGTCGACTAGGTTAAGTGTTTACCCAAGATACTCGTCCTACTATAAATCTATAATAATTACCTTTTTTCTTGGGGAAACCACAAACCTTCTTGTTCTTGCCCTACTATTCCACGCAATAGTGCGAATACAACAACAGACACGATGGATCTGCTGAATAGAACCATAGTACTATTCACAATCTCCAACCTTCAATTACATCTTCAATTTTGTCACTGACGTCACCAGGGCATGTGTTTACAATCATCCGCGTTACATGATTACATCAGCGATCTAATCTAATCGCGTTCTTGCGACCGATCCGTAGGTTTAGGACGGGTATAATATCCTACCGAGACCTTGTGTAGGTTTAGAGTGGTCGTTATGTGTATTTTGTATGGTGCCATTACAACAGTCATTGTTGACAAAATTGTATCCGAACCATAGCAGCAATGAAACTACTGCAACCCATACTGGTTCTTCTGATATTTTACATTAGTTTTAGAATGTAATAGAAACATTTGCCTAAGCAAGTTAATTGATGTAGAGATCGTCATTTATTTACATTCATAGAAGGGGATAAAGTACTAGTAGACTCTGCAGGACTGTTAAATAGATTCTCAAGGTTCGCACATTATCGTACAGACGAAGGAAAAATAAAGAAACGAACATCACACACAGCATCGTCCTTCATATCAGAAACTAATAACCCTTGGTTATTAAAATAAAGATATTGAAATAGAAATATATCATAAACCTGAACATGAAACACGTATATAAATAATTCAAGGTCCAATAGCAAATAATAATAAACATTTGAGAATTAAAAGGGCCGGCTATCGCGGCGGATGCCCACAGCCCAGAGATAGGCAAAACAAGCCTGTATCCTGCGCGGGAGTTGAATGACCACTGCGGAAACTGAAGATTTGATAGAGAAATTATCGCACTTATGTTTGGGGCTAATAATGTTGGAGATGAACCAAAACAGGGCTCTATCCCTTGTTACCGACAGTCAAAGAACAAATTTGTATCAGTTTTGTAGTTGCCACTATCTTGATAAAGATACTCGATCCATCACGGTCATCTATTTTCGATGGTTTTTATGACTCATTCATCTTACAGTTAACGTTACCTGTGCACCGTTTACTGCATGTAATAAACGAGTATTCTACACGTTAGTATTATACATCATTAAAATAAACAGTATACTCACGTCGACTTTCATGTGATTTAGGACTCTGAATTAGACTGTCAGGAGAATGGAAATTCCCTTGATACTTTTTTAGCAGACGAGAGTTTCTACAAAACCTATGTTCTTCTTTAAGGTTCAACCAATCTATCTTCAAAGTTCAAACAATCCATATACATTTTTACTACCTCGGCTGCAAATGGCTCAATTATTTGAGACGAGTAGTTAATTTGTGGTCCTTTTCAAAATCACTTCGCACTAATTTACAGGTAAAATGTAGGCACCCAGTACTGTTGTGTAATGTGCCGTAACTAAAATATAAATCATTCTGAAGAATTGTTTGCTTTGCCGATTGCGGAGTGATGTGGGTGGCAGTTTATTGTCAAGTAGCTGATCTTATTGCTAAGATTGTTGTCTGTATTTACGTGCGTAGCTAGTAGGGTCTGATTTAAGTCTTGATCTGATTGATATGTGCAATATCATAATTACAGTCAATCTAGTAAAGTTGGAGACACTTCGACCAAAGACGCAGCGTAGGACGTCCACCAACAAGATGGACAGACGACCTTGTAAAGATCACAGGATCAAATAAGATGCAGACCGCTAGTAATCGGTCGCTGTGGAAAGCCGTGGGGGAGGCCTATGTTCAGCCGTGGACGTCCTTTGGCTGATGATGATAATGATAAAGTCCACCTACCACCTATCACCACTATGTTTAATTTGTATTTATTATGGTATTTTCTAAGTGTTGAGAATACATTTTAAATCATTAACACCTTCGAACTCCTGCTCAATCGCAGGAAAATTTCTGCAATGTACACTCTGTATCAGTATTCTAATTATTGCCATGATCGTTTCTAATTATCACCAGCACTATATAAGGCTTCAGTGGACGTGCTAAGATCTACTACACATTTCGATGTTATCATAACAGTAAATAACCAAATATGGCGGATTGCGGACCATGCTAGACTATTCAGTATACGTTCCTTACCATAAAGACATCGCCCGTGAGTTGTGACTCATCTGAGTGTGTCGGAGAAAAATGCACCGTATGTTACGTACATAATTGGTTTATATTAGAAATATATAAAGAGCGTGAGTTTAGGCAGGCAATAGATAAGGATTACCTACAGCGAATGTTACTCCACTTATTTTGGAAGTTCCTAATGAACTGGCATTTCGTGTTTGTGTAGTATGGTAATGTGATGTGTTTGTATTCATTAGAAAATATTTAAAACATTTTAGTATCGCTTTATCCTTTACTGACAGGTTTCAAACGATCACGAGTAATAGAGTCCTGATTTAATTGATACCTTAAAATATTTGACTGCAAATCAATGACTGCTATCTAATAAAAATCTTCAATTCCGGTTTTTATTGTTCGTCATTGCTAGTGGCATTTCAGTTTACGTAACTAAATACATATATTTGCTGAACATTCTGCGCTTCGCAGAATAAGGTGTGAGTCGCGCCCGTATTGCCTTTTCTTATCTGGTAAATCTTTCAATATAACATAATTTAGTGACTGTTCTGTTGACACTAACAAAATCTTGTTAATCTTAGTGTACATCCACGCTCCAAGTTGACATTCAAGATTTCGTGATGTGTAAAGCTCTACTATTTACCTAATCCAGTAAACGCTCTTTCACTTGGTGTCTTGTTGAACTCCTTGACTTCGCATTAAGATGCAATAAGCGCCATATGTCACTTTGTACAACTGCTGTATATTTCAAAACTATCCCAGCCTTTTCCTACCAAGAATGGTATCGCATTAATTAAATGGCGGCCTCGGTCGGCCTTGCCTCCGTTTGCACAGATGCGCGAGCGCCGGTAAAGTGACTCAGCCTGGTAACGCGAATGTGAGACATGCATAAATAACGTTAATTAATTATAAAGTAACAGCGTTTAAAGAAAAAGTTCAGAACTGAGGAATGAGTAATGGATGGAATTCAGGTTATATCCAAGGGCCTTCTCTCAAGGATGGAGTTAAAGAGTTCAAAGTCTTGCCTGACAACATTTCTATCAAAGGGACGTTTAAACTTGGAAGCCGAACTCATAAAGTGTTTTTGACTGGTTAACCCGCCGTACCTTTCCGTGTTTGTCAAAAAATCTGGTGTTAATGTGAATTTTGTTGAAAATGTCCAAAATTTATCAGCAAGCTGTATTGGTCACGACAAATTCTTGAGTCGGTAAGAGACTGTAGGAATTTTCAAAAGTCATTACTTACTACAGTTATGAAGTTCACACCTTTCTTAGTTGTCCTAGTGACATTCGGGTCCGGTACATTTTACCAATTATACACGAAGATGTTGTAACCGACTCTTGAGCAATTACGCCATCGCTTATGTTACTCACTTCACATGAAGGGCCATCAATCTACGGTATGTCGGCATGTATCGGAATAATTGTCACTCGTAGTTCGAGTTTGTTTAGTTAGTGGTTACTCACTTTCATTATCATCAACTTTTGTCCTAGATTTATGGTTATATGATTCTTATTTACTCAAATTGATACCGAAGCTGATGGCATAATTCAGGACTAATATCATTCGACAGGGAAGGAAGCCCGTTTTTCAGAGTTTTTTTTAATGGCAACAAATTCTTTCAAGTGCCTTGCTTGAGTATTTATGATTTCTACCGTGAATTTTATTCTATTTTTTACTCTCATAGACGTGGCAAGTCAAGAATTATCAAATTCCAGGGTTTCATCAAAACGGTTACCAATTCTTTAAAGAATGTGTGCCTTCGAAATTCAAAAGAGTCATAAAGCTGACCATAAACCAAACCGCGAGGTTGCCAAACATGATTGCTGGCGATGAGTCACCATGACGGTTTGTGGCACGTACCTGTACTGTAACATATGATATGACACATTGTAGCCTTATGGAGGCTTTAGGGCTAAAGGCAAATATGTGGATGCATAAGGAAAGAGTGAATCATTGTCGTTGAATATTTCATCTAAACACAAAACACAACCAAAAACTATAGACCTCTTCTTACCTTACTATGCCTCAGTTAGTACTTCGACACACATATCTGTTGGCAAACTCGAAGCATTGTTATTGCTACTAACCTTTTTCAATTATATAATGGAAGAGTGATTTCCTGTATCTTTCACTGTCTTATTTCACTTGTCCGTAAAAGGCGAACCATTCGAATCGCGATCCATCAAATTGAAGCCTATTCAATCACTGGACAAACGGTTGCAGGCTGGCGAACAATTACCCAAGTAAGCGTCTATTGCGTATCCTATGTACAGTCAGCAAATAACATGTGACAAAAGTTTATTTATATCCACGTTGAAAGTGATGAAATCTGAGGATCTTAACTTTTAGCATCAGCAAAACTTTCCTTTGAATAGGATCTGACTTAAGTTCTAGATCTTGTCTCTACAACCATATTTAGCATCTTCTCTTTCTCATGTAAGTAGATCTTAGGATAATATTTCGAAAAGCGTTACATTTCTATTGCCGAGTGTACAGCTGCGCCTGAGCATAAAGCTCGTTTTGGGCATTGGTCAACGCGTATTAGGCCCCAGTATGGCGATGTGACACGGCCGAATATGGGAGGTATCTCGTGTAAACTGTGCCAATCGGGTTTTTGCACCTCTCACAAGGGGGTAAATTGCAACATTGTCCACGCATGTGACTGAATAATTGACTGTGTAAGTTACTCGTAACGACTGAGGCAATTTAATGGATACTCGACCGACTTTGAATTGATCATGGGCTTTATCTGTGAATCACTCGCTTTAAGATCGTTCGCTTCGGTAATGAGTATCGCATTTAGATTTCTGTTGATTCGTTTGCAAATATAACAAAAATCAGCTGATATCTAACACTTTACCTTCTCGTGTCACATTCACAACTACTGTATAACTCTTCTAATAGTGGTACTGATAGTATGAAGCCATCTTATTTTCTACCTCAAAATTGGTTAAAAACAAAGGTTTTACTCACACTGCCATAAAAAGACAAACTACTAACAGCTCATTTGCATGTAACGATGTCAAGTTAGGCGTGACAAATGCTGGTTCTGATAACGCTTACTTCGCAAGTGAAATGGTAATATTGACGACAGTTGGTGTTAATGTCCTCTGAATCGTGGTCCCACTTGCCAAATGCTTATCGGAGACAATAAATTAGTATGCTAAATGCTATTTCAGCGTAGCAATCCTCATAAATTACAGGAAATGTACCAAATCTAAAAAAAAAGTATTTTTTTCACACATTGTGGATCTGTAAGCTTAAATTAGCTCAAAGCAAGCTAGTGAAAAGACTACCTATGACCAAGCTACCAATAGGAAAAGAGATCTTTGTACCTAGTTTCAAAATAAGGAAAACAAATTAACTCTTTATTTTAGGTGCTATCGGAGTACTATATTATTGACCTAATTAAATTGTTTTGACTCCATTGCTGCAAGTGTACGTCAATATAATAAGGAAAACCTGAAAATGCTAACTGAAACATGACACAGGTGACATACATAAGGAAATGTCTCGCTATAATGTAACTACAGAAAGATTTATTAATTTTATTTACCATTATTAAATTGATTATGATGTGTAAAGGGATTGGAGTTTGGAACGAAAACGCAGTATAGTACAGGTACAGGACCAGCAAATAATATTTGATTTCTTGTTAAATAACTACCACACCTTATAAAGACGGAATCCTCATACGCTTCAAAAAAATTAGGTCAAGCGTATGTCGCTGGATATTTTTTCGATTTCATAGCTGTTAAAAACTCCATCGCATCGAAATTCCACCAGAAAATATTTCCATCGCAGTTGACATAATATCAATAAATGTACGTTTTGAAGATGCGACAAGTAGGGTCAGATCGCAAATTGATTAACCCACCGCCCTTGCTATCGGCCGCTGATAAAGTTATCGATGTTTTACGTTCCACGCTTTGATTTTGCCGACTTTATGATCCAATACAAGGATCGTAAGATTTAATAAAATCAATCCTAAACAGGTCTGTTGGTTTGTATTTTAACAACATTTAATTATATATTTCCTCAATTATTTTCAGTGTAATTAAAGAATTCAGATTGTTTATCTGTGGTAGTAGAGCTGCTATGCATGGATTACGCACCCTGCATGAGCACTTCACGGATATAATCGCTCACTGTAAAAACAGATTTTCGATGGGGAAATAATTTCTCGATTTTTCAACTATATTAACTATAACTTTGGATTTTGTTTCGCATTTGGCGCTGAAACTAACGAATGTTTTTCACCCTTTATGAAATTCGATCAGTAGTAAGAAGCCCTCCTCGATATATTTTGAGCTTCACGTTGATAAATTGAAAATTATAACGCCTGTCGTCAGTTTTTATTTTATTTTTGTAAATTTTATGTTAAACAAAATATCAAAAAATAAAAAATGTGATCCCCTTGCCAGATTAGTCAGGTTAGGTTAGATGCCGCCTTATCATACCGGTGGTTTCTTAGGTACTATACCGCGATTTCAAATTTAAAGCACATAAGCAATTTATTGGACCGAAGTTGCAATCGTTTCTCGAATAGCTTACGCCCGAGCTTATTACTATGTTTGGGGATTCCAGTGAAGAAATATAGGGTGTGAAGCTTGTTTAGAAGCCCTGCGGGTCAGCAGCGCAGTTTACGACGGAACCAATTAGCTCAGCAATAACTTACTAATTGCTTGTTTGCGCTGGAGTTTACGAGCTGTCGCACTTGACTTGACCTGGACACTGTTGATACTACGGTGCTTCTTTTTTTATTTTAAATATTGGACACCAATCACATACATTGTTCTGATCCCATAGTAAGTACCCAATATAGAAAAGATAGTTTTCTACATTGACCCGACCGGGAATCGAACCCGGAACCTCACGAGATGGCGACGCTTGAAACCAGCGTGCTAACCACTCGACCACGGAGGTCGTCAAATAATATACGGACCTTTGGTCGATTGATATAGCATACTATTTGTTTACAAATTAGGTACTGTTGGGTTTCCTAAGTGAGAACGACTATGGATTGTATATGCCAAGTTTAGACGACTAAAAAGGATTCAGGGCAGTTACTATCCCGGAAATTCCCGGTGGATAACATGTAGGTAGAGTATTCCGATATTTGTGCGGGCGAAGTTACGCTTACTTAACTAAGAGTCGATTTTACCAAAGTCAGATAGGACTTATCCGACTTGGGCCGATTTGTAGCAACGTCAGATAACACTTACCCGACTGAATAAGTATAAAACGACCGATTTTAAAATGGTATTTACATAAATGATCGCTGACAAATAGGTGACGTTTTCGAATTAGGCGTTTAGTATTTTATTCGACGAATATTCCTTATCTGACTTTGCTAAAATCGACTCTTAATAAGTATAAAACGACCGATTGTAAAATGACATTGACATAAATGATTGCTGACAAATAGGAGACGTTTTCAAATAAGGCGTAATATTCCTTATCTGACGTTAAAATCGAATCATAAACTGCGGAGAACATAGTCCTTCTTACCCAAGTGCTGTATAATTGTAACTACTGTAAATAGTCTCTTACTCTGCTGTTTAGCAACCCTCTTTTTTAAAATCTTAATTGATTAACTAATTTAATCCATGAGGATTAAATTAACTGTTGTCATGAGACAACCAGTTAACCGATCTACTAGCTTATAGAAGTATAAACATAGGTACTTTGTGATGTCATCCATAGAGCGTTGTTATCTGAGTGTAGTTAATTAGTCATATCAATATCGCCCGAGACAGATAGGCCGACCAACTAAATTGATATTTACTTTAATCGAAGTTTAATAAGCTTCGTTCATCAGTAAATCTATTACAACAATGTTTTAACTTTTTGCCAACAAATTATTTACAACATTTTTCAAATACGTGTTCACGCCTCGCTAAAATTGAAGTAGTGGATGCATTTTTTTGTACTTATAAGCAAAATAAATAACACATTAGCAATGTTGCAATAAATTCTAATTCGTTGGTTGCGCGCGCACAATGCACGCTATTGTAGATGCCAGGGTTTTCAAATGATATAAAAGTGCTTTTATGTATAATTTGAACCATTTTTATGAAACGATCTGTATTGTTGATAGATTTGTTGAAAACAGAAGTCATGTCATTAACAGCCGCGGGGCGTGCATTGGAGAAAATGGGCCTCCACCATAGTTTTCCAAAGCTTCTGCTTGCAAACTATCTGAATTGTCTCTCTAATTGTATGACGGTGAAAAAAAAACCTATAGAGTAAAGTCTTCCAGCTCTGGCAGCCCTACAACCGGCGCGTGATTCACTCCCGTCTCCGCCGGACACGGAAACGGCTTTTGTTTTCTTTTCGACCTCCTCTCAAGCTGCGTTGAATGTTGCAAAACGCGCTCTTCCGTAACTTGTAAATGTTATTAATGGTCATCTTGTAGTCGAGCACTTACACGGCTAACTAAAGCTTTCGACACACTGAAGATACTCATGAGGTCCGCTGAAGCTAGTAAATAATGAGAGGACACGCCAACAAGGAGGCCGGTTGGCAAACTGCTAACTATTCTATGGTATCAACTTACATCGTCCACTTACGAACCGAGAAATATGTCTAACTAGCGGTCCCCCGCGACTTCGTCCGCTCGTTTTGAATTTGCTCCCTCCTCTACCGTCGCCTTCGATAAATTAGCTATCCAACACGAACTAATTTTTCAAATCGGTGCAGTAATTCCTGAGATTAGCGCGTTTAATCAAACAAACTCTTCAGCTTTATAATGTTTGTATAGATAGATGTCTAGAGAATATGAAAACATACTAAATAGGCTTGGATAGCAAGAGTGCAAAAGTCTTGAATGTTCTACATGGTTTCTTGAGTTTAAAAAGTAATGCATCATAGTCCTCCGGTATATTTATTCGTCCACTGTACGTACACACACGACACATCATACCATATTGACCGTTCCTGCTGTCAAATAACAAACCGTGGAACTCCTTGACATAAATTAATGATGAACCATTTTTAATGTTCAATCACCTATTGTTATACCGTACGATAGCCAGTTAAATATTGCCGTATCGAATTTCTATCAAGCGCTCGGTGTCCAAACAAGAGCTATCATTGGAGGTGACGAAATCCTAATTAAAGATGCCTTCTTGTTGAAATTTCAACCCAAATGCCACATGATACGATTCAAATAATTGATGTTTTGAACCGTGTAGTTGATTCATTGAACTAATGTCTGTAGTCTGCTTAATTGTTTATTTATCGAGTGAACCACGAACTGAACGACAATCAAGTGAAATTCAGCAGGCTTATTCCTTATAAGCGGCTTTACCCGCGTGAATATTATATCACCATAAAGTTTCATCGAAATCTATTCAGTAGTTTTTTGCGTGAAGGGGTAACAAACATACTTCTATCCTCATAAACTTTCGCGTTATATTGTTATAAGTTAGTAGCATTCAGGATCTTATTGTGTCATTATTATTTTTACGTAAAGGCGTGATGCTGATTGCTGACCCTTATTTTTCCAAAACCTAGTATCGCTTTCCATTCCATAAATAAATAATGATCCCACTGAGACTATTTGATTGTGAATAAAGTCTAATATTATCATCATCTCACAGAGTACAGCGACGTGTAATGTAGTCTAAATGTAAATGAAATACCACTGTACTTTGTAAATATTTTCAACATTTGATACACTGGTACTGTCTTCTCGTATCAATGTTTCTCACTATTTCTAAACTTCTCATAAACTTCATTGAAACTTCAACTGCGGGGCACAGGGGCGCGGGGGGAGACGAGATCGGGGTGTATTCTGTGGCGTTGCGCTGCTCTCACCCCTATGCCCTGTAGGCGAGGGCTCAATTTCGTGGTCTACCTATAGTAGGATTTTACATATGACCATGCTGTAATCTACTTGCTAGATCCTCGCTACACAAGAACTGTAGTGATGTAAAGATCTCGTGGAAAAAAGTATCATCCTCTCCTCTGTGTTGCTCCATAATGATAGATCGACGTTTCTAACAATTTTATAATAAAATCTGCTCTTCTCCATCAGACATACTCCGGCCTCTTCTGCGTGGTGGTGAACCCTTACAAGAAGCTGCCGATCTACACGGAGAAGATCATGGAGAGGTACAAAGGCATCAAGAGGCACGAGGTACCGCCGCACGTGTTCGCCATCACAGACACAGCTTACCGCTCCATGTTACAGGGTAAGTTTATATTTGATTTGAATACTTTTTCAAACTAGAGTGTTATAATTGTTTACGACACGGATAGAAGTCATTAAATAATTTGTAGAAATAAATTGCGGAGTTTATAAATCATGCCTGTCTTAAGTTGTTTTTTGCGCAGATTCTCGCCACACAGCCCACAATCGACGCGAAGCTGTGGTAGGGCTTATATTGGGACGTGTAGAAGTGCCCCCAGTTGGTCTATTTGCAAAATTAGATGACTTCTATTAATACAAAAAGTTGCATTAATACAAACATACTCAGTTTACAGGTGTTTTAAAGCCTTCTAAACATGGTAGTGTATCATATTATGGGGAACTGAGCTCATTTTTGACAGTTATGGAGAAATAAATGCACATCTGTGCATTAACCTGAAACCATCAACTACTGCATAGTAGATACAACTAATGTCATCAACTATTATGACCTCTCTCTCCTTCTGCCATTTTGACTCAGGCTTCTTAAAATTCCTTCAATTCTTTCTGGTCTTGGGCTAACTTATGTATGTTGACAATTTACAGGCTTCCAAAATTTATGACCAAAATATTATTCTCGTTTATCGGCGTTAATCTAATTAACCAATTAATCGCGCTAGACTGTCTAAAGTTCAAGCGCCCAATTAATATGGTATGGCCAAACTATTTAAACTGTCTAGTCTAGCTAGTCTGTAGACTCTGTAGTACTTGTTCAGATAGTCTGTCTGATGACCTTTACGGCAGAGACTAGATCTGTATTCATCATATGATGTAAGTGCTCATTCTGCGTCTATTTCATCGGTTTTATGTGTTTGGTAGGATCACCATTAACAACATCGCTCTCCGTGCTTAACTTGACTTTAGCGTCTCGTGTGTTGGGCGGTTTAAGTTCAATTTTATTGAGTTTTAGACCCCTTACACATTGCGACTTTTAGCATGGATGCAGTTTGCATGTTAATTGCCATTTGCCAATATTCGGATAGAGTTCTCAATGGCCAGCTTCTGCATCGCGACTTATCGATGATAAAAGCATCACGAGTCTGTATAGCGAACCATTTGCGACTGTATCGGTCGGTACTGCATTGCGACTGCATCGCTGCTAAAAGTCGCAGCGTGCAAAGGGTCATTTTCACCTTTTGATTTCAATGTATGGAAAGATATCTTTAGTACTTAACTTATACAATCTGTGCATTAATCTCTAGATTGCACGAGTATTACTTTAAGCAATGTCTGTTATATGCCTTTGCCAGAAACCTTTACATTGTGGCGTAAACACGGAATAAAAGGCGCACTCGTGACACAGCTCGTAAGTTAGTGGTCGTAACTCATTGCCGTATCGTCAGGCAGCCATTAGTGGACAATTAGACAAATGGCTCGGCTCGAACCAGTCGCTTATCTGAGGATAGTGGTGTCTAAGACGGAAAATTTTGATCCTTTTAAATGTAGAGCTGTCTAAAATGCTGGAGCAGTCTTTTGACAAAGCCGATCCATTCTTAGAGAATATAAATGGGGAATTGAATGTTGGAGCAACGCAATTTAACCTTAAATATAAACTGAAATAAATCAAATGTCATATACATTAAAATGAATCCTTATTTCTATTGATCACAACATCACGCGTGAACGGCTGGACCGCTTTCACTTTTTTTGTTGTATTTGTTTGTGTGTATTGTCAGGAGAAGGCTCTTATGAAAGTAAAAAATACTAAAATTGAGTGGGTGGACTGATTTTCATGATTTTTTATTTTTGGATTCGATAACATTACGGGACCGGGGCCGAATCGAAGGTCGCTGGGTCCGCTGGTGAATGATAAAATAGCCTTACAATAAATTAGCTTCAATAATAAATATCGTCTCAGTAATTCGAGTAAACAAGCTCATGGAAATTAATCAGAGGGAGGGAACAATATTATTGTTTGCCCCTTGTTGTGATCGTTTCGTATTAAATATTTGGAAGCCTACCAAATCCGTTACCAAATACACCTTTTTATTTTGAAATAACAGCTTCAATGTATTCGTTCGTAAAGACTGTTACGACCAAGTTCTAGAGTCCGTTTTTCTTTGAAAGTCGATTATTGTAAACAAGCTTTTTATAATGCTTTAGAATGTTTTTAACACTCACAGTGTCATATTTTATATTCATAAAGCGTCACGCAATTGACGTTTTCATAAGAAACCACAGATTTCGCAGGGTCGGACTAACAGCACGGTAGCTCAATTGGTAAGAACGTTTGGCCCGGTTTGCCAAAAGGTTGCTGGTTCAAGTCCCGCCCGTGCGCAAATTTTTGGTTTCTTATTTCATCTTTATGAAAGCTTTTTATAACTTAAAATATCAGCAGTTATAAAAAAATTAACGCTTTTATTATATTAGATTTCAGTGTCCAATGATGAAACGCTTATGTAGTTTTGCGTTTCTGTTATTTTTAAATAAATGATTTGGTTACAAATGATTGTCTATATTGTTTACAATATACTTTACTATGGTACCTTGTGACATGTATAATTGAGTTCTACCTGCAGCCTGCTGCACACTGCACAACACTACAATGTTTACAATGCAGCAATATGAGCCCTAACTAATGAGACGCAGGAAACACCCAGCACAACTCGTTTCCCGACCGACCGATAGTATACAGGGCGAAGGGAAGGGAGATAGCGCTGAAATGTACACACTAATCACTGAACGCGACGCACCTTTGTTTGAGATGTAAGACATAATTATGAGGTTTGAAGTGTCTTACATATTTTTGTCTCATAACGAATGCTAGAGTGGGCTTCGAAAAGTATCAGATTTTTACGCTTTGGTCTGCACTAGCATAACGGATGATGAACTATACTATACTTATAATATTACATAGTTAAAAAGTTTGTTTGTATGTTTGAATGCGCTAATCTCAGGAACTACTGGACCGATTATAAAATTATTTTTGTTTAGGATAGCTTATTTATCGAGGAAGGCTTTGTAGGCTATAGTGCATCACGCAATGACAGGAGGGGACGGAGCAAACTCATAACGCGCAGACGAAGTCGCGGGGGAACCTTCTGTCTCTATGACTGTCTTTCCCATCTCCTTTGTATTGACATTTTGCTTTACCTCTACTGAGCATTATCACTGTTACTGTACCGTTATCATTAGTTTACTCGATAGCGACGACTGTTCTCTGACTCTCTGACTGTTCTGTTCTCACTAATGACGACCCAACTTTTTCTATGAATAATTTTAAAAAAAGTTTAGTTTTAATAATTTTTGAAAAGTGACCGCTGGAGGCACTGTGCATTTTTCCATAGACTTTTTTTACGTCGTCGCTAGCGAGTAAAACCGTAGTAAACTCATGGTATCGGTACTGAAATTATCTGCTCTCTCACTTTTAGCAATACATTTATTACATACATGAATTTATTGTACGTATCGTGTAACACAGTTGAAAATTTATCAAAAAAGCTGTCTTTTATTTTCAGATCGCGAGGATCAGTCAATCTTGTGCACAGGCGAGTCGGGCGCTGGCAAAACAGAAAACACGAAGAAAGTCATACAGTACCTCGCATACGTCGCCGCCTCCAAACCAAAGGGATCTGGGGCGGTAAGATGCTTGCTATAAATAATATATATAAAATCTGTATATTTGAAGAAAAATATTGGAATATAAACGGCACATTGAAGGGAACTTCTTCTGGGTGTGGTCACTCCATTGTCGACTATCGCTTAGTCTAGACACAAAAGCAAACAAAATAATACAACTTGATGTAGGATAGAATTGTATTAGAATATGTACGAGATATCTTAACATGAACAAGGTCTTTTCAGGTTGATATGTTGCAGTGATATTATTAAAACCGTGATATTATAATTTCACTTGTGATTTTACACTGATTATTGTCAATCGTTTTCATTACTTACAATATAACGGGCTATTTTCAGTGCCATTATAATTTCATTAGACCGATACAGTGAAATTGTAAGACATTATTTTGACAATAACATGGGCTTAAGAAAGCCGTTATGTTATCGGAGCAATCGCTGATTGGCCCGTTTTCGTTACCAACTGCGTGAACAAGTATTAAATATAGAGTAGCAAATAGGAGACAGGTTATTGAAGATTGTTTATTAAAAATTATATCTATAGTACTACATTAAAATCTGCTGAAAATTTTGGTACTAATCATCAGCAAATGGCGACTGAATAACTCAATTGATCAATCAGAACACATGGGGCTCCCACCACAAACTCAACTTATAATAAACCTAGATTTATTATAATATCACTGTTGCAGCCCTGTGAAATTAAAATATTACTCAAAAGAGCCCGTGAAGTGAACCAGTCGTCATTGACAAAATCCCTGCGACATATACAACAATCGTCTAAAAGCTAATTTGACCGCTATATTTAAAATGAAATTTAAGTTCCTTAAGTGGGTTATCCAACTCATTGATATATCAAATAAAACGAGCAGTAATAAAATCTTCTACTCGTAAAACCGTAATAGTTATATTATTACTGCTGATTACTTCAATTGGATGTTCAGATGTAAATGCAGTTCCACAAGTGCCCTATAAAAGTTATTACCTTGTCATGTTCGGTTAAGGCTCGAAGAATAAAGATTTCAATCTGTTGCAGTGAAATAAATCTGCTAGATAATAAATTCGCTGGTTTATCGTCGCGTTATTAATGACACGTTTTAGATATCATAAAGATTGTAATTAAGGGCGTATGCACACTTGCTGAATTGCCATGTTCGCGCGCTAATGTGGCTCGTTATGTCCATAACACGCGAGGTGAAGGCTTAAATGCCATGCCATTTATAGAGACGGCCGCTTGTGACCAATCTCCTTTTACCTTTGATTGTCAAATGCGGAGCTTATTCTAAAATAAGTTTATGTTTGTTGGATTTTGTTTTTAACTTTTATAGCGTTCCCATTTTTGGTTCGACTACCGTTACCGGGTAAGAGTTAAAAGCTCCTATGTAAAACACAGCTACGTTATATCTGCTCAAGATATTCATATTTGTAGGTGTTGCTATTTAAATGTGCTAGTATCATTCGACGTGGTCATCAATAGTACATCTTGCGGTAGTTGCATTTGGTAGTGCATACGTTGACATAAGCGCATTGTCAGTTCTGAGTCATTGAAAATATTTTCACATTTGATTAGTTTACAGCACGTATCGTGGATTACAAACATCTATAGATATATAGAGCTATTATGAGTGGATTCATTATGCACAGTACACACACAATGACGTATTAGAGTTATGTTCGTATGGGCTTGTCTAGGAAACTATTTATGTAAAAAGTGAAAAGCTTCGATGAAATGGTAAATGCTATAAAAGTATCTCTGGTAGTTAGTTAAGTTTCTCTTCTCGATCTCAAGGTATAAACAAACTCTGTATGCTATTTCAATTTGCATTTCAAAATTGATTGCTACTTGTACAAATCTTATCACAAAAAAGCCGTGGAAAAACATACAAATACAGCGCGTGGCTTTTAATAAGAGCAAACATTTTATTTAATGTTTCTACTGAGTATACGCAGCAACATTGACCTAGTCATGTGCTCTAAAATACTTAAACTCAGAGATATAGTAATCCAAAGTAATAATCTCCTATCAATGATATCAAAATCGCTAACTTGTTGTAGTAAATGACAATGTCAAGTTTTATGACTGGACACATTTGTTTGCAATACATTCCTGGTTCGATTTCTTTTGTTAGAAAAATATATACAATAAATAAAAGCCATTCCGAACTTCTGATTACTTAGAGTGCCTATATTATTATTTTTTACTCTTATTACAGGCCGCACCCTGTATACCAATATACGGAGTTATGCACACATGTTGACATACTCAAATATTATCAAATTCCAACTATATCACATCACACACATACATGACGAATTGATTGACCTTTTTTGAAGTCTGTAACAAAAGCGCAATACCTTATCTCCGAAACCATGACGATACTCGCTCTTTATGATCTAGAAAGTTTTTATCGCAATGCCATACTGCAACTTCAATGCCTTGAATACCTTAAGTTTATTTGCGCGAGCAGTTTTATGATTCGATTCAATACGGTTACTTACAACTTAAATACCTTTAATAACAAATTCAGTTGGGTCTCGTTTTGCGCAATTCTCTTTATACAGCATATTTTATCATTTTTATAGCGACATGCGATGACCTGAATTGGGTACTAGACAAAAAGCTGTGCTTGCGCAAATGTGTTTTTAATTAAACGTTTTTAAGGGCATATATGATTCTATCAATGCGGTTTTAACTGCACACGTATATAATACTATGCTATGTCCTATTTATGGTGCACCTTGCATGGAGGTGGCATGCAGTGAGGCACTATTCTCGATAGGTGTCAATGTTATATGAACATTTTTTTGATTTTACACTAAACAATGGCCAATGCTCACTGTGTATTTGAACATGAATTAGTTATTCGCTTGTAATGTTTTTGACTATCAATAACTCGGTTGTAGATCGAAATGCTGACACCCTCTTAGATATAAATGCCTAAATCTCCAAGCTGGAACTCCAGTTTTCAAATCTTGTCATGAGAATTTGACCTATTCCGTTTTCCCACGTGAGTCAAAAAATATGTCGCTATATTAATCCAATTCCGGTATCAAAAGATTTTTATGATTTTTCTAGGTTTCACCAAATCAATTGATTTTAATTTTAATATGTGGAAAGATCTAAATCATGAGTAGGTTTTGTATTTTCAATATTTATAAATTTAAATCCAATTGCGGTACCAAAAAGACTGTGTATATAGTTCTTATTATTTAGAAACTTGTTTGGTAAAGCAATTAAACCACACCCACAGTCCGTTCCTATTGTCACAAACTGATAATGCAACTCGAGCTATCGGTGTGGACGCACCCTTAGCACGGTAATATTATCTATACAGTATTCCAACTTCATACAAACGGACAAAACGCGAGCTATACCTACGCACCTCGATTTCGGCACGCGTTCGGCACGCAGACAGTCGCGACTGTGCCACAGTGACGAACGAACGGTGTTTTATTTTTTGAAGAATAGCCGCGCGATTTCTTACTCAAAAAATAAGTTCAAGTACTGTGTTCAAGAACATTTTAATATGACGAGTAGGATATATTGTGCTGATTTTGGTTGTATGAATTTCTAATGAAGCTTTATATTACAATGCGGATTTTCTATACTTTAAAATTTAATCATAAAGCATTCTGTACGTCTTAGTCGAGGCGCAAATATTTTACGGTAGCAAATAATAATATATAAGACCGATTCGTCATTCAAACATAAAAATGATTTTAAATCAAATCTACCAATCATAGAACAACACGCATTTTTATTAAATACTTCCTATTAAATCCACAAAATATTTTAATTGTTTATATAAAAAAAGTATATTTACAATCACAAAACTAAATAGAAACACAGAAGACAATTGTCATTAAAGTGCTGGAGGCGGCAGGCAGCCCTATCGTACGTATAAGTACCGCGCGGCTGTAGGTATTTATTTCCAAGAGTCGGTCGAGTCACAATACTGTATAGATAACATTACCGTGCCCTTAGACCTGTAATTAAAAGTGATTCACGGTGCACCTCTATTTTGTTTGGTGTGAAATTTAAGCTAAATGTAGTTCTCTCTAATGCGGCTATAGTAACATCTCATGTTAGTTATTTACTTATCGCAAAACCCTTATAAATGATGTTAAAAATCAGTTGTATATTAAGCCTTGAGAGTAATCACAAAATGATGGCTTTTAGCATTTATTACAAGCCGTATGTTAATTGAAGGCAACACTTAACTATTGTTAACTTCTCATTACCCACAAGTCAATGATCTCAAAATCGAAGTTATTGTCTTATGCTTCCAACTGTTTAAGTATGACGTCACTAACCTAAGATGCTACTATGCGTATTTTTGCTATATACAATGTATTTATTACGTTGTTATAGTTGCAGTAGTTTATGGGTGAGTCGAAGGGATGGAATTATAAAATAAAAATAACTCAATTATTTGGACATTGTCGACTATTCTTTGACTTATTATTTAAACGAACTTCTTTCCTTAAAATTTTAACACATTATTAAAGGTAGTAGTAGAATAGAGGCCCGTTTGAAATTTAGAGCTAATAATGGATTCACCACTTGACTCTTATATTTAATGTGCCTTGCCTTATAAAAAGTGCGCCATTACATAGATTTCAAGATGTCGCACGATTCAGGAACATTTAAATTTCACTCCACCCTCAGACTCGCCTATCCCGTATAGCTCTAGGCCACACACTCATGTAATATATATTTTTATTTTCCCACATCCACCCGACGCCGGCGCAGGGACCGACTCCACAGTTGATTATAGTAAGTGTGAATGATAATGCCGAATATGGAATTTGCTTTTTGGCATGACGGGAACATTACTTCTGTGGTACATTGTCCTCAACATCATTTTTGGTTTTTAATAAGATTATTTCATGATAATTTATGTAACAGATAAGTTTGTTAATAAAGTAAATGATTACCAAGATTTAAAAAAGTGTCTACTTAGCTTTAGTACTATTACGGTGACTTAGCATTTTCAAAATCAATTACAATTTTGTACAAATACTTTTGATGACAATTTATCACAAAATGGAATGTTGGTTTTTTGGTTTTTGACAATCATTTATGTAAAAATGCATGTCCGTATGTTTGGGTTAAAACGTTTCCAAAATATCATTAATTATGTGTTATAAACTTTCATCAATAGTCCATTACGAATTTTACGTATTTATTTCCGAACAATTGTATTTTTTAGTATCGTCTATTTCAATATTATATCGGAATACAGTAATGAAATTTATTATCTTACGAAATAAGTAGTTCCATTAACATTGGAACAGTATTACAATAATCATCCAGTCTGTCTCTAAGATAATGTCGAGTAAAATGAAACGTAATACACATAAACCATACAAATATAATATCATAAACACAATGATTTACTGTTCGTCGGCATTATCTTAACAAAAATATTTCATTCTCTTTAGTTACATGGAAACAATATTTTGGTTGAAAATAATAAAAACGCTAACCAAACAGGTTTCATTATGAGATCAAAATATTGTATTTACCTATCTTCGCAAATGCCTTTTATTGTATTTTCTTCTTGCTAGTAAATCATAATGTCTATGTCTGATGATGGACTGAAGTGTTCATGGAATATTGCATTAAGGTTTTTGATCTCATAATGAAGTCATCAATATAGGCTAAGGTAATCCGAACAATCATATTGTGTCATTCCGCTCATAACCACCTAACCTTTCATTTCACGCTGCTATCGCCCCGTAGCCCAACGGACCCACGTTCGAGGTAACCGCTAACAGTAACAACATTAACGCCATTTGTGACGTCACTCATTGCATCTTTGACTCAGTAAATATCCCTTTTTTATACTTAACCTAAGCACCCATTCTGAAAATCTTTCTCTAAATTAACGTTAGAGCTATCAACGGTTATTTTTCAAACATTTTGTATGTTATGTGGGAATGGAGAAAGATTTTCAGAATGGCAACATTGACAATGTATTTTTAATTTGGTGATTGACAGCTTGCATTCTCTTCAAGAGTTGCTGACCTAAATGTGGATAGAAGTATTAATAGAACTTCTATGTTTTATAGGGAGAGTTGGAACAACAGTTACTGCAGGCTAACCCGATTTTAGAAGCGTTTGGTAATGCTAAAACAGTAAAAAACGACAATTCATCGAGATTTGTAAGTATCTAAAAAAAATGGTTGGTTTCTCCCGCAAATTTTAATTGGAATTTAAATGAAAACTGTCTCAAATTACAGGGTAAATTCATAAGAATAAATTTCGACGCGTCAGGCTTCATTGCGGGCGCGAATATCGAAACGTACTTACTAGAAAAGTCTAGAGCAATCAGACAAGCGAAAGACGAAAGGACATTCCACATCTTTTACCAACTTCTGGCAGGAGCGACGCCTGAACAGAGGGCAGAGTACATCCTAGAAGACCCCAAAAGTTACCCATTCTTGTCAAATGCCGCGTTACCAGTTCCAGGGATCGATGATACCGTTGAGTTCCAAGCGACGATCAAGTCGATGAACATTATGGGCATGAACATGGAAGACTTCAATTCCATCT
The DNA here is from genome assembly GCA_963924145.1 of Pyrausta purpuralis. Taxonomy (NCBI): domain Eukaryota; kingdom Metazoa; phylum Arthropoda; class Insecta; order Lepidoptera; family Crambidae; genus Pyrausta; species Pyrausta purpuralis. The sequence continues at coordinate 6,992,044 of OZ001644.1, forward strand.
TTAGGATAGTGTCGGCGGTTCTTCTGTTCGGATCCATGCAATTCAAGCAGGAGAGAAACTCCGACCAAGCTACTTTGCCCGACAACACAGTTGCGCAGAAAATCGCGCATTTGTTAGGTACGAATATACAGTTCTATGTTATCACGTAATACGTCTCAGATAATTAAAATTGGTTTCTAATGAATCTCTTTTCTCATTACAGGTCTTTCGGTAACAGAAATGACGAAAGCGTTCTTAAAACCAAGAATCAAAGTAGGTCGCGATTTCGTAACGAAAGCACAGACGAAAGAACAAGTAGAATTTTCCGTCGAAGCCATCGGCAAGGCGTGCTACGAGCGCCTCTTCAGATGGCTGGTCAACAGAATCAACAGGTCTCTGGACAGAACGAAAAGGCAGGGCGCCTCGTTTATAGGTATCCTCGATATGGCCGGTTTTGAAATCTTCGACCTGAACTCGTTCGAACAGCTCTGCATCAACTACACAAACGAAAAGTTACAGCAACTGTTCAACCACACGATGTTTATCCTCGAGCAGGAGGAGTACCAGAGAGAAGGAATCGAATGGAAGTTTATCGACTTTGGGCTCGACCTGCAACCGACCATCGACCTCATTGACAAACCGATGGGTATAATGGCGCTGCTAGACGAGGAGTGTTGGTTCCCGAAAGCGACAGACAAAACATTCGTTGAGAAACTGGTGTCCGCCCACTCCGTCCACCCCAAGTTCATGAAGACAGACTTCCGCGGAATCGCTGACTTCGCGATCATCCACTACGCTGGCAAAGTCGATTACTCAGCAGAAAAGTGGCTGATGAAGAACATGGACCCTCTCAACGAAAATGTCGTGTCTCTTCTCCAATCGTCTCAGGATCCGTTCGTGTGCCACATCTGGAAGGACGCTGAGATCGTCGGCATGGCTCAACAGGCCATGACCGACACGCAATTCGGTGCGAGGACGAGAAAGGGTATGTTTAGAACAGTGTCACAATTGTACAAAGAACAGCTAACGAAACTGATGGCGACACTCAGAAACACAAACCCGAACTTCGTGAGGTGTATTATTCCGAACCATGAAAAGAAAGCTGGTAAAATTGAAGCACCTTTGGTGTTGGATCAGCTTCGGTGCAATGGTGTACTTGAAGGAATTAGGATATGCAGACAAGGTTTCCCCAACCGTATTCCGTTCCAGGAGTTCAGGCAGCGTTATGAGCTGCTGACCCCGAATATAATTCCAAAGGGTTTCATGGATGGAAAGAAAGCTTGTGAACAGATGATTGAGGCTTTGGAGTTGGACCATAACTTGTACCGCGTGGGTCAGTCGAAGATTTTCTTCCGCGCGGGAGTATTAGCCCACCTTGAAGAGGAACGGGATTATAAGATCACGGACCTGATCGTGAACTTCCAGGCATTCTGTCGAGGGTTCTTAGCCAGGCGGAACTACCAGAAACGCCTGCAACAGCTGAATGCTATCAGGATTATACAGAGAAACTGTGCCGCGTATTTGAAGCTCAGAAATTGGCAGTGGTGGAGGTTGTATATAAAGGTAAGAATGTTTATTCATTATAATTATTCAAATCATAAACTATTTACACTCTTTGATAAAAACACCTCATGTATTTGACAGCTGTTAAACTTTCGAAACGTCAGGCGTTTAATTACAAATAAATGTGTGCGAAATAAATACACAAAGTGTTTTGATCAATGAGAAGTGTTCGCGTAAACTTCAGAACCAAATATATAACTACGCTCTATAATATTAGGCAGTCATTGGCTTTTGGTGTTGGTTTCTCTGTGATGACTGATGAGAACAATAAATTCTTTATAAAATATAACTATGATTATAGTTTACCCGCTCAGAGAATGCTATTTTGAAGTTTTAAAATTTTGAGGAAATTGATGGGAAAATTGACAAAGTCTCGAAGTTCGACATTCTTTCCACATATTTTGTGTTGAAATTGAAAACGTCAAAATAACATACTCTGAGCGGCTAAATTTAAAGTCAGTTACTTAGTGCATTTAAAAGATAGGACGTAAACGTAATAAAATTTGTAATTATTTTAAAATGTTTTCGTATATGCCTACTGTAATGTTTTGAAAACAGCCTTGGCTTGGATTATTGTTGGAAAGTTATGTAAATAATCACCAAGACCTACATGTTCAATAGAGTATTATATCAAGAATTATTTATTACATTCGCACCTGTCGACCGTTGCTATTGTCCGTTGGAAGTATAAATCACGATTGTTTATATTATCACAAGGGACAGTGATGGAACCACCAGTCTATCAACAAAAATAGGTGAGACCTTATTGTGAATGTAACCAAGACTGTTTTTTTTCCCAGGCTTATTATCATTAGGCAAATTACCAATTGTTTTTTAAAAATAATAATGCGTATCATTCCTGTTACCCGTGCAAATAAAATTTTAGATACAGTTTTAATCAGGTTGGTCATGTTATTTGGATTAGAGTAATCTCGATTAATTTGTAAAAGATATTAGTTATTCAATTTAAAGGCATTGATCGACAATGAACAAAGGCGAGAAATTTTTATATTTTTTCCCATGAGAAATCAAAACATCGGTGTGTAAGAATCAAAATAACTGTATTACTAACCTTAAACAAGGGATATGTATGTTGATGTTAAGTTTAAAAAATATATTAGTTTATATTTCCAAACTTATTATCCCTTACATACTGCGACTATTCGCAGCGACGCAGTCGCGTTACTGGCGCGATGCAGCATTGATGCAGTCTTAAATTGTTTACCTTTACACACTTCCGCTACATGTAGCATCGATACAGTCGCGATGCTGTCGCGCGTAAGTATGGATGCAGTCGCGATTCAGAAACTTGACATTGACAAATGGATCTTTATATTGTTAATAACGCGCGTTAGCATCTATGTAGTCATGCTTCTGCACGATGATAAGATGCTTAAAGTCGCAATGTGTAAGGGGTCTAATAGATGGTATTGTTAGAACAGTTTTTACATTATAAACTGTCCAACAATAGCATTTACTATTAAAAACAGTTTCCCTACTAACTTCCAACACACGAATTCCAGGTAAAACCTCTCCTAGAAGTGACGAAGCAAGAAGAGAAGTTGACGCAAAAAGAAGATGAGCTGCGGCAGATCAGGGACCGGCTCGAGACGCAGATGAAGCGCTGCGCCGAGTACGAGCAGAAGTACCAGCAGGCGAACGCTGAGAAGACGCAGCTGGCTGAACAGCTACAGGTAAAACTGAATGAAGAATTTGTCACACGCCTTAATAAAGGTGAGGAGCTAGAGCTTCTCGAAATGACAAAGCAAGAAGAGAAGTTAACCCAAGAAGAGGACGGCTTTAATGGACCAGCAGCGATCAGGGCCGATATTGCTTTGGTTTTTATAAAGTAGTGTGAGATTAAAAAAGAAGATATGAAGAGAATGATAAACAGTAAATGCTTCAAAAAGTTTTATGCTTCATAATAGGGCGTTGTGCTGTGATATTACGTCACATAAATGCTTAGTCTGAATGATCATTAATTTTGTAATATATTTTTTAACCTATTCACCTATATCTTAAACACTCAAAATCAAATCAAATTATTAACAAATATTAATATAAATTGATTAGATTTGATATGATTTGGTTTTAACAATTCTGATATGAAGGATATTAAATTTATTTCACACACCATCCATGCATTATCTTCCAGGCTGAGCTGGAACTGTGCGCCGAAGCGGAAGAGAGCAGAGCGCGCGCGGCGGCTCGCAAGCAAGAGCTGGAGGAGCTGCTGCACGACCTGGAGGGGCGCATCGAGGAGGAGGAGGAGCGCTGCAGTGCGCTGCAGCAGGAGAAGAAGCGGCTGCAGCTCAATATCCAGGTATATGTGACATTTCTTTTGAACCTGTGAAAAATGGGTCACGCATACCCTCACTGTGGGACTCCTCTGCCCAATTAGTAGGTAATGGTCACCCTAGCCGATTTCGACTACGGTGATAAGACACGACGACGAGGCGCTGTGCAATTTTCTTTAGACTTTTTTTACGTCTTCGTTAGCGAGTAATACCATCGTAAACTCATGGTAACGGTACAGGACGGGGGGATAAAAAAATACTGTAAGGCCAAGAGATGAATACCTAATAAAAAATATAACTCGATACATAGAACGTATTATATTTTATTAGCCAGATATTTGTTGATAGGTATTGATACCTATCAAAAAGTATCTGCCATTTAAAATATTATTTAAAAATAAATAAAAATATCGTTTCATATTTTATCTTCAAATAATACGAAAATTATACTATGAGTGTTATAAACATTCTAAACCATTATTATTTCAACTATTACTTCTGAACTGCTGGAAAATCTCCAATAAATCTATTGACTATACTAGTTGGATCTGGTTACGTCAAAATCTAAGACGTACACGTATTCAAAAACATTATCATCTAAACATATTCGTGGCGCACATTCCCAGGACCTGGAGGAGCAACTGGAGGAGGAGTTGGCGGCAGAAGCTGCAGCTAAAGACGTTAATTTTAGTTTCATAATAGATAGGTTCTGATAAAATATTAAGTAATAATATTAGTTCGGCAGAACCTTTGTACATGTACCATGAGTTTACGGCGGTTTGAATCGCTAGGGACGACGTAACTTACTGTATGAAAAAAATAGTTCTGCAAGTGACCGCTAGAGACGCTGTGTAATTTTCCATAGACATTTTACGTCGTCGTTAGCGAGTAATATCGCCGTAAACTCATGGTAACGGTACAGGAAGAGGACGCAAAAAAAAACTTTAAGGCCAAGAGATGAATACCTTCTAGAAAATATAACACGTTATATAGATCGTGCTACACAGACTGGACGTACTAGGCAGATCTGCCATTAAAATATTACTTAAGAATAAAATAATAATAAAAAAATCGTTAATCTCATTTTCAAAAAATACCAAAATTATACTATGAGTGTTATAAACATTCTAAACCATTATAATTTCAACTTTTACTTCTGAACTGCTGGAAAATCTCCAATAAAACCATTGTCTACACTGGATCTGGTTTCGTCAAAATTCAATACGTACACGAATTCAAAAACATCATAATCTTCACATATTCGTGGCGCCCGTTCCCAGGACCTGGAGGAGCAGCTGGAGGAGGAGGAGGCGGCGCGGCAGAAGCTGCAGCTGGAGCGCGTGCAGTGCGACGCGAAGCTCAAGAAGCTGGAGGAGGAGCTCGCGCTCAGCGAGGACACCAACCAGAAACTCGTCAAGGAGAAGAAGGTCAGTGTTACACCTGTGTTTTCAGTGCATGGAGACAAACCCACACAATAAAGTACAAACCTGTAGATATATTTTACTGCTGGGCTTTTGCCTCACTATCATTAATAGGTGGCTTGAGTCATTTACAAACAAAGATATAAAAAAACACCTGTTGACATTTTACCGTTAAACTTTTGCCTAACTATAAATAATAGGTGGCTTGAGTCATTTACAAACAAAGAAATAAAAAACACCTGTACACATTTTACTGTTAAGCTTTTGCCTTACTATAAATAATAGGTGGCTTGAGTCATTTACAAACAAAGATATAAAAAAAACACCTGTTGACATTTTACCGTTAAACTTTTGCCTAACTATAAATAATAGGTGGCTTGAGTCATTTACAAACAAAGAAATAAAAAACACCTGTACACATTTTACTGTTAATCTTTTGCCTTACTATAAATAATAGGTGGCTTGAGTCATTTACAAACAAAAAAGTACAAATCACCTGTAGACATTTTACTGTCAAGCTTTTGCCTTACTATAAATAATAGGTGGCTTGAGTCATTTACAAACAAAGATATAAAAAAACACCTGTACACATTTCACTGTTAAGCTTTTGCATTACTATAAATAATAGGTGGCTTGAGTCATTTACAAACAAACAAGATATAAAAAAACACCTGTTGACATTTTACCGTTAAACTTTTGCCTAACTATAAATAATAGGTGGCTTGAGTCATTTACAAACAAAGATATAAAAAAAAAACACCTGTTGACATTTTACCGTTAAACTTTTGCCTAACTATAAATAATAGGTGGCTTGAGTCATTTACAAACAAAAAAGTACAAATCACCTGTAGACATTTTACTGTCAAGCTTTTGCCTTGCTATAAATAATAGGTGGCTTGAGTCATTTACAAACAAACAAGATATAAAAAAACACCTGTTGACATTTTACCGTTAAACTTTTGCCTAACTATAAATAATAGGTGGCTTGAGTCATTTACAAACAAAGAAATAAAAAACACCTGTTGACATTTTACCGTTAAACTTTTGCCTAACTATAAATAATAGGTGGCTTGAGTCATTTACAAACAAAAAAGTACAAATCACCTGTAGACATTTTACTGTCAAGCTTTTTCCTTGCTATAAATAATAGGTGGCTTGAGTCATTTACAAACAAACAAGATATAAAAAAACACCTGTTGACATTTTACCGTTAAACTTTTGCCTAACTATAAATAATAGGTGGCTTGAGTCATTTACAAACAAAGAAGATATAAAAAAACACCTGTTGACATTTTACCGTTAAACTTTTGCCTAACTATAAATAATAGGTGGCTTGAGTCATTTACAAACAAAAAAGTACAAATCACCTGTAGACATTTTACTGTCAAGCTTTTGCCTTGCTATAAATAATAGGTGGCTTGAGTCATTTACAAACAAAGATATAAATAAAAACACCTGTACACATTTTACTGTTAAGCTTTTGCATTACTATAAATAATAGGTGGCTGGAGTCATTTACAAACAAAGAAGATATAAAAAAACACCTGTTGACATTTTACCGTTAAACTTTTGCCTAACTATAAATAATAGGTGGCTTGAGTCATTTACAAACAAAGAAGATATAAAAAAACACCTGTTGACATTTTACCGTTAAACTTTTGCCTAACTATAAATAATAGGTGGCTTGAGTCATTTACAAACAAAGAAATAAAAAACACCTGTACACATTTTACTGTTAAGCTTTTGCCTTACTATAAATAATAGGTGGCTTGAGTCATTTACAAACAAAGGAAAACAAATCTTGTTCTATACAGGGTGATGATGATATATTTTTTTGGCAACAGTATCATTTCAACCACCCTGAGAAAGAAAGTAGTATTAGTTACACCTCTTATAACTTGCGAACGGGTCGACCGTGATTTTCATGATTTTTATGGATTTGTTTTTAAAATAACGGTCAGGGGCGAAACAAAGCTCGCTGGGACCGCTAGTATAAATTATTTTGTGGTTATTTTTGAACAACCGACTATATACTTTTAGAATGTGACATAGAACTGAATAGGTGCAAACAATATACAGAACAGGTCGATTGAGAGCTAGTATGTTAATTACTATTTATTTTTATTTATATTAGGGACAAAAAACCGTCAAACAATGTGTTTAGTTTAACATATCAATAGAAAAAAAGGTTATTGTAGAACCAACAACCTTTTTACACACAATACGTCAAAAATGAAATTTAAGAAACTATTTGTTAAGAGTTAATTAATGTGTTTCAAGTCCACATTACATATAGATTTACTGTCAAAACCTTACACAAATGACAGGACAATGGTGCAAGTTCCTTATGTTCACCTCACTAGTAGATATCTGTTTGTTGGGACGGAATTATTTATGAAAATTTTCTTTCAGATCCTGGAAGAACGAGCAAACGACCTCTCACAAGCGTTAGCCGAAGAAGAAGAGAAGGCCAAGCACTTGGGTAAACTTAAGGCGAAACAGGAGTCGGCCATTGCAGAATTAGAAGAAAAATTACTAAAGGTACGTTTGCCTGATTATTATTTTGTCTCGTAACTACTTACCCTTAGCGTTTTGAGGTGCCCTGGTAAACGATGAGGAATAAATAAATAATAAATAAATAAATAAATATATGTTAGCTAAAGCACTTGTGTTATGGAAATCGGAAACAACGGTGCTACCACAACACCCAGACACGTGACAATATAGAAAAGATCGTTTTCTATATTGACCCGACCGGTAATCGAACCCGGAACCTCACGAGATGGCGAGCTACTCGACCACGGGGGTCTGAGGAAGTTCGTAGACTGCGACATACTGCGACTTTTAGCATCGATGCTGTCGCGTGTTAGTATCGATGCAGTCGCCAATATGCAGACTGCCATCGGACAGCATTGCGACTGTATAGCTGTTAAAACCATTTGCGATTGCATCGATGCTGCATCGCGATGGTATCGCGACTGCATAGCTGCTTAAAGTTGTAATGTGCAAAAGGTCGTAGACATTCGGCTTACACAAATAGTGACAGATAAACAGCTTAGTATAATAGTGCACATTTAGCTACTATACTGAACATTGTTCAGCCTTATTGTATTGTTAAGCTCATGCGACATAAAATTGAAATCTGTTACCTTACCACCTTACAATAAGGTCGTTATTTTAGAAATTGTTTAACAAATATATAATTTGTGTGTTATGGTTTATAGGACCACCAGCTGCGTCAAGAAGTTGACCGCGCTAAGAGGAAGCTAGAAACAGAGTTGCAAGATGTCAAAGAACAACTTGCTGAGAGGAAAGCACAGGTTGAGGAGCTACAGATTGTACTTAGTGAGTACTTTTTTCTTGTTTGACCAATTTTTCCAAAACTAATGATTTTGCAAAAAATCTCTATCTGAAACGTAATATCATTTTTTAATTTAAAAAAAATATTTTACTTTTTTTTTTAAGTACTCTACATATGTTTTGCTAGTCTACTTTTTTTAATTGGTAATAAATTAGACGACCCGTCTGGTGTAGTGGTCGAGAAATCGCCTACTACGCAGCGGGTTGCGGGTTCGATCCCCGCACAATACAAACATTTGTGTGCATGAACATGTCTGTTTGTATTGGTATGGGTGTTTTCTATGTATATCATGTATATATTTACAAACAAAAAAGTATTTAAGTATTATATCCGTTGTCTGGTACCCATAACACAAGCTTTGAGTAGCTTACTTTGGGACTAGACGGCGATGTGTGGGAATGTCCAAAGGATATTTAATTAAAAAAAAAACGGCCCATTACACCGCATCTTACCATGACCTTGCTAGGAGCGTGTCAGACACGAAAATCAACACAATACAAGCGTATATAGTATAGTTACTATAACCACTGAACGGATCGACAGCTTTCTGCGCCCGTATACATCCTGTATGATGCTAGTATTCAATCCGTATGTTATCCGTTTGCCACGCGCGTTGAGCTGACACCAAATGACTCAGCTACGAATACGTGCTTAATCATCATCATCATCATTATCAGCCAAAGGACGTCCACTGCTGAACATGCTGCTAGCCTCTACACACTTCCACAGCGACCGATCACTAGCGGTCTGCATCCAGCTTGATCCTGCGATCTTTATAAGGTGGTCTGTCTATCTTTTCGGTGGACGGCCTACGCTGCTTCTTTGGTCGAAGGGTCTCCAATCTAGAACATTCCTGCCCCAACGGCCGTCAGTTCTCCGCGCTATGTGCCCTGTAATGCAACTTGAGCTTACTGATTCTCACCACGTGCTTAAGAAGACTTCTTTTTATAACAGTCACCATTCGCGGTTACAAGCCGTATGCTCACCGGTGTAGCAACGTAGCGTCCATGCGCGGAGCGTGTCGGCGCCGGCAAATTGATTCAGTAGGAACATGGTCATACACAGTTTTTAAAACAAAAAATATTATTTTGCCTGACACGTTCCTAGCACAGTCATAGTATGATACTGTTTAGTAGGCAGAAACCTTAAAACGTATATATAAGGTCAAATCGTTTTAAGTGATAATATTTTAAATGTGTCTTTGTAAATATCATAGAAACGGGGCACTATCATTATTTTAATTTTTGCAATTTTCGTTAACTTTTTTTTTTGAACTGCAACCTATCAATTTTTAAAGTTATTTACGTCATCTGCTTTGCCTCTCTCATTTTAATGCCCTGTATTTCTTTTTCCCTAACCTTAACCTTAGTTAATAAAAAAAAACAATATCTGCAAAAATATATTACCTTACTCTCTAAATATATCAAAAACTAGCGTATGAAACCCCAAAGTGTTTTCTACAAAAACAACTCATTTATTGTGCTGAATCGGCCCGTTATATATCATCACTTAAAACGAGGTGACCTCATATTAAGCATACGTTATTAGATACTGGCCACACTAGTCAGTATTTTTCATCGTGACCCTAATAACCTTATCCTCTACCCGTCTAGCCAAACGCGAAGAGGAACTAGCCGCGGCGCTGGCCCGCGCGGACGAGGAGGGCTCGCTCCGCGCCGGGGCCCAGAAGGCCGCGCGCGAGGCCGCCGCGGCCCTCGCCGAGGCCCACGAGGACCTGGAGGCCGAGCGCGCCGCCAGGACCAAGGCCGAGAAGCTGCGGAGGGACCTGAACGAGGAGCTGGAGGCGCTCAAGAGCGAGCTGCTGGACTCGCTCGATACTACTGCAGGTACTGTCATTGTCGTCATAGGGCCCAGAAGGCCGCGCGCGAGGCCGCCGCGGCCCTCGCCGAGGCCCACGAGGACCTGGAGGCCGAGCGCGCCGCCAGGACCAAGGCCGAGAAGCTGCGGAGGGACCTGAACGAGGAGCTGGAGGCGCTCAAGAGCGAGCTGCTGGACTCGCTCGATACTACTGCAGGTACTGTCATTGTCGTCATAGGGCCCAGAAGGCCGCGCGCGAGGCCGCCGCGGCCCTCGCCGAGGCCCACGAGGACCTGGAGGCCGAGCGCGCCGCCAGGACCAAGGCCGAGAAGCTGCGGAGGGACCTGAACGAGGAGCTGGAGGCGCTCAAGAGCGAGCTGCTGGACTCGCTCGATACTACTGCAGGTACTGTCATTGTCGTCATAGGGCCCAGAAGGCCGCGCGCGAGGCCGCCGCGGCCCTCGCCGAGGCCCACGAGGACCTGGAGGCCGAGCGCGCCGCCAGGACCAAGGCCGAGAAGCTGCGGAGGGACCTGAACGAGGAGCTGGAGGCGCTCAAGAGCGAGCTGCTGGACTCGCTCGATACTACTGCAGGTACTGTCATCGTCGTCAATATAACTCTAACCAAACAAACATCCCAGTTTTTCTACACTCTGATTTTTAATTAGATAGACCAAAATGACATTAAGTGGGTGGCCACTTTTTTGCAATTTAAAAATAGTTTTATTCCTAAATAATATTTAAAAAAATGTTTTTTTAATCGATAAAAAAAAAACTCGAATCCTACAAAGGCCATCATTATTTCTAATAAAAAAATTAATTTATAAAAAGTCGAAATAGGTAGAATCATACAAGAATATGTCAATTGCAAGATAAACCTAGATATTCTGACTCGTTACAAAAACTGTTTTATGTATTATGTTTATTTATAACATTATGTTACGTTTAACATGTACTATTTATTCTAATTAGTAAAATAACATTAATGAAAATTCACATCTCAAGTTCAATTAATCCCGAACAATTGAATTGTTACAACACTATTCATACTAATTTGCAACATAGAAAAATATGATCATGATGAAAAATATGATGCCAGATCGTTTGAAGCTGTCATTTTGGTCTATCTAATTAAAAATCAGAATATAGGCACGGCGTAGTATGATTTTAAATCCCACTCTATTCTATTACTCGTCATTGACTTATAATACTAGTCCCTCCATAGACCCAATTACCCAGTCCACCAGTTTTTTTCAGTACCCATATATTCCATCAGACCTACATGAACCGAGGGTTGTCCACGGGTGCACTTGTATAGTGCATGCAGGGATAATTGTTGGCTCGTGTTACGCATTAAGATTAATGTGGTCAAAAGGACCTCTGCGTGGTGGCTTCGGTCCCATATATACCTTCCATAAGTCCAGTATTCTATGACCCCGACATACATGGAGACACATACCTAATTATAATCAAAATGGGGTTCCTGGTTTTGAACAGGAATTGTTTTAAAATAACATTTAAACTCACTGAAACTCGCTTACATCGGCTAAGTTTTTAAAATTACAAATATGAACTCACAAATTGTTAGATTCAAATTGATTATATCTAAGACCCCATTAATTCTGTCTATTTTGGCTCCTTTGGTCAGTAATAAAATTATTTAAAAAAACAGCAAAAATAATATCTCCTTTATTCAACAGCCCAACAAGAACTCCGGTCCAAACGAGAACAAGAAGTAGCGGTGCTAAAACGCAGCCTTGAGGAAGAGGCCGCCTCACACGAAGCCACGCTCGCCGACCAGAGACACAAGCATTCTCAAGAGTTACAGCAACTCAACGAGCAGCACGAACAGATCAAGAAGGCCAAGGCTGGTGAGTGATGTTTTATACTAGCGGTCCCAATATAGAACCTAGCAGCACTCCTTCAAGAGAAGCGACGCACACCGACCAGAGACAAGCACTTGCGAAGAAACAGCAACCCAACGAGCAACACGAACTGATCAGGAAGGCTAATGCTGATTACCTGATGGTGGCTCCACATAGCCTGCCGCCATTTTCCCAAAACAGGCTGTCAGGCAATTGGCAAAAAAAACTTATAGGACCTAGCGGATTAGGCTGGCTGTCAAGCCAGCAAGCTGCCGGCAAAATTGTCAAGATGTGTGGAGCCACCATAACATTGAGAAAAGCCACCCCAGATACAGATTTATCGTTCATGCCAAATTGGTGCTTTCTGGTTTTTTTTCCCAGTTTCGTAGGTAATCAGTTTTGAATATTTTTTTCTTTACCCGCAGCGTTAAATAAATGTAATAAGTAAAAAAATCGCCATATGTGGTTATCGTAAGAATGGACTTGACTCTGTCGCTGAGCGGTGAGAAAGGTGTGCAAAAATAAACTGTATTTACATTAAACGGAAGGACGTAAGGGTTTGCGGCGAAGCGGGAGGAACATGATATGTTTGTCAGGTCCCCTCTTTTAATAACCTGGTAGTGCCTATCCGACAAGTCTGCCTCACATAGTCGCCTGGTAAAAGTCATCTAGATACAATTTATCGTACTTTTCAAATAGGATTTTTCCAAAACTTCGTCCAAATTTCGTGCTTCTATATTTTGCGGCAAAAGGTAGCCTGAGCTTCTTTCTATAAAATATCGCCATTCTAGTTTTCTAATTTAAACTCCTTGGATAAATCCTATGTAAGGACAAAAAGACATCTGACACTGACACGAAAAAATAAAACTCATCCTATCATTTCGAATTTCAAACACATATCAAACGTCAAACTTTTCGACAAGTCGCTTACAAGATATTTTACAGAAATTTTCGCGTAAATTTTATTTTTTTATTTCGATTAGATTATTAATGACTATGTAATGGGCACGGTTGAGAAGCGCAGGCAGAAGAACGTGAAGTTCGGTCTGTCTAAGGATGACATGTGCGAGGTTCAGGAGTCGGCGTTCCCTGAGGAGGGGATCTCGTTCAGCTCAGCGAGGAACTACTGGAGGGACATGTGCCGCGCGGGCGGGCAGGGCAGTGACTCTTTATGTGGTTAGAAAATAATACCCATTTATTTTGTTTGGTTCTGTTCCTGAGTGATGACGATAGGTGTGTACGGTGTGACTGGCGTGATATGAGTGATAGGTCCATTCTTACCATAACTAGATAGTACTTACATATTTTATGACTTACCAAGATGCATGCGTTTGCGCTGTTTGGCGTTAGTACATTTGAACCGTGGGGAATTGCTGTTGAGAAAACAATGCCGAAACTTAATCCTGTGTTCCTAGCTCAAAGGTTTAGCATAGCTATCCATCGCAGCAACGCAGCCAGCATCATAGGCTCATTGCCGCTAGGAAATGGTTTCATATATGATTTAAAGCTTTGTTGAATTTTGTACTTAACTAATTTTGTTTTGACTCGGTTACACGAGTCATGGTCCCGGGGTGACACGTCGGGAAGGTAAATACGATGTTTACTTTTTATATCAGTGTATCGTTGCATTAAATCCCGTGTGTTGATTAGTTAGGAAATGGTTTAGTTTATTAATGCGTAGGTTTTAAGTTTTTTAAGATGTAGATACCTTGGAACTGGGACCTCTGATATTAAAAGAAGAATTCGAAACAGCTTTGAATTGTATTCAAAACGGGAAAACAGCAGGAGTTGATAATATTTACATTGAGATGGTCAAATATGCGGCTTGCAATCTGTTGAAAGAGGAAATTTTTAATTTAATTCAAGAAATGTATAAAACAGGCAAAATACCTCAAGATTTTAGTTTAAGCAAGACTGTTACACTACCGAAAAAAGCAAACACACTCAAATGCGAAGAACATAGAACACTAAGTATTATTTCACAGGCAAGTAAAATTTTAATAAAAATAATTCAGAACAGAATTAGACCACTAACAGAGAGCTTTTTGGGACCGGATCAATATGGGTTTCGGCAAGAGAAGGGAACCAGAGAAGCGATACTAGCTTTGAGATTGGTAATAGACAGGAGACTGGATTTTGACATGGACACACATATAGCTTTTATCGACTTAGAAAAGGCGTTCGATAAGGTCAATTGGAAAATAATGATGGAAGTACTCAAAGAAGCTGGATTGGATTATAGAGACAGAAGGATTATTTTTGAATTATATAAAAACCAAGAAACGGTAATAGAAGTAGGAGAGGAAAACGGAAAGGCAAAAATAAGACAGGGAGTTAGGCAGGGATGTCCACTTTCACCGCTAATTTTTAATTTATTCATAGAATGTGCGATACGCAGAATAAAGGAATCAAAAAAGGGGGGCGTCAAAATTAATGGGGACGTATTTAAATTCATTCGTTTTGCCGACGATATTGCAGCCATTGCAGAAAACAGATTGGAGTTGGAAGAACTGGTTACAGAAATGGACACTATTTTTAAAGAATTTGGTCTCAAAATTAACATACATAAAACAAAAACACTAATTGCTTCTAAAAAGGAAAAATATAGCCCTATCTCAATAAATAACACAAAAATAGAACAGGTTAAAACCTTCAAATATCTAGGTAGCTTGATAACTAGTGACTCCAGATGTACACCAGATATAAAAGCAAGGATAGCGATGGCGAGACAAGCTTATAATGCAAAAAAACACCTGCTCAAGGCCAGAATATCAATCAAAGTTCGCAAAAAACTTGTTAAAGTGTACATTTGGAGTATAGCACTTTATGGATGTGAAGCGTGGACATTGACAAAGAGGGACAGAGAGAGACTGGAAGCCTTCGAGATGTGGTGCTGGAGGAGAATGGAGCGTATCAGTTGGACGGAGAAGAAAACAAATGAAGAAATTTTGTCTATGGTTAGGGAAAAAAGGAGATTGATGGAAACAATCGAGTGTAGGAGGGGACGAATGTTGGGCCACCTGATTCGACACGACAATTTTATTAAAACGATAATTGAAGGAAGAATAGAAGGAAAAAGGAAGCGAGGAAGACCAAGAATAAGCTACATGCAGCAAATAAAGGAAAAGATAAATGTCGGGTCGTATCAGGAGGTTAAGAGAAAGGCGGAAAGCAGAGAGGAATGGAAAAAACTCCACCGACAAGAGCCTAGCTCTTAAATTGGATGATGATGAGGTTTTAAGTTTATTTTTTATGTTGCATGTCTAAGTTTTTTTTCTTCTTGTTTGTTATTAATAAAGAATAGTACCAGATGAAAATGTAATCGAGAATCTGCTTCGGTTTCTAAAGAATGTCAGTGGCTTTTAACTTAAGGAATAACTCGGGAACAAGTAAAGTCTGATTTTCTTCGTTTGTCGAATATTGTAAACAAGCTTGACGTTTCTATTAGACGATTCATTTTAAAAAAAGATAAACACAAACCAACATCGGTAATTCATCGTTGAACACAGATCTTTTTATACAGTTATTTAATTTTATTTAGTTTTTTAGATAATAAAAGTTATTACATTAACGTTAACAGTATTCGACTAAAGAAAAACAGATTTTAACTTATTGCGTAGCTACTATTTACTTGTTGATATTTTTACTTTTAATATGATATATTCTATTCATCAAGTTTTTCTCTGATCCCAGTTTTAACAAGTTCTTTGGGCGATGGGTGTTTTTGGTTAGTTAATAATGTTTCGATGCATATAGTGCCACAAAACATTATAATATTGTGAATATTAATAATTACAATTAGATTTGAATTTTGATCTGAATTATGGAAATTGGAAACAACGGTGGTACTACAACACCCAGATCCAACACAATATAGAAAATATCGTTTCCTACATTGACCCGACCGGGAATCGAACCCGGAACCTCACGAGATGGCGACGCTTGAAACCAGCGTGCCGGCCACTCGACCACGGAGGTCTTAATTATAATGTTAGGAACCATGAAAGTTAAGGAATTTTGTAATCTAAAATTATGTTTCGTCCCGCTGAAATTTAGCTTTAGCAATGTGAATCTCATGTATTATTGTACATTTTGTCAGCCCTCGAGAAAGCGAAGCAAACGCTCGAAGCCGAGAACGCCGACTTAGCCACCGAGCTAAAGTCTGCGGCCGCCGCGCGCGCCGAGACCGAGCGCCGGCGCAAGCAGACCGAGGCGCAGCTGCAGGAGCTCGCCGCGAAGCTGCAGGAGGTCGACCGTTCCAGGTCAGCTGGAAAAAAAAACCTTTTATAAATAGACTAAATCTGCAGGTGGACCGCTCCAGGTCGGCTGGAAAAAAGATTTATCCCTTTCATAAATAGACTTAAGCTGCAGTAGGTCGACAGCTCCAGGTCGGCTGGAAAAAAAGATTTATCCCTTTCATAAATAGACTAAATCTGCAGGTAGACCGCTCCAGGTTGGCTGGAAAAAAGATTATCTCTTTCATAAATAAACTAAATCTGCAGATGGACTTCTCCAGATCAGCTAGAAAAAAGATTTATCCCTTTCATAAATAGACTAAATCTGCAGGTGGATCGCTCCAGGTCAGCTAGAAAAAAGATTTATCCCTTTTATAAATAGACTAAATCTGCAGGAGGTCGACCGCTCGAGGTCAGCTGAAAAAAGAAACGATTTATCCCTTTCATAAATAGACTAAATCTGCAGAAAGTCGACCCCTCCAGGTCAGCTGGAAGAATATAATAAGCTACGGATACAATAGGCGACAAATGACCTGCGACACGTTTCGCTTGCAAAATCAGGTGAACTGGCGAGTCGTAGCGGGGCTTCCTTTGATATTGAGCGACACGTGTAGGATACTCATAAGTTGCGCGATATCCTCACGCGATATGTCAGACGAAAGAGCTTAACATTGCAAAGTTTGTCTAGCGCATTACATTTGCTCCCTAGTGTATTCCGGGCTTTATGCTAAATTTCAGATGGTAGCACGTCGAGGTGAGTAACATTCTTAGCCGCGTAAAAAATAACATATAATCAATACTGTTTTCATGACCGCGCGAGGTGATAGGAGAATTGACGCGTGAACATCTAAACTTAGATTAAAGCAAGAATTCGATAAGCTTATACATAACCAAGTCCACAATATAGGGTGACACTTTATTTTGTCTGTATAATAAATTTTCGAACCCAGTAACTTGAGTTGTAACCATGCAGTTGGTTGTTTTTGTTTCGCTCATGCATTCTCTATCTACCACATACAACGCTCACCTATCCATTTGCATGTAGAACTGTGTAACTCATTACTGAAACGTCTCACTGAGTGGTTACTCCAATATGTTCCACTGTTTCGAAGCCCAAACGCCGCTTCAAAACGTATCTGCATCATTTGCAACTTGACATCTTGTTCGGCAAACGTCGCTCAGGAAGCGAAAGATCTGAAGATGTCGCTAACACAGAGAGAGACGCGCGCGGTTTGATCG
Organism: Pyrausta purpuralis; assembly: GCA_963924145.1. NCBI lineage: Eukaryota > Metazoa > Arthropoda > Insecta > Lepidoptera > Crambidae > Pyrausta > Pyrausta purpuralis. Next base: position 7,009,821 of record OZ001644.1, read on the forward strand.
GTTCGCTTTGGGCGGTTTCAGCGCGCATGCTTGCCTTCTTTTTGTCTACACTAGCACATCGACGTGCTTAGATGAAGAAGGAGGACGCATAATGCAATGTTTTTATTTTTCAGTCGTCTTATGTTTGCGAAAGTATAAATGTAGTGAAAAATACTAAAACAAAAATATACTTTGAGAAAATTATTGTTGATACAAATACTTACATTAATCCAATCAATTTACGCGATTTATGAAACGCGAAAAATAAGAGCATACATGAGCCAAAAAGAGGGTTTGATGAAGTAGTGTGAGGCGCATCAGATAATAATCGCATAAAACGTATCTTTTTAATTGAATTCATCCCCGATCAAATCCACTCGCGCGCGTAGCGATACGCATGATGCAGATGAGACAGCGATAGAGAAAGCTTGTTCCGAGAGTCGCTGTTCCAAATGATGTAGATACGTTTTACGGACTTCGCATCTTTTTACTGATACTTATTCAAATGATTAATTCTCAATGAAGACACACTTTTATCAGCTCTATTTGCAAGTTCATACAGGTTGTTGTTTTGGTCAGCGACGAGCGACTAAGGGGTGGCTGTGCAAAAGATACTGATGCCAAAAAAAATATTTTAAAAATATATTTTTTTAATAAAAATCCACAAAATCGATTTCTTGATGCGATACAGCGATCGAGTCAAAACTACCAACACCAGGTAGCCTCTTCGTAGCAAACTAGCTACGGCATAATTTTTCGTAGATACGCGCTAGCTACGTGCGAGGGTGTGAGTTTCCCCATTCGTTTTTAGTGTTGTGGAGATGTTTTCTTTTATAAAACTAGCATATAATTTAAAGAAAATTATTTTTTTAGAGTAAGCATAACTCATAATATCACCCCTAAGTTGGATGTCACTGGCCAAACCAACAACTGGTGTATATCAGTTCCTTCTTCGGAACATTATTGAGATTAAACAGCTCAACCGTTCGCCTTATCCTACAGAGCGGAAGTGTTGGAGAAATGCACGCGTCTCCAGAGCGAGGCGGAGACGGCGCTGCAGCAGCTGGAGCAGGCCGAGCTGAAGGCCTCCGCCGCCGCCAAGCTGGCCGCCACTGCCTCCGCGCAGCACGCCGAGGCGCAGGTACTGTACTGTAAATGCACGCGTCTCCAGAGCGAGGCGGAGACGGTGCTGGCTCTACGCTCTGATTTTTAGGGTTCCGTAGCCGAATGGCAAAAAACGGAACCCTTATAGTTTCGTCAAGTCTGTCTGTCTGTCCGTCCGTCCGTATGTCACAGCCACTTTTACTCTGTAACTATAAGCATCACACTGTTGAAAATTCGTAGGAAGATGTATCCTGTTAACTGCTTTACGATACAAAAAATAAAAAAAATGATATTTACATTTGGTGGGGTGCCACTTTTTCGTAATTGAAAATGATTGCTTTTAAATGATTTTGAGTAATCAAATATATATAATTTTAATTTGTGTTTTCCAAAAAGTTTATTAACATGAAATAAAACAAGAGCTATTTTTTTTTATTACATAAGAACTTCAAAATGTCTAAAAAAGTATTTATAGGCAGTAGTAAGAAGTCATATCGCTATTTTGAGTGAAAGGACATATTTCGTTTGTTTTACTCGACGCTTTACACACATTATTGAAAAATCGAATCACTAATTCAATTATTCGTCGACAATATAATTGTTACTACACTATTGTACTACGCTTGCAACATCAAAAAATAAAAAGTATAATTGAAGCGGTCATTCTGGTCTTTCTTATTAAAAATCAGAGTATAATTGATAGTCAGAGGCCCGCTCGCTTATAGGTTTAATCAAATCCAAGGGTGAGAAACACAGCGATTCTACTACTACTGCGACGCGTTAATAATTAAGGGGCTACCCGGATTTTACTAGCGCCACTAGTAGAAAAATCAAAACTCGCTACATAAAAAAACAATAGAAAATCTGATTGATGCGATTGTAGCTCTGGTTATGTGGTTTACATACAATGTTTAAGTTCAATAAAACAGAGTTATCTGCAGTTACAGTTAGAAAAAATGCCAAAAGTGGCCATATTTAGCAGTTTTTTTTAACTCTAACTACAGTAAACTACTTTAGAAACAATTTAAACGTACTAAATAAACTATAGAACCTGTACTACAATCGTGTCTACCAGATTTTTGATTGTTTTTGTATTTAAGTAGTAATAATTATTTAAATTGAGTGGCGCTAGTGTGCGCGTTGAAAATTCGGGTAGCCCCTTAACTAACCGACACTAAAAGGTAATAGCTATCGTTACAGTGTCATCAACTTATAGCGCAGCACTTGTTGCATAATGTTGTATGTATTACGGAATCTACACTTAAATGGACGCTAAATACTGGGAGGCACACGAGTGTATATCTTTACACTAATGTGGTTACCGATTGTCGCCTTTGTTAACTCTTAATTAAATAATTTTGCAGGCCCTTCTCGAAGAGGAGACGAAACAGAAGCTGTCCCTCCAGACCCGACTCCGCAACGTGGAGCAACAGTTGGAGCAAGCACGCGATCAGCTGGAAGAGGAGGATGAAGCCAAGAGGAACTTGGAGAAACAGGTAACGTACATATAAGGCATCAACTTAATTTATTTCTGCTACCTTATAGTGGTCGTCTGTCCGTCTTGTCGGTGGACGTCCTAAGCTGCACCTTTGATCGAAGGCTTGTGATTGGTCCTTGTGGAAAGCCGTGGGGAAGTCCTATGTTCAGCTGTGGACGTCCTTTGGCTGATAATGATGATGATGACTCAAATGCTATTTTAAAGCTATGAAAAATCATTTGCAGTTGTGGTGTTGTGTGTAGTTTCTTAATGATTGTAAAGAACAACTGCAATATTAACTTTTATAAAATCCCCAAAGATTAAAAGAGTGTTCACTTTTTTGGGACTGTAAATCCCTTTTTTTTAACGATAATTATGAAATCGAGTAAATCTTAATGTAGTTTTTTACTATACTGACGTGCGGTTGTCAAAGTCTAGTATGATATTACCTGAAAAAGTGTAAAAAGTCTCTTAGTAAGTACGCCTTCAGAGCGACAGCAGCGCGCCAGTAGCGGATGCCCATACATAAAAAACAGCAACGCTGCATTTATATATAAAACAGCAGCGCGACTGTTGCGCGACCGTCGCGCTGTTATGTCACCTAAATTTTAAATTAGTATTTATTAGTACTCTTAAATTAGTACTTCAAAACTATACTTATGGTAGGCGGAACCAATAATACCACCGCAAAAAGTTATCATTTTTATTAATTTAAATAAAATTTTATTTTTAATTCTGTTCGGTATTGGGAGTTTGCCAACAATAATTAGACCATCTAGTTCTCAATACTAAATCAAAAAACCTTCGCCAGGTGGCAGCACTAACAGCGCAGTTGGCCGACGCGAAGAAGAAGGCGGAAGAAGAAGCAGAAGCAGCAGCAGCGATAGAGGAACAGCGCAAGAAGCTGGCGAAGGACGTCGAAGCGCTGCACAGGCAGATTGACGAGCTGCAGCAGGCCAATGATAAACTGGACAAGAGTGAGTGTTTATCTGTTTTAGGTCTTAACGTAAATTACGGATAAAATATGCAATTAGGCTTTCGAGTGTATGTGTTTGTCTTGTGCTTTATGTTGTTCAAATGGATCAAATGGTTAAGCAATTGTAAAGGGCCTAAGTCCTTAATAATATATTTAATCACTATGATAGGAATCTCAGTTTGTGTTTTTTCATGAAAGTATTTTCTAAAGCGAGTTCCATGACACTAAGGCCCACTAAGGGCCGAATTTTTCGATGATCAGATAAAACTTATTAGACTGATAAATTATAAAGCGACGGATTTAAAAAAATGACAGTTACGTATGATTGCTGACAATTAAGTGGCGTTGTTACTGTAACGAATTTGTTTCGATCATTCAGGTAAAAAGAAGATTCAAGCCGAGTTAGAAGATACAAACATCGAATTGGAAGCGCAGAGAGCTAAAGTACTCGAGCTAGAGAAGAAACAGAAGAGCTTTGATAAGGTAAGGCCGAATTCCATCAAAATTTCAATGTGAATTGGATTAATGAATATTTGACACTGTGCTATTATTTATTCTAACAAGATACTTTTAAGATTTATTTCATCTTGTTAAATGTCAATTGCGGGTCCCCCATGTTCTTCCAAAGATCTTCAATCGTGTAGACATGTTTCTTCTACAAACTTTTTATATCTATCTATATAAAAAAATATATTAATATTTCCTTTCGTCAATGACTTTTTGTTGTTCTTATTATTCTTTAAAGAAGGTTCTTAAAAAAGTAACAAAATAGCGCGGAATATTTGAATCCGCTAAAGTCCGTTTATCTTTGGAAGTCAAATAATGTAAGCAATATTATTATAACTTTTAAAATAATAACAGTTAATGAAATTAATTTACTATTTGATTTAAAAAGATCTCGATGGTAAACGATACCTACGCTGCTAGCGAGTTTTGTGTTAATCTTATGTTAAAATGTATTCTTTCGTTAAAAAAGAATGTCAAGTTTGTTCACAATATGCGACAAGCAAAACTAAACTGTCTTTAGTTAGCAATATAAGTCAAATTGTGTCGATACTCAACAATATAAAATGCATGTTAATTCGTCAGGTTGTGGCGGAGGAGCGCGCGGTGGCCGAGCGGTACGCGGCGGAGCGCGACCAGGCCGAGCGCGAGGCGCGCGACAAGGAGACCAGGGTGCTGTCGCTAACTAGGGAGCTGGACGACGCCGCTGAGAAGGTACAAGTGATTACGCATTCCACTGAATATATTAAGCAATCAAAATCTATCGCTATTTTCAAAAAACTGCTTAAAGAACATCTACTCTCTTCAAAATAATTCTATCTACTCTTATGTCTCAGTTTATTTCCTTTCATTTTATATTGGTTTGTGTATATATTATTATGTATGATTATTACTGTGTTGGTATATATATATGAATCTGTTATATACTAGACAGACGTATATTATATATTTATTTGTTTTTATTTTTATATAATTATTTTTATTATACAGATTTATTTCTATTCCACTTTTTCAACTCGTCATTTTCATTTTCTTTTCTTTTTATTCACAAAATACCCCTTCCTATAAAACTCATAATTTCTTTACCCAAAGGTTGTCTGGAAGAGATCGCTTATAGCGATAAGACCGCCTAAATAGTACATTTCCCTAAAACGAATTTGTAAATCAATTTATGTAATGTGCAATAAAGAGTTATCTATCTATCTATCTAACTTCAACAAGATTCAGATTCAGATTTATTGCATGTCACAAGTTGAGTATGAAGTTACATGGTATAAATTATTTACAAGTGACGCCCTGCAAGCAACAGCAAACATGAGCGGCAACTATTGGCCACTAACTTATTATAAATTACAAAATGGATGGACAGACGACCTTAAAAAGATCGCAGGATCAAACTGGATGCAGACCGCTAGTGATCGGTCGCTGTGGAAAGCCGTAGGGGAAGCCTATGTTCAGCAGTGGACTTCCTTTGGCTGATAATGATGATGATTAACAAAATATAATTAATTTCAAAATAGGTGTTAGCGATAAAAATATATTAGGAATTTCTTACATTATTAAATTAAATAAAATCCATTCAATTACATTATATTATTCAGTATGATAACATCCATGGTTATGTCTAAGTATAATTTGAAATAAAAGTAAAAATAAATGTCCAAGTTTAAAATATGATAATAAGTATTTTGTTACTCGATAAATTTGTCGTCCAAGAATTCTGAAATATTAAAGTAACATTTATATTTGTATTTATATGTTACAATACAAATTATTAACTTTAAAAAAAAGAAAAAACCAACTTCAAAACCAAAATGCACTAAAAACATTAAATAAACCCTTGGCCATTGAAGGGAAAGGAATCTAATTTAGGAAAACAACTTCTTTTTGGATACACCTTATGACTCAGTTCTTTAAGAATATACAAATTACTTATCATAAGTTCTGTCATTGTAATTACTGAACTCCTAAGCGTTAAGAAGTTCCACCCTCAGGTCAGCCGCATAAGTAAGATGTTGACGTTCAGACGTAACAACACGTCAAAATTAAGATTCTAGTAAAATAGCACTATACACGCATTTAAAATTTGAGGGTTTTCCTCGATTACACCAAGATCCCATCATCTGATCCCAAATTGGCAACAATGGGAAATTGGAACATTGTTGTTGTTGTTCTAGAGGGTATCCTCTAGATAGGCGAATTTTTTTTTCGAACCGGTCGACAAACGACTGAGATATGAGGTAACATAAATACAAAAAAAAAACCACACACAAACAGTCGAATTGATAACCTATTCTTTTTTGAAGTCTGTTAAAAATAGGTACAATCATACAATAATATCGCTATTACTAGGGAAGTGACTTAGATTTTTTACCCATTGCAACAACTATTTTATGTATTACGATTGTTTATAGCCCTATGCAACGTTTAACGTATTATTTTATCCAAATTTGTGGAATCAGATTTCTGAAAACTCATACACAAATTTAATAAATAATAGCACTTGATCGAATAGTCACTACACTACTGCAAAATTTTAAAAAAGTGCGTTTGTAGCTGTCATTCTCGTCTATCTGGTCAAAATCATAGTATCAGATGGTAAACCTAACCTTTCCCAGTAATTGGATTTCAAATAAGAAATCAACTGGTAGTAATCCAACATTGGAGTTCCGACTTTCAATAGCTTATCTACTATCTTGGTCAGTGCCGCCTAACCACGTTAAGATCCAAAATCCCTTGTAGCCGGTATCGTCATTTGTTTGAAGTGAAATTACAACAGCAACAAAACAGTTTGCTGACATCAAGTTAATCTAAACGCTATGACTACGATGCGATATACCTCATTTATTATCCACGTTATTTTATTTACAACAACCTTCTAAACTAAACTTTAAAATTTACCAACAGATTGAAGAACTGGAACGAACGAAACGCGTCCTCCAGTCTGAATTAGACGAGCTAGCCAACACGCAAGGCACCGCCGACAAAAACGTTCACGAGCTCGAGAAGGCAAAGCGAGCGCTCGAGTCCCAGCTTGCCGAGCTGAAGGCGCAAAACGAGGAGATTGAAGACGATCTGCAGCTCACGGAGGATGCGAAGCTGAGGCTCGAGGTCAACATGCAAGCGATGCGAGCGCAGTTCGAGAGGGATTTACAGGTGTGTATTGATGAGTTTTTTTTAATATTTATTTTACATCAATCTACAGCTCTTACGACTGAGAATGTAAACAATTTTATGTATAAAATTCTCGTGTCACAATGTTCTTTCCCGTACTCTTCCAAAACGGCTTGACGAATCTCATGAAATTTTGTGAGAATATTGAGTAGGTCTGAGAATCGGTCAACATCTATTTTTCATACCCATCATATATTTTTTAAAGTTACTCTGAGACCGCTTGATGAGAATGGGGGCGAAACAAAGTTCACTGGGTCCGCTAGTAGATATATATAACCTGCGGCCAATTAAGGATTGTCATTTTACAAATTGCTCATTAAAATTAATTGCAGCGAATGGTTGTGAAAAAACTAACACATTGATATAATAAAAAAAACTAAATGTGCTCATATAACACTTATTAACTACATGTTTCACTGGAAAATAAGGACGGCATTAGCAGACTGCTTAGTGAAGGTTTTGTGATTGATAGTTAATTCAACTTATGGTCAAAAGCCGTTACCAGTGATTGAATAATTACGACTGTTCATATTTTGAACAAAAGATCCTTTATCAATTGACAGAATGGTTTTTTTTAAATGATTATTAGCCCTTGGCTCTTAGGTATTATGAGGGTAATAGAGATTACCTTCAAAGTAAGTAAAATCTATACTAATATTATACAGCTGAAGAGTTTGTTTGTTTGTTTGAACGCGCTTATCTCTGAAACCACTGGCCCGATTTGAAAAAATATTTTTACGTTGGATAGTACATTAATCGAGGAAGGCTTTAGGCTATATTACATAAAGATACGACTCATAAGACCACAGCAGCAATGAAAAATGTTGCGAAAACGGGAGAAAGATATTCCTTTTGAGAGCTTCCGCTGCGTACGCTGCGAAAACCGCTTAAGTAACACAAAAATCATGTATGACAGGATTGTTCAGCATTAATAGTTCTATAATAAAGTCCGCAACAGCATATGTCTATCTTTTATGGTTGACTTACTATAACCTTTTTTATGTTAATAAATTTGTAAAAAAATAATGCATTATTTTTAGAGGTTTATTATACACACAGGTATTTATTCTTATCAAAATAAATACATTCATCATTACGAGCATTTCATTTATAACAAAGTTGCCCTTTATATCATTTGATTTCAATAAATATCTTAGGAGCTATCACAGTTTTAACATAACTCCGCACCAAAATAATGTTCGCAGCTTAAGTACAACGTGCGCTTGCGCTAATTATATTATAAAGCTAAAGAGTTTGTTTGTTTTAACGCGCTTATTTCAGGAACTGCTGGACCGATTTGAAAAAATATTTCTCTGTTGGATAGCTTATTTATCGAGAAAGGCTTTAGGGTATAAAACATCACACTGCGACGGGAGGGGAGGGAGCAAACTCAAAACTCGCGGACGAAGTCGCGGGGGACCGCTAGTTATCATATATAAATGTGTCAAAGAACTCGGCTTATATTTCATGGTAATTTAGGTAACCTTTTTCTACAATTTCCAAAACTATATTTTACTGTTTTATCTTGGCTAAATGGCTCAACTAAATTAAGAGAAGTATACGAACTAAATTAAGATAATATTAAAGATAAGTATACGACCCGAAAATTAATTTGATTCGATTTCGTATGATCGCTTTCTCACAACATTTTTTAAATTTTAATTTCATCACGAATACAATTATATTAACAATTAACTAAAAAGATTTAAACTAACTAAAACAAAACTTAACTAATATGTACAAAGTGTAAACAAAATAAAATGAAACTAAAAATAAACTAACCTAACCCCGAATCACATCGGTGAAACTTGTACCAAGAAGGCTGGCAGCATTACCCCGTTAATTATCACAACATAATTTTAATATGGGTTCTATAATGTTTTATTTACACCCATCAGATACGCACGAGTCGTACGTACAAAGTCCCTCGAAACTAGCACCTTTCCTAATGAATGGAAAACCGCAAAAGTCGTTCCGATACACAAAGGTGGCGATACCAGCCGGGTCCAAAATTATAGACCGATATCCGTGCTTTCTACTTTTGCTAAGGTTCTTGAATCCCTCGTTGTTCCTCATATTCAAAAGTTTTTTGAAAGGTTTTTGTCACCTCATCAACATGGATTTGTACATGCTAGATCTACTTGTACCAATCTTGTGTCTTTTGTTGAGTTCCTTGCTGAGGGCATTGATTTGCAGAAACAAATTGACGCAATATACACCGATTTCAGCAGGGCATTCGACAGGGTTCCGTACGATATTTTACTGCAAAAACTTGAGATCTACGGTTTTTCAGTGGCTGCAATCTCATGGCTGTCATCTTATCTTGTTGACCGAAATTTTTACGTGGCTATTAATGGCTTTGAATCTAAATTACACGGAATCACCTCAGGCGTCCCACAGGGTTCCCACTTAGGGCCAGTGCTTTTTACAATGTTTGTCAATGACATATTTAAGTCCTTTGAGTTTTCTACTCCCTTTGCTTACGCTGATGACCTGAAGTTTGCCAGGAGAATAACTTCAGAGCGTGATCAAGCCCTCTTACAAAGCGATATAAACAGGTTACTGTCTTGGTGCGAGTCTAACAGGATGACGTTGAATATCCAGAAGTGTTTCCACATAAAGTTTACCCGAAAAATCAATGAGACAGCTACTACTTACTTCATTAACAGCGAGCCACTGCAAGAGGTATCGACAATTCGGGACCTGGGTGTGATCCTTGACAAAAAATTGACATATGTCCCTCATATTGATTCGTTAGTGTCAAGGGCTTCAAAAATGATGGGCTTTGTGATTAGAAGTTCTAAAGCTTTTAAAAGCACCAAGTTGAAACTAGCACTTTACTACTCATTAGTGAGAAGTATATTGGAGTACTGCAGCGTAGTCTGGCGTCCCCATTATGCCACTCATACCCTAAGATTGGAAAGATTACAGAAAAGATTCGTGTGGCATATGGCACGTTCAGCTAAAGTAGCGAAAAAAATTTCATCTTATGCTGAAAGGTTACTACATTTCAAAATTGACTCCTTGGAAAGCCGAAGAACTTGGTTGGACTTGTCTTTTCTTTACAAGCTAGTTAGGAACATGGTCGATTGCCCTCAGCTGTTGTCCATGGTTAATTTCAGGGCCCCGTCGCGACTGCCTAGAAATACCATTGTCACATTTACTCCCCCACATCGAAGAACTGTTCTGGGCTCAAATTCCCCAATACCGAGATTAACCAAATTGTATAATGGGTGTTGCGAATCCACAGACATTAATTTTGTGTCACATAGAAATTTTAAAAGATCTGTTACTGAATGATTCTTCTTGGTGTCTAAGTATTATTTTATTTATTTGGTTGGTCCTCTTTTTTTTTTTTCATTTTAAGTACCTTTATGGAGCATATAGTCCACTCTAGCCAAACCTTGGCATTGATATATTTGAATTGTGCAAGTGATGTTTACCTTCATATAGTTGTTTACGTAGCCTTAAGAAAATTGTAAATGTATCTTAACATTTGTATCTGTATTATAACTGCTGGTGAACTTATTTAAAAAAAATAAAAATAAAAAATAAATAAAATACGCACGAGTATAACTTGTCAAATTATAAAACTTATGTTATTAAAGGTGTGCGTTGTAATATTTTTATTTAATTTCTCAGGCTAAAGAAGAACAGGGCGAGGAGAAACGTCGCGGCATTGTGAAGCAACTGCGCGATCTAGAAGCTGAATTGGAAGAGGAGAGGAAACAGCGCGCAACCGCGATCGCTCAGCGCAAGAAACTCGAGGCCGATTTGAAGGACGCCTCGCAGGCGTTGCATATGGCTAACAAGGTGATCATTATCTTTATAAGTTGCCACAGTTGTCTGTTTCTTTGAGTTTACTGAACGACAGGTTACAAGCGATCTGCTGCGTGCAGAGTGAAACTGGGATCTTTACAGGCGCCTGTCCATCTTGCCAGTGCACGTCTTATGCTGCGATTTTAATATAAGAGTATCCAATTAAAATATTTTCCACCCTGATGCCCCGCATCGTTCTTCGCGCTTATGTGCTTTCTGTTAAAATGCACATTCTACTCTAGCTTACTGATACCCAGGGCTATGTCTTTTACATAAGTTTCTTTTTTTTTACATATCTTCCCATTTCTGATTCGTTAGTGAAAGTGTTATCTACAGCAATTATGCGGTTAACGCACAAAACAATACCGCCAATTTTACTCTCTTTGTGTAATATAACAAATACAAGTTTTGCTTAAACACGAATACTAATGCCTTCACTTTCATTTCCAGGTCAAAGAAGACGCGACAAAACAAGTCAAGAAACTCCAGCAACAGCTCAAAGAATCCGCCCGAGAAGCGGAAGAAGCCCGCGCTGGCAAAGAGGAGGCTGCAGCGGCCGCTCGAGAGGCCGAGCGACGCGTCAAAGCGCTCGAAGCGGAGGCGCTGCAGCACAGCGAGGAGCTGGCGGCCGCTGAGCGGACCCGGCGCCAGGCCGAGGCCGAGAGGGACGACCTGCTGGACGAGCTCAACAACCACACCGCCAAGGTGAGTGTGGCCACGTAAAGCGCTCGAAGCGGAGGCGCTGCAGCACAGCGAGGAGCTGGCGGCCGCTGAGCGGACCCGGCGCCAGGCCGAGGCCGAGAGGGACGACCTGCTGGACGAGCTCAACAACCACACCGCCAAGGTGAGTGTGGCCACGTAAAGCGCTCGAAGCGGAGGCGCTGCAGCACAGCGAGGAGCTGGCGGCCGCTGAGCGGACCCGGCGCCAGGCCGAGGCCGAGAGGGACGACCTGCTGGACGAGCTCAACAACCACACCGCCAAGGTGAGTGTGGCCACGTAAAGCGCTCGAAGCGGAGGCGCTGCAGCACAGCGAGGAGCTGGCGGCCGCTGAGCGGACCCGGCGCCAGGCCGAGGCCGAGAGGGACGACCTGCTGGACGAGCTCAACAACCACACCGCCAAGGTGAGTGTGGCCACGTAAAGCGCTCGAAGCGGAGGCGCTGCAGCACAGCGAGGAGCTGGCGGCCGCTGAGCGGACCCGGCGCCAGGCCGAGGCCGAGAGGGACGACCTGCTGGACGAGCTCAACAACCACACCGCCAAGGTGAGTGTGGCCACGTAAAGCGCTCGAAGCGGAGGCGCTGCAGCACAGCGAGGAGCTGGCGGCCGCTGAGCGGACCCGGCGCCAGGCCGAGGCCGAGAGGGACGACCTGCTGGACGAGCTCAACAACCACACCGCCAAGGTGAGTGTGGCCACGTAAAGCGCTCGAAGCGGAGGCGCTGCAGCACAGCGAGGAGCTGGCAGACAAAAATAGACTTAGAAGAAGAGAGAGAAATAGACTGTCAGAGAAAAGGTTCTTACCTTAGACTTATACTTAAGTAAACGTCGCCATCAAATAACCTTTCCCCTGGTGTTTGGTAGCAGAAAAAATTGAACTTACTGAAGACTGAAGATATAATAATAAATATACTTTATTGCACAAGTAAGGACACAAGAAACAATAACATTACAGACAAATCATTTGTAGTATGTCAAGAAAGGCTTTTGACTGGGTATCGAAGGGACGGGAAGCCTCCGCCGGTTCTTAAAACGTGGCGTGAAAAGCAAGAGGGAAACCATCACACAAGCTTCCCTAATTGAGATTATTATGGATAAAATTCCACCGACAAGAGCTCTTCAACTTGATGAATATGATGATTATACATTGGGTTATATTATTAATGATCTTCAATGAAAAAATAATAATCAGACGACAAATTATAGAAAAAGACAATTTAGATAACTGTCACTATACCTTTCCGCTGCTCATCACGACCCACCTCATGACATTTAAAAGAGTCGCCGTGAGCGTTAGTCTTGACGTGATCAATGACGTTTGCATTGAAAGTAAGCAACGCGATCATTAAAAGCATCTAATACTATTGTATCTAAAAAAGGTTCCATTTGCAACATGCATTGGTCTTTTACTGTATGAGAAAATAACGTTAGATTTCATCGCTTTCAAAACATTACATCATTTGTAAACTTTTTAAACTGCCTCTGTGGCGCAGCGGTTAGAGGGTCGCACTTTAAAGCGACGGCTGCGCCAGAGGTCCCAGGTTCGATCCCCGGGTCAGGCCATAAAATATGTACCTGGGTTTTTCTATTCAGAATATTCTCAGGGCAGCCCGAAGTTTGGAAGATGGCGGTGTTTCACCCCCATGCCTCGGAAAGTACATTGCGCCGTTGGTCCTGCGCCTGATCTCTCTCCGGTCGTGTCAGCTCGCTGTCCGTTAGGGCTATGAGAGTGAAAGGAATAGAGAGTGCATTTGTGTTTGCGCACACACGCATGTACTATAATATGTCCCGCGCAGTCGGTCAGGTACAGTCAGGCAGGCCACCGTAGTCGAAATCGGTAAGAGGGACTATTACTATTACATCTGTGTTCTACTTTACTTAACGTATTTATTTTCATTACAGAGCACACTACTCGTTGACGAGAAGAAGCGTCTGGAAGCGCGGATAGCGGCGTTAGAAGAGGACCTGGATGAGGAGCAGTCCAACAATGAGATTCTCAATGACAGGCTCAGGAAGGCACAGGTAATTTATACTTATCTCCCAGCTTAATTTGCTCTTGAAGCTCAAAAAAGCGATAGAATTGATCTGGTTTTATCTGATATTTTATTAACTTAACATATTACTTGGTTAAAGCAAGAATAGACGGAATGAATGCATGCCACGCGCGTTCGTCAGTTTCGTATCATTACAGTTCATTTTGCATACTTTTTTAACAATGACAACATTCCATTCGAACGATAAACGGGTTATTACAGATAGTGTTTTCAATCAAACTATTGCTGTACCGGAATCCCGGATTTTCAATTAAGATTTCTTATCTTTTTTTTTTGTTGTTGTTAACTAACGGTGTTCCCCGCGACTGCATCCGCACGTTTTAGTTTGCTTCACCAATAAATAAGCTATCCCCAACTCAAATATGTTTTGGAATCGGTTCAATAGTTCCTGAGATAAGCGCGTTCAGACAAACAAACAAACTCGTCAGCTTAATAATATTTGATTCAGCTTTATAGTATAGATCATGTTCAGTAATTGATATTTCCACACAAATGTACACAGAGTCTATTGCCTCTGACTGCTATCTGTTTATCCTTTATTCAGCCTGATTTAATCTCTATATCTTATCTTTTATATATTTATCATCAGAACCAAATCGACCAAGTGACGATGGAGCTGGGCACCGAGAGGGCGGCCACGCAGAAGCTGGAGAGCGGCAAGCTGGTGCTCGAGCGGCAGAACAAGGAGCTCAAGGCCAAGCTCGCCGAGCTGGAGACCGCCGCGCGGACCAAGACCAAGGTAAATATGGCCCGGCCGTTTACTACCAGGGGGCAACGTAGCCCAGCCGTCTGGGACCAGGGGAAACGTGGCTCAGCCGTCTGGGACCAGGGGAAACGTGGCCCAGCCGTCTGGGACCAGGGAAAACGTAGACCAGCCGCCTGGGACCAGGGGAAATGTAGCCCAGCTTTCTGGGGCCAGGGGAAACGTAACCCAGCCGTCTGGGACCAGGGGAAACGTAGCCGTTCCTTCTGGGACCAGGGGCAACGTAGTCCAGCCGTCTGGGACCAGGGGAAACGTAGCCCAGCCGTCTGGGACTAGAGGAAAGGCCCAGGGGAAACGTGGCTCAGCCGTCTGGAACCAGGGGAAACGTGGCCCAGCCGTCTGGGACCAGGGGAAACGTAGCCCAGCTTTCTGGGGCCAGGGTAAACGTAGCCCAGGCGTCTCTCAGGTATAGCAGGAAGATTATCCATTTACAAGAAAATTAAAAAAACAACATGATCTAAGTATGTTTAGTTAACCTTAAATCTTCATTTAGGTACTACGTATTGGTTCCAATACAGGGTGTTGTATTGGTCAGCGACGAGCGACTCAGGGGTGGTTGTACAAACAATATGGCAAAACAACATTCTGTATACTTGATTTCTGTTGACCAAGTTTGTCTTGTTATATTGAGGCTATTTGTTGTTCTAACAAAATTGTTCTAACAATTTAAACAAGAGGTGGAATTGTGTAAAGCAATCGTATTCATTTGACAGTTAAAACGTATCTGTCGAACGGCAGAATGGCATACGTTTGACATACTGTACGTGTTGAACTGTCATATGAATACAATTACTTTAAACAATTGCACCTTCCGGGTCTAAGATGCTCGCCCATTTATCATTTACCGCGGCAATCGATAAATGTCAAACATTTTTATCATTTTTTTTTATATTTTTACTAACTTTTTCGTACTAATTTGTTTTTATAAGCTATTAGAATTGATTTACGAGTCAAAAATATTTGAAAAAACAGGTTGTTTAGGAAATAAAGTTATTTTATCAACGAGATAAACGGCATCGAGGCGTGCATGTTAGGTTTACTGATGCTTATAAATTATTATATTTTCCCAGGGCGTGATCACCTCCCTCGAGCTGAAGGTGGCCAACCTGGAAGAACAGCTGGAGGCGGAGTCTCGCGAGCGCCTCGCCCAGCAGAAGGCTTCCAGGAAACTGGACAAGAAGATGAAGGAGCTCGCCCTCCAGTTGGACGAGGAGAGACGCCACGCTGACCAGTACAAGGAACAGATTGAGAAGGTTAGTGTGTTGTGTGTTTGGATTATTTATTTATTTAAAAACTTTATTGCACATAATGATAGTGTACAAAAGGTGGATTTAATCCTAAAAGCAATATCTCCCAGTCGTACTTTTCATGCAGAAAGACTGTAATGGGCGCGGGAAAATGATGTACAATATAAATTTTAAAAAAATCTACATTATATTATAATAGACGATAGTAATACTTTATATAATACAAAACATAATATATATTCAAGTTTATAAACATATAAGTATACTATATTTTATATGGATAAAAACTAAATATTTAAATAACTCAAGAATAAACATACATATACTTACAAATTTTACAAGTTCCACAATTATTCAGCCAGAAACTTACACTGTTTTTTGTTCTTAAAAGAGAATTTCGTCTCCGACCTCCTTATCACTAGAGGAAAGTATTCCTCAGCCGTGTAGCCGTTACTGTGGATTACTTAGACTGATAAGAGGAGCGATGAGTCGGAATGCCTAGCCGTATATGTTCGGAGGAACGGTTTTTTATACTTGAATTTGTTTGAAAATGAAATGAACTGGCTGTGTAAGGGCTTAGTCCAGGCTGTGATAACATTGAAAAAAGAAAGTTTTTCTTGTTGGGAAATAAAAATTGTAAGTAAGGAATAGGGTATCAACCATATAGAAATATCTGGTTTTAAATTAGGGAGTTGTTACCTAAATGCTGTTATTATGGATTCCAAAAATTACATGGATTTACAAAGGGGATTTTAAGTTTTAATTATTTCTGCCCTTTGCTACACTAGTACACTCTGGACAAATATACTGGAATTACTGCATATGTAGCTGCAGAGAGAGAGGAGAGCACAAAATATGGATAGTATTACAGACTACATACAAAGCGCGTTTGAAAAACGCACACATAGACACCGCTCACGGAAAAGAGATCTCTGTTACATTTCCTGGGATATGTCACCATGATATTGTAAAAACCGCTAGTTTACAATCTTTCGATTTTAAATCCGGCAGATTGTAAATTGACGATTTATTGTGAACAAGCTCGACATGGTTTAACAATAACAATTTTATGGGTAGGTACATGTCAACCTAACACGAAGGATCAACGGGGATTCGCTTCGCTTTTAGTTTATCCTTCATCTATCCAGCCCACTTCTTTGTCCAGTGCGTATTTTTATAGCAGTGATGCAGTCGCGATGCTAACGCGCGTTAGCATCGATGCAGTCACAAAATGTCCACATTTACACACTACGCTACTTTTAGCATCGATACAGTTGCGATGCTTACGCGCGTTAGCATCGATACAGTCGCTATGCAGAAGCTGAAAATTGACAAATTATGTACTGAATTTTGGCGACTGCATTGATATCTGTTCATCGCGTGAGTCGTGATGCAGAAGCGCCTTTTTTGAAACGCGCGACTGCACCGATGCTAAAAATCGCAGTGTGTAAAGGGTCTAAAGCTAATTTATTATTATAATGACGACCTCCGTGGTGTAGTGGTTTAGCACGCTGTTTTTCAAGGCGTCGCCGTTCCGAGGTCCCGCGTTCTATTCCCGGTCGGGTCAATGTAGAAATTAATTTTTTATATATTGTCTCGGGTCTGGGTGTTGTGGTTCCACCGTTGTTTCTAATTTTCACAACACAAGTGTATTAGCTACTTACTTTGGGATCAGAGCAATGTATGTGATTTGTAATTGGTGTCCAATATTGACGTTGACAAAGACAGAATCAAGATTTAATCCAGGGTTAGCGTTGTCCTAGGTGAAGTCATCATGCGCACCTTATCCAGTCCACGTTAGTGTGTAGTGTGTTTGTAAAGCTAACTTATAATAATTACTCCCCCAGATGAACGCTCGCGTCAAAGCCCTCAAGCGGCAGCTGGACGAAGCTGAGGAGGAGGTGCAGCGCGAGAAGGTCGGCAAGCGGAAGGCGCAGCGCGAGCTCGAGGACCTGCTCGAGACGCACGAGACGCTCTCGCGCGAGCTCAACAACGTGCGGAACAAGCTCAGGTGAGCGAGCTCAATACATAGCTCAATGACCCGTCTGTAGCTCAAGTGGTCAAAACACGCGACCATCTGGGGACAGATTCAGAGTTCAATTCGTGTATGAAAAAAGTTTACCAATCGAATTTTGACAGTCGTAGTTAAAACAGTTTGATTTGTCAGGATCACGATTTCAATGCATTTCGATTACGTTCGAGCGATAGTGTTTTTACGTGTAGATGTTTTACTTGGTTTTTTGGTTAAAAAAGGTTAAACTCGCAATCGAATTATCAAACGTGAGAATTAATTGGGAGTTTGCAGCAAAAGAGAGCGAACGTACAATATAAATAAATGGTCAAGTAAAATTTTTAGCAACACACATCTGACTTCTATTAGGTGTAGCGTGCCTACAATCACGGAGTTCTGTTAAAACTAGTAGGCCTGACTTGCACACCTCGATACCGTTTATATGACTAACAATAATTTTATAATAATTTTATTTCCTACAACACATGCTTTCCCACATTTATTGATTTGGTTAAGCCATTCTTATTGCTTTAAAACAATCGAGTACAATATTGATTGCCTAAATAAATGAAGAGGCGCGCATATTAATTAGGCTGCTGACCAATATTTTCATTTTGATACTTGCAGTAGAAAATTAAGTATTTATATTTTAATACTACACCTTTTTAATTGTGAAAAACAATTCGGCTTTTCATTATTTATTTTACATCCCCGACTGTATTATTTTACCTACCTTTCTTCATATTTGGTTAAAGTACTAGTCCTAGTAGCTTGGCACTTACTAACAGTATATGTATCTGTTGACACCCCCAAAATAATTTTCTAATAGTCTTATATGAATGTACAATGTATATTGTGTTGACCGTAGGCCTTCATTGTCGGATGACGACAGTGACTAAGCGGCGTCGGCGGCGCAGAGGTAAAGAGTGAACTATTGCGTTGTGACGATACGCTGCTTGGGTAGGCTTGCTTTGGAAATACACATATAAGTCAGATCGTATATTCAAATAAACTTGTTCATGGCATTTCATTTGGGGTTTTAATAATTATTGATTTAGTTACACGGCTGTTACTATAATATCATAATCACGTTATAATTAAAAACGTAGGCGAAGAAATACCTTCCCTTTATGTATGATAATGTTAAATGCATTGTTTTAATTTAACAAAAAAAAAAACGGCTTTTTGTGTATCTCTATAAGCTCAACTTGAATGTTTGGTTACAAAAACATTAACTGATTGAAAACGCGCTTTGTTCATGTTTGTTTCTAGATTAATTTTGGATTCTGTGGGATGTTTTTGTTTAAGCGTTATCATTGTGACGTCACTTCGCCTCATTCTTCATAGGATTTCTGGATTCATTTACAGGTTCATTTCTTCATTTGGCAGTGGAATGCCTTTGTTTGTGTCAACTAATGCTGCTGTGTCGTTTAACGATATTTCTATTTCTTTACTACAATACTGAATTTCATTCTCAGATTTCATTCAAACTAACTGAGTACTGATATAGCAATCTAAATAACTGTTTGATTCTTAAATTACATTCTTTAATAATACCTACATCTGCGATTTCAAATGCATAGCTTAGTTCAAATTAGGTTCGGTTGCACTATCTTATTATAACTTAAAGGTCTGGATCCACTTGGCGACAAATGTCGGCAGACACGTCCTGGCATGTATGGGGACATCGAGGAACAAAATGAGTGTCGCTTGCTTGTAGGCCGAGATTTTAAGTAAATAAGTGCGTCAACTATAATCGTCAGCCATGCTTAATGATATAAAATTTGACAGCGTGCTGACGTAAGTTGTTAGGAGTAAGATGGTGCAATCGAGCTATTGAGGGTTGTTTTCACGCAGTTCCATCTGATTGCCTCGGTGGTGCAGCAATTAGTGGGTCGCATTTTAAAGCGATGACAGGGCCAGAAGTCCCTGGTTCGATCGGGTTATTTAGGTTTTATAATAAAAGTCAAGTAATACGATTGGCAGAACGTTTAATCATTAAAATTAAATTAAATTGATTTACTTATTGATTTCTTTTATTATAAAAATCGCTATAACTATAGCAATTGTCAAAACTTAATCGGTTTTAAATCGTGTATGTCCGAATAATCCTTATGGCTGTAATAATCAGTCACTATACTTATCTATTAAAACCGCTTGAAATATATAATCTTATTTAATTGAATGGTATCCTACTTTTTAATGTTTGACTACTGTTTTCCGACTAGTTATCGACAGAATTATTTGGCAAAAAGATTAAAATTATATGTTACCTAATAGACCCCCAGGGGTCATTTCTTTATTTGGCAGAGAGAGTACATTAAAATATAAAACATTATGCTTTAGAATGTTTTTTTTTTAACACTCACAGTGTCATATTTTATATTCATAAAGATGAAATAAGAAACCAAAAATTTGCGCACGGGCGGGACTTGAACCAGCAACCTTTTGGCAAACCGGGCCAAACGCTCTTACCAATTGAGCAATTGTTAGTCCGACCCTGCGAAATTTGTAGTTCCTTATGAAAACGTCAATTGCGTGACGCTAAGCGCCATCTAGCCGTCTGTTTATGAAACAGATGGCCCAAGCAGTTATTCTTTACAGAATAAATTCAACTTGGAAACTGATGTCGCTTCGCTATCTACTGCTTCAGAATGTTTTTTTTTTAACACTCACAGTGTCATATTTTATATTCATAAAGATGAAATAAGAAACCAAAAATTTGCGCACGGGCGGGACTTCAGTTTCCAAGTTGAATTTATTCTGTAAAGAATAACTGCTTGGGCCATCTGTTTCATAAACAGACGGCTAGATGGCGCTTAGCATCACGCAATTGACGTTTTCATAAGGAACCACAAATTTCGCAGGGTCGGACTAACAGCACGGTAGCTCAATTGGTAAGAGCGTTTGGCCCGGTTTGCCAAAAGGTTGCTGGTTCAAGTCCCGCCCGTGTGCAAATTTTTGGTTTCTTATTTCATCTTTATGAATATAAAACATTAAATTACAACGTCAGACACTAATCGATTACTTTAACCGAAAAATATCGGTTCAATTTTATTGGATTACGTCATTAAAAATGACGAAATGACAACGTCTCAGCGATCATCATAAAAAAAATGGACTATATTATATGTCCCGCGCAATCGGTCATTCGTTGTGACCGGCCACTGTAGTTTGACGACCTCCGTGTTGTAATGACTAAGCACGCTGGTTTCAAGGCGTCGCCGCTCCGAGGTCCCGGGTTCGATTTCCGGTCGGGTCAATATAGAAATCAAAATTTTCTACATTGTCTCGGGTTTGGGTGTTGTGGTACCACCGTTGCCTGATTTCCATAACACAAGTGCATTAGCTACTTACTTTGGGATCAGAGCAATGTATGTGATTGGTGTCCAATACTTTTAAATACTTTAAAAACCTTAGTCGAAATCGGCTAGGGTGACTAAATCTCCATGTCCGTTCCAGACGGCAAGGCGGCGGCATCGGCCTGTCCACCGGCTCATCTTCCTCGCGCATGAAGCGCGCGTCGCTCGCGCCCGGCGCCGGCTCCGGCGACGAGTCCTTCGACGACGTCAACGACACCGCCAACAGCGTCGAATGATGTCACACGCGCCCCCCTGCCCCCTCCCCCCACGCCCCCCGCCCGGGACCCACTGCCGCGTGAGACGATGTATGTACACTGTAATCGATAATTCTGTAGTGTAACTTGACAGGTGCTCATGTCACTTTGTGAAATGATGTTGCCACTTTAATTTTATTAGTTGTGTGTTTCGTTCAGTTCACTCGAACAAAGTCTGTACCAACTTACGGTATACATTATGAAAAAGGTACCTTTGAATGGATACTATCAAAGACGACACGACTATTTCAGGGATTCGGAAACATAAGATGGGGATAATTTAAAATTAATGATTTTTTTTTTGTTGCTTATTGTTGGTGTTAATATAATGGTAATTGAAAATAGAACGTTGGAAACCGGTAACTGCATGATACCTAAACAATTGCTTCTTAGAGTAAATAAAATAATTTGATTAATTTTTTTTTGAGTGAACGAATGACATTGATGTTGTTCATTCTTATAATAACAAAACTATTTACTTTTCGCCGAAAAGTGGTAACACTATGAACGTCAAATCGCTCTACGGGATTATTGATTATACTGTAGGTTTTACCGCTTAGATAGTAGGCGCGTTCCGCTTGCTTTCCGTGACCATGACCGCCTGCGTGCACCCGCCAAGTAAATGGAAAGCCAAAATGGGAGCCACGCCTGTGTCGATCGTCGCGGATGACAAGTTGAACGCAGCCAGCTTAAATTGATAATGAGCAGTTTTATTTCTGTAGGATTATTAGTTATTCGTAACAGAGGTTCTACTATAATAATATTAATATTAATATTAATATTTTTAGTTATTCGTAGCATTTTGTATTTCTCACTAGATTGCTGTTATAGAATCATTTTTCTAATGACAATATCTAAAATAAAACTGCTCATTAACTCTTCGAGTTACTGTCTATATGAGCCTTGGGTTTTTACTGAACTTTGCTCGCTTGGTATTTCAACAGTAAACCGAATCTGATGAAAAGATTCATAAGAGTGGTATAATCACATTACAATTCAAAACTGTCTTGAACAATTGGAACCGGTTAGTAATACACAATATACCACTTTTAAATAAATGCTACTAATGCATTTTGCAATCATATTTTACAACTGTAGTATATTTTTAATGGTTGCTACTTTTCCCTTCATCATCTGTTGAATGAAACGAACCACTTCGTTTCAACGTAAAATGGCTTTACTGACAAACAGTAACTGATTTTTTTGTATTGTTCCAAGTAATTTGTAATCTAAGATTGTTTAACTCATTGCGGCAGTGACTTTGTATTACATCATACACCGGACGGTAATCGTGCTCTCTACTCTGTATGGCTGCCCGTATTTTCGTCTCTTGCTAGCTCGCTCGCTCCCTTTATATTAATCACACGAGCGATAGTGATGACCGAATATGACCGAATGGTGATGATCGAAAATTCGGACAGCGCCTACACAGTAGAACCTCTGTTCTCGGGGCCGTTTGTGGCGTCGATATACCTTGTACTTATGACGATTTGCTATGTCAACTGAAAAAAATATTATGTTGATATTATAATTAACTGTATTAGCCATCGCTTTATAATCATGGTTTTACGAAAAATAGCCAATACTGTTATTTTTTTAAATTGTTTTGTAAACTTTTACAGTGTCATTTAAATTGAACGCCCCAAATTGGTGATATTAAAACCATGGTTATAAAGATTGTTTTCTTTTTTTTCGTGTAAAAAATACGTTTGTCCAATGTTATTATGTATGGAAATAGGAAAAGATGTAGCAAAGCTTTGTATCGATTTATATCCTTCTCTCTCGGTATTGTAATTATTGAATTAGTGGTTAATGAAATTTTCGAGTACATATTTGAAAGTATATCGGGCGCTCAAATATTTTTCAAATGCATTTACAGTCTGTGAATCTCTCGAGGTGAACATTCACGAGCCAGTATTATTATCGAAACATTCCTTACAATCGAGTTCTCAGTTTTACCGTATCGTGGTAAAACATTAAATTACTCATTGGGTGATATTTTGATGAAATTAATAATAAAAAAAGTATTACAATTTGATCGATATTGCATTTAAAGCGACTGAATGGCGAAGACTGTTTTTGCGACAATATACTGAACCCAATTTTGTCCGACGGCCGGTACCCGCTTGGCATGCTCATACACACACCATGTAAATATATATCAGTGTTCCACTGATCGCTTAGTTGCCATACAAATTTAATGATAGTTGTTAAGTAAGAACATGTAAGCTCTCGTGTTGGATTTGCGGTGGGGCGTCGGTTTACCGCTAACGCTCCGCCCTAAATCTTTTTATTTATCTATTTTTGCAACGGCTATTAGTATTTTCACTTCACTGCGAGTAAAAATACAAATAAGTGTTTATAAAATAGGTCTCAGGTCATTCAACTCGTCCCTTTTCTCTCTTGGCCTCCCGCGCCCGTGTAAATACGCTCGGCAGCGACTGTACATTACTTAACGACCGGTATATCTAGGCCGTACTCCCAGACAATGATATATTCGTCTCTCTCGCTCACCGTTACATGCTGGCATGAGTAAGAGAGACGGATAGCGGAGTAGAGTCCTCCAGCAAGGCGGCTGCGGCGCTCGCTCGCATATTCTACACGTTAGTTAAGACTCGTAGTAATAAATCGTGGCCTTAGTTTTTTTTAATGTGGACTTATACGTAAAACGAACGATTCTGTCTTTTGTATTAAAGGCCTAACAACTTTCACAAAATAACACTGTATCTTTGCAAGCATTTTATATGACTATTTACCGAAGTCTAATTATTGTAATGACGTCTTTTTTAATTATATAGTTTTTCTGATTAATAATATAAAATTTAAATGTAAGTAAACCAGCATAAAACTTATTTTACAAATATTATATTTAATTATTAACAATATTGATAATTGTAAAATTGGCCATAGGTTGTAACAAGTTATCAGTTGGTATGCCAATTAAACAATTTTTCATGATTTTTAAGTCGTCTTTTTATTTTACAAATAACAAACAGACTCAATGGAACTACTATGACTAGCGTTTGTTATTGACACCACGAACAAATCTTGATGCCACCAACTCATCAACTAATAAACTCCGTTTTTCTTAGGTAGTCGAATTTTGTAAACAATCTTGGCATTCCTCTTTAATGAAATGAGTCATTTTAAAATAATATAAACGCAAAACTCGCAACTTACCTATGTGATTTATCATTTAACACTGATTTAGATTTTATTGAGGGCTGATTTTTCAATGGTCAGATAAATCATATCAGACTAATAAATTATAAAGCGGCAGATTTTAATATATGACAGTTACGTATGATTGCTGACAATTAGATGACGTTTACAAATGAGCCGTATTGTAATTTATTCGACGAATATTTATCTGTCTATTCAAAAATCGGCCCTTAATCAAACAGCAAATTATTTTTAATGAAAGATTTTGTATTTTACGTTATAAAAAGATTGTTTACAATATTCGACTAGCATAGAAAAACTGACTTTACAAAGTTTCGCCGTCATATTTGTGCGCGCACACTCGCGCGCGAGTCACGAGCCGAGCCGCGAGCCGCAAGTGTAAACGCGAGCTCGCATCGAGCTTGGTTAGCGGCCACCTCAATACACCTACGCCATCTTTAAATCTAGCATACTAATTATATTTAACTGAAGAGTTTGTCTGTTTGTTTGAATGCGCTAATCTCTTATTTGAAAATAATGCGCTATCAAGAATAACTGGACCGATTTGGAAAAAAAAAAATTGTTTCGGATAGCTTCATAATCGAGGAGACTACGAAGGGAGAAGCAAACTCAAAACGCGCGGACCAAGTCGCGGGGACCGCTAATATACAGAGTGGCCAAAACAGTGACGTCCACAAACTTTTTTTTGGAAGCCTTACATCCAGGTCTATCCAAATATACCATATGTATGATAGCCATTTTTTTGTAGTTTTTGAGGCTTTTTTTCTTACTTTTTTTTAACATTTTTTAGTCTTAGCTTTAGCAAGCTCGTATTTTCATCTAAGTGAATTAAATTTATCAGGATCAAACTGCAATTTAAAAAAAACGGTATAACACCATAAAAAGTGGTGTAATTATTTGCTTGAGAATTCTTAAAATTTGCGAAAAAGAAACGAAATCTACGAAAATTCGGCTAACATACACATATTTGAATAGCCTCGCATGTAAGCCTTTCAAAAAAAAATTGGACGTAACTGTTTAGGCGACCCTACCCTGTATAGTAGTAATAGTAGTGGGGGACTGTTTTCCGACTACGGTACTGCAGATTAGTCGGCAAAACATGCTGAACTCAAATACATAGTATTTAAATGGGACATTAATTTCCAACCAGGAATTGAAGCTCATTAGGCCATATCTAAAGGTACTGACAGAAAGAGTGAGTGGCTGGGGTATTTTTTTTTTCTTATTTTTAGTTGCCGCCAGTGGGGCCGATGCCGATGGGGGCAATTGAGAATAACGCCCCGACTCATCTCTGTGTATGGTCCGCAATTTTTCATAGTTTACGGCTTATGATATTTTATAGTAGATTGTTATACAAGGGGAGAAAGTGATCCATTTCACTTGAGATGTTTTTGGCGCACGAACGGAGTGTAATGGATGCTTTCACCCGAGTTATACATACTATTTTTCATTTCGACTGTGAGGAAAAATAAATAAATTTTTCTATGTTATTGTGATGCGATGATGAGATATTATGTTGTTTGGCGAGAGATGAAACCTCTAGTTTTTACATCACATATCAGTTTGTTTACTATAGTTATACATAAAACACACGATTAGAAGGACAATAAAGGCACGGAAGACATCAGAGTACATAGAACGCGGACGATATCAAATATTTAAAATCATTGTTAAAAATATCGATCGATTTTTTCTCACAGAATATTAATAGGAGAAGAACGCAACCAAAGAGTGAAGTAAGTATACCATGAACGCAATCTTGCGAAAACAAGGTTACTTGTCACCCAAACAACCACAGATTATGTCAAATTCCAGGTTCAATTTCGCCTCATGAGATGGCGCTATGAGTGACAGCTAAAGGTGGGAGTGAGTGAGAAGATTAATGAATAACAAAATCGCGGCAAGTCGCCTCCGCCTGCTCAATAATCTATGCAATAATCGACCAAATTAAAAAAATAATGTCAAAGACAACCTAAATGTGACAATAATGAAAAAAAAGTGTCATTCTGAATGGCGGGAAACCGAATTTTATAAATACTAAATTTATTTGTAGATTTTAAATTGAAAAAAATTTGACCCGTTGTAAATTTTTAAAATCAGTGACCATTATAAGCACGCTTTTTATGTTTAGCTTATCTTAAAAATATGGAAAGCTTGTTTATTTTAATAATATGATGTGACTCAATTATCTTTAACTCGATGTCTGATCGTAGCAATTAACCCGTCGTCAGCTTAAGGCCGTATCCGGGCATGTACCTCTAACTGCTGTGTGCCGGATCCGTCCAAAGTCATTTTGGCACAGATTTATCATTTATGTGCAAGAAATAAGGTGTTTTATTGTTTAAAACCTATTCATAGTAAATAAACCCATGATCGACAACTGGACGTAGTTACGCAAAAAGGATCCAACCCACAGCAAGTAACTTTTGAGTAATTTACGTTTAAAGTGTAGCATTGTTTTTTTCATTGATGCTCTAAGCTGTCAAAATGTGTTTTAATTTTTATTATTTCTATTTATATTCTACTTTTAGTTTGTGATAAAAATAATTAATATTAGTTATTTATTCCTTTAATATTGACAAAAACATTGGGTTGGATCCTTTTTGCTAAATAGTGTTTTCTATAACAAAGCGTACAAATGGTATTTAACAATAGAGATCCAATTCATTAAATTTAAATATTATTGTAGCTAAATGGTAATAAATATGAATACAGAACCTAAAATATACTTTATAAACAAAGGTCGAAGTAGTTGCTTTAATAAGAATATTTTTTTCTTTATTTAAAAATGAAATTTTATGAAATTTAAGAAGTATCCTTCTAATCAACTTAAACTAATTATGTATTTTGTACATTATATCAGTCTTTCTTTTATCGAAACATTGTAATTTATACTGAATCAATCTTTTTTTTTTCTTTCTATTTTCATTTAAATATTAGTATTATTCATAACACAACTTTTTTTCTCGAAAATGGGACTTTTTGACTGTGTGACAAATGTTTCACTTTCTCACATCAGTGAAGGGAATTTTCAAAAATTAAATATTTATTATTTCATTTTATTAGGTTATTTATTTATTAGGTTATTATTAACCTAATCAATGACTTTTTCAAATTTTTTCTTATTGCTTTTTTATGAAAGAAACTCAGTCCTTTTAGTCGTTTAAAATAAGACTACAAAAAAGACTAAAAATTAGGATGTTAGTTGTAGTTTTAATTACGACTCAGTTAGTAAATGTATGAGACTAATAGACTTAAACGAGTGAAACGACTTAAATGCCTTAAACGACTAAAAGGACTTGAAAGACTCAGTCTTTTACAAGAGGGCGGCCACGGCGTTCGACTGAAAGGTTTAGGTTGCAATGAGATATATTTTTAATACTGTAATGAAGGGAGTATATGAAGAATAGTTTATATATTTATATGTATTAATAACGGTTAATAAATGTAAATAGTTAACACACGCCTTACGACTTTAGACTCCTCAGGCAATAAGTCGTTCGTCGTTTAAGTGAGTGCTGAGCGTTTTACGTTAAAAGACTGGAACTAATAAGGCCAGTCTTATGACTTAAGGTTCAGGACTAAAAAAGGAGGCGAGTCTTTATTAAAAGCCTTATAAGCCTGAGTCTCTTTCATCATTACACTACAGACATTAATTGAAGCACAATTTACCACAAAAATTGCGGTGATTTCATTGAATATTAATGTTCTACAAAAATATCTATAAATGATGTTTAATTCACATAAAATTCATTTTTTTATAATAGGGGGTAGATTAAGAGAGAGAGAGAAGAGAGATTAAAACGTTTTTTTTTATCTTGACGAAAATTTTCTTGTTGACGAAAAACATACCGTAATTTCAAAAATCATTGTTTCTGCATTTCGGCAACGAAACCGGTAGGTAACTGGTGGTAGACAAAAAGCAACAAACAAAAGAATTTAATGGTTTTAAGTATTATCGCTTTAATGTATTTTGCTTAAAAACTTGTGACCGTGTTACTGGTACCAATTATATAAAAAGTTAATTGCTGGCATAATGTAAATAAATGACGTCAAAGTGAAGAAAAATCGTTTCTGTGCTTTTAAACTTTCAACGTTTATTTTTATACTACACAATATTAAAAGAACAGTTATAGCCTGGAGTACTGGAATACTTCCTACAAATAAGGAAAAAAATATTTCTCAAAAGTGCTGTTACTAAAATCCACAAATTCCCTCGGAACTGAAAAATTTGTCCACACCAAACCATCAGTGTAGATAATCATACTGTCAAACTTTTACGTTTCACAGACGATCAAATGCCAACAATTTTAAAAGCTATTTGACGGCACAGAACTGAAACCAAATAGTTTATATATTTTAAATAAAGTTTGAATTTTAATTCTTTTTATTCAGGTGTGATTTAATTAAACATAAATATTTATTGTTAGAAATAAATCTCTGAATCGTTTTTTTTAAAACATATTGCAAATTCTGAATTTCTATAAAATTATCTGAGCCGAGTGGATGGTTCTTGATTAAATATTTTGATCAAATAATGCTGTCATTATTGACTTATACCTACCCTAAAAAGGCTTCAAATAAGCAGTCTGGTTTATTATTATGGTGTCTGTTGAATATCTTTATTACTTGAATATTCATTTTCTTAATAAGGATTCAAATGGCATGAGTCATTTTTGATAAAAGAAAAATATCTACATTTACTTTAAATATCCTTTTTTCTAGAAGGATCCAAGTGGCTTGGATCATTTTTGATGAAAGAAATATGTCTTCATTACTTTAAATATCTATTTCTCTAAAAGGATCCAAGTGGCATGGATTTTTTTAGATGAATGCAATTTGTCTTTATTACTTGGAATATCAATTTCGCAATAAGGATCCAAGGAGCTTGGAGCATTACTGAGATTTCAAAAAAAACGCTGTCCATACATGTGGGATGGTACCTCACGAGGAATAAAATGTCAAAATGACAGATTTTTACTGGAATCTTTTTGCTACTTGAAAGAATATACTTTGATGACTGCTTTGGTATATTTATGTCAGTTTTGCAATTTTTGTGGGTTGGATCCTTTTTGCG
Source organism: Pyrausta purpuralis (assembly GCA_963924145.1). Classification (NCBI taxonomy): domain Eukaryota; kingdom Metazoa; phylum Arthropoda; class Insecta; order Lepidoptera; family Crambidae; genus Pyrausta; species Pyrausta purpuralis. The sequence continues at coordinate 7,039,520 of OZ001644.1, forward strand.
TAACTACGTCCAACTGTCAGTTATGAATTTTATCCATCCATAAGTCTAACAGACTGTTTTCAAATAGTAGCGTCATCAGGGAGTAATAGTGTTCTGTGAGCGTCATAGTGTTGCAAAGTGACTGGAGTGCGTGTGTGAAAACTTGAACTTTTTCGGTGTAATTACTAAAAATGTAAATAAATGTTTTTATTTCGTTATTATTTAGATACTATGGAAGCCATTTAGTATGCTGTTTTGTAAAAATAACGATGTTTTTTGGCTATTTAGCCGCTTCAAAAGTCCATTCATCGAGTTGGTCAATTCAGTGGTACATGTTTCTTGTGTTTTTATACTTAATATCGAATACGTTTCGTATGGATAGAATATGTTTTAGCCGCCAAATTTATTATAGTTATAAATTGCACAAACTTTTTTACAATAAATGCATTGTTTTTGTAAATATTCTTCATTTTTCGAGACTAGGAATCCGTTGCACGCACACATACGCAACATCTCCGCCATCTTTATTGTATCGTACACCGCCTCGCGACGCTAATATACAGCATGCTGTTAAAAACCTACGTAGGTAGGTACGTAATACTTGATTTATGTCATAGATCGAAACTTTCCTATTGAAGACACAAAATCTTGGTTTTCTAGTTGTCCATATCGAGTCCATCTCCGTGTTTAGATTAGTCTCAGTGATTCGATGACATAATGTTCAGGATACCTGATGATGGAGCCGGAAGGTGGTATACAGGATCTACGCTCTGGTTGTCCGTACCACGCCGTGTTTGGGCTCGTTAGATTGGTCTCAGTGAGCACTTTCTGATGACATGATGTTGAGGGTCTGCTGATGGAGCCGGAAGGTGGTATACAGGATCTACGCTCTGGTAGTCCATACCGCGCCGTGTTTAGGCTCGTTAGATTGGTCTCAATGAGCACTTTCTGATGACATGATGTTGAGGGTCTGATGATGGAGCCGGAAGGTGGTATACAGGATCTACGCTCTGGTAGTCCATACCGCGCCGTGTTTAGGCTCGTTAGATTGGTCTCAATGAGCACTTTCTGATGACATGATGTTGAGGGTCTGTTGATGGAGCCGGAAGGTGGTGTACTGGATTTACGCTCTGGTTGTCCGTATCGCACCGTGTTAAGGCTCGTTACATTGGTCACAGTAAGCAATTGCTGATGACGACTGAAGTTATCCGTGGTCCTCTAATAAAATATGTTAATTTGTAACAAACATTTGTATTATTTCTTCAAGAATTTGTATTCCAAATTTCATGCACTAACTAAAAACAAACATCCTATAGAAGTGCCCAGATCCGACCTAAAGCAGTTAGAGGGATATTGAAAATGGACGGATACGGGACATAAGCAATTAGGCATTCACCACATGCCGCCATTTTGCCCAGATACGGGCATCAGCAGACGAGCAAGGCAAGCAAGTCACGCACACAAACATACATTTTTCGAATTTGTTTTGCAGTATTTTTTTCAATATTCTTTATGAAAACTATATCAGTGTGATATGAAAACGTAAAGATTATTTATCTGGCTTGCCACACTGCCAGTATAGTAGACCATAGACAAGTGCAAATGAATGAACAAGCCCATTGAAAAAAAGGTAGTTTTGTAGGCACGTTTTTACGTTTTCAATGAAAAATAATTATTTTTTGATATTTAGATGTGTTTTACTTGTTGTTTTGTGAAAAGGAATAAATTATTTAACTATAGAATGCCTCAGATAAATCTACATATCAATAATTTCGAAGTGATAGAGTTATAAAGTTTGATGTAAACAAAGTGCAAAATGGTGGAATTGTGTTTCGTACATGATATTTTGTGAGGTCGATTATAGACAAATTTAAAACGGAAATACTAACTTTTCCGCATTATTGGATTGTCAAAGTGTTTAACTAAGTGGAAAAGTAATAAAACATAAAATAAGTGTTCATATTTTATCGAAAAATAGGTAAAATATCCACAGAGGGTCGCTTTTCGGCAAACATTTTTTATTCAATGCCCTAAAAATATAAAACAAGTATTATTTCTCAACAAAATGTAGTGCATAAGATTCTATATTTACTTAGGTTTCAAAAAGAATACTTTGTTTTGGAAGTCCCAAACAATTATACACAAATATACAACAAATTGTAAGACACTGCGCGCCCCCGTCACGCCGCCGTGAATGCGCCGCAGACAAGGTGTACAGATATGCGCATGCTCCCGCAGCCTAAGGGTTAAAACTAAATTACTTTCCACACTAGGGATGGAAAATCAATTTTCCACCCGTCTTTCTTCACATGAAAGTTAAATTTTCCGAACAGAAGAGATGAAAATAAAATTTTAGTATTTATAACTCAAGAACTGGATCCGTCCGTGTACCAGACGTGGCTTAAAAAGTGGTGGTGTAAAGAAGCTTGTGAAACGGCCGGCACATCAATACTAACAGTTTACATTCGCTGTATTTCCAAAGGCGTTTTCCCAAGCGTTTGGCGACGTGGTTTTATCAAAATTATACCAAAAAGTGGTGTTAAGCCATCTGACGACCCGAAGTCGTACAGACCCATTACATTAGTTCTTTCACTAGGTAAGCTTCTCGAACGTTTAATTGTACCGCGTTTACTACCGGGTGAACCGATCTTTCATAAGCACCAATACGGTTTCACTGCTGGAAAATCAACTGTTGATGCCGCGATTTCAGTAAGACAAAAAGTAACATCATCGAACAAGAAATACGTTATTGGTATATCTCTAGATATTACGGGTGCTTTTGATAATGCCTGGTGGCCGAATTTAATACTTAAACTAAAGATTAGAGGATGTTATAGAAAATGTATTCTCTTTTGTACACATATTTTCACAATGGGACAGCCAAACTTGGCTCGGTCACCATGCGGAATCAAAATTGTTAACGCGTGGCTGTCCGCAGGGCTCAGTTTTAGGGCCTTATCTCTGGAATCTCGGTTTCGATAAATTCCTTGACCAACCATTACCCGGGAATGTTCATTGGTTGGGTATGCTCTCCTCATGATAGAGGCCGATAATAGATCCAAGCTTGAAAGATTAGCCGATATATGTTTAAGAGTTGATTTTTCAATAGTCAGATAAGAAATATTCGTCACATAATTGACAGCATCATACTAAACTGACATTTTTCAAAATCTGTCGCTTTATAATTTATCAGTCTGATAAGTTTTATCTGACCATTGAAAAATCGGCCCTAAGCCTAATATCTCAATGAGGAGAGAGAAATCGCTTACAATATGCACCCCATAAAACTCATCAGCTTCTTCTAAAGGGTAATCTTCAAGTCCTGCCTCGTTTTAAATTTAATGGAGTAACAGTTGCTAAGAAAGCATCGGTTTGCTATCTTGGTTTGATTGTAGGGGAAAACTAAAAGTAACTTCTATGTTTTAACGTGAGTTTCAGCCTTAATCTGGAGTTTAACGTTTAAAACACTTAAAATACTATATACTACAACGTATTTAGCCTCAATGTGCTATGGGGCACCAGTTTGGGCTGACAAAGCGACTATTGGAGCTGCGCGGCGAAAACTGCTTCAGAGCCAACGCCTTGCTCTGATTTTTCTTTGTAAAGCGTATAGAACAGTATAAGTACGGAAGCTTGCCAATTCTCGCAGGTGTGCTACTAGTGGACTTGGAAGTTCAGAGGCGCGCGGCTAAGCACTTTACGGCGAAAGATAGCTCCTCACCCGATTTCTCAGGCATACGCGATCGTTCTAAAATAACTATTCTGTTTAAGCCGCTGCAATCCGTGGAAGAGGGGGGCTACTTACAGAGTGGCAAAATGGGTGGGATTCGTCAACAAAGGGTCGACATCTGTACGATTTTTTTTCGAATGTGCGCGATAGACTGACCGGCGAGTGCGAGGTTTTTAGAAATAGACCACTGCGTGGCTCAGTTCCTCACGGGACATGGCAACTTTATTTATTTATTCTTTATTTTAAAAATATCAATTTAACTTAATTGCCTCGCAAACCAGTTTCGTGGTTCACTGCGAGTGCGAATCTCGCTTAGTATACGAGTATGTATGTAACTTAAACTAAACAATCAACATTATATAAAATTTATAAAAAAAAGTACATACGCTTAATGCAACAAACATATTAAAATGTATGCTACAACAAGCTCAAAGCAAGTTTTAGCTTAGTGCCAAATTCTTTTTGCTTGACTGTTTAGCTACTTCGGGCGGCAGTGCGTTGACTAAATATGGTAAGCGTTTATGTACAACAACATACCGGCCGCTCGAAACAGCTCGAGTGAGGTGGCTGTGTCGCAGCGGTGTCAACGCTCCCGAGGCTCTTGGTTATTGGTAAGTGAAAGATATTTGTGATTAACACTGACTGGCAAGATTTTACAGATTTTAAATAATTGGTAGTAGTTATTGTTACAATTGGACTTTGTCTTATTATTTACATGTAATTTTAGGAATCTAATTTGTGAAGCTTCCATTTTTTCTATGTTCGACTTAAAGGTCAGTCCATAGGTAGCTATCGACAGCATAAGCATTAAGAAGTAAGCTTCTTTCTTTGTTAATTGTTCCAACGCCTTTTTGTGATTGTTCTGACGTTAACACCGTCTTTGAGCAATCTGCCCACCATATTCTGTGGGAGTGCAATCTCTGGACAAGTGTAAGTCAGTAAGTAAGTCTTTATTACTGCATTGTACTTCAGTATCTGCCGTTTAGGTACTATACGGATCTTGTTGCAACAAGGGAAAATTTTTCGTGCATTCCGG